>OX578133.1:19993689-21321189 GCA_951213105.1 Amaurobius ferox
TTAAGTATACGTTGACATCGGGAGGTCGATTCCCGAGTCTTCGAAAAGCAGAATAAATTCCTTTTTTTTCAGAAGTGCAACAAAATTGTGATTTAAAAGAAAAAGAAAAAAATGATATGTTTTTTTAAGGTGGAAAAAAAAAAAAAGAAAAGAGTGATAATATTTCTTAGGCAATCCGATGAATGCATGTGGTAAATACCTATAGAAAGGTAAGTCTTTAGAAAAAAAAAGAGAAAAAAAAAAAAAAAGTGAATGATACATCGATTAAAAGTGAAATTAAGATTGTCGATAATAATTGCTATACTTAAATAATTTGTCTTTATTTATTCATTATTGAAACGTTTATCTTGTATTTATGTTTGATTGTGATATTGTATACATTTAGAAAGTATGTCATCAAATTTAACTAACGCTTTAAATTTAATTCCCACATTTGGTGGAGCAGAAGGGGAATCCTTTTCAGAATTTGTCACCAAATTTAATAACATTGCAAATTTCTTCCAGTGGAAGGAAGAAGAAAAGATTTTCGCATTAAATACCAAATTAAGTTCACAGGCAGCAATCGCTCTTAGGCTAAATACCGGCGAAACTTTCGAGCAAATTATCAAAAATCTATCCTTGAGATTTGGCACTGGTGTGTCAATTGCCAACCATTGGCAGAAATTAAATAACATAAGTTACAAAACACATGACATATTAACTTTTTTTGACAGCGTGGAGATAACATTTGGTGAGTGTTTTCCTACCAAAGAGATTGTAAACATCCGAGACACAATTCTGTTGTCTATTACAATTGATAAGCTTCCCACACATATCAAAAGAGCAGTACTTGCTAGCGACCCAAAAACTTATGAACAGGCAAAGAACACAGCCATTCTTGAACACAATGCTTGGCTGGCAATAAATCCTAAACCGTGCGAAACACCGGCAATTGCAAGTTCGGTACAATCAGAAGAAATGCAACAAATACAAGGGAAGATAGATTTTTTGGAAAAAGAATTAAGAACTTTGAAAATCAAAAATAAAGAATTTGATGAGTATGAAAATATTCCCACATGTTACACATGCGGCAAAAGAGGACACACTACTCGGAACTGTTTTTTTAGACAAAATGTTAGAGGTGATCAGCAAATGAGACACCCAAAACAGAAACCGAGATATAATGATTACCAAAATAGAGGATCCAAACAGTACAATCAAGCAAAAAGAATGACAGATAAGCCAAAACAAAAATACACCCAGTATCCTAAACAATTGGCAATAGAAAATTCAAGGACAAATTTTAAAACACCTGGCAATCAGAAAAATTATTATGGGAATAATACAAGAGTACAGACTACCACCATAACACAAGTACCTGAAGAAAGAATTGTGGCACTGGACCCAGTCGATAACAATATAAGTTCTACTAGTGTTGCCCAAAAAGAACAAATTATTCCAAGCAAAACACCCATAATTGAAGCTACTATTTTTGGAACAAGTGTTCCATTCCTCATCGACACAGGAGCATGTCTTAGTTTAATACATAAAGATGTTTTACAAATGATACCATTTACAGTACAAATTAGTCCAGCTCAATTTACAGTATCTTTAGTAACAGGAGACACTATGCATCTGACAGAAAAGGTTGTACTCCCAACCATAATAAATGGAACTGAACATAAAATAACTTTTCATTTAACAAAACAACCCATATCACAGTGTTATAAAGGCATTTTGGGAATGGATTTTTTATCCAGTAGGAATATCGTCATTAATTGTAGTAAAAGAATAATAGAACAACACAACCAAGAAGTTGAACAAGATATAAGTCCAAATAGTCTAACGTATATTGAACCTACACCTATATTTGCTACTCAAAAAATGAGGATACCACCGTTATCGCAGAAGTTTATTTTTGGCAATCCTAAAGAAGAATTAAAAGCAGCTAGTTTAGTTATTTTCGAACATTCTTTTACATTTGATAGTGATAAACCTTTAGTCGCTGCTAAGTCAATTTACAAATACAATCCATTGTATGTGTCTGGTATCCCAGTACAGGTAATGAATTTATCAGAAGAATCTGTTATTATTAATAAAGGTCAGAAATTAGGCTATATTGAGTCAATACCGCAAGAGCAAATTGACATGCCTATAACAGCAATGGACAAGGAAGAAGAAAGTATGCAAATGAGTCAAGATACCTTTTTCGCATATTTCAGTTTAGAGAAGGTACCGAGAATACATTTGAAGAGACTGAAAGAACTTTTGTGGAAATACAAACACATTTTTGCATTTTGTTTATCTGACTTACCTGGCTCAGATACAATTCTGCATAGAGTACCATTAACAGATAACAACCCTGTTAAATGCAAACCATACAGAACACCTATACACTTAAGACAAAAACGGGACGAACAAATCGAAGAAATGATCAAGGCGAACATAGTTAAAGAGTCCACCTCGCCGTACAGCTCACCAGTATTATTGGTTAAGAAAGCTGATGGTTCTTATCGATTCTGCGTCGATTTTAGAAAACTCAATTCTAAAGCAATCCAAACGGTTTTCCCTCTTCCAAACATGACTGAAGCTATTGAAACATTAGGAAAAGCGAATTACTTCACTTCTCTGGATTTATCGTCGGGATTCCATCAAATAAAAATACATCCGAATGACACCCACCGGTTGGCTTTCACTACAGAAAATAAGCATTATGAATTTTTACGTTTACCATTTGGCTTAAATACAAGTTGCCAAGCTTTTATTAGGCTGTTATCAATTGTTTTAGCTCCTTTAGAGCAAGAACATATTCTATGTTATGTGGATGATATACTTGTCCCATCCTTGGACATAAATTCTAACCTACAGAAACTGGAAAAATTATTTATTTGTTTAGACAAACACAATTTGAGGTTAAAACCCCAGAAATGCCAATTTTTACAGACTACAATCGCATTCCTTGGTCATAAAATTTCAAGAGGTACAGTACAACCCATGACACAAAACCTAGAAGTAATAAATAAATTTAAAATTCCTCAATCTAAGAAGGATGTAAGAAGTTTTTTGGGATGTGTTGGATTTTATCGGAGATTTATTCCGGATTTTTCAAAAACTGCACAACCATTAATTGCATTAACTAAAGATATCAACACTTTTGTATGGACGAATAAAGAACAAGCTGTTTTTGATAAACTCAAATCAGAACTTTTATCCAAAAATTGTTTACAGCTCCCTGATTTTGACCGACCATTCACAGTTTTTTGCGATGCATCTGGATACGCTCTTGGAGCAGTTTTATCACAATTGGATGAAAACAATTTCCCTAAACCCATTCAGTTTGCAAGCAGAGTTTTGAAAGCTGCTGAACAGAAGTATTCTATCTTCGAAAGAGAACTTTTGGCCATATCATGGGCCGTTTCCTATTTTCGACACTATCTAGCTGGCAGAACATTTCAGGTCGTGTCAGACCAATCTGCATTATCACATGCAATTAAGGTTAAAGATCCTACCAATAGAATTGCACGAATAGTAACTAACTTACAGCAATATGACTTTAAAATTATTCACATCAAAGGAAAATTAAATTCAGTAGCAGACTATTTAAGTCGACAGATTTCGGAAGACAATCCCACATCAGAAAATATAAATGAAATTGTATGTCAAAACACAGAGTCTCAACAGAGAGAGAACATTGCGTCTAATTTATCATCAACCGTCCAGAGAGACCTAAATAATACCCAGTGTGAAAAACACCAATGCGTAGACAAGATTCATGAATTACAACAAATTATTGAACAAAGAGACAGAAAAATTCAAAGTTTAAGAGATTTACACATAGAAAATGGAAAAAGAATTGACGTAGGAAACAAACAATGGATCGCACAAGCTGAATCATATGAGAATGAGTTAAGTGATTTGAAAAACTATTGTCAAGAATTGGAAAATGATAATGAAGAACTTTCAAAAAACGTAGGAGCTGCTTGTCAAGATATCCAATTTTTAGAAAATGAGCTTGCCAATTTTCAACAAGAGTATGAGCAGCCATTTAGGAAAAGTAAGAGAAAAAACAAACAAAAATCCAATCAAAATAAGAGAAATAAGAAACAATACAATCAAGATAAATCTTTTTACAATAGCCAATATCCACAATATGAGGCAGAACAGCCCTACCCTCACTACCAACAAGAAATGTATAACTACCCCACAAACGAGTTAAATGATAATCATCAATACTCGAATTTCAAGGTACCGGGTGAAATGCAATACCAAAAAGAAAGAGCAAAATTCGAAGAACTGTTTAATGCTAGAAACAACCAGAAACCACCCGAGTCGAACATAAACACTTGTAAATCTAACATATTAAAAGCTAATACGAATTTCAAATTGCCTACTCAAGAAATACAAAGGAATTGTAATTCAGAAATTAGCAAAGAACAACAAATCCCACAAACATGTACAAGTAATGATAAAATTGAGAAAGAAAAAAATAACGAACCAGATGAATCCATTGAATCAGAGGATTTGTATGAAGATGCTTGTGAAACACAATTATCAGTGGAAAATCAATTAAAAAATTTGAACCGCATCAAAGATGCTGAACTGGAAATTAATACACTATATCAAAAAATTGAGAGTATGTACGAAACGCGAAATTTTGCTTTGACAGCATATATATTAGAGGAAATAACCCAACTACTTTGTAATTTGGATGCTCTAGATTTGCAAGGAAATCAAGATATGAAAAATTTCAGAAGAAACCATGTCATCAAATTAAACGCTATGGCCGATGACTTACAAAATATTATGGAAGAACAAGTCATTGAAATGTCAAAACAAGAAACAAAAATATCAAAGCAAGAGGTAATGGATCATCCCATAAGCTCAATTGACATTAGTATCAATGAAATGAATACTCCTAATAACAACAATTCAAAAGTATATGTGGTACCAGCAGACTGGATACAAGAAATACTTGAACAACAGAAAATTGATCCACATTGTATTGAAATTAAGAAATTAATCGAAAATAATTCTCAACCTACAACCTACAGAAAAGTGTTTTTCTACATACATAAAAATATCTTATATGCTCAAAATAAAATAAGTATCCAAAATTCTAGAACATCTCTCCAAAACAGATTGGTCGTACCGAGCATATTCATACCAAAATTATTCCAATTTTTTCACACGTCTGCTTACTCAGCCCATTGCGGACTATCCAAAACTATGGCGAAAATCGTGAAAGATTTTTTTGTCCCAAATTTGAAAGCGGGCATTAATAAAATGATTTCCACTTGTCATCAATGTATAGCCAAGAGAGGTCACATGAAATCTCCATTAGCAGAACTGCAGAGAATTCCAATACCTGAGAGACCATTTCAGACAGTTGGCATGGATTGTTTGGGAAAGTTACCAAATACAATAAATGGAAACTCTTACATTGTGATTTTGACAGATTACTTCACTCGTTGGTGTGAAGCTTTCCCAGTTCCTAACATCCAAACATCAACCATAATTTCCATATTAGAACAATATATATCCAGATTTGGTGTAATGAAAACACTCATTACAGACTTAGGTTCAAATTTCACTTCTAAAGCAATCCAAGAGATATACAAATCATTTGGTATCAAGAAATACTTCACTACTCCATATCATCCTCAAACAGATGCCATTGTTGAGAGATACAACAGAACACTCCTTCAATCACTTTCTCATTTGGTCAACAAAAACCATACAAATTGGGATGAATGTCTCCCATATGCACTCATGGCATACAGATCTCAACCGCATACAAGCACAGGAGATACACCTGCGTTTGCTTTGTATGGATTTGACATTCTACTACCACATAACTTGATGACAGATCAAACTGGTCCTTCATTTCAGTCCTATAACCAATTCATTCAATACAGAGAATCTCAAATGCAACATACATACAAATCCATTTCTCAGCATCTGACTCAAGCTGCAGAAAAACAAGAAAACCTGAGATCAAGGACTGCTAAAGATAAAAACATACAAATTGGTCAGATTGTTTATTTACACTACCCATCGTCAGTCATAAAGCCAGGCTTGTCTAAAAAACTGGCATATACAAATAAAGGACCATACCGAGTAATTGAGAAGACTTCACCAGTCAATTTCAGGATTGCATCTCTTAACAATCCCAAGGACATTCAACTAGTACATGTGGATAGACTGATTCACGTCCCTGGAATACCAGAAAGGAACCAACCTGAGGTTGATGACACACTACCACCCGTGGATCCTTTCGACGGACTAAATTCATCAGAAATTATAATTGCACAACATGAACCAACCAACACCCCACATTGGTGTCCTGATGAGTATGTGGATTTAATTAAAATCAAAAGAGCACAAGAAATTCTCAAAAGTCAGAATTTCAGATTTTTGAAAGGTATCCCCCAATTTCAAAATTCGAGTTTTTCACTACCATCAAGCAACATCAGGAGTACTCAAAGTACACCAACAGTGCAACCATATTCTTTGAGACCTCGAACAAGAATCAATTACAGTAATTAGAATTTTTTCTTCAAATTTATTTCGGAGCATGCACCATGTCTGCAAAGAAAAAAAAAAAGAAAAGGAAATCTATGTGGCGTCACAACTCTCGCAGCTGTCTCAGCATTTGTCTCCGTCAAGAAAAATAATAGTGCACTGAACATTTTTTTTTCTTTTTCCACACTTGCATTTTTTTTTTAAAGGAAGATGAGTTAATTTTTTTTTGTTTATTTTAGAATAGAAAATTGAAGATAATTTTATTAAAGTAAAGAATTTTTTTCTGTATAAAGGTTTAAATCGAATTTTTTTTTGTGAAAAAGTGAAATTTTTTTTTGAGGAAAAATAAAATGTTTTAAAATTGTAATTTTTTATGAAGATATAAAAGAACTTTCACATTTTTTTTGGAAGTCTGATTTCCGTGAGTACTCACACCTCTGGAACTTTGGCCATAGCCAAACCTTTTTTTTTATTTGTGTTTGATGTTTTGTCGTGCACGACGTGTGTTTAAATATTGTGTGATATAAATATTTTGTGTATACATATAATTATTTTTTTTTAGCTGCAGCTAGTTATTTTTTAAAAATGAATATGTATCATTATATTAAGTTTTGTTAATGTGATATTGTAAATATAAATTGTAATAGGTAAAGAAAGGAAATCGTATGTAAGTATTAGGATGTCTGAAAATAATACAAATCTCAATGGATGTAAGTAATATTAGTATAAATGGAATATTGTTACTTGTATTATATATATATATGGTATATTTTTTTTAAGGACATCTCATCCGGTTAGGTTATTCTAAAATTGATTTTTTTTTGCGCAATGTTCATGACAATCTGATATGCAATAGTGATAAGATTTTTAGTTTTTGAATTTAAACACATTGAGGAAAATTTGAAAAAACTCAACCCCCTCACTTTTATCTAGCATGTAAGGACTTCTTTGGTGAAAATGCGTGTATGAATGGGACACAAATGTAGATTGAATGAATCAAAATTTTCACATCTATCCTTGTTTTCGTTGAATTTCTGGGTTGAGAAATACACTTATTTAGGAAATGAGAATTGATTGCATTTGACAATCCTATTTGCATAACAGATCCTAAATTTTTTTTGTTGAAAATTTTGTGGCATATTTTTTATCCAAGAAATTGTTGGTTTTTTTTTATGTCACAGTTTTTTTTTTAGGCATTTTTGGATTATATTTTTTTTTTTGGTTAGTCTTTGTTCTGTACCAGAACAAATCCTCGTTTGCGGCGGGGATATGTTGTGAAATGCTTGCCCTCGTTTAATAGTTGTTTTCGGTCAAAATTTAACTTACCGCAAATTCTAATTTACTTTCGATTCTAAAACTTGTTCTTTGAAATTTATTCCAAATTGATAAAGCGCCATTTCTGTATTCGGCCCTTTTTGATCTTTAACGCCAGTTTCGGTAAACCTTGGTGTAGGGTTTTGTCCCGCGCTTTAGTACATGTACTTCGCATTTGCATTTCATATTCCTTAACATTGGAACTCTTTTTCTTTGCGTCATGAACGCGTAATAACATTAAAGATGCTTGTATCTGTTTTTGGTGATTAGTTTTAGTTGGCGACGCGACATGGACGGGGTAGGTCGCGATTTGCCTAGCGGGCAACATGATAAGAATTCTAAAGTTCCTTGATATTTTAATTAAACGAAATGTAATTAAAGATTTTTAGCAAGCTGAGTAATTACAGTGATGAGATGATTATTTCGAATCTATGACTTGATTCTTGAAGATCTTGGTTAACGAGTTTTGGTTTAGTAGTCAGAGCGTTTGTTCTAACCTGACTGCATGTAATGAATGGACGAAGATGATCTTGATTCTGAAATATATTATGTGGAATTTAATAAAGAACTATTTAAGTTAAAAACCGTGGTTGGTTTTCCATCTTTCTTCAAATACGTCCAGGCAGTACATTCACCACTTCCGTTTTCCAGAATCCATATCCGTGAGTTCCAGATGTTCTACGAATGAGCTCCCTCACCGTCTACTTATACTTCCAGAATGGTCACCCATCCCGAGCGACCGATTCTCATCTCAGCTTTTAGTTCAAGTACCGATCACACAACGCGAAACAAGACCGACGATGTTCCACTGCCACCCCGCGACCATGCGTAGTACGATCATCATCAGCGGTGATTCCCTTGATTTGCGGGAACAGCTACTGTAGTGCCCCTACGGCCGGAGCATTACAATATATATATAAATAGCTGTTGATTAACCGTAGCAAAAAGGCTTTTTTCAGTCTTTTTCATTAGAACATAAATGAAGCTTGACCTCACTTACTTTAACTCAAATCAAGACAGTTGCCGTAAGTGATGTCGGGCTTCTAGTCGATCCTGAAGAAGAAGGTTGATTAGTTTATTTTTGCATATATACTGTACTTTACAAAGTTTTAATTTATTGCGTCATTGCATTATGAAAGTAAAAGAAAATGAATTTGAGTTTGTAGGGAAAGTCATGTGCTCCCCACATAGGATTTTTTGATTAAGGCGATTTCGCCACTAAGTGTTATATTGTAAAACATTTACTACAATAAGTTTCAACTTACTTTTCAAGAGTGTGAATTTTCCTGTCATTAACAGGCTAATCAAAATTATAAATTACTTAATCCGCTCTGAAATCTGCATTAAATGTATTCACAGACTTTATTATATTGATTTCAGGTCCATATGGACACGTCAAAAACTTCGGAAAATTGCAAGAGAAGTTCAATAATTAGTGTGTGAAATGTAATGTTAAAGTCAGGTTAGCAGAGCTAGTATAATAATTTATGTTTAACTCATGTCACCATTGGGAGACTTGGCTCATATTCATTTCCCACGATGCTCATTTTTAGAGGAAACTATGGCGTAGATTAACTGCTGCAGTAATGTCCAGCTTAATGCTTAATTTCGAAGTAACATACACCATCTATGTAACTATTGGAAATGAATTTCACGTGTAACGATATTTATTAATAAATGCAATGAGCTCAAAATGGGTATTTTAATGTATTTTAATAATGATTCAAACTGTTGAATAATGAATCAAAAATTCAAACATAGGCACTTTAATCCAAGAAAACAATTGTTTATATATGACCGAGAGTACTTATAAATACTTACAATACATACTATATGTAAAGTCAAAGTACTATAATGAACTCATAAGTCAAATCTTCGGAATTTGATGGATTTACATGTTTCTATAGTCCCTGATTACAAATCAAATATTTTTCAATGACTCTGTAGCCGTCTGTTTGTGAGCCTGGGACCACGATAATTTTTTAACAAATTGAGTAAATCGAATGAGATTTGGTACAATCATTTCAATCAATACATGCAATGATTTTAAGAATGGGAGTAGGCTCTTAGTTTGCAAACAATCCTTTTCGAAAATTAATAAAAAATTAAATAGGTCAAAGCTGTTACGAAAATATATGTTCAAGAATCAGGTAAAAGAAAATAGTTCAAGTTTCATTCTGTGCAAAGCCTACTTATTAAAATTACTATACGCATTCGTTAAAGAGCTGGTGGCCCAAGGGGCTTAAAAGGCTGAGTCTTCACACACTTATAATATCCCGACCGTCCAAATGGTTGCTCAAGTCTTCGGATGAGTCGGACGGTCTGGGTCTTCAAAACTTATAATATCAAATGTTAAACAGAACTTAACGTAGCTGAATATTTCATTTACCTTCCGTGGGACAGAAAATAGGTTTTTCGAAGGGTCTTTTCAGACCCCCCCACCCCCACCCACCCAGAAGTCTTCTCTAGGGGCCCAAAAGGCTGAGTTCTTGCACACTTATAACATCAATAGTTGAACAGAAATTAACGTAGACGGATTTTCCATTTATCCTCCCGGGGTGGAGAAAATAGGTTTCTCAAATGTATTTTCAGACCCCAGAAGTTTTTTCCAGGTATCCAAGAGGCTGATCGTTGCACACTTATAATAGCAATTGTTGAACAACACTTAACGTAGCAGAATTTTCCATTTACCCTCCGAAGGCGCAGAAAATAGATTTTTCGAAAACTATTTTCAAACCCCCAGAAGTCTCCCCCAGGGACCTAAGAGGGTGAATCTTTTCATACTTATACTATCAATCATTGAACAGAAATTAGCCGGAATTTCCATTTGCCCTCCGGGAAGAGAGAAATTTGGTTTTTCGAAAAGTCTTTTCAGACCCACCAGAAATCTCCCCAACGGGCCCAAAATGCTGAGTCTTTGCACACTTATAATATTCCCGGCCACTCAAACTGCTGCTGTAAGCCCTAGGGCCAATCAAGTGGTCTGGGTTTTCGACACTTGTAATATTTGTTCCCGGCCACTCAAACTGCTACTGTAACCCTCGGGTCAGTCGAGTGGTCTGGATTTTCGACACTTATAATATCAATTATTGAACAGAACTTAACGTAGCCGGATTTTCCATTTACCCTCCGAGCAGGTAGAAGTTTGGCTTTTCGAAAAGTTTTTTCAGACCCCCCAGAAATCTCCCCTAGGGGCCCAAAAGGTTGAGTCTTTGCACGTATAATATCAGTTGCTGAACAGAAATTAAAGTAGCCGGATTTTCCATTTACTCGCCGAGATGGACAAATTTTTTTTTCGAAAAGTCTTTTCAGACCCTCCAGAAATCCCTCCTAGGGGCCCAAAAGGCTGAGTCTTGGCACACTTATAATATGAATTGCTGAACAGAACGTAACGTTGTCGGATTTTCCATTTACCCTCGGGAGGCGCCTAAAATAGGAAAAAATCAGAAGTCTCCCCTTGGGGCCCAAAAGTCTGAGTCTTTGCTCAGTTATAATCACATCAATCGTCGAACAGAAATTAACGCAGCCGGATTTTCCATTTATCCTCCGAGGGTGGAGAAAATAGGTTTCTCGCAAAGTATTTTCAGACCCCCAGAAGTCTCCTCTAAGGACCCAAGAGGCTGAGTCTTTGCACACTTTTAGTATCAATCATTGAAAAGAACGTTGCCGAATATTTTATTTATCCTCCAGGGGACAGAAAATAAGTTTTTCGAAAAGTCTTTTCAGATCCCTCCTATCCCCAGAAGTCTCCTCTAGGGACCTAGAAGGCTGAGTATAATACCACTTATAATATCTGTCGTTGGTCCGAAATTAACATAGCCGGATTTTCTATTTACCCTCCGGGGGCGTAGAAAATAGGTATTTCGAAAAGTTTTTCAGACTCTCCGGTATGGGGAGCGACAGCCCAGTGGTTAGCACGCGGGAATTCACTCGGTCGACCCGGGTTCGATTCCCGTCACTGCCAGAACTGCCGCCGTGTCCACGTTGAGTATGATCACGCTAAACATGTGTATCCGTAAGTCCTTCTGAGAGGTTGGTGGTAGGGGAAGGAGGATACGGTCCCTTTGGATGCCTCTTCCACTGGGTTCCGGTGTAAATTGAGTGGCACTTCCCGGCCGTGCAAGCAGATACATTATACCTTTCTGGTAGGTCGGACGGTCTGGGTCGAAGAAGAAGATCCTCCAGTATTATATTCATATATAATAAATTCAATTTAGAAAGAAATTAATTTTTATTTTTTCTACTTCATGTAAATTAAAATGTATTTAAAAAAAGTACTTTTACTTTCTGATTTTTCTCTTTAATCAATTACACTTTTAAAATTTGCTCCAAACATTAGGTAACCAATTCTTCTCCGGTCTCCCCTACTCATTAAATTTAATAGTAACAACAATTAAAAATCTTTATCAAATGAAATTAAAATTCTTTGGACATTTTAATTCCGATAAGGAAAAATAATCTTTAAAAGATAAATGGGGAAAGTATTTTGTTACACGTCGAGAAATGCACTTGAAAAAGAATAAAAGTTACTAAGGAAAAG
Source organism: Amaurobius ferox (assembly GCA_951213105.1). Classification (NCBI taxonomy): domain Eukaryota; kingdom Metazoa; phylum Arthropoda; class Arachnida; order Araneae; family Amaurobiidae; genus Amaurobius; species Amaurobius ferox. The sequence goes on from OX578133.1 coordinate 20,006,045, forward strand.
AAAGTTATTTATAGAAAGAGTTGAACAAGAAATTGAAGCGGTTTTGGGCTTCATTTTCTATACCCAGGAGAATTTGTAAGAGATTGAAGCAAAGTCGATGAAGTGTGTGCGTGTGCAGCAAAACGCAATTGTAAACTGAAAACTTTGATATTAATAGTATAGGAAACAGAGGGCTTCTGCATACTTCGAAAATATTCATGTTGTTACTTTCCCTACGTAAATAATATAACGTTTATAGTGAAAGTATTGTGAGTTTATTGTATTGGGGCATATTGTAGTTGGTTGAAACAAGGTTGAGAATTTTACCGTATTTATTACAAACTAGCAGTTTACCCGTTCTTCGTAATGAGTATATAATATTAAGACACTTAAAATTCTCAAATTTCTAAAATATAATAAATGACATTGTTAATTGAAATATTCTATTAAAATATTTTATTTAATGCTCCTAAACAGAAGTTTAAGAATCTCTGTTCTCGCTATACAAAATTATCGTCGCAGGCAGATCTGAAGAATAAAATATCCTGGCTTGTCTTGTTTATAATTAACTTTACAAAAAATATAAAATTAAAGCTATATATGCAAAATAAAAGCACTAAAATTCATGGGACCCGTACTACTTACATTCGCGAATATTAGAAGATATACCTGTGTATTAGTAGAAGTTTCCGCGTACTACAACATATGAGTTTTTAGAATCTTTGCCAAAATAAAACAGATGGCGTAATAAATTGAAAATATCAATAATCCCGTAACCTTTAAACATGAAGATCATAATTGATCCCAATATAAGCCAAAATGAAAGCGCTAAAATTGTATGGGAAGATATCCCCATATTCCTTACACAATTGCCATAGATTAGAAAGTATGCCCGTGTGTTAGTAGAAGATTACCCGTATTATAATATGAGTTTCAAAAATCTTTGAAAAATGAAACAGATGACATTTCCGTACTACTAATATTGTTGTAGAGTAGCGGATATGTCCGCGGAATATATATAGCGGAAGATTTCACATATTACAATATGAGTTTCAAAAGTCTTTGCCAAAATAAGACAAATGAAGTAATAAATTGAAAATATAAATAAGCCTCGTAAAGATTACCCGTACTACAACATATGAGTTTTCAAAATCTTCGTTAAAATAAAACAGATGACGTAATAAATTGAAAATATCAGTAACCCCCCATAATCTGGAAACCAGAAGGCCGTTGTTGATTTCAATATATGCCAAGATGTGACATAATATATGCCAATATACCTCTGCTATTTATATTCTCGTAGATTAGAAGATATATCCATGCACTTGTAGAAGATTACCTGTACTTTGTACAGTATATGAGTTTCAACAATTTTTGCCAAAATAATGACGTAGTAAATTGAAAATATCAATAATCCCCGAAAATATCAATAATAATAATGTTAAACTTGAAGACCGTAATTGATATAATCCTGTCAAAAATGCAATATCGATTAAATTTATTTTATATACATATCTTTACAATTTAAATCGCAAAAGATTTAATAAAATTCATCTGCCGCATAAACACATTGGACTTAAATCCTTTGCTAAGCGACATGATCTTATTTTCTTTAAATAAATTGGTGGAAAAATATCGGCTGCATGATGCTGTCTCTTTGGAAGATTTAATTGTGCATTTTTTATTGATATCTAGGCAACTCCTGATCCTAGAAACTCGAAACATAGACTAGATTTTAAGTGGCGCTATTTCGTGTCTACCCTGAAAATTTCATCCAATTCGGTGCAGCCGTTCTCTCATGATATTGAGACAAATAAAGACACAAACAGACAGATTTACAATTTTATTTATGTAGATAGTGTTGATATGATTCAAATTTAGAAATCTCATGAAGCTAATAAGAGAATATTCAATTTGAGTATGACCAGCTAAGGTACCAATATTGATATGGTTAAATTTTGCTGATGGAAGATTGAAATCTCTAAATATAAAAGTGTGATCAGAGGAGGGCGAACATTTTTCTTTGACACTCTTTATATAATGTTTACAATTAAAGCAGTATTTTGCACAAAATAAACGCCATTATAAAATATGAGGGAATAAGAAGTGTTGAAACGAATTCGTAAGCATTCCTTCACATTTCCATTCACTGAATTTGGATCATTACAAGTAATATCAATCTGGGCCTCATGCAAACGGCCGTAAAATCTGGATACGAAGCAATTCTCCGGCCAAACCTTATCACTCAACAAAATGCCAAGGTCTATCAGCAAAATATCAATGTGGAAAGATGAATAAGTTTGATATTTAGTCTTCATTTTAGTGCAAACAAAACTATCCAATCTTTTGGCTCATCAAACTTTGATTATGTCAGCTCCGAAGATTCTGGACTTAAGCAGGAAACAAAAACAGCACATCTTTTTTGGTCTCTCAGTTACAGATCTTGAACTAGAGTATTTGTTTGTGCCCTTGATTATAACTTTATTTTTCTCTCTATTTAACATGTTAGCCTTCACTGACGAAACAGTTTGACAGATAGACCTTACGATTACAGACTCATCAAACAGCATTTAATTAATATCAATTGCATGAAATAAATTAATATTGACGAATTCCTAGGCATCAAGATACAAAATTAGTACAAAAAATATCTTCTTTCGTGAATGGAGCGATCTAGATTAGGGAGAATGGGGTTGTATTCCCTTACATATGGAGTGTGAACATATTTAACTTACTACTTTATACTTCTTTTAATTTTATATGATTTTTTGTCAAATTTATTTGAAAAACGTGTAATATCCCGAGAGCGGCTCATACTAGCGTTCTGCTGATTGTGTCAATCGTTTTCTTATTTAAAATTACGCATGACATGATTATTTATTTAATAGTATTCAAAATCTTAATTTTTTAAGGATTTTTCAAAAATTTATTCGAAAATTGTGCAATATTTAGAAAACAGTTCATGCTAGCGTTCTAAAGTTTATATCATCCGTTATCAAATACAACATTACGTCTCAAATGATTATTTTATATCATTATCGAAAGTACTGATACTATTTTAATTAATTTCTCAAAAAAAAAAAAATCATTCGAAAATTGGGGAGGGGGTTACAAACATTCGATCTTGTTTTAAATCTATAAGATTCCAGTATTTACTGATTGTAATAATCGTACCAATCGATATCGAAAAGCTTCATATCGCGTTCACATACACACTAACATACATACACACACACTAACACACACAGACACACACATGCACACACGCACACGCACACACACGCACATACACACACACACACACACTAACACGCGCACGCACGCACACACACTAACATACACACACTAACACACACACTAACATACACACACACACACTAACACACATACACACAAGCACAGACATTACCTCAAAAATATTTAATCAGATTTCAAGGATGTTTAAACCGTGCTCTTCCGTCAAAAACTCGAATATGAATTTTTGTCCCCGTCACAATATTTTCCCCTATACATTACATGTAGGGAAAGAAATAACTTAAAAGAAAGCATGCTTTAAAAAATAAGATTATATATATCCACGCTTACATAATACCAATGTAAAAACGCATTTGATGTGGTCAGCTTCCCTACACGCACATAATGCAATGACATAACTTCTTTCACAGCTAACTAATAATGTACAAAATACATGGCACAATATTTTTATTAATATTATTAACACTTTACAACATAGTTGAAAAGTGTTTATGACTTTGTTCATTCTGTCTGTCTGTCTGTCTGTCTGTCCGTTAGCGCGATAACTGCCGTAAAAATGACTTAATCAAAATGAAATTTTAGTATGTTGTTCAGACGGTCTGTGGGACCTATGGGAATGTAAATAAATAATATCACCAAATTAGTTTTTTAATGAACCCGAATTGAAAAAATGAAATACATTGAACCCTATGGGACCTAATTTTTCAAGCATTTTTTAAGCAAATTTAAAATTCACATATTGCTTCGAAATTTTTAGAAAATTATCACATTATCCCATAAAATATATAAAAAAAATTTCAGTAAAATATATTAAGTAGTTTTTTAATTAAAAATTATTTAATATAGGGAAAAATTAAATTTTGACTTTTAGGATATCCTCTAAAAAGAAAAAAGAGATATATTATATAATAAATATCTTTCCAAGAGTTTAATCGTTTTGTATATGAGAGAAGCTTCACATTTTAAAATAAATTTGGTAGATAACAACTTTTCATTTTTTTTAAATTTTATATAACTCTTCATGATATACTTATTTGATGGCATTTTTAATGCACTTTCCTACGTCCTACAGAGTTAAAATTTGGTACACAGCTTAAATTTGTTGAACATTTTATTCTACAAAAATTTGGTGGATCTTTAAATATAGATCATACATTTTTTTCGAAATGGCCTGCAAATAATCCCCGTTCACTTCTATATATCATTGTTGTAATATTGTTAAAAATTCTGATGTGGGCAGCACATGTCTTTCCCTGCAGACTCATATTCACGTTCTCTTTATTTCTTTAATAATAATTTGAGTTTATCTGCACAAAATATCAGCCATAAGTATTTTATATGACATTGAATTTGCACATTAAACTTAAATTTGGTTCTCATTTGATAGCTGGACTTATTGTCAAAGGTGGTGTAGCGAAAACGCGAAAAAACTAGAATATCTTAAGTGCGGCTAGTCCTAGAGTAATGGGGTTAGTCTTATTCTTTTTGTTGTCATCAATCAGGTATAAAATAGGAATTTAATTGATATAATTGAGCACACGTAGTCTTATTTTTACGTTTAACGATTTTTGCGGGCCATTTCGCAAAAATAGCTCGTTCCTTTTTCCTGAATCGCACTAGAATAATCTACAAATGATTTATGGTCATTGAAATATTATACACGTTTAGTTTTTAGCTAGAGTGGATAAAGGCAATTTCTGCCGGCCATTTCGAAAAGAAGGCAGATTCTTTTATTACGAATCGTACTATAATCTAATGAACATCAGGATTTCCCAGAAAAAACATACCTACCAAATTTTATGAAATTCAGTCCATTAGTTTTTCAATAAGAGTGGATGTAATATCCTCACAGACACACAGAAATATACACAGATACACCCTTACACACACAGACGTCTTCCTAAAAATAGTTTTTTCGTGTTCTAGAAGTGCCAAAACGTGTAGATCCTTTGAAAATTCGAGTTCCTATCTTCGGCACGATTCCAATACTTTGAATACATACACACACACACACATATATTATATGTGTATCTGTGTATTATCTGTGTATCTGTGTATTATCTGTGTATCTGTGTATTATCTGTGTATCTAAATTCCGTGCCTATGCAATTACAATAGTTGTGATTTTAAATGATCCCTAAACTTTTATTATGTCTTCAACGAAGCCTAATTTTAACTTATGCAGAATGCAAATATCTCAAGCGATTGTAGGGTGAGTTACATAAGAATTGCTGAATTTTTTTCACACAAAATTATTTAGCTCTGGAGTCTGGAATACAAGTTATATGAATGAAATATTCCTTGATTTTGCATAGAGAATCAGATGATTTATATTTCGAAACAGTTTTAAATATTTAAGTATAATGAATTACTGTAGTACTGTGGTAATGTAAAAGATATCAACACTGAATGTATCACATTTTAGAAATTTTTAAATAAAATTGCATTTCAGTTGGAAAGTGTTTCATAATCAATGCTTATGCATGATTGATCTTTCTTGTATAAATTATACATTGACATTTGGCTCTTTTCTGGACGACAATATAACCAAGAAAGATTAATCATGCATAAAGCATTGATTATTAAACTCTTCTCAACTGAAAAGCAATTTTATTTAAATATCTCTAAAATGCGATACATTCAGAGGTAAAATTTTTTAAATTATCATAGTAAAATAATTGAAAACTTAAAACTTCATCAAAAAAGTTAATGCTATAAGATTGCTTGCTTCTCTATCTAAGTAAAATCAATGAATAACCCATCATATAATTATATTCCAGACTTCAGAGCTAAATACTTTTGCGTTAAAAATTCAGCAACTCTTATACAATTCATCTTACAAACGCTTGTTTTGTTTACATTTTGTATACGTTAAAATTAGGCTTCGTTGTAAAAATAATAACAGTTTAGTGATCATTTAAAATAGAAAATATTGTAATTGCGTAAGCACAGAATATATAAACATGGATAATATGCAAAAATAAAGCTGTTTTAGGACGATTGCAACACTAAATATAGATACAAGAAAGATCAATCATACATAAAGTATTGATTATAAAACACTATCCAACTGTAATTTCATTTAAACATATCTAAAGTACGATACATTCAGCAGCGATATTATTTTAATTACCACAGAACTACAACAATTTATTTTACTTGGAAAATTAAAACCATGGAGGTAAAAGTACGTTCTAACTCCATACTTAAAACTTCATTCAAACTTTATTCAAATGACGTCATCGAAATATAAATCGTCTGGCTCTCTATGTAAAAGCAGTGAGTATTTCATTCATAAACTTTTATTCCATACTCCAGAGTTAAATAATTTTGCATGAAAGAAATTCAGCAATTATTATACAACTCATCTTACAATCACCTGTTTACATTTTACATTCATTAAAGTAAGGCTCCGTTGTACAAATAATCAAAGAATGATGATCATTTAAACTCAAAACTATTGTAACTACGTTGGAGCATATTCTGCTCCAACGTAGAAAAAACGCAAAATAAAGCGGTTTTAGGACGGATGCAACACTAAATATAAATTAAAAAGAATTTTAAAAATTAGGATTTTCACACAAGATGGATGCCATATTTCAATTTGAAATGTGTCACGTGACCTCTTCACATTATATGGGTGTCATTATTACTTTAAATTTTATTTTAAAAACAACCGAATATATTTTACTGAAATTTTTTTTATATATTTTATGGGATAATTTGAATATGTCTTAAAATTTTCGTAGAAATTTGTGAATTTTAACTTTGCTTAAAAAATATTTGAAAAATTAGGTCCCATAGTGTTCAATGTATTTCATTTCTTCAACCCGAGTTCAATCCAAAACTAATTGGGTGATATTATTCATTTACATTCCCAGATGTCCCACAGACCGTCTCAAGAACATACTAAAATTTCATTTTGATAAAGTCATTTTTACGGTAGTTATCGTTAGAACGGACAGACAGACAGAATGAATAAACAAAGTCATAAACACTTTCCAACTATGTTGTAAAGTGTTAAAAACTATTCCCAAGTACCCAATTAACTTATATTTCGGCCAAATCCAAATTGGTAATTAGAAATCCGCTAATCAATATAGTCCTATATTAAAACGATTTTAATCAGTTAATAGAAACGATTAGTAAAACGATTAATAGAAAATAGTAAATGGCCATCAGATTTAGGAAATTTTCATAAACTGTGACCCAGTCAAAATGCTTTCCCTATACATTATATTGAGTATGTAGGGAAAGTAAAATTTATTATTTATTAATATATGGAGATATGTGGAGGTTTCTTTATGTCTTCTTAATATTTTCTTTGGGGGAAAAAAAGCCTTGACGCTTTCAGAGCAACTGGATTTGATGATTTTTGACACTGACGCATTATCTAATCGCTTGACATGAATGAATGAACGAAAAAATTGTTTTCGTTTTATGAAAAAAATAATCGAAGTTTTAGATATCGCATCTTTATACTTTAAAATATATTGAATGTTATGCTATCAAAAATGTCACAAAAGTGGACTCTGATGCATTATATTGTCAAAATTGTCATACGAAAATTCCCTAAAGAATATTTGAATTTACGAATATTCCAGGCATGATCCATTGATAAACATTCACAATATAAATGAAACAATATGATATTCAATGTATATTTTAAGGATGGTGCGGGATAGAAATTTTATATTTCTGGTATTTAAGAATAAAAATTTACTCGAATGTGCTTATATTATTGGGTGTGAATGTGCTGCGTAAAATAGATAAAAATAATTAAAGTATTCAAAAAAATATTTCGTAAAAAATGTTTTTAAATTTGATATAACTATGAATTCAAAAAATCTGATGTGGGTAGCACATGACTTTCACTGCAAGCTTATATCCACGTCTCTCTTTATTTTAATTAAATATAATTCACTTTTAATTCAATTTTCTTTCTCAGTTAGTAACTGGACTTATTCTATGAAATACGAAATAACTAAAATATCTCGAGAACGGCTAGTCCTAGTGTAATGGGGTTGGTTTTATTCTTTTCTTCGTTAAAAATTACGTATAAAATGAGCATTTAATGGATACATTTGAGCATACGTAGTTCTTTATTTTAGATTTCGACGATTTTTGCAGGCCTATTTCCCAAAAAAGGCAGGTTCTTTTTTTTCCGCATCATATCAAAATCTAATCAGCACCGCGGTAACCCACAAGCGACTTATCTACCGAATTTTGTGAAATTCAGTCGATTAGTTTTTTAGCTAGTGTGGATACAGGCTTTTGCGGGCCATTTCTAAAAAAAAAGGCGGGTTCTTTTATCCCGAATCGTACCCAAAACTAATCAGCACTAGATTCGCCCACAAGTGACTTATCTACAAATTTTATGAAATTCGGTAAATTAGTTTTCTAGTTAGAGTGGCTACAAAATCTGCACAGATAGACACACACACACACACACACATAGGTTGGTTTTTGGTGGAAAACGAGGACGCTGCGGGGAACCCACCAAACTGAGGACCTCCAGAAATAATGATTTTTCTGATATAGTTTTCACATTTTAGGCATCCTGGAAGGAAGTTAATGGCATATGTGGCAAGAAAATTTTAAAAATAGTTTTATTTCAAGTATGTATTTTTGCAAGGTAAACGAGGACCATGTTTATACACCGTTAGAATGCGGACCATGCATATACACCGTCAGAATGCGGACAATGCATATACACCGTTAGACTGAGGACAATGCCTATACACCGTTAGAATGCGGACGATGCATATACACCGTTAGACTGAGGCCCATGCGTATACACCGTTAGAATGAGGTCATAGCTTGGCATTAGATATATATGTTCTTACCGAGAGTAAACGTACGTATATCTAATAACTAAGAAAACGAGGGTACGTATATTTATTAACTAAGGATCGTGAATACACATTTTTACTGAGGACATTGTATTTAAAACTGATAACTGTGTAATATTTATATATGTACGCTAGATGTGCTGAAACTTCTTTCATTCGAAAATAGTTAAAAAATTAACTAAAATTACTTTTAAAAAATATGCATTCGTAGTTAGAAGAGAAGAAACATAAGAAATTATACATTCTGTAACACATGCCCTAACACATAACTGAATGTATGCAAAATTGAGAAAAAAAGATTAAACATATAAAAGTGTATTATACACAAAACCGACTTATAACGGGCGCCCACCAAAATAAGGATGGCTCTCCCATTGCAGATACTAATATCCATGAACCTGTTTCGCATTTATTATGCGGTTGTCAATATGGAAGACACAGCTCGTTAACTGCAAAGGCAGTACAAAACTTGCTAAAATCCACAATTTTCACAAGCTTTTATGGAACATGATAATTTCAATCCTTCCATAGTGATTGAAAAAATTGATTAAAAATTCTGGCTGGGGTGTATTTCACATTTTTGGGAGCGTCCCTTATAGGCGGATTTGTGTTTTATGAAATTTGCCTTTGCAACTCCGTGTGGCCTGAATTAAATTGTATGTAAATGTTATGCCAACCACGTGGAAGGACCAAAATTATCACTTCCCATAGAAACTCGCAAAAAATTGTGACATGCCTTTTACTATCATTACAGATTGCTGCTGTTCCCTGCTGACGAGCGCAGAATAAGAGTGAAACCCGTCCATGGAAGATAGTATCTGCAATGAGAAGTGTCTTCTATATAAAAATGTTTTAAACATTTTTTACTTATTTAAAAAATGTTATTTTGGTACGACAAAATTTTCGCTAAATGCTCTATATATGTATTAGTATTCATGAACCCGGTGGATTTTGCTGTATTGCATACGGTCTGAAGGACAGATTGATGAACTTCGGGGTGGGATAGTCCAGTGGTTAAGGCACGAAGATCGCACTCGGAGGACCCGAGTTCAATTCCTAGCTCTGCCTAAACTGACCCTCTGTTCACGCGGAATATATTTAATATGTGTATTTGAAAGTTCTTCCGATAAGTTGATGTTAGAGGAAGGAGGACGCGGTCCCTGTGGATGTCGCCCCCACTGGATTATGGTTTAAATTGGATGGCACTATCCCTGACGTCAAAACAGATCGTCCCAGTGAATATTTGAGCTAATATAGCAACAGATAAAATTAGATACTTGCGTATGTAATCAGGGACTGTATTCCATTTATATTCCAAATCATTATAACATCCGTCATTTAAATACCATAGCCTCTGCTTCATCCATATGAGCTATCGCATTCTTTAAACAATTGTATATTTTCGGTTTCTTTTACAGAACAGCATAAAAAATAATAAAACTAGTTTAATATATGTCATTTAAACATTGATTTTTTCTGGATTTTTATATAAAGAATATTTTATTTTGCCCTCTTTTCTTTTATATATTTTTCAAAATTATATTTTTGCCCAGAAACAATTCGATTAGTATTAATATATTATTTATTTTCAAAAATTATGTATTCAAATTATCAAATTCAATAACTGTCTTCCGTCAATGATCAAAATTTCGAATTTGAAAATTCTCAAGAAAACAATACCTATTCTATACAACAGTATGTGCAAATAAAATATATTTTTGTTTTCTGATGACGATTGCGACAGAAGTAGACTTAACCAAAGCGATATTACGAATTTATAAAAAAGTCCAGTGGACACTTAAACTCCATATCCTTTATATTTAAAAAACGGAACGAATCTTCCATTTGAAATAATTTTTCTTTTAAATAACATATTTTTTCTCATACTAATTGCGTAAAATTAATTTCTTTCCCTCAAAATTATTCGAATTCGAGATATTAACAAATAAGCAGGTTTCAAAACTTTTAGCCCACCTCGAATGCTATAGAATGTGTCATATGAGAACACGCTAATAAGGAATGCACCTACTAATATCAAATTATTATGTGGAAGCTGATACAATGCTTTTTTAACTTTTCTAATAAGAACTCAACCTTTTAGGGCTTTAAGATTTTATAGCAATATTTTGTTTGGAATATAATTTTTATTTCCAAAATTATATTAAATATATATGTCGTATATGTTCATGTATTACACAAATAAACGTACATTTATCGACGTGATTAAGCTGTTTCTAATTAAAAAAACATAACTTTTAAAGCATTTCTACATTATATTTTAGAAGAATAACTTGTATACAAAATTTGAAATATATATGTTTTTCTTTACCTGCATCAATATATCTCCACATTCTAGATATTTTTTGATTGTAACTTGATTTCTAACTGTAACAACCAGATTGAAAAATTTTTTGAAAAAGTTTCAAAAGAAACAATTAAAAATATTGTTCTGTGTCAAGTAAACACAAGTTATATTGCTCAAACAATAAAATTCAATCTGAACTCTCGTTACAAATGTTTGATTTTCATTTACGGTGTTCTTCATCAGCTTATTTTTAGTTTGAAATGTAAACTTTCCATTGAATCCTATGAATGTCAATTTTCTTCATGCAATGTCGTGACGTTATTCACAAACATTTCCGGTTTCAAGGGAGAAGGTGCTAAGATCTAAACCATTACTCCTGCAGCCCTGCCATCAGGTAGAGCATGCCTTCAGGCCATAGTCCCCTTAGTAGAAAACGTCTGCTTGAACAATACTGCTGATAATATATCTAGTATCTGGCTCTCGAAGCTCAGAGCAATCACCTGTACCCCATACTTCAAAGGAATCTGAAACCTGCTTGCTCGCTCTGCGACAACAGAAAGTTTCAACCCATGCATCCTTCTTAAAATGAAACTACCATCTACAATTGCTGGTCTATACTGCAAAATTCTATTGCGCTAGTTTCTTTTACATTCACACTATAAGTAGATATACACGTAAAATAGTATCCAACATTCAGATGATGAAAGGCTTTTTATAAACACTTTACAACATTGTTGAAAAGTATTTATGACTTTGTTCATTCTGTCTATATGTCCGTTCGCACGATAACTGCCGTAGAAATAACTTTATCAAAGTGAAATTTTAGTATGCTGTTCATACGATCTGTGGGATATATGGGAATGTAAATAAATTATATCCCCCAATTAGTTTTGGTGTGAACCCGGATTGAAAAAATGAAAGACACTGAACCCCATGGGACCTAAATTTTCAAACATTTTTTAAGCAAAATAAAAATTCACAAATTGCTTCGAAAATTTTAGGAAATATTCAAATTTTTCCATAAAAGATATAAAACAAAATTCAGCAAAATATATTCGGTAGCTTTTTAAATAAAAATTAAAATAATAAATACACCCTTTATATGAAGAGAACACGTGACCATTATATGAACAGATCACATGACTCACTTCAATATAAAATATGGCATCCATCTTGTGCCAAAATCGTAATTTTTAAGCTCTTTTTAATTTATATTTAGTGTTGCATCTGTCCTAAAACCGCTTTATTTTTGCGTTCTTTCTGTGCATCTATATTCTGAGTCAACGCAATTACAATATGTTTTATCTTAAATGATCATCAAACTTTGATTATTTTTATAACGAGGCCTAACTTTAATGAATGTAAAATGCAAACAAGTAAGATGAGTTGTATATGAATTTTTCTCAAGCAAAATTATTTAACTCTGCTATCTGGAATAAAAGAGTATGAATGAAATATTCGCTATTTTTACATAGAGAGCTAGACTATTTATATTTCGATGACGTCGTTTGAATAAAATTTCAATGACATTTTCAGCATGGAGTTAGAAAAAATTTTAACCTCCATGGTTTAATCTTCCAATTAAATAAATTATTGTAGTTCTGTGATAATTAAACGAGAAAGATCAACATACATAAAGCATTGATTATGAAACACTTTCCAACTACAATGCAATTTTATTTAAACATATCTAAAATGCGATAATTCAGCTGTAATATTTTTTACATTATCACAATACTACAATCATTTATTATATTTGAGAACTTAAGAATTCATCGAAGAAATGAACTTTATTTAAATGACGTCACTGAAATATAAGTCGCTTGGCTCTCTAAGTAAATGGAGTGAATATTTTATTCAAACACTTTTATTCCATTCTTCTCAATCATCACAATATCAGACTAATATATTTTACTTGAAAACATAAAATCCTGGAAGTAAAAGTACTTTCTAATTTTATGCTTGAAACTTATGCTTAAAATTTTTCAAATAAAGCAATACTTAAGAATTGTCTGCATCTCCATGTAAAATCAATGCATATTTCATTCATACCAGCTTTATTCCAATCTTCAGAACTCAATTTTGCGTTAAAAAAATTCAGCAATTCTTAAACAACTCATCTTACAGCTTTATGTGTTTACATTCTGCATAGGTTAAAATTAGGTTTCGTTGTGGAAATAATCAAAATTTGATGATCATATAAGCTAAAAAATATTGTAATTGCGTTGGCGCAGAATACAGATGCCACAGAAAAACGCAAAAATAAAGCGGTTTTCTTACACTAAATATAAATTAAAAATAATTTTAAAAGTCACGATTTTGACCCAAGATGGATGCCATATTTTATTTTGAAGTGTGTCACGTGATCACTTCATGTAATATGGGTCTAATTATTATTTTAATTTTTAGTTAAAAAACTACCGAATAAATTTTGCTTAAATTGTTTTATACATTTTATGGAATAATTTAAATATTTCCTAGAACTTTCGAAGCAATTTGTGAATTTTAAATTCGCTTAAAAATGTTTGAAAAATTAGGTCCCATAGGGTTCAATATATTTGATTTTTTCAACCCAGTTTCAATTCAAAACTAATCGGGTGATATTATTCATTTACATTCCCATATGTCTTATAGACCGTCTGAACAACATACTAAAATTTCATTTTGATGAAATCATATCTACGGCAGTTATCTTGCAAATGAACAGACAGACAGACAGACAGAATGAACAAAGTCATAAACACGTTTTAACTTTGTAAAGTGTTAAAAATATCGCCTCTGAATGTATCATATTTTAGAGGTGTTTAAATAAAATTACAGTTGAAAATTGTTTTATAATCAATTTTTTATGCATGATTGATCTTTCTTGTGGTTATATTTAGTGCTGCATCCGTCCTAAAACCGCTTTAATTTTGTATATTATCTGTGTTTCTAAATTCTGTGCCTACGCAATTACAATATTTTTAATTTTAAATGAACACTAACATTTGATTATTTCTACAACAAAGCCTAATTTTAACGTACGCAAAGTGTAAACAAGACAAGCGATTGTAAGATGAATTGTATAAGAATTGCTGAATTTTTCAAAGCAAAATTATTTAGCTCTGGAGTCTGGAATATATGTGATATGAATGCAACATTTATTGGTTTTCCTTAAATAGAGAAGCAAAGGATTTTATAGCATTGCCTTTTTTATTGAAGTTTTAAGTTTCTAAGTAAAAAAATTATTGTACTATGATAATTTAAAAAAGCATCACCGCTGAATGTATCGCATTTTAGAGATGTTTAAATAACATTGCATTTTAGTTGAAAAGTGTTTCATAATCATTACTTTTTGCAAGATTAATCTTTCTTGTTTCTATCACATTTTTCTCATAAGTTGAATTCATTGAGATCGAGGAAATAATATATAATAGTATATAGAATAAACTCGACAGTAGCATAGTAATCATTGAAAAGTTGTACCTCAGTATAATGAATTATGACAAAAAGTCGAAAATTTATAAAATAGTTCATTCTTGTATTTCCAATTTTCTGAAAATAAAATCCATTTCCGTGTTCAATCAAAATCGAAGTAAATTTAACTTCTGTCTCGTATCCTAAGCTACTAAAAAGACTGTTGTTAGAATTATTTGCAAGATTTTTATAAATATTCTAATAAAATTTATATAAAGTATATTACATTATATTTTGTTAAAGCTATGGGTTGAAGGAGGGGCGCAAAATGTCTTGTGCCTCAACTGCATTTACTTTCAAAAAACTGTGTCTTACTTTCAAAAACTCTATTCTTGTGTTTTTTATCAGATGATTGTCCCAAATACCAAATATCAAACCTCTATTACATTTTGAAAGGAGGCATTTCTCATTTATTTCGGAAAATCGAATATTTGGGTTTGCGGTACCCCCATAAAGTAGAAAATATCGGAAAACTGAAATTGTACGTGCTTTTCCTTTCGAACTATCTACTCGCACACCAAATTTGTAGTCTATTGCATCTCGAAACATGAATTTTCATCATTTCGTTTTTGGAGCAACCTCTTTAAACGAACATTTTTGAAAAACAATGTTGTCTTGAGTGTTTTCATCAAATGAATGACCCGTATACCAAATTTCAAGCCTCTATCAAATTTAAAGCAAGCGTTCGGAAAATCGAACATTTCGGTGCGCGGCACCCACTAAAGTAGCAAATATTAAAATCTAAAATTGCACACTTTCTTCCTTTAGAATGGTTTACATACTCTAAATTTGAAATCTCTATCTCATCGCAAAGTATACTTTCCTATCATTTCACTTTTCGAATGTTTTGGTGTGGAGCATACCCTCGACGGAACATTTTCGAAAAATTCGATTTTTCCAGGGGTTTTTATCGAACGATCGACCTGTGCACCAAATTGCAAGTCTCTATTTATCCGGGGAGTGCCTAAAAAAACGTGACAGACAGACGAACAGACGGACACTTGACAATTAATATATATAGATATATAGATAGCTCAAAATATCTTGTAATAATTTAAGAATAGAAATTAAAGGATTCAAACTTCTGTTGCCAAATGCTAAAAATTAATTTATTGCAAAAACTCGTTGTTTAATAAGAGTGTATAATTTTCCTCTCAATAGTGCTTGCTGATAAGGCATTCTTGGGAGAGAGAGAGCCTTTTGAGGGAAAATATTGATTTTTCTTTTGCCGACATTACAATGAAATTTATGAAAATCGACAATTTTTTTATTTTTTAAAAAGTGTCGAGATTGGTATATATATAGGTGTCGTCAGGATCTCGAACAGGGAAGGGAAGTCTACGATCAAATGTGGTTGTTTACAGTGTCGGATTTAATACACCAATATTCTGTGAAGAATATAATGCAATTATATATGGAGAACTAACGTAATCATTATCAATGAATGCTTATGACGCTTCCTACGTAAGTGCAGACACAGATATGTCTCATTCAATACTACATTAATATCATAACTAATATATGCATTAAAATTTGTCAAAATATGCATGCAAATATGCACCTAAAATTTAATAATTAATTACTTATAACATAAAATACATGTATTTATATATTTTGTTCGAATATCATTAATGCATCTGAAAGCATTTAAAAACGGGGAATTTCAACCAAACTCAAGCAAACTATTATTGCAAATCAAAAGTTTTTATATCATTGTTCAAATATAGTCAAAATTTTCATATAGTGAGTAAATTTTATTGCTGTAACTAACTAATGTGCTTTTTTAAGTTCTTGACACGCAGACTTTGTCGTTTATCATCTAAAAACATTTTAATGCTAAAAATGTTCTTTTAATACCAACTGATATTATTGGACAGTACTTGCTATCTTTTGAACTGAAAGTGATATTTAGTTCTTGGGTATTCCATGCTGAAAACGGCTTAGTTATAACTGCGTGTTTACTCTTCTTTTTTTTTCTTTTTCTCTCTGAAATGTGAATAGCAGTTTTTACATGTTGATCTGATATTTTTCTGAATAATTTTTTCTCGCATATTACATAATATAAAAACACCATCTGTATTCAGATTTTTCTATGATTATAAATACATGATTTTATTCGGATTGATTTACTAGATTTAATTTTAGGCATTTTTATACTCACAATGCTTATACAGAAAATTTTACAGAACAGCTCTTTGAAACGACGTATGCAAAACTTCAGATATTCCTATAACATGACTTTCCATCTCTTTTACCAGACATGTCTCTTGATATTTTACCCTGAAAAGATTTCACCATTTCTTATGATAATTGCATGGCCTTAGTAGCTCACGGAATTTGGGTGTTGAATGAGAAATATGTTTAGCTTCGTCCAATGTTAACTTATCTAGCTATTTAAAAAGAAAGATGAATCATGCTTAAGGCATTGATTATGAAACACTTTCCAACTTCAATGCAATTTTATTTAAACATCTCTAAAATTCGATACATTCCTCGGTAATATTTTAAAAATTATCACAATACTACATTAATTTGAAAACTTAAAACTTCATCGAAAAAAATGAACTTCATTCAAATGACGGGATTGAAATATAAATTGCCTGGATTAAACATCTATAAAATGCGATACATTTCTATATAATATTTTTAAAATTATTATAATACTACAATAATTTATTACATTTGAAAACTTCATCAAAAACAAATAAAATGTATTCAAATAACGCCATCGAAATATAACACACATGGCTCTCTCTATAAAATCAGCATTTCATTCATAAACATTTTTCCATTCATCACAATACTATAATAATTTATTTTATTTCAAACTTAAGACCATGGAGGTGCAAGTAATTAGACTCTATGTTTTAAACTTCATCGAAAAAATCGTCCTACTCTCTAAAATCAATGAATATTTCATTCATATCAGCTATATTGCAGACTCCATGAGCTAAATAATTCTGCGTTAAGAAATGCAACAATTCTTATACAACTCATTTTACACATTTTGGTGTTTACATTTCGCATTAGTGAAAAGTAGGCTTCGTTGTAGAAATAGTCAAAGTTGGATGATCATTTAAACTCAAATATATTGTAATTGCAGTGTTTCAGGATGTAGATGCACAGAATTTAAGCAACAATAAAGCGGTTTTACGACGGATTAAACACTAAATATGAATTACAAAGAACATTAAAAATCGCAATTTTGGCACAAGATGGATGCCATAGTTTATTTTGAAGTGGGTCATGTGATCTCTTCATATAATGGTTACGTGATCGCTTCATATAAAAGGTGTAATCATTATTCAAATTTTTATTTAAAAAACTTCAGAATATATTTTTCTGAAATTTTTATTATTTATTTTATGGGACAATTTGAATATTTCATAAAACTTTCGAAGCAATTTGTGAATTTGAAATCCGCTTAAAAAATGTTTGAAGAATTAGGCCTCATAGGGTTCAATGTATTTCATTATTTCAACCCGGTTATATCCAAAACTAATTGGGTGACATTATTCATTTATATTCCCATAGGTCCTATAGACTGTCTGAACAACATATTAAAATTTCATTTTGATAAATTCATTTTTTCGGCAGTTATCGTGCTAACGGACAGACAGACAGACAGACAGAATGAACAAAGTCATAAACACTTTTCAGCTTTGTTGTAAAGTGTTAGAGAAGTTAAAAAGATAGTTAAAATAAAAAAAAATGCAAGCTAAAAGAAAATAAAGTACTTGAAATATGCATTTAAAGGCATTTTATGCATTTACATGCTCTATAAGTGTTCATATATGCAATTGCATATACAAATATGAAATTTCATAGAATTCGAGTTTTAGTCATAATCAATATATTAGTTTTACAAATTAATATTTTTATAAAAAATTTTTAACTGTGATTGTTTTTAAATGATTTTTTTAAAAAAATTTTAAATGGATTTTTAACGAATTTTTAACAGGGCAGTTCAAACTATCATATTTTGAGAAGCATATGCACTGCAGAAATGAATTAATAGTTGCCGAATTTTGCTTTTGAAGGATCCCGTCACATTAACTATTTTTCTAAGCGCCTATATGTGTAGAATTCCTACAAAATAGCCAGTTCTAGCATTCTAATAATCGACACATTTATTTTTTTTTTTTGCATAAAATTATGCTTAAAGTACATTTTCACGAGCTAAATATAGGAATAATTGATATTTAGTTTTGATGTGAACCGGCTAAAGTGGACGCCACATTTGTCGTTTAGTCAATTTTTTTTTCTGTAAACATCTTAAAAGATGATCAACACTTTTAAGACTTACAATAGAATGTTTGCAGAAGTATCTGGGAGAAAGAATTGTAAGGATACCTATCGATCGCTGAAAGCCACGCAAAGTTCAGCAATATTTACAACCAAAGAGTGGTGAGTGAACTACGGCCCTTTGTCGGCTTCCTACAGCCCCCAGGGTGAAATCATAACCCTCTGAGCATGACCACTCAAGATAGGCGACACACTCCGTTATCATAAAGGGTTTTCATAGTTCCCGTGCCTGGGGTGGAGCATTCATTCTTCCCAGGCCAGGTATTCCCCTTAGAGGAGAGATACGAAGACATACTTCTTATTCCTGCTCCAAGGTATTCCCACGTCGTAAATTCCCACGTCGGCGATTCAATTTGAAAAACTAGCGATTAACGAAATGACCGGCCAAACTCTTTAGATATTCTATCCGTAGATATTTCGTCTAATATATCCGTTTTATATTTTATAGACGTCTAACGCCTTAGATATATAGAATGTGTTTTGATACATGACCTGGCGCTGAGGTGGCAATTCTATCCTTTGACCCCCCCACCAGCGCCCTACTGAACTTCACACGCTGTACTAAGGGTTTTCATCGTTTATACAACTGCCTCAAATTTTAAAGGGTTTCCGAAAACGGATGTGTAATCGGAATTAAAGTTGTGTATCAAAATTAAAATATTGCGCGAAACTCATACCCGTTAGTTTTGGCTTGTAAATTTATTTATTGGTTAAATATTCATTGTAACATATTTTGCATTACGATAAATTAAAAAAAAATTAATCTATATGCAATAGTTTCGTTATAAGACTCCTATGGCATCTTAGTTTTGAATACACGCTGCAGCTGACGGAGCAGAAAGCAAATAAAGGACATCAACCTTGGGAATGGAGGGGGGGGGGAACTTTTCCGAGCCAAATTGCTGATATTGTGACGAAGTATTGTTGTTCTACTTTATCCTACTATGTACTGTCCATAAACAACCATACGGTAAATATGAAGGATGGTGGTAAAAATAGCGCGTTTAAAGGCTACTATTCTGCCCAGCCATACTTTCTATTCATCTTGAAGCTATAGATCGTAAGAATTTCGCATTCTTTTTTTTTTTTTTTTTTTTTTTCCAAGTTTTGGTGTCCGACAGTTTCTTGCTCAGAGAAATTTCAGCAATTCAAATTTAAATTCGATCGATTTTCAACTTGCCTGCATACGCAGACAAAATTGGTTTATTCCCCCTCCCCCCTCTCCCATTTTGTTGATCGGTAAAATTCGAGTAAATTAGTAAAATGTCATATGCGTTCAGCGATACAAAGTTATATTTTTTAAATTCATAAACGTCGAAATATTAAGAAAAATCAAATTCCTTCAAAAGGATAAAGAATTTATTTAATTGTTATGAAATAAACATATTGGGGAATTTTTACAATAAAAAGGGTTACTCAATTCATAACGTCCGATAATATAACAGCAGTGTCCGATAAAAGTGTCCGATAATATAACAGCTTAAAAGCAGATAATTCTAGCATTCCAAAAATTGTCAAATACATTCTTTTTTTACATAAAAATAAGCATAAAGTTAATATTCACGTGTTACACAGAATAATCCAGTTTTTTTTTATTAATTATTATTTTTTTTATTTATTTTGATGCGATCAGGTCATTTTTTTATTTTGATGCGGTGACGCCATTTTTGAAATATATTCCATTTTTTTCTGTGAATATCTTAAAAAATGATTAACACTCTTTTAAACATACCATAGAATTCTTCCACAAGGATCTGAAAGAAGAATTTTTATGGATATCCATTGATTATTGCTGACATTTAAAACGGCGGTATTTTTGAATGTTACTTATGCGCGACTGTACAAGGCACTTATACAAATATGTACTCTGAACACGGGAACAGTTTGGTCAGAGTCAGGAATCGAACGTGGATCCTCTAATTGATGTTGTAACCAGTGGGTTGTCCAGCTCTCTAATGTTAAGCTAATTTGAATTAAAAAAATCTCGTCGAACCGTATTATTCAGAGAACTTTAGTACCGCACAAAGTTTCGCCGTTGTCCAAAACTTCGATTTTCGGTTACAGACGACACGCACATGAGACAAGACAATTTATTTTACTACATGAGATAAAAATATATGTACTATGGGTATTTCTAATCAGTGGAAATGAAACAAAATAAAATTATTAATTAATTATTTTGTATGTCAGAATTTTTCTCGTAGATCCATGAATAAATAATAAAATAATACTTTTATTTCCAAATTTTGCTTTTGTAATACTCAAAGTTTCCCACACATGGAATATTTTAGATTACATGAAAAAATTCTTATACATGAAATCTACGGCGACAAACTGTCCTCAGAACTTCTGAACCTTTCTGTAAAATGCTATTGTATGTAACTCTCCCCCACTCACACACCCAGACAAAAAACAAATATGGAAATTTATAGCTTTATACTGATTTTAAAATTAGATGTTTCAGTCTACTTCTGCGTTAATAGTCAGGGCCGTGACAAGGAATAAGACGGCGAAGCGACGTCCTCTGGCGCCGTCTCACAGGGGCGCCGAAATTGAAATTTTTATTATTAGTTTAAAGAACTAAAAATTGTTTTTATACAAAGCACTGTACTTTCTCTAGTTCTAAAACCGGAACGTCAACAAAAATACAGTGCTTTAGTAATAAGAAAATATAAACATAATTTTAATAGTATTTCCTCTAACAACTAAGATTCAACTTGAATTAGGTAATTAAATAATTATAAAAAAGGTAAGCCTTCAGGAAATTATAACTTTTGTAAATTGCTTTTTTTTCTTCGATTCAAGACAATACCTAAATTAAAGCACCGAGAATTAATACCAGATTTCAGGAAACAGATTCATTTAAATGATACCGTTTTCCTTTCAATTTAAGGCGCAATGAAGGATAGAAATAAAAATTAACATTGCTCGAAAAAAATAATTAAACTTTCACACACTTAAAACACCATATGAATCGGGATAGAAGAAAGGGCCATCACCCTCAAACTAAGTTCATTGTTCACAATACAAAAATTTGAACACTCTATCTCCCTTTGTAGTTAAAACACCTCGCTGGCTTAGCAAGAAACAAACTCCCAAAATTTTTACATTTCTAACTATTAAAGCTTCTTTGAAAAAATTAATATTGAGCGCATTTTTAGAGTCAAATAAGTAAACTGAATTTGGACACTTAAATGAAAATGATATTTAGCATTTTTATGAATCAAATAGTTTTACTTGTACAATCGAGGCTACACAGCATTTCTTGTATAGAGAAGTAATTCTCGCTTATGTATGAAAATTCAAGGTAGTGATTCTTCACAGAATCTATCAAGATTTTCTTTGTTTTCACTTATCCTACTATACATAACGTACTGGTAAATAATTCGACTCTTCGATTTGGATGAATTTAAACATTTTGAGTCTTCCTGAATACAAATCAATCATTTTTAAACGATGTCTCCCTGTAGACACGATATCTCTCGAACAAATTATGTGCTCCAAACGAAATTTCGGACTGTTATTTTAATCAGCAAACTTAGTGGCTTATTTATTTTACTGATCAACTAATTTTACACAATAATTTGTATCTTTTATGATTTTGCACTTTTCTTTTTCTTTTTATATAAAAAAATAGGAAGAAAAAGTTATTTTACCCTAGTTTCACAAAATTTTCGTGAAATATTTTGTTCCAGTATCAGGTAAACAAGATCAAATATTTCTATTTAACTATAATTTTCATAAATTGAATAAAAATATAATCTATAACAGATATGGATGCATTTAGACTGTTGACATTCAGAGAGATTAGACAAGGGGTATACTCAATCTTTCAAACATGTTTTGTTTCGACAATTAAAATAACATTATAAAAATAATTGTATTGAATGCTTTTTGCAATTAGTCATTTTATATAAAATTATTCATTTATAAGTGTATATCATTTAGGATGTAAAGATGTTCCGTTTTTAAAAGATTGCACGTTTTTTGTTCTAAAATGAGAAGATCATATAATTAAATGCTCAGTATTACAAAATAAATGGATGTTTTTTTAATTACTTTCGGCATTATAAAATAAGTCGATGCTTTTTAAGTACTTCGAACCAAATTTGAATTGAGATTTGAACATTCCTGTCTCAATTTTAACTGGAAATTAACTTGGGGTACATTGTGCCACTCCAGTCAATCGATATATTTGTTTGGAACTTGAGACTAAAATTTTCTCCACTCCTATACAATGATCATATATATATGCTATATGTTTACAGTAGGAAACAAACTTTTCCAGAAATGCATGTTTTATTTGGATATATTATGTAAAAATTGAGGTCACGTACATGTGACTCAGTCTTTTTAAAAATATTTTTCATATATGCCTCTGCCTATGCTATCCTGACCGCATAACGAACACTTCAGAATATATTCCTACTAATTCGATGAAAATACTTCTTGGCCTTAACAAATGAATTAATTTTTTACAAATTATCACATACTTGCACGTATATTCATTTAATATACCAGAGTCGACAATACCGAACATGAGTCTGTATGAAGTCTTGTACCGACTATAAAGATTTAGAACCCTAGCCTGTTGATCTCGAGACAAGCACTCTAAACCATCAGGAGAATGTGCTTGTGTCAAATGTATGCAGTTTTATCTTATGTGCTTGTGTCAAATGTATGCAGTTTTATCTTATTCACTTGTCAGAAAGTAGTTTTTTGGTTAGTTGGTAGAATACTCATATAAATTATCGTGCAATAGACAGTTCTAATACCGACTAACTTCTCAAACCTCAGCTATTTGCTCTATATACGTATTTCTATATTCTGTTCTATTGTGGACAGAATTGCTATAACAAATTTGTACATATGGTGTCTTTAAAAATCTATACAGGGGAATTTAGCAATATTTGTACTTTTTCCGCATATTCAAGACAATTTATTTTACTACATGAGATAAAAATATATGAACTATGGGTATTTCTAATCAGTGGAAATGAAACAAAATAAAATTATTAATTAATTATTTTGTATGTCAGATTTTTTCTCGTAGATCCATGAATAAATAATAAAATAATACTTTTATTTCCAAATTTTGCTTTTGTAATACTCAAAGTTTCCCACACATGGAATATTTTAGATTACATGAAAAAATTCTTATACATGAAATCTACGGCGACAAACTGTCCTCAGAACTTCTGAACCTTTCTGTAAAATGCTATTGTATGTAACTCTCCCCCACTCACACACCCAGACAAAAAACAAATATGGAAATTTATAGCTTTATACTGATTTTAAAGTTAGATGTTTCAGTCTACTTCTGCGTTAATAGTCAGGGCCGTGACAAGGAATAAGACGGCGAAGCGACGTCCTCTGGCGCCGTCTCACAGGGGCGCCGAAATTGAAATTTTTATTATTAGTTTAAAGAACTAAAAATTGTTTTTATACAAAGCACTGTACTTTCTCTAGTTCTAAAACCGGAACGTCAACAAAAATACAGTGCTTTAGTAATAAGAAAATATAAACATAATTTTAATAGTATTTCCTCTAACAACTAAGATTCAACTTGAATTAGGTAATTAAATAATTATAAAAAAGGTAAGCCTTCAGGAAATTATAACTTTTGTAAATTGCTTTTTTTTCTTCGATTCAAGACAATACCTAAATTAAAGCACCGAGAATTAATACCAGATTTCAGGAAACAGATTCATTTAAATGATACCGTTTTCCTTTCAATTTAAGGCGCAATGAAGGATAGAAATAAAAATTAACATTGCTCGAAAAAAATAATTAAACTTTCACACACTTAAAACACCATATGAATCGGGATAGAAGAAAGGGCCATCACCCTCAAACTAAGTTCATTGTTCACAATACAAAAATTTGAACACTCTATCTCCCTTTGTAGTTAAAACACCTCGCTGGCTTAGCAAGAAACAAACTCCCAAAATTTTTACATTTCTAACTATTAAAGCTTCTTTGAAAAAATTAATATTGAGCGCATTTTTAGAGTCAAATAAGTAAACTGAATTTGGACACTTAAATGAAAATGATATTTAGCATTTTTATGAATCAAATAGTTTTACTTGTACAATCGAGGCTACACAGCATTTCTTGTATAGAGAAGTAATTCTCGCTTATGTATGAAAATTCAAGGTAGTGATTCTTCACAGAATCTATCAAGATTTTCTTTGTTTTCACTTATCCTACTATACATAACGTACTGGTAAATAATTCGACTCTTCGATTTGGATGAATTTAAACATTTTGAGTCTTCCTGAATACAAATCAATCATTTTTAAACGATGTCTCCCTGTAGACACGATATCTCTCGAACAAATTATGTGCTCCAAACGAAGTTTCGGACTGTTATTTTAATCAGCAAACTTAGTGGCTTATTTATTTTACTGATCAACTAATTTTACACAATAATTTGTATCTTTTATGATTTTGCACTTTTCTTTTTCTTTTTATATAAAAAAATAGGAAGAAAAAGTTATTTTACCCTAGTTTCACAAAATTTTCGTGAAATATTTTGTTCCAGTATCAGGTAAACAAGATCAAATATTTCTATTTAACTATAATTTTCATAAATTGAATAAAAATATAATCTATAACAGATATGGATGCATTTAGACTGTTGACATTCAGAGAGATTAGACAAGGGGTATACTCAATCTTTCAAACATGTTTTGTTTCGACAATTAAAATAACATTATAAAAATAATTGTATTGAATGCTTTTTGCAATTAGTCATTTTATATAAAATTATTCATTTATAAGTGTATATCATTTAGGATGTAAAGATGTTCCGTTTTTAAAAGATTGCACGTTTTTTGTTCTAAAATGAGAAGATCATATAATTAAATGCTCAGTATTACAAAATAAATGGATGTTTTTTTAATTACTTTCGGCATTATAAAATAAGTCGATGCTTTTTAAGTACTTCGAACCAAATTTGAATTGAGATTTGAACATTCCTGTCTCAATTTTAACTGGAAATTAACTTGGGGTACATTGTGCCACTCCAGTCAATCGATATATTTGTTTGGAACTTGAGACTAAAATTTTCTCCACTCCTATACAATGATCATATATATATGCTATATGTTTACAGTAGGAAACAAACTTTTCCAGAAATGCATGTTTTATTTGGATATATTATGTAAAAATTGAGGTCACGTACATGTGACTCAGTCTTTTTAAAAATATTTTTCATATATGCCTCTGCCTATGCTATCCTGACCGCATAACGAACACTTCAGAATATATTCCTACTAATTCGATGAAAATACTTCTTGGCCTTAACAAATGAATTAATTTTTTACAAATTATCACATACTTGCACTTATATTCATTTAATATACCAGAGTCGACAATACCGAACATGAGTCTGTATGAAGTCTTGTACCGACTATAAAGATTTAGAACCCTAGCCTGTTGATCTCGAGACAAGCACTCTAAACCATCAGGAGAATGTGCTTGTGTCAAATGTATGCAGTTTTATCTTATGTGCTTGTGTCAAATGTATGCAGTTTTATCTTATTCACTTGTCAGAAAGTAGTTTTTTGGTTAGTTGGTAGAATACTCATATAAATTATCGTGCAATAGGCAGTTCTAATACCGACTAACTTCTCAAACCTCAGCTATTTGCTCTATATACGTATTTCTATATTCTGTTCTATTGTGTGGACAGAATTGCCATAACAAATTTGTACATATGGTGTCTTTAAAAATCTATACAGGGGAATTTAGCAATATTTGTACTTTTTCCGCATATTAAAGCATATGTATTTTGCTTTTAGAGTTATATATTTTGGCTTTCATTGTTAAAACATAGATACTTTTCGAATTAAAAGGATATACAAAATTGTGGGAAGGGGCTCAACTCATATGGCATTAAAAGACTGTGCTCATTGGGTTTCTGTGGTTTTATTAGTATGGAGCATGAACGAGGTGCATATTTTCTTATTAAGTAATTTTCCCCTTATTAGTATGTCCATATCTACCCTTTCCTTCATTAAAATCAATTAATCCCATATGACTAATATTTTTTTCCTTTCAGCACATAGTATACGACTACATGTAAAAAAAATTTTGATGAGTCAAAAATCAAATTCTTGTATTTATTTTGAAGGTTATAGGTTATACGTGTTTTGGAGCATCCCTGAATACGAATTAACCAATTTTAACCATCTGTCTATTTCTTTGTGGGTACAATAGTATCGAACAAGTTCATAATACAAAAAAAATATGGTACGATTATTTCAATCGGTAAATGTTAGAAGCCTATTACCTGTTGGGTTAAACGGATCAAAGAAAAAATCTTATTTTTTTTTTATCATCCTTTTAAAATTCGGAAAAATAAGTAAACTTAAATATATGAAACTGTTAGAGAGATATTTATGTATTTACTATGTCAGCTTTTTAACACGAATGTCATCATTTACATGAGGTTTATATGCACTGTTCTTGAGATATTTTATAGTTTTGGTCAAAAATGGAACAATTCGGAAAAAAATATAAATTCCCTATTATCAAATGAGTGAATGCTTTATAAACAAACAGCTTAAATCCGAAATGAATGGACATCATTATTTAGAAATAATTTCGATCTGCTCTCGAGATATTGAAACATATATTCATCTATATATTTTTTAATGTAGTGCCATATCTTTCGAACAAATTGGATAAATCGAATAAAGTTTGGTGAGCATTTTTCAATCAATGAACATCACTCAGAGACCTATTAATTTTCGGAGGAAAGGAACCAAGTAGAAAGCAATCAAGTTCTGAATATTTATTTTAGAAAATCAACTAAATAATATAAAAACACAAGATGATAATATGCGCCCCACTTAAGATATTTTTTTTCATTTTTTTTTTTTAAATAATTCACATTTAAAAAGTGTAAACGTATGGTCCGCGTTTTAAAAGTGTATATGCATGGTCCGCGTTTTAACGGTGTATATGCATCGTCCGCGTTTTAAAGGTGTATACGCATAGTCCGCGTTTTTGTATATGCATCGTCCGCGTTTAGTGTTCTATATTTTGGCTTCCATTGTTAAAACATAGATACTTTTCGAATTAAACGGATATGCAAAATTGGGGAAAGGGGTTCAACTCAGATGGCATTAAAAGACTGTGCCCATTGGGTTTCTGTGGTTTTATTAGTATGGAGCATGAACGTGGTGAATATTCTCTTATTAAGTAATTTTTCCCTTATTAATATGTCCATATCTACCCTTTCTTTCATTAAAATCAATTAATCCCATATGACTATTATTTTCCCTTTCAGCACATAATATACGACTATATGTAAAAACAATTTTGATGAGTCAAAAATCAAATTCTTTTATTTATTTGGATGGTTATTGGTTATACGCGTTTTGGAGCATCCCTGAATACGAATTAACCAATTTTAACCATCTGTCTATTTCTTTGTGGGTACAATAGTATCGAATAAGTTGATAATACAGAAAAAAATTTGGTACGATTATTTCAATCGGTAAATGTTATAAGCCTATTACCTGTTGGGATAAACGGATCAAAGAATAGATCTTATTTCTTTATCATGCTTTTCAAATTCGGAAACATAAGTAAACTTAAAAATGTTAGAGAAATATTTATGTATTTATAATGTCAGCTTTTTAACACGAATGTCATCATTTACATGAGGTTTATATGCACTGTTCTTGAGATAGTTTATGTTTTGGTCAAAAATGGAACAATTCGGAAAAAAAATATAAATTCCCTATTATCAAATGAGTGAATGCTTTATATAAAAACAGCTTAAATCCGAAATTAATGGACATCATTATTTAGAAATTATCCCGATCTGCTCTCGAGATATTGAAACATATATTCATCTATATATTTTTTAATGTCGTTCCATATCTTTCGAACAAATTGGATAAATCGAATAAAGTTTGGTGAGCATTTTTCAATCAATGAACATCACTCAGAGACCTATTAATTTTCGGAGGAAAGGAACCAAGTAGAAAGCAATCAAGTTCTGAATATTTATTTTAGAAAATCAACTAAATAATATAAAAACACAAGATGATAATATGCGCCCCACTTATAATATATTTTTTTATTTTTTTATGAAAAATAATTCACATTTAAAAAGTGTAAACGTATGGTCCGCGTTTTAAAAGTGTAAATGCATGGTCCGCGTTTTAACGGTGTATATGCATCGTCCGCGTTTTAAAGGTGTATACGCAGAGTCCGCGTTTTTGTATATGCATCGTCCGCGTTTAGTGTTCTATATTTTGGCTTCCATTGTTAAAACATAGATACTTTTCGAATTAAACGGATATGCAAAATTGTGGAAAGGGGCTCAACTCAGATGGCATTAAAAGACTGTGCCCATTGGGTTTCTGTGGTTTTATTAGTATGGAGCATGAACGTGGTGAATATTCTCTTATTAAGTAATTTTTCCCTTATTAATATATCTATATCTACCCTTTCTTTCATTAAAATCAATTAATCCCGTATGACTATTTTTTCCCTTATTAATATGTCCATATCTACCCTTTCTTTCATTAAAATCAATTAATCCCATATGACTATTTTTTTCCTTTTCAGCACATAATATACGACTATATGTAAATACAATTTTGATGAGTCAAAAATCATATTCTTTTATTTATTTTGATGGTTATTGGTTGAACGCGTTTTGGAGCATCCCTGAATACGAATTAACCAATTTTAACCATCTGTCTATTTCTTTGTGGGTACAATAGTATCGAATAAGTTGATAATACAGAAAAAAATTTGGTACGATTATTTCAATCGGTAAATGTTAGAAGCCTATTACCTGTTTTTGATAAACGGATCAAAGAATAGATCTTATTTCTTTATCATGCTTTTCAAATTCGGAAACATAAGTAAACTTAAAAATGTTAGAAAAATATTTATGTATTTATAATGTCAGCTTTTTAACACGAATGTCATCATTTACATGAGGTTTATATGCACTGTTCTTGAGATAGTTTATGTTTTGGTCAAAAATGGAACAATTCGGAAAAAAAATATAAATTCCCTATTATCAAATGAGTGAATGCTTTATATAAAAACAGCTTAAATCCGAAATTAATGGACATTATTATTTAGAAATTATCCCGATCTGCTCTCGAGATATTGAAACATATATTCATCTATATATTTTTTAATGTAGTGCCATATCTTTCGAACAAATTGGATAAATCGAATAAAGTTTGGTGAGCATTTTTCAATCAATGAACATCACTCAGAGACCTATTAATTTTCGGAGGAAAGGAACCAAGTAAAAAGCAATCAAGTTCTGAATATTTATTTTAGAAAATCAACTAAATAATATAAAAACACAAGATGATAATATGCGCCCCACTTAAGATATATTTTTTTTTGTCATTTTTTGAAAAATAATTCGCATTTAAAAGGTGTAAACGTATGGTCCGCGTTTTAAAAGTGTATATGCATTGTCCGCGTTTTAAAGGTGTATACGCATGGTCCGCGTTTTAACGGTGTATATGCATCGTCCGCGTTTTAACGGTGTATATGCATCGTCCGCGTTTTAAAGGTGTATACGCATAGTCCGCGTTTTAACGGTGTATATGCCTTGTCCGCGTTTTAAAAGTGTATACGCATGGCCCACGTTTTAATGGTGTATATGCATGGTCCACGTTTTAAAGGTGTATTTGCATGGTCCGCGTTTTAAAGGTGTATATGCATGGTCCGTGGTTTAAAAGTGTATAAGCAAGTTTAAAGGTGCATATATTAAAGGTCAGAACAAAATTTTTGCTCTCAGACTGCTTACATTTAAAATAAAGTACATCCATTTTCCCGATTTTTTGAAGTCTTTTTAAAACTCGCATTAGCAGCAACAAATAAACTGTTGAACCAACTCAGGAGAGATGTTTTTATAACTCACTGAAGGGAAAATGCAGTGTCAAGAGTCTAAGGATTAAAAGAAAATAAAAAAAAAGTATTTGAAATATAAGTTTTAATTTAATTTTTAAAAAAATTGCGCTTCGCGGTTTGAGTTTATCCGTGTTTTGAATTCCGAACCTGTGCTCTATTTATTATCTGGCAAATGCTTACACATATACAGAATATACATACAGATAGAAAGACTGTATTTTACAATTACACACAACTCTTCAAAAACCGAATCACACTGTATTTCTATAAATTCTATTCAAAAATATGCTGTGAAGATGGTTTTATATACTTAATTTCTAAACACTTTTAGCTTCCTGGACGGGAATATTTCTTGACATATGGGAAATAATAAAAGACAGTCTGGCTAGAATCTGTTTCTTATAGCATTGGCTCCCAAACCATAAATGGAACCTCAAAAGAAAAAAAAAATACATTAGTTTCAGAAGTGCAATATTTTTCTCTTCTGGCGAGTTAGAAATATATTTCCAAATCAAAATTACAACAATTTGCGGAGGGGATTGTGTCTGCTAAAAAAATGTATGCATATCTCTTTGGGGGGGGGGGGGGGGCTCTAGTGGTTCTAGGGAATCCCAAGAAGCTATTACCTCAATTTAATAGTTCTATGAGTTGTCCTCGGTTTCCCTCAAAGACCAACACGGGTGTTTCGCAGATTTAGCTAGAGGGCAGTTAACGCCTTCCCTCTGAAAACCAGTTTCGCATACACACAATATGTTGCAATTCTGATAAACCGCGGACGTGTTTTTTTGCAAGACACACACAGATATTCGCGAGCTATACACAGTTATACACAGACTATATACATATACCACCTAACTGGGGACCTATGCCAAAAGTCAACCAAACTTTTTTCAGAATAATATCTGTCATTAAATAGCACATTTCTGCAAAAATCCAAAGCGAGGACGTCCCCACTTGCCGGTGCGTCCCCACTTGGAAGGTGTGTAAACATATGAATGTCCCCACTTCCCACCATACGCCAACACACACACAGACGTCACGCTAAAAATAGTTTTTCATGTTCTAGAGGTCTCAAAACGTGTAGATCCGTCGGAAACTCGAGTTGTGATTTTCGGTATGATTCCAATACTTTCCCTATACATTACCATGTATTGCAGGGAAAGTAACAATCTACTTAAAAAATAAAGATATTTTTTTGATTGGAGAAAATCATACTCCTTAATTTCTGTATTTTTTTTTAAATACTAATAAAAACATATTAACGTTTTCAAGTTTTTTTTATGAGTTCTTTTTTATGATCTCCATTTACGAGTTTGCCAGGTTGGTGGTAGATTAATTTTATTTTTTTCCATTACACGCTTGGCCCAACTAATGCATTTTTCTACATTTGTGTAGATTCATTAGTCAGGAAGCTGGTTTGTTTATGTATAACATAAAATTAAGAACCCTGACGAAGATGTTCCTTTACTATAAACTATTTTAATGTAATTGAATGTATATAATACGTAGTTATTGAATATGATTCTTTGATTCGTTGGTTTATTTATGGATGAGGTATTATTTTGCATGTTCAGTAATAGTATCCTTTAACAAATGTTATAATATATGTATAACCGGATATATATAATTTGAAATAAATTGACAGCATTGTTTAGAAATTATAAAGGGCCATCCTCGAAATATCAGAAATTTTACTTTCCCTAAAAAGGGTGAAGCCTTCAAAGAATCATGATAATTACGTGAAATTTGGTATGCTTATTTTAATCGTTAACAAGGAAAACCTTGGCTAGTCTTAAGAGCGATATAGTTTTAAGTAAGCATAAATTTGTGCTTTTTATATAGTTAATCTATAAGGAAAGTCAATTGTTGGATACTTCAGATTTCTTTTTCATTTTACTGCATAAACATTAGCTGCAACTTTGTTAATACATTTTTTTGTAAATCTGAAACTGTTATTTATAAATGTATATTATATAGGAGTGACTAGAAATAGATGAAGACTGAATTTGGTCCCGTACAATATTAAACTCCCAGAACATTAAGGGCTTCAACCAGATAAGTATCATTATATGCAATTTTGCACATCAATTTACCAAGGTATAATAAGGCAGTTTTAATAAAGCGTGACAAAATACAGCAGCTCTCGCAGTGCGAAATTCTGTTCCATATTGCATTACCTGCACTAATGTTAATTTTTTTACTATATTAAATGTACATTAATTTACTTTTATAATACGTTTATGTATACTAATGATAAAAACAGAAAATTTAGATTATATCAAACACAAGACTATGATGTGGAAGTGTGTAAAAACAGGTATTTAGGGATTTTGTAGCACATTATAGTTAAAGATTATCTACCTAATAGAGTGTTATATTTATACTCGCCATTTCCATCCGCGGTTTGATATAAAGAATAACCAGCAAACGGTTGCATTATTTAAAACATAACTTTGTTGAATTGAATATGATATATATCGAATATGAATTGAATATGATATACAGTCTTTTGCCAAAAAAAAAAAAAGAAGAACCATGAAGAAAGTGACTGTGTTTATTGAAATTAAATATGCGTACAGCTCATACACAGGTAATGAAATGATTATAAAAAATCAAGGTCGCAGGACCCATCAATGGTTAGCAATTGCACATTGAATTTTGAAATCAGTAATTAGTGAAATCCCCCTTGGCGGCAATGCATGCTTGTATACATCTAGGTAAGAAGTGACAAAGTTTCCTAATGTCATCATGCGATACATTCTGCCAGACATTCCTCAATTGTTGCTCAATATCTGCTATATTTCGGGGATCCCGAATCTGGTGGCCTAGCATGTCCCATACATACTCGATTGGCGAAAGGTACGGAGACAGTCCACAGATATGCGAGCTGTATGCGGTGTGGCATTATCTTGTTGGAAAATGGTCCCAAAATGACGTGCCATGAAGGGTAATGCAAACGGCCGCAGGATTTCTTTAACATATTTTGGGCTGTTAAAGTTGTACGCAGGATGAATAGGTGCGACCTGCGACCTTCTGTCGTAAGAGATAGCACCCCACACTATGACACCAGGGGTAATGGCTGTGTGCCTGTGTAGAGCTAATTGGGACCGCTGGCCCTTGCGTATCCACACACGTATCCGATGGTCATCTGCTGAAAGATTGAAGCGTGATTCATCGCTGAACACTATGCGATGCCAGTCTGCCGACAGCCATGATACTTGGCTACGACACCACTCCAAACGACTCTATTGATGTTGTTGGGTTATGGGAAGACATCTTAAAGGCCGCCGTGAGTGTAACTTCAACTCAGCCAAGCGCCGTGAGATGCTGGAAGGTGCCACGGGTGGTATGGAAGAGGTTGTAGCAAGTTAGATAACGGACAATGATGCCGTTAGGCCAGATCGGGCCTGTCACACAATCATCCGATCTTTCCTGGCATTCGTGCACCCTGGCATCCCAGCGTCTTCATTCCGCCGCAACCACTGCTGCCAGCAACTTTGCACAGCAGTGTCCGTTTGGTGCACGTGGCGACCTATTGCTCGGTATGACCAGCCAGCTTCACACATCCCGACTATACGACCACATTCGAACTCGTCTAATTGCTTATAAAGTCTTCGGCAACGCCGTAATTGCATTATTGGTTGTGTTTCTACGGAATTGCAATTTCAATAACGAGCAAAGATTAACCGTCCACATTTTAAACCTGTTTTATAGGATGCTAGTTGCGTAGTAGAAACGCACGCTATGACCGAAGTTAACACTCATTGGCGTTGCAAATGTAATCATTTGCATAATTGGTATAAAAGAATTTGCATGCGAAATTTTGAGATGATCGGATTATTATTTAGGGATGCTTCGTTTTTTTTTTTTTGCAAGAGTGTATATCGAATATGAATTGAATATGATATGTATCGAGTATAAATTTAACATGATATATATCGAATATGAATTGCAAATGAAATGTAGTGGATATAAATTTAATATTTGAAACGTAACGTTAACATACTCACCCCAATGGAATCCAAAACTATAAAAAAATTAATACATTACGTGATAGAGAAAATGAGATACCAAGAAGGAGTGGGCAGAAAATATGCAAATTGCAGAGTAGACGCAGCTCACCGAGTTATGTAAATGATGCGAAATGCGCAGCTGTCCAGCGCACGTTGAGTAAGATATAAGGGAAGGGACTTGCAAAATTGGCAATAGTCGCGTCACTCTGTCTGCCAGGGAAATTATTTTGCAATTTTTTTGACTCTGTAGTAGCAGAGAATTCCAGACCGCCGCCAATCGAGGCAGTTTCAGCAGACAGACGATTTCACGAGGGGTATGGTGATCGGACTCAGAAGGGCAGGTTGGTCCATACGTCAAATCTCAGCGGCAACCACCTACACGCGTCCACGGTACACCGGTTATTGCGAAGATGGTTGGAATATGGAAATGTGGCACTTTCGAGGGGAGCAGGTATGGCTAGAGCGACGTCAGAACGCTTGGACCGACACATCCGCCGGCCAATTCCGTCGCCCTCTTGCAGCATGTGCAGAACACCCTTGATGCTCCCAAATCGATCAAGATCATTATCCGCCGATTGGTAGCCGGCGACCTGCATTCATGGCGCCTGTTAAGAAGACTGCCATTGACCCAACAGCACAGACGCCTCCGTTTGTAATGGTGTCGGGATAGAGCCACATGGATGGACGACGGAATGGCACAGGGTCGTGTTTTCAGATGAGTCACGCTTCTGTTCCAGCAATGACAGTCACCGTGTACTAGTCTGCCGGGTACGAGTCTGGTGACAGGTACAATCTGGCTGCATCTGTGGAGCGCTACAATGCTCGACAACGAGGCATCATGGTTTGAGGCGCCATTGCCTACGATAGTAGTAGTTACCTCTGGTCCGTATTGAGGGCACTATGACGGCCCAAAGATACGTGGATGATGTGCTTCGGCCGATGACACTACTGTTCGTTCAGGGGGTTCCCAATGCTATTTACCAGCAGGATGACGCCCGATCACACACGACACGCATCAGTCACCATACCCTGCAAGGTACCCAGGTGCATCTCTGGCCACCAGTCTCCCCTGATCTCTCACCAATCGCACACGTCTGGGACGTGATTGGACGTCACTTGCGTGCGCTGCCATCACCGCGTTTAGAGGACGAACTCTAGCAAATGGTTGACAGGGAATGGACAGCCATCGCTTAGGACACCATCCGCACGCTCATTGACTCTGTACCTAGAAGTGTGGATCTCTCTGATTGTCGATTCTCATCATCTCTCTGATTGTCGATTCTCATCATCTCTCTGATTGTCGATTTTCATCACTGTCTGACCACTCTTTTTTGGTGTCTCATTTTCACTGTCACGTAGTGTATATAAAATATATTAAAAAATCGTCTGCTGTAATTATAATTTAAATTGCCTCAAGAACGGCTGATTGTACTCTAGAGTTAATTAAAAAAATGCATGACTGTGCAAAAACGAATCTTGTTTACACACACACACACATATATATATAAATATGTGTGTGTTTATATGCATATATATATATATATATATATATATATATCTATATATATATATATGTATGTATATATACACACACACACACACATATATATATATATATATATATATATATATATGTATATACACACACACACACACATATATATATATATATATATATATATATATATATATATATATAATATATACTGCTGGACAATTGCTAAGGACGGATCACAAATTGCAATGTAGCACAACATTAAGCGGGATTGGAGGCCCAGCAGGATAAAATATTGTTGCCACACTGTTTGGACATTAGAATAAAGATCATTTATTGTTCTAGAAAATACAGAAGGTTTTGAAAATCTGAAAAGAAAAGAGTGTTCATTTGATGCTGTGTACGGAGAAATGGAAAAATGCATATGAACGACAGCAGGCACCATTGAGAAAGGTATCAGTACGGGATATGTCCACCGTGGAGTGTGATGCAACATTACACACGTCGTGTCATGCTTTGAACGGCATAATCCAGCAGTTGTTGAGGCAAATTATCCCACTCCTCTATCAGTGTACGGATAAAGGTGTTTTTGTTTGTTGGAGGATATTTTCGACCAGCAAGTCGCCTACCCAAAGCATCCCAAACATATTCAATGGTGTTTAGATCTGGAGAACGTGCTGGTCATACGAGGCATTGAATACCCTCACTGACTAGACAATTCTGAACAGCGATTGTTCGATGAAATGGTGCGTTGTCGTCCATGAAAAAAATTATCACCGACAGAACCACGGAAAAGACGAACATGAGGCAGTAGAACTTCATCAATGTATTGCTGGCCTGTCGTAGTCCCAGTTGCAACCACATGCAGCTGCGTGCGGCCATTGATCATGATGCCGGCCCATGCTATGATACTGCATGTCGGATATCTGTCCCTTTCCTGGATATTTTCTGGACACTAAGCAGCACCACTCTCACGCCAGATCAGTTGGCGTCTACAATCGGATGACAGACTGTACCTACTCTTATCTCAGAATAGTACGCAATCCCAGTCCTGTTCGGTCCAATTTGCAATGTTCACGACACCAATTGCAAACGAGCGGTACGGTGCAGTTTGGACAATGGGACACACACAACAGGTCTGCGGGCTTATAGTCTTCCTTCTCCCAAACGTCTGGTTACAGTTTTTCGGGAGATCCGCAGTTCTGTGGTAGCAAGAAACTGATTTGCCACCTGCTAAGCTGTGATGCGCCGGTCCCTTTTTGCCGATAGGATAATGTACCTGTCTCCTGCAGGAGTCATACTTCTAACACGACCTGAAACAACGCTGTGGGCCATGTCGAACTCCCTTACAACATCTGCTATTTTTCGCCCTTTTTCGATCTTTCCAATAATACGACTACGCGTAAAATCATCTAAGGGATATCGGGAAGACATACCGAAAATTTCAAATTCGTCAATCAAATCTTTCCCGTACAACTTTCACTTGGAACAACAACTGTCCACACACGTCAAATTCTTTAAATCTCTTGTCAGCGCTATCACGCGACAAACAGGAGTGGAAATAAAAAATTTGCATCCGCACACCTCTTCTTACTGTATCCAGCACTTATTCTAATTTTCCACATTTTGCTTCCTTTCATTTTGTGGTTGCTATGGGTAATAGTTGAGACCCAGACCGTCCAACCTACCAGAAAGGTGTAAGGGAACTGTTTGGACGGCCGGCTATGGATGATAGTGTCACCCGTCATTTTTGGATCACCCTGTATATGCAGGGTGATCCAAAAGTCAGGAACAACTTCAAAAATTAATTATTCATGAACTAATAAAGATAAATGGATTCCGTTTGCAGAGAAAGAATGGAAATAAAGCCGGACTTTTTGTCAAGAAAAAAACATATTGTTAATATAATTTACATTTCTACCAACAGATGGCGCTGTATTAGATACCTAGTTTACATTACATAGGACAGATCGACTACCACTACTATCTGCTTCAAGAATGATGGTGTTATCAGATACAGCTGCTCTTTTTATACCGTCTGATAATTTGCATAATCTGATATCTGTACCTAATATAGCGCCATTTGTTGTTAGAAATTTAAATTATACTAACAATATTTTTTTTCTTGACAAAAAATCCTGCTTCATTTCCATTAAAGTTTTTCCTGACTTTTGGATCACCCTGTCATATATATGATATATATATATATATATATATATATATATATATATATGTGTGTGTGTGTGTGTTGCAAAAATAATATGTACACACACCCGTAAAATATTAAGCTACAGCTGCGAAACTCGGCATGCAAATATCGTTTTAAGAGCTAAGCAAATGATCAAACTGTCAGAGTCAATGATGTTATAGGGCTTATGCAACAAGCATGAGAAGGACGAATCGTGCTGCATTTAAAACGGCAGGTGTTCATACTCCCGGGCAATTGGAACTGGATTTTCTGTTTTGATATTGCAGGTTGTGTACAAAGATGCCTTTGAGACGTACTCAACGGCGCTACAAAAAATTGTCGGGATCTAAAGGGAGGTCGCATCATAGTCCTAAGGGAAACTTGTTGCTCCAACAGACGTATCAGTCGCCACCTTTGTCGAATAAATATGGTAGCTATTCAGTGTTGACAACAATGGATCAGAGAAGACGCATCCCTCACAGCAAAGATCGTCACATGTGTGACAGTGACGTTGTAGTCATGTGACACCTGGGTTACAAAGTGACATCATATTTGTTACTTCTATGCGACGTTACATATTAGTAACTTCGTAACTTCATTGTGACTATATTCTGTGACGTTTCCACAATTTAATTAACATGTAATAATGCGACGACATTACAATGGCAATTGCAATGTGACGTCACAAACAAGTTAATATGCGACGTCACAAACAACCAAGAAAATGACCAAAATGACTTCGCTGTGACCTCAATATGACATTGTCGAGACGTACTGCGACGTCCTGTGACGTCCCAAAGTCACAGTGTGACGTAAATCTTACGTCACTGTGAAAAAAAATGCTGTTAGGGATGTAACCGCTGCAGAGACTCGGGACGCCCCAGACAGAAAACTGCTCCAGAGGATCATGCAGTCAGAATAGGAACCAGGTCCATCAAAGGTATTTGTCATCCTCCATGCATGCATCCTGTGTCAAGGGATACTATGACGACTAGCAGAAGGTGGGATTAGGTGTCAACGTCCATTAAGGTGCCCACCACTGATCCCCTCGACATAGACAGAGCCGTCTGGATTGGCGTCGAGCTCGATCAGCCAGGACAACGTCCGATTTGAGGTATGTTGTCTTTAGAGATGATACCAGCTTATCTCTCAATTCTGATGACCGCCACATACGTGTATGGCTGACCGGCCTTCCAATCCCGCATTTGTTGTCGAGCGCACACGGCCATCATACGTGGTGTGACAGTCTACGGATCTATCTCATGGGACAGCAGATCTTCTCTAGTTGTGGTTTAAGCCAATCTAATGGCTTGCTTGTATCTCCAGGATATTTTGCAGCCAATTGTTTGGCCTATGCTATTAAACCGTCCAGATTCCATTTACCAACAAGACAACGCTCAGCGATAATCTGCACGAATTTTTCAACAATGGCTTCGAAGAATTATTACTCTTTCATGGTAATCCATATCCCCAGACCTATTTTCAATAGACCTTGACTGGGAATTGTTAGAACGGCAACTGCAGCTTTCTCAAAATACCACAAAATTATCTGACCAGTTGTATCATTTGTGGTAGATTCTGCCGCAGAGGGTTATAAGCATAATTTAATTGACTCTATGCTTCATCGAATATCGTCTTGTATATGAGGCCAGGGGAGGGTATACCACTTACTAATATGCCATATTTTTGTTGCTACCATTCCTTAATAAAATTTTATTTTGCCCCCAAATTCTAATCATTTGCTTATCTCTTCAAACGATACATACATGCTGAGCTTTGTGACTGTAGCTAGATACACGCAGGTTAGTATTTAACATTTTAGATAATAATACATAAAATATTTTTGTATGGGAATAAATCGTTTTTCTTTCCTATTCAAAATATTCTCCTTTGCCATCAATACATTTTTTTCATTCGAATAAACCAATTTTCAGAACAGTTATACCATTCAGAAGTTAATATAGCAGAAACATACGATTTATAAGCTTCATCTGCTTCTTCTTGGCTGTTAAATCGTTGACCCCGTATTTTATTTTTGATGATTGTGAACAAGAAAAAATCATTAGATGCTAAGTCAAGAGAATAAGGACAACGACTCATTAAATCAATGTTTCCAAGCTTCAAATAATTAATAATTTGAAATGTAGTGTGTGAGTTTGCATTGTCAGGATGAAGAATAATGCAACGATTCGTATTATGATTCGAGCAACTATTTCTGGAAATAAAATTATCGTATATCATTCAGCATTTACTGCTCTATGATACTCCAAAGCAACGGTTGCAGCATGGACAAATAACGAAGCAATAATTTTATTTGAAACACTTCGCGCACGAGCAATTTTTGTACGATTTTGTTCTTCATTTTGAAACACCTAAATAGTAGATTTTTTTTTGTTTCGGTTTCATAGGAATACATCTATGTTTCGTCACCTGTCACAATGTCAAAGACTTGTTCTAAGGCTTCAGAGATGCATATTTTGAGATTTTCCTTGCAGCATTTGACACGAGTATCCTTTTGAGCTTGAGTTAAATTGTGTGACACCCAACGAGCACATACATTTTTGACTGTCATGTAAATTATCTGCAAATGACTGTCATATAAATGATGATCATTTCAAATTGAATGCATTCGGGCCCTTCTTCGACCCAGATCGTCCGACCTACCCGAAAATATAAGGTTGCTGTTCGGACGAACGGGACAATGCCCTTCAATTCAGACAAACCCAGTGCGGGCGGCATTCACAGGGACAGTGCCCTCCTAACTCTACCACCAACCTTTCGGAAGGACTTACGGCTCATATATTTAACGTGCCCTTACTCCACGTGAAACGGGGACAGCTGCATGTATATATATATATATATATATATATATATATATATATATATATATATATATATATATAATATCTATATTCCAAATTTTATGATTATTTACGAATCTCTGTTCGAAAAATTACATAAATATACACAAATATATATAATATATCTATGTGTGCATGTATCACACACACATAGGCTTTCAGGGATAAAAATCTCGTGTGGACAGCACATGGCGTTCTCTACATAATGCAAGTGCATTAATTCTTTCAATGCGAAAAAAAGGAACACGGCACAATGTTCTTAACATTGAAAGTACACTGACATTACTTTTCTGGATGACAACATGTAAACATTTTTTAAAGTGCCAAATTAACTGAAATGTCGCCCAAAAATAATTTGATAATTGAAATTCTGCTAAGCAATGTACTTTATTATATTATAATATGTTAATTCTTATTCATCAATTTGGAGTCTTTGTAGTAACTTTAGCGTCATTTTTGTCAAATTTTCGCCATTTTCGTCAATTTACTCCACATTATCAAACTCGCCAATTTCACCAAATTTATTTCCTAAGTGTTAAATATTTGATGATACTTACTACTGTTCATTTCTATGTAAAATTTAGATGCATTTGTTTGGAGAATGGCTGAAGCTAGCGTTCTAAATTTTGTTTCATTCGTTTCAGAATAAAGAATTAGGTATTAAAGGAAGATGTATTGTATGCCCTGAAGTTTTCGATAGAAAAAATCGTTTGAAAATTTGTTTGCCTGTCAAATGTTCGATTGCTTTTAAAACCAATAGAGCTCAAGTATTCATGGATTGTTACAATCGTGCCAAATTAAGGTTGAAACGCCCCATTCATTCGTGAGATATCACATCCACAGACGAATGGACACACACTCTTAACGCACACACACACATATATTGCAGAGTCCACTTCAACAAAGAGAGCTTCCAAGTCCATTCTACTCTTTCAACTGTAGAGCGTCGGCTGCCCAGTACGAAGATCCGTTCGCTGGGGCAGCAATGTTGTTCGTTACAATATTTTCATTTTTATTTATTTATTTATTTATTTATTTATTTATTTATTTAAAAGAATGCAAACTACAGGACAAAGTCCCAGTAACTGCGTTCAAGATAAAATACAATACAAAATATACATATTAATATATAATAAAATACATTAAAATGCAAACTATTGACAACAAATGATTTTCAAAAGCATTTGTAAATGAATAAATACATTAAAATATAAAATATTTACAGCAAATGATTTTTAAAAGCCATTTCCAATGAATAAAAAACATCAAAATTATCGGGGAAGCTGTTGTATAGTTACAAAAGCTCAAAAGCATTCGATTCGAAATCAGGGATGCCTGAAACCTGTCCTTACGTCGAAAACTCGAATTCGCATTTTCAACCCCTTTACAATACTTTCCCCATACATCATACTATATGTAGGGAAATAAAAATAAGAATTGTTGTATTGACTTTTGGATTTAATTTCTGTTCTAATCCTTTCAGACCCGACTTTTTTCCTCCAGGTAAAGAATTAATTATTGACTTAAAATATCATAATTTTATGTTAATAAACATGCTAAAGTAAAAAATTAAGAGAGTAGTTTAGAAAAATACATACATGTACATTGTAATGGACAAACTGCCCAGGAGTTTGAAGATCCAGACCACACCACCAACCCTAGGGCTTATGGCAGTTTCATGTGTGGCCGGGGCCCAGGAGGTTGTAAAAGTCAAATATTCAATACCGTAAGTTTCATTAGGAGTTTGGTTTAAATGCTAATTATTTTAT
Source organism: Amaurobius ferox (assembly GCA_951213105.1). NCBI lineage: Eukaryota > Metazoa > Arthropoda > Arachnida > Araneae > Amaurobiidae > Amaurobius > Amaurobius ferox. The sequence goes on from OX578133.1 coordinate 20,049,430, forward strand.
GTAACAAAGCTAGATAAAGGAGCTATATCACTAAATACATTAAAATTGTCAATATTATATTAATAATATTTCATAAGTTACGTTGCATGAAGAATAGTGCCTACTTCTCATTTACAATTTTAGGTATGAAATAAAGACGGGCATTTACATTTTTTGCATAAAAACTATAAAAATAATTTTTATCACTAATAAGCATAAATGCACCATCAAATGCAATTTACTACCTACAATAGACATGGATTGTCTATTGTGTGATGTTTTGTTATTTGGATTTCCTTTTGTTTCTGTCTGATTTATGACGGGTTATTTGTTCGTAGTTATGTTTGATTGTGTGGTTTTAATATGGTGTTTTAATTCTAATTGCTACCAGTTTGGTTGTTTTGTTTGGTTTCTGTGTGTTTGGTTCATAGTTTGTCACATATTCTTTATGCTTTTGTATTGTATTGCTTGTGAATTTATTTGTTTATTTGACCGCATGTGATGCAGTAGACTTGTCCTCCTTTTCACGTAATTGTAAAGTTCTTTTGATTTTAAATAAAACATCTGTGGGTGGTGGTGGTGCGTTGCCATTTTGGCGGTGATGCGGATTGCCCGGTTGATTTTCTTGTGTGCGAGTCTCCGTCATGTTGGATTAGCGCTTCGGCCGTTTTCGTTGGTTGATGACGTCTGGCATTACCTGGCGGGGTATGGGCCTGTTGTCCCTTTCGTGTTCCTAGGGACGCGCTCGCTGTATACCGGAATAGACGGCTGCCTCTATCGGATGGGTTGACGTGGTTAGTTGTTAGGTTTTGACTTTCTTCTCGGCTGTGGAATCAGAGGCTCCAAATGTTCCGTTGAGTGCCTCGGTCTGAATCTACACATAATAGACATGGATTGGGACGTGATAACCCAGTGGTTAAGGCACGGGGATCGCTCTGCAAGGGCTCGAGTTCGATTTCTGGCTCTTCCCAAACTATTCCCGTGTAAACGCGGAGTGTTGACACGTCACGTTAAATCCTTGGCCGGCCATCCACTAAGTTGCTCTATGTCCTAGGATGAGTCGGGTAGTCTGGGCTTTCGACGTTAAATCCTTGGGTCCGAAAGTTCTCCTGAGAGGTTGGTGATAGGGGAAGTAATAAGGCACAGTTCTTGTGGAGACCACCCCCACAGTGTTTAAAGTAGATGACACTGTTCCGTCCGTCCAAAGAGATGCCTTGCACTTTCGGGTAGGTCGGATCTCTGGATCGTAATAAAAAAAGAGAATAGGCGTAGAATTTAACCCTAGCCGTAGGCATAGAATTTAACCATAGCCGTAGGCGTAGATTTTAACCATAGCCACTGAAACCATAATTTTAATCGAAACTGGAATGTTTCTTAATTGTTTCTCAGTCAAACTCATTTATTAAAAATAATTGCCCTTTCTCTTCTTTTGCTTGGAAATCTCGAATTTAATATTTCAATTTCGTTTGCTTCCTTCTTCATATATCGGTAAATTTCTTCCTGTTTCCCGAATTTCTGTTTTTTACAAAGTATTGATTAAAGATGCTCTTTTATCTTCTCAAACCAGTTTGTTTCTTTATTTTCCGTTTTACTTATTTTTCGTATTTGTTTGGAAGCTGCTATGTTTTCCGCAGGTTTGGAAGACTCGAGCAGCTTCCAAATCCAATTAGTTGCCGTTTTAAATTTTAATACGACACTTATTTCCATAGTTTTACTCACTAAACAAGTGATTCGAATCCTTTGTTACGTTCATTTCCCTCTTTGGTGTCATTCATAGTGGCCTACCCTTGTTTCTGCAAACTTGGCTTTTACCTCTTATTTTTATTCTCAATGTTATCAACCCGTCTTTCCTTGCTTAATCACATTTTCTATTATAACATCAGTTTCTGATCTAGCTCTCAGGAACTAGCTCTTATGAGCGAGATCAGCAAGACTGCGTTTCTTGTGTGTCCGGAAAAATGTTGTTTCTTGACTTCGAAACCTGTAAAAACTATTAATTTTGTGTTGTATGTTGCTTTTCATGAAATACTTTAGTTTTACGATCAATACTGCTATTATCGGAATCTAACTGTTCAATATCCAAGTCTTCAGCACTACTAATGTAATTCAAAGCATCTACTAAATATTTAGAATTTTTTAATTATATTGTTCTGCAATACAAATTTAAACATTTTATCCTTCTTATAATTGTTTTTAAAATGTGAACACATAAAATAAATTAGAAATTGAATACAATAGTAATTCAAAGTTTTAAAGAATCACAACCATTTGTTCATTATAATGAACATGTGATTCAACTCACATTTTGTCTAAACAACAACTAGTAATAAAAAATAACAATTTCCTATGCTAAGATAAACTTCTATAGATTGTATAAAAAATCGCCAACACATTTAATTTATATATATAATTTTTATATATGAAAATTAATAAAACATTCCTATTATTATTAAAACATTCGGAACATGACGCTATTTTCAAAGACTGCACACTCTAAGCACTTGTAAATTGTTGCCAACCCCAAAGACGAAATACTGTAAAAGAAATTAGTTGTTAATATATCCACGGACCAAGTTTCAACACTCTAAATTTTATGGATTAAAAGAAATAAGAATGTAAAATGTATGTCCATTATAATGGACGCCAGGTCTGAAAGGCTAAGAAGCACGTAAATTGGTAAATAAATCTTCTGTGATAGATTGTAGCAAATAAAATATAGAAATAATGAAGTAAATCCTAATGGGAAGACATGAATGCGTGAAAAATTGTTTACTTACATCTTTCGTTAAATTGTTTTCTTCCCAAAAGACCTGATTCAGTACAGCAGAATATCGAGACAAGACCAGAGAAGAAAGAAAAGGATGTAAAAAATCTACGGCTGCCTCGAATTTGGGAAATAAATAGTATTTAGCTTTAATATCACAATTCCGAATAAAATGTGGGACTTTACTCACGAGGTCTTTGGCGGTTAACAGTCAGCAACATCTGAAATAATCACATTTATTGGATCCGAAGCACATCTGGGTGATATAGTAGAATTTTTGTTTTGTAATGCGAAAAAGGTTAACCTGTTCTGCTTTTATTTGAGTGTTTTTTTAGACTGTTCTCAATTTTAATAGTTTTAATTTAGCCATTTTCAAAAACAGTTTGAATGAATTAAGATTGATTTTATTCTTTGTACCTAGTAAAAAACATGTGCAAAATATCTGCCGAAAAATACTTCGAGAAAGTGCAAAATTTCGAAACAATAGTTCTGTAGATTTCTTCAGAAATGTTAAGGAAATTGAAATATGAATTCTTGTGATTTTATGCAGAATTACCCGCAGATTTGTTGCAGAAGATGTGCAGAAAATCCACTAAGATCCTATATAATTTTGTGAATGTTTAAAATTCCAGAATAAATTTCTGTGGATTTTCTAGAAAAAAAAATGCAAAAAAAATTAATCAATATTTAGACAACAAATAAAAACATCTCTGCTTCCTTACCTTGTATAGAACGGAAGAATTTAGTTTGTCAGAGCAGTGCTGTACTGATGATGATGATCTCAGTTATGTTTGAAAGATGATAGATAGTGTAAGTTTAGATTGCTGTAGAGTAAGTGAGTGCAATGTATTTTTTAATTTGTTTAAATAATTTATGTACCAAGAAGCTGGAGAAATACTTTTTACTTTACTACAATCTCTGAGAACATCTGCATTTTTCAGTATTTCGTCAATATATTTTATTTATTTTACAAGAAAAAAAATATTTATAACATAAATTCATCAATAAATATAAAATATGCAAATACCATGGAACTTGTATTCTACTTAAAATTGTTTTATATATATGTACTAAATAAATTAGATTTTTTTAAGCGAAATTTAAAAACTAAATGCACAAGTTTAATTTTATTGTGGTTTATGTTACAGATCAGCTGTAATCTGTAGATTTAAAGCAGTAATAGTAAGTTCATTGGAACAAATACTTTTGTCTGCAAAATTATTTGTTAAATACTGGTATTGTGAGACAGAAATTCTGAAGTAATTATGTTAAAAATGCTATTGAAAATATGCACAATTACGTATAAAAGTTTTAGAAATATTCCATATTCTCTAAGGTTATTTATAATGTTCCAATGTCTGCAAAATTCCTCAGAAATCTGCAGATAATGGGTAAAATATATAACTGCATTTGTTAAGTTCTGGTATCAACAAAATTATTGCAAAATTCTATGAATAATCTTCGGAATTTTCATTTTTCTACAAAAAAAAGTTTGAGGAGGTGCTGAGCTATAAAAAACAACAATTCATTCCTTAAAAATGGCACAATGTGAAAAACTCATAAATGTTTAGAATATTAGGGAATTCTCCAAATTCCAGGCTGTAAGCGTAAAACTCAGCAAACCTAGTCCTATGCAACAAAAACGAGACATTCTTCAAAACACACTATTATTATTTAAATGGTAATATATCCGAAGAAATTTTATTGACACATTTAAAATAATAAAAGTGTATTTTCAAATTATAGGACATTTATAAAATTACATAAGTCGTCTTAACGCCTTCATACCTCTGATGAAGGGCCATAAGCCCGACTTCTGCATTTTTGCAAACGTCCTATAATTAGAAGAGTGTCAATAAAATAAAAGGAAAACATTATTATGTTTTCAAATTTTAATAATATTATCCATGCTTATATAACCCATAGGCTCTATTTTGTCAATAAATTTTATGGAAAATTTGTTTTGCACCACAGTTTTGGACTTTTTAAACTTTCAAATTTTATTATTATACTAGCAGCATACCCGTTCTTCGTACGGAGTATAAATTATAAAGAAACTTGAAATTCATAATCATGCCCAAATTCTTATAGTATACTAAATGACATGTTTAATCAAAATATTCTGTTAAAATATTTAATATAATGCTCCTAAAAAGAAGTTTAAGAATCTCTGTTCTCGCTATATAAAATTATCTTCATGGACATATCTGAAGAGTAAAACATCTTGGACCCCTTATGCAAGCAAATATAAAAAAAAATATGGAATTGAATCAATATATGCAAAATAAAAGCGTTAAAATTGTATGGGACCCGTACTAATTATATACGCGAATATTAGAAAATATAACCTGTATTAGTAGATTACATGTATAAATTGAAAATACCAATAAACCCGTAATCTTTAAATCTGAAGACAGTCATTTATTCCAATATATGTCAAAAATAAAGTGCTAAAATTATATGGGAAGATATACACGTACTACTTATAATGTCCGATTATTAGTAGAAGATTACCCGTATTGCAATATGAGTCTCAAATGCTTTTGGCAAAATACAACAGACGACGTAATAAATTGAAAATATCATTAATCCCCTTAATCTTCATACCAGAAGACTGTAATTGATTCCAATATATACGCCAATATATGTCAAAATATATGCCAATATACCTGTACTACTTATATTCTCGTAGGTTAGAAGATATACCCGTGCATTCCTAGAAGATTACTCGTACAACGTACAATATGCGTGTGTCAGCAATTTTTGCCGCAATAAAACAATGGCGTAATAACTTAAAAATATCAATAATCCCTGAATCAATAATTCCGGAAAATATCAATAATAATAATGTTTAAACCTGAAGAGTATAATTGATATTATCCAGTCCAAAATGAAATGGCAATGAAATTTATTTTATATACATATCTTCATTATTCAAATCGGAAAGGATTTAATAAAAATCGTCTGCCGCATAAACACATTGGATTTAAATCCGTTGCTAAGCGACATGATATGATTTGCTTCAAATAAATTGGTAGAAAAAATATCGTCTAAATAGTTATATTTTTATGGAACATTTGGCGACAGTTTCGTCAAATTAGCGACATTTTAAAAATCGCCAAATTTATTGCCAAGTGGGACTGTAGAACTGACAGTTCTACTTTGCGACAAATTGACGAAATATCATCACAATACTATCCCCTAACAAAAAACAATTAATATCATTTATGTAGCGCAATTTTATCAATTTCAAGATATTTTTATAGATTTGAAAACATTTTTATCAATTTGGTGACATTTTAAAAATTCGCTAAATGTATTACTAAGTAGGATGGTTGGTCTGACAAATAAATGCTAACCAAACATCATTTCAGTACTCTCTTCTAACAAAACAAAGAAAAATTTCATTGATATGTAGAAGACTCAAGCCACACGACCAACCCGAAGGTTTATGGCAGCTGTTTGTGTGTCGTTTATATCAATTTGGCGACATTTCCGTCAATTTGGCAAAGTTTAAGAAAAGTTGTCAAATTAGCGATATCCCTCCAAATTCGTAGCTTTGAATTTGCAGATAGGAATGAAACATTCTTGTCCCGTTTCAATATACTAAATGAAAACACTACAGTTGTATTAGAAGATATACCCGCTCTACTCTTTTTCTGTTTCAACAATCGGCTATATGAATTTATTGGCTAAACACAATATATGAGTTTAGTAGCTAAATACGATATAAGCTTGAAAACTCTTTGCCAAAATAAATGCAATTGATGTACGCAGTCAGCAATTAATATAATTAAAAGAAAAATCAAACCGTCCATTCATAAGATATACTTTTATATCCATTTATCCATTTATTTATTATTTAAATCGAAAAAAAATAATAAAAACATTAACAAACACATTTAATTTAATTGCGATGCCGAGCAACATGATATATCCTCCTAAAATGTTAAAATTTATTAACCACTAACAGCACACCCGTTATTCGTACGGAGTGGATAATTTAAAGAAACTTAAAGTTCGCAATCATGTGCAAATTCTGTTAAAATATTAAATTTATTGCTCCTAAAGAGAAGTTTAAGAATATATGTTCTCACTATGCAAAATTATCTTCACGATCAGATCTGAAGAATAAAACATCCTGCCCCCTTTTGTAAGCAAATTTACAGAAGAAAAAATAGGAATTGAATGAATATATGCAACCCCGTACTAATTATATTGTCGCAGATCAGAAAATATGCCAATGTGTTAGTAGAAGATTACCCGTATTACAATATGCGTCTCAAAAATATTTGCCAAAATAAAAGAGATGACGTAATAAATAGAAAACATCAATAATATCCGTACTCTTTATACCAGAAGGTCGTAATTGATTCCAATATATGCCAATATATATCAAAACATATGTCAATATAACTGTACTACTTATATTCTCGTAGATTAAAAGATGTACACGTGTATTTGTAGAAGATTCGTACAACATACAATATATGAGTTTAAACAATTTTTGTCATAATAAAATAATTGCATAATAACTTGAAAATATCAATAATCCTTGAATCAATAATCCCCGAAAATATAAATAATAATAATTTTTAAACCTGAAGACCGTAATTGATATTATCCAGTCAAAAATGCTATAAGAAAAATCAAATCGTTCTTTTCTAAAATATATTTTTATATCCATTTATTTATTATTCAAATAGAAAAAATAATTATTAAAATTAACAGACAGATTTAATTTAATTGCGTTTCTGAGTAACATGATATAAGATAGAATCTTATAATATGTTAAATATGTCATGTCTTATAACATAAACTGCGAAATTAAATAACGATTTTGATTTCTCTATACTTCTCATTGTTCCGTAAAAGCGTGTTTTAAATAAACCATGAACCATGGAGATAGATTTCCCCTTTAAATCATGTTTCAAACAATTCATGTTTTCAGAAAGTGACTAATTAACGCAAAAAATCTCCCATCAAACTCAGAGATTAAATCTTAATTCGCTTTCAAACGATTTTCAAGCTTTTCGTTTGGATAAACCACGGAGTTAGGGAGTAGAACTCCTAGGGAAAAGTTCCGTTTTTCATTAATATCTCGACAACCCCAGGTCTTAGAAACTCGAAACTTAGACAAAATTTATGGGGGGGATATTTCAAGGCTATTCACCAAATTTCATTAAATTTGGTTCAGCCGTTTTTCCGTGATGATGAGACAAACGAAAATTTTGTTTTTTACTAATATCTCGAGAACCACTGGTCGTAGAAACTCAAAACACGGATATAATTTTAAGTGGGACTATTTCTGGGCTACCCACAAAATTTCATCAAATTCGGTTCAGCCGTTCTCCCGTGATGGTGTGACAAACAGACAGACAGACAGACAGACAGACAGACAGACAGACAGATTTTCATTTTTATTTATATAGATTGTAAATGTATGCACTTGCATTTCAGCATTTGCGTAATGTATAAGTCGTGCCGATCGCCACTAGCAAATCACTTGCTTTGTGAAGTCAGACATGTAAAGTCATATAACCGCTGGTTTTGCTCCCGTCTTTATCTGCTTTTCTGTTTGAATTGACGTACGAATCCAGATGGTTGGTAAACAAGCCACGCCCGTGTGTGATGTTATGTTCAGCCAGAGGCTTACTTTGTTATGATTTAAATTTATGTATATTTGTAATTGTCCCATGTTTGTATATAGATGTAAAGTTTTCAACTGTGTGTTTTATTCTTGGAAGTAAGTGAATTCGCTAGGTGAGCTCGACTACAAAGTGACTTGGGAAATATGCAGTCACGAGAAGAATCCCAACAGCTCAGCAAGAGTGCTGACAAATGTATGTGTATATGTTGTAGTAGATTTTTTTAACTAAGTAACCAAAGATTGCGACAAGATTGTGTATTGCAAAAAATGTGGCGAAGCTACGAAGAGATGGGGAGTCATGTCATCTACAAAGTGGAGATCCTTGTTCTAATAAGTTTCTTTCCTTTATGAAGTTCTATACACCTGCTATAAATGGTGATCTCAGCGCCACATAACAGTTGACCCGCCACAATACTTTCGGTAATAGTTTCTTTTTTATTATTTTGACGTCTAACAATTCGCCAATAGTCATTTATATGTAAGAAACACGCGTTTCTTCGTATGTCTGTTATGCTTGGCGATAAACTTGTCGACGAATTTAGCGAAATATCGCCATCTTGGCGATATTTCAATAAACGAAATTTATCCCAGATAAACGAAAATATCGTCAAAACTGCAAGAATGACGCTAAATTAACAGAGATGACGCCAAATTGATGAATTAATTAAAACATTTTAATGTATGAACGATATTGCTTATTGTGGATGCTATCAACATTGATTACTGTCAATTTAGAGTTGCACCAAATATAAGTAAATTGGGTACTTCGAATATTGTCATCCAGAGAAGTGCCAAATGGATCATTCCATCTTTCACTCCAAAAAATAATATTTGGTTGCATGACCATTTTTAAAAATTTTTATATTTTGCACAAATGTTCCTATTTAGTTCATGTAGATGAAAAATGATTTTAAAAATTTTTCATCTAACTCGTTTATTTGGTAAAGCCATATTTTCAACATGGCGGACTCCAAATTTGATGAATTTTGATGTTCAAGCAAATTTAAATATCTTGGAACTCAAAAGAGTTAGGTATTTGAAATAAAAACTATTTTACTGGCCTTAACGTGATCTACATTTCATGCTATTGTAAAGTTTGTGTAACTGCAACCTGAGTGGCTGAAATTTAGCGTTGAAATTCAGCATCAGTTTAGCTAAAAATGCAGTTTTAGGCTTTTTAAAAATAATGAAGGAAGCAATTTTAAATCTCGAAATTTTCACCATATCTAACCCTACTCCCAATGTCTTAACTGGAGAAATTTCAAGACTGAGAACTTTCTCCTTTTTATTTTATTAAGTCCCAAACATGGCGGCTTTTTCAAATTTACAAATATTTAAGCCTTAATATGGTGGGGCAACCAGAAAAACTGAAACTTGCATAGAATCAAGTACTATATATAATACCCAATTGTAGTAAAAATTTGGAGTTTGAGATTTTTATGGTTTCATTGATATGGAGCGATGAGTAAGTCCTAGGAGTAACAAATCTTAATTTTCACGTATCCATAAAGTTTGATACCTTTTATTAAAAATAGTCATTGTACAGCCGTGATATTTCATTACAGAGTTTGTCAGTAATCTGGTAGCTTTGTTATGTAAGCGTATGAATTTCCAAAGGCGTGTGTTTTCTCAGTACTTTTGATGGAGGAACCCATTATGCATTGGATGTCTTTTGAAAAGAAATTCTTGGACCTGGTGTCTTGAAGATTGCAGATATAGGTCTTCATTTCCAAAACACATGTTTAAAATTTCAATAGGCCACTGCTGTTTATCATAAATACAAGTTACTACTGGGATATCTGCATATTCCAAATAATATATGTTTGGTATCATCTTATAGCGGATTTGCTGGGAAGTAAAAATATGTGCTTTTCTCTAGTTTGAGGTACGGATTTACATTTTTCAAATCTAGGTTTTAACACGTTCTTATTTCATTTAACTTCCTCCGTTGAAACAAGAACGTAGGATATTTATTTGATATAAGATTAAGATTCCTTTGATCCTAACTAAGTATTCAGAAACCTGCAGCTCTTCGCATATTTTTGATTTAGACCAACAGCTAAGCATTAAACTGTTAATCTTTACTTTCTATTCATTACTGGCTATCTTGCATTTTTCTTTTAGTTTGTCAATTAAATTAGCATATTCATTACACAAAATAGATGAACCTTCTTCATTATCTATTTGGTCTTCAAGAATGTAAATGAATGTTCTAATTTATTACACAGCTCTTTTGAAATTTACTTTGTTTTACATATTAAAGCTCTTGATTTTTTTCTGAACTTAATCGTTTAATTTTTGATAGTTGTGAAATATCCAGTACAGAACAAACTGCTTCAACTTTACTTAAACTAATCTCTTCTGGAACAAACACTTCTTCAGTTCTTCTATAAATGTCTATACTTTTATTAGTCAAAAATGTATTTTTATAACACGTAGGGCACAAATATTTCCCTTAAACAAGGTGAACATGATACTGTCTGTGTTTCTTTAAATGTTCCAACGTAATTTCACAACAACCTTTGTAGCCCGTTTTCTTTGATCCAGTGTGATAGCTAAAAGAATCACAACACATATGTCCAAAAAGATGATTATACTTATTAATGAACTTTTTCTTGCGATATTTACAAACTGTTTTTAAGTGATCTGTACCTAATATTCGTATTCACTTCAGTAGTGTTTTATCAACTTGGTTGAAATTCCCCAAATTAGTAAAATCCTTGCTGATTTTACCATAAGTATGCTTATGGTAATCTTCTTTAATAAATTCGCCAATAGAGCATTCCATTTTTATGAACTTTAAATATCAATTTTTTATAATTAAACAGTATAAGACATCGAATACATCTGATCATCACTAGAAACTGTGTAGAACTGGGAGAAATGTTATGAGTTGATTCATGCTTCTCAGTTCAGAATTGTTGTAACAATCTGAAAATGAATCTCTTTCATACTATATGCATGTTATCTTTTCTTCTTTCAAATACAAACCAGGGTTGTCAGGTTTGGCTACTTTTAGCCAATTTGACTATTTTTTATCATGATTGGTTCATTTTTTTAACTTTGAATTTTAAAGCTAAAATGAAATATAATAAATTTTCATTAATAAAAACAATTTATGATTTTCAATTACGTATAATTCATAATTTTCATGATTTGTAGGATTAATAATAATAATAAATAGAACATTTGTAACAATGTTATGCATGTTCGAAAAATAAATAAGCAAGGTTTTAGAACTTGCTCATAACTCCATATCTATAAAACCAGAAAAGTTTCACACTCCAAATTTTTACTACTATTAGATATTATGCAGTACTTGATTCTCTGAAAGTTTCAGATTTTGCCCGGTTTCCTCACCAGAGATATTAAGACTTAAATATTTGTAAATTTAAATACGTCGTCATGTTTGGGACTTAATAAAATAAAAAGGAGAAAGTTCTCAGTTTTGAAATTTCTCCAGCTATGACATTGGGAGTAGGGTAAGATATGGTGAAAATTTGAAGATTTAAAATTGTACCCTTCATTATTTTTAAAAAGCCTAAAAACTGCATTTTTAGCTAAACTGATGCTGAATTTCAAAGCTAAATTTCAGCCACTCAAGTTGCAGTTACACAAAATTTATAATAGCATGAAATGTAGATCACTTTAAGACCAGTAAAATAGTTTTCGTTTCAAGTATCCAACTCTTTTGAGTTCCAAGATATTTAAATTTGCTTGAACATCAAAATTCTTCAAATTTGGAGTCCTCCATGTTGAAAAAATGGCTGTGTAAAAAAAGGGGTTAGATGAAAAAGTTTTAAAAATCGTTTTTCAGCTGCTGAAATATGTAGGAACATTTGTGCAAAATATAAAATTTTTCAAAAGTGGTCATGCAACCACCACTGGGTGATTCTATATGGAATGACCCAAATATATAATTCAACGTTGACACTATTGTGCCGTCGATTTTATGCATCAGTTTTTCCCTGTAAAAGAAATAGATTCATTAAATTATATAGGAAAAGTCATGTACTGCCCACATCAGATTTTTTCTTTTAGGATATAAAATTTTTACCCCCGTTTAGTGCAGTTTCTAACACATACCTTTCTATATATGACAATTGCCTTATTGTTAGTTTCATTTATCTGTCTATAACCTCTGCTGACTTTCATTTCCAGGTGGAAGTATACAATTGATAGGATGACGTATTTTACACTAGATAAATAGAGATCCAGGTTATTGGAATCTATTTAAGAACAAAATTTAAGGAAGTACAATACCGTTTCAGGGATTTATTTCCGAAACTGGAGACCTTAATGTGTCCTACAGACATTCAACAGAAATAATTACCTCTCTACCTCTTCTTCCCCAGGATATCCGCTACTGAGTTTCCTTCTGAAGAATTACTTGTTTGATCGAATATTGGAGAAGATAAAGAAAATCTTGAAGAAGTAGAAACTTTTTAGTAACAATTTTCACTGGATAAAAATATCCTTTTTTTACTTTAAGCTAGTCAAGTATATTTATTTATATTTCTCTTGGACAATATTGTGAGTCATTCATTTCTCCCCTCTCTCTTTCTGTAAAATAATTTGCTAGTTTGATTCTGCAAAGAAAGCTCTTTTAGTTTTAGTAATATGTGAAATGAATAAAAGGAAAACTAATTTAACGTTAACTGAATTTTAAGTAAAATAAAATTAATTTATCTTAAAGATATTATTCCTGTCTCGAAATCGTTGGGGTGTTTATCAAATTCCATGCGAAAGCGGTCTTGGTTATGTCGGTCAAACAAAAAAAGATCTTAAGTTTCGTACTAAGAAACATATAAGTTACAAAGATTTTCATCAATTGCTGAACATTCTTAGAACCTAATCATGTTTTGAATTTATCGAAAGATTTTTTGAAATCGAAGACTGTTTTCTATCTGTGGAGCCAATAGGCCCTTTATTTGTAACTGTATGCTGTAGTCAAACTAATATTTCCTATAAAAATCAATTTTAATAGCAGTTTTGAGAGTACTTTGATTGATGAGCTTTTATTAAGTTGGAGATTTAAGAGAAGAAACCTTACCATTTTTATGAAACCTTCTCACGATGCAATTGAGCAAGTATTTGACTCCGCATTGTGTCGAAGAAACGCCGTATTAATTGCCCCCCCCCCCACTCCCATGTAATCTTCTATAATAATAAAAGAATATGTCTGTTTGTCAGCCTGTAGTGGAAAATCTAAACGTTGTACGAACATGAAATTTGCTACACAGGTACTTTAGAATCCAGAACGGTACGCCTCGGAGAGATTTTTTAAAAATTAGTTTTTCAGTTATTCTAATTCGAAATAAAATTGTGTTTCATAATGTATGCGATCTTTTGCACGGTGCTGGTGTTTCCGGCCACACATCCTGCTACCGTAAACCCTTGGGTTGGTCGTGTGGTCTGGGTCTTTAACGGTGCTGGTGTTGTTATCTATGTTCACGTTCCAATCACGTTTTTTCAATCACAGCTCAAAAATTTTCATTTTCATTGTAGCCTATATTTCTCACAATCTGCTATAGATAGAGTTTAAACGATGGCTGATATTGATTTTACATCAGGTTTCTGAGTGTGTAGGGAGATATTTTAAAGATTTCAATTTCCAGGTTTTTTTTACTTTCGGTTCAAATGCTTTCCTTCAAACATCTACTTTATTTTTAGAATCGGATATGGGTAAAGGTTAGATGCTGACTGGTATAGATTCAGCAGTAGAAAGATAATGAGAGTTCTGTGCCACGAGGGAATGGTAAAGAGGAATACTTTAACATAGGGACCCTCAGAGGCCATAAAATGAGTTCACCAACAAAAGAAGTATTCAAGTTACTTATGGGATACCCTGGTGCTGATTAGATTTTGATACGATTCGGAAAAGAACAACCTGCTTTTTTTTACGAAATGGCTCGCAAAAATTGCCAAATTCTAAATAAAAATACTACTTATGTGCTGAAATGTATTAATTAAATTCTTGTTTTATACGCAATTTTTGACGAGGAAAAGAATATCACAAACTCCATTATACTTTAGGACTAACCGTTCTCAAGATATTTGAGATTTCCTGCATTGCGTCGCTAGCGGAAAAATGTCCAATTAGTAAATAAAGCCAAAAATTGAATTAAAAATGCAAATTTAGTGTTATTTGGTGCAATTAAACTCAATCAAATGAATTATTAAAAAAAAAAGAAAATATGAATTTAAGAGTGCCGGGAAAGCCATATGCTGCCCACATCAGATTTTTACTTTCCCTGCAATACATGGTAATGTATAGGGAAAGTATTGGAATTATGCCGAAAATCGCAACTCGAGTTTTCGACAGATATACACGTTTCGAGACCTCTAGAATACGAAAAACTATTTTTAACGTGACGTCTGTGTGTGTGTGTCTGTCTGTGTGTATGTGTGCTTCTCTGTCTGTCTGTCTGTGCAGATTGTGTATCCACTCTAACTAAAAAACTAATGGACCGAATTTTATAAAATTTGGTAGGTAAGTCACTCGTGCGCGAATCCGATGCTGATTAGTTTGGGGTATGATTCGGAATAAAAGAACTCTCCTTTTTTTGCAAAATGGTCTGCAAATGCTTGTGTCCACTCCAGCTGAAAAACTACTGGACCGAATTTCACAAAATTCGGTAGATAAGTCACTTGTGGATCACACTGGTGCTGATTAGATTTTAGTATGATTTGGAAAAAAATAACCTGCCTTTTTTTTGCAAAATGGCCGACAAAGTGAAATTCAGCACAATATCTAATATTTACTACATTAACACCCACCCCCACCCCTCTTTTTCTTGTATAACTGAAATATTTCAGCTTAGATTACCCCATTCTATCACTATAACAGATATAACTTTATAATTTTCTGATTAAAGAACCTTACAAAAAGCATTTAACACAATAATTACGATTAAAAGTTAAGTACATTTAGAAGATTCAGGTTAATTTCCAGAGTCCTTATGCACTTGTCCATGTCGTCTCAAATTAGATAGCCGATTAAACACTTTTCCACACATCTCACATGCGTAAGATTTCCGAACTAGACAAGTCCTTACATGCCGATATAGATTCCTCTTCAATGTAAACGTTTTGAAACAGGCAAGACACGTCTGTACAAGATGAAAATTTTATACTTTAGTATAAACACACTATTTTCTGTAGCAATGTAATGCATTTCTCAAGATTTATATAACGTAATCATGAATTCCTTATGCTAACCCCTTATGAATCACCTAAAATGATAAAATCGCCAAGTTAAAGAGTTTATCTAGATACTAAAACCTCTATAAGTTACATTAAATTCTTAAAAGTCTTAATTACATAAAATAATACAGTTATTACACATAATAAAAATATTAAGTTTAATGAAATGAAAGAATAAAATCACTGTATAACAAGTACTTACATGTCCAATCCTGTTCAAAGATATAACATCAGGCGTAGAGTTGTCAGGGTACTTATCTGTTATAGGGACCATGGGTTAGCGACTGCTTTTCCGAGTTGTCGCCAACACGAACATTGACGATATATTCCGATACGAGAAATTCACAACAAAAACTATTATAAAACTATCACTACAAAAACGAAAATAATTTAATATATAATGTGGTTTGCTCTGCTTTACTTAACAAAAAATATTATGTTACATTGAAATTTGTAGTACTCGTAATGGTATTCGTATAAGTATGCTGTCTCGCAGTGTCTCTATGCTTTTTGTTGTTATGCTATTTCGCGGATCCCCAGAGTCTCTCTGCGCATAGGCTCCGGTTTCAAGATCCGCGAAGTTGTACCGATGCTTTACTTTCAAATGGACTTCATTTGGCTTCATGGTCCATATAACCGATAAGTATCGCTATCAGTAATGATAAATGAAGCATCTCCAATATGACTACTTAAAGCAGACATGACAATATGTGAACAGAAGAGGACGCTCAAAACACAAACTAGTGACACGAAATTTTCGTCTAGGATAACTAAATAGCTGCTTGAAAGCTATCCACACCTTCCCCATACCCACTTATAAAGACAAAATACTTCATGGAATATCCCTCCGCCAAGATTATATCACTGTTACCGTTAAACTGAGTATAAGTTATCATAATTACACACACTAAACCCATTAATATAGAAGACCCATTCATAATCATCATCGATTGTATCCTTTTAATAATCATAATCGATACATTAAATAGATCCTCGTAGGATTAAAACTCATTAAGATATATTCAAACCCCGTCACATCTACTATAATTACTAGATTTTAATGAAATAATAACCACCGCACCCCTTTAAAAATAAGCTTAGTAGAAAATCCCTTTTTACACGTAAAGAATCCCTATTTCCCCCTCAACATAGGGAAAACACATCTTAACGCACATTAAAAATCCCTACACACGCACTGAAAACCAATCTAACATAAAATCCGCTTTAAATACATCCTAAGCGAATCAATAATCATAAATGTTTACACTAAGTCTATGAAAAAAAATCCCTTTATAGTGGAAAATGTTTTAGAACCCACAACATTTATGTAATACAGCATAATGCAACCATATATAATACAACGCACCATGATAACCATATATAATACAACGCACTCTCCCTTGCAAGCGCGAAAGCATTGAATTTACCAACCCTCCGAATGGCAAGCAACTTTTCAAGGTCGTCTTTTCACCCCCTCCCTACCCCGAGAAACCGATAATTACCATCATTGCTTTTCCCAATATACAACTCTTACACACTAAACATATCCCTTAACACAGTGGTTCTCAACCGGTGGGTCGCGACCCCCCAGGGGGATGCGAATGAATCCTAGGGTTGTCGCAAGAAGTTTAAAAAAATACAAAAATTTTTTATAAATAATGTATTATACAATAATTTTACAACTAGAATTGAAAAAAAAAAATCAGTATATGTTATTTTACTTAATAACTTGTTTAATATACGCTCTAACGTTTTTAATGTTAATACATAATTTCAATACTAGCACGTTTTCGTTGCAACAAGCTAATGAGAAACTTGTGCTTGTTTTCATTTAACAATATTTTTAATGTCTGGTTCGATTCCTGTCACACACATAATCAAGTCATTTTCCAGGTCTAAATGATTTCTTGGTTTAGTTTTTAAGTGTAACATGGTAGAGAAACCAAGTTCGCATAAATATTCAGTTTCTTTAAAAATCCATTAATTTTGTCTTGTGCTTTGAGTATAGTTATATTTCGACCTTGTAGCTCTGCATTTAGCTCATTTAGGTGCATAAATATGTCTGCTAAGTATGCGAGTTGAAATAACTAAGTTGGGGAGCTAAAAAATTCGGCTAGTTGTGGATTAGCATCTTGTAAAAATAACAGTAGTTCAGATCGCAGCTCAAATAACCTGTTCAAAACCTTCCCACGGGACAGCCATCGTACCTCCCTATGCAACAGCAGCGCTTTATGTATTGCACCCATTTCATTGCAAAGTTTTTCAAACAGTCGGCACTGTAAAGGTCTGCTTTTAATAAAATTCACTATTTTTACAGCTTCTGTTAGGACTTGTTGAAGTTCAGCATCATCACTGCATATTGCTATGCACTTTCCCCAATCTATTATAAATCTTTTCGTAGCTTCCATAAATGACTCAAATAAACATTCCCCCGTTGTGTGGTCAGGCACAGATTTGCAAAACAAAATATCTTCTTGTATATATCCATCTGCCTTAAACCGTATAAAACACAAAAATTGTGCACAATTTGACACGTCTGTAGACTTATCGATTTGAATGGAAAAATATTCGCTTCGTTTTATTTTTTCAGTAAGTTGTTCACGTACAATTTCAGTCATTTCAGAAATACGTCTTGCCACAGTATCATTCGATAATGGTATTGCAGTCAATTTTTCAGCATCCTCCGAACTGATCATACACGACACCACATCTGTTGCACATGGAAGAATAAGAACTTCAGCAATGGTATGAGGCTTCCCTTTTTTCGCAATCCTTAAGGCCACTAGATAAGATGCATGAAGTTCCATTTCACTTACATTACCTATTTTTGTAATGTTCATCTGTTGAGTTTGTAAAACAGAAAGTTTCGGCGAAAAAATTCAATCAGCTTACCTTTCACTGATGAATGTTTTGTTTCAAGATAGCGCATCAATTTTGAAGGCTTCATGCTTTCTGCAGACAAAACATCTGAGCATAATACACACTGTAGGCGATTTCCGAGCACTGTAAATCCGAAATTTAAGTACGAATCATCGTACTTTGAAACTTTTTTAGTTTTCTCACTGGCTTCACGTGAACATGAGGCTTGATTTCTTTTTAAATACCTATCCATAACTGTTGCAATTTACTAAGAACGACGTCAACTAAGGTAATAATAAACCACATGCCGTCAGAGTCGTCTTTAGCACTCAGAAACTGAGTGATGTAATGGCCTTTATACCAGTGAGATGAGCGTCCCGCAGTTTATACGGACTTCCAGTGCAATTTAGTGGTGCCATCTATCGTGAAACACTCACATGAATTGATAATGTTATTGAAAATTATATTAATGTTAATTTATTGGTGGGGGGAGTAATGCCTTCAAATATTGAAACCAAACACAGTTAATAAAGAGTATAGTGGGGGGGGGGGCGAAGTTATTTTACGGCGATAGGGGGTCGTCACCTACAAAAGGGTGAGAACTACTGCCTTAACACCTAGAATCCGCAATAAAAACTTATATTTCCATTCAAGCAATGTCTAAAAGTCCAAAATACCTGCAATCCTACACGAAAACATACTTTACAGGGATTCTTAAAATGAACATAAAGAATTATAAAATTCACCCAGGAACTAGCTAATTTCCTCAAATAACTCAGAGTTATCATCTACATATGCTATATACCCATTTACAGCCATAAAAGAGTGAGGAGCGTAGTAGTGGAAATAGAGGGCTTCACCAGTATGCGGCTGGAGCCCATCTAAAAATAGTTTCTGGAAAGAAACAAATAAATATTTTTTTATCATTTCCAGAAAGTACTCTCTATGTAATATTTTGACATAAAATTAAAAAAAATTAAACGTTTAAAAATTCAATTTTTTTATTAATTTTCTAAAAAATCCTAAGTACCGTCCCTACTAGTACTCCTTTTGGCCGCTAAGTGGCGCTGGGGATTCTGCTCCGTCTCTGACGCAGAAGCCCATGTGTTGCCACCGCTAAAAAAATTTCTATTCCACATATTCCGCCGGTGACATTGCCAACCTTTAAAAAGTTTCTACTCCACATATTCCGCCCCAGGCATAGAAATCCAGGCGTTGTCGTCGATCAAAAATTTCTATTCCACCTCTGTTGCCGAACTCATGGAGTTACCGCCGCCTAAAAAGTTTCTATGAATCTTAGAAAAATCCTAAGTCCGTCTCGGAAAGGCCCCCCTTTCCGCCGCTAGGTGGCGTTGGTGCAGCATTCAGCGTTATTCCGCCTCTGATGCAGAATCTCAGGTGTTGTCACCCCCAAAGATGCTTCTATACATCCCCCTTTACCCCATTAAAAAAATTCATTAAGCGGAAAAACAATAGCCTCATACATCACCACACTACTGTTGCCACCCCGAAAAAAGTTTCTGAACCATGAAAACTTCAAAATTTTTACATTTCCCCCCTTTTACACCTCGTCTAAGGATTACGAAATCCAAGATGGCGGTCATTCCGCATTATTCCGCTTCTGTATGCGAAGCCACCTATTTCCTCTACTACGCTCCTCACTCTTTTATGGCTACAAATGGGTATATAGCATATGTAAATGATAATTCTGTGTAATTTGAGGGCATTAACTAGTTTCTGGATGTATTTTATGATTTTTTATGTCCATTTTAAGAATCCCTGTAAAATAGGTTTTCGTGCAGGATTACAGGTATTTTGGACTTTGAGACATGTGCTTGAAAGGAATTACAAGTTTTTATTGCGGATTCTACGTGTTAAGGGATATGTTTAGCGTGTATGAGTTGTATATTGGGGGAAGCAATGATAGTAATTATCGGTTTCTCGGGGTAGGGAGGGGGTGAAAGGACGACTTTGAAAGGTTGATTGCCATTCAGAGGACTGTTAAATTCAATGTTTTCACGCTTGCAAGGGAGAGTGTGTTGTATTATATATGGTTTTCTAAGATGCTGTATTACATAAGGGTTGTAGATTCTAAGACATTTTTCACTATAAAGGGATTTTCTTTCATAAACTTAGTGGAAACATTTATGATTAGGGATTTGCTTAGGATTTGAAGAGGATTTTATGTAAATTACATTGGTTTTCAGTGGATGTGTAGGGATTTTTAATGTGCGTTAAGGCGTGTTTTCCCTATGTTAAGGTGGACATATGGATTCTTTACGTGAAAAAAGGGATTTTCTACTATATTTAGTTAATTTTGGGATTATTTCATCAAAATCTAGTAATTATAGTAGATGTGACGGGGGTTTTAATATATCTTAATGGGTTTTAATTCTACGAGAATCTGTTTAATGTATCGATTATGATTATTAAAAGGATACTATCAATGATGATTATGAATGGGTCGTCAATTTTAATGGAATTAGTGTGTGTAATTATGATAACTTATACTCAGTTTAACGATAATCGCGATATAACCTTGGCGGAGGGATATTCCAAGAACTATTTGTTCTTTATAGGTGAGTACGTAAAAGGTGTGGGTAGCTTTCAAACAGCAATTTAATCATTGAAGACGAGAATTTCGTGTAGCTAGGTTGTGTTTTGAGTGTTATCTCCTATTCTCATATTATCATGTCTGCTTTAAATAGTCATATTGGAGATGCTTCATCTACCATTACTGATAATCCTATGCCTGATGTTACATCTTTGAACATGATTGGACATGTAAGTATTTGTTTTACGGTGATTTTATTTTTTCATTTCATTAAATTTAGTATTTTTATTATGTGTAATAGCGTAATTATTTTATATAATTAAGACTTTTATGAATTTAATGTAACTTATTGAGGTTTTAATATCTAGATATACTCTTTAACTTGGCGATTTTATCATTTTATGTGATTCGTAAGGGGTTGGCATAAGGGATTCATGATTACTTTATATAAACCTTGAGAAATGCATTACATTGCTACAGAAAATAGTGTGTTTATACTAAAGTATAAAATTTTCATCGTGTATAGACGTGCCTTGTCTGTTTGAAAACGTTTACATTGAAGAGGAATCTATATCGGCATGTAAGGACTCATCTAGTTCGGAAATCTTATGCATGTGAGATGTGTGGAAAAGGATTTAATCGAGTATCTAATTTGTGACGACATGGACAAGTGCATACGGACTTTGGAAATTAATTTGAATCTTCTAAATGTACGTAACTTTTAATCGTAATTATTGTGTAAATTACTTTTTGTAATCAGTTATAGTGATAGAATGGAGTAATCTAATCTGAAATATATCCGTTATGCAAGAAAAAGAGACGTATGGGTGAGTGTTAATGTGGTAAATATTAGATATATTGCTGAATTTCACTATGTCGGATACCTGCTTTATGCGTGATAAGGATATGTATTCTAAGGGGTTTAGTGTGAAAGCCCCAGGCCGTCCGGCTCGTCCAGAGGACTTGGAGCAACAGGATGGAAAGGGGTTTAGTGTGTGTGAAATGTGTTCATAGTATCTATGAGGCGCTATTACTTAGTGTTTATTAACAATTTTGGTATGGTTTCTATCGGAATGGTATAAGGAATCTAAGATTACTTTAAATAAGAGATGGAAATGTATTACATTGCTATGGAAAATGGAGTGTTTATACTAAAGTCTTGCATTTTTTATCTTTCATAGGTATGCTATATCTGTGGTAGAGTGTAAAATAAGAGTTAGTGTCTGCCTCAGCATCTGATGATTCATAAAGACTTTATATCTTTCAGTTGTGGTGAGTGTGATATGGGTTTCAGTGTAGTAAGAGATTTAAGCCAACACATTAAAGAACATTCTGAAGTTGGTTCGATTAAATGGTATGAGCGTTGGGATCTGTGGGAAGGCTTTTAGTAAATCCAAAAATGTAAGTAAGCATGCTAAATTGCATTATGAACAAGTTCTACTAAATCCTACAAATGTAAAAATTGTGGGAATCAATATACTCAATCTAGTAGTCTTAAAAGGCATATGCTAATGCATATAGAATCCAACACCTGCTCTGAATGTTGTAAAGAATTCAGAATACAATTATATTTAAGAAATCGTGAACGCATGTGTCAAACACCCCAGGACAGTGCTACAGAACTAAGCAATATGGACGTTTGTGAATCATCTAAACATGTGAAAACACCTTATTCAAACAACTTTAATTGAGTTTAAGGTATGTAATGGAGTGTAAAATTTTGTATCCTTGTATTTTCACATAAGTGTTCTCTTGAATACATATTGATGTCGTCTATAATGTCTCTTTCTTTGTTTTTATATATATAAATTTTCACTAACGCTAAGAAGCAATAACTGGACATAAAGTACGTATTTATTGTGTATATTGAATCTAGACATATTAAATATACTGAAATTTTACATATTAGTTAATAAAAGTATCTAAGAAATAGTGCGTGAGGTAATAGAAATTTAACGAATCGAGGTAAACACACATTCGCTCAATTCAAGTAATGTAAAACTTACATTTGTGAAATTTTGTAAGTAAAAAACACGTTTCTGTGAAATTTTGTAAGTAAAAAACACGTTTTTGTGAAAATTTAGCTAAAATTTGTACAAGTGTGAAAACGCATGTTATTTCCCGTAGAGAAAATAACATATGTGTGGTTTTTGAACATACGAAAATCACATTTGCTGCTTTTCGTATTTAAAAAATGCTTCATTTGGCATATTCTTTAAATTTTATTCACAGTTAAATTTCTATAACTGCCTTAACCTAAAATCCCTTTTCATCTCAGTAGGTGATGGCGTTGCGGTATGTGTATACAACACAAAACTACGATTTAGACCTAAGATGTACTCTGTCATCTGCTAGAGAAAAAAAAGAGCTAAAGATGTTTCTACGCATGTGGTAGCACGGAAAATTACACACAGTGATTAGAGGGGCGCGGTAGCCCATTGGTTAGCGCGCTGGAGTTGCACTCGGTAGGCCCGGGTTCGATTCCAGCCACTGCCAAAACTGCCGCCGTGTTCATGCGGAGTACGATCACGTTAAACATGTGGGTCCGAAAGTCCTTCCGAGAGGTTGGTGGTAGGGGAAGGAGGGTACGGTCCCTGTGGATGCCTCCCCCACTGGGTTCCGGTCTAAATTGGGTGGCACTTCCCGACCGTCCAAACAGTTACCTTACACCTTTCTGGTAGGTCGGACGGTCTGGGTTTCAACAACAACACAGTGATTAGAGACCGGCCGTCCAAATAGTTGCTCTTAGTCCTCTGGACGAGTCGGACGGTCTGGGTCTTCAACACAGTGATTAGAGAGACCGACCATTCAATCTGCTGCTCTAAGTCCTAGGACGAGCCGGATGGTCTGGGCTTTCGACACAGTGATTAGAGGGCCAACGGCCGTACCGTGCTGAAAACACCGGTTCTCGTTAGATCACCGAAGTCAAGCAGCATCGGGCGCGGTTAGTACTTGGTGGGTGACCACCTTGGAACACCGCGTGCTGTTGGCCATCTCGGGTGCGGTATCCCCGTGGTTTGCGCGCTAGATTTGCACGCTGCCACAAATGCCGCCGTGTTCATGCGGAGTACGATCACGTTAAACATGTGGGTCCGTAAGTCCTTCCGAGAGGTTGGTGGTAGGGGAAGGAGGGTACGGTCCCTGTGGATGCCTCCCCCACTGGGTTCCGGTCTAAATTGGGCGGCACTTCCCGGCCGTCCATACAGTTACCTTACACCTTTCTGGTAGGTCGGACGGTCTGGGTCTCAACAACAACAACAACACAGTGATTAGAGTTCATGCGGAGTACAATCACGTTAAACATGTGGGTCCGAAAGTCCTTCCGAGAGGTTGGTGGTAGGGGAAGGAGGGTACGGTCCCTGTGGATGCCTCCCCCACTGGGTTCCGGTCTAAATTGGGTGGCACTTCCCGACCGTCCAAACAGTTACCTTACACCTTTCTGGTAGGTCGGACGGTCTGGGTTTCAACAACAACAACAACACAGTGATTAGAGAAAGTGCCTGTTGAGTATTAGGCCTACAATGGAAGAACAATACAATGGAATTAATAGCAATTAGAATTAATTAATGTGAATTAGAATTAATTAATAATGAATTAGAATTAATAGCAGTAATCATAAAGTCTTCACTGTGTACCAGAACAAGCAGTCTTTGCCACCCATTGAAGACAAAATGTATTTACATGAGAACAGCATTACAAGTTATACTTAAGGGCATTTAAAAAAAAATAAAAAATATATAGAGATTGCTGCAGTGCATTTATGCATCGGGTGGTGATGGGGACAATTATTTTTTTAATTACTTTTGTAACTAATATTATAATACGAAAGATTTTCATATCTTCGAAGTTGTCGCAGTGCGCATGCGCATCAGGTGGCGGGGACAATCTTTAAAAAATAGTATGTTTCACTAAAATACCTACGTATATTCAATAGACTACTATTGAAATGAAAGAAAGAGAGAACATACGTAACATAATTTTTAACTTCGTCCTCTTCTCTGGCATCATCCTTCTATCCATACCTATCTTATGAGATCATAATTGTGTCATCTCACACCGGCTTATGAGGATCCCCATGTCAAAGTATAGCTTTTGAATATGTCCTCTGTTGGTGAACTCATTTTATGGTCTCTGATGGTCCCCATGTTAAAGTATAGCTCTTTACCATTCCCTCCTGGCGCAGAACTATCCTTATCTTTCTACTTTCAGCATTTAATTAGTGGGAATAGGAATTTCATTAAATGTACTTACTTTTGGTTCTAGAATGTCAAGTCCGAATGAAAAAAAAAATTCTTTGCAGCAGCTATTACTCACGATTGGTTATAGATATACCTCAGGTGATGACATATGGATTCAGCATCGAATTTCGGAGGGGATAGTGTGTGTAGTAACGATTTCCACTTCCGCTTAAGGAGTTGTCCTTTCCGTTTTTTCCCAAATTTCGCATGATTGTTAGAAATAATTGTGTTAAAGTGCATAAAAATGTTTCTTGATGCAAAGGTGTATAAAAATGATTCTTACTTTCCCTTCAATTCATGGTAATGTATGTGAGAAGTATTAGAATCGTATCAAAAGTCACTTGAGTTTTCTACGGATCTACACGATTTGAACGCTCTAAACCTACGTGACATCTGTGCGTGTGTATGTATCTGTCTGTGCAATGTATGTATCCACGCTAGCTGAAAATCTAAATGGCTAAATTTTACAAAATTTGATACTTATGGGTTTCCCTGGTGCTGGCTAGTTTTTGGTACGAATCGAAAAAAAAGAACATGCCTCTTTTTAAGAAATGGCCCGCAAAAATCGTAAACTGCGTATGATCAATTGTATCAATCAAATGCTTTTATTACACGTCATTTTTGACAATAAAAAGAATAAGACCAATTCCACAATTCTAGGTCTAGCCGTTCTCGAGATATTTTAGTGTTTCTGCATTTTTGCCACATCCAGTCGCCTAATGAAATCGAAAATTTAATTAAGACTACAAACTCAGTGTAATTTTATATAATTGTCCGTGTTATTTTGTGCAATAAAACTCAATTTGATGCAATATGAAAGAATGAAAGCGAAAATGAATTTGAGTCTGTAAGAAAAGTCATGTGCTGACCACATCAGATTTTTTTCGACACAATGGGAGAGAGTTCGTTGGGAACAGATGTAGTATAATCCCTTTTATATTTTTGTCGATTTTATGTGAGATTCTGGCAATCCGTGCTATGATTTGAAGAACATTCCATTCTGGTATTTCGCTCCGTGTCTTTTGTAGCCCTTTTGTCGTCTTTTGTTGCCCTTTTGTGCCCAAGGTAAAACTCGCCTTTTTGTCGCCGTTTGTGCAACAGTTGTTCTGTAGCAATTCAAACATGTGCCTGCGCCCGCTAAAAAACACCACAGAATCCGGTACCGCTGGCTGTCGGAGGTCGCACGAAAGAACAGCTGTTTGTGCAACAGGTGTTCTGTGGCTCATAGAGCAAAATATGAAAATCAGAAAACTTTTGATTTTTGCCATGACGACAAAAGAACGACAAAGGACGGTAAAAGAGCGGCAAAAGACAACAAATGGGCGACAAAATAGAATGTTGCGAGTTTTACCTTGGCAACAATAGGGCGAAAAAGACGACAAAATGGCGACAAATGGACGACCAAAGACGCGGAAAGGTATGCCAGAATGGAATGTTCTCCAAATCATAGCAGGGATTGCCAGAATCTCACCTAAAATTGCCAAGAATAGAAAACGGGATTATACTATATCAGTACCATTGGTTGAAGCGTCCTTCCAATTCCTCCAGAAGCTCTCCTGTGAACTCAAAGGGTGAAACTTTGCTGACTTATAGCACAGACCATGTGGTAGAACCTAAAGAAGCCAGTTTTCGATTCATGTGAATATGTTTGAAGCTAAGTGCTTTTGTTAAATAAAATAAAAATTATTTTTAAAAATTGCAAATAAATTTTTATGTGTATTAGTTTCCCTGTCTCTGACAGATATAAATACTAGTGCCTTTGTAAAGTGCATAATAATTTCTCTGTATTATGTAGTATTCTTATTTTTTATTCTGACTTCCCTTATTCCTGTTCCTCAGATAATGAAGCAAACGTTCTCTTAAACTTGGAAATTCTTGTAATAACCTTTTGAATAATTAGTCAATATGCTCCCGATTCCTCCATGAAAGTCATTTACCTAGAATTTAAATGACTTCGTAAATACGTTTGGGGTTTTTTAATGCGTCTTTAGAGATTACATAAATAATTCGAATCTCTAAGGGATAAATACTATTTTCATAGACGTTAATTGCTACAAACTCCAAAGATATATTGAATTTTAAACGTGAATTCAGTATATACGTATTTCATGAATACTGTACTAATACATAGATATTAAAGAAAAATTAAACAGTGTAATTGAACACAAATTTTAAGAGTCCGACAGAGCTCCGCTCCGCCAAGTCGTCATTTCCGAATTTGTACGTGACAAAACCGCGATTTTCATTGGTCAACTCATATTATGTAAAAGTCTGTTTTTCTCTGTAAAACGCTCACAAAGCTGAGGGAAACGAAACAAAAAATGCACAATTGATGTGGTAACACCCGAGCAAAATTGGCACTTTTTACAATTTTCGTTTTCAGTGTTGATTAGAATTTGACTAAAATCTGATTAGAATTTTATTATATTTTCAAAAATGTTAAAAAACTTTATAATAAATGATGCTCAACGGTAAAATACAATTTCAATACCTAATATATCGTTTTTGCCTAATCATGTTGATAAATATTTATATACAAAGTATTGAAATATCACAAAAACACCACTTTATCAACAACACAAACTTACCGCTAAGGGCACAGCAAACAAAAGCTGCTTTCAAAGAAGTTATGTAATCGCAAAACAGTTTGCGCCCAAATTCCCACCTGACTGGATTTGTGCTTTCAGGTCTATAGTATTTTGATGAAGGATCCTAACTGTCCTTTTACTCACACGCAGCCTTAAGTCATAGTCATTTTTTTAGACTACAGTGGAAAAGGAGAATAATTATTTGTGATATTGTGCCAAATTTGTCGCAAAGCGTAAAAAGAGAGATAAAAATAAATAGATAAAAGTATTTGCTTATATCGTATAATTATTCTCTTTTTTCGACTCAAACCGTCTAACCTACCTGAAGGTGTGTGGCATTTGTTTAGACGGCAGGGAAGTGCCACCCAATTTAGATAGGAACCCAGTGGGGGCGGCATCCACAGGGACCGTACACACCTACTCCTACCACCAACCTCTCGTCCGAGTACAATCCTCACCCGCTAACTACTGGGCTGTCTCACTCCCTTATATCGCATTATTGAGAGTCTAAATGAAACAACATTCAAATCCACATTCATTCACTTTGAGATAATAATAAACTAATCCTTGGCACTTGACAACTCTCGTCTGTTACTGAAAAAACAATCAATAAATTAAACATCGAAATAATACTAACTGTTATTTTGAATTTCACTGGAAATTAATTTTCTTGAAATTAATGATTCCATTTTATAATCCAGCTTGCCATTTTTTAAAACGAATTTAATAAAAAAAAAAGCTAAAACATAATTTAGCCTTGTGCAAAAATGTTTTAATTAAGACCCGATGACTTTTTTCCTTTGAGAAGTCAAAAATTATTTCTTCGTTCCAGGAAGAAATTAGAGTCAATTGAATTATCTATTCCATTAATTGCTAAAATAAATGTACTTAGCAAATGTGACTAATTTCCTGAAGCATTTTATTTTCTGACCTCCTGTGATGTTACAGTGGTTTGTTTGCTATTCCATTAAGGTTTAATGCGAATCAAAGGAAATGATTTTTTTCGACTAGCAAGCAACTTTTTTATATTCCTAGCGTTACTTTAATTTCGTGTAAAGAAATAAATGGCATTCTCAGCCCACATTAACAAGAAAATGAAATCTTCACACTCTTCAGATTACATTAGCAAAAATCAATAGAGGTAAATTCATGGTGAAAGAAATTCGCATCCAATATATGAGTTTAATGAAAAATAAAGGAGCTTAATTCTGACTATCAGAATGTTTTTTATCGCTTGTTAGCAGTTCTGTAGCTTTCTTCATAGTTAGCTTTCAGCTTTTGCATATTCCTCTAACTGTTCTGTTTGGGCTTGATGAAGGGGGCGTATAATGCCCTAGAAACAATTATATTAATATATATATATATATATATATATATATATATATATATATATGTGTGTGTGTGTGTGTGTGTGTGTGTGTATATGTATATATATAGTTAAGAAAACCATATAAAACTATTTGGCAGAATAGAGCCAAAAATTATAAAAACATAAAAAATAATACTTGCAACCCTAAAATAATTCCTATTTATAAGCAAAAGCATAGACATTAGATTTTTTTTTTAAATTAAAGATTTTAATGATAATTAAAATTCTATTTAAATATAATTAAAAATACTAAACATGCAATAGGCAATATTGTTAACAAACATTTATTCAATTATCCACAAAATATTGAAAAAATCATGGATTTATTTAATACGTGAACAAATAGAATGTAAATTTAATTAAATATTAAATTTCAATCCAAATCAACTCATACAAAAACAATATAACTTAAATCATCAATAATGAATTTAGTAATACAATTCAAATGATATAAAAAAAAATTAATGTTCAGGACTGCAAATTCAAAATCAAAACAGAGAAATTAATTTACCAGTGTATTCCAAAAAAAAAAAAAAAAAAAAAATTACTGTATTACACTAGCCACATGCATAAATACCTTCAGTTAAATACGTGAGGCACACATAAATAAATGAATGAATTAAATGAATTAGAAAGAGATGGAATTAGATAGTGTATCCATAACTTAAAACGTCATCATTGGTCATTTCAAACATGGATTACTTTAAGCCTATGTTTCTGTTGGTGAATGATATCGCATAGTAGAAACTGCAGTACCTAGAAGTAATAGCGTGAATACCGCAACAAAGCTGGGGAAAAGCAGCCACCGCCAGATAGCGCTGGTTTCGAATAAGAGATCAGATCCAAGGCGTTAACATTAAAACTAATCAGAATTTAATACAAATGAAGTGACCGATACCTTTGGAAATAACTGAAGAATTTGTGTGAAATTTGGTTTTTTTATTGTAAGTGGTATACACAAAAAGTTCTTTAATTTTCAGAGAGATTAAGCTGGGGATATAGTTATATTTTGAAAATTTTATTTAACTTGATCTGGTGATCATTCAAACCTTTGAGGTCCAAAATAATCAGGTTCCATTCATGACAGTAACATGAAATTCAGTATGACGTTTTCTTTTGTACAGGGCGTTCCGAGCGCCATGCGACTGCTTGGGGCTTCATGTTTGGAGAGGGCCTCGAAATTGAAAAAATAACTTTGTCTTATCCTAAAAATTTCTTAACTTTTGTTTGGAGCTAATTATTTCAACGTAGCATCTTACCGCTAATTAGCCCCTCCTGCGTTTTCCTTTATAATTTTGTGTTATTCTGAAATTTACCTTCAGTCATTCAGATTTCAGTAGTTGCAATTTCAATAGGGTTTAAAGCTGTTAAGGCAGAATCAGCAGTATCTTTTATAAGTTTTAGTTTATTTGCTTTTGCGTATTTTGTGGCTGCAGGGGTCCATAGAGCGTACTAGGTCTCGGTCTAAAAATTTTGCCTTATCTGTATTCCTTCTTTGTCTCCCTAAACTATAACTATAAACCTTCTAGAAATGGAAGGCGAAGCAGCAAAATTATAGCTATTACCATTATCGAACAGTGGCGTAGTTAGAATTTTAGGGCCCAGAACCAACATGCGTGATATTTTTCTTTTCGATATGAGGCCCTATATGTTATATTTGAAATTCGGTATGAGGGCCCCTTATATGATATTTGCTATTCGAGGTGAGGCTCCTGTATAGCGATAGAACTCTGTATATGGACATTTTTTCAAAGTGCCCTAAGCTTTAAAGCTCCAAAGTATCTGTTTTATTCGCAATGTGTCACATTACATGCATATTTATGCTACCATTGAAAGGGGCCCTAGAAAAGGAAACGTTTGACTCTGGGCCATCAAAAATAATAAAATGCCTTAAATAAATATATCTAATTTATTGCCGGATTTACAGATCATGTAAACAGGACATCTGAGTTCTACGGCGGGTTTCATAATGCTCATAGCTTATCAGAATTATAAATGCCCTGCTCATCTATTGGGAACAGACCTATCAAAATAGAATTTCCAAGACTCGAATTTCTTAATTCATCGTATAATATATGCCAATCATACTTGTAGGCCATGCCTGACTGATATATAATGCCCAAAGCCCCCGATAAGGGAGACAAAAAGGTGCATTGCATAGGGACCAGGAAGACTTGTGGGCCCGGACCGTAGAAGCAATCCATGAAAAAAGGAGAATAACTTGTAACACAAATAGTATTAGGGAGCCTGTAGGGAGCCATTTGCTGTATAGCAGCCCAAAATTTCTGTCGGCAATACCGTTAAAGCTTAAAGAAAGAAGACATTAATAACTAAATTAAATCAGTTTATGCTTGCAGGAAACTCATGAGGTGTTGTAGGTGTAGAAAGCCCTCAATATATATATATATATATATATATACATTTATAATTTTTTGCCAAATTTATTAAAAATCTACTTGACTCGGTATAAATATTGCAGGCTAGTACACAAGTTGAATAAGGCAAATTAACAGAATGATAGAAACGTGTCTGAGACTGAAAATTGTGCTGTCTTAACGACTGTGCCTTGACAAAGAGGAGCTTCAAAATGACAGTTTTCATGCAACAAATATTTATGTACTATATTTTATTGAGAACTGAAACTAAGTTTATGAATTGTATTAAGTACTAACTTTTCAAACAGTTGAAATAACTCGGATAGACCTTGAAAAAGAAAAACTTCTATGGGGATTTCCTTTTAGTTCGAGATTCCAGCACTACATCTTTTAGCTACCTTATTTCTATGCTCCTGAAATTAGATTGCTTAAGTTTTGCCTACATATTACGATTTCTGAACAAAGATTGCCAGGGGATTCTTTGTCAAACAGTTGTTTGCGGCTTTTCGTTATAATGAAGGTTATAATGGAGTCGCTTGATGCGAAATTTCGAACAGGGGTTTGTTTATTTGGGGATTTAAGGTAATTCGAGTCAAATGATTTATTGGAGAGGAAGAATTGTAATCAATGAAATGTTTCACCTGACAGTTGTGACTCGTGGACAGAGGTGCAATTATGAATCTAATGAAACTAAAGCTTCAAGCCCAAAAACAAAAATGCGATCCCCAGAAACCCAAGTTATGAATGTTTCATTTGCACATTACATAAATATATATATATATATATTTTATAAATTTGCATTCCATTTTTTTTTATTTTTTCTAAAATCATAATTTAGACTACTAGGTTTTAAATATCCCTATTATTTTAAATAGGTATTTTCTTTCATGACTGTGAGAAAATGTGTGATTTCGCTCATAAATAATTTCTTTAGACCACCGTTCCCACTGACACCAGTGGTAATAATTCTTTGAGTACAGCCATAACAAACTGAATCAGCTTCTTAATGAAGGACATTAAAAACGATAAAGCGCGCGAAAAATAATAAAGCATAATCTTATAATTTGGCTAGATAAGCTATATAGATTGATTTGGCTGCATAAAAATTGAAAGAGATGACTGGAAACTAAAAGGAATTCTTATTAAAGATTTTGCATATAGTAACGGATTTTCAGTCTTAGCGATGAGTTTTAGAGAAGCCATTCTGTATTTTTTACCCAATTAAAGAATTTTGGTACTCTATTTAGTGACCGAGACTCTAAACAA
This sequence comes from Amaurobius ferox, assembly GCA_951213105.1. Classification (NCBI taxonomy): domain Eukaryota; kingdom Metazoa; phylum Arthropoda; class Arachnida; order Araneae; family Amaurobiidae; genus Amaurobius; species Amaurobius ferox. The sequence continues at coordinate 20,082,278 of OX578133.1, forward strand.
CTGCTTACTTAGTCCACTAAAACTGAAAGGAAAGGAGGTAAGTGTTTAATTTATTTATTTAATAAAACAATGTATATATAAGCGTAAAGTAATGTAACAGGTTCAAAACTTCTTTCCTTGGAATACTTGGATTTACAAATTTTGAGCATCCCAGAATACGAATAAACTATGTTTTCTTCAATTATGTCTATGTGTCTGCCTGTTTGGCAGGGTATCTTTTGAACAAATTGAATCATTTAAATGAAATTTTGCACGATTATTTCAATATGTAAACGTAAAAGATCTGCTTTCAGAGATGTACCATAGAAATGTTCTCAACTTTTCAAACACGCTATTCTAAAATCGTAGAATATTATAAGAAATTGACTAACTTAAAAATGCTACAAAAATATTTTATATGCTAATTTATTTTTATTTAAAAGGGAATGGCATGTCTATAGGATGCTAACTTGCGTTCTTCTCCTGATATTACACTTATTTTTACTTTCCCATACGTAGTATTGAGGAAGTATTGTTTTTTTTGGCGAATTTTTTAGATTTCGAGACTTTGATGCCGATATATGTTTTAGGATCTTCTGTACACGTTTTGATTATTTTTAGATTTTCTTAACAAGGCAGCTTAGGACAAAATTTGGCATAATCTTGCATAAATGGGGTTATTTATGGTTTAATGATCACAAAACTTAATAATTTCAATAAATGTAGTAAAAACTAGCCGTGATACAACTTTTTTATTCGTGACGTTGATAGTCCCTCGCTGGACAAGAAGGGGTACATTGTCAAGCTTGGTATCGATCGATCAAGGATTTTTTTCAATCCTTTTAAAATTAATACATTTAATTTTGACTTTCTCATACTGCGAAATACAGTATAGAGAAAGTATTGTTTTCACGAAAATTTTCGAATTCGAGATTTGATGCGAATATATGTTTTAAGACTTCCTGAACACGTTTTGACTATTTTTGGAGTGCTGTCCGTCTGTCTGTATGTATGTCTGTGGTCGATTTCTAAGGTAAATGAGAGCTGCCCCAAATATTTATGGATTTTCATGGCAGCATAGGAAAACATTTAACAGAATCATGCATAAAAAAGGTAATATTTATAGTACAATGATCACGGCACTTAATAGTTTCAATCATTGTTGTGAAAAATAGCCACGATATAGTTTTTTTGTGTTTGTGACGTCACCAGCCTCCACGGCGCCCATAAGGGAGGGTAAGGGGAGGGGGACACGTGCCCCACCTGGACGTTATAGTCACAAAGGTAGGCACATGGGATAGTCACAAAGGTCTATATATAACAATATAGACCTTTGTGAAATATAGTCACAAAGGTTGGCAAGGGGAAGGGGTCACGTGCCCTACCTGGACGTTATAGTCACAAAGGTAGACACCATGCTAGTCGATGTTGTAAGTCTTATCCTTTAGTCTCCTAGAAAAAGTTCTATGGGTGTCAATATTCCTCGGGGTCAAGTGGGTACATTTCCCCGTGGATACATTTTCAAGTTTGGTATCAATCGAAAGATGTTTTTCAGTTCTTTAAAGTGAAGGGTTACACGCTGAAATTGTAATCCTTTCGACCAATGATACCTATTTTTCAAAATTATCTTTGTAAAATTGATAAAAGAAATTACAAGCTACTTAAAAATGGATTCTGGTATGAGAAAGTTGAGTGGAGCCACTCTCCAGTTAATTTTATTTTAATTCGGAAAACAAAAAATTCAAAATTCTCACTATTATCCAGTGTTAATGCTTTGTAATTACTTTTTACAAGAATGAATATACACCATCGTTTAAAGCTATTTTCGAGATATTAAAAAAATATATTTTTCTACACAGCTTAAAACTCTAGACGTAATAAAGTGATTCACAAGAAATTTTGTATGCTTATCGTAACATCATCATATTATATTGTATGTGACTTGTTATGTGATTAACGAATGTAACTGAATTGTAATACGATTTAAAAATCATTTAAACTGCTGGATGTACAGAAAAATATGATTATATTACACATGAAAAATAGATTCTATATGTTCTACAAATGTTTTACATTTATTTCTTTTCTTATATACGAAGTATGAAAATTTCGGCGTAAACACGTCATAAAAATTTCTAAAGAGAGCGATTTTTCCTTTTTACCTCTTGAACAAAATAAATAATAAGACAAATATAATCTTAGTTCGGATTACACAAAATTCGGGTTAATGGGGTTCGTATTATCCAATCGTTGCTGTTTTAGATAAAATTGAGATTAGAAAGAGGAATTCGAGGAGTTTTGGTGGGGGAATTCTTGGCATCGCTCCTGAGTGGAGCCTCTTCAAAAAGCTCGCTTGGGGCCTCAAGAAACCTCGGGAAGCCTCTGCTTTTGTAGTACATTTCAGTTCTTTCGATTTGGAAGCTTATCGATGTAGCCCATCCTGAGTCCGCCATAGGAATATTCCCGTTTTTTGAGAATAACTCAGAGCAAGTAGAAAATCAGAGCAAGTAGATCAGAGCAAGTAGAAAATTTAAATTTATTATATCCTTTTCTTTTGGGTGTATTTTAATTTTTTCGATATTTAACATTATCGGGCTAGCCCGTCTTGGGCTCGCTTTAGAAATTCACCCGTATTTGCAGAATAACTCGAGAAAAGGAGTATCTAAAATTCCAAGTTTAGTATGTCCTTGTTATTTGCGGTATATTAGAACTCTATGGATTGAAAACCTTATCGGGCTAGCCCGACCTGAGCCCAAGAAAAGGAATGTATTAGTGTTTTGAAAATAATTCAAAAATTAGAGCATCTAGAATGTCTAAATTTAGTATGTCATTGCTTTTTTGGATATATTATATTTCTTCCGATTTCGAAACTTATCGGGGCAGTCCGTCTTGGGACCCTCCATAGAAATTTACTCGCTTTTAAAAAGTAAACTCGGAGAAGCTAAACAATGTAAATTTAGTATATCATTTTCTTTTGGCATACGTTTTAATTTAGGTTTTGAACCTCATCGGGCTAGCCCGTCTTGGGTCCACTTTAGGAATGCACTAGTTTTTGAAGAATTACTCTAGAATCACAGTAGCAAAAAATTCCAAGTTTATCATGTCGTTGTCGTTTGTGGTATATTTCAATTTTTTCGATTTTGCATTTTATCGGGCTTTATCGAGTATTTTCCTATGTCAGGCTCTTTCTGGACCCGCCATAGGAATGTACTCGTTTTTTGAGAATAAATCGACAACCGAAGCAGTTAGAAAACCTAATTTTAGTTTTCTAGTATTTAGTTTCATTTTCTTTTGGGTTAAAATTTAATTCTTTCGATGTTGAGCCGTATCGGGCTAGCCCATCTTGGGCCTACTTGAATCCACTTGTTTTGTAGAAATTACTCGAGATCCGGAGTAACAAAACATTCCAAGTTTAACATTTCGTTATCTTTTGCGGTGTATTTTAACTCTATAGATTTAAAACCTCATCGGAGTAGCCCGTCCTGGTCCAGATATAGGAAAGTACTCTATTTTTTTAATTAACTCAAAACCCAAAGCAGCTATGATGTCTAAATTTAGTATATCATTGTCTTTTGGGATATTTTTATTTCCTTGAATGAAGAAAATGATATACTAAATTTAGATTTTCTAGATGCTCCAATTTTTAAGTTATTCGCAAAAAAACGAGTACATTCCTTTTGTTTGACTCAGAACGAGCTACCCTGATAAGGTTTTTAATCCAAAGAGTTAAAATACATCGCAAATGACAAGAACATGCTAAGCTTGGAATTCTTAGATACTCCTGTTCTCGGGTTATTCCGCAAAAACGGGTGAATTTCTAAGGCGGGCTAGCCCAATACGGTTCAAAATCGAAACAATTAAACTATAGCCCTAGATAAAAAGATATATTAAATTTAGATTTTCTACTTGATCTGATTTTCGAGTTATTCTCAAGAAACAGGAACATTTCTATGGCGGACTCAGGACGGGCTAGCCCGATAAGCTTCAAAATCGAATGAACTGAAATGTACCACAAAAGAAAACGTCATACCGAATTTCACGTTACTGTGATGAATGGAACCTGATTATTTTGGACCTCAAAGTGTTGAACGAACATCATATTAAGTTAAATAAAATTTTAATAATAGAAATATATCTTTAACTCAATTCGTCTGAAAATCAAATAACTTTTTGTGTTTATCACTTGAAATAATCAAACAAAATTTCACACAAATTGTTCAGTTATTTCCAAAGATATCGGTCATTTTATTTTCATTGAATTCAGATATTAGTTTTAATATTATAATGATATTTTTGTCTTGGGTTTTGATGTCTTATTCGAAACCAGCGCCATCTGGCGGTGACTGCTTTTAGGGAACCTGTTTTCTCTGGGATGCAACTTATTAATGTATAACTCTATTAACTCCTTTTTCTTTTAATTAATTTTTAGTTTTATATATATATATATATATGAGTTAAATTACTTTCTTACATGCCCTCATATGCAAGTTTTAATTCACCCTTCTTTACAGTCTATTTCCTTACCTTCACGATACTTATGGCCATAATAACAGGAGTATTTTTAAATATTATAATATGATATTATCATAATTACTTTTATTGTTTTTCAGATACAACAGTTTGTTGTACAGTCTTTTAGTTACCACATCAGTCCATTCTCATTTCTCTTTTTTTATATACAGAATTTTTCTATTAATGGTAAATCTCGGGTATATGTATATATATATATATATATATTACACGTTAAAATAAAAATCTTCAATTATATATATATATTTATATATATATATATATATATATATATATATTTATATATATATATATATATATATATATATATATATATTTATATATATATATATATATATATATATATATATATATATATATATATATATATATATATATATATATATCCAGACAGAACACTATCAGTATCCTAATGTACCATCCTTTCGAAAAATTTGGGAACCTTTGACTTAGAATATAAAACGGATCAAATGAAACGATAACCGAGTTTCTAGATAGAGTGAAAGTATTCGATAATTCAGCAAAGTGGTTTTGAGGTTTTTTATTATTATTTTGCATCGCCACCGTTGATGTGAATTTTTGGAATATTGAATTTTCCTGTTGCTGAAGCTGTTCTGACCAGCAAGCTGAAATTTATGGAAATATTGAGTAAAGATAATATTGAATTTAGATATATGATTGCATACTTTTCAGAGATACAGAATTATTGTTAACTTGGCGACACTTTCCGCAAAACTCGCCAAGTAGGCAATATGGAGCCAAATTTATTGTCAAGTTAATAGTCATTACAGCCAAATTGCCCTCTATTGTGACGTTGAGTCTTTAGACAGACTGAGATAAAGGATTTTTTTTATAAAAACTTATTGAGAGTCTAAATGACAGAACATTTGAATTCAAATTCTTCCATCTCGAGTAATAGTCTCAGATAAACCGTTATATTAAATTTCATTGGCGAAAAATTTTCTTGAAATTCATGATTCAATTTTACATAACAGTCTGCCATTTTCTAAAATCTTCACTAAAACAAATTCGATAAAGATAGCCAAAACATTTGCATCGCGGGCAAAAACATTCTAATTAAGACCCGACAATTTTTCTGTTTTCAGAAATCCAAAAATAATTCCTTCGTTACAGGAAGATATCAGAGACAATTGAATTATCTGCGCCATTAATTGCTGAAATGAATCTATTTAGTAAATGTGACAAATATCTTTAAAGCATTTCATTTAATGACCTCCAACGATGTTACACTGGTTTGTATGCTATTCCATTAAGGCTTAATGCGAATCAAAAGAAAAATAAATTCGATTTCGGGCAGCTTTTTCTATTTCTAGCTTGACTTTCATTTCGCGCAAAAAAATAAATGGCATTTTCAGCCGACATGAAAAGAAAATGAAATCTTCACACTTTTTAGATTACGGAAATTAGGAGGTAAAAGCGGAAATTAATAGAGGTAAATTATTGTTGAAAGGAATTTGTAGCTAATATGTGGATGTAATAAAAATTAAAAGAAATTATTTTTGCTGACCATAATGATATTGGGAAAGTTTGAAATTTTAAATATACATATCTATATACTACCCATTCCCATCACGTTTCGTCCGTCCAATATGGCTAGTGATAATTAAATGTGATACCTACACACTTAATGAAATCTGTTCAATTTTTGTATTGCTCTCTGGTTTCTTCTGAAAAATTTCGTAAAGTTTTCGACATTCCTACGGTTCAAGGGCTTATGTGGCTATTGATTGGCAAGATAGTTTCGGTGTTGGTGGAAAAATTTTTTCAGTACTATTGTTTCTGTGAAAAAATTTCCTTGAAACTTTTATTTCTCAGAATCTGCTATATATAGTGCTCAGACAATGGCTGATTTGAATTCAGCATTAAATTCCAGAGAAGTCTAGAGATTCACTAAGGATTATCACTTCCGGTTCGTTTACCATTTCCGGTTCAAAAATATTCATTTTACTTGAAACATCCATTTTTCAAGATTAGCTGTAGATATAGCTTAGCTGACAACTGATATGGTTTCAGCATCAAGGTCGAGAGGAGGGGGGGGAGGTAAAATAACACATTAAGAATTTCCACTTCGAATTCTGGAGATGACACTTCAGACTCAAAAATTTACATTTTAGTTTGAAACATCTGTTTCTCGGAATCTGCCATAGATTGAGATTATATTAGAGGTACGTAATCTTTTCGTTGGTAAGAGAACCCACTGCTGTATTATTTTATTTAGGATTTTATTTAGGCCACCATGTAAATAAAATAACAAGTTATAAATATAATTAAATATATAATATTACCAAGGCATTTATTTTACAATTGCTAATATTAGTTACATTTAGCACATAAAAACGCCAAATTATGTTATTTAGCAAGAAATGGTATGTAGATATCTTTGTAAGAATAAAGTACCATTAATTAAAAAGATTACACAAAATGTTCGACAGCCCTAATATGAAATGTATGGTTAAATCTGTACATTGGACCAGAATGTAAACACGATTTTATTCGTATCCTCTCTCTTCTTCATAATAAAAACTTTCAGTGGCTTCTTAATAAACCCCCGTGACATCGATTGGCGTCGTGAACCAAGGGTTGCGTATCACTGGCTTAGATGATGATTGATATGGTTTCACAAATGCAGTAACAAATGCTGTAGCAGAATGCGTGGTTCGATAAGGATTACCACTTTGGGTTCAGCATATTTTCTTGAAGAATTTATATCTCAAGATTGGCAATAAATAGAGCTCAGATGATAACTGCTATAAATTTAACATTAAATTCTGGAGGGGTTCACCGAAAAATTTATATTCGTTTTTTTTTACTTCCTGTAAAAAAATTGCTCGAAACATATATTTCCCAGGATTAGCTGTAGAGAGAGATTAGATTATGATTGATATGAATCCGGCATTGAACTCCAGAAGGTGCAAGCGGGAAGATTCACTAAGGATTTTCATCTGATATTGACCTCATAAAGTTTTACGTCCAATCTATGGGAAAATATAATTAAATAGAGCTACGTGGATGATGCTTTACATCCTGGTTTAAATGAAACATAAAATTATGTTTAAATTTAAGCTCTGGATTTTTTAATGTACATACTTACATTTTTTTTCTTTTTAATTTGTTAGCGCATCGATAGATCTTTTCAGCAATCTAATAGTAAAATTGGCTTTGTGGGCAAGAACAGTGTTCCCAGTTTAAAATCAACATAGAACAAAAAATTTATGAGAAAGGTGTGTATACTTCATTTTTGACGGAACTATTGGGGATTTTTATTCTATTTTCTATTTCGTATACCGATTTCTTACAGTTATAAGAGTTTTCGAAAAAACTAGAAGTGACATCTCTCGAACCAGAAATTGAAATTCTTGGTGAACCCCTACCCCGTCCCCCTGGAATTCGATAATTATAAAAATGATTTAATTGTTTTATTGTGTATTTTTTAACCTATGAGTATATGTATATACCTAAATCAGATTATTAACCAACTTAACCTGAGACCGAGGTGTCTAGTTAGTTGACTTATTTACTCCACAAGTACATATTTCGTAATTATTTGGGCCTTGAATGAAATAAGCAAAATATTGAGCTATATTTCTAAAATATACAATACAGACTATTCTTTAAAATAAAATTTTATAAAAAATTTTGAACAGTGAAATTATACCAAAATCACGTTTAAAGCTAATCAACCAACAACCGTCTTCCCCACTTTCAATAATATAAAAGCAGTTTTTATCTATATCCAACTTTGTAGAATATTGTCAAGGGATTTGGATAAGAGCAGTCTTGAAATATTTTTGTCACGTTCATAGTCGAATATTTAAAATATTTGTAAAAAAGCTTTTAAAAACGTGATATGAGTAAACAAACTTTAGCACTTTATTTCGCGTTTTTCATGTTGCCATAAAGAGAAATCATGTCAACTGATAAAAAATATGTATATCTAGACGATGAATCCTTGTGTAAAATATGTGCATATTAAATTTTTATAAATTGATATTCAATACATCCATTCTCAATTCAAAAGAAATGTGTTCGGAATTTTTATAAGTGTACTTTCAGAGTATCCTTAAAATTGTATTTTTCGAAATAAATTCTTTCACAATACATATGATTAAAAATACATTTACAATAATTATAAGACTAGCTATGGGATTTAGCAAGTCACAATTTTATCGCGGTGACTTCTTTAGCTATATCTTTTTTAAACAATTAATTAAAATACGTGCCCGCTACAAAGCCTATGCTCCGTTAAGTTCGCTCTTGTGGCTTCTTCTTACTTTTCTTTCAACCCAGACCGTCCGTCCTACCCGAAAGTGTAAGATATCTGTTTGGACGGTCGAAAGAGTGCCACCCAATTTAGACCGGAACCCAGTGGGGGTCGAAATCCACGGGGACCGTACCCATCTTCCCCTACCACCAACCTCTCTTTCAGACCTACATATTTAACGTGCCGTATTCTGAGTGAACACGGGAACAGTTTAGGAAGAACAGGGAATCGAACTCGGGTCCTCAGAGTGCAATCCTCGTTCTCTAACCACTGGACAGACTCGCCGCTGTGGTCGATACTATAAGTATGCAAAAACTCATTCTTCACCTGAGGGCTACTTGAGGGTCTAGAAAGGCCAAAAAAACTCCATAATTTACGCATTAGAGTGAAGATTGAGAAGTCCATTAAGTAGGTTCTATTCGATGCTCCATACTATAACTATGTAAAAATTTAGAGTTGTCACCAGGAGGCTTCTGGAGGGTCTGACAACTAGAGAAACTCATTTTCTCTGCCCCCTCAGGGTATGAGTAAATTGAAAATCTAGTTACGTTAAATTCTGTCCCATGATTAAATGTGCAAAGATTCATCGTTCTAGGTTTTGGGGCGGGTTTGAGAAGTCTGTTCGAACCAACGAGTTAGTATATATGGAGGGAGCGCGGTCCAATCTTCCCCATGTTAGTAACATGGTCAAACATAGATCAGGTGTAGCTGGTCACGGAGGAGAAGAAAATTCATGATTTGGCGATTTATCGCCTAAACTGTGTAGTGTACCTTCTGGTTTTCTTTTAACTTCTAGAGGATGAGGGGGAACGGGAAGTTGTTATACGTGTTATACGTTATAGGATTTTAAAGAATATGAAGAAAAATACGAAATAGGATTGGAATATTTTATTACCAAAAATTTTTATTACTAAAGAATAATTTTGTTAATGAAGTCAATTCCTTAAAACAAATTGAACTACAAAGCAATTGCAAATAAAATATGATATGAAATAGATTACAAGTATACAAATTGAAGAATATGCATAATATATTTAAAAATAATTAAATGTATATGGAAAAATTGTATGCATGCTTGCGTAAAATGTGGAATTTTCCACTTTTATCTTTGAAAGTTGTGCGAGCAGTATCCATATATGCTTTGAGGCGTAATACGACTGAGTCATTTTTACATCTAATTTATTTTAATATATTATATGCGTACTGTCAAATATAAAACAATGTAATATTTGCAATAATAAAATATTTGGCTTTATTTATATTTTTCTCTTCATAAAATGATATTTTAGAATAAAATACAAAATGATGTCTAAATTCATAAATAGGGGGCTCTATTGAAATAGCCATGATTTTTAAATTGTCAAAACGTGTTCGGAGGGTTTTTGCATGTTTAATCGATATAGAATTTGGAAATTTTTTTAAAATGTTTTTCTATAAAGTATAGGAAATAAGTAAGATTATAAAATATTATGGCACAAAATACAAAAATTGCATTTCATTATAATGGTTTCAGAGATTTGGTTGCTAATAATTCGTTTGAAAATTGCTTTAAATACATATTGTGAAATTTGCATCCAGAATTAAATAGACCGTAAGCACAATTACAGTGAGCTAACTCAATGTGGCATAAAAATATCAAATGTTGTACATATTAAATATTAAGAACTTATAGTAAAAATTTCAGATCAATCTATCTCAAATTATTTCTAAAAAATTTAAAAACAACTAAAGCATTAGGACCAAAATTATAATTAAAGCTATGTGCAGAATTGAGTTTTAATGACTTTTAAATAGAGCTAATTTTTATTAAATGCTTCTGCATTTGTAATGTAAAGTATGTAAGTAAAAATGTATGATATAAGTAAAAATATTTATATTGGTCGAGCTGTTTCTAGATCAAGAAACCTATTACTTAAATTGTGATGAGGAGAATGTGAGGTTATTTTAGAGTTAAGATTGCTCATTCAATAGATTGCTAACGCATGATCAAGAAGTCGGTGATTCAAATACTTCTTTGGGCAAGGCATATTTCTTTCTCTAGAGCTAAACAAGTGTTGTTGTTGCTGAGACCTAGACCATCCGACCTACCAGAAAGATGTAAGGTAACTGTTTGGACGGCCGGGAAGAGCCACTCAATTTAGACCGGAACCCAGTGGGGGGGGGAGGCATCCACAGGGACCGTATCCTCCTTCCCCTACTACCAACCTGTCGGAAGGACCTACGGACCCACATGTTTAACGTCATCGTACTCCGCGTGAACACGGCGGCAGATTTAGCAGCGGAGGGAATCGAACCCGGGTCAACCGAGTGCAATTCCGGCGTGCTAACCACTGAGCTACCTCGCCAAACTAAACAAGAGTGTCATACCAAAATACTTCTTAAAAACACTAGGAGTTTGATTATACATCCTTTGATTTTTAATTTGTGAACGGGGGAAAATATATCTTTTTAATCGAGATATTTATATGAAATTAATTCTAACCAGCATCGGCACCTATAGAATTTATCCGGAGGGATTCAGGGATAAGATTAACAACATCGACTAGTTTGATGTCCGCCTTTGTGATTTTGAAGTGCCCCCTTGTCTTCCCCTATGAGCGTCCATGCTAACTAGTACTACTTATTAAGTACGATTTACTCTGAACTAGAAATGAGATTATGCTCATATATCATATATCTTTATATAAAATGCACTGAAAAGTTATGATGTAAAATCTAGCTGACATTTTCAATGAATGTAAACTATTATTATATTTTATTATGAACATAAAATTTTATCATACGAGACGTCTTTACTCTCATTATCTAAACTCCTATTTTTCTTCCCTAGCCACCAAACCTTGCGAGTCTCTAAGCGTCGCCAAGTTCTACCTCGAAGGAAAAACATACGAGGATACCGAAAATAACTCTATAACTATCAGCAAAGTACTCCAAATGTTTTTTTTAAGTGTTAAAATGACATTATAAGTCTTTTGCAATATCACAAACACCAAAAATAAAGCAAAACTTCTAATTATATAGCATTAAAAGCAATGAAATTAATAACCAAATGAAATGCACGACGCTAAAATCTAGCAAACATATTTTTAACTATATTTGTAAGATATATAATGAAAACAAATCTTATCCATGAAAAGAGTAAAGTTCTCCTTTTACATGCTTTTACTTGCAGCCGTAAGTACAATAGTACATAATCATTATTTTACCAGTTATATTTCTCAAGTACGCTCTCGGTCTGAAATCGATATTGAAATGTATAGGGTCACAGTCCGGAGAAAACGCATTCTCGGGAAATTCGTCTGTACCTGGCTTTATCTTACGATGATTGCAACCCTTAAGCTCTCTCCATATATACTACCTCGATGGTTCAAACCTTCGAGGAGTAATCAAGTAGAAAAAGCCTCGCAGCCCTAACGAAAGACCGAAACCGTTGTCATGTGACTTCAGGAACTCTTTCCGCCCATAGCGTTCCGTTTCCCCTGTAGTTCAATGGGGGAACGTGAATGGCAAAGCGTCCTTGAAAGAAAAAATATATATATTAAATTATTTCTGCTCCCCTTAAGCTTTGAAGGATAAAAAAATTGTAGAAGATATTGCTGAGTTTCGTGAACAATTTATTCCATCAATTATTTATAAAAAAATATTCATTAACACATTTTAAACTGCATTTTACTACATTTTGGTGATATTTAGCGGTTTCGGAAAAACGAAAATGTGAAATCGCTCCCGCGCGCTTTGGATGCGTGCAAGAAATAGTTTGTGTTTCCTAAGATATAATTTTGAGATTGCAATCCGGGGTATTTTTTACATCCCGGGATATCAGAAATTATTTTTTTTTAATTTCTTAATTTCGGTATCTCGCGGAGTTAAAAATATCCGTATACTTCATTTCATAGATAAAGAATATATATTTTAATTATCTTACGTTCTGGTTTATCTGTCTATAAATATTACGTGTATGTGAACGATAATAGCATGCTGAAATTTTCTTATAACAAACTTTTGGTATAACGGAATTTTGAATATAATGAGAACATTTTTATAAAAAAACAATAACTTTAAGTACTTTTTCACATTTGTAATAAACTCTGATATACTTATAAAGAGCATTAGACAATAGTTAATCGTCTGAAATAATACACCTGTAATTAGGCAATACAATATATTAAAAAAAATCTAGTACAATATATGTACATGTGTACTTTGACATATGTACTGGAAATTGTACCTGATTGATTTCGAACAAATTGCATATAAAATTTATAAATAAAAGCATCCTAAGTTAATTGCATTTGGCATACTGTATAAATTTTTATTATAAAAGAAGTTGGTATATAGTACGTCGCTGACTTCCTTCGCATTTTGACGTCTCTATGGAAACAAATTATAGTTTTCAAATTGTAGTTTAGGCATATCGCATTGCCGTCAAAGTTATAAAATAACTCATATCAAGTTATTTTAATATGTTTTTATTTGGTCTGAATTGAAAAGAGAAAGAAAAGTAAGTGGTAGGAAAAGTATATTTCAAGACCTCATTAACACAATTAAAACACTCTCCGCAAGATGTTTGTGTTATGTGCATATAGGTATGTATGTGTGTGTCTGTGTGCATATATGTATATGTGATTGTTTGTGTGAGTGCTTATATGAATGTGTTCTTGTATGTGTGCGTATATATGTATGTGTTCTTGTGTGTATTCGTATATACAAATGAGTTTGCTTGTGTGATTGCGTATTTTTATATGTATTTGCATGTTAAGTTTGGGCAAGATAACTTGTGAATATATGTACGTACGGGTGGTGGTGGTGTGTGTGTGTGGGGGGGGGGGACACTAGCACGTTAGACAATTATATACAGGGATATATGTAGGAAACGTAAAAATTGGATTTATCAAATCCCATAACAGTTTTTTAATATAAAGGAAGGAGGCTGCTAAGTTTTAAACAAAGATTTTTGCTTTTTAGCCATGTAGTTTTATGTTGCTTAGACGTAATTAATCATTACTTTCTTATCTTCATCGAATTCTCTTAAAGGTCGCAATTTAAATACTCATTTCATATAATTGTCTACATAATGATCTTTCAGATATTATTTTATGAGATCCTTATGGTAAACTGTTCGCAGGAATTCCTGTTTTCTTTCAAATAAAATTTCTCACGATATTAGCTGGGACACACTTCCTATCACAATGTACACGCATTTCTACTCAATTTGCATAAGAAAGAAGTTTTATGTTGCTTAGACGTAATTAATCATTACTTTCTTATTTTCATCGAATTCACTTAAAAGTCGCAATTTAAATACTCATTTCATATAATTGTCTACATAATGCTCTTTCTGATATTATTTTATGAGATCCTTATGGTAAACTGCTTCGCAGGAATTCCTGTTTTCTTTCAAGTAAAATTTCTCACGATGTTAGCTGGGGCACACTTCCTATCACAATGTACACGCATTTCTACTCAATTTGTATCTTGGTAATGTTTCATAAATTCCATTCTCGGTAGTTAACAAACATTTTTTATTTTGGCAAACTCATTTACGTCATGATCTATAGCTTTGCAAAATGCGATAGGCCCATTTTACTTTCCTTTTCATACACTGATATAATACATAATATCCTTTAAAAATATAATTTCATGTTAAAAAAACTGCGCACCAAGTACAAAAAACAAAAACTGTCTTCATGAAAAGCTATGAAATCTCAAAATGGTTTGCGCCTAGTTCCCACGGGATCGGCGATGTTCTTTCGGCTTTAGGGTACCCTGCTGAAGGCCTGAACCCTCCTTTAAACCACACATAGCCCTTTTTAGTCGTACTCATTTTTCTTTTATTTGACACAACTAATTTTCACTTTAAATTAAAAATAAAAAGGACATGTTCGTCCTATCAGAACACACAAAATGAGCCACAATTGATAAAATCGGTTTAGCAGTTTAGGCTATACAGGTCCTTCAACACTTGAAGACAAAGCCCGGAACGGCAATCTTAATCAGGATTTTAATTTTTTCAATGCAAAATCAAATTTATCTTTAAGTTCTAAAAGGAAGAACCTCCTACCAAAAATTACAAAACTGGTCATCATTTATTAAAATCCGTTTAGTAATTCAGACTGTAGGTCCGTCAACACTGAAACCAAACAGCCAGAATGAAAACCGTAAAAAGTGTCATTTTTAAGTTTTTGTTTTGCTTCGGGTACTACCGCAACAGTTGTAATCCTTTTGTTTTTCTTTCTGTGGTTCGCAGGCTTATTACAGAGAAAAAAAAGTGAAGTATTTATTTATCTTGGAGGCTGTGCTACAGACCCGATAAAATCGAGTTTGTTACGTAAAGTATAATATAACCTGCCAGATACGGATTCAAACATGGTGACTTGGAGTGGCGGAATACTGCTGAGCTTTTAATGTATACATATATTAATTATAATAAAGCAGCATAAAGTTATAACATTAAAATTCGAGTTTCGAACGGATTTACACGTTTTAGATTCTAGAACAAATATAAATTATTTTTGGCGTGAGGTCTGTGTGTCTATGCTTGCAACGTTTGTATTCACTCTCGCAAAAACTTCGACGAAATTTCATTAACATTTAGTAAAGTCCGTTTTCGTAAATGGGTTTTGATGAATTTTTTCAGGCAATTTGAGTGCAAGTAATATTCTGGTGCAATTTTATCACTCTATTGGTAAATAATGAGTAACGGAAATAAATTTAAAACTAGTTTATATCTACCTGTCTGCCATGATCGCTTATAATTCGAGAACGACTTAACGATTCACATGGATAGTTTGTTAATCATAATTCGGACCTAGTTTGTGACTAAAATATATTTAACTTTATACGAATATACAGGGTAATTTTCTTGCCAGGAAACCCAAATATTCTTCAATAAATTTTTAATTTTTGTATGGTTCTCTATAAAAGCTGACATGTACTTGACTTGTACACTGCAAAACAAGGTCTGCCCTAGAGTATATGCTGAAAATGAAACCCTCCAGTATACCAATTGATTCTCTTGCTAGGAAACCCAAACATTCTTCAATAACTTTATAATTTTTGTATGGTTCTCTGTAAAAGCTGACATGTACTTGACTTGTACACAGCAAAACAAGGTCTGCCTAGAGCATATGCTGAAAATGAACCCCTCCAGTATACCAATTGATTCTCTTGCTAGGAAACCCAAACATTCTTCAATAACTTTTTAATTTTTGTATGGTTTTCTATAAAAGCTGACATGTACTTATCTTGTACACTGCAAAACAAGGCCTACCTAGAGCATATGCTGAAAATGGGCCCCCTCCAGCATACCAACTCCTGCCCCCTCCAACATCCCAGCATCTACCCTCCTCAGCAATCCTTTGTATGCGAGCAGGTCAACAAAATTTTAGCAGCAGTGGGAGAGTGTGTGTGTGTGGGGGGGGGGGGGGGGAGCTGGTAACCAAATATATCGTTTTCTTTTTCATCAAACAGAATTTTTCTGAAATTCAATGGATTCCGATGGATTCCTAGAAGCAGTTATGACCCCGAATTCCCTACTTGGCGACTCCATTGTACCCTGTAAAACATTTTCAAGCACGTTACTGACAGTTTCAGGGGAATCAGCTGTTCGTTGTAATGGGGAGTAAGGTTCCTGATAGTTATGATAATATATATATATATATATATATATATATATATATATATACACACACAAAAATAACTCTTCGTAGCTGAATATTTCAAAAATGAAGCTGGCATTTTCATAAACGCCTGAAATGTGGCTTTTCTTATCAGTTTGCCGAAATTATCAACAAAGTAGCCGAAAAAAATGAGCAAATGTTTCAGAAAATTTTGCAATGTATGCGAATCTGCAAATTGGGGAAGGCGTACTAATGTGACGTCATTCATGGCAGCAACCTCTAGCCGTATCGCATCTTTGAGAACATCAATCCTGCTTCAGTAGACATAAACTTTGTCGATTTTTATAGGGAACCATACAAAAATTAATATGTTATTGAGGATAAGGTTTGGATACCCTAGCGAGGAATCACTATGTATTTTTGCAATAAACAAAAAAAATCTGATGTGGGCAGTATATGACTTTTCTTATATAATACGATGGATTTATTTCTTTCACCGTGAAAAAATGATGTATAAGACCCACGATACAGTGTTTTTAACGTTGAATTGTACATTTGGCTCTTTTCCGGATGACAACACATAAAACTATTTCGTACCCAATTAACTTATAATAAGCGCAATTCTAAATAGACAATTATCAATATTGATATCATCCTCAAGTTATATAAGCCATATATTAAAACATTTTAATCATTAATTCATCAATTTAGCGTCACTATCGTTCAATTAGCTCCATTTTTGCAATTTTGACGAAATTTTCGTCAATCTGCGGCGAAATATTGCCAAGTTGGCGATATTTTGTTACATTATTAGCCAAGTTTGTCAAATGTTTCGCCAAGCTTTACAAACAAACTGAGAGAAGAGCATTTCTTATATACTACGTAGAAGGATGCCCGTTGTATAACGGAATTTAAAATTTGCAAAACATTACTCAATTTTGCAATACATTTACTTCAATTTGGTTACATTTAAAAAAAGTCGCCAAGTTGGTGACATCTCACAAATTCCTCACCAAAATTTTCACCAAGTGTTATGGACAGACTGATCGAAAAATTGGTTATTCTTATGATATATTCTTATATGCTTTCCAAGATATTGAATTTTCATCAGTTAGTCGTTATTTTCATTGATTTAACACCAGTTTTATCAATGTAACTACGTTTCCGTCAAATTGGCAACATTTAAAAGTTGACGATATTTCGCTAAATTAGGTGCAAAAATTTCACCAAGCGTTACAGGTGAAGAAATAGGTTAATTTTATAGTAAATACATGACTATTGGCGAATTGTTAGGCGTCAAGGTACAAAACTATTACCCAAAGTATCACATCTCTTGAATGATAAGAACTAGATCCACGAGAATGATGTTAACAAATTTATCGTATAATATTACATATGAAAAGTGAACATATTTCACAATAGTTAATACTTTTTTTAATTTTATATGATTTTTTGATAAATTTATTTGAAATATGTGGAATATTTTAAGAACGGTTCATGCTAGCCTTCTAAAGTTTGTGTCCATTGGTTTCTAGTGAAAAATTAAACAATAAATGATTATTTAAGTAACTTTATTGAACATTTTGATTTTTGATGATTTTTCAAAATTTTATACGAAAATTTAGGGGTCTTCCATATATTCGAATGCATTTAAAAACAATAGGTATTCCAGTATTCACCTATTACCAAATTTACTTCGTATCGTTCCATTCGTTCGTGAGATATAGTCTCCACATATACACGGGTACACACACACACAAATACTTACAAACACACATACTCACACACATACGCATACTTACACATACACATACTTACACATGTACTTACACACACACACACACACAGAGAGAGAGAGAGAGAGAGAGAGAGATATCCCCTCAAAACGTTCGATTCGTATTCAGGGATACCTGAAACTTGATTTCCCGTCGAAAACTCGAATTCGAATACGATCCAATACTTTCCTTATACATTATACTATGTATATAAGGATAGTATATATTCGATTTTATTATATAAATGTGAAAATTCCACTTTCCGAAGGCAAATATTTCCTGAAATACGAAATCTAATTTAGGTTAAACATGTTTCTAGTAATGAGAATAGAACCAGTTTTCATATGAGCTCAAACCTTTTAGGCTTCTCCCCGGAATAACGGAAATTAAAATGACTGTTTCGTTGGCCTGTAATGACTGCTAACAAATCGAAAATGGATAAACCGACTTTCTGGGCTGGATTAAGCTTAATTGGTAGCAGATATTTTGCTAAAATATTTCAGAGTTTGACTTGCATCAGTTTTATCACTTTCCCTTTATACATAAAATAAAGTATGGTGACGGGGTCGGAAATTCGAATTAGAGCTTTCAACGGAAGAGCACGTTTCAAGCATCCCTGAACTCGAATCGATCGTTTTGAGGTGACGTCTGTGTGCGTGTGTGTATGTGTCTGCGAGTCTCTGGAGAGGATAGCTCACGAACGAATGGAGCATTTCGAACGAAATTTAGTATAAAAATTACAATCTGTGAATAATTAAAGCTTTTTTTAAATGCAATTGAATGTTTGGGTGGCCTCTAAATTTATGATTGAAATTTTGAAAAAATCAGTAGAAAATCAGAACTTTCAATAACATTAAGCACATTAAGTAACACAAGCACTTATATATGTAATTTTTCAATAGATATTGATTGACAAAAATTTTTGAACATTGCACTTTTTCAACTAAATTTATCAAAAATATCACATAAGATTAAAAACATGTCAACTATTGTGAAATATATTCACTTTTCACATATAATATTATGCGATAAATTTGTTAGCACCATTTTCTTGGATCTAATTCGTTCCATTTACGAGAGAATATACTTTTTGCAACAATTTTGTAACGTGACGCTTAACGATTCGGCAATAGTCATGTATATATATAATAACTGCTCGTCTCTCCGGTTGTTTGTAACACTTGGTGATAAATTTGGCGAACTTGGGGGTTTCATTTAGCGAAATATCGCCAACTTGATGATATTTGATCTCAAATTGACGAAAATATTGTTAAAATTGCAAAAATGACGCTAATGTAAAGAAAATGAAGCAAAATTGATGAATTCATTATTAAAATATTTTAATATATGGACTATATGCTTATTGCGGATGCTATCAATACTGATAATTGTCATTTCAGAGCTAGCTGTGGGAAATCTAAGTTAATTGGGTATTTCAAAATAGTTTTACATGTTGCCATCAGAAAAAGCGTCGAATGCACAATTCACAATTAAAAACAATATGCCATATATCTTACACATCATATTTTAAGTGTGAATGGAGCAAATTCATTGCATTATATAGGGAAAGTCACTTGCTGCCCACATCAGATTTTTATGATATTAGTTTTAAAGTCTGCGAAAGATCAGTAAACAAACTTCCTTACAAACTATGTTACATTCTTTTTACTTTCCTTATATACGTAGTATAATCAATGTATAGGTAAAGTATTGCGACGGGGTCAAAAAGGCGTGTGTGTGTGTGTGTGCATGGGTCCTCAACATATTTGAATGAATTTTTGAAAACATCATCTAGAACATTCAGTGATGTTACCTAAACAACATTTCCCGCGAAATTTTTAATTAAAAATTTAACAACACAAACTTCAGAACGCTAACTTGATTCTCTCTCGAAATATTGCACGTTTTTCAAATCAATTTATCTAAACATTACACAAAATTAAAAATTAGTAAGTATCATCAAATAGTTTAACTTTCCATATGGAATATTATGGAATTAATCTATTAACATTATTCTCTTAGATCTAGTACATATATAAGAACAACCCTCCTCTCTGTCTGTCTGACTGTCGATAAATTTGGTGACCTTGGCTCTCTCTCAAAATATTGCACGTTTTTCAAATCAATTTATCTAAACATCACACAAAATTAAAAATTAGTAAGTATCATCAAATAGGTTAATTTTCCATATGGAATATTATGGAATTAATCTATTAACATTATTCTCTTAGCCATATATAAAAACAGCCGTCCTCTGTGTCTGTCTAGCTGTCGATAAATTTAGTGACCTTGGCGGATAATTTTGGTGACTTCCTAAAAATTGTACCAAATTGACGAAAATATCACCAAATTGGTAAGAATCACACTAAATTAACGAAAATGATGACAGATTGATTGTTGTAATTCTCAAAATATTTTAATATATTGACTACACAGATCAGTGGCTGTTAGCAATATTTCCAATTGTCAAGTTAAATTTAAGCGAAATATAAGTTAATTTGGTGTTGAAATAGTAAAGGAAAAAGTGAAGTTATTTGCTTGGTAAAAGTTTGGTAAAGAAAAAAGTAAATTTATTTGCTTGGTAAAAGTTTGGTAAAGAAGAAAGTAAAGTTATTGCATTATGAAGGGAACGTTATGTGTTGTCCACATCAGATTTCCCATTTTTTAATCGCTGTATCCAATCTATTTTATTTATTTCTGGAATATGATATATGTATTTTTTTTTCCTAAAATGTGATAACTGAAAAGATTGGACCGTCATTGTCATCTGTCGGTACCTGAAAAAAACCTTGTAGACGATTTTGGAGTTTTTGTTACAAGGATGGTAAATGGAGCATCTTGACAGCTTTTTCGACTCCATTTCCTAACAAAGAAAGTGATTTCTTTCGAAGATTGTTCGTCTGGGAAGAGTGCGATTTCGGATACTGTTTCAAAAGTGTCCCGATAAAAACGTTGTCATTTGTTTCCAGTTTTTCAATGATAAAGTGTTATATTTTGTGACATTAAGAAATAACTTTGATCTCTAAAAATATTTACGCCTTTTAAAAATAATCTAACGTATTTTTAAAAATAAATGGTTATGACTATATTTCTATACAGGCATTTAATTTTTATGGCCTTAATGTAGCACCAGATATTTGAAACTAAGTTTTAATTTTATATAGATAACAGGTACTTAAGCCTGTCAAAGATAGGGACATTAACACTTAAATATATAAACAGCAATTTTTTTTTAAATAAGATTTATTTTATTTAACAATGTATGACGTTTAGCTCTAAGAATAGTTGTCTCAATTGAAAATCGGCTCAGTTAGGTACTGCACCGTTGTCAAGTTTCAGCCTATATCGTTTCCGATGGGAGCTTTGAGCCCCTCCTATTTTATCCACTCTTTGCAAAA
The DNA here is from genome assembly GCA_951213105.1 of Amaurobius ferox. Taxonomy (NCBI): domain Eukaryota; kingdom Metazoa; phylum Arthropoda; class Arachnida; order Araneae; family Amaurobiidae; genus Amaurobius; species Amaurobius ferox. The sequence continues at coordinate 20,103,861 of OX578133.1, forward strand.
TATCGAAAATCTGTCCCCTACAGATTTAGTCCAATGCTCGATACTATTAAGTGTTAAAAAATTCAGCTATCTAAAAACAGGAATTATATTAGGAAACACATCAGGCTGTGCACAAAATTTTTTTGTTGAAACATCTTTTTATCAGGATTGAGTATAGATTGGGCTTAAATGATGACTAATATGGATTCAATATAAAATTCAAGAAGAGGTTGGGAGTTTACTAAGGTACTTTCGGTATTTTTCCAATTATGGTTCCAAACTTTCATTTACTTTGAAACATCTAGTTCTCAAAATTGGCTATAGATAGAGATTAGGTGATGATTAATATGGGTTCATCAACCCGTTTCTGAAGGAGTTGCTGATTCACTAAGGATTTTAGCTTCCGGTTCTTTTTTATTTCCGATAAAAAATTTCTTAAAACATCCATTTTGCAGTATGGTCATAGATAGAGCTACAATGATGATGATTGATGTGCATTCAACATTAAATCCTAATGCGATTCGGGGTCCCCCTATAGATTTCCACTTCGGGTTCTACAGATGTCAATTCCGATTAAAAGATTTGCATTTCCTTGCAACACATATTTCTCAGAATCTCTATAGATAGAGTTTAGATGATGACTAATATGGAATTGCCATCGAATTTCAGAGTGGGTTAAGGATATAACTAAGGATTTCCACTTCCGATTTTTTCTCAAAATTTGCACGAATGTACTAAAAAAGTGTGCAAAAATAATAAAAATTCTTAGTAGTTCCGTTGAAAATGAAGTGTACATAGCATTTGCCACCATATGACAGCTCCTTCAAAAATTTCTTGTTCTTTATTGTATTTTTTTACTCTTCCACTGCATATCATGATGAAAAAGTGACGGCCGTTGTTTGCGGCAAGTTGATAGGCAATGAGGCAAGTTGTAGGATGTATTAAACTACCTCAATTACATTAATTAATTATTTCTTTTGTTATTTAACTAATTGTTTGAAATTGACTTCCTCAAGTCTTACATACAGGTGAGGAACAAAAATTAATAATTTAATTATTAATTAGTATTCTTACTAATTATGAGTTATATGTTAAATTGTCTTTATATTTTTCATATTTTTTATTCTTCCGTTTATTAACATTGAAAATAATATAACACTGCTTGCATCTTTTGTTATTGCAACAACCTTTAACACATCAACCCCACGGTTTGGGAGTATTGATACTGTTACGAATGCACAAAATGCTGCACGACACGTTGCCTCTTTCCGAGGAGAAAACATATTTACATGCAACCATTATTATTATTTAAAGCTCCGAATCGCTTGACCTTGGTGACCAATGGGGTTAACTTGGCGACAAATTTGGCGAAAAAATGCCAACCTGACGAGTTCTGGAAACTATTCGAAATTTCTCATTATCTGAAGACCTTTAATCAATTTTACGCCTGCATTCAGAAATTTTTTTATGGAGGGTATTTAAGCGAGTCATCATTGAGTTGGACTGACTTAACGTAACACGAATTAAAGTGAATTGTGAGATACGTCAGTGTTTTGAATACATATGTCAGAAACACCGTAGAAATTTACCCATTTCACGCGTTTCACTATTTACGAAAATAATTATAAAACTGCTTTTCAGGAACCATTTCTTTATTCAAAGCTTAACATTCCAAACGTACAGCTCGTTCATCTGACAACGTAAACAAAATCCGAGACTGTTGCTATAGCATCATTACAAAAATGGTGTTGCCATTACAAGAACTAAAAATAAGCAATAAATGCAATTCTGAATATAAAAAATGAATAACGAAATTAATGTGCGTTACTTAACATTCTCCCACCTTTTGATTTAAACATTATAATCAAAACTTACTATAAAATATTATGAACTTTCTAAAGACAAATTAGCATTTAAATAAAGATTAACCTTTTTCTACATTTATCTAAACCTAGATGTTCTGCCACTAATTGTTCTGCAACTTCTAGTAACAACAGTCTTCCGTAGAACAGAGAGTGAAGTGTTCACAACCCTTTTATCACTAGCTACAGTATCAGTTTCTGGTTCTCCGGATGGACATTCAATTTCAAGAGGGAAAAATCTCTGAACTGGTCGAATTATTTCCCCCGTTGCTGTCTTTAATTTCACAACTCTGTTGCTGCCATCTTTGCCAGGATAAACTTCAGTTATTTTTGCCATTGGCCAGAAAGTTCTTTTCTTTTTCTCGCATTCAATGAGAACTATATCTCTAATTTTGACATTCAGCGTTTTTCATTTTTCCCCTATGTTGCACTAATTGGCCAAGATACTCTATTCTAAATCTTTTCCTTAGCTGATCCTCTAATGTCTGCTGATATCTCAGTCTTTTTGTGAGATCGACTTTGTCCAAAAGGTCCAAATCTGGCACACCCACTGTCTGCATGGCCTGCAAGAACATAGCCAGAGTCAAAGGAGTTAGGTTTTCAGGATCTTCGGACTATTGCTTCGCAATCGCATAGAATGCTCATTATTTCTTCATAGCCTAAAGAAGCTGTTCCCAAGACACGTCTCAACAGTCTCTTAACCATCTGTACAAGACGTTCCCAAAACTCTCCCCACCAAGCAGCGGAGGGTGGATTGAACTTCCAAGTAATTCTTCTGACAGATGATTCTATTTCAATGGTTTTCCAATCAATTCTTTGTAGAAGATTATCAGTTACGACAAAATTACTTCCATTATCACTGTAGATGGTATTAGGCCTTCCACGACGTGCTATGAACCGTCTGAAACTGAGCAGACAAGCTTTAGTAGATAATGATGTTATGAGTTCCAAATGAATAGCCCTATAAACAGCACACGTGTAGAGAACAACCCAACTTTTTACACCTCCCCTCAATATTAGGGGTCCAGCCAGATCTACTCCAGTAATTTCAAAAACAGACGCTTGTCTCACTCTGTCTTCTGGAAGAGGAATTGGAGTTGCTTGTATACAGTTTGCATTGTGTCTCTTGAATCTAAAGCATTTCGAAAAAAACACGGCGTACTGTTCTCCTTCCATTAAGTATCCAAACATGTTCACGCAAATTTGACAATAAAGAAGGTAATCCGGCATGAAGTTTTATTGCATGATGTTCTTGAACGATAAGTTCTACCAATGTATGTTCGCTTGGCAGTAGTATTGGGTACTTGACATTTTCTTCATCTTTACGTTCCGTCAACTTTGTTTCCACTCAAATTAAATCATCACGATCTTTAAACAGACACAAGGATTTCAAACTATTTAACAGTTCTTTGGTAAATGTATCTCTTTGAACAGCTTTGTGATAATTGTATTTTCAGCTTTATTCAACTCATCAGATAATTCTCCAGTGTTTCGATCATGAATGTTCTTTCGAGCATTATGAAGAAATCTCAAAATACATCCTACCATTCATACAATTTTTGTATACTTTGAAAAATATGATAGAAACCATGTCTCTTTAAAAGTTTTACTCAACAGAATCGCAGAAATATTTTTTTTCTTTCTTGCAGCACGTCTACTTCATTAACACTACATTCAGAGTGTGTCCAATCCTTTTCATCCTGTTTCGGCCATGGAGGCCCGTCCCTCCCACCATCTGGATTCAATTTATTTCTTCACTGAGCATCCTATGGAGGGCAGATCAGCAGGATTGTTTTGGCTATTAACATGTCTCCAATTTTCAATATTAGATAATTTCTGGATTTCATTTACTCTATTTGTGACAAATACTCCCCACTGCTCATTTCTTTTAATCCAGTGTAGGACAGTAGAATAATCCGTCCAGAAATATTCACTAACATAATTAAATTTCAAGCTTTTCCTCACAGTCTGCTAGACGTGCACCAATATAACAAGCTAAAAATTCTAGTCTTGGAATAGAAATGTTTTTTAATGGTGCAACTCTTGACTTTGCCATGAGTAGCTGCACGGAAATCTTAGTATCTGTTTCACATCGCAAATATACAACAGCTGCATATGAAATCCCAGATGCATCACAAAACAGATGTAGACTCAATGTTGAGTTATCATTGGTAAAAGCATGTCTAGGAATCCTCATGACATTAAGCATTTGTTGTTCAGCTATCCACTTCAAAAATTTATGTGAAACATCTTTCGATACTTCAGCATCCCAACTCAATTTAGATTTCCAACTATTTTGTAATAACAACTTAGGATGTGACTGGACAAGTGAAACCTTATGGGATCAAATATTCTTTGTGAAATGGATAAAATAATCCTTCTACTGATAGTCCCTTCAGGTTTGCTTATCGAAGTGATGTCACAGAACAATACATCTTCTTGTTTGTCCCATAACAATCCCAAGACTGATGACAGATTAGACTTGACACAAGTATCCGTTATTTCGGTATGTTCCCAGTCTCTTAACTCAAACTTTCCTTCCGCCACCACCTCTGTGGATATTTGGACAAATTCCTGCAATTCCACTTCAGAGTCTACAGAACAGACACAATTATCAACATAAAATGCTGATTTAAGTTTCTGTGCTACATCATGTTGAGCTGAAGGTGAATATTTATTCAAATGGTGTTGTAACACTGCTCCAAGAAGAAAAGAAATACAGTTTAATCCAAAGACTACTCTGCAATGTTGAAAAATCTTTATAACATTCTGGCTTTCACCTTGCCATCAAAGAAGTTAAAAAAATTCTTCATTACTTTTATCAACAGATATTTGCAAGAAAGCCTTCTTTATGCCCGAGATAACACCAATTTTTTTCTCTCGAAACTTCAAAAGTATTGTGGGAATCAACTCCAACAGATTTGGTCCCCTTGCCAAACAGTCGTTTAAGGAATAAGATCCTTTCTGTTTTCAGGATGCATCGAAGACAGGTCTAACATTAGTCGATGAATTGCACTTAAACACTCTTCAATGAGGTAGAAAATGACCACTATTCTTTGAACTTTCTGTGATTATTCCTTCTAGCCACCACTCATGGAAAACAGCATTGTAGCTTTCAAATTGTCCTTCATTCATGAGTTTAGATGTTGTGGAATTCAATTTCTTCTCAGCTATTTTTCTATTAGTCGGCAATTCTCCTTGGTTATGCATCCAAGGAAGATTAACTTGATATCTTCCATCTTCATTAATGCTAACTGTTTTCTTGAAATGATCCAAAACAGCTGTTTCTACTTCGTCTTTGCTTTGATGTTCACAAGGATCAGTGATTCCAATAGCTTCTAACTTCCATAAATCAGGAACATTGTTACTATGAATCAAAAGTGAAGTTAAAACAGAACCATAATTGCTATAATTTGAATTCTTTTAAGACTCTCCCATTACAACCCATCCGAGATGAGGTTGCACAGCGACCAGTTCACACTTTAGCTGATGAACGAGTCCTGTGTAAAATTGACCAGCGAAATCGGCTCCAATAAGTATCTCAATAGGTGGCTGATTGCTCCCTATATCCGTGAGCTGGATTCCCTTTTGTCTCATTTCTTCCAGCCATGATCCAGCCTTGAGTCTTGGTATTGAACCACATATAGTAGGTTGGTCTAACACTTCAATTTTACAGCAATAGTTATTAACTGAACTGTTCAAAATTACTTGTACATTGTAGCACTTGTGCTCTCTCCTAGAGGTGGTTCCTCCAAACACAACTTGTGTTAACCTCTCAGCACCCACAGGCTCAAATCCCATCTGTCTTGCAGTATTTTCCAGAATATAAGAACGCTGAGAACCTGTATCAATCAGTGCTCAAACTTTTCGTTCTTTTCCTTGAGCTTTAAGAACCATAAGCGGTGTTTGCAATAGTACTTCTTCAGAATGGCATTGGCTGGATAAAGTAATATGCTGATCTACACCTTCTTTGAACTCTGTAACTGAGGCCTTTTAATTATTGGTTAGTTCAGGACACATAACTACCCAATGCCTTTTGGAACAAATTATACACCAAACATTTGATTTGCACTGTTTAGAACGATGTCCAATCCGTAAACAAATGAAGCATCCCTTCTTTCTTTTTAAAATATCGTGCTCCTCTTCCAACGAAAGTTTTTGAGCTTTGAAGCATTCTTTACTTTCATGAAATTTTCAGCAAAATACACAAATGGGCTTTTCACTTGGATTTATCACTAAAAATAAATCAGTAGCAGTCGGTAAATTCATACCCGTTTTCTTACAGGTATCCTTTCGAATAATTTTCTCATTTTGCTTAAAACTCGCTTTAGCAAGCGAGATACGTTCTTCACTTTCTACTTCAGTTCTTAGGAACAATAGTAGGGTTTTTAACTTATCAATGTAAGTATCACTTTCCTCACTTTTAGTCGCCACCGGATTTCTTAACCAGACTCGTATCGTAGTATTTCTTACGGTATGCAAGATTCGACAAGGGAAAGAAGCATTGCTGCGTATTTGTCAAATGTCATACCAATTGATTCAAGAGACCTTAAATGAGATTCTAACTTATCATACAATTGAGCTGTATTTACTTTGGATTTTGAAGACACTGTATTTTTAATCACCAGTCCAAGCAATTCGCTGACATAGAACTCTGCTCTTCCCTTTCAAATCTATTTTTAAGGCTTTTAACGGCTTTTGAATAATTTTCTGCTGTAGGAGGGAAGCTGTCTACTATTTCTCTTGCTCTAGTGCCAACGATCATAGATTGGATTAAATATTGAAATTTATCTTCTTCTTCCATCAATTTATCTTCATGGATTCTCTTGAATTGACTCCAAAATGCTAGTCAATCTTTTATTTCACCACGGAATTTCAAAAACTCAATTTTAGGAAGCTTCAGTTTCGTTTTCTCTTGAACATGGGAAAAAACCGCACTTTCTTTGGTTGCGTTTTTATTTAAATGCATTTCGACGCCAACCCTAGTTGTAACTATTTTTTCGCGATATTCTTCTATTATCTCATATTCATTTTCATATTCTTCTACTTTTGAATCATCGCCAAGCAAAGCGTTACAGATTTCGTCATATACCTCTGCTAAATTCAACATCAATCTCTCATATTTGCCAAATGTGTTTGAATAATTTTATCGTCTGGTTCCTCATCAATTAAAGCCTCTGTCAAAATGTTATACGACTTTGTGAAAGACGCTCGAATCGGCCTTCGCTTTCCAATGAACAGTTCTATTAGGAAAATATGACAGCGACAAGCTTAGTTAAAACAAAATTCCAAACAAAACTAACCTTACTATCTTCGCTATCACGTCCGGGTCACCAAATGTCAGAAACAGCGTAGAAATTTACCCAATTTCACGCGTTTCACTATTTACGAAAATAATTACAAAACTGCTTTTCAGGAACCATTTCTTTATTCAAAGCTTAACATTCCAAACGTACAGTTCCTTCATCTGAAACGTAAACGAAAACCGATACTGTTGCCATAGCATCATTACAAAAATAGTGTTGCCATTACAAGAACTAAAAATAAGCAAATTCACAATAAATGCAATTCTAAATATAAAAAATGAATAACGAAATTAAAGTACGTTACTTAACAACATAATCTGCTATTTTGTGAGTTAGTTGAGCATTTAACTATTATTTTATTGTACCTGAGAGTTATTTTGCAACTCCGTAAGATAGCTAGAGCATTATTAGCTCTATATTTTTCGGTTTACGCTTACTGAAGTTTTAAATAACAGCTTAAGTTATCCAGAAATTTGTACTCATCTTTGTATCCTGAGAACACACCCCCTAGTTCCAGAGGATACATCGTAACTTCACGGTTACAAATAGATAAACTGCTTTTTGCGGCATATTGAGTCCCCACAAAGTGACAGCACTTTTAAAGGTAGTCATTCCTATTGCGTGAAAATAGGGTTGTCAGACCATGACGATGTTTTGTGAATGAGTGCCAGATTTCGCGAAATATTGCTAAACTGGGCACTTTTTGGCCGGTTTCCAAATCTACTAGAAATGTCTATTATATTTTTTATTTCATTCTTAGCCGGATATTACAGGGTGGTCACCAGTGGCGGCTCTTGCTGAGAGATCACATGGCGCGCAACTTCCTGATAAAAAGACCCTACATTATCATTTTTATTCATATAAGTGTATTAAAAATATTTGAAAATACATTTTTAACATTATGTACATTTTGCAAAACGTCCTTCCATAAAAGTGTTAGTGCTGCCTCCTTGTAAAGCATTCAGCAACTAAAATCAACGGTTTAGTTGCTGAATGCGTTATAAGATGACAGCACTACAAGATTCGTCTACATTGTGATTTCGTCGTAGGGCCGAGAATTCAGAGCGACCTAGATAGAACGAAGATACATAGTTTCAACTACTATATTGTGAGTTTGAATGAACGAATATGAACATTGGCTATTTTCAAAGCATTGTCTGCCGCGTATCGTTGAGCGCCCGTCGCCAGAAAATAAGCCAGTTTATGAGTTGGTCTTCTTTAATTGGCATTATGGTCGCCATTGTAGCTGCGCTTAAGAATATGAATTTGACGGTTTCTATTATTTTCAAATATAGTTTTGGTATTTTTAAATAAATCCTTGAAATTACTGTTTACACAAGTATAATTTAGTATATTTTTAAAGTTTTATAAGAAATTCTATTTTAAATTTTTCAAAAGTTTATATTTTTAAATATAAAAGTTCATATATAAGTCCGATCAAAAATTTGTTACATTATCTACATTTATGTATATAAAAGGAAAGTGTGGCGGGAAGAATGGTTAAAATTGTCTTTTTGACGTACTTCAATATTGAAAACATCCTTCAACTCGAATGTAACATGATCTATGTGTATGGATGGCTGTTTATGCATATAAGAGTCTGTGGACACGATATCTAAATAACAAATGTAGCGATTTGAACAACATTTTGTACGATTATATTGTCTATGAAGTATGAAATGTTATTTACTTTTAACGAGTACAAACATACAGAAGGCACCCATATATTTACGTTTTTTCAATATAAAATAAATTAATGGCAGTCAATCATGTGAAATAATTTGATAATCAAAATACATAATCATTGTATGAAAACTATTTTTTAACATAAAACGTTTTTTTAATATATAATAAATAAGTGGAAGTCAATCATATAAAATCTGCTGATAATCGATATACATGATCATTTCATAAAAGGCATTTTATAATCATCAGAAACCAAATTATACTGTAATTTTATTATCAGTAGGAAACAAATAATACCGATTTTAAAACCCTGGCATGCTCCGATTTTGAGATGTTGGTTGTTAATTCATAAAACGACTTATACTCACATAATAAACTTCCCGTGCAAAAATTGAAAAATAAATCGATCTACTCCTTTCTCATGCAGGATTTTCGCATTATAGCACATTTGAAAAAAAAATGTTGAATACCGATGCCATCAATGTAGCCAAAAATGCCAAGCACCAATCAAAGTAATACGAAGTCAATATAACTTTTTTATAGATCTGTTATACGCGCATATGAGTACAATTATTGAGTGTATTAAAACATTGATAACAACAGAAACAAATTTTAATATATATACGATTGATTCAATGTTAATAACATTGTTCAAAGCTTTTTACACGTGATTATTAGATTGTTACAGAAATTAACTTACCGCGGAATTAAATAAATTTATATGCAGTCCACATCATATGTTTTTGACTCTTGAATGTAAAGCATTACGCAGAAAGGTAAATATTTCATAGATGCCTATAAATCTGATCCGATTCAATATTTCTTTTTGCAGCGCAGTGCAATATCCACCTTCCCCTCAACTATTAAATCTTAAAAAAAAGAAAACTATCAAATTTAACTATAAGACTACGAAACAATAATTTCCTAAGACTTATTTAAAATATATAGTAAAATTCACTCTCGCAGCAAAATGTTTAGAAGTCTCGAATTTATAATAAATCTTGAAGTTTTATTATGAATTCAAATTTTAGCAGCCAATTATGATTATATACAAACACATATACAAATATATTTACAATTTAGATATATATATATATATATATATATATATATATATATATATATATATATATAACATGCTTAAATCAGCTCCCCTCTCTGCGTATTGATCACGAGCGGCCACTAGTGGCCACTGAAGACTGGATGATATACCGCTGCGTCAGACCTCTTCCGCTTAAGACCTCTTCCCGGAAGATCGCCGACTGATCCAGTTCCTTCAAACCGGACGATTAGGTTCCGAATCATGTTATCGCTAGGAGATACTCTGATATTAAAATGTTGACGGTTTTTTCTCTGAGTTTCAATAACTGATCTTTCACTGGAATAGAAAAATCCAATGAGTTTTACCCGTTGCTGAATATCATACGTAGCCATTTTAATCTCCAAGGGATGCTCTACTATAACCTGTAATTAAAAAAAAAGAGATTGAAAATTAACAAGCTATGACTTTTTCAAACCCTTCAGTCATTCAGTGGCCACCCTGTACAAAGGAATGGTAAAAATAACGAACGGGAAAAGAATAGCAGAAAGTAAAGAATGAACGAAAAAAAAAAAAGACAAAGCGCTAAGAGAACATGCAAGATACTAACAATAAGCGGTAATTCTTCCTCCGTGGTTTTTGTAGTTAATTTATAATATTTTGAAACCTCGCTTATCTAATTCATTGGTTTATTCTCTTTAGTTGCTCCCAGCAGTAATGCCAACTTTTCTTCCACTTTTAGGCACGTGTGCTATTCTATCGCAGTTGACGAACTTACTTTAATAAGTGAGATCTTGCTTCTTGTTTGTTTTGAAAAAGATGGCTATTTCTGTCTCTGACACCGGTTAATCAGTATACATTTGTGCGTATGCTTCCTTTACGAAGTTTTCATATTATTGAGCTTTAATAACAGCATTTTTGAGCATTTTCACATCTGATCAAATGATATTTGTTTTGTAACAAATTGTCCTTCGAAACAGGAGATCTTGATTATCTTTATTTCCAAAATGGTTATTGACATACATTACCAATATAACTAATGCTCTGCTAAATATATTACACTAAGAAAATATTGAAAATTCGACAAAATGTACAATATAGCAGAGAAAATAGGATGGTTTTCTTCCAGCATATCTCCAAACGTAAAAAACAAAATTTGAAGTATCCATAACAGCACCATCAAAGTTGATATTCGCCAGTTCGGGTCGAAGCATATGTCTTTTATAATCATAAGTATCATAACTAGATAGCACACTGTAATCATTCTTAGCAGGAAAAGTGTACAAACTGCAAGTTCTCCAAAATCAATACCAATATCAAAGGAAAGATCTTCATCTTCAGTCATGGCAAAGCTTTCTCTGTAGAAATAAATATTCATGACAATTTTGTAACTTTGTGACATAAGAGAAAATAGAATAATAGTTCATGAAATTATTACAATTGATCAGCGTTAAAGATACTTAGTTAATAACAACATAAAAGTTGATTGAATGCATTAGCAGATTTCGGAGTCAAAAGCGGTCTCCTTCTTCAGGATAAAGAAATAAAGCAATGTCATTTGTGTCTTTCTAACTTAAAATTATATTAGTAAAGTAATTTTTATAAATTATATTCATTTGTTTTGTAGTATCATTATTGATATTTATTATAATATTTTGAAATCCTTTGTCAGTAATATGTTGTTTAAAATATAGACGGTTTACTTAACACATTTGCTGGTGCTTTAACTAGTGCTTTTGTTGGTGCTTTTATTAACCGCACCTAAGGAAAGAACGTGCCTGTCTAACTTAAACAAAATTATATTAATAAAGCATTTTTACAATTCGCATTGAAATGTATTATATTATTCTATTGTTTCATTTTTATAACTAATGAGACCCGCGGACATTTTGCTCTATAAGTAATTTCAAAAACCAGGTTTTTCATATGGGATATATTTCGTAAAATCGTAACAGTAGGGTCGGTAACTATATATCTTGCTCTATTGGAACCGGACTACTGCGCAATAGCGGTCTCTCTCTGGGCATGTTCACGCTATTGTTAGCAACCTACTTAGCCTGAATTGCTCGAAGAAATAATCACCACAGCCGACGACTGTAAAAAGTAAAACGAAAGACACACAGGTAGTTTTGATGTTCGTTGAAAAAAGGTTTAAATATTTTTAAAGTTAAATATGTTTGTTTGTTTGACCCAAACCGTCCGACTTACCAGAATGTGTAAGGTAGCTGTTTGGATGGTCGTAACAGTGCCACCCAATTTAGATCGGAACCCAGTGGGGAGACATTCACAGGGACCGTACCCTCCTTGTTCGATCACCGACCTTTCGGAGGGACACATGGATCCACATACGGACCCACATATTTAACGTGACTGTACTCCGCATGAATACGAGGATAGTTTGGGCAGAGCCGGGAATTGAATACCGGTCATGCGAGTGTAATCCTCGTGCCTTAATCACTAGGCTGTCCCATTCCAAAAGTTAAACACGTTAACGAAATGAGGCGCAACACTCCAAGTTGAATGTTATCTCAAATAAGGATTTAAAAAACATAATAAAATATCATTTACAACCAATAGCCGGCATAAAATTAGTATACAATTTAGCTCGGGCTACACGAAGCTGCAAAGGCTAAGTTCAAAATCACGAGAACTGGCTACGTGTCGGCTATGTGGTCGCAATATTATTGTCGCAGGACACGATTTTCATTTCATTATGTAACCTAAAATAGAAGTTTTAATTTGTTAATAAATAGTTTATGTTGTTAAAGATGTCTCTTCTTATCTGAATAAGCGCCATTCAAAAACGCTGCAATGTGTCATGGGCCCAGTCTCTCCACCTAAATTAAAAGTGCGTAGTAAAGCGCTACTGTGCAAAAGATGGCGTAGCAAGCAATTCCTAGATTTAACGGAGAAAATTTCAATAGTTGGAAATACCGTATTAAGAGTATACTTGAGGGAAAATGTTTAGGCTTGTATCTAACGGATAATCCACCAGTAGTAAAGGAACTAGAACTAACTGAGTGGAAGAAAAATGATTCTCAAGAGCAAGAGAAATTATTACATGCGCGTTAAGTGATATATGCAAGTATGCTTGATGCTTACTTATAATATGTACTGACAAGAAAATTTGGACTTCCTTAAGCAACAGGTATGAAGGGGACCTAAAAAGAAGAAGAATCGAGGCGAGAACCAATGTATATCACGATTACAGATGGAAAGGAACGAAAACTGGAATGACTACACAACTGAAAACAATTAGGGGATATTATGATTTTGGAAATAAATTGCGGATGAGAAGAAGTTTTGTTGGCTGATCCATAGGTGTTGGAAGCTATTAGAAAAGAAAATTACTCACATAACAAGGAATAATTGAATTTTATTCTTGTTTTCCGTCGGAAAATAAACAATGCACATTTTGTACAGGTTATAAAAACGAACAAAAAATGCGATATCGCGGATAAAAATTAGTTTTAATAGGGGGAATGGTTTTCCCTGATCGAAAACATTGTTGCACAGATGTGAGGCATGGAATCAATGATATTATCTAGGAGGGACTGGGGTATTCTCTTTCATTCCTGTATAAGAGGGGCTTCTAGCTGCAGAACTGATTCTGGGGGTGATAAGCGATCATCAACCCTTCTCCCTAAAATGTCCCAAACATGTTCTCTTGGGCTTGGGGAACATGCTTGCCAATCTATTCGATCTGGGGAACATGCTTGCCAATCTATTCGAAGCATTCCTTCGTCGAAAAAGAAGTCTTTCTCTAGCCGAACACGATATGGCTTAGAGTTATCCATGAGAATGAAATCATCCCCGATTGCTGCATCGTAAGGAACCACAAGAGGTATGTGAATCTCATAACTAAATCTCTGAGCCATTCAGCGGTGTACCGTGAGTTTTTGGCAGGGGGGGGGGGGCAAATATGGAGAATTGCGCCCATCCTTCCCTTACCAGATCACCAACTTGAGCTCGCGTACGGACACGCACACACACACTCACTCACGCACGCACGCACGCACGCACGCACACACACTAATGCACGCACGGGCGTGCACACACACACACACATACACACACACACACAAATTATTCATCTTGGAACTATTGAAATTCCTAGATTTATTGAACAGCTTTGATTTGAACAGATATTAGCACAAGATTTTCCATTATTAAATATTGTCTCAAGAGATCATATCCTACAAATGAACCCTTTGAGTTTTCGTGATTGCAAAGGTATCAATAACTTAGTCAGAATTGATTTTTTCAAATGTTTCCCCCTCAATACTCAACAATGTTAAGTCACTCAAGTCGTTCTTGTACCATTGATGATCTTGTGGGGGGACGCACGTCCCCCGATGGTGGGGGATAGGTTCGAACTAAGACCCTTTCGATTACTGACCCCGTACTATGTCATCTGGCTCAAAAGGCTCCTGTTGGACTGAGAGAATAGTCGGCGAGTCTTTTATATACAGAGGAGTGACGCAATGCTTCCCCTCAATCTCAAATAAGACATAATCAATTTCAGTTTGCTGAAGGATCTTTCACAACTAGCAATTGATACTGAAATTGTCTGCAGAATTTTCAAAGCAGTCTGGAAATTAGGGTTCACTTCCTCTCCATATGAGATAATGAAATTCAGCAATTCTATTGGATGTATCGGCTCAATCATATCGCTCTCATTTCGATTTTTTAACAGCATTGCGCAATCCAAAATTTCTTGATGCAGCTCCTTCCCATCAAAATCATTTTTGTAGTAGCTGGCAGTAGCACAACATTGTCTTTCCAAGTTCTTATTCATATTGGGACTACTAAGGTCACGCAATCGTTGGAAACGCTCTCTGATTTCCGCTCCAATGCGGTCAACGATGCTCCGTAGGATTTGTCTAATTCCTTTTTTGGCTGATAAACCAGCATCTCTTGCTTGTTCACCCAGCATCATTGTGACACATTTTAGTCTTTTCTGAACTGGAAGTTCCCAATCAATGCAATTTCTTTCTCCTTTGCAAACTGATTCATTGCACAGCAATCAAGTTTCTTGAAAAATTGTTCTAAACATGCAAACTAACGAGAATTTTCATAATAAAAAATTATGTGCGACAAGAGTGAACCAAAATTAGCTTTAAAGGAGCTACAGAAGGTGTATTAGAAGCCACATGGATTTTAGAGAGTGGGGCAACTAGTCATATGACATTTTGACTGCTTAAATGAAGTACAAGACGATAAAAGAAATTTTTTATTAGCTGACGATAGCAGAATGTCTTCTCAAGCAAAAGGATCCGTAACATTATGAGAAGTAAGTGGAAAATTTAATTCAGAATCAGTACTAAAGGATGTACTAAACTGACATCAGTACTAAACTGAAAAGTAATCTTATATCTGTTCGACAATTAGCAGATGATAATACATTCTTTTGCAAAAAAAAAACGGAACATCCCTAAACAAAAATTCGATCATCTCGAAATTTTGCATGCAAATTCCTTTATACCAAGTATGCAAATGATTAAATTCGCAAGGCCAATGAGTGTTAACTTCGGCCATAACGCGCGTTTCTACTGTGCAACTAACATTCTATAAAACAGGTTAAAATGTGGAAGGTTTATATTTGCTCGTTATAGGCGTTGCAGTTCCGTGCACAACCAATAATGCCATTACGACGTTGCCGAAGATGTTACAAGCAATTAGACGAGTTCGAACGTGGTCGTATAGTTGGGATGTGTGAAGCTGTCTGGTCATACCGAGCAATAGGCCGCTATATAATCGAACAAGCTTATATTCTAAGCTGTTTTAATGTTCGTTTTGATTGTGCCATTTCCAAGTTTTATTCTGTAATTAATCATGTAAAATTCTAAGGTATTTGTCAGGAAGCATATTTTTGAAAAATTGTAAATAAATCTAAAGATAAGAGGCAGATATTATTTGCCTATGATGCATTTCTATGTTGCGTTATTTGCACTCTTGCTGTAAACATTTACATTTTAGTATGTGATTAATTCCTCACCAACTTTGTTTAAACATATCTCTGGGACTTTTTATGGTAAAATACTGAAATTTTGTATATCACCTTATTAGTGTATTGAGCACATTTTATTCATTGGAAATGTTTTTGTACGGGAGCCGTATAAAAATTTACATTTCGTATTTCTTAAAATTTAATTCCCTTGAAAATTTTAATCGATTTTATAAAATTCTGCACTTTTTTTACGCAACTTTCTACTTTATTATATTTGTCTAAGATCAATATTTAAGTGATAAAAGCCGAGGTCAATGTTTTTGGGACACCTTGTATATATTATCAAAGCTATCAGGAGCCTCACTCCCCATTACGGATAGCTGATTCCCCTGAAACTTTCAGTAATATGCAAATGTTTTACAGTGTATACGCGTTTCCTGCATTCCTGATATCCTGATATCAATTTCTAATAATTAGATAATCTTCTATATTACACTACACTACACATGGGCACTATACAGCTCTTGAGGGACCTTCGTCTCCCTCACACGAGCACTCCATTCGGGTTCTAGAGTGCACGAAAAGTGAAAATTCGATGAAAACTCGACTTCCCATTTTCGATAAGAATTCAGTACTTTCCCTATACATTACCATGTGTTGTAGGGAAAGTAAAAATAATGTCACTAATAGCAATCAGAAATGCTGTTATCGAGATAACATAAAATTTACGTTCCCAACAGAGAGCGTGATGTGTCTCAAAATATTTAAACAATTTCCCATAAAATTCGATAAGCTGCATTTTATTAGTAGCTAAAAATATCTGTCAATTTTTAACAAAATCTCATTATAAAAAAAACGCTAATATTCATTAGTGTTTTACGCGAAACAAACATTTGTTTGTCGACAAAATCTTCAGGATTTTATCCGACAAAACGAATACGTTGGTAATTATCAGCATAAATTAGAACATATCCTGAAGCAACATGTATAAATGTCTTGACATTCGTAGGTCTTAATTAAACATATTAATCATAATTAAAGAGCACTTAATTTTGGATGATCAATAAGGCTTAATAACACGATATATATCTCTGCGTCCTTGTAAAGTTACAGAATTTCCATTAATCACTTGAAACTAAGTAATTACACGATCAATTTTTAAATGACACACCTAGCAATTAATCTCTGATAAAATTGAATAATTTGTTTAATTACAACATCAGAAAGTAATATATTAACGGAAGCTATAGACATTAAGTAGCGTTTTAAAATTTATATAAGATAACAATAATTATATTTTAATCGATTTCATATATAGAATTCGAATATAGTTCATTTATTGTACTCAAGACATTGATGCTTTAAGTGAATTTTGAGCATGTCAAAGTGGTGCGCCAGTATTTTCACTAAGCTCTCTGATCCTTTTTAAATCCTCCTTTAACTCCTCCTAACTCTACTCCTTTTTAACACTTTTCAAAACAGTCGAAGAGTGTTTATGACTTTGGACATTCTGTCTGTCTATCTATTCGCACGATAACTACCGTAAAAATTTGATGTAGGCAGCACAAGACTTTCCTTATATAATGCAATATATTTACTTCTTTCACAGTTAAACAAGAAAGATCAATCATGATAAAGCCTTGATTATGAAACACTTTGCAACTTCAATGAAATTTTATTTAAACATGTCTAAAATGCAATACATTCCTCAGAAATATTTTAAAACTTATCACAATACTACATTAATTTATTATATTTGAAAACTTAAACCTTCATCGAAAAAAATGAACGTCATTCAAATGATGGCATTGACATATAAATTGCCTGGTTTAAACATCTCTAAAATGTGATACATTCCTCGGTAATAATTTTAGAATTATCATAATACTACGATAATTTATTATATATGAAAACTTCATCGAAAACAACTGAAATTCATTCAAATGACGTCATAAAAAAATAACACGCCTGGCTCTCTCTATAAAAGCAACATTTCATTCATAAATAATTCCCCCATTCATGTCATTCATCACAATACTATAATAATTTATATTATTTAAAAATTAAGACCATGGAGCTACAAGTAAGGAAAACTCTATGCTTAAAACTTCATCGAAAAAAATCGTCCTTCTCTTTGTAAAATCAATGAATATTTGATTCATATCAGCTATGTAGACTCCATGAACTAAATGATTTTGTGTTAAAGAAATACAGCAATTCTAATACAGGTAATTCTATATATTTTGCTGTTTACATTTTACATAGGTGAAAAATAGGCTTCGTTATAGAAATAATTAAATTTGGATGAGCCTTTAAGCTCAAATATATTGTAATTGCGTTGTTTCAGTATGTAGATGCACAGAATTTATGCAAAAATAAATTGGTTTTAGGACGGATACAACACTCAATATGAATTAAAAAGAACTTAAAAAATCACGATTTTGAGACAAGATGGATGCCATACATAATTTTAAAGTGGATCACGTGATCTTTTCATATCATGGTCACGTGATCGCTTCATGTAAGGGGTGTTATTATTATTTTAATTTTTATTTAAAAAACTACTGAATATATTTCGCTAAATTTTTTTTTATATATTTTATGGAACATTTTGTATATTACCTAAAATTTTCGAAGCAATTTGTTAATTTTAAATCCGCTTAAAAAATGTTTGAAAAATTAGGACCCATAGGGCTCAATGTATTTCATTTTTTTAACCCGGGTTCAATCCAAAACTAATTGGGTGATATTATTCATTTATATTCCCATAGGTCCTACAGACCGTCTGAACAACATACTAAAATTTTATTTTGATTAAGTCATTTTTACGGCAGTTATTGTGCTAACGGACAGACAGACAGACAGACAAACAGACAGACAGAATGAACAAAGTCATAAACACTTTTCAACTTTGTTGTAAAGTGTTAAAAGTGATGAAAAGATCCCCGGCACAGTGTCTGTAAAGTTGAATTGTACATTTGGCGCTTGGCTAACAGCATATAAAGCTATTTCGTACCCAATTAACTTATATTTCACGTAACTCTAAATTAGCAATATCAATATTGTTAGCATCCTCAATAAACAATATAGTCTAAATATTAAAATATTTTAATAATAAATTCATCAATTAGGCGTCATTTCCATTAACTTGGCGTCATTTTTGCAATTTTAACGGTATTTTCTCCAATCTGGGGATAAATATCGCCAAGTTCGCCATATGTATCGTCAAGTGTTACAAACAAACGGAGAGAAACGAATTTCTTATATACTTGAAGGTATATGACGGAATTTCAAATTTACAAAGCCTTGCTTGGACGCCGCAGGCGGACTGCCAGCCTTGCACAAGGCATTGGTGTACGCAACATATAAGTCCGCTGCGTGTTTGCAAACAGTTGGAAATATCAGTTTAGAAAGCACGCGCTGGTGCTTGACAGTGCATGTTGGCTAAGACGTACGAAGACACCTGGCCGATTAAAATATTATTCTGTTTTTGAGTTCTTTGAGTTTGTTTTATAAATTTGTATAATTCAAATTATGTCTGTCCAATAATAATTTTTAACACTTTACAACAAAGTTGAAAAGTGTTTATGATTTTGTTCATTCTGTCTGTCTGTCTGTCTGTCGGTCGGTCTGTCTGTCCGTTAGCACGATAACTGCCGTAAAAATGACTTAATCAAAATGAAATTTTAGTATGTTGTTCAGACGGTCTGTAGAACCTATGGAAGTATAAATGAATAATATCACCCAATTAGTTTTGGATTGAACCCGGGTCGAAAAAATGAAATACATTGAGCCCTATGCGACCTAATTTTTCAAACATTTTTTAAGCGGATTTAAAATTCACAAATTGCTTCGAAAATTTTAGGTAATATTCCAATTGTTCCATAAATTATATAAAAAACATTCAGCGAAATATATTCAGTAGTTTTTTAAATAAAATATAAAATAATAATTACACTTCTTATATGAAACGATCACGTGACCATGATATGAAACGATCACATGACCCACTTCAAAATGATATATGGCATCCATCTTGTTTCGAAATCGTGATTTTTTTAAGTTCTTTTTAATTCATATTGAGTGTTGTATCCGTCCTAAAACTACCTTATTTTTGCTTAAATTCTGTGCATCTACATACTGAAACAACGCAATGACAATATATTTGAGTTTAAATGCTCATCTAAATTTGATTATTTCTACAACTAAGCCTATTTTTCTCCTATGTAAAATGTAAACAGCAAAATATATAGAATGAGTTGTATTAGAATTCCTGTATTTTTTTAACACAAAATAATTTAGTCCATAGAGTCTGCATGGCTGATATGAATGAAATATTAATTGATTTCATAAAGAGAAGGACGATTTTTTTTCGATGAAGTTTCAAGTATAGAGTTTAATTTTTTGTAGCTCCATGGTCTTAAACAAAATGTTTAAATAAAATAAATTATTATAGTATTGTGATGAATGAAATAAATGGGAGAAAGTTATGAAAGAAATCCTGTTTTTATAGAGAGATCCAGGCGTGTTATTTTTTCTATGACGTCATTTGAATTAATTTCAGTTGTTTTCGATGAAGTTTTCAAATATAATAAATTATCGTAGTATTATGATAATTCTAAAACTATTACCTAGGAATGTATAACATTTTAGAGATGTTTAAACCAGGCAATTTATATTTCAATGCCATCATTTGAATGAAGTTCATTTTTTTCGATGAAGGTTTAAGTTTTCAAATATAATAAATTAATGCAGTATTGTGATAAGTTTCAAAATATTACCAAGGAATGCATTGCATTTTAGACTTGTTTAAATAAAATTGCATTGAAGTTGGAAAGTGTTTCATAATCAATGCTTTAAGCATGATTGATCTTTCTTGTTATCTATGTACACAATCACCTTATCTATTTTTATCTATATACACAGTCATTTTATCTATTTTTATCTATGTACACAATCAGTTTTTGAGTTCTTCCAGTTCGTTTTATAAAATTGTATAATTCAAATTACGTCCGTCCAATATAAATATTTAACTATGTACACAATCGCCTGAATTGATGGTAAATGTATGCGTTTCTCTCCTATTTCATTAGCCTTCTGCGATTGGAGTGTGTGTTGTGTGGTGTATTTATGAGATAAACTTAGTTAACTTCCAGGTAATTGATGACTTTTTTTATTCTTGCCAGTATTGATGAGTTTTTCAGAACTCTGTTAGTCCAGAGGGCCATACTGTCTGTTGCTAGTGCTCTAACATGTTATCTGTGCATCAGTGGACAGTATGATATGTAGAAGTCGGTCGCCGACATCCCCACAGACACAAAAGTCCTTGGCGTCTTATCGATCTGATATAGGAAGTACGGAAAAGGACCATGTCCTCTGCAGAACATTGTTGCTTCTCTATTTGTATATTGCCTGTCTGTTCTGACTTGTAGAGTAAATGGGTGTGCTTTATAGCCCTTTTCTAATGCCGTCCAGTGTTCATGCCACTTTTTAATATGGTATTGCTTTAGGTCCGCCTTAAGGCTTGAAATCGGTAGCTTGACACCGGTATGAATTGTATCTACAGGATGTTCCGTTGCGTTCTTTTCTGCCTCGTTCGCACACTCATTACCCTCTATTCCTGTGTGTGCTGGAACCCAACTTAGCTGTACTCTGCAACCTACGTTTCTAATTAAATTCTGAATATATCCCTAGCGTTCCCCAATGTCGTTTGCTGCTTCTTCAAGGCTTCAAGACTTGACAGGCTATCTGTGGAAATTACCGCCAGTGGCGACCCGTGTTATATCAACCATGTTAGAGCCTCTGAAATCGCATACATTTCTGCCTGGAAGACGGAGTTTTTATTTTGAAGTCTCTGTGCCTGCGTATGTTAGTGTGTTGTCTGTGTAAACGCAGAAGACAACTGACGCATCCAAGCTTGTCTTTTAGCCGTCTGTGTATATTGTTATTTTGCTCTTTGTTGGATATTCTGTTATGTATTTGCTAACACTGTCCGTGGTTGGATGTGTGGTTCAGTTTGGTAACAATTGTACATAATCCTCCTAAACAAGGTTCAGACCTGTCTCCTCGTGGGCCACTCTGAGTCTGCTGACTTTGGCTTTAAATCCTTCCTTTGTGAGAGTATGGTGGATGGGCATGACATTCGCCAGCACCTGGAGGGCCTCCGTCGGAGTTGAGCGATAGGCCTTTGTCACCAGTAGCAAGAAAGTCCTTTGTGCGGATGACAGTTTCTTTTCACGATATCCCTTCAGATTGGTGCCCCAAACACCCGCCGCATTACAGAAGACCCGCTCAACCACTGTCAAGTACCACACCTTGAGCAGCTTCGGTCGAATACCGCACGTCCTGGGAGCACACCTCCCTAGGTGCCTGTGCATTTGTAAAACTTTGGCGTTTAAGGCCTTAATGCGAGGCATCTATGACGGGGTCTGTTCTAATGTCACCCCAAGATAATTCAACGTGCTTTTCGTTTGAATTCCTCTGCCGCTGACCCTTATTATCGGCGATCTTTCCATGGGCTTTTTCTTTTTCTTTCCATATACTATCTGTACATATTTTTCGGGGGACACTGTGAGTCCTACCTTATCGCAGCAGTCTATGAAGTAATCAACCGCAGTCTTGTCACTCCACTCTAGTTCTCTCCTGGTACTACCTGACTGTATCATGATAAAATCATCAGCTTAAGCAATTAGTTTGGCAACACTGCTATTCATCGTATGGAGTACCTCATCGGCACCTAAATCCCAGAGTAGCGGGCCTAGACAAGACCCTTGCGGTCAGCCCTTGAAGACTTCAATTTCTTTACTTTCTGAACCCCTGTTGACCAAAACTTTTCTCTTACTGATGTACGTGGACAGTGTCCTAGCAATTTTGCCCGGGCATCTTGTCTCCTCCATTCTTCTTATCGTGCACCACGGAAGAAAGTCAAATGCTCCTTTTATAGCAAATGGGACAAGCACTGTGTGTTTATCTTTTTCATTGTGTTTTCCTGTATCGCTTCTAGGACCTCCTGGATAGCTGACTCAGTCGAATGCCTCTCCTTAAAACCATGTTGGTGTTTGCTGATCTATTCGCCATTCACTAGGTGCGCTATCAGTCTTTTTCATATCAGCTTCTCGAGCAGTTTACCCAGTGTTGGTAGTAGACAGATGGACCTATAAGCCCTCAGATCTTTAGCATCTTTTCCTTGATTTTGAAAAGAGAAAACTTCGCCTATCCGAAGGCATTCTGAGATATATTCAAGTGAGAGACACCTGTTCAGCCAGTCCTTCAGGAGTCCTGGTGCTTGCTTGTGTACTTTCTAATGATGAAGTCAAGTTTATCCGGTCCTGGAGCTTTGTTAGGGTTAAGGCTAAAAAGTGCTAATTCGCTTTCAGTGCTTGTGAATTGTTTATCTGAAGGGGCTGTGTGTGTCCTCTGTCTGTTATTGTGTGCTCCCAAAAAGTGTTTCTACTACTCCCAAATGCGATTACTTTTTGTTCCAGTGACTTCTGTTTATCCATTATATTTGAATTTCAATACATGTCATTTTTATCAATTTGGTGAAATCTTTATCAATTTAGCGACATTTTCGCCAATCTGGCAATATTTAAAAGAACATTTTCATTGATTTAGTGTCATATTTATCAATTTGGCGACATTTTCGTCAATTTGGCAACATTTAAAAAAACTCGCCAAGTTGGCGATATGCCGCCGCCACAATTTTGCTAAGAGTTACCAAAGGAGAAATAGGGTTTTCTTTTAGTAGATTCTTATATTCTTTCAAAGATATTGAATTTTTGTCAATTAGTCTTCATTTTCATTGATTTAGCGTTATTTTTATTAATTTGTCGACATTTTTATCAATTTGTCGATATTTTTAACAATTTGGCAATATTTTCATCAATTTGGCGACATTTTCGTCAGTTTGAACTCATTTAAAAAACTCGCCAAGTTTTCGATATTCTGCCAAATTCGATGTCAAAATTTCGCCAAGCTTTATGGACGGAGAAATGGGTGTTTCTTATAGTAGATAAACGGCTAATGGCGTCCAAATACAAAACTATTACCCAAAGTATCTTCTCTCGTGAATGGAACGAGCTAAATCCACGAGAATGATGATAACAAATTTATCGCATAATATAACGTATAGAATGTAAACATATTTCGCAATATTTAATACTTTCTTTTTTAATTTTATGAGATTCTTTTGTTTGAAAAATGTGCAATATCTCGAGAATGGTTCATGCTAGTATTCTAAAGTTAGCGTCAATCGTTTTCTAATGAAAAATTACATAAGACATGATTATTTAAGTGACTTTATAGAAGGTTTTGATTGTTTTTAAAAATATTTCAAAATTTCATTTCAAAATGTGTGGGTTCTGAACATTTGATTGCGTTTAAAAACAATAGACTTCCAGTATTCACCGATTCTAATTTTTGTTCCAAATTTTGTCCTAATCGCTTAATTCATTCGTGAGATACCGTCTCCACAGACTCACTGACACACACACACATGCAGACATCGCCTCAAAAACGTTTGATTCGTCTTCAGGGATGCTTGAAACGTGCTCTTCCGTCTAAAACTCGAATTCGAAATTTCGACCCCGTCACAATGCATTGCTTATACATTATAATATGTATAAAATCTGATGTGGGCAGCACATGACTTCCCGTATATAATGCAATAAATTTACTCCTTTTACAGTAAAAAAATAACGTATAAGATCCACGGTACTGTGTCTTTATCGTTGAATTGTACAATTGGCGATTTTACAGATGACAACATGTAACTCTATTTCAAAACACCCAATTAACTTATATTTCGTGCAACTCAAAATAAACAATTATCAATATTGATAGCATCCTCAATAGGCATTATAGGCTATATATCAATAATAATTAATTCATCAATTAGAAGTCATTTTCATTAACTTTGACGATATTTTCGTCAATATGGATAACATTCTCAATAAGTGATAGTCCATATATTGGAATATTTTACTAATTAATTCATCAATTACGAGTCATTTTCATCAATTTAACGTCATTTTTGCAATTTTAACGATATTTTTGTCAATCTGGGAAAGTTGGCGATACCTTGATAAATTATTCGCCGAGTTCGACAAATGCATCACCAAGTGTTACAGACAAACAGAGTGTTACAGAGCATTTCTTATATATTAGTAGGTATGCCAGTCATATGGCGGAAATCAGAATTTGCGAAACATTACTTCCCATTTAGCGTCATTTTTTAATGTTGAATTGTACATTTGGCTCTTGACAACATGTAAAACTATTTCAAAGTACCCAATTAACTTATATTTCTCTCAACTCTAAATAAACAATTATCAATAATGATAGCATCCTCAATAAGCGACATAGTTCATATATTAAAATATTTTAATAATTAATTTGCAATTTTGACGATATTTTCGTCAATCTGCGGAAGAATATCGCCAAATTGGTGATACGTCGCTAGATTATTCGCCAAGTTCGCCAAATGCATCAGCAAATGTTACAGACAAACGGAGAGTAAAGAATTTCTTATGTACTAGAATGTATGCCCTTCATATGACGGAAATCCGAATTTACGAAACATTACTTCCCATTTGGCGTCATTTTTATCAATGTGGCGATATTTTTGTCACTTTGGCAACATTTAAAATAATCGCCAAGTTGTCGAAATCCCGCTAAATTTCTTGCCAAGCGTTATGGACGGAGAAATGGGTTATTCTTATAGTCTCCTCTTACACTCATGTCCAAAAGTTAAGCGTAATTCGGAAAATGCGAAAAATTCGGAGTTAATATGGATACAGTGGTTCACAATCAATTGTGGAGTAACGTGGGACGAAGGTAAATAATTGGGCATATGCAAAACAGTTCAGTTGACATGTGCAAAGCACAGGCGCACGTTGGAGAGTGTATGAAACGGCCTCGAGCGGCATGGCCAGTTGAAGAAGAATTTTGCAATTGCTGTGGAATGGAGCGTTGTTAACAATCACAAAGGACGAAAGATGTCACAAAGATGCCAACCAGACATGTCTTTGAAGGGACGAATTATTGGAATGCCGGAATCCGGTCGATCCCAAACTGAAGCTTCTCGAATTCTGAATGTGTCTCAGCGTGTGATCTCCAGACTGTGGCAGAGGTTCCAAACCACTGAAATGTTACACAACGACCAGTACCAGGTCGGCCAAGGGTAACAACTGCTCGGCAAGACCGATATTTGGTGATAATTGAGCGACGTCAGAGGAACCGTTCTGCCAGACAACTTCGTTCAGCCCTGACAGCCGCCACAGGAATCACTGTTTCGAGACGAACTGTTTACAGGAGACTCAGACATGTTGGTGTCTATGCTAGACGACCAGCAATTTGCATCTCCCTGATGTCTGCACAGAAACGCGCGCGTTTACACTGGAGTTTGGAACATCGGCAATGCAGTGGACAACAGTGGGGCAATGTCATGTTCAGTGACGAGTCCAGGTTTAGCCTGCAAACTGATTCTCGTCGTACCACGATCTGGAGAGAACGTGGAACGCGTTTTCAACAGGGAAACATCACGGAAAGACATCGTTTTCCGTTTAGGGGGGTCATGGTCTCGGCAGGCATCATAATTGACGGCCGCACAGACCTCCACATCTTTGACACGGGGTCAGTTACCGGTCAAAGATACAGAGACGAAGTCCTTGAGCCTATAGTTCGAATGTTGGTGCTGTTGGTCCTGGTTTCATATTAATGGATTATAAAGTGCCTCCTCAGCGTGCGGCCTTGTTCAACGACTTTTTTCAAACTGAAAATATCCAGCACATGCAGTGGCCTGCCAACTCTCCTGAATCCAATAGAGCATGTGTGGGATATGCTCGAGAGACATATTCCCCGCTACCCACCAAGCTATGTTCCGCGATTGAAAACTGCTCTCCGTGAAGCTTGGAACTCTTTGAGCGCACAACTCATCCAAACTCTCATCGAAAGCATGGGAAATCATTGTGCAACATGCGTGGCTACCCGAGGTTCCCACACACCGTATTAAGCTGCAACATCACATTGTTTTAATCATTCTGTTTCACTGAGGTTGACACTCGTATTGTGACCCTTTTCTCAACCCTTTACTTTGGATTATAAAAGTCGTTATTATCCTTATTTTGCATTGTTTTCTTCTTCTATAACCCTATTACAGCCGCATACCGCGTTTCCTTCCATTTCGATGTAAATTTCATGAAATTTTTACATAAACAGCAACTATGCTTAACTTTTGGATATGGGTGTATGTTCTTTCCAAGATATTGAACTCAATTAGTCGCCATTTCATTGATTTAGCCTCGGTTTCATCAATTTAGCGGATTTTTATCAATTGGGTGACAATTTCGTCAATTATGCAGCATTTAAAAAGTCAACAAGTTGGACAAATTCCGACAAATTCGTCACCAAAATTTTAACAAACATTGCGGACGGGAAAATATATTATTCTTATAGTAGATACTTACATTCTTTCCAAGATATTATATTTTCGTCAATTAGTCATAATTTTCATTAATTTACCGTCATTTTTATCAATTTAGCGATATTTTCGTTAATTTACCAACATTTAAAAAGTCGTCAGGTTGGCGACATTTCGCCAAAAACTCGCCAAGCGTTATGGACGGAGAAATAAGTTATTCCTATAGCAGATTGGCTATTGACCCAAACTATATTTTCTTATGAATGGAGCTAGTTAGATCCACGAGAATGATGTCACCAAATTTATGGCATGATATTACATATGAAAAGGGAACATATTTCATAATAGTTAATATTTTTTATTTTATGTGATTTTTATTTGAAAAATGTGCAATATCTAGAGAACGGTTCATGGAAACGTTCTAAAGTGTTTGTCAATCGCTTTTTAATGAAGAATTACATAAGAAATGACTATTTGCGTAACTTTATTAAAGGTTTTGATTCTTTAATGATTTTTTCAAAAATTCAATCGGAAATTTAGGGGGGGGGTTCTGAACATTCGATTGCGTTTAAAAACAATAGGCTTCCAGCATTCACAGACTGTAATTTTTCTACCAAATTTCGTTCGAATCGCTCCACTTGTTCACACACACACACACACACACACACACACACACACATAGACATCACCTCAAAAACGCTTGATTCGTATTCAGGGATGCTTGAAACGTTCTCTCCCGTCGAAAACTCGAATTCGAATTTTCGACCCTGTCTCAATACTTCCTTTATACATTATTCTATGTATATAAGAAAAGTAAAAATTACTTTATCAAAATGAAATTTTAATATGTTGTGGAGATGGTCCGTGGGATGTATGGGAATGAAAATGGATAATATCACCCAATTAGTTTTGGTTTTAACCCGGGTTGAAAAAGTGAAATACATTGAACCCTATGGGACTTAATTTTTCAAACATTGTTTAAGTGAAGTGAAAATTAACAAATTGCCTTGAAAATTATTATAATCGGAAATATTCAAATGGTCACATAAAATATTTTCAGCCAAATATGTTGGGAAGTTTTTAAAATAAAAATTGAGATAATATACACACATAATATATGAAGTGATCACGTGACTCACTGCAAAATAAAATATGGCATCCATATTTTTTTTTTTGGTGTGTAAAGATCGTTTAAATTTATATTTAGTGTTGCAACCATCATAAAACCGCTTTATTTTTGTGCATTATCTGTGTATTTAAATCCCGTGCCTACGCAATTACAATATTTTTTATTTTAAATGATTACTAATCGTTGATTATTTCTATAACGAAGCCTAATTTTAACTTATGCAGAATGTAAACAAATCAAGCGATTGTAAGGTGAGGTTTATAAGAATTGATGAAATTTTTTCATGCAAAATTATTTAGCTCTGGAGTCTGGAATATGAGTGATACGAATGGAATATTCTTTGATTTCACACAGAGGAGCAGAGATTTATATTTCGATGAAGTTTTAAGTTTTCAAGTATAATAAATTGCTGTGGTGCTGAGATAATTTAAAAAACATCAGCGCTGAATGGGTCAGATTTTAGAGATGTTTAAATAAAATTGCATTTCAGTCGGAAAGTGTTTCATAATCAATGCTTATGTATGATTGGTCTTTCTTGTTTACTTCATATTTTACTCGATTTCATATATAGAATTCATATATAGTTTACTTAATCGACGCTTACTCACCGACGCATGGAGGGCTTGAAATTTGGAATATGTCAAATTGGTGCTCCAGTATTTTTACCATGCCTTTCGAAATTGTCAGCTCATTTTGCACTTCATATTTTACTCGATTTTATTTATATAATTCATATACAGTTTATTTATTTTGTTTGTGCCACTGAGGCGTTGAGTGGAGAAGAATTTTGGGATGGTGTCAAGTTTGAAAGCGAAATTTGGAACTTTGATACAGGATTTCCCTAGAAAAATCTTCTTTAACTTAGATCCCCAGTAATAATGCGGCTATGAGATGAGTTAACATAATATGAATAAGTCGTATTGCTACATACACAAGGAGATTGCATGTCAAAATTTAGAAATTTCATTGCAATTTTTTTAAAAATCTCTTGTGAGTAGTACACGACTTTCTCTATAGACTCATATTCGTTTTCTCTTTATTTCATTAATATTTCATTAAATTGAGTTTAATTGCACTATATAACACGCATAATTATTTGAAATTACACTGAATTTACACTTTTAATTCAATTTTCGTTTTCACTTGGTAACTGGAGGCATTTTCAAAAGCGGTGTAGCAAAATATTCAATTTTTTATTGAATATTTTGAGAACGGCTACTCCTAGAGGAATGAGGTTGGTCTTATTTTTTTTTATCGTCAAAAATTACGTATAAAAGAAGTATTTAATTGATACATCTGGACATACTTTAAAAGTTAACATAAACTGTATTTAATTTGCATTTTCTGACATTAAATAACAAAGTTCCGATCAACAGGTAATTAAATGGCTGATTAAAATATAGTGCAATATCAATATATCTGCTTTGTAGTCAAGAGTGGTACTAAATTTAATTTTCTTGCTTTATCACTTTTATTTCTTTTTTTTAATGATTAGATGAGATTTTAGAAAAATGAAATAGATGTTTATACACAGAATAATAATTGGAGTAGTAGTCAAAACTAGATTTTACAACATTACTATTATTATATATTTGATTAAAGCCATATAGAAATAGTGTTTGGTATTTTTTAATATATTAATCTTCAAATACTAATCTGTCAGTTAAGTCAATTTTAATATCTAAAATTTTAAGGGAGATATTTTCAAATACATGAGTAGCTAGGTGATGATATTTAAACTGATTTTTAGTAAGCAGTTCATTAAAAACTTTATTGTCAAATTTCTTAATATAATCCCTATATACATACATTCGAAGATGTAAAGGGGTTGCTTGTCCGGCAAATATAAGATAAGTTACTTATCGAATACGTTTTTTTAGACATACAATTATATACTTTGCAGAATTTTAGATATGTGGAATTATTATTAATTTGCAATGGGTCTGCACTAGGACACGTTTTACATTTATTATTATTACAACAATTGAAGAGAAAAGTTACTGATTGACCTTTGGTATTTCATTTTTCCAAATCATCAAAAAAGCCAAATTAACCAATATATATATTGTGTGTAACAATAACTCTGTGTGTGTAACAATAACTCTGTGTGTGTGTAACAATGAATTGCCTATTTGTTCTAAATAAGCGTCTGGAACATAAATAATTCAGGTACAGATAGCACCACTGAATTTCCAAATCTCCAGTTTGAACCAACAGCTTTCCCACCTGTCGTTTCAATCCAAATCATGTGGTCACTCGCAACAATGAGCACAAACGTCCATTGCTCGCCATAGCAACGCTCCCGGAGAAAGAAGGCTTTTGCTTCACAACTGCTAATAAAAAAAATAGAATTTAAAATTTTAATTTTTATACTTTCGGTTGAAAATTAGCAGAACATCAGAAAGCAGAGTAATTATTTGTTTTTGTTTGTTACAATGCAAAGATATATACCCATATTTTTGCCAAACAATAGAATTGTACCAGTCTTCCTTTTTCGTATGTGGCGAATAAGAAAACAAGACAGATCAATCATGCACAAAGCATTGATTATGAAATACTTTCCAACTGCAATGCAATTTTATTTAAACATCTCTAAAATGCGATACATTCAGCTGTAATATTCTTGAAATTATCACAATACTACAATAATTTATTACATTTGAAAACTTCATCAAAAACAAATGAACTTTATTCAAATAACGTCATGAAAATATAAATCGCCTGGCTCTCTATCTAAAAGCAGTAAATATTTCATTCATACATTTTTATTTCATTCAGTACAATACTACAATAATTTATTTTGCTAAAAAGCTTATCGTCTGTAAAATCAAATCGTGTATAAAATCGTCTGTAAATCGTCTGTAAATCGTCTGTAAAATCAAAGAATGTTTCATTCATATCAGCTACACTGCAGACACCAGGGCTAAATAATTTTGAGTTAAAGAAATTCAGCAAGTCTTATACAACTCATCCTACATCTTAATGTGTTTACATTCTCCACAAGTGAAAATTAGGCTTCCGTGCAGAAATAATCAAAGTTTGATGATCATTTAAACTCAAATATATAGTAATTACATTGTTTCATTATATAGATGCACAGAAATTAAGCAAAAATAAAGCGGTTTTAGGACAAATACAACACTAAACATAAATTAAAAAGAACTTTAAAAATCACGATTTTGACACAAGATGGATGGCATTAATCAGTTAAACTCAAATATGTTGTAATTGCATTGTTTCAGGATATAGATGCACAGAAATTTAACAAAAATAATGCGGTTTTAGGACGGATACAACACTAAATATAAATGAAAACGGACGTTAAAAATCACGATTTTAACACAAGATGAATACCATATTTCATTTTGAAGTGGGTTACATGATCTCTTTATATAATATGGGTGTAATTATTATTTTAATTTTTATTTAAAAACTACCGAATATATTTTGCTGAATTTTTTTTAATATTTTTTATGGAATAATTCGAATATTTCTTAAAACTTTGGAAGCAATTTGTGAATTTTAAGTTCGCTTAAAAAAATGTTTAAAAAATTTGGTCCCATAGGGTTTAATGTATTTCATTTTTTCAACTCGGGTTCAATCCAAAACTAATTGGGTGATATTATTCATTTATATTCCTATATGTCCCACAGACCGTCTGAACAACTAAAATTTCATTATGATAAAGTCATTTTTACGGCAGTTATCGTGCGAACGGATAGACAGACAGACAGACAGAATAAACAAAGTCATAAACACTTTTCAACTATGTTGTAAAGTGTTAAAAATGAATAAAACCTGCATATTTCGATGTATTAAAAAATATATATATGAATGACTTGTTACGGATTCGATTTAAAGATCGTTAGAAAGAGCGTACTTCAGTCGTTCCGATGATGTCAAGATAGAAACTATATGTGATAACATTCCGATCGCTAAGGAACCGATTCATGTGATAATAGCTTTAAATCATGCTTCAACATTAAATAGCAAAGAATATGATTAGAATTTTTTTTAAATCTTGCGAAATATGTCATGCCGGGCGTTCAGCTAACTTAGTACCGAATTTTATGGCTGCCCGATGCTTATATATTCCGTTACAGATGACATACACACACATATACACACAACACAAACATTTTTTTTTATTATGTAAGATATATTTTGTAATGGCCAGGCTCTTGATCGTCCAATCATTCGCCCATTATGTAACATATAAACACACACACATTACAACCATGATTAAACATGGATAGACGTAACTTTGTCTCTCAAGGGAATAATGGAAGATATGTTACATAAATATACCCAACATCAACTAATAAATGTAAAAGTTTTTTCGTTAGAAAACAAAAGAGTTGAATATTAATCTATGGCACCAAACGATGAAAAACAATTAAAGTGAAAACTGTGTCTGCTTTCTTTATCACTCACTCATTTTTTCTGTTTTTGTCAAAAGTGAAACACAAATTGAGAAAAGCCTTTCAAGGGGCCATTGAATAATTCGGAATATTTTATTAAACACGTTTCATTCTAGAGAATAATTGCCGTCAATTTTTGCTGCTTCTAAAAAAAGGTAAAAATGTCCTTGCAAAGTTCTTTACTTTCTGACAACAAAGAATAGCGCCTAATTAATTTTAAAAATGACTAGCAGCATACCCGTTTTTCGTACGGAGTATATAATATAAAGAAACTTATAATTCGCAATCATGTGCAAATTCTGTTAAAATATTAAATTTATTGCTCCTAAAGAGAAGTTTAAGAATATCTGTTTTCAATATCCAAAATTATCTTCACTGGCATATTTGAAGATTAAAACATCCTGGCCCCTTTTGTAAGTAAATTTACGAAAAAAAAAAGAAATTGAATCAATATATGCAACCCCGTACTACTTATATTGTCGCAGATTAGAAAATATGCCAGTGTGTTAGTAGAAGATTATCCGTATTACAATATGAGTCTGAAAAATCTTTGCCAAAATAAAAGAGATGACGTAATAAATTGAAAATATATATAATCCCCGTACTCTTTATGCCAGAAGGTCGTAATTGATTCCAATATATGCCAACCTATATCAAAACATATGCCAATATACCTGTACTACATATATTCACATAGATTAGAAGATATACCCGTGTATTTGTAGAATATTACTCGTACAACATACAATATATAAGTTTCAACAATTTTTGTCATAATAAAACAATTGCATAATAACTTAAAAATATCAATACCCCCTGAATTAATAATCCCCGAAAATATCAATAATAATAACGTTTAAACCTGAAGATCGTAATTGATATTAATCAATTACGAATTAATTAGTAATTGATATAATCGTAATGATTTTTTGCGCTAATTAGCGCAAAAAATCTCCCTTCAAACTCAGAGATAAAGTTTTAATTCACTTTCAAACGATTTTCAAGCTTTTCGTTTGGATAAACCACGGAGTTAAAGAGTAGAACTCCTAGGAAAAGTTTCGTTTTTCATTAATATATCAACAACCCCTGGTCTTAGATCCTCGAAACTTGAGATAAATTTATGGGGGGCTATTTTAAGGCTATCCACAAAATTTCATCAAATTCTGTTTAGCCGTTCTCCCGTGATGATGAGATAAACGAAAATTTCGTTTTTTACTAATATCTCGAGAACCACTGATCGTAGAAACTTCAAATATGGACTAAATTTTAAGTGGGACGATTTTCAGGCTACCCACAAAATTTCATTAAATTCGGTTCAGCCGTTCTCCCGTGATGACGGGACAAACAGACAGACAGACAGACAGATTTTCAATTTTATTCATATAGATTTCTACATATTATATATTTTTACTTTCTCATACGTAGTATTGACAAAGTATAGTATTCACGAAAATTTTCGTTTTCGAGATTTTGATGCTAATATATATTTTAAGACCACCTGAACATGTTTTCACTATTGTTGTAGTCATATATGTCTGTCTTTCTTTCTAATGTTTGTGGTCGATATCTTGTATATACGACAGTAGCCCCAAATATTAATAGATTTTCGCGAAACTTTAAATCCTGCTTATAAAAAATCTAGAACTAGATAGAATTTTTTTAATGTGAGCGAAAACTTCGAAATGTTATATACTTTAACATGGCAGCATAGGACACAATTTGACTTAATCATCATACATAAAAGGGTTTATTTATGGCTCAGCGATCACAATACTTCATAGTTTCAATCATTGTAAAAAATAGCTGCGATGCAATTTTTTTTTTGTTCGTGACGTTATTAGCCACCTTTGGGAGGTTAGTTACCCTCCCCCCTCCTGGGGTACACTGTCAGTTATGGTATTAATCGAAAGATTTTTTCAAGTCCTTTAAAGTGAATGGTAACACGCTATAGTTGTAATAATTTGAACCCACGATATTGATTTTCCAATTTTTTCTTGCAAAATTTGAAAAAAAAAAAGGAATTCTATTATGAGAAAGTCAAATTGAATCACACTATAGTTAATTTTTTTTATCAAAACGTCCGGAAGGCGTAGTTTGGGGGCCACCTGTGATAGATAACAAGTCAATACCCGAAATAGGAAATTTTGAATTCGAGGTGAGGTTTGCTAATTTCTACACCATTCTCGTGATACAGATTCTTGTGATTCTCGTACACAGTTTGCTTATCTTAAAATGTTCAGCTTATTCAATCAGCCACTTATACTGTCTGATTATCAGCAGAAATGCGAATAAATTCTAATCCTAAAACATAAATTACTAACTATTCATCCAGCATCTTTTCAAAATCAAAAGCAATTTTACTGCAGCTGAATGTATGGTTCGTGTTAAGGGCAGTTAACAGTTCAAAAATATCATAAAGCCCATACACCTAAATGCAATTAAAGTAATTGGATTTAGATTCCGTTATGAGGGAGGGTAACTGAACACAATTTTCTAATTTTCCTAAGAGAAGTCGGCGTGCGTCTTGAATACAAAACAGATCAGAAATTATTAGGGTAGCGTTTACTTAAAGTTAAGGGCTCAGAGTGGATAAATATTTAATATTTGAGTAGAACTGGTTATTCAGAAAGTGCTATAAAATTTAATAAAGCATTTTAAAGTTGAAAAATTAAATTGGAATGGAATGCAAAACTTTTAGAATAAATATTGAGATAAAT
The DNA here is from genome assembly GCA_951213105.1 of Amaurobius ferox. Taxonomy (NCBI): domain Eukaryota; kingdom Metazoa; phylum Arthropoda; class Arachnida; order Araneae; family Amaurobiidae; genus Amaurobius; species Amaurobius ferox. Next base: position 20,139,369 of record OX578133.1, read on the forward strand.
AGCAAAAATTTAAAATAAAAAAAATTTTTGAAGAAATTTTCATATTGTAGCAAACGGTACATGTACTTTATTTTTGACGAAATTATTAAGCATTTTTATTCATTTTGCATACTTATTTCATACACTCACAAAAATTTTCGGAAAACTAATAGTTACGTCTCCAGAACAGGAAATGGAAATCCTTATTGAACACCCTAACCACTTTAGAATTCAATGCTGAATCTGTACAGTAATCATCTACGCTCTATCTATAGGCAGTCCTAAGAAATAGATGTTGCAAGGAAAATATACATTTTTAAATCGGAAGTAACAGCTCTAGAACCGGAAATGGAAATCTTAGTGAGTCCCCCTAACTCCAGAATTCGATACTAAATCTATATCGTCCATCATATAAGCCTTATCTATAGCCAGTTCTGAAAAAGAGAAAGATGTTTCAAAAAATAGTTTTAAACCGGAAGTGGGGAAAGAACAGGAAGTTGAAATCCTTAGTAAAACACTCTACCTCCTCCAAAATTTGATACTACATTCATATCAATTATCATCTAAGCCTTGTCTATAGCCAATCTTGAGAAATATATGTTTCATATAAAATGTATATTTGTAATCGGAAGTGATAGTTCTAGAAGAATTCAATGCTGAATCCATATCTGTCACCATCTAAACTCTATCTGAAAAAAAAAGATATTTCAAAGGAAGTTTTTTAATCGGAAGTGAAAAAAGAACTGGGAGTTGAAATCTATATAAATAAAATTGAAAATCTATCTCTATGTGCGCGTGTGTGTCTCTCACCATCATCGAATTGCATGAAATTTCTTGGGCTTTTCTTTCGAATGGTTTCATCGAATTGCATGAAATTTTGTGGGTAGTTTTGAAATAACACCATTTAAAATATAGTTCATGCTTCGAGTTTCTAAGACCCGAGGGTTGTCGAGATAGTAATACACAAGAAAGATCAATCATGCATAAAACATTGATTATGAAACACTTTCCAACTGCAATGCAATTTTATTTAAACCTCTCTAAAATGCGATACATTCAGCTGCGATATTTAAAAAATTATCACAATACTACAATAATTTATTATATTTGAAAACTTCATCCAAAACAAATGAACTTTATTCAAATAACGTCATGGAAATATAAATCGCCTGGCTCTCTATGTAAAAGTAAATAAAAATTATACAAGTATCAAAATTATCACAATACTACAATAATTTATTTTACATAAAAACTTAAAACCATGGAGGTAAAAGTACTTTCTAACTCCATGCTTAAAACGTCATCGAAAAATCAATACAATAGAATCGTCTGCTTCTTTGTGGAAAATCAATCAATGTTTCATTTATATCAGCTATATTGCAGAGCTAAATAATTTTGCACTAAAGAAATTCAGCAATTCTTATACAACTCATCTTACAGCTTAATGTGTTTACATTCTCCATACGTGAAAATTAGGCTTGTGAAATTATACGTAAAATTTAGGCATTTTACCACCATGGCTTTAAGTTTCTAAGTAAAATAAATTATTGTAGTATTGTGATAATTTTAAAAATATTGCCGCTGAATGAAAGGAATGAAAAAAAGTTAATGAATGAAATATTAACTGCTTTTATATAGAGGGCCAGGCGATCTATATTTCGATGGCGTTATTTGAATAAAGCTCATTTATTTTTGATGAAATTTTCAAATATAATAAATAGTAGTATTATGATAATTTTAAAAATGTCACCGCTGAGTGTATCGCATTTTAGAGATGTTTAAATAAAATTGTATTACAGTTGGAAAGTGTTTCATAATGAATGCTTTATGCATAATAGATCGTTCTTGTTAATTCTTTTCCGATTTAAATAATTTAAAAAAGTATGTAAAAATAAATTTTATTACCATTGCATGTTTGGCTGGATTATATCAATTACGACTTTCAGGTTGAGGATTACGGGGATTACTGATATTTTTAATTTTTTTCAGCCATCTGTTTATTTTGGCAACGGTTTTTCAAACTCATATATTGAATTTAGCCAATTATTAAAACAGAATAAAATGGTACGGATACATCTTCTAATACCATTTTGCGCCTTTATTTTGGCATATGTTCCAATTTCTCAGCTTTTTCATTTTGCCATATTGATTAAATTTCATATTTTTTGTAACTTTGTTTACATACGCTATACTTTAGCCTTTGAAGATCAATTTTGCCCAGTGAGAGCAGAAACTCTTATACTTTATTTTTAGGAGAATTAAATGAAATATTTTAATAGAATGTTTGAATAACAATGCCATTTTGAATACTATAGGAATTTGCACAATATTGTAAATTTTAAGTTTCGTATATCATATATTCCGTACGAAGAACAGGTATACTGCTAGTGCTTAACTACACTACCAGTCCTCCATAATTTCTAAATCCATATCAGTTATCATCTAAGCTCTATTTTTAGCCAATCTTGAGAAATACCTGCTAAAAATAAAATAAAAAATTTTTGAACCGGAAATGGAAAAGAACTATAAGTGAAAATCCTCGATGGATCCCTCCCTTCTACTGCTGAAGCTATATCAGTCATCATCTAATCTCTATCTATAGTAGATTTTGCGAAATAAATATTAAAACAAGATAGAGCAATCATACATAAAGCATTGATTATGAAACACTTTCCAGCGTCAATACAATTTTATTTAAACATCTTTAAATGCGGTACCTTCCTCGGTAATATTTTCAAAATTATCATAATACCACAATAATTTATTATATTTAAAAACTTCATAGAAAATAAATGAACTTTATTCAAATGACGTCATCGATATATAAATCGCCTGGCTCTCTATATAAAAGCAGCATTTCATTCATAAACTTTTTCCATTCCATTCATTCATCACAATACTACAATAATTTATTTTATTTAAAAACTTTAAAACATGGAGGTACAAGTAATTTAACTCTATGCTTGAAACTTCATCGAAAAAATCATCTTCTCTATGTAAAATCAATGAAAGTTTCATTCATATCAAATATATTGCAGACTCCATGAGCTAAATAATTTTGCGTTAAAGAAATGCAGCAATTCTTATACAACTTATTCTATATTTTTTGGTATTTACGTTACTCATAAGTGAAAATTAGGCTTCGTTGTAGAAATAATCAAAGTTTGATTATCATTTAATCTCAAATATATTGCAATTGCATTGTTTCAGAATGTAGATGCACAGAATTTAAGCAAAAATAAAGAAGTTTTAAGACGGATATAACACTAAATATAAATTAAAAAGAACTTTAAAAATCACGATTTTGACACAAGATGGATGCCATATTTTATTTTGAAGTGGGTCACGTGATCTCTTCATATAAATGGTGTAAATATTATTTTCATTTTTATTTTAAAAACTACTGAACATATTTTGCTGAAATTTTATTTATGTATTTTATGGGATAATTTGAATATTTCCTAAAACTTTGGAAGCAAATTGTGAATTCTAATTTCGCTTAAAAAATGTTTGAAAAATTAAGTCCCATAGGATTCAATGTATTTCATTTTTCAACCAGGGTTCAATCCAAAACTAATTGGGTGATATTATTCATTTATATTCCCATAGGTTCCACAGACCGTCTGAATAACATACTAAAATTTTATCTTGATAAAGTCATTTTTGCGGCAGTTATCGTGCTAACGGACAGACAGACAGACAGACAGACAGACAGACAGACAGGCAGGCAGGCAGAATAAATAAAGTCATAAACACTTTTCAACTATGTTGTAAAGTGTTAATGAAACCTTTTCATTTAACGCAATAGTATGGCAAAAATAATTTATTTAAATGTAAATTTTAGCATCCAACCATCTATTTCTCAAGATTGGTTATAAATAGAGTTTAGATGATAACTGATATGGATTTAGCATTAAATTCTGGAAGAAACAAGATGATTTATAAGGGATTTCAACTTTCCGTTCCTTTTCGACATACGATTGAATTTTTTAAAACATCTATTTCTGAAGATTATTTATTGGTATAGTTCAGATGATGACTGATACAAATTTAGCATCGAATTTCATAAAGGGTTGGATGTTCACTAAAGATTTCCTCTTCCAGTTCTGGTAAAGTAACTTCTGATTCAAAATTTTCTATTTTTCTCACAACAACTATTTCTTCGGACAGGCTAGAGCTTAGATCATGAATGACACAGATTTAGCATCGAATTGTATAAGGGGTTTGATGTTCACTAAAGATTTCCACTTCCAGTTCTGGTAAAGTAACTTCTGATTCACAAATTTCCTTGTTTCTCACAACATCTATTTCTTCGGACAGGCTAGAGCTTAGATCATGACTGATACAGATTTAGCATCGAATTGTATAAGGGGTTTGATGTTCACTAAAGATTTCCACTTCCAATTCTGGTAAAGTAACTTCTGATTCACAATTTTCCTTGTTTCTCACAACATCTATGTCTTCGGACAGGCTAGAGCTTAGATCATGACTGATACAGATTTAGCATCGACTTGTATAAGGGGTTTGATGTTCACTAAAGATTTCCACTTCCAGTTCTGGTAAAGTAACTTCTGATTCACAATTTTCCGTGTTTCTCACAACATCTATTTCTTCGGACAGGCTAGAGCTTAGATCATGACTGATACAGATTTAGCATCGAATTGTATAAGGGGTTTGATGTTCACTAAAGATTTCCACTTCCAGTTCTGGTAAAGTAACTTCTGATTCACAATTTTCCTTGTTTCTCACAACATCTATTTCTTCGGACAGGCTAGAGCTTAGATCATGACTGATACAGATTTAGCATCGAATTGTATAAGGGGTTTGATGTTCACTAAAGATTTCCACTTCCAGTTCTGGTAAAGTAACTTCTGATTCACAATTTTCCTTGTTTCTCACAACATCTATTTCTTCGGACAGGCTAGAGCTTAGATCATGACTGATACAGATTTAGCATCGAATTGTATAAGGGGTTTGATGTTCACAAAAGATTTCCACTTCCAGTTCTGGTAAAGTAACTTCTGATTCACAATTTTCCTTGTTTCTCACAACATCTATTTCTTCGGACAGGCTAGAGCTTAGATCATGACTGATACAGATTTAGCATCGAATTGTATAAGGGGTTTGATGTTCACTAAAGATTTCCACTTCCAGTTCTGGTAACGTAACTTCTGATTCACAATTTTCCGTGTTTCTCACAACATCTATTTCTTCGGACAGGCTAGAGCTTAGATCATGGCAGATACAGATTTAGCATCGAATTGTATAAGGGGTTTGATGTTCACTAAAGATTTCCACTTCCACTTCTGGTAAAGTAACTTCTGATTCACAATTTTCCTTGTTTCTTACAACATCTATTTCTTCGGACAGGCTAGAGCTTAGATCATGACTGATACAGATTTAGCATCGAATTGTATAAGGGGTTTGATGTTCACTAAAGATTTCCACTTCCAGTTCAGGTAAAGTAACTTCTGATTCACAATTTTCCTTGTTTCTCACAACATCTATTTCTTCGGACAGGCTAGAGCTTAGATCATGACTGATACAGATTTAGCATCGAATTGTATAAGGGGTTTGATGTTCACTAAAGATTTCCACTTCCAGTTCAGGTAAAGTAACTTCTGATTCACAATTTTCCTTGTTTCTCATAACATCTATTTCTTCGGACAGGCTAGAGCTTAGATCATGACTAATACAGATTTAGCATCGAATTGTATACGGGGTTTGATGTTCACCAAAGATTTCCACTTCCTGTTCTGGTAAAGTAACTTCTGATTCACAATTTTCCTTGTTTCTCACAACATCTCTTTCTTCGGACTGGCTAGAGCTTAGAACATGACTGATACAGATTTAGCATCGAATTGTATAAGGGGTTTGATGGTCACTAAAGATTTCCACTTCCAGTTCTGATAAAGTAACTTCTGATTCACAATTTTCCTTGTTTCTCACAACATCTATTTCTTCGGACAGACTAGAGCTTAGATCATGACTGATATAGATTTAGCATCGAATTGTACGAGGGGTTTGATGTTCACTAAAGATTTCCACTTCCAGTTCTGGTAAAGTAACTTCTGATTCACAATTTTCCTTGTTTCTCACAACATCTATTTCTTCGGACAGACTAGAGCTTAGATCATGACTGATATGGATTGAGCAGCGAATTCCGGAGGAGATAAGAGGTTCTTTAGGATTTCCACTTACGGTTCTTTTTACACCTATGGCTGTAACGTTTTCATTTTCCTTGAAACATCTATTTCCGATAATCGGTCATAGATACAGATTAAATTACGATTGATATGAATTCAGCATCAAATTCCATAGGGCTCTGGAGATCCACTAAGGATTTCAAGTTCTAGTTGTTTTTCCACTTCCGGTTCAGAAATTATTTTTGAGACATTTTTCTTTATGAATTAGCTATTAGTCAGCAAATTTTATTTAATCATTTTTTTATTCTGAATCAGCTATTAGTCACCAAAATTATTTTTGAAACTTTTTTCATTCTGAATCAGCTATTAGTCAGCAAAATTACTTTTGAAACATTTTTTTTTTCTGAATCAGCTGCAGATAGAGCTCAGATGATAACTGATATGGATTCAGCATCCAATTTTGGAGGGGATAATGGATTTACCACGGATTCACACTTCAGGGTCTAAAGATGTCACTTACAGTTTTTCCAAAAATTTGTATGATTCTTTGAAAAGAGAAGTGAAAATCAGATCGCTTCGAAAACTACCAAAACAGTATAAAAATCTTTAATAATTCTGCCGAAAATAAAATGTACACATCACTTGCCAACATATGAAGGCTCCTTCATACATTTCTTGTTTACATTATTTTATTTCAGGCAATTCTTTTCTGCATGAAGTACGGGTTTTTGTTTAAAATATTTCGTAGTTTTCTTCCATAAAAAGATAGAAATACATCCACAGATCTTATATGTCTTCCATAAATGACATATCACGATACCACAGAGAATCATTTGTCTTTTAGCAACAATACGAATAGGAAACATTGTCTAACTTGCATACATTTCTTAGTCTATTCATATTTTATCTATGGCGGTAACGCTGGCTGTCAAAAGCTTTTGCGTGTGAACGAATTGGTGTTCTTTCGAAAATTCATGAATTGAATGTTTAAAGTATTTTCCCTAACATATAAATGCAAAATAAAGAATTTAAAAATGAACAGAATTCCACAGTTAAATGTAACAGAAAGACTTGCGGATCATTTTAATATTCATATTTTGACGAGTGTCAAGCTTTGTATTGTTTAAGGGACAACACACCTTTAAAATGCTTAAATAGCCTGTTAATTTTGATGCGAATCACACCTATGATTGGGGCGTCTGTGGTGAAAATCGTAAACGTGAAAATCGTACGAAAAATGTAAACACTTTGGATGCTTATATATCCGAACCTAATAGATAAAAATATAAAATTTTTTGTTGTTTTGTCGGAGATATGATTAAATTTATGAATATAAATAAATCGTTTCAATATTTTAATATTTTGAAGTTTATTGTTTTGAAAATATATATCTGATCTAGCGCGTCTTTTTTTTTTCATTTCACTTGCTTTCACTCAAAATATATTCGAAGATAGACATAAATAGTAAGTGACAAAAATATGTATTAGGACATCTAGTTTCTAGATCTATGTAATTTTTTTAAGTTATTACAGTTTTCGAGTAATCGTCTTGTTAAATTTAAGGAAATTGAAAGTTTTCCGTTTTTTTTTTATTTTTAATGCATATATCTCACAAACTAAAAGCGCTAGTTATGAACAATAAAAGAGAATCAATAAATAAAATACACTTTGTGCGAAGGATAAGGAAAATTTGAGCAACATACTATAAGCACGCACAAATATACACCGTAATGCAGCATACAGCTGTTTCGAGGATACACTGGATCCCCCTTCGTCATTTCAAGAGAACTAACAAACCCGAAGTCCAAAAGTGGAATGGGCGCAAAACGAAGAAACAGAGGGGGGGGGGGTTATATACACAAGATCTTCTTCTTCTTCGACCCAGACCGTCCGATCTACCCGAAAGTGTAAGGTATATATCTAACACCTGGATTAAGATAGAGTCAATCAGAAAGCAGCATGAAGAACAGTCCAGCCAATCCGAAACGAGAAGAAGCATACAAGATTGCCGTGTTCCAAAGCATAACAAAAAGCGCACCCCCACTTAAAAATTCTACTCTCTACTCTAACTTTTGGAACCCCCATTTGTATAATTCAAATAATTCTATCTCTTTCATATGGCTTGGAAGTAAATAACACTAACGAGCACACTTTATGTTGTTCTTAAACTCTCTCATTTCGTAACACACCTTTCCTTCGATCTTTTCCATTTTCAACTGGAGATTAAAGTCTGGATTTTCTCCCAGATAAGGCACCCCCATCAAAATTAAAATACCTTGAGCCTAAGCATAACAGGAATGTCTCGACAATACAAGTCCACTCCAAACAAGATTAAAAGTAAGTCCCAAGACGAAAAATAAGTTATTTTTATTTATTTTTCGTCTTGTTGGGACTGATTTATTCTTGTTCGGACATGTCTTGTCGAGATATTTCTGTTATGTTTTGGCGCACGCCAATCTTGCGTGTTACTTCTCTTTACGGATTGGCTGGCTGTTCTTCATGCTGCTTTGTGATTGGTCCTCTCTTAATCTAGGTCGTATGTATATAATCCCCTCTGTTTCTTCCTTTGGCGCCCATTCCTCTTTCGGACTTCGGGTTTGTTGGTTCTCTTAGGACCTGGATGATGACTGATATGGATTCAGCATCAAATTCCGAAGGAGTTGATTTACTAAGGATTTATACTTTCGGTTCAAACATTTTAATTTTTCTTCAAATATTCATTTCTCAGGATTAACGTAGACAGAACTTGGATCATGATTAATATTTTTAAAAACCATACATATTTGAAAAAACGTATTTTATAACATAGAATGCGAACAATGCCACTCTATGAAAGAGACATTTGTAAGAATTTCGTTTAAAATCTTAAATTTATATTTGTAAAGTTTTATCTAATACCAGCCAAAATGAAATTGTTGCACAAAAGTTTTACACTACATTGAGAGAAATTAATTTTACTTGTTTGTAACAGCATTTGTTTAAAATTTTAATGCAGCATACTAGTTCTTTGGAAATATCATTAACCCGAGAATGGTTTTTTGTATCTTTTCTCTTCTATTTTAAAATCACTTTCACTCAATTTTACTTTTATATTTTAATTCGCCTTTCTACTCACGTAGGGATTTTTTAAGAACTCATTTTAGGCTTCCAGATGCCCCTAGGTGATTCAGAAGACTGCATATTTTGAACACTTAGTGTCGACCACGCGACAGAACATAACGGAGTCAAATTTTGATTTTCCCGAGGGGGAACTGATAGAATTTTGAAAAATATTTTCACATTTTCCAGAATTCCTTCCCTCAAGTGACCTAGAAGGCTGAATCTTTACAAATATATAGTATCCTAACAGAGCATGATTTTCGATTTCTGCCCATGGGGTGGACAAAATGGGGAGGTCTAAAAGTCCTTCCAGACCTTCCAGAAGCCCCCCCCCCCCCCCTCAGTAACTTCGAAACCTGAATTTTTGCAGACTTATAGCATGGACCAGGGGGAAAGATTTTAACGGAACCAGATTTTCAATCCCCCCCCCTCGGTGATTGACAGAATAGAGGATTCGACCTGGAAGGCTGAATCTTTACAAATATATAGTATCCTAGCAGAGCAGGATTTTCGATTTCTGCCCATGGGGTGGACAAAATGGGGAGGTCTAAAAGTCTTTCCAGACCTTCTAGAAGCCCCCCCCCCCCCTCAGTGACTTCGAAACCTGAATTTTTGCAGACTTATAGCATGGACCAGGGGGAAAGATTTTAACGGAACCAGATTTTCAATCCCCCCCCCCTCGGTGATTGACAGAACAGAGGATTCGACCTGGAAGGCTGAATCTTTACAAATATATAGTATCCTAGCAGAGCAGGATTTTCGATTTCTGCCCATGGGGTGGACAAAATGGGGAGGTCTAAAAGTCTTTCCAGACCTTCTAGAAGCCCCCCCCCCTCAGTAACTTCGAAACCTGAATTTTTGCAGACTTATAGCATGGACCAGGGGGAAAGATTTTAATGGAACCGGATTTTCAATCCCTCCCTCGGTGATTGACAGAATAGAGGATTCGACCTGGAAGGCTGAAACATTTGCATATTTGTAGTATCGACCACGGAACAGAATCTGGGCCAATGTCTGATTAGCACGACTATTTTTAATGCTAAACGCCATACATTGTCATACAAAATAAAATTTATTAAAAGAGTTGTAATTTAATTTTTTAAGAATTTTAGTTCACTATCTTTGTCAGGCTTAAGCACTAGTGAAATAATGAATGAATTTTACAGTTACAGAAACTGTTTTAAAGTACTATTCCTTTGTTATGAGGAAAAAAAATAATTTTGTTAATACTCTGATCTATTATTTCTTAACGCAAGTATAACATCAAAGGAGGAGCAGCTGCTTTCATTCCCGTCATTTGCTTTTAGAACAGAGAAAAGAAGTTAGTGTGTGAAGGAAAAGAAGTCTAAAACAGGACAATGTGGGCATTAGAAGAATAAATAAGACAATTATTTCTTCTTGAAATGAGTAAACGATCTTATAAGCATATAAATGATGTAGAAAATAAAAATTATACAATTATACTCGTGTATCAAATATATGAAGTGTAGTCCCACATATTAACAAGAAAGATCAATCATGCATAAAGCATTGATTATGAAACACTTTCCAACTGAAAAGCAATTTTATTTAAACATTTCTAAAATGCGATACATTAAGCGGTGATATTTTTAAAAGTATCACAATACTACAATAATTTATTATATTTGAAAACTTCATCGAAAACAAATGAAATTTATTCGAATAACGTCATCGAAATATAAATCGCTTGGCTCTCTATATAAAAGCAGTGAATATTTAATTCATAAACTTTTTTCCTTTCCTTTCATTCAGCGGCAATATTTTTAATTCTATCAGCGGCAATATTTTTCGTTTAATCAAATTATTAACCGAGGTTGCCAAATTTATCGAAAAGTATTACAGACAGAATTTAATGTAATTTTTTTAGATAAATTTATTTGAAAAAAAAAACGTGCAATATCTCAAGAAGGTTCAGCCTATCGTTCTAAAATTTATGTCATTCATTTTCTACTAAAAAGTTACGTATACATTGATTTCCTATTTAACAGTATTGAATGTCCTGATTACTCCACTATCTTGACTAAACAGGAAAATCTGCATGTAAAGATAATTTTGTACAGCAAGAACATGAATTCTTATACTTTTTTAGGGGAACTAAATTAAATTTTTTAGAACTTTTGTAAATACAGCATAATTTAGAAAACTACATAAATTGACACATATTTTTAATCATAAGCAACGTCGACTATATCTGTTAGTTTTAAATGCAATAGTGTCCCATTTTTTCGAGGTTCACCGTGTTATCTGAGATAGCTTTTCTTTTTTTTTACACTGACTCTTCATTTTTCTTGATGAAGTTGAAACATCAACTCTCGTCGTGAAGTCCTTTAAAATATATTTTTAATTCGATTGAGTAAGATGATAATAAAGATTTTCTACCCATAGAGCTAGTAAAAATCTTCCAGTTACCTATTACGGCTGGAGAGATTCGATATTAAATAAATAAAGGCGAGCAACAGAACATGACGGATGACATAATTATAAATTTAGTAAGTGATAATAATAGTAAGTGATAGTAAATACAAAAGAGTGAATAAGAGGATGATATGTGTCCAAAATTAGGTAGAGCGAAATTTACCCCCCTCCCCCTCCCCAACCGATAAATTTCGATGATAGTGAATGCAGCAGGTAAGTTATTTAAAATTAAATGGCAGCAAATTTCAGTTTTTCTGTTTTCAATAGATCTGTTGATGTATTCGGTATTTACTCTCATAGGAAATAAACTATTCACATTTGCAGTTCATGTAAAAAAACTGTTCCTGTGCTCCACGATGGCCGTGTGTGGGATTGACTTTGCCGAATTGAAAAAGATGTCTTGTTTGTTTACTTGAAATTGCCTTGCCTCAGATGAAGTTTGCTGGAGCTTGTAATCTTCGCGAATAGTTACTTTCTTCGCTACGGGTGAAATGTTGTATTGGAACTGGTGAACTTGATTATTGACGTCATTGTTTACTTACCTTTGCCGAATTTGATTATGTTTTTATTGTTTGTATCTATATTGGGTGTATTTACTGTATATGCAAATTTTTAAATATATTATTTTATTGTATTATGGTATATATTTGTAATGGTGGGTGACGTCACTATAATGTAGCTTTTGTTTATTTATTGAAGTAATTACTGTTTTGAAGTAATTTGCTTGGTGGAAGTTGTATTGATTAATTTTGATCAATCAGTTAGTTAAGCTTTGTATTATAACAATTGTTAAGTAATTGTAATATTGAATGATATTTTGATTTGATCATGTTTTATGCTGGAGAGATTGATGATTTGGTGGGTTCTCTTCCTCCTTGGGAGGATGTTTGTATTGAATCTTCTACGGGTAATGATGATGATGATTGGTATCCCATTCGGGAAATTGTTGAATACTTAGAGTCGTTTAAGAACTTTTGTCATGAGAAAAAAAAAACGTCTCATTTTGCTAGACTCCTTCAGAGACTTCTTGTAACACAGTTCCTTAGGCCTTTTAAGGACCTATTTGTTATGACACATCACAACAATTTTATGTTATTATTCAAAATTAACAATTTTTTATAAATCATTAAATATTTTTTTTAATTATTTTAATTTTAATTATTTAAATTTTATCTTTAATTTATCATTCTAAATTTATTCTATTCAAAATTAACTTATTCAAAATTGCTTTTATTTTTATATTCATTAATAAGTCAATTGTCTTTTTTTTTTTAAAATTAAATTGTAGATGCACTGCTATCCATTCACGTATTTCACTCTCACTGTGAATGCCTTTTTATTTGAGCTTGATAGCAGCGCACTCTTTCGGCAATTGGCAAGATCTTCATTTCCGGTGGAAAGGGGAATGTTGATCGTTTGGATAGAATCTGTTATGTGGATTTTAACTACACGTCCGGTCAGAACGCATAATTCAGTAATATTGTTCATTAAAACAATCTCCGACATTGGCCGTGTCGAATAAAAATACATAAAAATCAAATTAATGGAAAATGAGGACAACGGACATGATATAAAACATTAACAATATATTTATTAACAAAAAGAAAATTAAAAATAATAGTAAAAACATATTTAATTGATTCAATTAACATCCTTACTAAATCATAATCACTCTCCATTGACATTCGTGTTTGACATTTTCTAGATCATGAATATTTAAAGTATATAATTAAAAATCTCCATTTAAGTTTACAATTAAATTCACCCTGATTATTTCACTCAAATGTAAATTGAATAAGATGTCGAGAGAGTGCGAAATTATCTAAATTAGTGTCAAACAGACAGAGTATAAGAGACAGGCATTTCGTACCTTCGATGCTTCGTTGGGTCGTCGCTGGATGCGGGGAACTTCGACCGCGGAGGAAACGCCGGTCATCGCTGCAGACGTCTTTTGGAGAACTTTCTCTCCGAAACAATTCAATTCTCCTCTTTTTTTGAAGAATCTAACACTCTCTCGAACATCCGAAAAATGTCTCCTCCCACGCAATTAAGCCCCAGGTTTATTACAGGTTCCCCCAATTGAAGCCCCTGGTATTTTCATTGGATATTTCAGAATTATGTCCAGCTATTGGGTGCAGTGATGACAGAAAGACGGCGATCACCCCAGAATTAATATCTGGCAGGTGGGCCAGCGTTCCCACGACCCTGGGTGCACGTGTCGCCGAACCGGACAAGGGTCAGCTCTCCTCAAGAACGCCCTGCTGTGCGCCCCTCTGTAACTGAGCCATCGCTGTCCATATTTCCCAGAAACATGGATTGCTCATCCTTTTGCAGGTGTTCTCTTAGGGAACTGTATATGAATTATAGGAGAAGCACAGGGACCATCTTTGTCGGTTGTACTCCCTCCATAATTCGCAATGTTCCATATTTGCCTTGGAACAGAATCTAACCCTGGATCGTCATCTCGCTCCTCGAAATTGTCAACAAGAAGTTTGGGCGGGTTTTTTTCTGTGTTGATTCATTCTTCTAGAAAAATTACCAAACTTCAAGGTTGTGTGTTTCAGGACAGGGGTGCCTGGGTGCCCTTTGTCCAAGCCATTGTCTCGGTTTTTCGTTGATTGATGTCGCGGAAAGGGAAGTCTGAATTTTGGTAACATTTTCTTGAAATTTCATTTTATTGATATCATTCATTTGATTGGTAAAATTCATTTCATTGATATTTTTTCATTCTTATTGGTTCTCAATTCATAATTTTATGTTATTTATATTGGCAAAATATTTCATTTTTAACACTTTACAACAAAGTTGAAAAGTGTTTATGACTTTGTTCATTCTGTCTGTCTGTCTGTCTGTCCGTTAGCACGATAACTGCCGTAAAAATTACTTAATCAAAATGAAATTTTAGTATGTTGTTCAGACGGTCTATAGGACCTATGGGAATATAAATGAATAATATCACCCAATTAGTTTTGGATTGAACCCGGGTTGAAAAAATGGAATACATTGAGCCCTATGGGACCTAATTTTTCAAGCATTTTTTAAGCGGATTTAAAATTCACAAATTGCTTCGAAAATTTTAGGCAATATTCAAATTGTTCCATAAAATATATAAAAAAAAATTCAGCGAAATATATTCAGTTGTTTTTTAAATAAAAATTAAAATAATAATAACACCTCTTATATTAAGCGATCACGTGTCCATGATATGAAACGATCACATGACCCACTTCAAAATGATATATGGCATCCATCTTGTGTCAAAATCGTGATTTTTAAAGTTCTTTTTAATTCATATTGAGTGTTGTATCCGTCCTAAAATTACTTTATTTTTGCCTAAATTCTGTGCATCTACATACTGAAACAACGGAATGACAATATATTTCAGTTTAAATGCTCTTCCAAATTTGATTATTTCTACTAGTAAGCCTATTTTTCACCTATGTAAAATGTAAACAGCAAAATATGTAGAATGAGTTGTATTAGAATCGCTGTAATTCTTTAACACAAAATCATTTAGTCCATGGAGTCTACTTAGCTGATATGAATTCATTGATTTTAGAAAGAGAAGGACGATATTTTTCGATGAAGTTTTACGCATTGAGTTTACTTACTTGCAGCTCAATGGTCTTAATTTTTAAATAAAATAAATTGTTATAGTATTGTGATGAATGACATGAATGGGGGAATTATTTATGAATGAAATGCTGCTTTTATAGAGAGAGCCAGGCGTGTTATTTTTTATGACGTCATTTGAATGGATTTCAGTTGTTTTCGATGAAGTTTTCAAATATAATAAATTATCGTAGTATTATGATAATTCTAAAATTATTACCGAGGAATGTATAACATTTAAGAGATGTTTAAACCAGGCAATTTATACTTTAATGCCGTCATTTGAATGAAGTTAATTTTTTTCGATGAAGGTTTAAGGTTTCAAATATAATAAATTAATGTAGTATTGCGATAAGTTTTAAAATATTACCGAGGAATGTATTGCATTTTAGACATGTTTAAATAAAATTGCATTGAAGTTGGAAAGTGTTTCATAATCAATGCTTTAAGCATGATTGATCTTTCTTGTTTTTTAATATTTCTATTCATGTGAAATTTAGTAGTTGGAATTTAGAAATTATTTTGACAGTAATTGTTTATAATTTTCAATTCAGTCATTTTTACTTTGATTAGAAGATTTTTGTTCATTTAAACATTGTATTGAAGTTAGAATGTCATTTTTTACATTATCAAGAATTTTATTTTGCAATTTGCATTCATTATTTTGGTTGACTTATGGTCTGAATATTTTAACGTTTCAAATTTGTTGAATTATTTCTCAGAAACTTAGAATTTCAAGTAGGAAAATTTTATATTCACTGTATATTTTAAGTTCATTTATGAACCTTATCTACGAATTGTTCAATTTCGGTTGTGGTTCATTGAAATTAATTTCAAAAATTCATTCTTCATTTTTATTTGGATATTTATTTTGATTGAAATTTAGATGTTTTTTAGGTGGTAGTTAATATATTTTTAATGGTGGTAATTTATTTTTTATGTGATTTTGATAGGATTTTTTTGTGCACTCACAACTGTACTCATCTCAAAATTGTTTTATCTGTAATCATTTCAACTCATGATTGTTCAGGTAACTACACTCATCTCAAATTTATTTGTTTTATCAGTACTCATTTCTCATCTCAAAATTATTGTTTGTTTACTCTCATCTCAAATTGAATTATTATACATGTACTCATCTCATTTCAACGCATTTGGTTTATACTCATGTCGACATTGCCTTGACTCATATCTATTCATTCATAGATAATTGACTGGCTGTATTCTTTACTCTATACATGGATTTTTGTATGCAATTTTGTATTTTGTTTAGAGAAAATATTTAGTGTATATTGTATTGGACATTCATCAAGCATTGGTAGATATTTTTTTATTCAATTGTTTTACTGTGAGGTTAAATTCTTTTTTATTATATTTTTTCTTTAGTGAGGGATTTTATGTTGTGACACATCACAACACTTTTATTTTATTATTTAAAATTAACAATATTTTATAAATCATTAAATATTTTTTTAATTATTTTAATTTTAATTATTTAAATTTTATCTTTAATTTATTATTCTAAATTTATTCTATTCAAAATTATCTTATTCAAAATTGCTTTTATTTTTATATTCATTAATAAGTCAATTGTCTTTTTTTTTTCTAAATTAAATTGTAGGTTCACTGTTATCCATTCACGTATTTCATTCTCACTGTGAATGCCTTTTGACTTGAGCTTGATAGCAGCGCACTCTTTCGGCAATTGGCAAGATCTTCATTTCCGGTGGAAAGGGGAATGTGGATCGTTTGGATAGAATCTAACACTGGATCGTTATCTCGCTCCTCGAACTTGTCAACAAGAAGTTTGGGCGGGTTTTTTCTGTGTTGATCCATTCTTCTAGAAAAATTACGAAGCTTCAAGGTTGCGTGTTTCAGAACAGGGGTACCTGGGTGCCCCTTGTCCAAGTCATTTCTACATTGTCTGGGTTGTTACAGGTATTAAAATAATCATGAATTCATAGAAAGTTTCTTCAAAAAGATGTGTGAATTATTAAAATCTTTAAGAAAGGAATGTTTTCACAAGTAATATAGCATTTGCACGCTGCCACAACTGCTGCCGTGTTCATGCGGAGTACTGTCACGTTAAACATGTATGTCCAAAAATCCTTCCGAGAGGTTGGTGGTAGGGGAAGGAGGGTACGGTCCCTGTGGATGGCTCCTCCACTGGGTTCCGGTCTAAATTGGGTGGCACTTCCCGGCCGTCCAAACGGTTACCTTACACCTTTCTGGTAGGTCGGACGGTCTGGGTCTCAACAACAACAAGTAATATAGCATTATTTTTTATGGAGATAAATATCCAATTTATAGATGATCAAATTGTACTTTACAGTGTCGCTAAGTGTTGTTAAAATAATGTATCTCTGAAATTGGTGAAATTGCGTACATGTTGAATCGGCATTGTTTCTTTCGTTCTTCAATGAAAGTGTGCATCATTGGTGATTATCTTTCACATCATATAAAAAAAAAATAAATGGTGCAATATTGAGCAAGTAGAGAAGTGAATCTCGAAAGTGTTGGAGTTTTTAAATATAATTTTGCCAGTATCAACATCTTCATTCTCAAATCAATGAGAATGCAAACACGAATCTACAATTATTGAGCAAGTAATAATAGTAAAACCAACAACAACAAAGAAATCAAAATATACATGTTCTACACTGATTAAAGTTCACTTGAATTGTGCATTATTTCAACAGGTGACTAACATAATTTTTATCTGTTAGAGTAATAAAGAACATTTTTTGTTACTTGTACCAGTGAGTGATTAATGAACAATTAATATACATTTTTTTTTGTCTCAGGAATGACATTATTTTAGTGACAAAAAAAATCTGTTGCAACATCAATTTTTGTTATAATAAATATTTTTATTAATTGTATTTTTAGATCAAGATTCTAGGTAAATATTCTAGAATCAACTTAATATGTATTAAAAGCCTCTTATCTATTATGTACTTGTAATTTTTAGGAGCTCACATGTAAAGATGGTTTATATAATTTATTAAATACATAACGCATTAAAATATTGATATTCTAAAATCTATTTTCCCCTTCCATTAAGTTATTAAGTCTTTAACATAGTAATTTCCCCTTTAATTGCATGTGAATGACCGACCGACTTAATCAGTGTAGTGGTACGACTGTTTAATTGATCTCATTATTATTTAATTAGGTCCTTTGAGCAGTTTTATCACAACACTATTTTTAAAGGTTTGTTACGCTTACCTTCTTAAGTATACAGATTGGGATGTAAGTATAGAAGAGGGGAAGGCAAATATTAAAGAGATTAATTCTTTAAGGGGGTTTATTAGGGAAAAGGATCGAGTTATCCAGACTCTTGAGGCTAGGATTACGGATCTGAAGGTAACTAATGATAATTTTATGAAGGATAAATATCCTGAGCACCTTGATGAAATTAATTAGCTAAGGGAAAGTTCTGCTGTTTCCGATAAGTCGTTCTCTGAAATGGAAGAGGAAACTGTCAGTTTGAAAGAATCTCTGAAGCAAAAGGAATCTCAATTGAGAGAATTCCGGAATAAGATGAGGAATCTTTGTGATTTGGTAGAGGTTAATGCTCAGATAGAAACATTCAGGATTAAATTGGTGACAACCAATGCTGAGTTGGTGGAGGTACAGGAGAACGCCTCTGATTTTCGGCGACAGTTGAATAAAAAGACAAGTCAATTGGAAAGGTTAAAGGATGAAATGGATGATAGGGAAGTTGTGATCCATGATTTGAACCTAAGGCTTGAACTGGCGATTAAGCGGGGCGAATCGCGCCTTAACTCTGTTTTGGCGCTGGTAGAGAGTGATCCCAGAATTGTTGAATTCAATGGTCAGTCGGAGTCAAGGGAGGCTACGATTAAAAAGAGATTACTAAAGAGCTCATTGAAACTAGGCTCAGGATGAAGGAGATGAAAGTAGCATCTGAGGAGAAACTGGTCGGATTCATAGTGAACAAGAGGTTCTAGGATCTTTGATTGAAGAGAAGGAACCCTCTTTGAGTATAGATAATAAAGAATATTTATCTCTGAAGCTGGCCATGAAGGAACAAAGCGATTTGTTAAGTTTAGCCAACACTAAATTGGTTTCGGTTGGGCCTCCTGGACCTCTTGACTCTGCCACTGGTGGAACTGATTCAGATAGATTGGAACAAGGGTCGCTTGTAACGGATTGGTGTTTGATTGAGGCATCTCATAGGATTATGGAAATGGAGCAATTACTTGAGGATAATCGGAGGAGTCTACTGAGTACAAATCTCAGAATTGAAGACTAAGAATAAAGTTTACTCTCTCGGTGAAACTTTGAGATCTGGAGAGGTGGACTCCGGTGTGAATCGTCCAGTTGGAGCTTCCCAATTCTCTGCCTCGAAGAGGGCAGTCATTGCGCGCCCCTTGGGGGCAGGAACTGCTGAGGACACGAAGTTGTCTCTTTTGGGTTCTTCTAACCAGAAACTTTTGCCATTGGTGTGGATAAGATGTTTGGTGTTTCTGGTGGGGGAGTTCTACTGGAGGTCCAGAGCGAGCCTGCTGCTTGTGCCCTTTTAGAGGAGTTACAAAGCAATTCTGAACTCAAGAAGTTGTATAAGTTTGAGCGGCCAGCTGAACGTTGGCCCAAAATTATTTTGTTCAATGTGGAGGAATCTTCTAAACTGGAAGATATCCAGCTGCGTTTAATGACTCAGAATCCGAATTTGCTTATTCAATAGGATTTGGTTCGCTTCAAGTTTAACACGAGGGCTGGTCAACTATGTTGTAAAGTGTTAAACATTGAATTTTTCATTTTTATAAAATTACAAGTTCAATAGATGGCTAAATTATCATTTGTTTGCTAATTATTTTTCATACTTGACTTAACTTCTACTACCAACCGTTGATTTTATACTTCTTTCGACACTCTCCTTGAATCACCTGCTATATACTATGAATTTAATTTATTTCTATCAACCATCATTGATACATTATTGATTTTACACTTTTCGTGAAACATCCGATATAAAAATAATTCAAAGGAAACTGCAAAATCAAATTTGAATGAAACTATTTCATAGAATGCGATTCATACGATGGATTGCACAATGTTGAAGAGCAAAACCGTTCGACTCATCAGCAAGGACATGATCAACTATTTGGACGGCCGGGGATTGCACAATGTGTAAAAGTATATCAACAGATTTACTTATATAGATTAGTAGATAGAATAAAGTATCTCTATTAAGCTCAGGCGATATATGGACGCATTAAAGCTGTCAAAATTACATAAACGGCACGGATATTAGCAAATATTAGTAATTGGCGATCTATAGTCATTTTATGCCCAAGTGAGTAAATTCCACATTATAGGTTAACTCATGAAAACCAGATTCGAGATTAAAAGTCCAGAATTCTAATTATTGGATCAACAAGGGTTCATAGAATAGAATTAGTAGAGTGAAATATGAAAAGTAATCAGCAAACAGGAAAGAATTTGGCTATAACATTTGCATCCCCCGGAACAAATAATTTCATAAAAATACGAAATTCAATTTTTGTACGACCTACCAATTAAAGTAATGCCAATCAGTAAAATTTTCACCTTGCTTAATATAGTCGAATGAAATTTACCCGGTACCTTTTGATGAAAATTCGCCTACATGTCAATAATTAGAAATTCTTGACTTATCTTATTTTACCTTAATTGAAAGTGCTAATTTTACTAAATTTTATTTTTGTGTGACAATAGTTTACTTTCTATAAGAGTAAATATGGGGGAAATCAAGAATTATCTATAAAAATAAGAAAACGCTAATTGAAATTTATTACCATTTAATTTTAAATAATGTATTTGTTACTAGTCCCAATCGAATGAAAAATATCTAATAACAATAATTGAAATATCTCAGCGATTTATTTTATAGAAATGTACTTTCCACTTATTAAGCCTAGCGTGAATTGTACTAATGGACACTTTGGAAGGCCGCACAATAATTAAAAAAAAAGAAAAAAAATTCGCATTTTTATAAAATTACCATTTGCAGGGATATATGAATTCCCCTTTGTTTGCTGATTATTTCCCATACTTAACTTCAATCAACCGTTGATTTTATATTCCTTTTTGACTCTCTTCGTGGAACTACCGTTATAGCAATAATTCAAAGAAAACAGCAAAATTGAATTTGAGTGGAACCATTTCACAGAGATGGATAAAAATGCTATCTGATATTTTACAAATGCAGCAATACATAGGTGATGCGATTCATACGATGGATTGCACAATGTGGCAGTTAAATGTATATCAAAAGATTTGCTATTTCAAATCAATAGGCAAAATAAAATACCTCAGTCCTAAACTCAGGCGATATGTGGAAGCATATAAGCCGTCAAAATTACATAAACGGCAGATATTAACAATTAGAGATCTAGTTATCATTTTATGCCCAAGTGAGTAAATCCCACATTATAGTTTAACTCATGTAATATTCTAAATTCGGAGACCAAAGTTCTAATTATTGGATCAATGATGGTTCATAGAAATAAATTAAATATATAGTATAACGGATGACTCAAGAAGAGTGTAGAAAGAAATATAAAATCAACGATTGGTCGTAGAAGTAAAATGAAATATGAAAATTAATCAGCAAACAGAGGAGTATTTAACAATGACAGTTACATCCTCCGGAAATGATAATTGTGTAAAATGCGCCATTTAATTTTTATACGAGCCACCAATTAATGTAATTTCAATTAGTAAAAGTTTCGCCGTTCCGTATTAGGCCGAAAGAAATTCACCAGGTACCTTTTAATGAAAAATTCGCTGAGATAGCAATAATAGAAATCCTTGACTTATCTTATTTTACCTGAACTAATAGAATTAATTTTACTTTCATAAATGAATTTTACATTCATGAGGTAATAACTTACCTACGGTAAAATTACATATGTTAGACATCAACAAATCTATTTAAAACAGGCCAATTGAAATCTTCTATCCTTTCATTTTGAACAATTTTTTTTTTACTGGCCCCTTCCAATCGGGCGAAAAATATCTAATACCAATAATTGGAATATTTCATCAAAATGTTTATCAAAATGTACCGGATAAATTTCTGTTCCCATAATTAAAAGTGACAACATTTTTGCTAATAGATACTTCTTCATTGGGTGCCGTAAATAAAATTAAAAGCATTTAAATTTTGTATTTTTATAAAATGATAACTTCCATGAGGAGCAACTATCATAGCTAAATTATCTTCTGTTTGCTGATTTTTTTTCATATAATCACTTTCATAAGTCACTTTTCATAAGTCACTTTCATAGTCACTATTTTTCATATAGTCAAAAAATTTACCCCACACCTTTCGATAAAAATTCGTTGAGATATCTATAATTATAAATTCTTGACTTATCTTATTTTACCTTAACTGGTACTATTTTATTTTCATAAATGAATTTTATTTTATAGGATAAAAGTTTACTTCCTATGAAAGTAAATATGGAGAACATCATTAATTCTATTTAAGACAGGAAAACGCCAATTGAAATTTGCTACCATTTAATTTTGAATAACTTGTTTGTTACTGATCTCTTTCAATCGAACGAAAAATATCTAACAACAATAATTGTCATATTTGGAATATCTCAGCAATTTTTTTTCTCTAGAAATGATTTTTTTCTCGCTAATAAAATTGAAAAATTAAATTCTGCATTTTTAACACTTTACAATAAAGTTGAAAAGTGTTTATGACTTTGTTCATTCATTCTGTCTGTCTGTCTGTCCGTTAGCACGATAATTGCCGTAAAAATGACTTAATCAAAACGAAATTTTAGTATGTTGTTCAGACGGTCTGTAGAACCTATAGGAATATAAATGAATAATATCACCTAATTAGTTTTGGATTTATCCCGGGTTGAAAAAATGAAATACATTGAACCCTATGGGACCAAATTTTTCAAACATTTTTTAAGCGAATTTAAAATTCACAAATTGCTTCGAAAATTTTAGATAATAATCAAATTGTTTCATAAAATAGATATAAAAAAATTCAGCAAAATATATTCGGTAGTTCTTTAAATAAAAATTAAAATAATAATTACACCTCTTATATGAAACGATCACGTGACCATAATATGAAAAAATCACGTGACCCACTTCAAAAAGAAATATGGCATCCATCTTGTCTCAAAATCGTGATTTTTAAAGTTCTTCTTAATTTATATTGAGTGTTGTATCCGTCTTAAAACCGCTTTATTTTTGCTTAAATTCTGTGCATCTACATACTGAAACAACGCAATGACAATATATTTCAGTTTAAATGCTCTTCCAAGTTTGATTATTTCTACTATTAAGCCTATTTTTCACCTATGTAAAATGTAAACAGCAAAATATGTAGAATGAGTTGTATTAGAATCGCTGTAATTCTTTAACACAAAATCATTTAGTCCATGGAGTCTGCTTAGCTGATATGAATTCATTGATTTTAGAAAGAGAAGGACGATATTTTTCGATGAAGTTTTAAGCATAGAGTTTAATTACTTGTAGCTCCATGGTCTTAATTTTTAAATAAAATAAATTATTATAGTATTGTGATGAATGAAATGAATGGGAATATATTTTTGAATGAAATGCTGATTTTATAGAGAGAACCAGGCGTGTTATTTTTTCTATGACGTCATTTGAATGAATTTCAGTTGTTTTCTATGAAGTTTTCAAATATAATTAATTATTGTAGTATTACGATAATTTTAAAAATATTACCGAGGTATTATGTATCGCATTTTAGAGATGTTTAAACCAGGCAATTTATATTTCAATGCCGTCATTTGAATGAAGTTCATTTTTTTCGAAGAAGTTTTCAAATATAATAAATTAATGTAGTATTGTGATAAGTTTTAAACTATTACCGAGGAATTTATTGCATTTTAGAGATGTTTAAATAAAATTGCATTGAAGTTGGTAAGTGTTTCATGATCAATGCTTTAAGCATGATTGATCTTTCTTGTTATAAAATTATATGTTCCTGTGGGTGCAACTATCATAGCTTCTCCTGCGTTTGCTGACCATTTTTCATTCTTTACTTAACTTTTACTATCAACCGTTTATTTTATATTGCTTTCCGACTCTCTTCGTGAAACACGGGTATAACAATCATTAGAATAAAATTGCAAAATTACATTTGAATAAAACTTTTTTATGGAAATGGATGAAAACACTATCTAATATTTTACAATTGTAGGAATACTATAGTGCGATGATGCGATTCGTACGATGGATTGCACAATGTACCATTTAAAAGAAAGTCAGGAGTGAACTTACCGTTTTGCAATATGTTGATATTGCGACTCTAGTTTACTGCTTTAGTTTAATAAGAAGACATATTTTTACGGCTCTAGTTTAATAAGTTGACTTAGAGTTGGGAAAGAGTAGGCCTAAACATTAGTTATATCATCTTTATAGTATCAGATATTAGCCATCTTTATAGTATATTAGCAGATATTAGCATCTTCATAGTATATTAGCAGCGTTACTCGCGATTAATAAGTAAACCTAGAGTTGAGAAAGAGTAAACCTAAACGGTAGTTATCTCATCTTTATAGTATATTAACAAATATTAGTATCTTTATAGTATATTAACAAATATTAGTATTTTTATAGTATATTAACAAATATTAGTATCTTTATAGTATATTAACAAATATTATTATCTTTATAGTATATTAGCAGCGTTGTAGATAATAATATGTACAAATTCTAATATTTGCACATATTATTAACTAGTGAATATTTATTTTATTAGTGAATATTTTCAAAATTCTAATGACATATTTAGTTGAATTCCACTATAAAAAAGGCTAAGAATCTTTCTCTGTCTCTCTCTCTCTCTCTCTCTTTTACAATTGGCTCAATTCTGATATTGACCCTATTCTTCCTGGCCATTTATGGCCAATAGTAGCATATCAATATATACCCATTATTTAGCTAGCATTGGTTGCTAATATACTCTAAATATTAAAAATATTTTAAATGTAACGCGCCTATGTTGGAGTCATATTGTAATGACAATATATAACTACGTAAATATTGGCAGTTAATGTATCCTCAATATTTTTGTTACATTGGCAATATTTCCACTGTTGCGATAAAATATACAATATTGGCCCAATATTTGTCGATTGGCATGCTACTAGAGGTTAAAATGTTAGAAGATATGTACCATTTTTATCCCATTTCAATAATCGGTGAAGCACAATGGAAAATATATGGATATGAAAAATATTTGCTAAAATTATACAGATAACTTCGAGAAAATTTAAAATATCAATAATTCCCATAATCTTATATCCCTAGTCCGTAACTGATGCAATCCAATCGAAAATATAACACCGATCATTTATAAAATTTACTTTTTTATCAATTTCTTTATTATTTAAATCGTATAAATTAAATAAAAATCTTCAGCCGAATAAGCACATTGGATTTAATTCCGTTACTAAGCAACATGATATAATTTCTTTTCAAATAATCGTCTACATACTGCTTTTTCTATGGACAGATTAATTTTTATTACTATCTTAACAATCCTTGGTCCTTGAAACTCGAAACATGGACCGGGTTACTCAAATTTTAAAAATTTAAGTTATATCAGGCCTAAATGAAATCCGCTGAGGAGATAACACAAATTTACCAAATTTGACATTGTATTTTAGCTGAGAGCTTTTGGGACGAACACTTAATACTAAACTTTTTTAAACTGCTACTCAGGAAAAATTATATTCATATTAAATTAAATAAATAAATTGTTCAACCTGCAATCTAGAGGTGATGTTCAGGTTTTTCTCCACAGCACCAACTTTCCTTCCTACAAATATTTTATTTCATAAACTCACTCCACTGTCTGAAGCAGTCCATCATAAAATGGCTAACGCGCAGCAAGACAGAATCAGAATCAAGAGATGCTTCAACAGGACTTACCTATTTTCATAAAGGTTTCAGAAGCAAATGTAGACTGCCAACTCTAAAAATCCTTGTAAATAATGAAGATGCAAATCATTCGCTTAATCATAAGCAGGTGTTTGATCCCGCTGGATGTCATAAATTAAAAAACCAGACAATATGCTTACATTAGTTCCAATAATAATAAAAAATGTGAGACGTTTGATTCATTCTCATCCCGCGAGAATTAGTGTCAGTCGCGTAATGTAAACACATTGGCGCGTGCGCAAACAATATTTAAGCATCGAAACATCTATCAGCAAAGAGTTTATTTTCATAATTTTACTCAAATCAGACGTTATTTCTTGTTTGCTGCAGATCTGTAGGAATGGACGAGTAAGTTGCACATTATATACTGCATTTAAGTCCATTTCGATTGTTGATATCGGAGATTATAGTCCAGATAAATTGTATTGCTTATATGTTAAATGACTCCCAATTTTACCTGATAAAAATCTAACATTATCTCATATTTTGAAATCTATGAAAATTGACTAATAATTTTACAATGGCACAACTAGTTAGTACGGATACTGCATATTTTTCACTAAAGATAGGGAATATGCTAGAGTAATGTCTCCCTGTTATCGGTAGGGCTGAAAGTGTATGCATTGTGTCCCATTTGCATTTGCTGCTGAAGCTGCATCCCGTCGCCATATTACCTGATTTTTATGTGAATAACATCTATGGAGTACCTGTGACAGAAAACGGAGCGTTATGAAAAATCTAAACACTTTGGACGCTTATTACCTCCGAACTTAATAAAAATGTATATAATTTTTCTTGTTTTGTCAAAAATAGGGTCCAGATCATGAAAATATAAAATAATTTCAATTTCTTAATATTTTGAACTTAGCTATTATTTCTTAATATTATTTCTTAATATTTTGAACTTTTTAAATTTCGAAAAAAAATTAAAAAGTGCCTGTACAAGCGAGTGTCTATATTTCTTTACTCGAAATATCTTAGAAATTATAAAAGATCGATATGAAACTTAAGTTACAAAAATATGTATTAGGAAATTTAGTTTTAAAATCTACATTTATTTATTTTAAGAAAGCTCATATAAATTTCGAATAATTGTCTTGTAAAGTTGAAGAGGATTGAAAAGTTTACGTTTCTAACACTTTACAACATAGTTGAAAAGTGTTTATGACTTTTTTCATTCTGTCTGTCTGTCCGTTCGCACTATAACTGCCGTAAAAATGAATTTATCAAAATGAAATTTTAGTATGTTATTCAGACGGTCTGTAGGACATATGGGGTTGTAAATGAATAATATTACCCAATTAGTTTTGGATTGAACCCGGGTTGAAAAAATGAAATACATTGAACCCTGTAGGTCCTAGTTTTTCAAACATTTTTGAAGCAAAGTTCCAATTCACAAATTGCTTCGAAAATTTTAGAAAATATTCAAATTATCCCAGAAAATATATAAAGAAAATTTTAGCAAAATATATTCGTTAGTTTTTTAAATAAAAATTGAAATAATAATTACACCCATACAATATGAATAGATCACGTGACCCACTTCAAAATAAAATATGACATCCTTATTTTTCCCAGAGTAAAAATCGTGATTTTTAAAGTTCTTTTAAATTTATTTTTAGTGTTGCATCCGTCCTAAAACCGCTTTATTTTTGCTTATTTTCTGTGCATCTATACAATATTTTATTACAATATTTTTGAGTTTAAATGATTAGCAAACTTTGATTATTCCTACAACGAAACCTAATTTTAATAAATGCAGAATGTAAACAAGTGATTATAAGATAAGTTGTATATGAATTGCTGAAAATTTTTCTCGCAAAATTATTTAATTCTGGAGTCTGGAATAAAAGTGTATAAATGCTGCTTTACACTGCTTTTACATAGAGAGCCAGACAATTTATATTTCGATGACGTCATTTGAACAAAGTTCAAGTTTTAAGTTTTCAAATAAAATAATTATTGTATTTCTGTGATAATTAAAAAAATATCACTGCTGACTGTATCGCATTTTAGAGATGCTTAAATAAAATTGCATTTCAGTTGGAAAGTGTTTCATAATCAATGTATTTTGCATGATTGATATTTTTTGTTAAGTTTGTAATGCTTTATATCTCAAAAACTAAAAGTGCTATTTATGAACAAAAAGCGAAACTTTGTAGCCTTTTGAAAATTTTTAAGCGTAAAGAATTAAATTCTGGATCGAGTTTTTAGTTTTCGAAGTATATTGGCTATAATTTCGATATTGTAGCATTTTAAACTACGTTTTTCAATGAGTGGAAAAGCTGTAATAATTAAACTGTCGCGATTGTTGCAACCCACTCTGTTTGCTTGGTGAAATATTGATGCATAATCAGGATCTATTTTATTACGTTGAAAAACATTAGGATTTTAAATGAACTTGGGGATTCTAAAGATGTTTATGATTAGTACGATTTGAACAGAATATATGAAAATATACGTATTCAAGTACGTTTTTATGTTCCGCCAAGTAAGTTTATAATTGGATATTACTTTCCATACATACATATTATTACGTATAAAAAAAGTTTTGTGACGGGGTCGAAAATTCGAATTCGAGTTTTCGACGGCAGAGCACGTTTCAAGCATACCTGAATACGAATCAAGCGTTTTTGATGTGATGTGTGTGTGTGTGCCAATGAGTTTGTGGAGACGATATCTCACGAACGAATGGAGCGATTCGAACGAAATTTGGTACAAAAATTACAATCCGTGAATACTGGAAGCCTGCTGCTTTTAAATGCAATCGAATGTCCAGAACACCACTAAATTTTCGAGTGAAATTTTGAAAAAATCAAAACCTTTAATAAAGTTACGCAAATAGTGTCCCTATGTCATTAGAAAACGATTGACATAAACTTTAAAACGCCAGCATGAACCGTTTTCCAGATATTGCACATTTTTCGAATAAATTTATCAAAAAACCACATAAAATAAATAAAATATTATTTATTTTATATTTAGCTATCTGGAGTTCACTTTTCCAAAATATGTTCACTTTTCATATGTAATATCATGCGATAAATTCGGTGACATCATTTTCGTGGATCTAGCTTGTTCCATTCATGAGAAAAAATACTTTGGATAATACTTTTGTAGTTGAATGCCCTCAGTCGCTTATATACTCTAAGAATAACCTATTTCCTGTCCATAACGCTTGGCAAAATTTTGGCGACGAATTTGGCGGAATATCGCCACCTTGGCGGGGATTTTTAAATGTTGCCAAATTGACAAAAATGTTGCCAAATTGATAAAAATGTCGCCAAATTGATAAGAATGTTGCCGAATTGATAAAAATCAAGCTAAATCAATGAAAATAATGAATAATTGATGCAAATTCTTGGAAAGAATATAAGAATTTACTATAAGAAAAGTTACTTTGGGTGATAGTTTTGTATTTGGACGCAATTAGTCGTTTATCTCCTATAATAACCTATTTCTCCGTCCATAACGCGTAGCGAAATTTTGGCGTCGAATTTGGCAGAATATCGCCAAGTTGGCGAGTTTTTAAATATCAATTCACAAAAATGTCGCAAAATTTATTAAAATGTCGCCAATTGATAAAAATATCGCCAAATTGATAAAAATGACGCTAAATCAATGAAAATGATGACAAATTAATGAAAATTCAATATCGTAGAAAGAATACAAGAATCTACTATAAGAATAACGTAATTCTTGGAGAAATTCTGGCCACAAATTTGGCTGCGTATCGCCAACTTGGCGAGTTTTTTAAAATGTTGCCAAATTGAAAAAAATGTCGCCAAATTGATAAAAATGGCGATAAATCAATGGAAATTACGACTAATTGGTGAAAATTCCATATCTTCTAAAGAATAATAAACGACTATAAGAATAATTCATTTCTCAGTCCGTAATTAATGCTTGGTAAAAAGTTTTGCGGGATGTCCCAAACTTGGCAACTTTTTAAATATCGCCATATTGACGAAAATGTCGCCAAATTGATAAAAATATCATAAAATTAATAAAAAGGACGCTAAATGGGAGGCAATGCTTTGCCTCCCATTTAGCGATAATTAATATATGGATTATATTGTTTATTGAGGATGCTATCAGTATTGATAATTGTTAATGTAGAATAGCCGGGAATATGAGTTAACTGATTACCAAATAGTATTACATGCTGTTTTAGTGAAATACCCCGGAAGGGGGTTTAGGTCATCACTCTTGTATATTTGTTATAGGTTGCGTTGGTTGTGGACCACAGTTATTCGTACACTCTAGAAATTTAACATTTAATAATCCAAACTTAAACACAACGATACAGGTACTTTACATGCTGTACTTAAAAAGATTACATCGTAAGTTGTCCTAATCAAATCATGCTTATGTTGAGTAAGGAAGCGGAGCCGACAAGGCGCCGGGCACCGTAACTACGAAGTTGAAGTCGTGGTGGTTGCAGAGTCTTATATAACCAATTGTGAACATGCGCATTGACGCATTCACAGGTCAGCAGAATCTGTGCAGTCCCGCAGGAACGGTGGCACCACAGTACTCCCCCCTAGGAAAAAAACGCCCGAGCCTGAAAATGAATTATAGGCGTAGACGACCGGCCAGACCTAGATAATCTATGGCCTCCAGAACTGGGAGTTTCCAAGACACACCTGCGCCGGGATCCACCACACACTTCATGTAGCTGAAATGAAGAATCTAATCACACGAGTAGATTCATCACAAACATAGAATTATTACAGGCAGTGAAAGCCATGAGACGCAAATCAAGACCTGTAAGCGTTTCTAAAAAAGTACCTGACTATGTATACCTGTAACTATGACAAGTGTTTTATCATATTATACCTACTTCTGACAAGGGTACCCAACATCAAATATTTCTGTGTCTCGACTCTCAAAACATCGATGACAAAAACTCAATACTGCCAAAGAAAAAAACCCAGCTCACGATAACACCCTTAAATTCATTTACTAACGCCATTAATTTCACTGGATCAAACCTCCTAAGTCTAAAAATAAACCAACGGGCCAATAGTATAACACAAAACGCGTAACAAAATCACTCTCTGTGTTCCTACGCCTTTGAAGATTGGAACCAAACACCTATGGAAAGATCGAAAATTTTGAAATCGTAGCTATATATTCCCCTATTCAACGATAAGCCTTCAGCCGATCCGAAAAAAACGAACCACGCGTAAACTACTTTATTTGAGTATGCAAGATACACCGGTTCTTGAAATCGACCAAAAGAAAACTCGAATCTGCCTAGGGAATCCGCATCAAAAAGAGCATCACAATATCAGCAATTAAATTCCAATTAGCTGCCGAAATCCGAAATATAAATCCAACCAAATACTGCCGAATGTTTTAATCCAGATCCATTAGCCGAACACAAAGTTAAATTACACGGGTCATTCCGTAAGATAAGTCGTTCAAGAAACAGCAGTACGCGAACCTGACGAAGACCTATTCCTTCTGCGTCTAAAACTGCCCCATCGGAGCGAACAGTTTTCGACTTAGAAATGGAACTCAGCTCACGGATTGCACTTTTTAACTCAGTCCTTACTGTCCCGATTACTTTCAACTCCGAACTATCTCACGAAATGTTCGAAATTACAGCAGCATATATGGACAAACACTAAGTATGCGCTGAACCCGAGCCGGTAGTCTTTACATCATAAGGTAAGCCATGCGCTTTCACTAAGCTCATCGTCATTTAAACCATGGGAACTTTAAAATGAAATGCCAGGGACTTTAAAATGAAATCACGAAAGCATTTGAAGATACGTGTATCTACAACCGAATAAAAATCCAGTACCGGTACTTTAAAAGCTACCCTATAAAGATTCGACTGTTCCGGTTGCGTTTCCCACTGAAATTGAACTCTTATACTGCTAAGCTTTTACCTAGCTTATCTACCGAACTGGCATAAACCCTCAATTCAGAAGTACGTATCAAAAATCAAGTTTCAACACGATTCCAAGGCCAATGCAAACAAGAAAGATCAATCATGCCTAAAGCATTGATTATGAAACACTTTCCAACTTCAATGCAATTTTATTTAAACATGTCTAAAATGCAATACATTCCTCAGTAATATTTTAAAACTTATCACAATACTACATTAATT
This sequence comes from Amaurobius ferox, assembly GCA_951213105.1. NCBI lineage: Eukaryota > Metazoa > Arthropoda > Arachnida > Araneae > Amaurobiidae > Amaurobius > Amaurobius ferox. The sequence goes on from OX578133.1 coordinate 20,171,724, forward strand.
TATTATATTTGAAAACTTAAACCTTCATCGAAAAAAATGAACTTCATTCAAATGATGGCATTGAAATATAAATTGCCTGGTTTAAACATCTCTAAAATGTGATACATTCCTCGGTAATAATTTTAGAATTATCATAATACTACGATAATTTATTATATTTGAAAACTTCATCGAACACAACTGAAATTCATTCAAATGACGTCATAGAAAAAATAACACGCCTGGCTCTCTCTATAAAAGCAGCATTTCATTCATAAACAATTTCCCATTCATGTCATTCATTACAATACTATAATAATTTATTTTATTTAAAAATTAAGACCATGGAGATACAAGTAATTAAACTCTATGCGTAAAACTTCATCGAAAAAAATCGTCCTTCTCTTTGTAAAATCAATGAATATTCCATTCATATCAGTTATGCAGACTCCATGATCTAAATAATTTTGCGTTAAAGAAATACAGTAATTCTAATACAACTCATTCTACATAGTTTGCTGTTCACATTTTACATAGGTGAAAAATAGGCTTCGTTGTAGAAATAATCAAATTTGGATGATGATTTAAACTCAAATATATTGTCATTGCGTTGTTTCAGTATGTAGATGCAACAGAATTTAAGAAGAAATAAAGTGGTTTTAGGACGGTTACAGCACTCAATATGAATTAAAAATAACTTTAAAAATCACGATTTTGAGACAAGATAGATGCCATATATCATTTTGAAGTGGGCCACGTGATCTTTTCATATCATGAGCCCCGTTCACATGCAACCGGGTATTTTCCGGCCATAAAACATTGGGGTGAAAAAGGGGGTATTTTCCGGGGTCCATTCTAGACCGGTTCACATGTGCAACCCCCATTATTCACGCTTAAAGGGCTAGGACCGATTTTTCTTAAATGCTTTTGACATTCATTTTTGGTAAAGAATATAACTTTCTTTTTTAATTGCTTTTTTTAAAAAGTGTATTATTTTTAATTAATTATCCCATGTTATTACTTTATCTATTTAATATAACAAATGTGCGGAAATGAGAAACAAAATAATCTTATATATATAAATTAAATCTAAATAATGTATATAAATTAAACTTGGATCTTTATAAACTAAACATCAAATTAAAAATAATATGCCAAAATTAAATTTAATATATTTTTAAAACTGAAAATATATGCTTGTTCTAATATATATATATATAAGTTTTATTCCATGAAACTGTTTAAAGAATTAATTCTTAAAAGTCAAAAAACGTTTTTCTCATTTAATCTTCGTTTTTAAGTTAAATTATGATGTATAAACTTGAATTAGTGGAAAAAGTGTAACACCATATTAAGAAACTTTATTCAAGACAAATCGATATAAGAAGTTGGCATAGAGAAAAAAATATGTATATTTATTTATACCGAATACATTTTAACTATTACAAAATCGGTATAACTCATTTTTTATTAAAAACACATAAGACCTTACTGCATGGCCCAGATACAAAAAATCTCATATACCACTAATACCGCAATTAAAAATAATATTTTTAATATAGCAGTATAAAAAATACTTATGATGGACATGTTTCATTGATATGTAAAATAGGTGGTCCTCTAAATAATCCAAAAATAAAATTAATAAAATAAAATCGACTTCATATGTAGTTAGTATCTAAAATATATAAAAATAATTTATATTTCTGATACTAGCAATCATGGAGTATTCTTTTTTTTTAAGGGGGGGGGGGGAAGAAAGAGAGATTAGAATTTTGTAAGCTAATTTACACAGTTCAGTTTATTGCAAAATGTAGTATGTAAAGTTATTTTGAATGCCTGAAACATTTTAAATTGTTATTGATATACATAATTATAAAACGCAATTCTTTACTAATCATAATATTGACATCATAATCACATCATCTCAAGTTATGGGACATTTGGCTTTGATATGTAAAAGCTTAGAATACAAAACTAAAATAATCAAACTTGAAATATAATGTATAAATAACTTATTTACAATAATTAACAACATATATTCATTTAAATATAAACACATTATACTCCTTTTTAACAATATAAAATAAATGAGTATTAAGATAGTTTTATATAAGGAGAATGTATATTAGATAAATCAAAGAAAATCTTTTTATCATTTGTTAAAAACTACTTAGATAAATCCAGAAATTTTGCCCAAGAAGCAGAACATTATATTTTAAAGTTGCTGCTGCAAAGGAAAATCAGCTGGCTTACGACTTTTAACTAACACTTAATTGAATACGTTTTGTAATTAAGAAACAAACATTTCTATAAAAATTATCCTGAAATCGAGGAATAAATATTTCTAATTCTGGAGATAACAGTTAGCTTAAATAACCAAAATGTACATACCAGCATCAATATTTTTCAGTAGGATTCTCCTTTCATTAAATTCTGATGTATAATAAGGATCAATCCGTTTAATTGTAAATAAGTCCGTGTAATGAATGCAAAACAATCTATATAACAAGCTTTAAATTCATCATTATTGTACAATCTTCAGATAGAATTTGTAAACAAGGTCCACGAGGTATCTCAGTATCCGCCATGTTTTTCAAGAAATCGCAGTTGCGCGCATGGAATTGGGGGTAAAAATCCCAAATCTACCCCCTTAGTTCCCTCAAATAAGAAGGAAGGAAATCATACCTCCTTTCAACCCACTTTTGAACCGGTATTTTCCCCGCTTGGACATGAGAACGGTGACACAGTCGAAATGCAGCCATAATACCGGCTTTAAATTGTGCATGTGAAATGGGGCTATGGTCACGTGATCGCTTCACATAAGAGGTGTTATTATTATTTTAATTTTTATTTAAAAAACTACTGAATATATTTCGCTAAATTTTTTTTTATATATTTTATGGAACAATTTGAATATTACCTAAAATTTTCGAAGCAATTTGTGAATTTTAAATCCGCTTAAAAAAAGTTTGAAAAATTACGTCCCATATTGCTCAATGTATTTCATTTTTTTCAACCCGGGTTCAATCCAAAACTAGTTGGGTGATATTATTCATTTATGTTCCCATAGGTCCTACAGACCGTCTGAACAACATACTAAAATTTCATTTTGATTAAGTCATTTTTACGGCAGTTATCGTGCTAACGGACAGACAAACAGTCAGAATGAACAAAGTCATAAACACTTTTCAACTTTGTTGTAAAGTGTTGAAAAATATGGCATCCATCTTGTGCCAAAATCCTGATTTTTAAAATTATTAGTGTTGTATCTGTCCTAAAACCGCTTTATTTTTGCTTAAATTCTGTGCATCTACATACTGAAACAACGCAATTACAATATATTTGAGTTTAAAGGATCATCCAAATTTGATTATTTCTACAACGAAGCCTATTTTTCACTTATGGAAAATGTAAACAGCAAAATATGTAGAATGAGTTGTGCAAGAATTGCTGCATTTCTTTAACTAAAATGATTTAGCTCATGGAGTCTGCATAGTTGATATGAATGAAATATTCATTGATTTTACAGAGAGAAGTACGATTTTTTTCGATGAAGTTTTAAGCATAGAGTTTAATTACTTGTAACTCCATGCTCTTAAGTTTTTAAATAAAATAAATTATTATAGTATTGTGATGAATGAAATGAAAGAGAAAATGTTTATGAATGAAATGCTGCTTTTATAGAGAGAGCCAGGCGTGTTATTTTTCGATGGCGTCATTTGAATAAATTTCAGTTGTTTTTGATGAAATTTTCAAATATAATAAATTATTGTAGTATTATGATAATATTAACAAGATGAATGCCATATTTCATTTTGAAGTGGGTCACGTGATCTTTTCATATCGTGGTCACGTGATCGCTTCATATAAGAGGAGTAATTATTATTTTAATTTTTATTTTAAAATCTACTGAGTATATTTTGCTAAATTTTTTTTTATATATTTTATGGAACAATTTGAATATTACCTAAAATTTTCGAAGCAATTTGTGAATTTTAAATCCGCTTAAAAAATGTTTGAAATCTTAGATCCCATAGGGTTCATTGTATTTCATTTTTTTAACCCGGGTTCAATCCAAAACTAATTGGATAAGCTGGAAAGAGTACAGGTCCGCGCAGGGAAAATCATCACTGGCATGAGGCGTAGCTACCCTGACAATATTGTTCTTTTTGAGTGTGATCTACAGCCACTGAGCCTGAGAAGGAACTCTGCTCTTGTGAAATATTATAGCAGGCTTATTGGTATTGGAGACCAGAATAGAACCTCCCCCTATCTCAAGAGCTGGGATAATAATCAAAGACTGAAAAGAAACAGTCCCTTTTCTCAGGCAATTTTGCAAAACATAACTACTTTGCCTTCTCAACGCCGAATAAAGCATCACTCTTTGCGGTCTTGCTTTAGTCCTGTAAAAGAATTCAAGGTCGTCCATTATCATACCGATCTTTTGTACCCTGTTCAAAAAGATGCTGATAACCCCGAATTTATGAGACAAATGGCTCATGAAACTATCAGCCATATACCTGGAGACGCTCTTTTGATGTATACAGACGGCAGCAAGAGTGATCATGGTCATTCTGGTAGTGGTGTATTCATGAAGTAGTAGTGGTACTCCCACTACTACTTCAAGTTTTAAATACAGAAATTCAAATTCCTGTTCGGTTTTCAGGTCGGAACTGATAGCTATTGAAAAAGGCCTTAGCTATGTTGAGCAAATTGCAGAGCCTGACTTTGTGAGCATTTGGATATTGACCGATAGCCGATCTTCAATTCAACACCTTAGTAACTGGAGGAGTGTTGGTGACAGAGCAGGAATTTCCATCTTAATGTTAATTAATAGGCTCTCTGAGAAATTTGAGGTGCATTTCCAATGGATTCCGTTCCACGTGGGTGTAGTGGGAAACGAGAAAGCGGACTCGTTGGCGAGGACTGTTTCTATGGAATCTTCCCGGCATGATATGCCTTCTACGTTTAGTGAGGTTATACTCGGAGTGCAGGAGGACTTACAGCGATCTCTGGAATGTCCCTCTGGTACATGGCTGGTACTCTGGATGGCGCCCTGGTGGTGCCCTTTCTTTTGAGGGTCAGAGATCCTGGCAGACATGTTTGTCTCGCTTTGTTAGTGGACATTTGAGGAGTCTCACCTATGAGCAGGGACGGAAGGGTTTTAAGCTCTGCACTAAGTGCAGGACAACTCAGGCTTCGTCTGAGCATATTTTAAACTGTATTGACTTTAAGTTGGATGAGGTGTTTCAAATCCTCTTTTGTTTTTAGACTTTTTAGAAGTTCATGGACTGATGGAATTGGTCTAAATTTATTGGACCAATTAGGGAATAGGAACAGCACTAATTGGGTGTTATTATTCATTTATATTCCCACCGGTCCTACAGACCGTCTGAACAACATACTAAAATTTCATTTTGATTAAGTCATTTTTACGGCAGTTATCGTGCTAACGGACAGACAGACAGACAAACAGAATACACAAAGTCATAAGCACTTTTCAACTTTGTTGTAAACTGTTAAAAATGGGATAATTTAGAAACTGCGTTTTCAACTTTTACTTGTTAAATGCTAATGTTACAAAATGAATAATAGAATACAGAATAATACAAGAAAGATCAATCATGCTTAAACCATTGATTATGAAACACTTTCCAACTTCAATGCAATTTTATTTAAACATGCCTAAAATGCAATGCATTCCTCGGTAATATTTTAAAACTTATCACAATACTATATTAATTTATTATACTTGAAAACTTAAAACTTCATAGAAAAAAATGAACTTCATTCAAATGACGGCATTGAAATCTAAATTGCCTGGTTTAAACATCTCTAAAATGCGATACATTTCTCGGTAATAACTTTAGAATTATCATAATACTACGATAATTTATTATATTTGAAAACTTCGTCGAAAACAACTGAAATTCATTCAAATGACGTCATAGAAAAAATAACACGCCTGGCTCTCTCTATAAAAGCAGCATTTCATTCATAATAATTTCCCATTTACGTCATTCATCACAATACTATAATAATTTATTTTATTTAAAAGTTAAGACCATGTAGCTACAAGTAATTAAACTCTATGCGTAAAACTTCATCGAAAACAATCGTCCTTCTCTTTGTAAAATCAATGAATATTTTATTCATATCAGCTACACAGACTCCATGGACTAAATGATTTTGTGTTAAAGAAATACAGCAATTCTAATACAACTCATTCTACATATTTTGTTGTTGTTTTGCACATTTTACATAAGTGAAAAATAGGCTTCGTTGTAGAAATAATCAAATTTCGATGAGCATTTAAATTCAAATATATTGTCATTGCGTTGTTTCAGTATGTAGATGCACAGAATTTAAGCAAAAATAAAGTGGCTTTAGGACGGATACAACACTCAATATTACTTAAAAAGAACTTTAAAAATCACGATTTTGAGTCAAGATGGATGCCATATATCATTTTGAAGTGGGTCACGTGATCTTTTCATATCATGATCACGTGATCGCTTCATATAAGAGGTGTAATTATTATTTTAATTTTGATTTAAAAAACTACTGAATATATTTCGGTGAATTTTTTTTTTATATTTTTCATGAAGCAATTTGAATATTACCTAAAATTTTCGAAGCAATTTTTGAATTTTAAATCCGCTTAAAAAATGTTTGAAAAATTAGGTCCCATAGGGCTCAATATATTTCATTTTTTCAACCCGGGTTCAATCCAAAACTAATTGGGGGATATTATTAATTTATATTCCCATAGGTCCTACAGACCGTCTGAACAACATACTAAAATTTCATCTTGATTAAGTCATTTTTACTGCAGTTATCGTGCTAACGGACAGACAGACAGACAGAATGAACAAAGTCATAAACACTTTTCAACTTTGTTGTAAAGTGTTAAAAATATGGAAATACATTACTTATGCCAATTGTAAAAATATTAAAAAACCCAAGTTTCAATATCTACAACTTCCAAACTGGCAAGCGCTCAATATACACATTTCATTTAAAAACGCGGATTGAATCTATGTATCTCATACTTAAAACACCAGCCTACATATGCCAACAGCATGTAAAATAATATCTCATGTCAAAAAACACTCGTGTACAAGACAGGTCATGAAATGTTCTCAAGCTTTCACCTACCTGAGCTCTTTCTCTGTTAAGCAATTCTGAATAAAACTTGGTCCACTACCGCTGAACCGACATCAGAACGAGCCATTTCTGGTCACAGACAGAGCAGAATCCAAGCGAGTCACATATCCCTCCAAATCCAGTCCACCTCTGGTGTGGGGCGAGTTACATCAAAACGAGTTGTCTCCACTCACATCCAGGTCTACCACTTGAGTGAGGGGGCGAGTTATGCCAGAACGATTGGACCGTATGTCACCACTTTGGAGAATCGGAGATGTTCAGAGAGGGTCAGAGATCAAAAGACCAGAATGCCGCTGTTGACAGTATTCCAGGGGGTGGACGTTATCGCCGTTCGTCACGTCACTGGTTTAGAAGAAGTGCCAGTTTAGCCGAGTAGTATTCAATTCTATGGGAAAACATAGACTGTGTCAGTCGTTGTTTTAATATAATTTGAAATTCTATCGTAAAAGTGAAATTTAAGTGTAAATTTGTGTATTATAGATGTATATATATTAGTATTTTCACGTATATAAAGTATAATTTTGATTAATTGTTGTATATAAATTGTGTTTTGTGAGCGCAAAAATGCTTGGTTGCTTCGCGGTTGCTTTGTGTTCAAATTATTATAAGAAGTCAATGGGATCTATCAGTTTTCATAGATTTCCAAAAGATCCTACACTCTAAAAATTATGGATCATGAAGTGCAAAAGAGGGGATAAAATAACCATTGCTAACGCAACTGTCTGTTCGAGTCACTTTTCTGATGAAGATTTTCGGGCTAAATTTTTGAATTTGAAGCCGCTTAAACGATTAAAACAAGGAGCCAATGGCACAAAAGTCTCACATACCATTAATACCGCAGCTAAAAATAATGTTTTTAATATAGCAGTATAAAAAATACTTATGATTGACATGTTTCATTGATATGTAAAATAGGTGATCCTCTAAGCAATCCAAAAAACAAAATTAATAAAATAAAATCGACTTCATATGCAGTATCTAAAATATATAAAAATAATTTATATTTCTGATACTAGCAATTATGGAGTTTTCTTTCTTTTTTTGGAGGAGGGGGGGGGAGAGATATTAGCATTTTGTAAGCTAATTTACACAGTTTAGTTTATTGCAAAATGTATGTAAAGTTAATTTTAAATGCCTTAAGCATTTTACTTTGTTATTAATATACATAATCATAAAACGCAATTCTTTACTAATCATAATATTGACATTATATTTACATCATCTCAAGTTATGGGACATTTCGTTTTGATATGTAGAAAGCTTAGAATACAAAACTAAAATCATCAAAATTGAAATATAATGCATAAACATTTTATTTACAATAAAACTAAAAGCCAACGGCACATTTTCCAGAAGAAATAAAAAAGTGGGAGAATGATATTACATGTAGAAAGTATTATCAATGTTTAAGATAATGGATACTATATTTTTAAAAATCCGATGATTAGATATTTATTCATATCTGTATTAAAACACTTGAAATGTAATTTTTTTATTTATTACACTTTTCACGATATGTTTCAGCTTTTATTATAAATAATATATGTATTATAATATTTTAATGATAGCCCTATGCATGTATGAGTAGAATCATTTAATTTCATTCTTCTAACATTTTATTACAAATGATCGTATCTCCTTTTCGAATTATAAACGCGAACTTTCTAAACTTTATTGTACACGTATCTCTATGTCCCCTATTCTTGACTTGTAAGTCAGTGACGTCACGCTTCAAGTTGCTCTCCCGGTCGAAAAGCAACCCCCTTTCTCTGACCTACCTTATGTTTAAAGTACCTTGCCCCGAACGGGGTGTGTGTGTAGGGCGAGTTACATCAGAACGAGCTGTATCCACTCACGTCCGAGTCAACCACTTTAATTGAACAGGTACCCCCAACGGGGATTGCGGATACAGCTATACCTACAAGAACACTCGATACATTAGAAATTTAACATTTAATAAACCAATCTTAAACACAACGATACAGGTACTTTACATGTTGTACTTAAAAAGGTTGCAACGTAAGTTGTCCTAATCAATGCATGCTTATGTTGAGTAAGGAAGCAGAGCCGGCAAGGCGCCGGGCACCGTAACTACGAAGCTGAAGTCGTGGCGGTTACAGAGTCTTATAACCAATTGTGAACATGCGCATTAGCGCATTCACAGGTCAGCAGAGTCTGTGCAGTCCCGCAAGAACGGTGGCACCACACTGTCATCCGGAAAAGCGCCAAATATACAATTCAACTTTAAAAGCACTGTGCCATGGATCTTATACATAACTTTTTCACTGTGAAAAAAATAAATTCATTGCATTATATGAGGGTCACACTGAAATTTTAGAGACAAGGGCAGACGATATGCGCGCAAAAAAAATTATTGGTTGGATATTTAAATTTGAACTTTTTTATATCCGCAGACAAAAATTTGTGGCAGCAATTACAATTTAGCTATCATAGAATAAATTTTGACAGAAAAGACAAGAAAGATCAATCATGCTTAAAGCATTGATTATGAAACACTTTCCAACTTCAATGCAATTTTATTTAAACAAGTCTAAAATGCAATACATTCCTCGGTAATATTTTGAAACTTATCACAATACTGCATTAATTTATTATATTTGAAAACTTAAACCTTCATCGAAAAAAAATGCACTTCATTCAAATGACGGCATTGAAATATAAATTGCCTGGTTTAAACATCTCTAAAATGTTATACATTCCTCGGTAATAGTTTTAGAATTATCATAATACTACGATAATTTATTATATTTGAAAACTTCATCGAAAACAACTGAAATTAATTCAAATGACGTCATAGAAAAAATAACACGCCTGGATCTCTCTATAAAAACAGGATTTCATTCATAACTTTCTCCCATTCACTTCATTCATCACAATACTATAATAATTTATTTTATTTAAACATTTTATTTAAGACCATGGAGCTACAAATTATTAAACTCTGTGCTTAAAACTTCATCGAAAAAATCGTCCTTCTCTTTATAAAATCAATTAATATTTCACTCATATCCGCCATGCAGACTCCATGGACTAAATTATTTTGTGTTAAGAAAATACAGGAATTCTAATACAACTCATTCTACATATTTTGTTGTTTACATTTTACATAGGTGAAAAATAGGCTTAGTTGTAGAAATAATCAAATTTAGATGAGCATTTAAACTCAAATCTATTGTCATTGCGTTGTTTCAGTATGTAGATGCACAGAATTTAAGCAAAAATAAAGTAGTTTTAGGACGGATACAACACTCAATATGAATTAAAAAGAACTTAAAAAAATCACGATTTTGAAACAAGATGGATGCCCTATATCATTTTGAAGTCGATCGTTTCATATCATGGTCACGTGATCGTTTCATATAAGATGTGTAATTATTATTTTAATTTTTATTTAAAAAACTACTGAATATATTTCGCTGAATTTTTTTTATATATTTTATGGAACAATTTGAATATTACCTAAAATTTTCGAAGCAATTTGTGAATTTTAAATCCGCTTAAAAAATGTTTGAAAAATTAGGTCCCATAGGGCTCAATGTATTTCATTTTTTCAACCCGGGTTCAATCCAAAACTAATTGGGTGATATTATTCATTTATATTCCCATAGGTCCTACAGACCGTCTGAACAACATACTAAAATTTCATTTTGATTAAGTCATTTTTACGGCAGTTATCGTGCTAACGGACAGACAGACAGACAGAATGAACAAAGTCATAAACACTTTTCCACTTTGTTGTAAAGTGTTAAAAATGGAGTTGACGCGAGAGCATTATTGAGCTATGATTTTTTATGATTTTAAAGTGGGGCAGAATCAAGAAGAATGTCTTAAACGTCTACAATTAGCATATGGAAATGATACTCCATCTCGTGCCACTGTATTCAGATGGTTTACAGAGTTTAGAAGAGGTCGAAATTCTCTCCTGGATGAAAAACATATAGGAAGACTTTTGTCAGTTGTAGTCCCAGAAAATGTGTCAGCCATTCGAAAAATGTTAATCGATGATAATCGCTGTACCAACCAAATGATATAGAAGGAACTAAACATTGGATCCGCAGCTGTACATAAAATTATTCTTGAAGAACTGCATATGAAAAAATTAGTTTGTCGTTGGGTACCCCATAATTTAACAGAACACCAAAACGCGGAGCGTGTCAGAATCAGTAAAGAGACACTTAATGATGGTGGACACCGTATTATTTCTAAAATCATAACTGGTGATAAAACTTACATACCGTATTTTGACATTCCAACACGTCAAGAAAATAAAGTATGGGTCTTTGAAGATGGCCCCAAACCAACTATAGTGAAAAGACAACGAGCAATGAAAAAAGTAATGTATGCTGTGTTCTTCAGAAGTACAGGTATGGTCGAATCCATGAAGCTAGAGGGACAGAAGACAGTTACAGGTAACTGGTACACCCCTAAGTGTGTTCCAGAAATTCTTCGCGAAGTGAATGTTAGGTGACTCATGCTTCACCATGACAATGCATCTTCTCATTCAGCAAGAATGACAGTAGAATTTTTTTAACAAAAATAACATCAAAGTGATAGAACATCCACCCTATTCTTCTGATCTTACTATGTGTAACTTTTGGCTATTTTTTAATAAAAAAAAATTAGCTGGGAGTCGTTTTCATTCCGAAGATGAGATTGATGAGGCTATAAAATCATATTTTTTATCGTTTCCAAGAAATGGATGGCTTGAAGAATTTAATCTTTGGATAATTCGCTTACAAAAGTGCATTGATGTTGGAGGGGAGTGCTTTGAACACTCCTAAAAGTTGGTAAGTTTAACTTGTACCACTTAGCTGTATCTCAAAAATTTCAGTGTGACCCTCGTATACGGAAAGTCATGTGCTGCCCACATTATATGCTTTTAAAGGTGGCGCACACTAATATTTAAAAAGCAATGCATACTAATTTTTAAAAGGGCTATGCACACTAATTTGTATAATGTGATGCTCATACCATATATTCATATTACTTTCCATAGTATAATGTACATTGTATAATATATAAAGGAAGTATTGTGACGGGGTCAACGAATATTGTGTCGGGATTTTCGACGGGAGAGCAAGTTTCAGGCATCAGCAGTTGTTTCAGTATGTAGATGCACATAATTTAAGCAAAAATAAAGTAGTTTTAGGACGGATACAACACTCAATATGAATTAAAAAGAACTTTAAAAAATCACGATTTTGAAACAAGATGGATGCCATATAACATTTTGAAGTGGATCATGTGATCGTTTCATATCATGGTCACGTGATCGTTTCATATAAGAGATGTAATTATTATTTTAATTTTTATTTAAAAAACTACTGAAGATATTTCGCTGAATTTTTTTTTATGTATTTTATGGAACAATTTGAATATTATCTAATATTTTCGAAGCAATTTGTGAATTTTAAATCCGCTTAAAAAATGTTAGAAAAATTAGGTCCCATAGGGCTCAAAGTATTTCATTTTTTCAACCCGGGTTCAATCCAAAACTAATTGGGTGATATTATTCATTTATATTCCCATAGGTCCTACAGACCGTCTGAACAACATACTAAAATTTCATTTTGATTAAGTCATTTTTACGGCAGTTATCGTGCTAACGGACAGACAGACAGACAGACAGACAGACAGAATGAACAAAGTCATAAACACTTTTCAACTTTGTTGTAAAGTGTTAAAAACATTTCCATAGAAATAGCATAGTGCAGACAATTTTTAATTCCGAAATTTTAGTTGAAGAAAATGGGACATCATGTTGCTTATCAACGAAATTTGTTCAAATATGTTTATATTGCAGATGGCTTTCTTTCAATCTATTCAATTTAAATAAAAATAAAAAAATATATAGAAATGCATTGTATAAATGAACAGTATTATAATTTTGATTAAGTTTTATGAGTTACCACTTTGGGATATGAGATTCCGAGAATTATTGATACTTTTTAACACTTTACAACAAAGTTAAAAAGTGTTTATGACTTTGTTCATTCTGTCTGTCTGTCTGTCTGTCCGTTAGCACGATAACTGCCGTAAAAATGACTTAATCAAAATGAAATTTTAGTATGTTGTTCAGACTGTCTGTAGAACCTATGGGAATATAAATGAATAATATCACCCAATTAGTTTTGGATTGAATCCGGGTCGAAAAAATGAAATACATTGAGCCCTATAGAACCTAATTTTTCAAACATTTTTTAAGCGGATTTAAAATTCACAAATTGCTTCGAAAATTTTAGGTAATATTTAAATTGTTCCATAAAATATATAAAAAAAAATTGAGCGAAATATATTCAGTAGTTTTTTAAATAAAAATTAAAATAATAATTACACCTCTTATATGAAACGATCACGTGACCATGATATGAAACGATCACATGACCCACTTCAAAATGATATATGGCATCCATCTTGTTTCAAAATCGTGATTTTTTTAAGTTCTTTTTAATTCATATTGAGTGTTGTATCCGTCCTAAAACTACTTTATTTTTTCTTAAATTCTGTGCATCTACATACTGAAACAACGCAATGACAATAGATTTAAGTTTAAATGCTCATCTAAATTTGATTATTTCTACAACTAAGCCTATTTTTCACCTATGTAAAATGTAAACAGCAAAATATATAGAATGAGTTGTATTAGAATTCCTGTATTTTTTTAACACAAAATAATTTAGTCCATGGAGTCTGCATGGCTGATATGAATGAAATATTAATTGATTTCATAAAGAGAAGGACGATTTTTTTCGATGAAGTTTCACGCATAGAGTTCAATTTTTTGCAGCTCCATGGTCTTTAACAAAATGTTTAAATAAAATAAATTATTATAGTATTGTGATGAATGAAATGAATGGGAAAGTTATGAATGAAATCCTGTTTTTATAGAGAGATCCAGGCGTGTTATTTTTTCTATGACGTCATTTGAATCAATTTCAGTTGTTTTCGATGAAGTTTTCAAATATAATAAATTATCGTAGTATTATGATAATTCTAAAACTATTACCGAGGAATGTATAACATTTTAGAGATGTTTAAACCAGGCAATTTATATTTCAATGCCGTCATTTGAATGAAGTTCATTTTTTTCGGTGCAGGTTTAAGTTTTCAAATATAATAAATTAATGCAGTATTGTGATATGTTTCAAAATATTACCGAGGAATGTATTGCATTTTAGACTTGTTTAAATAAAATTGCATTGAAGTTGGAAAGTGTTTCATAATCAATGCTTTAAGCATGATTGATCTTTTTTGTTAATTTCTGAAGTCATATGTTTTATTTAGGCAAATAGTTTTTCAAATACATATATTTTCTTTTGAGTTTATAATCGATAATTACAACTGGATAAAAATGGCACGAGTATAAATTTTACTACAATTTTATCGTTTTCATTTTGACGTTTGTTGGCCAAATTTACAGGTTTTCGTAAATTGGTTTACAAACGACATCGGAATGTTTTATTTTCCGTGACAATTAAAATCATGGACCAGGTCAATAACTCGAGAAGTATTAGGGTTGCCGAAAATTTTTATACAAACCCCTATGATAATACACGATGAGACAACTTTAGGAGGCTGATCGCTTTTTTTTTAGGGAAGTAAAGGGGAACTATCACGCTCCCTGTAAGATAAAGGGGCTAAGTCAATTACAAAGTTATAGAGCGTTGCAAAATTTAGTACTAAGCATTTTTGTCCAATAGCCAAAGTTGCAAAATAGCTCTCTAAATAAGAATTTTAAATAAGAATTATCTAAATAAGAATTTTATTCATCTGTATATAAAAGTGCAAATGTAGAAACGTGCGTGTAGACATTTTATTATACGTGTGAAAACATGAATTTTTCTTGAAGGTGAGCATTTTCTATTTTGTATATAATAAAGTCAATTTTTTTT
This sequence comes from Amaurobius ferox, assembly GCA_951213105.1. NCBI lineage: Eukaryota > Metazoa > Arthropoda > Arachnida > Araneae > Amaurobiidae > Amaurobius > Amaurobius ferox. The sequence goes on from OX578133.1 coordinate 20,186,786, forward strand.
GCCGCATTGTCTATAGGTTCCATAATTTGCGGGGGGGGGGGGGGGATTTAGATTATATACGCTCGTTGTCAAGGTTCCTTTCCATTTTTTGCGAACAGACAAAGATGCTTATTACTAATTTTACAACGATCTGCTTTGTAATTTGCTTTTCCCTTATCTCTAACATAAAGCGAGATATCCCCCGTACCCCCGTTGAAAAGGAGGTCACCCCTCCCCTCCTAAAGTTATCTTATCGCGTAGTGCTATTGAAGTTTTCTATTAAACTACATAAAACTATACGATAACCATAATAGTTCTCGAGTTGGCTTGGTCCATGACTTTCCTTGACACCTGGAATATATTACATGTTAAAGATGAACTCTGAACTATGTTGTTAGAGTAACAATTAAATTCCTTATTTCTTTTATTTATTTTTATCTATTTTAGACAAATAAAATTGGAGGAATGTATTATTGAGGTGCAGGACGACTGGGATGACGAAGTCGAGGGAAGATGCAATCCCCATGATTTACCTTGTGAAGCTAGTGTTCTACGATTGATTATATCAATGAGACAATCAAGTTTTGGAAGTCTATGTCTATCATCATCATTGCTTATTCTAATAGCATATAATCCGTCTCTTCAATGGAAATGTGAAACGTTAGCAATCCTACTTTTTCACATTGTGTGCTTTTTTCTTGGAAAAATTTGCTATCCAGATAAACCAGCTCTGTCCAATTATTTCTACATAATGTCATTTTGTAGTTTCTCTGTATTTGTGCTTACAGTAATCATTTTTCTAGTTGTGTAAATACCTGTGTAAATACAAGACAAATATATATCGTGTTTTGGAAGACTTTGTTAAGTCATATTGAATCTCAACGGAAATACATTTATGCATATTTTATGCAACAATTAATAAAATTTAAATGTTCAAGATAAATTGTATGTAATTTCATATAATTCATGTTGGTATTTATGCTTAGTTTATCAAAGCTACCAGCCAGATGACTTTTTGTCTAGACGAATAAATAAATATTGCACTTATATGTGTCTGGTTGTAAAAAGTGTCTCGTTGTAAATGTTTTCACTTGTAGTCGGGGGGAGGGGGTGTACAAAGGATTGTATGAGTGTGACTTGATGCTAAATATAGATAGCAATATGTCATGTTTGGAGAAGCTTTCGATAGATTGTGTCAGCTATTCATACAATCGGCATGTCAATTTTTAAGGTCTAATCACGTGCGTCCCGAAATCTTGAATATTTCTTGTCTATTAAAGCTGCTTGCAAAATACTACTTCATAGCACATACAACCAAAGCTCTATATCCGTCTTCGACTGTCGGACAAATTGCTCTGCGGTCAAATCGTTAAACTATTTCAAGCTACTATCATTCTACCCGGCAGTAACCAGTTTTTCTGAAAACTACCTCAAAACAACTGAAGACAAACAATCGGAAAAAGTCATGTTGTCACAACCTGTGTTTTATTGGCACATTCTGCGGCTTCGTAAGACATTTCAGATTCGATCAATCGAAATTATCGGATCCTTCGGGATATAGTTATGTAAGGATCGAGCTCTTATTGTAGATAACCGCATCCATAGACAAGTTTCGCACTTTTATGTGCTCATCAGAATAGAATAGTCGATCCCTATAATGACAGCAATAAAATTTGCTGTGTACCACATTTTTGCAAATTTCTGAAGACAGACAAAATATTTTTGTTATTGCAGGTGTTGACTATTCTATGCCAACTAGAGCAGAATAAGCACAAAATTTTCCCATGTATGCTGTGCAATGGGAGCGTGATCCTATCCATAGTAGCAATCCCTTCTTATAAGTGTTACAAAGAAAACAAAAATTTACACAGCTGCGTTCTATTATTTGTTTCTCATTAAAGTCTATGCTGGGGGGCTTTTGTTCTTCCTATTTTAGCAATTTAGATCAATTCCATCCTGTTCACACAGTACGAAGGTTTTTAAAAAAACGAAACACTATTAGTCCCAGAGCCAGAGGAGCTCCAAATGTACCCACCAATACTATGAGACCAATTTTCATATCTTAGGGGATGCTAAAAGTTTTTCTGGTTGTCCTCAGTGAAAAAAACAACTGGTTATGCAACCGAAATGGCGGCCATTTTTAAATTGAAAAAAAATTAAAAATGCTTAATTTGCTCATTCGAGTATTTTTTTAATATGTATTTTAACCCCGAAAAAGCGAACTATTTTTAACCTGCTAAAACGAACCGTTCCTGAATTATTCGCAGTTATTAACATTTTTTATAAAATATTAGGCATGGGATTTTCTCAAAACAAAGTAAATGTTTTTACAGTAACTTTACATCAGAAATTGGGTTATTGATTATTCAGGATCACATAAATAGCAATTTCTCAGATATTCTATTGATTTTTTAAATATTTGTAGAGTACTTTGTGCAGTCGCGCATCATTCGAAAACGCTCCAAATAACACTGTCTTAAATATGATTGCTAGGTATGCATTCACGTCCTTCTATTAGATCCTTTTTAATACATTCTATTGTATGTCTTAGAGAATGTTGATCATTTTTAAAAATGTTCCCAGAAAAAAAATTGGCTATACTACATAAATGGCTTCCGTTTTACCCATCCCACAACAAAAATGATTATTCTTATATATAACATGGGAATATTCACTTTATGAATATGTTTATACAAAAATATAAAGTAATTGATTCTTAGAACGCTAGAACTATCTGTGTTGAAGAAATTCTACATTTGTAAACATGTAGGAGAATAGTTAATGTGACAGGATGCTTTAAAAGCCCTCCGAATACGTCCTACACGCCGGAAAGACGATATTTGGCTGACTTTTCAGAGATACTATTGCACAAACTATTCTGCAAGAAGGTCTAAAAAAACAAAATTTATTGAAAATGGCTAGTTTTGCCATTCTAAAAGTCAGTTAGCAATTTACTTCATAAAACACTATATAATGAATACTCTCTTGATATAATTAGGAATATTCAGTTTTCTTTTTAATTTGAAAGCTGGCCGATGAAAATTGCCTAAATTTTCTTAGCACAGCCAGTTCTTTTTTCTAGAAACATTTTAAAAAAATCTTCAGCACTCTCTAAAATATACAACAAAATGTTTTCTCAAGGATCTGGCAAAGAAACGCGTGTGAAGGATTATATTAAGACGATATTCGAAGGGATTTTGAAGGATTCCGTCCGATAAACTCGTTTGTTACGTCTAATAATGTTGATTTTCTTGATTAAAGATAGTTTTAGCATTCTAACAATAGTTTTAGCATTCTAGTTAATTTACATTGTTGCATAAGAATATGCATAAAAAGATTATTAACCTGACATATTTAAAAATAATATTTATTTTTTCTGCCAGCCGGTGAAAATGACCGCTATTTTTGTAGCAGAGCCAATTTTTTCTGAGAATATCTTTTAAAAAGATCAACACTCATAGAACTACATGGAATAGAATGTGTTTCCAGGGATCGAAGAGATGGACATGTGTGTAGCGTCCCCATCTTTCCAGCATATATTACGACGGTATTCGAAAATATTTTGAAGGATCCCATCACATTAACTATTTTTCTAAATGGATATAAATGTAGAATTTCTTCAAAGCAGATAGTTCTAGCATTAAAAAAATCGGCTAATTTATTCCCTTTCGTAAAATTATACATAAAGTGAATATTCACGTGTTATATATAGAAATAATTTATTTTTTTTCTGCAGATCGGACAAAAAGGACGCCATTTCTGTAGTATAGCCAATGTTTTTTCTGGGAAACATTCTTTAAGACGTACAATAGAATGTATTCACAAGGATCTGAGGGAAGGACTTGCATGGATACCTATCGATTGCTGACATTTAAGACTGCGGTATTTAGAGCGCCTTCGAATGATGAGCGACTGCACAAAGTTTACCACAAATATTTAGAAAACAATAGAATATCTGAGGAATTGCCATTTATGTAATCTTAAATAATAGTTTATTTGTTTTCAACTGTAAAATAACTATAAAAAAGTTTGCATATTTACATGGGCGTATGCAATATTTTTTCTAGGGAGCGGGGGGGGGGTGCTAAAATTGATCACATTAAAGATTTAGAGATTGCTATCAACCTTTAATTTTTAGAGTTTCGAAGCAGAAATCCTATTTACAGATGCCTGTGTTAGCCTGTATCCTTGCCAACATTTAAATCTGACCTGTTCATTAAATAACCTTCGGTTCTTGAAGATTGGCATGCAAATGTAGATTTAAAGGTCCAATAAAAACAAACTGATAAAAAAACTCGAAACATTTTTTTTTTTTGATAGAAAGGGGGAATTGGTAAGGAAATAAAACGCATATAAACAAATATAGTAGGATATTAAAGAAAATGACATGTAAAACATAGAAAAAAAATACCATTTTTACTTTCCCTATCATACATGGTACTATATATAGGGAAAGTATTGGAAAGTATTGGAATAATTGTATAAGGAAAGTATTGGAATCGTGTTGAAAGTTTCCGAGTTTTTGACGAATCTATACGTTTCGAGCACCCTAGAACACGAAACATTTTTTTAGCATGAGTCTGTCTGTGCAGTGCACGTATCCACTGTAATATAAGAACGAATTGACCAAATTTCAAAAAATTTGGTAAGTAAATCACTTGGGAGTTACCCGGGTGCTGATTGGATTTTGGTACGATTCGGGAAAAGAAACTGGCAATTTTTTTACAAAATGGCTCGCAGAAATCGTATGTATCCACTCTAGCTGATAAACTAATTGACCAAATTTTACAAAATTTGGTAGATAAGTCAATTGTGCTTTACATGTCTGCTGATTAGATTTTGATATGATTCGGGAAAATAGAACCTGCATTTTGTTTTACGAAGTGGCCACAAAAAACGTTGATTAAATTTTGGTACGATGCGAAAAAAAAAATCTTCCTTTCTTCTCGAAATGTCCCGCAAAAATAGTTAAGGTCTAAAATAAACATTTATTACTTACAATGCGTGGGGAAAGTATTGGAATCGCTACACTCTTCGAGAACCGAAACAAGCGAAATGTCTGTGTGTGGCTATGCAATGTATGTATCCACTCTAGCTCAAAATCGAGTTAACCAATTTGGTAGATAAGTTACTTGTGGATGATCCTGGGGCTGATTATATTTTGGTACAGATTAAAAAAAAGAGCCTGCCTTTTTTGCAAAATGGTCCCCAAAATCTTCAAATTCTAAAATAAAAACCTACATATGCCCAAATATATCAATTAAATGCTTGTTTCTTACGTAATTTTTAACGACAAAATAAATAAGACCATCTCCATATCTCTAGGATTAACTGTTCGCGAGATACTTTAGTTTTCTTCAAATTTTTGCAACATCGCTTTTGAAAATTCATTGTAACTTCAAATAATTATTCGTGTTATTTTGTGCAATTAAAGAATGCAATTAAAGAATTATGGCAGAAATACAAAAAAAAAAATGCATTTGAGTCATTATCTCATCTGAATATTTTTAATTTAATTTTGAATTTAGTAACAGTGATTTGATAATTAAATTTATTAAATATTTAGCAGTAAAATAAATGATTAAAAATATAAGAAAGATCAATCATGCATAAAGCATTGATTATGAAGCACTTTCCAACTGCAATGCAAATTTTATATTTTATTTAAATATCTCTAAAATGTGATACATGCCTCGTTAATATTTTTTAAATTATCACAATACTACATTAATTTATTATATTTGAAAACTTAAAAGTTCATCGAAAAAAATGAACGTCATTCAAATGACGTCATTGAAATATAAATTGCCTGGTTTAAACATCTCTAAAATGCGATACACTCAACGGTAATATTTTTAAAATTATCCTAATACTACAATAATTTATTATATTTGAAAACTTCATCGAAAACAAATGAACTTTATTCAAATGACGTCATCGAAATATAAATTGCCTGGCTCGCTATATAAAAGCAGCATTTCATTCATAAACTTTTTTCCATTCCATTCATTCATCACAGTACTACAATAATTTAGTTTAGTTAAAAACTTAAAACCATGGAGGTGCAAGTAATTTAACTCTATGCTTAAAACTTCATCGAAAAAATTGTGTGCTTCTCTATGTAAAAATCAATTATTTAGCTCTGAAGTCTAGGATATAGGTGATATGAATGAAATTTTCATTGATTTTGCACAGAGAAGCAGACGATTTTATAGCATTGTCTTTTATGAGGAAGTTTTAAGCATGGAGAGTTAGAAAGAAGGAGATGAAACTCCTATGGATTATTTTTAAATTAAAGATTCCCTTATTATGTGTATAATTAACCAGTATTTTTTCATAGTTGTGGGATAGAATACAGAATATAAGGAGATAAAAATAAATTGAAAGATATAATAACTTTGAATACGTAGGAATACTCTTCATTGTTTCAATTCAACTTTGCATTATGCTAATAATTTATTTTTACAAAATTGGTAATTTAAATAAATATTTTAGGCCTTTCACCATAGAAAAGCATACAAGGCTATTTAGCTCATCATTATTGTCTCAAACGATATTGGTGTTTTCTTAGTATGAAGTTTTAACTCCTTACTTTTACGTTCATGGTTTTAAATTTCCAAGTAAAATAAATTATTGTAGTACTGTAATAATTTTTAAAATATCACCGCTGAATGTATTGCATTTTAGAGATGTTTAAATAAAATTGCATTTCAGTTGGAAAATGTTTCATAATTACTGCCTTATGCATGATTCATCTTTCTTGTTATTAATATACACGTGGGCGAAAACATGCAGTTGTGGCAAAATGTTCTAATTCCAAAATGCATTTTTCTTATTTCTCATATTACATGATATTCGTACTTGATTTTTGTGTCATACTTTTTTTTTTTTGTGATCATATTATTTTAACATTGCGAAATTTTATTGATTTTGTCGAAATTGCGTTCAAACCCCAATTTATCTGTTTAAAGTTCACTTGTAATGTTATTAAAATGCTCTGTAAGGAATGGATTATAATAATATTAACGATTTTCAAGGGGGTGCTTTGGCAGCCCTTGACCCCCCCCCCCCCCCCTCTAAATATGCCCATGAATTTTTACGTTATTTTAAAAAAAGTTCCATGTCTAATATTTTATTAAAAAGAATAAAACTGCGAATAACTCAAAATCGGTTCGTTTTAGCAGCTTGAAAATGGTTTCATTCGTTCGTTTGGGTCAAAATACTGTTACAGTGAATACTCGCATGAAAAGAGGCATTTGCATTTTTTGAGATGAATAAATACTTTGTGAATGCTTCTAACCTAAATGAAATAAAATTATTTCTAGGAGTTATCATGAGTAGTTTTCGAAATAATAGAAACAGTTTTCAACAGAGACCATGCCTAGGGCAGTAATTATTTCGCGGCTCGAATTTCGCGGTATTTTTCACATTTTTTTTCTTTTGGGGGGGGGGGGGGGTCTGAAATTTCGCTAATATAAAATATATTCACACATTTCAGATATTTTTCCTATTGTAATTTCTATTATAAATTTCAGCTTATTGCTTTGCAGCCCGAATTACTGCGATTTTTTTTTCGCAAATTTTAGGATTTTTTCTGAAATTTCGCTTATATCAAATATATTACGTCCTTGGGCGAGTCCGACGACGGCGAAGATTTGTTTGTATTCCATATTTCTATATTCGAAGCTGAGGACCCACTAAAATGTGAATTTCGTTTATACATATAAAACGAGTAGAATTCTGGAATACGAACAAAGGTCGTTTTTTCAGCAACAGATATTTTTAAATTGACAATGATTGGCTTAGATGATAGGTAGAGCTTAGATGATATCTGATATAGATTCAACTTCAAGTTTTTTAGTATGTTATATTACTCACTAAGGATTTCAACTTCTGGTTTTTCCCTCTTCCGGTTCAAAAATTTCCTTAAAACACCTATTTTTTTCAGAATCGGTTATAGAAGATGATGTTTAGATGATGACTGATATGGATTTTGCAAGGGTATAAGGGAGATATTTTAAGGATTTGGTTCTAGGAATTTCACTTTTGATTAAATTTGCTTAACAAAATAACTTGCTCGCAATATTTATTTCACAGAATTGACTATAGATAGAGCTCAGATGGTGACTGACAGTTTTAATATGAAATTTAAGAAGGGGGGAGATTCACTAAGAACTTTCACTGCTGATTCTGCTGATGTCACTTCTGGTTTTCCGAAATTCGTATGACTGTATGAAATAAGTGTACAAAAAAGAATAAAATGCTTAATAGTTCCGTTGTAAATGAAGTCCGCACAACATTTGCCACCATGTGAAGACTTCTTAATAACTGTCTTGTTTCTTATATTCCTTTCGTAAAGACTGATAATAAAATAAAAAATTTTATAACGCAGTTTTTTCATTTTAAGAAATTTTCAGAGAAAGAGATCAAGTAGAAACTATGTTGAATTTTAACTTATTGTGAAAATACATTTTTATTTGAATTCCATTCAATTTGTAAAATCATTATTTTCTAGATTGACAGAAAAAATAATATATTTATCTGCTTCATACGGATATTCAAATAATAATCATAATCATTTGTAAATCATCTATGTGCCTAAGCTATATTTATCTCCAGAATAATATCGGCAAATTTTTCTTATCCCAAAGAAAGGCTATAAATAGAAAAAAATATGATAAACTCTCTGTATAAACAATGAGTCTGTTTTGTTCTTGATCCCGCTAAACAAAGTATTTTCGTAGGTTCAATGTGATTTGTCTTTTTTCACGCGTAATTCAATCGAAACAGATGTGCCGTTTCCCGATGCATATTTCTTTAAAAGAAAAACGTTAAATAAATCGTAGTCTTATTTTCTTTTGAACGAAAACGTATCAGGAACAAAAAGGAAAATCTTAATCTTCTAAACAAACATTTCCATAAAATATTTTATAGGGAATCTCATATATTTACTGTTTATATTTTGTTTACTTTAATATTTGATAAAATACAGAAAATAGACACACACAATTAGTTGCAAATAATATATATAAGCAAAAGTATAATTTGAAAAGAAAATATTAAATAGTAATAAGGTAGGTTTGCACAATTTCACCAGTCTAATGTTTGCAACATTTTATTATTTTTCTAATGATCCATTTAGTGAATTTTTCAAATATGTAGCATAAATTTAGTCAGTACCAAATGTCTAGAACAACGAAAATTAAATGTTACAACTGGCGAAATTTACAGACGCGGTGTGCACAACATCGCTATGATGTGGCGAAATTGCATATAAGGTTCACTACAAACGTACAATCAAGCTATACTCTACATAGAAAATATTGTTTTGTTTTATTCGCATTAGAGTATTCATTTGTATTCGCAATTGAAGGGAGCAGATGGAAATATGCTTAACCACATTAACTCAACTTTGATGGCTTTTTGAGTTTTTATAATTAATTGAGTCTTACCGTCTTACGGGGAGTGCTAAGCATATCCTAAAAATGAAGTTTCCCTTTGGTGTTAACAGTAGTAGGAGTACCTATGCTTTTCAGAGCTGTCACTTTTCTTGTGTACCTTTGACGTCATTGGAAATGAAACATCAGCCAACAGCATAATTAACTCCACTGGCGTAATTGCAAGCAAAACAGCAGTACGTATTTATAGCAAATAACTAACCACATAGACAATAAAACAAGAAACTAACTGCAGTTTCAAATGGATCAGATGACAAAAAAATCAGTCACGTAATAACATTTATGTTTAAATTTCTGGTTCATAAATTATAAAACGTAATTAGAGAGTAAAATATACGACGTACCGCATTTTTTGCAACAAAATAGCTACTGCTCACTAGCACGTAGCACTTTGTGGTCAGCTTCCTTTAGGCCTATGATGCTTTCTCTAAATCCGACAATTTTTCATATTGAACATATTTGGTTTGATGTCCACCTTTATAACCTTGAACGTCCAGAGAGGGGTGAGCGCCCCCTCTTGCCCTCCCTTATATATATATATATATATATATATATATATATATATATATATATATATATATATATATATATATATATATATATATATATATATATATATATATATATATATATATTATATATATATATATATATATATATATATATATATATATATATATATATATATATATATATATATATATATATATAATATATTTATAATACTAAAAATTGAAAGATTGGACATGAAGTCAGCCAACAGGTAATACATGAAAGGCCTAGGGGGATTGTGACCCCTAGTTCCCGTTTACAAGTCGACTTTTCCACCAATGGCAACACTCACGGAGCCATGCATTACCTGCGATTAAATTCAGTACAACGTCGAAACAGAAGACGCCCATACGAAGTATATATCAAACGTAAAAGGAAAAAATCCCCCAACATAAGAGCAATATAATTGAAACGGCACAAGATTAAACCTACTTAAAATATACGAACTACAAATACAAATACCCTACCTCCATCCAAATCACTCACGTCAATTTTACACGCTTAAATAGTTCCTCGCTGTATCGATGCCATTATCAAGGTCTATATAGAATATCAAGGTCTATTCTTTCGAAGTACTTACACTGGAGAAGTGCTACAGGAATTGTTGCCATACCGGGAGTGTGCCGCGGCCTAGCAGCATGCTGAAACCGGGGATTTAAGGGGTCACAATCCCCCCTTAGGCTTTTTTAGCATATTGCCCGTTAGCCTTCCCATCCATTTTTATTCCATTGGTATCCTATTTATATCTTATTTTAATATATATATATATATATATAATATATTTATTTATATATATATATATATATATATATATATATATATATATATATATATATAATATATTTATTTATATATATATATATATATATATATATATATATATATATATATATATATATATATATATATATATATATATATATATACATATATATACATATATACATACATATATATATATATATATATATATACATATATATACAGATATATACAGATATATACACATATATATACATATTTATATATATATATATATATATATATATATATACATATATGTATATATATATATATATATACATACATATATATACATACATACATATATATATATATATATATATATATATGTATATATATATATATATATATATATATATATATATATATATATATATATATATATATATATATATATATATATATATATATATATAAATATATAAATATATATATATTATTGTTATTAATAACAGTTAATAACTACAGTACTATAGATTCAATTTAGATCTAACATTTGTAAATTTGCGCATATGCAGCAGATATTTTACAATGTGTCAATAATAATAAAAAATATAAAAATAAATAAATAAAAATAGTAAGACTAATTTAAACATGATCAGTGTCATACCCTAGTTCAAAAACAATACGGAGGAAAATAAAGTAAAGAGGATATGAAAGGAAATATCAGACATAAGGAAAACAATGCTACCATATAAGGCAAAATGATCTTAATTTTAAAATATCAATAATACACATGAATTTATCAACATTCAAGAGCGATACATACAAATCAAGTTCACACATCAAAGGATTATCGAAATCTGTAGGCTTAAAATAATAAAATGACAAAAATAAAAATAAGAGAAAAGATGCAATCCGAAAATATGAAATAGGATAAAACCTCCGTAGATTCAGGATATAGATTTTGATTTTTATCCTCCAAATTTATCCCTTATACCAAACGAAAGCAACATCTCGTCTAGTGTTAATTTCTTAGATTTAACGCTCTCTTTTGATAATGAATATTCAGTTTTGTCAAACATTTTTGACAAAAGAAAAAGTTTTCCATTTAAAATTCACAAGATAATCAATTTTAAATCATTTATGAGTAAACAGGTATCCAAAAATATTTTAATAAATCAATTTCATAGGATTTTTAGGTTATGTGAAAATACACAATACAGTAACCATCTAGCAGATTTATTTCGATACTGTGAAGCTGAATCTTATCCTGTTAATTTTGTTAAATATCACTTTAGAAATTTTGAATTCTATTTATAATATGTTATTTATTATTTTAGTCACATGTAAATTGCTATTGTATACTTTAAACATTAAAATATTTTTCAAATTTTATTGTCTTAGTGATAAGTTTTGGATACATAATATATAATTGTTAATTATTAATTATTACTTAGTTTACTTGTTAATTATTAATTATTATTATTCGTAAACATATTTTTCTTTATATCTCTAATTTTTTGGTTTGAAACATATATGTATTTGTATATCTACTGTCCATTGGTGAAAATCTCATTCAGGAGTATTTCCTATAATTCACAACAGATGGCGCTCTCTAGTATTCTTTACTAATTCACTTAGGACAGCGCAACGAAATATTAGGTGTCCTGAACAATGGTGAAGAGGGTTATGAATTTATTTTCTATATGAATCCTTGTGGATTGTTGGTTAGATTGCTTATATGTTTGCTATATGCACTTTCATCATATTCTTTCCATTTGCCTTCTATTATTTTTGTTATTTTCATTTATGTTACTGTCTGGAAATGTGTCGGATCTTTTGACGATGTTTCGGTCATGTGGCTGTATAGTTGAGCGAAACACATTTGGAACCGCTGTGGATGCAAAGATCCTTGAAAAGCTGGATCTACGGAGGTTCTATCCAATTTCATATTTTCGGATTGCATCTTTTCTCTTATTTTTATTTTTGTCATTTTATTATTTGGAGCTTCCAGATTTTGATAACCTTTGATGTTTGAACTTGATTTGCATGTATCGCTCTTGAATGTTGATAAATTCATGTGTATTATTGATATTTTAAAATTAAGATCATTTTGCCTTATACGGTAGCATTGTTTTCCTTATGTCTGATATTTCCTTTCATATCCTCTTTACTTTATTTTCCATCGTATCGTTTTTGAACCAGGGTATGACACTGATCATGTTTAAATTAGTCTTACTATTTTTATCTATTTATTTTTATCTTTTTTATTATATGCATACATATATATATATATATATATACAGGGTCTTTCAAAAGTCCGTATAAATTTTAAAAATTCATTAAAAATCGAAAAATCATCGCATTGAGGTACGCTTTGTACCATAAGTATTGCCAGGACGGGGAGTTTTTTTTGACGTGAAAAAATTTTGTAGTTTAAAAAATCACCTATAGGTGGCGCTTACCCGAATACATCTTCCAGAAGTATGCAAATGAGGTTGTTATAAAACAGCTGTAGTGCTCTGTAGATTCTTCATTTGATTTATTAGTAAACGGTGCAAAGAAGAAGCTTTTGTTAGAATGTTAACTTTGATCGAGAAAGCCTTGTTGGCGAAGCTGTGTTACGTGAGCGGCGAATCAGCATCAGATGCTTTGCGAAAATTCTGATTTAGGAAAAATCTAAAGAAAGTAAAAGGTCCTATCACCTGTTCAGGGTTACTTAGGCTTGTCACACGATTTCACACGTGCAGTAAGTTATTTTAATTGTCTTTCCAATGTGTTCAGCGCCACTTATTGGTGATTTTTTAAACTACAAAATTTTTTCACGTAAAAAAAAAAAAAAAAAAACGTCCAAGCAATACTTATGGTACAAACCGTACCTCAATGCGATGATTTTTCGATTTTTAATGAATTTTTAAAGTTTATACGGACTTTTGAAAGACCCTATATATATATATATATATGTATATACCAAACTTTTATTAAGTGTATTTCTTGCAGTATAAGATAAAAAGTAAGATAGTGCACCCTAAAACTTTAAATCAATTAAAAAAATAGTGACTATTCCATAAAATTTTGAATATTAAACAACAACGATTTTTCTGTTGGTAAGGGTGATTCATCTCCCTTCTGGGTTATTATTTTATATTATTTTCTGGGATAACACAAAATATATATGAACCTATTTACTTTATACATATATCCAAATATCAGTTAAAATCACTGGTAAACTATCTTTGTGCTCAAGTTATATTTACCCTAGAATAATATCGGGAATTTTTTCTTATCTCTAAGAATTACTATAAATAGAAAAAGTATGATAAACTCTTTGTATAAACAGTAGTTTGTTTTGTTCTTGATCCCACTAAACAAAGTATTTTCGCAGTTCCAATATGATTTCTCTTTTTCCGTGCGTAATTCAATCTAAACAGATGTGTCGTTTCCAGATGTGTATTTCTTTTTTTGAAGAAAAACGTTAAATAAATCATATTCTTATTTTCTATGAGGATCAAAAAAGTCCGAGGAAGACAGAAAAGGAATTATTTATCTTCTAAATAAACACTCTCATGAAATATTTTATGAAGAATCATATATGCTACTTTTTCAAATTTCATATTATCTTTAATATGACAATATTTCATAAAGTATTGAAAAGACACAATTAGATGCAATTAATTTTATATATACATATATATATATATATATATATATATATATATATATATATATATATATATATATATATATATATATATATACACAGGGGTGTTTCACAAAGGACTCCTTAACTTTGAAATGAAACAACTCGGAAACGGGGATCGATAGAAGACTGAAACATGTGATACGTTTATTGGGAAAGCGGTAAAAATCTGATACAAGAGTTTCAAAATTAGTTACAAATGTTTCAAAATTAGTTACAAATGTTTCAAAATTAGTTACAAATGTTGCTGACAGATAGCGCTGTACGCTGTAGTCGCAGTACGGAGTCCGAGAAATAGGCTATAAATAGTGGTGAGACTGTCCTTGGCAAAGCAATGACATCAAAATCGATTCAAAATATATAACTTGCACAGCACAGCGATGGCGCAAACGACGAACGAAATTGGAAGTTCCCTTCTGCAGTGTGTCAACAGAAATGAACGCACATTCCTGACAGATGAATTCTTCAAGCTTATCCAAATTTGCAGGATTATTGCGGAAAACAGTGCCCTTCAATGTTCCCCACAGGAAGTAGTCGCAGGGCGTAAGATCGGGTGAATATGGAGGCCAATCCATGACTGTTCAAGTAAATGTTGAGACCCAGACCGTCCGACCTACCAGAAAGGTGTAAGGTAACTGTTTGGAAGTGCCACCCAATTTAGATCGGAACCCAGTGGGGGAGGAATCCACAGAGACCGTACCCTCCTTCCCCTACCACCAACCTCTCAGAACGATTTACGGACCCACATGTTTAACGTGATCGTACTCCGCATGAACATGGCGGCAGTTGTGGTCGCATGAAAATCCAGCGCGCAAACCACCGGGCTACCGCGCCCGAAATATACCAACAGCAAGCGGTGTTCCCAGGTGATCACCCACCCAAGTACTAACCGCGCCCGATGCTGCTTGACTTCGGTGATCTAACGAGAACCGGTGTTTTCAGCACGGTACGGCTGTTGGCGTTCAAGTAAATGTTGTTGTTGAAACCCAGACTGTCCGACCTACCAGAAAGGTGTAAGGTAACTGTTTGGACGGTCGGGAAGTGCCACCCAATTTAGACCGGAACCCAGTGGGGGAGGCATCCACAGGGACCGTACCCTCCTTCCCCTACCACCAACCTCTCGGAAGGACTTTCGGACCCACATGTTTAACGTGATCGTACTCCGCATGAACACGGCGGCAGTTTTGGCAGTGGCTGGAATCGAACCCGGCCTACCGAGTGCAACTCCAGCGCGCTAACCAATGGGCTACCGCGCCCGTTCAAGTAAATGTGGAATAGTTCGAAGCAATGACTCTATTATTGAAGTATTCCTCAAGAAAGGCAAAAACGGCTGGGATACGGTGTAGTCGGACCTCTTCTTGCATGAACCACGAAGTACCGGGGCGATCCTCCGACTCTTGTAGTGTGGCGACAAACTGTTCCAAAACCGCAATGTACCTTTCAGTAGTAATCGTTTCTCGCTAGAAAAAAGGGCCAATGTTGCTTTTGCACGATACTACAGCCGAAACGGTAACTTTTTAGGAATGTAATAGTAGTGCTTGACACAAATGCGGGTTTTTCGGTACCCCCAAAACGCCAGTTTTGTTTGTTCACGACACCATCCAGATGAACCGGCCGTTCAAATGGTTGCTCAAGTCCTTAGAATGAGTCGGACGGTCTGGGTCTTCAACCATCCAGGTGAAAATGGGCCTCATCTGTGAACCATATGCAGCCAACATCAAATCCATCACCATCAATCATGGAGAGAATATCGTTCACGAACTCTTTTCTGTATCGCACAGCTGAAACTGTTATGGCTTGGTGACATTGGATCTTGAACGGAAACATGTCTAGGGTGTACCCCAGGATTCTGTACGTCCTGGGTGGCTTTAATCTGGATTCAACTGCAACTCATCGAATGGATTGCCTCGGATTAGACTGAATAACTGCAGCAACTGTCGCGACATTTTCAAGTGTAACTGCAGATTGCCTGGGACCAACATGTCCCATTAACTCATCAGCCACGCTGCCTGTCCGTTAAAATTTATCGAAAGGCTACCGAATTGTTTTCACATCAGGACCTTTGGCAATATGGCATTCAACGCGTATTCAATTCTTGGCCATCTGCCAAAAATCAAGTACAGCGCGGCAGATACGCATTCTTGTTCTGGCGGATAAAAGAACATTAGTTCTTTGCTGTGACAGTGGCTGATAAGTTGAAGGTTGTAACTAGAACGAGTTTTATAATAAAGAAGGAGATGACGATTGGTCAGACTTGTGATCATTGATGCGAAACACTACAATGGTGAATCGGACGTGATCAAGCAGTAAAATACTCACTACAATTAATATCCAATAGTTCACTACATTGAAACTATTGGACCTCCCGTAACTTCTAAAGCACGGCGTCTTGCCCCTGATCGTTTGTGCATTGCAAAGGAGGAATTTCAAAGTATGATTGAACTTGGTCACATGCGTCCTTCCAAAAGCAATTATTCATCCCCGTTACATATGGTACCTAAAAAGGACAGTACTGAATGGAGACCTGTAGGTGACTATTGAGCACTGAATGTTCAAACGGTAAAAGATAATTATGGAGTACCCAAGATTTTAGATTTCACTTCGAGCCTCCATGGAAGCAAAAATTATTCACACATAGATCTTATCAAAGCCTACCATCAAATTCCTATTAATCCAGAAGATGTGCATAAAACTGCAATCACAACGCCCTTCGGATTATTTGAAAGCGCTCGTATGCAGTTTGGACTCTGTAATGCAGCTGCTACATTTCAACGATTTATTGATGAAGTAACACGTAATCTTCCACTTGTATACGCTTTTGTCGATGATATTTTAATAGCTTCGAAATCGGCAGAAGAACATATTACCAACCTGAAAACTTTATTTGAACGGTTAAAACAATACTGTCTGAGTGTAAAACCATCAAAACGTAAGTTTGGACAACAAACGTAAGTTTCATCAATTGAGTTCTTGGGATTCAGAGTTTCAGCATCTGGTATTGTGCCACTCACAGAACGTGTAGATTGTATAAAAAAATTTCCGAAGCCAACAACTATGACACAACTAAGACGATTCCTTGGATTATTTAATTTCTATCGACGTTTTGTGCCAAAAGCTGCTCACATACTAGGTCCATTAAAAAAATTTTTAGCAGGTATCAAAAATAAAAAAAAAGTCTAAAAATACTACACAAACCAAAGCTCAAGATTTGTTTCAATGGGGTAATTCTGCTAAAAAATCATTTTTAAACGCTAAGAGTGCCTTAGCTACCGCAGCTCTTCTGCATCATCCTATTCCTAGCGCAAAATTAAGTGTGTGGGTTGACGCTAGTGATATAGCTGTTGGAGGATCTCTCATGCAACTCAACGGCAACAAATGGGAACCTATTTCATTTCTATCAGTCAAACTTTCAAAAAGTCATAAAAATTGGTCTACATATGATCGTGAACTCTTGGCAATATACACATCAGTCAAACGATTTAGACACATGCTAGAAGGTCGGTATTTTGTTATTTACACTGACCAGAAACTCCTAATTTATGCCTTCAAACAGAAACAAGATAAATGTTTGTCTCGACAACTGCGTCATCTAGACTATATTTCTCAATTCTCGACAAACATTTGTCACATAAAAGGTACTGAAAACACAGTAACAGATGCACTGTCACGTATTGAAATTGATAACATTTCATCTTCGATTTTAAATTTCGAAGATTTTGCCTCAGCTCAAGCAACTGATACTGAGTTAGAAATTCTACTCAACAACAATTTTTCACTCCGAATAGAAAAAAGATTTTTTCCAATTGCAAATTCTGAGTTGTTCTGCGATATGTCAACGGGACAACCTCGACCTTTTATTCCCGAGTCATATCGAAAAATCATTTTTAATCAACTTCACGGACTTTCTCATCCAGGAATTTCTGCAACTTCTAAGTTGATTACTGCCAGATATGTTTGGCCTGATATGAACAGATGTATTAAGAATCAAGTTAAATGTTGCATTCCTTGCCAACGATCAAAGGTGCATAAACACACCAAAACTCCAATTGGCACATTTGCTCTCCCAGACGCACAGTTCGCACACATACATCTCGACAGCCGCTGCCAAAACTGCCGCCGTGTTCACGCGGAGTACGATCACGTTAAACATGTGGGTCCGTAAGTCCTTCCGAGAGGTTGGTGGTAGGGGAAAGAGGGTACGGTCCCTGTGGATGCCTCCCCCACTGGGTTCCGGTCTAAATTGGGTGGCACTTCCCGGCCGTCCAAACAGTTAGCTTACAACTTTCTGGTAGGTCGGACGGTCTGGGTAACAACAACAACAACATACATCTCGACATAATTGCCCCACTTCCACCATCTAATGGTAACAATTATTGTTTAACAATAATCGACCCCTTCGCGAGATGGCCTGAAGTTGTACCAATTCCAAACATAAAAGCTGAAACTGTGTTGTTGTTGTTGTTGTTGAGACCCAGACCGTCCGACCTACCAGAAAGGTGTAAGGTAACTGTATGGACGGCCGGGAAGTGCCACCCAATTTAGACCGGAACCCAGTGGGGGAGGCATCCACAGGGACCGTACCCTCCTTCCCCTACCACCAACCTCTCGGAAGGACTTACGGACCCACATGTTTAACGTGATCGTACTCCGCATGAACACGGCGGCATTTGTGGTAGCGTGCAAATCTAGCGCGCAAACCACGGGGATACCGCACCCGAGATGGCCAACAGCACGCGGTGTTCCGAGGTGGTCACCCACCAAGTACTAACCGCGCCCGATGCTGCTTGACTTCGGTGATCTAACGAGAACCGGTGTTTTCAGCACGGTACGGCCGTTGGCCCAAGCTGAAACTGTGTGTAAAGCATTATTTTCTGCCTGAATTTCGCGTTTCGGAGTACCAGCAACATTGACAACAGATCAAGGGAGACAACTGGAATCCTCTCTCTTCCAACAACTTAATACAATGATGGGTACAAATCGCATTCGTTCTACAACATACCACCCTATTTCAAATGGGATAATTGAACGTTTCCACAGACATCTAAATTGTGCATTAAAAGCACATGAAAATACCAATTGGACAGACACACTTCCTATCACACTTTTAGGAATACGAACAAGTCTCAAAAATGACATCCAAGCCTCTTGTGCTGAATTGGTATATGGTAAGACATTAACTTTACCTTCAGACATGTTTTATTATTCCATACCTAAACAATCGTACGATTCAACGTGGGTGAAACATTTACGAGAAAAAATGAGAACACCCAATCCCATAGCAACATCAAGACATGGTAAAAATTCTATTTTCGTCCACCCATCTCTGGAAAGCTGCACCCATGTTTTTCTACGCACAGATTGTACGAAACCACCTTTAAGTCAATCGTACACAGGACCTCACAGAGTGATCGAAAGAAATAAAAAAACTATAAAAATTGAACTTAAGGATAAAAAAACTGTATCTTTAGATCGAGTGAAGCCCGCATTCCTCCTATGTGAAGAGGCAGAAAAACATAAGCCTCTTTGAAAATTCAAAATCTGCCATCAAAACCAGGAGTGGTAGAACGGTACGATTTCCTTAAAGACTAGTACAATACATGTAAGATCAATGTAAATTCGATGTGTATTTCTAAACTAATTTAATTTGCATATTTTAAATTGTATATATTGTATATTTGAGATCGTTTCTCGGCACCCCTCGTTCACTGGGGGGATACTCATATGGCATTCAACTCGTATTCAATTCTTGGCCATCTGCCAAGAATCAAGTACAGCGCGGCAGATACGCATTCTTGTTCTGGCGGATAAAAGAACATCAGTTCTTCGCTGTGACAGTAGCTGATAAGTTGAAGTTTGTAACTAGAACGAGTTTTATAATAAATAAGGACATGACGATTGGGCAGTCTTGTGATCATTGATACGAAACACTACAGCAACATTAAATCGGAATTGAAAAGTGCGCCTTATTGCTGTAGGACTGTGATTTAACCGGTGATACTCGAGTGCCAGAAAAACACGTTACTCCTGTACTTCAGAGCACTCTTTATATGAATCCGACTGCGACTACAACTTACGGCACTATCTGTCAGCAACATTTGTAACTAATTTGGAACTTTTGTATCAGAGTGTTACGCCTTTCGCCATAAGCATATCATTTGTTTAAGTCTTCAATCGATCACCATTTCCGAATTGTTTCATTTCAAAGTAGGGCCTTTGTGAAACACCTTATATATATATACGTATATATATACACACATATATATATATATATATATATATATATATATATATATATATATATATATATATATATATATATATATATATATATATATAATATATAAGATGGAAATTGGAAGTTATTAAAGATATTGAAGTGTTATAGCATTTATGCGCAAAGCAGCTACAAATACTATACACGATTTAAATACAAAAAGTATAAAAAGCATTTAAAATTTGAAAAAGAAGGAAGGCTTAGCGAGAAGCTTACTTAATGGCGGTAAGGGGTTGTGACCTTACACCCCAGTTGTCAACATGCATGTCATAAATGCCGCGGCATTGCACTCCTGGACGCCAGCCCTGGCTGAAGCCAACCTCCGGAGTGACAATAACAATCATCACAAGACCTTTGAAAAAGAAAAGTCCAATGATAAGATGAAGACCATTACTGGATGGCAAACTAGTCCTTCAGACTACAATGACCTGTATATATCTGCGTATTATCGTTCTGCGATCCTGTTATTCATAGTATGCGAACCTTCATCAACCAAATTGATATAAAATTGATTTTAACTTTGAACAATATGCATTATAATTACCATAGAAATTATCAATATAATGTAGCATAAAAGGAATGGGGTATTGCTGTAGATATGCTTGTTGTAGAAATGTCCAATCAAAATCAATACGGATGTCTTCATAGTTGATAATTCTCTGTGTTCTAGCCAATCCCCCCCAAGAATACATTCCTAAATATATTCAAGTGAAGATTGGAATTCCAATTTATCACACTGTTGATAGGTATATTAAAACTTTTTCTTTTATCATAGATAGTAAAATTTGCATGTATTTTACTGAAATCGATGCTTAAATCTAAAAATTCCACCACATGTTTAAGTGTAGTTGTATTTTCTTTCAAAATTAAGTTTGGTGGGTAGAATCAAAATTCATTCTATAATTCTCATCTTCATATCCGACCATCAAATCATCCACATATCGTAGGTATATTATTTCTTTTTTAAGATGTGATTGGCTTTCATAATAGTTGAGGTACAAATCTGCAAGTATAGATGAGCACCCCCCTCCCATGGGGATGCCTGTAATTTGCTGATAGAAAGAAATTCCATTAAAAAGGTAGTTTTCTTTGATGACAATATTAATTAAAGACATATATTTAATGAATTCTATTGTTTTCTTCAAGTCATGTTCTTCATATAGAAGGTTTAGGGTATGAGATAGGTCTTCAAGATTAATCAATTTATTAAAATATAAATTAAATCAATAAGTTAAAATCAATTTTATATCAATTTGGTCGATGAAGGTTCGCATACTATGAATAACAGGACCGCAGAACGATAACACGCAGATATATACAGGTCATTGTAGTCTGAAAGACTAGTTTGCCATCCAGTAATGGTCTTCATCTTATCATTGGACTTTTCTTTTTCAACGGTTTTATGATGATTGTTATTGTCACTCCGGAGGTTGGCTTCAGCCAGGACTGGCGTCCAGGAGTGCAATGCCGCGGCATTTATGACATGCATGTTGACAACTGGGGTGTAAGGTCACAACCCCTTACCGCCATTAAGTAAGCTTCTCGCTAAGCCTTTCTTCTTTTTCAAATTTTAAATGCTTTTTATACTTTTTATATTTATATATATATATATATGTGTGTGTGTGTATACTATATATATATGCCAGGTGTTCCAAAAATATTGACCTTGGCTTTTTTCCCTTAAATATTGATCTTAGACATATACAATAAATTAAAAAGTTGCATATATAAAGGTACAGAATTTTATGAAATCAATAAAAAATTTCAGGGGACTAAATTTGAAGAAATACTAAATTTAAATTTTTATACGCCCCCGTACAAAAACATTTCCGATGAGTAAAATGTGCCCCATACACTAATAAGGTGATGTACAAAATTTCAGCATTTTATCATAAAAAGTCCCAGAGATATGTTTAAACAAAGTTGGTCAGGGATTATATATATGTATATATATATATACATATATGTATATATATATATATATATATATACATATATATATATATATATATATATATATGTGTATATATATATATATATATATATATATATATATATATATATATATATATATATATATATATATATATATATATATATATATATATATATACAGGGTCTTTCAAAAGTCCGTTTAAATTTTAAAAATTCATTAAAAATCGAAAAATCATCGCATTGAGGTACGGTTTGTACCATAAGTATTGCTAGGACGGAGGGTTTTTTTTGACGTGAAAAAATTTTGTAATTTAAAAAATCACTAATAGGTGGCATTGAACACATTGGAAGGACAATTAAAATAACTTACTGCACGTGTCAAATCGTGTGAGAAACCTAAGTAACACTGAACAGGTGATAGGACCTTTTACTTTCTTTGGATTTTTCCTAAATCAGAATTTTCGCAAAGCATCTGATGCTGATTCGCCGCTCACGTAACACAGCTTCACTAACAAGGCTTTTTCGATCAAAGTTAACATTCTCGCAAAAGCTTCTTATTTGCACCGTTTACTAATGAATCAAATGAAGAATCTACAGAGCACTACAGCTCTTTTATAACAACCTCATTTGCATACTTCTGGAAGATGTATTCCGGTAAGCGCCACCTATAGGTGATTTTTTAAACTACAAAACTTTTTCACGTCAAAAAAAAAATCCCCGTTCTGGCAATACTTATGGTACAAACCGTACCTCAATACGATGATTTTTCGATTTTTAATGAATTTTTAAATTTTATACGGACTTTTGAAAGACCCTGTATATATGTATATATATATATATATATATATATATATATATATATATATATATATATATATATATATATATATATATATATATATATGCATATATATATATATATATATATATATATATATATATATATACATATATATATATATATATATATATATATATATATACATATATATATATATATATACATATATATATATATATATATATACATATATATATACATATATATATATATATATACATATATATATATATATATATATATATATATATATATATATATACATATATATATATATATATATATATATATATATATATATATATATATACATATATATATATGTATATATATATATATATATATATATATATATATATATAAATATAAATTATTAAATCCAAAGTTAGAATGTATGTAGTAACTCATAATACACTATTCCAAAATTTTCTACAAAATACAAAGAAATAAAAGAAATTAAGACAAAAAGAGGAAATAATAAAGCATAATGGAAGTCATAAAGACAAAGACAATCAACGAATTTCAAAAATGAGGAATGCAAATAAGAAAACAAAAAAATCAAGCAAAAAAAGCTTGCACATGGAGGAGATTTAGGCTTATGATAAGTTCATTTCGAATAAATTCTCTTCGGGTCCATATATATATATATATATATATATATATATAATATAAAATATAATATCTTTCAAAATTACACTAAATCTGACATACTGTCCAGCAGCCATGATGTAGCGCCACGAGTTGAGCGAGAAGATATTTCCCCCCCCCCCCCTTCCCATACGTTACTTCCAAAACCCACCTGGAACAAAGAGAAAATTTCATTGACGAACGAGAAATAGGGGTCAGAAAATTTATGAGAAGTTCAATGCAAATTTTATTGAAATTTGACAAATAGTGTCAAATATTGTTTGCACTATTCGAATGCGAAAATATCAGTTTATATTCATGCTAAATATTTGAATTGTAGGATTTTTCAATTCTTCGATGTGGAAAAGATCACTTTGAAGCCCATTAGAAAGATCATCTTGACGCCATCGATCTTTCCGATGACTTCAAGATAAAATAAAAGGCTTATCTCTAAAACCTTTCAAAACTGTACATCATCATAAAATAACTAAAAAACCAATTCGAATTTTAAAGTCATTTTAGTGAGTTTTAAAAAATTGACTACAGCTATAAAGGGCAATGTGAAGAAGGATGGACAATTTGAAGGAGGATTGTAGGATTTGAAGGATTGTTAGGATCCTTCAGCAGGGTACCCGTGGATATGAAAGTACAGCTCCTGTCCTGCGGGAACTTATCGCAAACTATTTTGAGATTTCATAGCTTTTTGGAAAGAGACTTCTGCTTCTTTTTTTTTTACCCTGAAGATGTGTTTTTGTGAGATATATTATGTGTTAAGTTTCAAGTTATTAAATGACAAAACACGTCCAGTTATGAAATAATTAATAAGCATTTATTGGTAAATGTATACCATAAAACATCGTTCCTATTATAGAAAAAATATATTCAATTTTGCTTTAGTGGAATATATAAAATGATAATGAATATATATTTATATAATTAAAATGTAAAAAGGTTATTTTATTTATTAGTCAATATTAAAATATTATAATTTCTTCTGTAATTTAAAATCAATGTTGTCACATTTTGCTGCACATTATTGTATATATAAGCACAAAAATTTAATTGCTTTTCAATAATTCTCAAACATCCATTTTATGCAACCTTAAAATGTGAAAGCAACCCCATGTCTAAGTATTATTAAATAAAAGTAACTGAAAAAAGGTTTATCTCTCTTTTAAATGAAATATGGTATGTGACTTTTTTCCATAAGAAATTCCATGAATTCAAAAACAGATGATAAACGTACTATTTGAACAATGCGTTTGTTATCCCTCTAAACAAAGTATTTCGGTAGGTTCAATTACTTTTTTTTTGTCGTTGTTTATGTTGTTTTTTTTTCACAAATAATTCAATAACAAAAGAAGGAACCGTTTCCCAATCTATATTTCTTAAAAAGAAATAACGTCAAATAAATCTGAATTTTCTTTGTTTTGAGTGAAAAAGTTATAGGACCGAAAAGGACGTTTTTAATCATTTCAGCAAACACTGCCATAAAAGCATTTTAGGAAAAATATCTTATTCACCGTAGATATGACATTTTCTTTGATGTAACTATGAATAAAATATAGGAAAATACCCCCAGTTATGGAAACCCAGAAAAATGTAATATAACAGCTTATGTAATCCAATATAGTATGAAACTCCTAGTATTTTAGCCTGTCAAAGACAAAGAAACTAACACTCTTGAAAAATGAAGCTGCAACATTTTACTTTCCTTATAACGTATGGTAGTGTATAGGGGAAAGTATTGGAATCATGTCGAAAATCAGAACTCCAGTTTTCGACCAGAAAGAGCACAGTTTTTCCAGAAAGAGTACAATTGTTTGTCTTATGATATATTCTTCAAATGTTTTTTTTATTCTCTTGGAAAATAAATATTTATTGAGACACCTTTAAAACTGCATTTCCTGCTGTAAACGGGAAGTAATATTTTTTATAGTTGTTCATTGACATCGTGTGGGGATTTTTTGAGGAAGAGGGTTGACAGCTGAATAAAAGAAAATTTCAAACTGAGAAATAAATAAAGGAATAGGTAGATGTCAGATTTTTACAGAAACCCGCGAACGTCCGATTATTTAAATTTTACTTTGTAATTCGTGTTGGTTGTAATTTACAACTGGATATCAGCCACTATCAACCATGTCGTCTTTTGAAAAATTTAATGAATGAATTCATTGAAGCTCTGATGTAAATCCTGAGCAGCGTCGGTTCTTATTATATTATAAATTATTATTAATATAATTTGTTAATTGTAAATATTAGCGATAGACTAGAAACACGATTAACGCAGGATATTTATTTCTGAAGGATTTTCGGATCTGGATTGTGCTGGGTTATTCTGAAATAGGAAGTGGACATATAAGTTCTAATAAATTCAATAATTAAATAAAATATTGTGGTACATTAAATTGTTCTATAAATTTAGATATGTTGGATTTTTTCCACAATTAACTGTTTGCATTCCTGTGTCGAGAGAGCCTACTACCTGGAAAATTATTAGTTCCAGCTACGTGTCTAATGAGCGCCGACATTGAAAATAAAAAGTTTCAGTCACATGTCTAATGAGCGCCGACATTGAAAATAAAAAGTTTCAGTCACATGTCTAATGAGCGCCGACATTGAAAATAAAAAGTTCCAGTCACATGTCTAATGAGCGCCGACATTGAAAATAAAAAGTTCCAGTCACATGTCTAATGAGCGCCGACATTGAAAATTATTAGTTCTTAGTCAGATGTCGGATGAGCGTCAACACTAAAAATTATTAGTTCCATTCAGATGTCGGATGATCCCGACTTTTTTCATACTAATTACTTCATCATTATACTGCAAACGCTATATCTATAGCACTTACCAATTAACCAATTTTACTAAATAGTGAACTTACCAATCTTTGGACTTCAAAATGGCGTCTAAAATGAGGGAAAGGTTGGGGCCAATCGAAACTAGGGACATTTTTGTTGATTCTTAAAGTGATAGCCGCATAAGTGATTGTGAAATTGATGAATTGGAATATAAAAGATGTGCAAAAATGGTAATTATAAAATTAAATTACATCACCGTTTCTTGTTGTTATCCACTTTATTACCAGCCTTTGGAGAAGTTATCCTGTGGTAATGAGGAGAATATATGTTTTAACCTGTTTTCCTTCAAAATTAAATAAGACCTGGGAAGACACCATGAGGAAAACAAATTTGGCGTGAAAGGGTTAAAGGTTTGATTTTTTTTATTAACACGATATATTAAACAAAACAGCCAAAATCCCTTAGATGCATAATCGTATGTTGGTAATATAATAATTATGAAGTTGGAGAAATTCAAATATTAATAATGTAAATGAAAAATAAAGAAAAGAAAATAAATTAAAAAACCCTCTGACATTATTTATAAATATCGAATAAAACATATGAAATAGAAAAAATTAGTTTCCGCATCAAAAATTTTAGTACATATCACATAAGAGATACGGTCAATAAATAATCATACATAACCTTTAGTGCACGAAATAACAGTAAGTTACGAGAAGGGTAAGGAATAATGGAAATCAATGAAGTATCGTTCTATCTGAGTAGGAACCTAATTCCAGAACACCTGCTGGAACTTGGGTTTGTGATTGATTTCAATGATTCCTCATCCAATGATTTGTTTAGGCCTCCAATGCAATTCCTTTAGGCGTCCATTGTCATTGGATTAAATGGGTTTCGGGAAACTTACTACAATTTCCACAATCCAAGACAAAAATAAATAAATAAATAAAAATGAGTGTTTTATCAGGGAAATATTTCTCATGATACACAGAATTCCGATATTAAATATATAACCACACTTCCATTTCTTTTTTATATTACACTTTTATATATTTTATTACAACCAAGCATTAATCGCATTGCTTATAAGTTAAATTATATGTAAATTCCAGTAGTATTATAAATGATATTCTTCATCAAAAATTATATTCAAATACTAGCAGTATACCCGTTCTTCACACCGACTATATATTATAAAAAAACTTAAAATTTACAATTATGTGCCAATTTCTGTAATATTCTAAATAGCATAATTTTGTTGTTCAAAACATTCTATTAAAATGTTTAAAATAGTGCTCCTAAACGGAAGTTTAAGAGTCTCTGTTCTTGCAATACAAAAACATCTTCGCAGGCAGATCTAAGAAGTAAAACGTCCTTTTCCCGTTTGTAAATAAATTTACAAAAAATATTAAATTGTATCAATATATGTTAAAACGAAAGCACCAAAATAGTATTAGAAGATATACCCGGACTATTTTTATTCTATTTCAACAATTGGATAAACACAATACATGAGCTGATTGGTAAAACACAATTTATGAGTTTGAAAAGTATTTGTCAAAAAATAAAATAGATGACGTAAGAAATTGAAAATATCAATCATTCCAGTAATCTTTAAACTCGAAGACCGTAATTGATATTGTATTCCAATCGAAAATGCAAAACCGTTCATTTATAAAAGTTATGTTTATATCAGTTTTTGTATTATTTAAATCAGAAAAAAATTAATAAAAATCGTCTGTTGTTTAAACGCATTTGATTTAAATGTATTGCTAAGCAATGTGATAGTATTTTCTACAGAAAATTTGAAGGAAAATATCGTCTGATTAATGTTGTGTCTAAGGAAGGTTTATTTGTGTTCTTTTATTAATATCTCAACAAAAACCTGGTCCCAGAAACTCGAAACATGGACTAAATTTTAAGCGGGGCTATTCCAAGGTCACCCACAAAATTTCATGAAATTCAGTTCAGTCGTTCTCCCGTGATGAGAAGACAAGCAAACAAACGCCCCATACAGACAACTACTCGAAAGGATCCTGCAGTCAGGAGAGGTGCCACGTCCACACCAATAACGTCACTACAGCCAATCGAAGGCATTTGCCATCCTCCATGCACCCTGTATCAAGGGATGCAGAAGGTGGGATTAGACTACTTGCAGAAGGTGGGATTAGGTTTCGATGTCCATTAAAGCGCCTACCAATGACCCCTTAACATAGGCAGCGCCGTCTGGATTGGTGTCGAGCTCAGTCAGCCTGGGCAGTGTCCCGTTGGAGACATGTGCTAATGACCGCCTTCTCTCTCAGTGCTAATGACCGCCCCATACGTGTGTAGAGGAGGACTGGCCATCCTCCAATTCAGTATTTATTCTCGAACGGCACACGGCCATCACACTTGGTGTGACAGTCTGAGGAGCCATCTCGTGAGACAGCCAGTCTCCTCAAGTTGTGCTACAATCCAATCTGACGGCTCGCTTGTACGTTGACGATATTCTGAAGCCGATTGTTCTGCCTATGCTGTCATGCCACCCATGTTCCATTTGCCAACAAGACAAACGCTCGACCACATACTGCATGACTTTCTAAACAATGTCTTCGAGGATTTAAACCCTCCCTTAGCCTATCACCAATAAAACATGTCAGGGACATGCTGGAATGGCACTTGTAGCCTTCTCAGAATGCCACTGAATTAGCTTACCAGTTGTAATATTTGTGGTAGAATTTTTCGCAGACAAACATAAGCAACTTAATTGACTCTATGCTGCACCAAATATCGGCTTGTATAGCTGCCAGAAGAGGATTTACCACTTACTAAAATTTCATTTTCTTATTGCCACCGTTTCCTAATAAAACGTTTGTTTGCTCCCAATTTCTAATCATTTGCATATCTCCTCACATAATACATACATGCCGAGTTTAGCGGCTGTAGATTAATTTCTTATGGGTGCGTATATTTTTTTGAAACAGAGTATATATAGTTTAGGTGATAATTAATATGTATACAACATCAAATTCTGCATGAGATAAAAAAATGTGCTTGAATCTTTTCAGAATTAGCAATATATAGAACTTACATAGTGACTGGCACATATTTAGCATTAAATTCTAAAAGGAAATGAATCAATAAGAATTTCCACTTCTGATTCCGGAACCGTTACTTTAAACTCAAAAATTTACATTCCTCGCAACATATATTCTTTTAAGATCGCCCATAGAAAGAGTTTAGATGACAACTGATATGAATTTAGCAACAAATTTAGGAGGGGATTGAACGATTCACTGAGGATTTTCACTTCAAGTTTCGGATGCGTCACTTACTGTTCCGGATGTTGTTGTTGAGACCCAGACTGTCCGACCTACCAGAACGGTGTAAGGTAACTGTTTGGGCGGCCGGGAAGTACCACCCAATTTAGACCGGAACCCAGTGTGGGAGATATCTACAGGGACCGTACCCTCCTTCCCCTACCACCAACCTCTCGGAAGAACTTACGGACCCACATGCTTAACGTGATCGTACTCCGCATGAACACGGCGGCAGTTGTGGCAGCGTGCATATCCAGCGCGCAAACCACCGGGTAGCCGCGCCCGAAATGTGCCAACAGCACGCGGTGTTCCCAGGTGGTAACCCACCCAAGTACTAACCGCGCCCGATGCTGCTTGACTTCGGTGATCTAACGAGAATCGGTGTTTTCAGCACGGTAGGGCCGTTGGCTCACTGTTCTGGATGTGCCATTTCTGATTACTCTGTAACATCGCAGGATTGTATGTAAAAAGTGTTCAAAATATAAAAATGCTTAATAGCTCAGTCGAAAATTAAGTATAAGCATCACTTGTCACCATACGAAAACTCCTTCATAAGTATCTTGTTTGTTATTATTATTATTTTAAAACTAAAGTACATAAAATTGACAATTAACAGAGAACTTTATAACGATTAAACTGTCTAACGTCAGTAATATTTGCAGGACAGCTACTTTATATAATATGGTCTTGTGGGGATCATAATTTGTCCACTCAGAACATAATCTTGACTAAATACCAGTATTTTGATATTTTAATTCATTAAAGCAAAAATAACTCTTGCAAAATAATTTGAAATCATAATTTTTATGTCGAGCTGACGCCGTTACATGTCGTAATTAATCGACAACTTTAATCAGCTTTACTAAATTATTACCCAAATAAGATGCAACATTTTGGCATCAACTATCTGCAAACTTTTTTTATAAATATTGTAATTATAATCTGCTTTCATGAACCAGATGAAACTAATCCACCTCACCGGAAAATTCAGTTTAATGTAATGAAGATGAATGAGTGGTGCTTAGAGATGAAATGAAGTAAATAAATTTTCTCGTTCTGTTATTCATATGGAAATTACGAGTTTGACAAATAGAAGGAAACTTTTGGGGAAAATTTAGCTAAATGTAAGGGTTAAAATTAATAATATTCTTTAGGCTTCAAAAGGGTGTGTACAAATAATTAGGTATGCTGTTTTGCGATAGTATAGTTTAATGCAGGGGTCAGCAACCGGCAGACCGTAGGCCACATGCGGCCCTTGACAAAGTTTTATGCGGCCCACGATTGCTAACTCAAAATTACATTTATGTGGGCCGCGAAGATAAAAAAATTATATCTGTTATTTATATTTTTAATTATTTTATTTCGTTGGATTATTTCATGCACTTATTAAAAAAGATTTTATTTTAAGTCTGCCAAAGCCAGTTTAATATTTATTTATTTATCTATATTATTTCTGTTACTATACAAAGTTTATTAATTTTCCGTTTTATTTACTACTTCAGATACCTTGAGGCATGGTAGTATTATCAATCCATTAACAAACTGTACTAGACCTATATAGGCTGTTAATGGATATCTAATATTTTTAAATTGACTGCTAATTCCATAAAATGACAGATATAAGAATTGTAACATTTTACCTCTCTTCAACACCTTTTCATTTATTAGGTGTTGAAAAGATCTAAAAAGCGCGAGACCGATTTATCCATTCTGATCATTGCATTAGGAGCATGATTCCAAAATTTGGAACGCTTATTATTGTCGGATTACGTAACTATGAACATCAATACTGCTATTACCCTTACAGGCATTTACACTGCCCTAACTATTTTACATATGCGGCCCTTGCTTTGCATCCTGGAAGACAAATGTGGCCTGCAGGTTCTGAAAGGTTGCCGATCCATGGTTTAATAAACGAAACTACAGATTGAGGGTAAAATAGCTAGTGCATATCAAGTGTTTAATGTGTTTTTGTCTCTTCAGACCCTCCAGAAGCCCACTGGAAACCTAAATAACTTTTTGCTCATATTTTATCGGCATCAAAATATAAGATAACAGAACCGTATATTCGATATATTCCTCGAGGAAGTAGAAAATAGGAGAAGGGGATTCGAAGGTTTTTACCCTCCATAAGCCCCCGATAACCTAAAAGCTGAATGTTTGCATACATAGTACCGTCTATGCCACAGAACCTAATGAAGTTTGATTTTCGATATCCCCTGCATGAGGTGGAGAAAATGGGCTTTTCCGAAAAGTCTTTCCAGACCCTCCAAAGACACACACACACCGGTGAAACTTAAAATTCTAAATTATTGCACTTATAATATCGATCACAATACAGAATCTAACTGAACCGGATATTTGATTTCTCCTCCGTGAGTGGTAGAAAGACTTTCTGGACACACAC
The DNA here is from genome assembly GCA_951213105.1 of Amaurobius ferox. Classification (NCBI taxonomy): domain Eukaryota; kingdom Metazoa; phylum Arthropoda; class Arachnida; order Araneae; family Amaurobiidae; genus Amaurobius; species Amaurobius ferox. The sequence goes on from OX578133.1 coordinate 20,219,409, forward strand.
ACCCTTCCATTGACCTAAAAGGCTGAAACTTTGCCCACCTGTAGTATCGACCCCTGGATAGTGTCAGTTGTCCTATCTTTAACACGTTTAACTGCTAGTAAACAATATTTTTGAAAAGCCCACTGCTAAATTTATCAGGAAGCTACCATTCGCAAACCCAGAAAATGTCTAAATTTTTTCTTTCTGCACAATACGTCACTCAGAATCCAGTTTATGTTTAAATGCGGGGTATTTTCACACGTATTTGTAAAAGAGTATCAATTCATGACATTATTTTAATTTCTTAATTTTTGAATACAGCTAAACACATTTTTAAAATTTAATATTTTAATTGTCTATTACTTACTTCTTATAGAAACTGTAACATTGAAATATATTGGTATTAATTACGGATTCTTGACAAGAAATAATGATTTAAAACTCAAAAACACAGGGTTTACGTGATATTATTTAAATGAAGACCATGTTGTTAAAAATGGAGGCTTTTTGTTGATACATAACTAAAAACTGCGCCATATTTACGTTCCTGCTTTAGTAGTTTAATCCTAGCTTTTGCAGCATGTCAGTGTTTGCAGCCTGAAGTTAAGAATTTCAAATCTTTGACCTTAAACTCCTTAATTCAGTCTTCTACTTTTGACAGCTAATGTCATAAATTATATGCGATGGTTTACAGGTAAAAGATCCAATTGTCGGTAATTTTATTTCTGAGATAACGTGATTTAGAGCCATTATAAAGACAACCCTTTTAGTTTTCAGTTGATTCAGATAGCCGCATGCTTTTCAAAAGCAGAAAACATTATCATTATGATTTGCGTGTTGCTAATTTCAAAAAATTATTTTCTTCTATTAACCAGAGTTGGAAGGAAAACTAGTTTTACATTAAATAAAAAGAAAGACCATGGTTTAAACTTTGATTTAAATCATTGTTTAAACCAAAACTAGATTAAAAAGAACAAAAAATATGATTTCAAACAAAGTTTAAATTAGCTAACTCTGCTGTCAACCCAAATCCTTCCCATCTGTTTTTCACTGTTTTAATGTTTTCGCTTGATTAATAATGCAAAAATTTTAAAATGAGATATAATTACGAGGGTGGTTCAAAAAGTAAGGTAACAAGTCCTGTGAGAGAAAAGGTTTATTCACGAAATCAAAGAGTTACACAAAGTTAGCAAGGCACTGGTACATATTATTTTTCCACATAGTCACAATGGTTGTCGAAGCATTTGCTCCATCGGTAAACCAATCTATCGAAACCGACGTAGAAGAAATCAGGGTCCAGGTCGCGGAGCCACTCAACGACTGCTTCTTGAACTTCGACATCGGTTGTGAAATGGCGACCTGCCAGGTGGTTCTTCAACGGTCCGAAGAGATGAAAATCGCTTGGTAAGAGATCCGAGTTGTAGGGTGGGTGTTCCAATACATTCCATCGAAAACGCTGTACCAAATCACGTGTAACCGAGGCCGTATGCAATCAGGCCTTGTCGTGCAATAACACGACACATGGAATTTAATATAGACATGGAATTTAATTCGCACGCCGAATTTGTGCACCCGTGAGAGCTCTTGTTGCCTTACGTTTTGAACCACCTACGTATCATAAAGCTAGGCGTTTTCTAAATGAACCTGAAGTAAGGAAAATTTGAACAAGGTATAAAAGCACAAATAATACAATAATGTAGCATACTGCTATTTCGAGAATATACTGAATCCCCTTCGTCAGGGCAAGAGAACCAGCAAACACACTAGAGAACCAACAGTGTATCCTCGAAACAGATGTATACTGCATTATTGTGCTTTTATACGTTGCTCAAGTTTTCCTTATCCTTTCCACAAAGAGTATTGTATTTACTGAAAAGCTGTATTTACCAAAGTCCTAAGCTCATTTATAACATTTCCGACAATTGGAAACTATTTGTTCTAACCATTACAATTCACTACAGAATAATTATCTAACCATAATTAACCCGCAATTTAAATAGGAAGAAACTTATATTATGAAGTTAAATATTACTGGTCAAAACAAAAATAAAAGCATTAAAATTGTTATCAAATGCATATTAAAATAAACTGAAGAAATTAGAAAATGTCAAGAAGAAATAAGTGAAAAAACATTTAATAAAACTTTTCAAAAAAATCTTTGAAGTAAAGGAATCAGACTAAAAATGTAATTTATCTAGATTGTCCTTATAATAACTCAAATTCATAAAACAGTAAACTGAAGAAATTAGAAAATGTGAGGAATAAATACAGTGTTTCCTCAAAAGTCCTTATACACCTAACTTACAATTGAAGTGTCCTACAGTTGCAAAAGCAGGGTCTAAAAGCCAGTATCCATTGAGAAAGTTTGCAGAGACGAATTAAAGAAGTTAGAATTCCGATTTCGAAAACAAGGCAAGATAAGCGAAACTCTTCAATTGCAAACTTGTAGAACTTTCTCTATTTAGTATGGAAAATATGTGAGGTTTTCCCATAACATATACACAGATGAAAAAATCTGATGTGGGCAGCACATGACTTTCTCTACAGAATGCAAGTACTTTACTTATTTCAAAGCGAAAACATTCAAAGCAAGATCCATGACACAATGTTATACATCGAAAAGTACTCAGAGATTTGGCGCTTTTATGAATTACAACATGTAAAATTATTCTGAAGTGCCAAATTAACTTATATTTTGAGCAAAAATATAACTTGACAATTGGAAATATTGCTAATATCTGCTAAGCAATATACTCCATTAAATTAAAATCTATTAATTATGAATTCATCAATTTAGAGTCATTTTTGTAACTTTAGAATCATTTTTGACAATTTGGAGTCATTTTTGTCAATTTAGCACCACAATAAAAAAACTCGTTAAGTTGGAGATATTTCACCAAATTAGTCACCCAGATCACCAAATTTATCGACAAGTGTTACATATTTGATGATACTTACTACTGTTCATTTTTATGTAATTTTTTAGATACATTTATTCGAAAAATGTGCAATATCTCAAGAAAGGTTAAACCTAGTGTTCTAAAGTTTACCATTTGTTTTAGAATAAAATATTGAGTATAAAATGATTATTTATTTAACATTACTGAATGTATATATATTTTATATTCTTTTTCAAAAATTCATTCAACATTTGAGGAACTTTACCGGATGTTTGATTACGCTTAAAATCAATCGGGTTCCAGTATTCACTGATTGTAATAATCGTAGCAAATTTCATTGAAAACGCTTCATTCGCTCGTAAGATATCGCATCCACAGACTCACGGATACACACATTGACATGCGTATACACACAGACTTTAACATACACACAGCCATCACTTCAAAAACATTCGATTTGAGTTAAGTTATATTTAAAACGTGCCTTTCTGTTGAAAACTCATATTCGAATTTTCGACCCCGACACAATATTTTCTGTTTCGAAACTCTCAGATCGTGAGATATCGCTTCCACAGACTCACACACAGAAACAGGCACACATACATAACCTCAAAATGTTCGATTCTTTCTTAGGGACGATTGAAACATGCTCTTCTGTCGAAAACTGGAAATCACATTTTTGACCTCATCACGATACTTTCCCTATGCATTATACTATGCATGTAGGGAAAGTAAAATCGATTTCAATGAAAAGGGATACGTTTACTTATTGGAGAATTATATTATTAAGGATTGATTTACTTTCCTCTCAGGTACCTTTACAGTTCTGGGATCCCCCTTAGTTCCGCCGCTCCCCTGATTCCACTGCTGTCTTGCATTATTTTACTAACATCTAATATTTTTTAACATTTAATTTTTAAAAATACTCACTGTCTCAATTTACTACATAACCAGATAACGTGTAACTTTTGAAAAATATTCTTTACATATCATCCCTGATTTAAAAATCTACTTTTAAGTGGCCGTATTATATTTTCCCTCAAGGGATTAGGTGTATGATCAGTTAGACCCTTTCTTAAAGTGCAAGGAACTTGGAAACGATCCAAAACCATCTGAGCCAAGTCAACAGAAGCCCTCTCTCTAAGAGACATTAAGTCATTTAATTCTGAACACATTGCTTATTTCACTGACTAGAATTAAGCTTTTCATAATGGTTTGGAAACAATTCCAGAGATAAATCTTTTACGCGCGCCTGATTTCATAATGAAAGGGCTAATTAATCTTATTTAACTCTACAGTGCGTGAAGGAGTTATTGTTTAGAATAATCCTAATCCAAGAAAAAGTTATGATTCTTCAGCATTTGTTTAAACTCACAGAGCCCACTTAAAGGAGGAGCCTAAAGAGGGATTGTGGCACTTACTGTTTTCTTGCTGTCATTGTAGATAACGCCTATTACTTTCCTTAAATTCATAGTATAATGTATAAGGAAAATATTGGGACGGGGTCGAAAATTCGAATTCGAGTTTTCGGGAGAGGACATTTCAGGCATCCCTGAACTCGAATCAAGCGTTGAGGTGATGCGTGTGTGTGTGTGTGTGTGTGTGTGTGTGTGTGTGTGTGTTTGCAAGTGAGTCTGTAAAGACAATATCTCACGAACGAATAAAACGATTCGAACGAAATTTGGTACAAGAATTACAATCCGTGAATACTGGAAGTTTGTTGTTTTTATACGCAATTGAATGTTCAGAACCCCCCCTTAAATTTTCGAGTGAAATTTTGAAGAAATCATCAGAACATCAAAACCTTTAATAAAGTTACATAAATAGTCATTATTTTATGTATGTCGTCATTAAAAAATGATTGACATAAATTTTAGAACGCTATCATGAACCGTTCTCGAGATATTGCACATTCAAAAATAATTATCAAAAAATCCTATAAAATAAAAAAAATATTAACTATTGTGAAATATGTTCACTTTTCATAAGTAATATCATGCGATAAATTTGGTAACATTATTCTCGTGGATTTAGTTCGTTCCATACATGAGAAAAGTTACTTTGGGTAATACTTTTGTATTTGGACGCCAATAGTCATTTATCTGCTATAAGAACAACTTATTTCTCCATCCATAACGCTTGTCGAGCTTTTGGCAACGAATTTGGCGGAATGTCGCAAACTTGGTGACTTTTTTAAATGCTGCCAAATTAAGGAAAATGTTGCCAAATTGATAAAAATGACGCTAAATCAATGAAAATAACGACTCATTGACGAAAATCTAATATCTTGGAAAGAATATAAGTATCTACTATAAGAATAACTTATATTTCCGTCCGTAACGTTTGGCAAAATTTTGGTGACGAATTTGTCGGAATATCTCCAACTTGCTGACTTTTTAAATGTTGCCAAATTGACGAAAATGCCGCTCAATTGATAAAAATGTCGCCATATTGGTGAAACCAATGCTAGATCAATGACATGATGACTAATTAATGAGAGTTCAATATCTTGAAAATAACATAAGAGTAGATTATAAGAATAACCCATTTCTCTGTCCGTCCGTCCGTCTGGAACCCTTGACGAAAAATTTAGCGGACCGAGCGAACTTTGTGCCTATTTTAATGTTGTCCAAGTGACAACAATGTAGCCAAATTGATAAAAATGACGTTAAATGGGAAGTAATGTTTCACAAATTCTGATTTCCGCCATATGACTGGCATACCTACTAATATATAAGAAATGCTCTGTAACACTCTGTTTGTCTGTAACACTTGGTGATGCATTTGTCGAACTCGGCGAATAATTTATCAAGATATCGCCAACTTTCCCAGATTGACAAAAATATCGTTAAAATTGCAAAAATGACGTTAAATTGATGAAAATGACTCGTAATTGATGAATTAATTAGTAAAATATTCCAATATATGGACTATCACTTATTGAGAATGTTATCCATATTGACGAAAATATCGTCAAAGTTAATGAAAATGACTTCTAATTGATGAATTAATTATTATTGATATATAGACTATAATGCTTATTGAGGATGCTATCAATATTGATAATTGTTTATTTTGAGTTGCACGAAATATAAGTTAATTGGGTGTTTTGAAATAGAGTTACATGTTGTCATCTGTAAAATCGCCAATTGTACAATTCAACGATAAAGACACAGTACCGTGGATATTATACATTATTTTTGTACTGCAAAAGTAATAAATTCATTGCATTATATAAGGAAATTCATGTGCTGCGCACATCAGAGCTTTTCATGCTATGTAGCGCATAAAAACGTGAAAATCTTCCCGGGTACTGTCTGCATTGGGAACACGATCCTACATTTATTAAACGTCATTTCACACACACACATAAGCATTCAGTCATTCATTAATTAATTATGGGCGAGGAACGGACCCTAAGGCTTTTCAATCTGTTTAAACCTCACTAATTAATTGCAATGTATGATGATTCTTTTATGAGATGGTATATAAAATTCTGATGTAGCCAGTATATGACTTTCTCTACAAACTCAAATTCATATAGTTTAATTGCCCAAATTCACACGGATACTTACTTGATATTTTATCCAGTTTGCACTTTAAATATACGTGACAACTTCGCATTCACGTATCTCTAGAACAGCTTATCTTACAGATAAGGTTGCTGTTATCCCTTTCACCGTTAAAAAATCTGATGTGGCCAGCATATAACTTTCCCTACATAATGCAATACACTGACATTGGGCGCTTTCTGGATAAGAATATGTAAATTTACTTTGAAGTATCCAATTAACTTATATTTCGCCCAAATCTTTCTTGAGAATTGGAAATATTGCTAACATCTACTAAGAAATATATTTCATTTATATATACTAATTGCCAAATGTCTGTCTGTCCGTCTGTCCGTCTGTCTATTTAGCTTTTTAGGCACTTCCTGAAAAGATAGAGATTTGCAATCTGGTACACGGGTCGATCGTTCGATAAAAAACCCCTGGGAAAATCGAATGTTTCGAAATCATTTTGTAGAGAGGGGCGTTCTACACCAAAACGCTCGAAATGTGAAATGATAGAAAAGCATGCTTTGCGATGAAGTACTTAAAATTTGGTATATGGGTAAACCGTTCGAAAGGTTTTAATTGTGGAATTTCAGATTTCCTATAATTGCTACTGTTGTGATAAGGACTGTAAAAAGAGATCTATTAAGAAATATAAAGGCAATTTACAATCCCCATCACACATCCAGTTGGGTCGGACACTCACATACAATAAAAAGGGAAATTAATTATTTAAATACTTAATGTAATGGGACCGTATAGTGGGGAATAAAATTTAGAATATAATACAAAGATTGCGTTGTGTTTTTAAATATTAAATTTCCCTTTAATAAAAGCAATTTTGAATAGAATAATTTGGAATAATAAATTTAAAGTAAAATAAAATATTTAATGATTTATAAAAAAAAATGTTAATTTGGAATAATAAAATAAAAAAGTGTTGTGACGTGTCACAACAGCTACTTTAGGGGGTGCCGCACATCAAAATGTTCGATATACCGAATACATGGAAAATGTCTCCTCTAAAATTTGATACAGGCTTTGAATTTGGTATATGGGCTAATCATTTGATATAAAAACCAAAGAAGGATAGAGTATTTAAAAAATGTTCATATAAAAGGGTGCTCCACAGAAAAACGTTCGAAACGTAAAATGATAAAAAAGTATGCTTAGGGATAAGATAGAGATTTCACAAATTTGGTGTACGGGAGTTCGAAAAGAAGAAAGTGTGCAATTTCAGATTTCTAATATTTGCTACTTTAGGGGGTGCTGCACACCAAAATGTTCGATTTGCCGAATAAATGACGACTCCTTTAAAATTTGTAATTCACGTACGACATGATTGTATTTTATCCTTTTCATACATTTACTTTGGGTAGTACAGTTCACCATGTTGTAATGAAATGTTCTTCTTGTTCTAACGCCGTCTATCCATGTATACTACTACATAGGTTTAAAAGTAAATTAGATCAAAAATAAAAATTAAAAAGTAAAAAATATTAAAGTTAGACATGAAATTAAATAGAATTGAAGGTGTAGACAGAATCAAATCAATGCAATAAAATTTTCATATCTTTATCCAAAATTGATATTATGAAAAATTGTAAGAGGGAAATAAGTTTGTTGGCAGATTCAAAACTATGCTACATAAATCACATCATCATCTGAAATTGATATTATACAAAATTATGGAAACCATTTCATCCGCCTATACCCTCATTCATGGTAAAGGGAGAGCATTGGAATCGTGTCGAAAACTCGAGTTTTTACGGATCCACACGTTTCGAGCACCTAGGAACTCGAAAAACTTATTTTTGCGTGACGTCTGTTGTTGTTGTTGTTGTTGTTAAGACCCAGAACGTCCGACCTACCAGAAATGCGTGACGTCTGTGTAAGTGTCTGTCTGTTTGTGCAGTGCACGTATCCACTCTAGCTCAAAACCTATTTGACGAAATTTTACAAAATCTGATAGATGGACTACCCTGGTGCTGATTAGATTTTAGCACAAGCAAAACTTGCTTTTTTCCCTTGCAAGATTTCACGCAACATCTGAAATGTAAGACTAAATATTCTGACATGTATTAATTAAATGCTTACTTCTACACGAATTTTAAAGACGAAATTAGCAAAAGCAGCCCAACTACTCTAAGACGAACTCTTTCTCTGAGATATAATTAAGTGTTCTGGAATTTCGAGGAGATAGCGACGTTTTAAAATGCATTAAGTTGCCTAATGAAAAGTAAGACGTATGAAAACTGTAAACTGGATGAAATACCACGTAAGTATCCTTGCCAATTTGAGTAATAATACTTAATGGATTGTGAATTGAGGCTTTAGAGAGAGTCATGTTCTGCCCATATCAGATTCCTCGCAACGTAGAACTAAACTGAATACCACTACTTTGAAATTCAAACATTCGTCAGTTGTCTTTTATTATTTTTATTTTATATTAAAACTAGGAGACCAACCACCAACACCCATAGCTCGCATCGCGAGTCGGTTGATAACTATTCATGTTAGCGTTCTAAAGTTAGTATCATACGTTTTGAAAAATTACGTTTAAAATGATTATTTTTTATCATTATTTCAAATGTAGAATTTTTAATGATTTTGCAAAAATTCATTTCATTTCGGAGACGGGGTCTTTCGAACATTCGATTGCGTTTAAAATCTATAGTGTTCCAATATTCACTGATTAAAAGAATGGTACTATATTATATTCAAAATGCTTCATTAATTCGTAAGGTATCCTGTCCACACCCAACCATTCACACACACACACACACATACACAGACATCACCTCAGAAACGTCCGATTCGAGTTCAGGAATGCATGAAATTTGCTCTTCCTTCAAAAACTCGAATTCCAAATTTCGACCCCGTCACAATACTTTCCGTATACATTATACTATGTATATAGGGAAAGTAATAAAATAAAGTTTATTAAAAGAAAGTTGAAACCTCTTTTTTTTTATATACGTACGAATTTCCCTGTCGTTGACAACCATTAAGACGAGTTATTTAAATAAACGTTACATTAAAAGAATTTTTTTAAACCTCACCTCCATTTAAATATAAACAAGTTCTAATGAGGATATATTCCTTTGCTACTGTTAGCTGTTTCTAGTGATAATCATTTAGCGTTATGACCGGATAAAATCTACAATTGAATAAAATAGGGGGCGCTATTTCTAGATGACGTAACAGTGCTATCCCTGGCTAGAAATATTGGAAAATAGAAGTTCAGTGATGAGAGCTTTACTTCTCGGAGTGTCAGCGGCGAAGCAAGTTGATTTTAAACGTAAAGCATTCGAACATTTCCGTTCGTTTTACGTTGATTGAAAAGCATGAAGAAAATAGAGGAAAAGGAAAGCATAAATATATGTTTAGAAGCAGCGTTGTTTTTAAAGTAAGCTAATACATTTTTTTCACATCTAGTATATAATGTCGTTATTGAAAACTATATAAAGGAGTAAATTTTATAAATGTGTATATCGAAATATGCAGTTTTCGTGAATTTGTATTTATAGATAGTCATTTTTGAGATTATATTTATCTAATTATTTTTAAGTGATGAAATATATTTTAACATTTAATTTAGAATACCATTATTGAGAAATATATATGGAAATAAATACAAAACGTAACTTTGCACAAAAATAATGAACAAATAGCACACAACGCAAAATGCTGCGCAAATAAATTGTAGAATATCGGAAAAGAGAATGAATTTTACTGCGGGAAAACAAAAACTTGTTTATTTTTATAACAGATGTCCAAATATGTTTTTTCAAAACTTTTTTTAAGCTAGGTAAAAATATCTAGAAAATTAGTTGAATGCCTAACTGAGTTATCACTTATTAAAACAAGATTACTTGGATAAAATTTTACCGTTAGTAGAGATTCCTTTTCTTTAATTTGCAATACGACCAGGTCATCAATATAGCGAATCATTGAAAAATTTGGATCTTTTTAAAACACGTGATGGAATTTCTTCATTAATGCGAGCAGAGTATTTTGGTACGTGCTTCTTGATTTGCTGGCATTAATGCAATAAACTTATCACGTGCTTTCGAAAAAACCATATACATTTTGAAATTTAGTTGAGCGGTATTCTACGCTATTTTATTTATTTATATATGAAAGTAATTCTATAAATGTGTATATCGAAATGTGCAGACTTTGTAGATTTGCATTTATACATTTACTAGCAAATATACCAGTCATTGCTCGGGATTTAAAGGACGATTAAAGTACGTTCGGGATTTAAAGCATGGGTTTTAAAATTTAATTAACTTTTAAATGTAATTTTTAAAAACTTAAATTATGCAAATGTTTTCATATTGAAGAATAGCTTCTTAAATGGACACTTTTGCATCATAATCACAATATTTTTGTTTCCGGGAGCAATAGTTTTGTTGCAACCATGTGCACAAGCAACATATATCAAAATAAAATTTCAGTAAACTCCTAAAGATTATATTTTTATTATTATTTATTAAACTGTGAAGATTATATTTTAATAAATTCATGAAGATTATTACTTTTTAAAATATTATCAGATTTACCGTATTGAAAAGTTATTATATATACTACAGGTATTAACTTATTACCCAAAAAATATTTGGGTATTTGTGTATAAGAGAAGAGGTCAAAATAAAATGTGATTTATGGGAATTCACTCTATTTATGGCACTTTTAAGATTCCTGAGACCGCCTTAAATAGCTCAGTCTAATGGGAAAAAAATATGTTTCTGGTGATATTAATTAAATTATATTCTTACAGACAGTGAACTCAATATATTCTTTGAGCTATGATTTATCTTCAACATTATGTGTTTAAAAATTGACCGAAATATGTAATTATAAAACTGTAATATTTTCACATTAACGGCAGGTAAATGCAGAAGTATAAAATTTTCTATTTAAAAATATGAAAAGCTTGTCCATTTATTCGAAATCAAAGTTATAGTACAATACTCGTATATGCAATTTTCACCTTCGAAAACTACTTTCTCCTCTTAGAGTTTCAAGTTTGACATCAAGACGATGGATTTATTGTTTATTTAATTTTAATATCTTACAAGATAATGAACGTACGATAAATAAATTGATGTAAAACATTTGTTTTTATTTATTAGGCTACAAAATGATGTTAAATATATAAAATCGTATGTAGGCGGTACATAACGTTCCCTACATAATTCAAATACTTTACTTCTTTCAATGTGATTGATGGACAAGATCCACGGCACAAAGTTAATGTTGAAAAGTACACTGACATTTGGCAGCTTTTCTAGATAACAACACGTGAAATTATTTAAGTACCAAATTAACTTATATTTCGGACAAATATAACTTAACAATTGGAAATATTGATAATATATCCTAAGCAATATACTCCATTATATTATATTAAAATACGTTTATTAATTCACCAATTTAACGTCATTTTCGTAATTTTAGCGTCAGTTTTGCCAATGAGGTGGTATTTTTGTCAACTTGGCACTACATTAAAAAGTAGCCAAGTTTACGATATTTCACCAAATTATTCACCAAATTCATCGCATTGTGTTACATGTGGCTTGTCGCATTGAATTACATATGGCAATCTCGCATTGTGTTACATATGGCATTGTGTTACATATGACATTGTCGCATTGTGTTACATATATACAGAAGTGTTACATATTTTATGATAATTACTACTGTTCATTTTCATGGAATTTTTAGATACATTTATTTGAAGGACGTGCAATATCTCGAGAACGTTTCCAGTTAAAGCTCTAAAGTTTATGTCATTCATTTTAGAATAAAAAATTACGTATAAAATTATTATTTATTTAGCATTATTGAATGGCCTGATTCTTTTCAAAAATTAATTAGAAAATTTTATGATCTTCTGAACGTTCTATCCCGTTCAAAATAGTCTTCCAATATTCATGAATTGTAAAAATCGTACCAAATTATGTTCGAAACGCTCTATTCGTTTGTGAGATATCACATCCTCGGATTCACGGACATACACACACACACACACACACACACACACACGTCACCTCAAAAAAGATATGCTTGAAACGTACTCTTCCGTCGAAAACTCGAATTCCACTTTTCGATAGCGTCACAATATTAATGAACTAATTTCACTAAGCGTCGCGGCGACATTTTGAGTGATTTGTGCATAAATCGGGTCCTTAGCGGTCGAAAATTCTATTGCAGAATTTACGTCTTAACACCATCGGAAAAACTGAAGAGTTAGTTCTCTTTCAAAACAGCTTTTAACAGAATCCGTGCTTTAATAGGCACGAGAGAAAACGCACGTTGAGCCTTTTCTACGACTTTTGAAAATTTGATTGAATTAATACACTTAATATCTGGCATCGCCTGGTACGTTTCCTAGTATTTCACATTTTGAAGAATTTTGAGTCCATTCTGCAAATGAAAGCAGGTTCTATTCTTCCGAATCATACCAAAATGTAATCTGTACCAGGGTAACTCACAAGCGGCTTAACTACCGAATTTTGTTAAACTTCGCCGAATAGTTTATGATCTAGAGTGGATACATACATTTGCACAAACAGACACACACACATAGATGTTTCGCAAAAATAGGTTATTCGAGTTCTAGACCATCGAAAACCCAAGTTCCGATTTTCGACACGATTCCAATACGTTCCCTATACATTGCCATGTATTGTATAGAAAGTAAATTAACTGTGGAAAATAAATTAAGTGTGGCTCAACTTGACTTTCTCATACCAGAATTCATTTTTTCTTCAAATTTTACAAGAAAAATTTTGAGAAATCGGTATATTGGGTCCAAATTATCACAACTATAGCGTGTTACCCTTCATTTTACAGGGCCGGAAAAATCTTTCGATTGATATCATACTTGACAATATACTACCGGTGTGTGTGTGTGGGGGGGGGGCTTTCCCCCAAAGAGGATAATGACGTCAAGAACGAAAAACATTTATCGCGGCTATTTTTCACAACAATGATTGAAACTATTAAGTCTCGTGATCATTGAGCCAAAAATAAACCCTTTTATGCATGATATCGTCAAATTTTGCCCTAATTTGCAATTTAAAAAAATATGAAGTTTCGAATATATTTCAAAGTTTTCGATAAAATTAAAAAAATTCTTGATTTTCTACTTCTTGATTTTTTTTTATATCAAATCCGGATATAGTTTCGTGAAAATCCATTAATGTCTGTGGCTGCTATCGTGTACCAAAAAATCTACCACAGACATCGGGCATCAGACAGACGGACATCACTCCAAAAACAGCCAAAATGTATTCAGGAGATCTTAAAACATATATTGGCATCAGAATCTCGAAATCGAAAATTTTCGTGAAAGCAATACTTTCTGAGAAAGTAATGACTGAGATGTAACTCTAAGAAAGTAATGACTGAGATGTAATTCTAAGAAAGTAATGACTGTATAGGAGAAAGTAATGACTGAGATGTAATTTTAAAAAAGTAATGATTGCATATGAGAAAGTAAAAACTGTAGCTATTTATCTTTACATGTCTCGCGTTTTAATGCAGCTCTTTATAAACACTGAGCTTTTCACATCATAATTCATTTTTCCTAATCCGGAACGTCACCTTGTTAGAATGCTACTTATTTACCAGCTGCTGAACTGTCAGCGATCGCATCTTCTTATTCTAGGACAAGAAAAATGCCCCAGGAGAGATAACGAAGTCGCTTTTTCACCAGTAACATGCAAAGTGAAAGGTTCCTGTAGGAAAGGAAAGGTAAAGAAAGTGCCACGAATATTGTCGAAGAATGAATAGCTGAATATAAAAGTCTTTTATGAAGGTTCGTGACTTCAAGTATTTCATTTATTAAATTCCTGGAAATACGGAGGCTAGTATTTAAGTTTTTCGAAAGTAATGCTCAAAATATTTTTGTATGGAAATAAATCGTTTTATTGCTTTTCAAAATAATTACTTTTCATATCAATTTCATTCGATTTTATCAATTTGTTCAAGAGGTATTGTGCCCACATATAGACAAGCACACACTATAGAAAAAATGATTGATTCGTAGTCATAGATGCCAGAGAGAGTGAGAGAGAAAGAAAAATTTAAAAGTTTTATACTTAAAAGCCGAAATTTGGCCAAATGTTCGGTATTTTTAAACTTATTTTATCGACCAGACAATTCTACAATGAAGGCTAGCTTCTTCAACAGGTATCCTGCGAACGATGTCACAGCCTTTTGGTCTAGACACTTGAATGCGAATTTGCGATTATTTAATTTCGTCAGTTTCAAAGATAAATGTTTAATTTTTGGAATATAAAATCATTTCAATATTATAAGTGTGTTTTGAAATTTTGACATGCATCCGACGTAATCTGTTGAAAACAGAATGTAAAATTTTATTTTTATTTCTCTTAGTAAAGGAAAAATTTTTTAAAAAGACATTTTTATTGAATTGTGATTGGATAATGAGATACTTAGCAGCTTTCTTTTCCCCCCTTTAGATTTCTGTTTTAAAATATTTTGTTAAACTTAAATTTCGATGCATATGCTAACTGTTCTTTATGAATTTGTCTTATTTAGAGCATATGTATATTTTTGTTCATTTGCTTAAAGAAATTATTGATTAAAAGCGGATGAGGCACAACTATGCATTTTAAAGTATTAAATAAAATAATTCCAATTAATCTCTTCTTTTCTTATCTTCAGAACCGGAAGTGGAAATCCTTAGTGAGTCATTTCCTTCCCCCCGTCCAAAATTTAATGCTGAATCCATATCAGTCATTATCTAAGCTCTACCTATACCAAATTCTGAGAAATAGATATTTCTAGGAGAATTTTTGAACCGGAAGTGAGAAAGAAACCGGAAGTAAAAATTATTAGTGATGCACCCTAACTCCTGTAGAATTTAATGTTGAATACCAGTTATCATCTGTAATATAAAGTAAAGTTCAAGTAAAATAAAATTTTTTGAATCCGAAATGGAAAAAGAACTAGAAGTGAAATCCTTGGTAATCCCCCCCTCCCATCACTTCCAGATACTGAAACCTTACCAGTTATTATGTAAATTCTATTAATAACAGAACTTGAGAAGTAGATGTTTCAAGGCAATTTTTTTCAAAGGAACAATAGTATGGCTACATTTTTACCACCAATAACATACTTTTAAAATACTGATAAAATATTTCGTAAAAATACTTTAAAACTCTAGTGATTTATTCGAATAAAATGTTAGTTTATAGGACACGAGTATAAGCTCTTGAGAGTATTTGGTATCTTACTCTTCTGCTTAGCTCCGTAATTTATATGCATGCTTTAAAAATATAAGTATAGCTTTATCTTTCCCAAATTACAAAGTTTCGAAGTTTTGAATCCCATACAAGTGACTTTCTCAAACAAGTAATTAATTATTAAATAGGGGGCTTGCGTTAAATTGTAGTCTCATTTATTTAGAGTGCGCTTATATTAATGGCTAAAATTATTACTATGCATAGCTTATTTGAATAATTTCGTTCAATTCCTTATAACGCTGACATTTCATTATATTTTTAATCCCTATATATATAATTTTCTGACATGTTTTTGTTTTTTCAGACCCTCCAGAAGCCCCCTGGTGACCTCGAAGGCTGAATGTTTGCGAACTTAGGGTATCGACCATGGTATAGAACCTAACGAAACCAGATTTTAAAAGTACTCCACCCCAGGGGCGGAGAAAAGGAAGATTTCAATAAGACTTACAAAACCTGCAGATACATTTGCTGACCTCAAAAACGACATTTTTGCACTATAGTACCGACTACAGTACAGAGTGTAAGAGAGCCGAATTTTCGATTTACCCCCCCCCCCCCTCTTCACACACACACACACACACACACACACACACAAGGTGCGGAGAAAAGAGGAAGGTTTTCAGAAAAGTCTTTTCAGAATCCAGAGATGGTGAACTAGTTACTAGGAGGCTGAATCTTTGTGTATTGCATATAATTCTATACAGGGTGTCCTAATCAGGGTGTCCTGAAACGCGGTTTAATTCTTTACCTGAAGATAAGTGAGCAATGTAAATTGCAAAAATGTTGAAAGTAAGGTAGGAAAAACTACGTTAATGAAATAGTCCTCCCATTAATTTTCAAAAAGTTACACTTTTTAAATTTTTATACGGCCCCCTTAAACAAATTTGGTCAATCAGAATTTTTTTATTTTTAATGCAACAGGATCATTAAAATAAACTCATATCTGCATCTTTATAATCAACTGAATTATGATAAAGAAAAAAATCTGATTTATGCCACTTTTCCGTACCATGTGAAAGACTGTTTCATCAGTGAAAATAGGGATCATAAAGAAATTGACGACGGAAATTGTTTAGATCAAAAATACGTTAAAATATGTCAAAATTTTTTATCACAAATGCATCTAAATAAAGCATTACACAGGCAGAGATCATATAAAGCAGTGATACTCACTACGCAGTTGGGGAACATAGTTAAAATATGCATGCATTGATCTTTTTTGTGATATGTCACAAATTTACATTTCTAATTTGATATATGGATCCTATTCACGATGTTCAATTTTCAATTAAATATAACTCGCTCAATTTTAAAGATACAGATATGCGGGTTTTTTAATGATCTTGTTGCATTAAAAATAAAAATTTTCTAATTGATCAAATTTGTCTAAGGGGATCGTATAAAAATTCAAAAAGTGTAACTTTTTGAAAATTAATGGGAGGACTATTTCATTAACGTAGTCTTATTTCCTACCTTACTTTCAACATTTTTTCAATTTACATTGCTCACTTATCTCCAACAGGTAGAAGCACTCTCTACTTCATTTCTCAAAAATCTTTCTCTCCAAAAAAACTCAAAGTCGCTCTCTCCTCCCTCTTCTACCTAATTCGTTATGAAGTCTAAGCCCCCCTTAATTTCATTGAAAGGTGTATAGTTAACTCTTTTCCACTGGCTAAATTTTGACATGGGGCATGGCTACAGGCCCTATAATTATTGCCGCAGGTGGCTGGACACTCACGTCTAAGGGTCGCACGTACGCCCCAATGGCCGATCACCACCCGCTGAGGTATCCTCCATTTTCAAGGCGCCCCCCATTGACATGGCGTCCATGTCCTTTGTACCGTTTGACTTTCAGATGGCCAAAGGGGAACCTTATAGATATTGCAGCAATAACAAGGGGCTATCTTTGCAGATCCCCAAAACTTTCAAAAACTCCATGATGTTACATCTTGTTACAAATTAACAATGTAACAATTGTGTATGTAACCCTGTCTACCGTAAATAAAATTCTAAACTCTTAGGAATACAGTGCAACGACTTATGCTCGATAACAAGTTGTCGCGACTGACAATGTCCACGAAATCATGGTCTTACGAGTGGTGATGGATGATCAGTTGAACAATTTCTTGCGAATAAATAAAGCTATGTTGTACAGCAGAAGTAGCTTCACTATATTCCTGAGCTTTTTGAGTTTTAATAACGTTAGGCAAGACTAAATACGCCCTCTACCGTTTCTGAATTCGAAGTTACAATACTTCTACCAGAAAAATTCTGAAATCCTTGCTTTAAGAAGTTTCGTGCTCACTTACTATCTTTACCTTTCTGACGAGCGGCTATAATCGCAAAGCCGTGGTTCATAAATAGTAATGGATAATCAGTTGGGCACGTCGTTTTTGCTTATATGCAAAGCCTGGTTACAGAGCCGAAGCCGTTTCAATGTACTCCTGAGCGTTTAAAATTTTATTAACTGTAGGCGAAGATAAATACGCCCTCTACCGTTTCTAGATTAAAAATTACAATACTTCTACCACAACAATTCTAAACTCCCTGCTTTAAGGTTTTTTGTGACTACTGATCATGCTGCATGTTTCATCGCCAGCAGCACTGTGTTGGCAAGCGGTAATGACCGTGAAATAATAGTTCACGGGTGGTAATGCATGATCCTTTGAGCACTTTCTTGTGTCTATATTAAATATTCCTTAAACAATAGTAATTTAACAACATTTTTCTTACGAACTTACTTTATACTAGATTAGATAAAAATATATTTCAATTCTTAATCGTTTTATTTTTGTTTCCATACTTGTAATATTTAATGGTTTTCCTTACTTTGACAGGTGACTTGTATTTCTGATTAGTAAAGTTTGTACCTTGCTCACACGATTAGCTTTTTTCATGAAATGAAGAAAAAAATTTTCAAAAGAATAAAAGCATCCAATTTGAAATGCCAGTTAAGAACTTTAATTTGTAATACGTGAACTGCTTATCAACATGGCTTGTTCCTATTAATATTGAAGACATACATACAAATAAATAAGAAAACTGCAAATAAGCATAATACATTGTTTCTATTAATCATCTTGAAGACAAGTCTATAAACAAAAGACTGTAAATGAGCATAATACATTGTTTCTATTAATTATATTAAAAGCAAGTCAAATATACACAAAAGACTGCAAATAAGCATTTTTCCATTAATCATCTTGAAGACAAGTCAAACATACACAGAAAACTGCAAATAAACGAATTCCACTACCTTATAAAAAATATATTATCAGCATTCAATCTCATAATATAAGAAGTATTGTATATCTATGTTTTATGGCTTTAAAGTTCTTTGAGCTGGTGTCATTATAGCTTATATCAATGAGAAAATTTATTTGTATTTTCCTTCCAAAGATATACGATGTGGTCATTGTCAATAGTTTTACGCAAGAATAAAAACTATTTAGAAGAACCAGTTAAGTACTTTCATTTCTCAGAATTCAACTGCTTATGAAAATATCTTATTTATATTAATGATCCCGAAGACATACCAAATAAATAAGGAAGACTGTAAATAAACTAATCTTTAAATCTTATGAACAATATATTATCCACATTCTTCAACATCGAAATAATATGAAGTGTTCCAAATCTATGTTTCAAAGTTTTAAAATTTTTCGACCTGGTGTCATCGCATGTTGTGTATTGAATAAACAATTCTAAATGAATTTCTTTTCCACAGACAAATCATACGGTCAGTAGTTTTATATAAGATCATACGTTTCGAGGGGCCAGTTAATTCAACTGTTTGTCAAAATGTCTGGTTTTTATTAATAATCCCGAAGACATACCAAATAAAAAAGGAAGACTGTAAATAAACTAATCATATAAACAATATTATCCACATTCTTTAACATCGGAACAATATGAAGTATTTCAAATCTATGTTTCGCGGCTTTAAAATTCTTTGACCTGGTGTCATCACAGGTTGTGTATTGAATGAACAAATCTAAATTAATTACTTTTCCACAGACAAATCATACGGTCAATAGCTTTATGTAAGAATAAGATCATACGTTTCAAGGGGACAGTTAATTCAACTGCTTGTCAAAATGTCTGGTTTCTATCAATGGTCCCGAAGACATGCCAAATAAAAAAGGAAGATTGCAAATAAACTAATGATATGAACAATATTATCCCCATTCTTTGACATCGAAATAATATGAAGTATTTCAAATCTATGTTTCACGGCTTTAATATTCTTTCACCTGGCTTCATCACAGGTTGTATATTGAATGAACAAATCTAAATGAGTTTCTTTTCCACAGACAAATCATACGGTCAATAGTTTTATTTGAAATAAGATCATATATTCCGAGGGGCCAGTTAATTTAACTGCTTGTCAAAATATCTTGTTTCTATCAACGGCCCTGAAGACATACCATATAAATAAGGAAGACTGCAAATAAATAAATCTCTCAATCTTATAAACAATAAAATAATTATCATTCTTCGAAATAATATGAAGTATTCCGAGTCTATGTTTTACGGTTTTAATATTCTTTGACCTGGTGTCATCGTAGCTTACGTATGCAATGAACAAATCCATTTTGTATTTTTCTTCCAAGGGCAGATGATACGGTCGATAGTTTCATAACTGGAAAAACAATGTATCGTCGGAAGAGAAAGAGGTTGTGCAAAATGATTCTAACAATTTGTATCGCTGTTTTCTGTTTGGGAGTGCTGCTACGAGCTGTGGTAACGTCATTAGAGCTTCGCACCTTAGTCATAGTGGATGAAGATAGCAACAAAGATGCATCGCTACCTAACTTGCAAGGATCATCTGTCTTCCGACATAAGGTAAGAGAGCTTAAAAATTTTTTGAACTGAGCTATAGAAATTGATTTCCGACTACAAATATTATTTTGTCTGTATTTTATTTGATGAATGTTATTATTTTGTTAATATTAAAAAAATTTTGACGTTCTCTATAATTTCTCCAAGAAGGTTCGAACTAGAACATTTATTAACCATTTATAGTTATTTCATAATTCCCATTGCTAATATAAAGAGGAGTATTACAAATATAATGTTCATTCTAAAGTTTAATCAGCATACTCTGTATATATGAACTAGGATTTAATTAATTTAAATTATATTTTCTTTTTTCCATTAGGAAATTAATTTTGTATTTCAAACTAGAGGATCAGAGAAATTTCGAATATTTTCATACAAAACAAGTGGATATTCTGCAATTTATAAATTTATATGCATTTTATTATATCTAAATTTATATGCATTTACGTTTACCCGATATACACAGTATATAGCCTAAATTTAGTCGGAATCACAGCAGAGATTTTTGACATTACGAAGGATTGCAGATTTTGACAAAATCTTATTATATTTTTAGGGAATATATAAGAGGATTTTTTTAGGGAATATATAAGATTATAATTTTTAGGGAATATATATGTGGGTGGTATACACAGTATACCAGCCACATTTGGTACAAATCGTATCAGCGATTTTTGAGATTACGGAGAGTTGACGATTTTGACAAAATCCCGATTTATAGCTACATTGTTTACATTTTTTTAACTTTTTGTTCTGCGTTTACGACTACATAATATATGAAATGTGTCACCCAAATTTGGTCCAAACTACTTCAATGATTTTAGGGATTAGGAATTTGACACACACAAATCCACAGACAGACAAAAGTAATTGCTGATATCCTGGGGTTACAGATGTATTATATAAACTTTAAAAAGCTAGCTAGAACCGTTCTCGAGATATTGTACGTTTTTAAATAATTCGTCCGACGCCGCTGACGCTGTTTGGCAAATTTCTCGTTTCTTGAGATTCTTTGCTACGTACAGCAAAAACTATTGCATATAAAAATACGAAATTTGGTACAGTTGTAGAAAAAGATTTTTGGGAAACACGCTGAAATAAACCTTTTTTTATATTGTAGTTTAAGAAATATTTAATGTCAAAGTCAAAGACAAAATTATTGAGATGCGAGTTCGTGTCCTGGATAGACTAACAATAGCAAGACCACGAGTTTTTGAAGGCAGGTACCTACATGGGTGAATTTTTGCAGGACGGAGCCCCCTTTTTAACACTTTACAATATAGTTGAAAGTGTTTATGACTTTGTTCATTCTGTCTGTCTGCCCGTTCGCACGATAACTACCGTAAAAATGACTTTATCAATATGAAATTTTAGTATGTTGTTCCGACGGTCTGTGGAACCTATTGGAATATAAATGAATAATATGACTCAATTAGTTTTGGATTGAGCCCGAGTTGAAAAAGTGAAATACATTGAACCCTATGGGACTTAATTTTTCAAACATTTTTTAAGCGAATTTAAAATTCCCAAATTGCTTCGAAAGTTTTAGAAAATATTCAAATTATCCCATAAAATATATAAATACAATTTTAGAAAAATATATTCAGTAGCTTTTTAAATAAAAATTAAAATAATAATTACACCTATATCATATGAAGACATCACGTGACCCACTTCAAGATAAAATATGTCATCCATCTTGTGTCAAAATCGTGATTTTTAAAGTTTTTATTAATTTATATTTAGTATTGTATGTGTCCTAAACCCGCTTTATTTTTGCTTAATTTTTGTGCATCTATATTCTGAAACAACGCAATTAGAATATATTTGAGTTTAAATGATCATTAAACTTTGATTATTTCTACAACGAAGCCTGGCTTTCACGTATGGCGAATGTAAATACATCAGGCTGTAAGATGAGTTGTATAAGAATTGCTGAATTTCTATAATGCAAAATTATTTAGCTCTGGAGTCTGCAATATAGCTGATATGAATGAAACATTCATTGATTTTACATAGAGACGCAAATGATTCTATAGCAGACTTTTTCGATGAAGTTTTAAGCAAAGATTTAAATTAGTTTTACCTCCATGGTTTTATGTTTTTAAATAAAATAAATTATTGTAGTATTGTGATGAATGAAAGGAATGGAAAAAGTGTATGAATGAAATATTTACTACTTTTCATAGAGAGCCAAGCGATTTATATTTCAATGACGTCATTTGATAAAAGTTCATTTTTCTCGTTTTAAGTTCTCGTTAAGTTTTCTCGTTGAAGTTTTAAGTTTTCAAATATAATAAATTATTGTAGTATTGTGATAATTTTAAAAATATTACCGCTGCATGTATCGCATTTTCTAGATGTTTAAATAAAATTGCATTGCAGTTAGAAAGTGTTTCATAATCAATCCTTTATGCATGATTGATCTTTCTTGTTTTAATTTCGATGTAGGTTTTGAGATATTTTACTTTTTATGCACTACTGAAGTGAACTTTTTTTTTCGTATCGGCACGTCTAGCGATTTCTCTGTCTCGTACCGTAAAAACTATAGCATAAAATACATGAAATTTGGTACATTTATAGAGAAATAATAGGGCAACACGATGAAATAAACCATTTATCGATTTAAACTTTAGTTTGGCGAGCTCAGGATCAAGGACTTCAGTTTTTTGATTCCCTGGGCTAAGAAAAATCCCTGCTTTTCCCTCCTGCGGAAAATAGGCAGAGATAAAGAAGAGATTTTTGAAAGTAGAATTTTTAGGAAAAATAGATATGAAGCGAGCGCAGCGAGTAGAAGGCGATGAAAGAAGGGGGTTGCGCGAGCGGAGCGTGCAGGGGGCAGAGCCTCCTAGTTTATAGAAAATATGACATAAAATTAAGAAGGTGTTAACTATTGTGAAATATGTTTACTTTCCATATATACAGTATTATGCAATAAATTTGCTAATATCATTCTAGAAGATCTAGTTCGTTCCATTCAGGAGAGAAGATACTTTTTTTAGTAAATTTGTATTTTGTTAACCAACAATTCGCCAAAAGTCATTCATGTTTCGTCTGTCTGTCTGTAATGCTTGGCGATAAATTTGGTGGAAATGCGTCAAAATATCGCCAACTTGGCGGCTTTTCAAAATGGTGACAATTCAATCAAAAATGTTGCCAAATTATCAGAAGTGGCACGAAATTGAGACAAAAATGATGCCAAATTAATGAATATACAATATCTTGATAAATAGAGTTTAACTTATTTGATAATTCCTGTCTCTTTCATTCTTCAGGAAAATTCATATTCTTGATTCAAAATATAGTGAGTTTCATGAGTTGTGGGACAGGTACGTTTTGCTAGGGGACTATAGGGTGTCGTAAATCAATTGCGTTTTCTAAGGCGTGATATATGAATTGCTTATTGGTAGTAAATCGAATGAATATTACACAATATAGCAGACATAACGTCAAGTTCTTTTATACTGCCATTTTTAACACTTTACAATAAAGTTGGAAAGTGTTTATGACTTTGTTCATTCTGTCTGTCTGTCTGTCTGTCTGTCTGTCCGTTAGCACGATAACTGCCGTAAAAATGACTTAATCAAAATGAAATTTTAGTATGTTATTCAGACGGTCTGTAGGACCTATAGGAATCTAAATGAATAATATCACCCAATTAGTTTTGGATTGAACCCGGGTTGAAAAAATGAAATACATTGAGCCCTATTGTTCATTGAGCCCTATTGTAATGTTCATTTTAGGAGGTGTTCCGCACCAATACTTTCGTTGGGTGAAATTATAAAAAAGCATGCTTCGGGATGAAATAGAGACTTCAAATTTGGTGTATGAGTAGATAGTTCGAAAGGAAGAAAGTGCGTAATTTCAGTTTTCCGATATTTTCTATTTTAAGAGGTGCCGCACGCTAAAATGCTTGATTTTGCGAATAATTGATAAAACTTCCTTCAAAATAATATTGATGCTTTATATATGGTTCGTAGGCCAATCACTTGATAAAAAACCTAAGAAGATTAGATTTTTTTCAAAAAAGTTCATTTAAGGGTGTGCGCCACAGAAAAACCTTCGAAAGGTGAAATGCTAAAAATGAATTCTTTGGGATGAGATAGAGACTTCAAATTTGGTGTGCTGGTAGATAGTTCAAAAGGAAAAAAATTTGCAATTTCAGTTTTTCAATATTTTCCACTTTAGGGAGTTTCGCACACCAAAATGTTCGATTTTCAGAATAAATGAGAAAAGCCAACTTTAAAATGTGATATGGACTAATGTGATTTGGTGTATGGACCAATTATCTGATAAAATAAATGCAAGAAGAATAGCGTTTTTCAAAAGGGTTCTTTTAAAAGGATGAGTATTCCACACAAAAACGTTCGAAAAGTGAAATGATCGCGATGGGATTGAGACTTAAAATTTAGTTCATGGGTAAATAATTCGAAAGAAATGAAGTATGTAATAGGAGTTTTCCAATATTTACGACTGTAGGCGTTCTACATACCAAAACGTTCGATTTACCGAATAAATCAGAAACGCCTCCTGTAAAATCTGATAGAGGCTTGAAATTTGGAACCTGGGCCAATCATTTGATAAAAAAACCAAAAATTGAATTTTTCAAAAATTTCATTTAAGGGGGTGGGTGCACCACACAAAAACGTTCGAAAAGTGAAATGATAGAAAAACACACTTTGAGGTAAGATAGTGACTTTAAATTGGACGTAACGGTAGATAGTTGGAAAAGAAAATGTACAGTTTCAGTTCTGCATAATGTGACAATTTAGAGATGCTGCACTCTAAAATGTTCGATTTGCTGAATAACTAAAGAGCGCCTTTTTTTTATATAAGGTAGAGTCTTACAATTTGGTACACAAGTCCATCGTTCAATAAAACCCTCTAAAAAATCGAGTTTTTCAAAAATGTGCTGTAGAGGGGGGTGGCCAAAACGTTTGGAATGTGAATTGAGAGATAAAGACTTGAAATTTAATACACGGGTCAACCTCAGGAGAAAATCGTATTTTTCAAAAATTTTCATTTAATAGCTGCTCCATAATGTCCGATATGTTAAATGATAGTAAAACGGACTTTGCAAAAAGATACTTTAATATTGGTGCAAGGATATAATATGAGACAGGAATAAAACGTATAATTTTAGCTTTCTAATATTTGCTTATTTAGGGATGCCGCACACTTAAATGTTTAATTGGCTGAATAAATGCAAAATGCCCTGTCTGAAGTGAAACTATTTGAAATTTATTGCACGGGTGAACAGTTTGAAAAGGACCACTAGCAAAATCGAATTATTCAAAAATTTCACGCTGTTCGGAGATTTCTTATTATGAGACCGTTAAATTTCAACGAGCATTCGGCTAGTCAGTTTCAAATTATATACGAACTATGTTACTTTGTGGATACTAGTTATTTTTATAATTGTCAAATTAGATTTGAGCAAAATGAAAGTTAATTTGGTTAAACTGTAAAAGAATCAAAGTCATTGAATTATGTAGGGAACGTCATGTACTGTCCACATCAAATTTTTTACAAACAATTGTAAGTCATTGAAATAACACAAACTTTAATTTAAAACAAAATGTTGTTAACACAATGTTTGAAAATGTTTATCTTCAACGATGCTTGTTGGATATCAAATTGCAATTAATCATTAAAAGTGGTTAAAGCAGTCAATTAATAAACGCTTTAAGACAATTAGTAAAGCCGTTTAACGCAATCAATAAGTAAAGTCAGATAATTTATTAGGGGGGATATTACGGGATTAAATAGGAAAAATAGAACTTTTATAAATGCGAAAAATTGTTCAGGGTATATATCTTCAAATGCAAATAGAAATATGTAAATTATTTCCCAAAATACGTTCAGAAAATCAAATATTTTTGTATAATACTCACATACTTAAGTTGTAGATTTCATAATCTTAATATAAATTAATATTTTCTGATAATTTTATCTATATAATATCATCTGTGCAATTTTATCTTGATAATTATCTGTATAATTTATTACCATCTAGCAGTATACCCTCCCGTTCTTCGTACGGTTTATATCTCTCTATATTAAAAAAAATCTGATGTGGGCAGTACATGACTTTCCTTATATAATGCAATGAATTTAACTTCTTTAACGATAAAAAACTGATGAAGAGATCCACGGCACAGTGTTTGTAACGTTAAATTGTAAATTTGGCGCTTTTCCGAATGACAACATGTAAAATTATTTCGTACCCAATTAACTAATTAACTTATATTTTATGCATTCTCAATAAGCAATATAGTCCATATATTTAAATATTTTAATAATAAATTCATCAATTAGACGTCATTTTCATTAACTTCATCATTTTTGCAATTTTGGCGATATTTTTGTCAATGCGGGGCTATATATCCCCAAGTTACCGATACTTTGTTCGAATATTCGCCAAATACATCATGAAGTACTAAAGACAAA
Organism: Amaurobius ferox; assembly: GCA_951213105.1. Classification (NCBI taxonomy): domain Eukaryota; kingdom Metazoa; phylum Arthropoda; class Arachnida; order Araneae; family Amaurobiidae; genus Amaurobius; species Amaurobius ferox. The sequence continues at coordinate 20,246,418 of OX578133.1, forward strand.
CGGAGAGAAGAGCATTTCTTATATACTAGAATGCATGTCCGTCATATGACGGAAATCAGAATTTGATTGGCGATATTTAGAAGAGCGTTTCTTGTATACATAATAAAAGGTATACCCATCATATGACGTAATTAAAAATTTGCAAAGCATTGTATCCCATTTGGCGTGATTGTTATCAATATGGCAATATTTTTATAACCAATTTGGCGACATTTTTATCAATTTGGCAACAGTTTCGTCAATTTAGCAACATTTAAAAAAGATGCCAAATTGGCTATATGCCGCCAAAATTCGTCGCCAGAATTTCGCTAAGAATTACAGACGGATAAAAAGATTATTCTTATAGTAGAGTCTTATATTCTTTCTAAATATTGAATTTTCATCGAGTTAGTTGTATTTTTCATTGATTTAGCGTCATTCTTATCAATTTGGCAACATTTTTATCAATTTGGCGACGTTTAAAAAACTTGCCAAGTTGGTGATAGTTCGCCAAATTAGTCTCTAAAATTTGGTCAAGGGTTATGGTCTGAGACATAGGTTATTCTTATAGTAGATAAACGACTAATGGCGTCCAAATACAAAACTATTACCCAAAGTACAGTGTCTAGAAGAGATAGTGTGCCGGCCAAGGCGAAAAACGAATTCCCTAAACCAGCCTCTGCCAGACGGCTCTGGTCTCGAATAAGAGATCAAAAGCTGAGAAGTTAACATTGAAACTAATGGGAATTTAATGCAAATAAAATGATCGATATCTTTGGAATTAATTGAAGAATTTGTGTGAAATTCGGTGTGATTATTGCAAGTGGTATACACAAAATGTCATTCAATTTACAGAGAGATCGAGATAGGGATATATTCGTATTTTTAAAATTTTATTTAACTTGATCTGATGCTCGTTCAAACCGTTAAGGTCCAAAATAATCAAGTTCATTCATCACAGAAACGTGAAATTCGGTATGACGTTTTCTTTTGTAGTACATTTCAGTTCTTTCATTTTGAAGATTTTCGGGATAGCCCGTCCTGGGCCCGCCATAAAACGGTACCAGTTTTTAGAGAATAACTTGAAAATCAGAGAAAGTAGGAAATCTGAATTTAATAAATCCTTTTCTTTTGAGGTTTATTTTAATTATTTCGATTTTGAACCGTATCGGGTGAACCCGTCATGGGCCCACCTTAGAAATTAATTCGTTTTCGAGGAATAACTGGAGAAACGGAATATCTAAAAGTTCTAAGTTTAGAATGTTGTTGTCATTTGAGGTCTATCTTAACTCACTGGATTTAAAACTTTATCGGGCTAGCCCGTCCTGGGCCCAACAAAAGAATGTACTCGTTTTTTAAAAATAACTCCACCTGTAGCAGCAACAATGTCTAAATTTAGTATATCATAGTATTTTAGGGTATATTTTATTTCTTTGGATTTTGAACCTTTGCAGGCTAGCCCGTCTCCGGCCCGACATAGAAATGTACTAGTTTTTCGAGAATAATTCGAAAATCGATGCAGCTAAAAAAATCAAAATTTAGTATATCATTTTCTTTTGGGGTGAAGTTTAATACTTTCGAATTTGAACCGCCTCGGGGTAGCCAGTCCTGGGCCTGACATATTAATGTAATCGTTTTTTTAAATAACTCAAGCAGATCAACTGAAGTACTTTATATATCATTGTCTTTTGGGGTACATTTTAATTTTTTAGATTTTGAATCTTAATGGACTAGCCCGTCTTCGGCCCGCTTTAGGAATGCACTCGTTTTGGGGGGAATATTTCGAGAACGGAGAAGCAAAAAATTCTAAGTTTACCATGTTGTTGTCTTTTGAGGTATATTTGAACTATTTGGATGTAAAATCTTATTGGGCTAGACCGTCCTGGGCCCAACACAGGAATTAACTCGTTTTAAACGTTCACGGGAATGAATTAAGGCGATCCCAAAGCGGATTTGCCAGATACGATTCAAAAGCGAATGAATTAAAATATTCCTGAAAAGATAAGGATGTACTACATTTATATTTTCTAGTTGCTCCGATTTTCCAGTTATTCTAAAAACGGGTCCTTTCCTATGTCGGGCCTAACAGGGCTAGCCCGATAAAGTTCAAATCCGAAGAAACTTTAATATACCACAAAAGCCAACGACACGTTAAACTTGAAATTTTTAGCTACTTCGGTTCTCGAGTTATTCTTCAAAAACGAATGCACTTTTCAGCGAATCCAAGACGGGCTAGCCCGATGAGGTTCAAAATATAAATTAAAATCTATCAAAAAAGAAATGATATATTAAATTTACATTTTTTAGCTATTCCGATTTTCGAGTTATTCTTGAAAAGCGAGTAAGTATCTATGGCGGGCCTAAGACGGGCTAGCCCGATAAGATCCGAAATGCGATGAAATGTTATATACCCCGAAGGACAATGATATATTAAATTTAGACATTCTAGATGCTTAGAATTTTTAGTTATTCTCAAAAAACGCGTACATTTCTTTTGTTGGGCTCAGGACGAACTAGCCCGATAAGGTTTTAAATCCAAAGAGTTAAATTATACCGCAAATGACAAGGATATGCTAAATTTCGAATTTTTAGATTCACCTGATCTCGAGTTATACCGCAAAAATGGGTGAATTTCTAATGCGGACCCAAGACGGACTAACCCGATGCGGTTCAAAATTGAAAGAATTTAAAATATAGCCCAAAAGAAAACGATATATTAAATTTAGATTTCCCAGTTTCTCTGATTTTCGAGTTGTTCTCTAAAAACGCGTAAACTCCTATGGCGGTACCAGGCCGGGCTAGCCCAACAAGCTTCAAAATCGAAAAAACTGATATGTACAACAAGAGAAAACGTCATACCGAATTTCACGTTACTGTGATAAATGAACCTGATTATTTTAGACCTCAAAGGTTTGAACGAACACCAGATCAAGTTAAATAAAATTTTAAAAATACAAATATATCCTTAGCTCAATCTCTCTGAAAATCAAATTACTTTTTGCGTATACCACTTGCAATAATCACACCAATTTTCACACAAATTCTTCAGTTATTTCCAAAGATATCGGACATTTCATTTGCATTAAATTCCCATTAGTTTCAATATAAACTCCTCAGCTTTTGATCTCCTATTCGAGACTAGAATCGTCTGGCGGAAGCGGCTTTTCAGGAACATTAGTAGGTATAGGCGGTAGGTACAATATACTTCTAGACACTGTACCCAAAGTATCTTCTCTTATAGTAGATTCTTATATTCTTTCCAAGATAATGAATTTTCATCATCCTTCATTTTCATTGATTTAGCGTTATTTTTATCAATTTAGCTACATTTTTATCAATTTTTAGCGATATTTCAAAAACTCGCCAAGTAGGCGATATTCCGCCTAATTCGTCGCCAAAATTTTCGCCAATCATTGTCCATGGAGAAATAGATTATTCTGATAGTAGGTAAACAACTAATGGCGTTAAATTACAAAGCTATTACACAAAGTGTCTCTCTCATGAATGGAACGAGTCTTCTCTCATGAATGGAACGAGCTAGAACTACGAGAATGATGATCATAAATTTATCGCATAATATTACATATGAAAAGTGAACAGATTTCACAATACTTAATACTTTTTTTTAATTATATGTGATATTTTGATAAATTTATGTAAAAAATGTGTAATATCTGAAGAACGGTTCATGCTAGCGTTCTAAAGTTAATATCAATCTTTTTTTAATGAACAATTACATAAATGATTACTTGCGTAACTTTATGGAATGTTTTAATTTTTGACGATTTTTTCAACATTTAATTTCAAAATTTAAGGGAGTTCTGAACATCCGATTGCGTGTAAAGACAATAGGCTTCTAGTATTCACTGATTGTGAGTTTTGTACCAAATTTTATTCGAAACCCCTTCATTCGTTCGTGAGATATCGTCTCCACAGACTCACTGACACACGCACACATACTTTCATACACACACACACATACTTTCACACACACACAGAGAGAGAGAGAGAGCGACATCATCTCAAAAACGTCTGATTCGTATTCAGAGATGCTTGAAACGTTCTCTCCCGTCGAAAACTCGAATTCGAATTTTCGACCCCGTCACAATACGTTCCTTATATATTATACTATATACACTACGTGATAGTGAAAATGAGACACTAAGAAGGAGTGGGCAGAAATATGCAAATTGCAGGGTAGACGCAGCTCACCGAGTTATGTAAATGATGCGAAATGCGCAGCTGTCCCGCGCACGTTGAGTGAGATATAAGGGAAGGAACCTGCAGAATCGGCAATTGTCGCCCCGCTCTGTCTGCCTAGGAAATCATTTTGCAATGTTTTTGTCTCAGAGGAAACATGTTGTAGCAAAGAATGCCAGGCCGCCGCCAACCGAGGCTGTTCCAGCAGACAGACGATTTCACGAGGGGTATGGTGAAGGGGTATGTTGAACCCAGAAGGACAGGTTGGTTCATACGTCAAATCTCAGCGGACAGCCACCTACACGGGTTCACGGTGCACCGGCTGTGGCGAAGATGGTTGGAACGAGAGAATGTGGTACTTTTGAGAGATGCTGGTATGGCCAGAGCGACGTCAGCAAGCGTGGACCGACGCATCCGTCGTCAAGCCTTGGCTCCCCCGCAGGCCACTTCCGTCGCCCTTTTGCAGCATGTGCAGGACACCTCTGATGCTACCATATCGACCAGGACCATTATCCTATCCCCCGATTGGTTGCCGGCAACCTGCACTCATGGCGCCCGTTAAGAAGGCTGCCATTGACCCAACAGCAACGACGTCTCCGTTTGTAATGGTGTCGGGGTAGAGCCACGTGGACGACGGAATGGTACAGGATCGTGTTCTCAGACGAGTCACGCTTATGTTTCAACAATGATAGTCTCCGTGTACGAGGCTGGCACCGAAATGGTGACAAGTTCAATACGGTTGCATCTGTGGAACGTCACACCGTGGCATCATGGTTTTGGGCACCATCGCTTACGATAGTAGGTCACCTCTGATCCGTATTAAGGGCACTATGACGACTCAACATTACGTGGATGACGTGCTACGGCCGGTGACACTACTCTTCCTTCAGGGGGTGCCCAATGCCCTTTACCAGCAGGATAACGCCCGACCACACACGGCACGCATCAGCTAACTTGCTGTGCAAGTTAGCTGATGCGTGCTACCCTGACCAACAGGTGCTTCCCTGACCATTTGCTTCCCTGACCAACAGTCTCCCCTGATCTATAAAAACAAATATATACAATATAAACAACTTTGTGATATAAACAAATTTAAAATTCACAACTGTGTTCCTGTAGTGTTCTGAATGACAATATTATTCAAAACATATTGAAATATATTATTTAATTCTCCTAAATTGAGGTATCTATATATACTAAAATGTCCGTCTGTGTGTCGATCACGTTCTTTTAGGCACTTCCCGAATATATAGATACTTGCAATCTGGTACACTGGTCTATCGTTCGATAAAAATCCCTGGGGTTTTATGAAGAGGTGTTCTGAAGAGGTGCTCCGAAAATTTTCCTGAAGCGGGGATACTCCACATCAAAACGTTCGAAAAGTGGTACAACGTTTTTATACGATATTACACATCAAACTACACATCAACGATACTACACATCAAACGTTCGAAAAGTGGTGTTGAAAAGCATGCTTTTCAACAACTTCAAATTTGGTAGAGACTACAAATCTAGTGTATGGGTAAATCGTTTCAAAGGACTGAAGTGTGCAATTTCGGATTTTCAATATTTCCTTCTTTAGTCGGTGTCGCACACCAAAATGTTTGATTTGTTGAGTAAATGAAAAATTCCTTCTTTAAAATTTGATAGAAACTTGAAATTTGGTATATGGGCTAATCATTTGATGAAAAAAATTAAGACGAATAAAGTTTTTCAAAAATGTTCGTTTAGTTCGTTTAAGGGAGCACTCCAGAAAAAATGTTCGGAAGGTGAAATGATGAAAAAAATATGCTTCGATATGAGAAAGAGATTTCAAATTTGGTCTGCGGATAGATAATCCGGAAGGAAGAAAATGTGCAATTTCAGTTTTCCAATACTTTCTACTTTAGGGGGTGCCGCACAACAAAATATTCTATTTGGAGGCTTGATATTAGGTATGTGGGCTAATCACCAAATAAAAAAACAAATAATAATCTTCATTTAAAAGGGTGGGTACTCCACACAAAAACGTTCGAAAGGTGAAATGATAGAAAAGGGGATTTTAGCGATGGGGTACAGACTTCAATTTTGGTGTATGGGTAGATAGTTCGAAACGAAGAAAGCCTGCAATTGGATTTTTCCATTATTTGCAACTTTAGGGTGTATTATACGATAGAGATTTGATATTTGATATATGTGCCAATCAACCGATAAAAAACACAAGAAGAATAGAGTTTTCCAAAAATATTCATTTAAATGGATACTTTATAGAAAAACGTTCTAAAGGTGAAATGAGCATGCTTCGCGATGAAATAGACTCATATTTGGTGTATGATAAGATAGTTCGAAAAGGAGAAAGTGTGCACTGTTATTTTGCAATATTTTCTACTTTAAAACGTGCCACACATCAAAATGTTCGATTTTGCGAGCAAAAAAGAAACGCTTCCTATAAAATATGACACAGGCATGAAATTTGGAACATGGGCCAATTTGTTAAAAAAAGACATGGAAAACAGAGTTTCAAAAATGTTCATTTAAAGAGGTGGATACTCCACACATAAACGTTCGAAAGGCCGAATCATAGAAAAGCACACTTAACGATGAGATAGAGACTTTAAGTTTGATGTATTGATAGATAGTTGGAACAGAAGAAAGTGTACAATTCCAGTTTCCCATAATTTTACATTTAGGGGTGCTACCCTAAAAATTTCATATGAGTGACGGGCATTATACACTACCCGACACAGAAAATGCATCACAATGAAAGAGCGAATCGAGTGGATGATAAAGAACACACAGACAGAGATGGCATATATAAATAAGTGATATTAAGTCCAGAAAAATAATGCAATACAGTAATGGCATAGACAGGGGGATCAGTAGGCAGTAGGACCACCTCTTGCAGCGATACACGCAGTAACTCTTCGAGGAATAAATGCAATGAGCGTGCGGATAGTTTCCTGAGGGATGGATGGCCATTTGCCTTCAACCATCCTCCACAGGTCAGCCTCTGTTTGAGGCGGAGGCAGGGCAATCAAACGACGACCAATCACGTCTCATACATGCTTGAAGGGTAAAAGATCTGGAGACAGCGGAGGTCAAAGAAGCAACTGGATACCTTGCGAAGCTTGGCTGATGATCCCCGTGTGCGGTCGTGCGTTATCTTGCTGAAAAACAGCATTTTGCAACGGGTGAAGGTAGGACAGTGCAACCAGCTGCAGCACCTAATTCACATATCGTAGTGCCGTCATTGTGCTTCTAATACGAACCAGAGGTGACAGGCTATCAAAGTCTATCCCACTTCAAACTATGATGTCGCGTTGTCGAGCAGTATGGCGTTCAACAGTCACAGCAGGATTGGACCTATTTCCACGTCACCTCCAGATTCTCACACTGTGGCTGTCATTCGACAAACAGAACCGAGAGTCATCGCCGAACATTACCCTGTCTCATTCAGTCGTCCAAGAGGCTCAGGCCCGACATTATTGCAAGCTCTCACGTCGGTGTCTTGTCGTCAATAGCAGTCTTCGTAAAAGACGGTTTGAGTGCAAGCCGCTTTCTGCCAAATGTCGTGAAGCTATTCTCGATGATATTGGAATATCCAATATACCCTACAAATTTTGCATAACGTTGACAGTCGTCGTTTGTGGGGCCGCCACATCATGTCTTCGATTGCTTTGATCAACGCGTTCTAACGTACGTCTGGATGGACCACTGCGACAAATCAAGTGCCCTTTTTTAATCCATCTTCTCCAAACTCTTTGCGCAGTGGACCTATCTACATGTGTTTCAGTGGCGATACGCCGGTACGACCACTCTGGCCTAAGATGAATCCTCTCGCACGATCTTCCAAATGCTTAAACGGACTTCGACGTCATCGGCCAGGCTTCAACAACACGTGTCATCTGAAAAGAAAAACAGTTCGGAAAACGGGTTTCCGTCGGCGACAGACAGTAACAACTGTTGGCTCATCTGCCGTTACCATTCATTTTATCTCTTCACTCTAACTACGTGACCTAATTGCATTTTAGATCATTTGCATACATCTGCCAGCTGCGTTTGTCTGGCAATTTGCATAATTATAAGGCCAAAGCTTCGGGGCTTTGCATTTTCTATGTCCGGTAGTGTATTACATTAAGATCAGTTTTAGGAACTCCCTTAGGTGTGTTCGGTGAGTTTTAGTTAGCACACATTATTTAAAATGTATCAAACTTATAATTAATGCGCTATACAGGGTTCTTAGTAAAGTCTTTAGGCACTGTAATAAGTTTGTAAGAAAAAGTCCATGAGTGTGCACGTCAGGTCTATCGTATTATATAAAATGGTCATGCTACATCGAATAAATATCATTGCAACGCTCCTAGAGGAAAACTCACAAAAGTAACGATAACAAACTCGGTAATAAAGCAAGATAAACTGAAAAGTCAATTACAAACAGCAGATAAACCTAACCGGTACACTTAGTAACTTTTTCTTCCACAGATTTTGGGATGCTAAAGGACTTTCTTAGAAATCTTGTATCGTAACATAAACAGGTATTTTGAAGTTGAAAATATTTTAGAACCCTTACTCCATCTCCTTGAGTATAGGTGTTTCTAGTGTGACAACACCACTTATTTACAACTAAAATAAAGTAAAACCTAGATTTCCCATAAATGTCTGGAATCGATATTCCATAAATACGTTTTTAACTAAAGTGTAGCACCCAAACTGAATATTGCATAAATTAGACAATGAATGTTCCACAAGTACGTCCACAAATTAAACAAAAGAAGCGTAAATTCGAAATTAAAAATTTAAAAAATCTAATGTGGACTTTCTCTACATAATTCAATGGCTTTTTCTTTTACAGCTTAACCAAATTAATTTTTATTTTGCGCAAATCTAACTTACCAGTTAGAAATATAGCTAATATCCGCTAAGCAATATAGTTCGTATATTAAACTATTAAAATAAGTAGAAACAGATATTTCATTATTACATTATATAAAACTAATGGTTTGCGTTCCAATCAATAGATTCCTTAAATTCAAAATTACAATTTTTTGTCATATGTCAATATTGTATTCAACAGTTCGTTGCTTAATTTGAAAAAGGCGAATCTTGTTACTATAACAACCGTCTAATCATCGCTAAATGGGAGTAAAAAAACTGGACATTAAGCCGGATATCTGATTAATACTTATACGCTTCCTTATCTAAAAGTAATTAATATATTACCCCTTAAAAAACGCAATTCATTTAGATTCCAAGCAAAATGTGCCTGCCCCTCACTATATTGTGAAACTCGTTATATTTTGAATCAATATCAATTTCCCCAAAAGGACAGGAATTATCAAATAAATTAAACGTTATTTTCTAAGATATTAAATATCCATCAATTTGGCGTCATTTTCAGTAATTTAGTGGCATTTATGTAAATTCGACAGAATTTTCATCAATTTAGACTCACTTTCCAAAAGTGTTGACAAATTGTCGCCACATTTCTAAAGCATTATAGACAGGCGAACAAAAAAAACTTTTGGCGAATTATTAGGTATCAAAATATAAAATTATTACAAAAAGTATATTCTCGTGTGAATGAAACGAAGTAAATCTACCAGAATATTGTCAAATTTTTCACCTAATATTGTACATGGAAAGGGAACATATTTCACAATAAGTAACATCTTTTTAACTTTATGTAATTTTTTTATTAATTTGTTTGAAAAATGCGCAATATCTCGTGAATGAAACGAACTAAATCTACCAGAATATTGTCAAATTTTTCACCTAATACTGTACATGGAAAGGGAACATATTTCACAATAAGTAACATCTTTTTAACTTTATGTAATTTTTTTATTAATTTGTTTGAAAAATGCGCAATATCTCGAGAACGGGTTTTGCTGTTGTTCTAAAGTCTAATTTGCGACATTCGTTTTCTGAAAAAAAAATTGCAAAAGAAATAATTTTTATGTAACATTACTGAGGGATATATATATATATATATATATATATATATATTATTTTTTATGGGTTTTTAATGGTTTTTTTGATTTAAAAATTAGGGAATTTTCCAAGAACTCGATTGTTTTTAAAATTTATAGGATTCCAGTCTTCCCAAGTTGTAATAATCGCACCAAATTTTGTTCAAAATGCTCCATTTATTCGTGAGATATCGCATCCACAGACACACACGCAAGCATAATTTCAAAAACGTTCGATTCGAGATCTGGTATGCATGAAACGTGCTCTACCGACGAAAGCCGGAATTCGAATTTTCGACTCCGTCACAATACTTTTCCTGTGCATAATACTGTGTATGTAGGGTAAGTAAATAGGAAATGTCTCACATTTTTTAGGAACAATAATTTTATATGATGCTTCCATCTCTAGGGAAGAACGGGGATCATTGTAACAGTTTGATAAAAATAAATTTAATTAATTTATTTCTTCAACAAGTAATATAAAGCTTTCACACTTGATAAAGACAGAAAGTAATGTGCTATATACAGGGTGACCATAATTAAAGTAGAGATGTTTAGAGTCTGAGGATGAGAAAACTGTTGGGCTAAACTCAACCAGATTTGCAGTAAATACTATTTAGACCATGGGGTTTTGATTTTTAATAGAAAAAAAAATGTTTGGATTTTTGCCACCGCGGGTCAAAGGTCCAATTTTGGAGTAAAATAGGACTAGGATGTACAGAAAGTTAACATTTTATATGCATTTTGAAAAGAACATCACATTTACATTTTATACGTATTTAGTACATTTTATATTTATATTTGCATCGTACATTTACATACGTATGACATTAATTTTTATATAGGCATCATTTACACGTGTGATTCAATATGCTTTGCATATGTTCCAAAAAGTGCATTCTCCGAACAGCTTTCTCTACTGCAGAATGCAGCAGATCTCCATTGATTTGCTTGACGTGCAATGTTATTCGTCCTTCAAAGTGGCTAAATTTCCACATATACTTGGTATATATATATGATCAGGCGAACGAACTGGCCACTTCATAATAAACGCTCGACTAATTATTCGGTCGTTGGTAAAATGCTGTCGTAGGACTTCTTTAGGCACAATCCAAATTTAGGTTGGGGGGGGGGCTCCATCCTGCATAAATATTGTAGATTCAAGACATCCACGCTATTGAAGTTGCGGAATAACAAAGTTCAGCAGCATTGTTTGATACCTCTCAGCATTGACGGAACTTTCTGTACTTCCTATGCCTATTTTACTCCAAACTTTCTCTACTTCCTATGCCTATTTTACTCCAAAAATGGACTTTGCAGCGCCACTTTAGCCCGCGGTGGCAAAAATCCTAACTATTTTTTTCTTTTAAAAATCAAAACTCCATGGTCTAAATAGTATTTACTGCAAATTTGGTTGAGTTTGGACCAACAGTTTTCTCACTATAGGGCTCTAAACACCTCTACTTTAATTATGGCCACCCTGTATATCTCAAATATTTAAAGTAAATTATCTCTATTTCAAATATATTTTATAGGTAATACTACAATCGGCCTTTGTGTTGCAAAAGTCTCTGCGTTGGCGGGGGGCACAGTACGAGAATATTGTAACACGTGGAGTTTTAAATAACAAGACAAATATAGTTATCGCATGAACCAGATGGCTCGGCTCGCCTAAAGGCCTAGAAAAATTTAGTTATTGTATTACATTTTTACGTTCCCTATATACAATATACTACCCTATGTATTAATCCTAAATCTAGAAATGGTAAATGTGGATAAACGCAATTTATTTTTACTTTCCCTACATGCACAGTAGAATGAAGAAAGTCTTGGAACGAGATCTAAAATTTAAATTCGAATTTTCGACAAACACGTTTTAAGCATTTTTGAACTCCAATCGAACGTTTTTGATGTGATGTCTGCGTGTTTGTATGTGTGTGGGGGGGGGGGAGTTCAATATCCCGTAGGAATGTAGAGTTTCGAATGAAATTTTGTACAAAAATTACAATCAATTTCTACTGAAAACCTATTGATTTTAAACGCAATAAAATGCTCGGAAGACCCCGCCCCCCAATTATTCGATTGAAATTTTAAAAAAATCATCAAAAAATCAGAATCTTCACTCATGTTACATAAATAATCAGTTCTTGTGTAAATTTTCATTAGAAAACGATTGACACAAATTTTAGAACACTGGAATAAACCGTTCTCGAGTTATTGTACATTTTCAAATAAATTTATTAAAAAATCACACAAAATTTAAAATATACCAACTAAACAATATACCAACTAAAAATATACCAACTAAAAATAACATAATTTTCTTTGATAGTTTGTCGGAGATACTTTGAGTAATAGTTTTGCATTTTAATGCCTAACAATTCGCCAACAGTCATTTATATATAGGAAATGCTCTTCTCTCCGTTTGTCCGTAACGCTTAACGATAAATTTAGTGAACTTTGTGTCTATTTTAGCAAAATATTGCTGCCAAGTTGGCGATATTTTGCTCCACATTGACGAAAATATCGTCAAAATTGCAAAAATGAAGTTAAGATAACGAAAATGACTCCAAATTGGTGAATTCATTATTCAAATATTTTGATATATGGACTATATTGCTTATTGTGAATGCTATCAATATTGATAATTGTCAGAGTTGCGTGAAATATAAGTTAATTGGATATTTTATATATTTACATGTTGCCATTTAAAAAAGAGCCAAATGTGCAATTCAGTATCGAAACATTGTGCTGTGTATCTTATACATTATATTTTCGCTGTGAAAGAAGTAAATCTATTGCATTATATAAGGAAAGTCGTGTACAGTCCACATCAGATTTTTTTTATAAAAAATTTTTTGTTTTGTCTCCGATGTTTAAAAATCAACAGCGTGTTCTGTCAATATTACATATATAACAAATGTCACAATAAAAATAGATTATAATTAAAGGGATTAAAAAATAGATTATAACTAGCCGAATGCCCGTTAAAATTCAACGGTCTCACAATAAGAGAGTCTGAATAACGTAAATTTTTTAATAATTCTATTTTTCCAGTGGTCTTTACCAAATTTCAAATATCTGTTTCACTTCAGACAGGGCATTTCTCATTTATTCAACCAATTAAACATTTAAGTGTGTGGCATCCCTAAATTAGCAAATATTAGAAAGCTGAACTTATACGCTTTATTCATGTCTAACGATATATCCTTGCAGCCAATTTTAAAGTCCTTATCTTATTTCAAAGTCCGTTTTACTATCATTTCATATTTCGATGGTGTAGAACACCCATTAAATGAAAATTTTTGGCAAATACGATTTTCTCCTCAAGTTTCATCGATTGATTGACCTGTGTATCAAATTCCAAGTCTTTATATCTCAATTCACCTTTCGAACGTTTTGGTGTGGTGCATCCTCTCTACAGAATATATTTGAAAAACTCGATCTTTCCAGAGGGTTTTATTGAACGAATTTACTTATGTACCAAATTGTCATAGTCTATCTCACATAAAAAAGCGTTCTTCATTTATTCGACAAATCGAACATTTTAATGTGCAGCATTCCTAAAGCGTCACATTATGGAGAACCGAAATTGTACAGATTCTTCTTCTCCAACTATCTACCATTACGTCAAATTTAAAGTCTGTATCTTATCGCGAAATGTGTTTTTCTATCATTTCACCTTTTGAACGTTTTTTGTGGGAAGCATTCACCCCCCCCCCCATAAATGAACATTTTTGAAAGCCTCTACTTATCTTGAGTTGATCAGTTAATTGGCCCATATACCAAATATCAAGCCTCTATCCTACTTTAAACGATGTGTTTCTCATTTATTCGAAAAATCGAACATTTTGGTGTGCGGCAACCTTTAAAGTAGAAAATATTGGAAAACTAAAATTGAACACTTTCTGTTTTTTGAACTATATACCCGTACACCAAATTTGAAATCTCCATCTCATTCTGAAGCATGTTTTCTATAATTTAAACTTTCGAACGTTTTTCTCTGGATCACCCAAAACTCTTTTCATCTTAGGCGTTTTCATAAAATAATTAGCCAATATATATAATTTTAAGCCTCTATCAAATTTTCAAGGAGGCGTTTCTCATTTATGCGGCAAATCAAATATTTTGGTGTGTGACACCCCCTAAAGTAGCAAATATTGGGAATCTTAAATTGCACACTTTCGTCCTTTCGAACTATATACCCATACACGAAATTTGAAGTCTCTACCTCATTGTAAAGCATGTTTTTCTATCATTACCACTTTTCGAACGTTTTGGCGTGGAGCATCCCCTCTACAGAACATTTTCGAAAAATTTAATTTTTCCATGGGGTTTTATTGAACGATCGACCCGTGTAAAAAAAATGCAAGTCTCTATCTATTCGGGAAGTGCCTAGAAAAAGCGTGAAAGGCAGACGGACACTTTGCATTTAGTATTGTATATTAAATTGATGGGTGACTCGGCTTCAAAATATGAGAACACCTAAAATGAAAAAAGCCATGTGAAAAAATACATCAAATTAACGTTTCAACGGCTAGCTTTCCCAAATCAAGAGTAAAACATTCAATATTTACATTTAGAAGAGATGCTCATAAGGCGATGTTAGCGACATCGGATTTTTTTCGAAGCTCGTGAGTGTCTTTAAGGACGACTGTTACAATTGTCCCGTGTTGCATATGTCCTCGGTTTTTCTTACTTGTTAAAAGAAAACATATTCATTCTGATTTGTTTGTCAATACATTTGTCTTTGCAACCATCGTGTCTGAAAGAACTGAATGTATTTTTAACATCTGTACCCTATTCCTTAAAATCCTATCACAAAGTTAAAAGCAGCATTTTATTTTGTTTGTTTCAGTCTCCTGAAAGAAAAACATGGTTTAAGCCCCAGACTGTAGTTATTCCACATGGTCCCGGAGAAAAGGGGACAGCCTTTTATCTGCCTACTGGTCTAGAAAAAACTAAAGAAGAGCTGTATAAAGTAAATGGCTTTAACGCACTAGTCAGCGATTTCATTTCTTTGAACAGAACGTTGCCGGATATACGACATACCAGGTAAGATATTTCAATCTATATTTTATTGCAATCATTATTTTCTCGAGCACTGAAATTAATTCAATTGGAAAATACTTATACAGTGTTCCTAGGAAAGTCACCAATAACTTTTAAAGGAAAAAGTCGATGAGTGAACTTTGTAATGAAAAAACCATGAGTAAACTTTGTAACAAAGAAGTCCAAAGGTGATTAGAGTGCCCATAGTGAAGAATTAAAAAAAATTCGGATATAATATTTGATAGCATTGTGACGGGGTCAAAAATTCGAATTCGAGTGTTTGAACGGAAGAGAATGTTTCGAGTATCTTTGAACACGAATCGAAAGTTTCTGAAGTGATCTCTCTCTCTCTCTCTCTCTCTCTCTCTCTCTGTGTGTGTGTGTGTGTGTGTGTGTGACCATGTCGGTGACCATGAATGTGTATGTGTGTGTGTGTATGTGTCAGAGAGAGAGAGAGAGAGAGAGAGAGAGACTGTGTCCGTGAGTAAATGTGTGTGTGTGTGTGACCGTGTTCGTGAGTCAATATGTGTGTGTGTGTGTGTGTGTGACTGTATCCGTGAGTCTATGGAGACGACATCTCACTAACGAATGGAGCGTTTAAAATGAAATTTGGTACAAAAATCACAATCGGTGAATACTGAAAGCCTATTGCGATGAAATCAACAAGTTGGAAAGTCACAAAGTGGAAATGGGCGTTACCCACGCTCTGGGCATGGCGTGAAGAATCTGCGTCAAAACAGGGAAATAAAATCAGAACCTGCCATAAACCAGCATGGAGAAAAGCAATGCCTATCAAAATAAGGAGCCACAATGAAGGAGTGTTTCCCCGAAGCAAGTTAGAAAATTAAGATTACCTAACAAAAAAGAGGACTAACACTGTTGTATAATCATTCTAAATATGCGGACTTGTGAAATAATCAAATTTTGAAAGGTATTTGAAATGTGCGGACTTGTGAAATAATTAGATTTTGAAAATATTCGAAATGTGTTGAATTATGAAAGAAGCAAAAGTGCCTCAAGTCAACAGCCAGACCATGTGCTCTATAATGCATTTAAGATGCACACAAAGTACGTACCAGCTCTATAATTGAACAAATAGGATCGAGCCAAGACATAACGTTTCGGTAAATACATGGTTTAATCTCGCATAATCCCCTCCTACGTCCCTCTCTTAACAATATTAAAATAAGTTTTAGTAAAAAAAAATGATATTTGTAAATGTTATTTTATTATCACCTTTGAATGCTACTTCAATAAATATTATAATTTAAAAAGCTAAATAGCGTAATCAAGGACCAATAATTTACTTTTCAGATTAGGTAAGCTGACTCTCACTGTAAAGATAAATTTGGAGTACTATTCATGGAAAATATCGCAGTGTACTACACAATTACCACTATACACAATTATTACTATACACAGTGTACTACACAATTATCACTCACACAACGCAGCTACTTCCCTTCTAATTCTTTTTACGGCATTATCGCTTGCCGAATAACAAGATGCATATTGCTATTATTATAATAAAAAAAAAATAATAATAATTTCGTGTGTGAGTAATTTACGCACGTTATTATATGTAGTTTGCAGTATGGCAAGAAGCATATTATTATTATGAAATAACATAATTTCGAGTGTAAGTTACGCGCGTTATTATCGTTTGATGAAATAAGCATAGTATTCATATCAAACAACGTAATTTCGAGTTTGAGTAATATACGCATATTATTATCGTTTACCGAATGGCAACAAGCATACGCACATGTTCGAAAATTTGAGTTTGTTTACATTATTCGTTTGTAATAAATAAAGAAATTACGATACTTTAAACCACTTTATTGCAATAATAGCACTTTATACATAATATTTTTGTCATACTTTCAGCTGATTAATTAAATCTTAAACCAGAGTAAAAGTTCCATATGTTCACTGAAAATTCTTCGTAAGCGTACAGTTAGGCCTAACCGACACTTAGCACGTCCGTCCGTCTTCATTCTCCGGTCACTTGAAGAAGAGAATATCCAAACCGATTTAATGAGATAATTTTGAGTCGTTTTACTACGGTAAATAATACTATACAAAATTTATACTTAAATTTTTCTTTCTAAGATATTTTTGACATAAAAAATTACATTTATTTTCTTTCAGTGAATAAAAATTTCCCCATGATTTTTCACGGTTACATAATATATAGCATTGAAAAAACAAGATTTAAAATCCAGAAAATGTGAAAGTATCAATAAAATATTGATAACTACCAAGTAAAGCTTAATATAAAATGTTATGTCAATGGTATTATAAAATAAACATTGTATAAAAATAAATAAATAAAAAGTGCAATATAATAGTTATATTATGTGTGATATCAAAATTGCAAAATAAATCTAAATGTAGACAATGAAAAGAAAAAATGTGATAAGGAAATAAAAAATACAAATCAAATTCTTAATTAAATTCGAATTTAGATATACGTGAATAAATAAATGTATTACAGGCTTAAGTGTTAGCATTCAAACTCTTAAGCTTGTTAAAGCTAATTGCGTCAGTCTTTAGAAGGCAGTAGGAAGACTTGGACAGATAGGACCACCGGGAACAGGCGTAGAGAACAATAACTCATCAGGTGCTGTCATCTGCAAGAAAAAATAATAAATCGTAAGCGCTTAACGTCTTATTCCAGTGTCTATCCCATCATTAATCAAATCAATAGCAAATCTGTGGTTTCACTTGAAATTTGCGATTTTGTACTAAATTCAACATTTTTTAATGCAATTTAATTAACAGCTTTGTAAGAAATGCTAAATGTAATAAGTTTAATATAAACGTCTGTTTTTAGCAAAAAGTTGATCACAATATTAACTTGTAAGATCGTATGGTAGTTTGTAAAAAAACAAATATAAAATGGAAGCCGAAAGGCGCAGATAAAAAAGACCCACCCTATAAAAACACATCATATAAGTTGGGTGTTCTACTACAGGAGAGGAGACAGAAAAATCGTCAATCAATGAATTTCCGTATAGAAATTTATCTAGTATTTAAGCCTGTCAAAGACAAGGAAACGAACACTCTTAATAAATTAAGATACAACAATTTTTAAATAAGTTTATTCTTATAATAAATCAAACTGCTACTTGTAAGATAAAAGCTTGCAAAACTTCCTTTCAATGTTCAAGGAAGTTTTGAAAGCTTTTAAGTTTTACCTTGTTTTATAATTATAATGTATGGTGCTTAGAGTCGAATAGTTATTTCAACTGAAAAGTGGCCCAGTTAGGTTTTGCCCTATGGTTGAGTTTTAGCTTTTATGTCCCCCGTGGGTGTTTAGTAAGTGTTCTAAGAGAATTTACCCTTCTCACCATTTTGTCCACCCCGGCAAAAAATTCGAAAATCCTGCTCCATTAGGTTCAGCTGAGTGATCGATAGTATAAATCTGCAAAGATTCAGCCTTTTAAACCACAGGGAGGGCTGCTTGCGGATCTGGAAATATATTAAAGAAGTCCATAATCTCTGCCCTGGGGGTATCGAAAATCAGACTGCGTTAGGTTCTGTCCGATGCTCAGTACTATAAGACCCTTAAGAACCCCCCTGGTGACCTAGAAAATTCAGCCTTGTGGGTCACCAGAGGGCTCCTGGAGGGTCTGAAGTGACTTTTCGAAAAACCGTTTTCTGTGTCTATGGGTTCAGTGTCTAATGCTAGATAAATCGAAAATCTGGCTATGTTAGGTTCGGTACGATAGTCTATGCTATAAGTGTGAAGTCGATCCGGTGGTCGAGCGGTCAGGGGCATGCGTTTCCGTCTGATCGCTGGATTGCCGGGTTGTGGGTTCGAATCCCGCCAGCGGGCATGGATGTTGTCATGTCGAGGCACAGACTTCCGCTCTTCGGGGAGCCTCTATAAAAGTGAAGCTGCAAATCTCCTCCCCTTTGCCATGGGATACTCTGGGGGGGTCTTGTGGACGTGGTGTGTAGGCAAGGTACTTTAAATAAGAGGTAGGTCCGAGAAAGGGGGTTGCTTTTCGACCGGGAGAGCAACTTGAAGCGTGACGTCATTGCCTTAGAAGTCAAGAATAGGGGACATAGAGATACATGTTTAGAAAGTTCGCGTTTATAATTCGAAAAGGAGATAAGATCATTCGTAATAGAATTTTAGAAGAATGAAATTAAATGATTCTACTCTTACATGCATAGGGCTATCATTAAAATATTATAATACATATATTATTTATAAAGCTGAAATATATTCGGAATACATATATTTATACTGAATGAACCGCTGAAATACATATATTTATAAGCTGAAATATATCCCGAAAAGTCTAGTAAATATAAAAATTACATTTCAAGTGTTTTAATAAAGATATGAATAAATATCTAATCATCGAATTTTTAAAAATATAGTATCCATTATCTTAAACATTGATAATACTTTCTACATGTAATATAAATATGTATTTCAGAAATATCTAATTGCGTAAAAAAACCCACATACATATAACATATATTAATGACTATGAAATATCATCAATCTAGTAGTTACATAACTGTATATTATATTAAAAAGCGTAAATCGGATCTTGGGAAAATAGGGGGGGAGTTGACGGTCGAATGGATGGTCAATGGCAGTAGCTTTATTTTATTTACCTAACAAAAAGATGATGCATTTTGTGAGCTAGTAGAATATTATGACTCTTGGCTAAGCCACTGGATATGTCAGTTTTCACAAAGGTATTTTAAGCATGCAAAATTGATGTTATTAAACTTTATAGAGTTTTAAATATATAAACTATGCACAGTTTTAAAATTTTAAAGCAATGTTCACATGGGTTATAAATAATAAATCAATATATACCATTTTTATGCCATGATACTGCTCTTACACCATTTAGAGGCTTTTCTTTGCTTTTTTCTCTCTACTAATTGTTGCATGAAAGTCTTATTTAAGTGTTCAATGCGAATGAATGTTCTGGTTCGTGAAAATAAAGTTATGGCTTTTAGTGATATAGAAGGTGAAATGTTTGCTAACTTTGACTGCAAGTTCTTAATGACGCATTTCTCTTTTGATATATATGCGCCATGCATTTCTAAGAAAGCATTCCCCCACTTTTTTATTTCTTCTGAAAAATGTGCCGTTGGCTTTTAGTTTTATTGTAAATAAATTTTTTATGCATTATATTTCAACTTTGATGATTTTAGTTTTGTATTCTAAGCTTTTTACATATCAAAAGGAAATGTTCCATAACTTGAGATGATGTGAATATAATGTCAACATTATGATTAGTAAAGAATTGCGTTTTATGATTATGTATATTAATAACAAAGGAAAATGCTTAAGGCATTTAAAATTAATTTTACATACATTTTTCAATAAACTAAACTGTGTAAATTAGCTTATAAAATGCTAATATCTCCCCCCCCCCCTCCTCCAAAAAAAGAAAGAAAACTCCATAATTGCTAGTATCAGAAATATAAATTATTTTTATATATTTTAGATACTGCATATGAAGTCGATTTTATTTTATTAATTTTGTTTTTTGGATTACTTAGAGGACCACCTATTTTACGTATCAATGAAATATGTCAATCATAAGTATGTGAGATTTTTATGCCGTTGGATCCTTGTTTTAATCGTTTAACCGGCTTCAAATTCAAAAATTCAGCCCGAAAATCTTCTTCAAATTCTTCATCAGAAAAAGTGACTCGAACAGACACTTGCGTTAGCAATAGTTATTTTACCCTCTCTTTTGATCCCATTGACTTCTTATAATAATTTGAACACAAAGCAACCGCGCAGCAACCTGGCATTTTTGCGCTCACAAAACACAATTTATGTACAACAAATTATCAAAATTATACTTTATATACGTGAAAATACTAATATATATACATTTATAATACACAAATTTACACTTAAACTTCACTTTTACGATAGAATTACAAATTATATTAAAACAACGACTGACACAGTCTATGTTTTCCCATAGAAATGAATACTACTCGAAGAAACTGGCACTTCTCCTTCTAAACCAGTGACGTCACGAACGGCGATAACGTCCATCCCCTAG
The DNA here is from genome assembly GCA_951213105.1 of Amaurobius ferox. Lineage (NCBI taxonomy): Eukaryota > Metazoa > Arthropoda > Arachnida > Araneae > Amaurobiidae > Amaurobius > Amaurobius ferox. The sequence continues at coordinate 20,267,656 of OX578133.1, forward strand.
AATACTGTCAACAGCAGCATTCTGGTCTTTTGATCTCTGACCCTCCCTGGTGCGTAGGCGCTCCTTCACCACGGGGGAATTAGTAACGAACGAATAAGTGTGAAAGATTCACCCTTATAGATCACCAGGAGTTTTTGGGGGAGGGGGGGGGGTCTTAAGTGACTGTTCGAAACACATACATCTCTCCATCTTCTCCGTCCACCCGAGGGGTAGTAAATCAAAAGGTCGGTTCAGTTAGGTTCTGTACCGTATTCAATACTAAATGTGCAATGATTCAGTGTTTTAGGTCATGAGGGGGCTTCTAGAGAACAAAAACACATTAAACACGTTAGACAGTATGTATGACATTATATGCAGTGATATAGTATACCTCATAATACGCCTTTTTTTCTTTCAGTTGTAAATCCAAAGAATATTTAGCGAAGTTGCCAAAAGCTAGTATAGTAATACCATTCCACAATGAACATTGGACTACTTTATTACGAACTGTAACGAGTGTCATCAGTAGGTCACCGCTGGAACTGATTGAAGAAATCATTTTAGTGGATGATTTCAGCGCAAAAGGTAATTTTATATTTTATTTCTAATACTACTTGGAACCAATCTAATTAATCACAAGAAGGTGATAAAACGTGATGTAACGCATTTAGCTTAAAGCAGGGATTCTTAACCAATGAGTCGCGACAGAAAAATGGGTTGTTGTAGTTTTGGGGCCTATGCACCAGTTTCATCTAAAATAAAAAAAAAAATCCACTGGATTTTAATTACTCAGACAAAAATGAATATCAAAATTAGCTCGACTTTCAAATATATTTGCCACACTCAATAAGTTAAGCAAAGCTTTAATGCAAAGCCGCGATCACACAATTGTGCTTACTCTGAGAAATTCACAATATTCTAATAAATATTCACAGCATTAACACTAAACGTACCGATGCTCAATATTATTATATACCTATTAGTACAGTAACCGGTCAAATGACTAGTTTTTAGATAAAAACTTTATTCTTTCTGATTGAATGCAGGTAATATTGATTTTAGTAAGGAAATATTAAACAAAGTATCTTTAAGGTAATAGACTCCATTCGGTTCCTAAAACCCGATTTGCTTCTTCTATATTATCAACGAAAATGCAATCTTCACTTTACCCTTTATAATATTACGTTTTGCATATCCCGTTGGACCTGATTCTTCCCTGAAAATATTATGAAGTGCTGCTCTCCCAGATGTAGCACCTATTTGCATTTCTTGCCAAACAGTGCCATCAATCGAAATATACTGATCATTTTTTCATTCTCATCTTCAGAACTTGAAAGCCATCTCATTCTTTTTCGTCCTCTGCGTATATCAATATTCTCCTCTTCATCGTCGGTATCTGTAGGCTCACACTCAGTGTCTAATAGATCATTATCATTTTTAAAAGGTATATCTTCCCTTTCAGAAAGTTTACCTTCATCAATTTCTTTAAACTCTTCGCCTATGTTATTTATTTATTCTAAGAACTGCATTTATTCTAAGAACTAAGTGTGTATTGAACGTTTCGACATTTTTTCAGGGTGAAGATTAGGAATTGAGTAACGCTGTAAAAACTAAATATAAACTAGTAATACTTTTTAGTTTTTGTCACCTCTTCTTGCAACTTGAAATTTTGCGCACTTTATTGGAATTTTAATACATAATTATATTTTAAATTGAACTTACTGCGCAACGCAGTCCCTGCAGAAATGTGCAGGAAACTGACGAAAATATGTGGAATGTGCATGTACATTTTCTGACCCGATAGCCTTATAAGGCAATAAATTTTTCTCCCGGTCAAATGATTGGTCGTGGTAGATAACGGTACACTATGTATCTTTATCATATAAACACAAGAAGAAGAAAAATATAAATTGAAAAATTAATTATACACATTTAATAGAAAAAGTCATGAAGTCAAGTGAGAAAAAGCGATAACATTACAAGCGAATTTTCTAATCAAAAGTTTACAACCGGTCATTTGACCGGTCATGGTACGTTTAGTGGTAAAACAAATAGAAGAAATTAAGATGCTTGCTTACCCTACTCTAAACCTTCTTTTGAAAGAAGAAAATATTATGCTGGCAGAGGTTTAAAATGTAATAATTGGTCATCTGGAGGAACTAACTCTTGAATTCGATGGCTATATTCTGGACGACATAAATAAATACAGCTGGGTATACGTAATTCATTTGAAATTAACGTTGAAGACTAACCAGAAGACTTTTCAAACATAGTCAATCTCCAAGAAAAACTTACAAAACGATGAAATTTTGAGTTTTGTTTCAAAGTTTTCAAACAATCTCTACGTCCATTTTGTATAAAATTAAAAAATAAAAGCCAATACTAAAAGAAAGCTGAGTTGTGACAGTATTATTACCGTTTCCGACTACAAAGACTACCTTCAAAGACTCGACCACGGTTTGAAGAGCTGTCAGCACTTGTACAATGTCCAGGGATCTCACTGAACAAATGCGGAGAATTTTTTCAGTATTTAGTTTTTTTAATATAAGGTATTTATAATTATTTATTAGTATTTTTTGTAATTAAACACAAGGGATATTTTTTCAAAATGCTCTTTTATCCTAACAATTCCTGCACATTATCTTTTATGATGCAAACTAAGAAAAATAATGATTAGCCATGATAGCAAAAACACTGTAGCAAAAATTATATGCACCCAAAAGAAATTGTGCTACAGCAGCAAAACTTGGCTTGTATGTATCGTTTGAGGAGATAAGCAAATGATTAAAAATTTGGGAGCAAAATAACGTTTTATTAAGAAATGGTGACAACAAGAAGATGGCATTTTAGTAAGTAGTAAATCATCATCTGGTAACTCTACAAGCCGATATTCGGTGCGGCATAGAGTCAATTAAGTTGCTTATGTTCCTCTGCGACAGATCCACAAATGTTGCAACAGGTCAGCTGAAGCAGTGGTAATCTGAGAAAGCTGCAATTGCCGTCCCAACATGTCCCAGACGTGTTCTATTGATGATAGATCTGGGAACCTGGATGGCCATGGGAGGGTATAAATTCCTCGAAGACATTGTTGAGAAAGTCCTGCAGTATGTGGTCAAGTGTTGTCTTGTTGGTAAATGGAACCTGAGTTGCCTGACAGCATAGTCATAACAATCGGCTGCAGAATATCATCGACGTACAAGTGAGACATCAGATTGGCTTGCAACACACGTCGTTTACCTCTCTCATCGCCGATCCGAGACCGCCCAATAGTTTGTTAAACTTTGTATTTTTCCCTCCTCGTCGAACCACTGCACGTGTATTCACTACAGCTGGTGGCAAGAACTCCAGAAAATTAACATTTCAAAAATGCTGTGACCCAGCGTCTGGACAGAACAATTTGACTCTTGTCAAAATGCCTAAATATAAAAAAATATTTTTATAACAAATAGGTAGTTATAGTGTTTGGGTTCATTTATGTATATTGCTGAAACGTTATAACGCAATAAATTGCTTATTTAAAAAATCAATAACAGTCTGAATCATGCCAAAGCAACACTGAAAAACAGGGAGACAAATCCTAGAACTGGAATTCAATCCTCCGCTCCAAAGGTACAAGTTTTATGTGCTGGGTTTCCATAGTGTTCCTTATATGAAACGTAAATATAACAAATTCAAAGACCCTACATTAAATATCTAGGTAATCTTCACCTGTAATCTCCATCCATCTCCCTTAAATAGATTTTCATCACACAGCTGATTAGCATTGCAAAGCCTGAAATTATTCTTTAGCATAACATGAAAATTTGCTTCTACAAAATTCTCATCTTATCTAACACTAATCGCCACCTATCCTCAAACACTCACTTAATTTACATGCGATTCATTATTTATACACTGGTTTATATTGTAAAAGTATTTAGCTATTTCAGTGTTCATGAACTGATATTTATAAGCTGTTTATTGAAAACACAAAATGCATATTTGGCAGCTCAATTAAAATCGGCTTTGGATCAATACGTTCGCCAACATTTCCATAACATCTTTATTGTTCGAGCTGAGAAGAGAGAAGGCTTAATAAGAGCTCGCTTGCTGGGTGCCAAAGCCGCTAAAGGAGAAATCCTTTTATTTCTTGACTCCCATACGGAAGCTAATGTCAACTGGCTGCCTCCATTACTTGGTAAGTACCTATCTTATTTGCATGCACTTATGATAATACTAATAAGCATTCCCATAATTGATCATGATTTAAAATATATGCAAACTCTAACAGCATTTATATTATTCTTTTAAAATATCCCTTAAATACATAATTTAATTTCCCTATTAAATAAGAAATTAACTGGCGTGTTGCCTAACTCGACTTTCTCATACCAGAATCCATTTTTAGTAGATTTTTTTCTTTCAAATTTTACTAGTAAAATTTTGAAAAATCGCTATCATGGGCCCAAATGGGTACAATTATAGCGTGCACCCTTCATTTTAAAGGCTTTGAAAAAATATTTCGATTTATATCATACTTGACAATGTACTCCCAGGGGAGGGGGGTACTTGCCCCGATGGGTCTAATAACATCACGAATAAAATAATTGTATAGCAGCTATTTCTCACAGCAGTGCTTGAAACTATTATTTTCGTGATCATTGAACCATAAATGAACCCTTTTACGCATTTTTATTTCAAATTTTGTCCTATGATGCTATGTTATAACAAGAAAGATCAATCATGCATGAAGCATTGATTATGAAACACTTTCCAACTGCAATGCAATTTTATTTAGACATCTCTAAAATGCGATAAGTTCAAAGGCAATATTTTTAAAATTATCACAATACTACATTCATTTATTATATTTGAAAACTTAAAACTTCATAAAAAAATGAACTTTATTCAAATAACGTCATTGATATATAAGTCGGCTGGATTAAACATCTCTAAAATGCGATACATTCAGCAGTAATATTTTTAAAATTATCACAATACTACAATAATTTATTGCATTTGAAAACTTGAAACTTCATCGAAAAACATGAACTTTATTCAAATGACGTCATTGAAATATAAATCGCCTGGCTCTCCATGTAAAAGCTGTAAATATTTAATTCATACACTTTTATTCTATTCCTTTCATTCATCACAATACTACAATAGTTTATTTTATTTAAAAACTTAAAACCATGGAGGTAAAACTAATTTAACTCTATGTTAATAACGGCAGCAAAAAAAATCTGCTATAAAATAGTCTGTTCTCTATGTAATATCAATGAAAGTTTCATTCATATCAGCTATTTTGCAAACTCCAGAGCTAAATAATTTTGCGTTAAAGAAATTCAGCAATTCTTATACAACTCATCCTACATCTTTATTTGTTTACATTCTCCATAAGTGAAAATTAGGCTTCGTTGCAGAAATAATCAAAATTTGATGATCATTTAAACTCAAATATATTGCAATTGCATTGTTTCAGAATGTAGATGCACAGTAATTAAGAAAAAAAACGGTTTTAAGACGCATACAACACTAAGTATAAATTAAAAAGAACTATAAAAATCACGATTTTGACACAAGATGGATGCCATATTTTATTTGAAGTGGATGACGTGATCTCTTCATATAATATGGTTGTAATTATTATTTTAATTTTTATTTAAAAAAGTACCGAATATATTTTGCTGAAATTTTTTTCATATTTTTATGGTATAATTTGAATATTTCCTAAAACTTTCGAAGCAATTTGTGAATTTTAAATTTTCTTAAAAAATGTTTGAAAAATTAGGTCCCATAGGGTTCAAAGTATTTCATTTTTTGAACAACCCGGGTTCAGTCCAAAACTAATTGGGTGATATTATTCATTTATATTCCCATAGGTCCCACAGACCGGCTGAACAACGTACTAAAATTTCATTTTGATAAAGTCATTTTTACGGCAGTTTTATCGTGCGAACGGACAGACAGACAGACAGACCGAATGAACAAAGTCATAAATACTTTTCAACTATGTTGTAAAGTGTTAAAAATGAAAAATTTCGAATTAAAAAAAATCTATCTAGTTCCAGATTTTTGATAACAAAACCATATATGAAATTTAACGAAAATCCATTGGCCGCTGTGGTGTACTCAAGAAATCGACCACAGTCAAACAGACGGGCATCACACCAAAAGAAATCAAAACGTGTTCAGGAGGTCTTAAGACATATATTGGCATCAACATCTCGAATTCGAAAATTTTCTTGAAAAAAATACTTTCTCCATACTATATTACATAGTATGAGTAAGTAAAAATATGAACACAGAATGTCCCAGAAAATCATTACTCGACCTTTATTTCTTGAACCGTTAGTTATAGTAGATACATACTACATTTTCAATTACAATAATGTTTCAAATAAGATTACAAATTATCTTATAACAGTTTTAAATTCAAGAAACGTATTTGTCTGAAAAATACGAAATCTAACATTTTATACGGCCCCTCAATCCAAAACTTTCCAATTACTAAAAATTTCTTCTTGTAAAACTAGAGAAGTTCGATTCTTTTACAAAACGAATTTACAGAGATATTGCAGCTCAAATTTCCTGCAGGGTTTTTTTTCCCTCCCTGAGATATTGATGATTGTATGCAAATTGAATTGCTATCCATGTCAATTTGTCAGCAAATACCCATATTATACATATCTATAGTCCCCCTTCTAAGCGATTTATAAGATGTTAAAGGAATGTATTGGACGCCCTGATAAATCCTAAACATATGCCATAAAATGATATGTAAAACAAATATCTTCAAATGTTTTAATTTTATATTATGCGTGATTTCAATACTAACCCGAAATGATTTTCAGACGTAGGAAAGTGATTCATAAAATTCAATGTTACATATCTCTGTAAATTTTGCTCGTTTTACAAAATATAACTTCCTGAACGCATTCGTTAATTAATTATAATTAACTCAGTGAACTGTTCAAAGTTTCGATGCCATGCGTATCATCTTCCGGATTATATTTTCCCCTTGTCTTCAGTTGTAGACGACCTGAACATGCGCTTAAAGCTCTGTCCCAGAGAAAGAATTCCGCGGATACATTTTAAGCCACGCCTTATCTCCTGTTGTTGCTGAGACCCAGACCGTCCGACCTACCGGAAAGGCGTAAGGTAACTGTTTGGACGGCCGGGAAGAGCCCAGCAATTTAAACTGTAACCCAGTGGGGGAGGCATCCACAGGGACTGGATCCTCCTTCCCCTACCACCAACCTCTCGAAAGGACTTACGGACCCACATGTTTAATGTGATCGTACTCCGCATGAACACGGCGGCAGCTTTGGTAGCGGAGAGAATCAACCCGAACCTACCGAGTGCAATTCTCGAGCGCTACTGGGCTACCGCGCCCTGCCTTATGTCCTGTGCATTTCTTTTATTTCTTTATTTTTATTATAATTTTTGTGTCTTTCGTCATTTGCGGATAACGTGCGTGTAATGCACTTAAACTGATTTCGTAATATATACTTTTTATGTAAATTTATACTTTTCGTGTTTCAAAATACATACTTTTCGTGTTTAGAAGACTCCCCTGATTTTAAAATTACGATAAAAAAAATTTGACTGACAATCCGATCTTCATAATTTACCAGATGTTTCTTTGAATATTACACACTTGTATTATTTCTGATGTATGCTGTTCATCAATTATGAATTTCTATATAAAGCCTCATAAATTTTTAAAAGAATTCTAGCACGGTACGGGACTGGTGATAAAACAGATTTTCTTTCGTCCTTGGGAAGGGGTCAAAAGTTCTCTTCTTGAAGCAGGTGCATATGGATTGCTCTAAGGGAGGGCAGATTTCGACAGATGCACTGCTAAAAAATTTATCTGGATTGCGAGTTGGTACTAGCATCGAAGATATTACTTCCATACATTTTCATTTTTAACACTTTACAACAAAGTTGAAAAGTGTTTATGACTTTATTTATTCTGTCTGTCTGTCCGTTAGCACGATAACTGCCGTAAAAATGACTTAATCAAAATGAAATTTTAGTATGTTGTTCAGACGGTCTGTAGAACCTATGGGAATATAAATGAATAATATTACCCAATTAGTTTTGGATTGAACCCGGGTCGAAAAAATGAAATACATTGAGCCCTATGGGACCTAATTCTTCAAACATTTTTTAAGCGGATTTAAAATTCACAAATTGCTTCGAAAATTTTAGGTAATATTGAAATTGTTCCATAAAACATATAAAAAAAATTCAGCGAAATATATTCAGTAGTTTTTAAAAAAAAATTAAAATAATAATTACACTTCTTATATGAAACGATCACGTGACCATGATATGAAACGATCACATGACCCACTTCAAAATGATATATGGCATCCATCTTGTTTCAAAATCGTGATTTTTTTAAGTTCTTTTTAATTCATATTGAGTGCTGTATCCGTCCTAAAACTACTTTATTTTTGCTTAAATTCTGTGCATCTACATACTGAAACAACGCAATGACAATATATTTGAGTTTAAATGCTCATCTAAATTTGATTATTTCTACAACTAAGCCTATTTTTCACCTATGTAAAATGTAAACAGCAAAATATATAGAATGAGTTGTATTAGAATTCCTGTATTTTTTTAACACAAAATAATTTAGTCCATGGAGTCTGCATGGCTGATATGAATGAAATATTAATTGATTTCATAAAGAGAAGGACGATTTTTTTCGATGAAGTTTCAAGCATAGAGTTTAATTTTTTGTAGCTCCATGGTCTTAAACAAAATGTTTAAATAAAATAAATTATTATAGTATTGTGATGAATGAAATGAATGCTAGAAAGTTATGAATGAAAAACTGTTTTTATAGAGAGATCCAGGCGTGTTATTTTTTCTATGACGTCATTTGAATTAATTTCAGTTGTTTTCGATGAAGTTTTCAAATATAATAAATTATCGTAGTATTATGATAATTCTAAAACTATTACCGAGGAATGTATAACATTTTAGAGATGTTTAAACCAGGCAATTTATATTTCAATGACGTCATTTGAATGAAGTTCATTTTTTTCGATGAAGGTTTAAGTTTTCAAATATAATAAATTAATGCAGTATTGTGATAAGTTTCAAAATATTACCGAGGAATGTATTGCATTTTAGACTTGTTTAAATAAAATTGCATTGAAGTTGGAAAGTGTTTCATAATCAATGCTTTAAGCATGATTGATCTTTCCTGTTAAAACGTGCTGTTGATTTTAAGCGTTCCTAATTTAAGCTCGCTCCGCGCACTGACACAAGGGACTATATAAAGTATATCAAAAAAACATATTTAATTCGCATTGCGCCTATACAGAGGGCGTATTTGGGGTGTATGAAAAGAGCATGTTTAGGATGTATCAAAAAACCTTATACACCCGCACAGAGAGCTAATGGCATATTTAGGTCGCAATACGCAGTCGCGTTAGGGCGTAGCATTAGATGTGTACAGAGCTTGGACCAAGTCGTATTGCGCATACTCAAGCAGTGGTCTAATGTGTGATTACGTGCTTATTTATGGCGCAGCATGTGGTCGCGTGTGTTTTGTAATTTAAGCGTGTGATCGAGCAGTAGGCTACTACGCCTTTCGAAAAATTTAATGAATGAATTCAATTAATACCTACTGTAAATCCCTGCTGTACGCCGATTACAGTTCCTAGTAAATTTAATAAATGAATGCTATATTGTGAATTGATTTTTCATCAGTTAATATTGTATAGAAATAAATAGGAATGAATAATTATGCATGTACATGTTATTCTTAAACTCATGAAAATTATTTTCAACTGATAAAATTAAAATGCATTTCTATATATCCTGGGTCGTGTAAATATTAGTATTTTAAGAAAGTTTTACTCACCAAAAACGCTTTCAATATAAATGTATAAACACACCATTTTTCTATGTATATTTTCTTATCTTCGTTTCCACCAGAGCCAATTGCCTTAGACAACCAAACAGTGACATGTCCTTTCATAGATGTGATAGACTTTGAAACCTTAGCATATCGAGCCCAGGACGAGGGAGCCAGGGGAGCTTTTGATTGGGAGCTGTATTACAAACGATTACCTTTGCTGCCTGAAGATCTTAAACGGCCAACTGAACCATTCAAGTAAGTAAAGTTACAGGAATTCCTATCTCTCAGCTTAAGCATATGCAAATATAAAGTTTAATATTACGAATAAACAATCTAATATATGTGAAAACTTTAATTCAGGTTTATGTTTTATGAATATTTTTAATTTCCCTACAATGTACAATACTAGTGAACAATCTAATATCTTGTAAATTTTAAAAAAACGTCGTGTTTATATTTTACGAATATTTTTAGCTTCCCTAAAATACATAGTAAACAATCTAATATCTGGAAAAATTTATAAAATCTGTGTGTTTTTTCTCTAAAATACATATTACATGTAAGCAGTCTAATACGGTAGCAATAAAGCTGGAATATGGAATATGACGAAGTCGCAAGGGACAGGAAAAATATTTGTTATATTCGATATTCACAATAGGCGATAAAAATTTAAGTATGAGACAATAAGAATGATTTATTTGATTGCATATTAGTCCGGGCCGAAATTTGTTTTTCTAATTTCAATTACAGTTAGTAGTGCTAAAAAGATGTCTTAAGGGCCACTATGTTCGCACAAATATTTTTTTATAAAAATAATCAAAGTTTTTCCAACTCTTTCAAAGTTTGACTTTTTGAAAAATGTCGTAACTATAGTTTTAGTAGAAAAAATTAACTCTGTTTTGGATTTGGGTTAATTCGGAAAACTTTTTATATATTTATTTTATTGTATTTAATATGAAAATCATCTATCCAGACCTTTAAACACTTGTTTATCATGATGAATTTCATGATAAATTCTTTGAAGCGATAAATTGAGAAAAACACATTATTTTAATTTTAGGTTTTGGATATCACGGAAAAGTTGTGTCTTATTCGTACAATATTTAGTCATCCTACGGCTCCAAGTTTTAAAAAATGTTTCCTTAAATGTTGCTCTTTGCAAAAGCTTCATACAGTACAAAACTTCTGATCAGATCTGACAAGCAGATTGCATTTGCTGTATCATATGAAGTCAATTTTATTTATATCGGTAATCCTATCATAGTTACAGATAGACATAAAATTATATTTGAAATGCATAAAAATAGATCAGCCATTTAACGAAGTAGAAAAGATGAACATTTTACTAAAATCTTATTTGACGCCAAGGAAGGAAATACTTTACATTTACAGAATTCGTTAAGAAAGTATATATCGTTTTATATGTGATTTCGATTGAAAGCAAACCCATCATGCTAAGAAGGAACAAAACATCAACAGGACATGATTAATGATACAAAATACCAGCATCATGACTTTAAGACGATTTTAGAGAAAACAATAGTCCAAAACATATAATTTTATCACCCAAAATACATTTCAATAGCAACGATCTCAGATCCTAAAGTTTACATAAAAAATTAGTTATGAGACGCATATTAAAAGTTGTGAGGGCAATTTTGCATTCTGAAGTGTTACCATACAATGTTTACGACGCAAAACGACAAATGGCAAAATTCAAGGCAACAATGGTGGACTGCTTCAAACAATGGACTCAGGCAGACGGGCGCCAAAAGTTAACATTTAGCTTAAATAAAATGTATATAGGCAATAAACGTTGCCACACAAATCGACAAGTCACATGACCCTTGGGGCAATTACGCCCAGTGTATCGCCAGCCAATGAGGACATAGTTCACCTCAATGTATCTCTGGACAAAAGTGACTCCTATAAGTGTGGGTGCAGTCCGTATATACCAACAGGTACCCTTTTTACTACCCTGAGGAACTAACTGAGCTCCTAAAATATTTAATTTCAATTTCAATAAGTAGCTCATTATTATCATCAAAATCGTCTCCAGTTTAGGTTAAAACCCAATGATATATGTATACTTTAAAATACAATTTAATATTTAAGTGAAAGAGAATATTTCAATAAATAATTAAGCGACCAAAAAAGAAAAATGCGTCATCATTTTAATCTCCATATGTTTATTTTTTCCTTTTAGGATATTTACCTTTATCTAAGTGAAGCCGGACTGCGGAAAATGTAGGTAATGTGTCGGTCCAGAACAACTATTTTTAATACTATCACTATACTTACTGCCATTAAAATATTAAATACCCTAATTATTTTCAACACATTTGGGAGTAACTATCTGGTACCCATGCCCCAAGAGTCATGTAACTTATCGATACGTGTGGCAACGTTTATTGCCTCTATAAATTATATTTAAGCTAAACGTCAACTTTTGGCGCTCGTCTGCCTGAGACCATTATTTGAAGCAGTCCAGCTTTATTGCTTTGAACTCTGCTACTTATCATTTTATTTATTTATTTATTTGAAAAAGACTGCAAGCTACAGGACGTAGTCATAGTTACAGCGTGCAGGAATATAAATACATTAAAAAATACAGATTAAAACACTATGAAATACATTAAAAAGTTAAAATGCATTAAAAATAAAATCAAACCCTCAACAACAAATGATCTTCATAAACAGATACACATGAATAAATACAATAAGATACAGGATATTTACAACAAATGCTTTTTAAAATCCATTTCCGATTAATAAAAAATATCCAGATTATCAGGGAAATTGCTGTATAATTTACAAAAACTAGTAATTGCACAATTACATCCAATATTTGAATTAAAATTCTTTACAGCAACTAAATTAATGCTTCTGATTGTATACTGAGGAACACGAAACCCAATCCCACCCAAGACAGGAAACAGTCAACTCGGCCACCGAACAGATTCCTGAAGAATTAAAACAAAATGCAATCCCTTCTGCTCTGTAAGCTTTTTAAACCAAACAAGTCACGTAGAAAAGTAGCGAATAAGACATAACAAAAAATGCGAGTTTTCCTATAATATAAAGATACCTCAAGAAATTATTTTGAATGAACTCGATCCTGAGGAATGAACTGATTGTGAGGAAACCACAGAAGCATATTCAAGCCCAGACCTGACCAAGGCATTGAAAAGAACAATATTGGTATCCTCATTTGTAAAATCCTCAGTAATTCTCTTAATGTAACCCAGTTTTCTATAGGATTTAGAATAGATATTAGAAATATGAGGAGAAAAGGAAAAATCGGACTATGAATAACTCCAAGATCATTAATAGAGAATTTTTTAGCCAAAACAGAGTTGCCAATACCATAAGAAAATAAAATGGGCACTTTTCTACGATTAACAGACACAGCATTACATTTACTAATATTGAGATGAAGACGGTTACAGCAATCGGAAAGGACATGCAACTCAGATTAAATATTATTACATGAAACAGCATCAAAACTAGGACATAAAATTTTCAAATCGTCAGCATAAAAAAGGCAATTTTTAAAACAATCAGCAAGATCATTAATAAAAATAATAAATAACAAAGGACCACAAACAGAGCCCTGGGGCACACCAGAAGTAGCCGAAAAACTCCTACTCAAGCAAAAACCAAAATTTACATATGAAAACTTAGAAGTTAAATAGGACTTTAAAAGCATATCCAAATTAGGACAAAACCCAATACTCTTCAATTTATAAATCAAAATACCGTGATCAACCGAATCAAAAGCTTTCGTAAAATCTGTGTAAACAACATCCAACTGACCCCTTGAATTAATGGCATCAATCACAAACGAATTAAAGCAAAGGAGATTAGTAACAGTAGACCTACCTCTCTGGAAACCATGCTGATTGATAGAAATAAAAGACCGAACTTGACTGTAGATGTACTTATGCAAAACAAACTCAAAAACCTTAACAAATGGAGAAATAATTGAGATGAGCCTGTAATTATCAATACGATATTTGTCACCTTTTTTAAAAGTAAGAACAATTCTAGATCTCTTCTATTCATTTGGAAAAACATTACAACTGATGGACACATTAAAAAGGCATTTTGCGTCATAAGCATTGTTCTATAGTATGTTATACTTTAAAATGCAAAGTCGGTGCAAAATTGTCATCACGAAAGGAAGACAGTAAAAGCCCAATAACACACATCTTAATGTCGAAGTTAAAATTAGAAGATGAAGATCATGCTAACTATCGTGAACTAGAACTGCCTATTAAACCGAGCCTCTGTTAATAGCCTACATAATCAAGATATTCGGAAAAAGTTGGTGTAGAGAAATACCAGCTATAAAATTCAAAATTTCCCTCATCTCATCCGCAGCCACAAATTATTGAACGGGATATCAAGATTATCTCTAAGACTATTTTAAAAGTATATAATAACAGAAATGGATTCGCATCAAACTGGAAACCAAAATAATTCCTCATGTTGGACCCAAAAGAATATTATTCAGAACGTCCTAACTAAAATAGGAAAGTACTAAAATGTAGAAAGTGTGTGAAGATGTCACCTTAAAGCTAAAAATGTCACCTTAAAGCAAAAAATAAAAAATAAAAAAATAACAATAATGAATAATAATAATAACAATAATACACCATTCACAAAGCAAATCGTAAATAAATAAAATATTCAAAACTTCTAGGAGACAAACGTATCAGTAGAGCATGACGGTAGCTGTTAAATCGAGAAGATAGCTGAAAGATTCTGGAGATTATATGATTTTGGACTTTAAAAACTCGATAAAAAAATCTAACCAAAAATTTAGGAAAAGGACTTCGAGGTGCATTAGTTCAGGTATAATTGTTAATGTGTGAAAAACCTAAGACCTGTAAGTGCAGTAAATATCACGCGGCATTGCCGACAGATAAACAGACAAATAGATAGATTCTTCCCCCTTATTATCACAGTTTTAGCTAAATTAGATACCCTGCTTCGCTTCAATTTCGGATCGTGAAAGAGGGCGCAGTTAAATTTTAACTGTTCAGAACTATTATACAATTTTCAGTATTTGTAGTTATTCTTTTGTTTGGTTTAGTTTTCGTTTCGACTTTAACATTAAGCACTTTAACATTTCCCCATTAAGCACAATATTCCTTAAAATAATCAAGCGAGTTACATGACTTTTAATACGTTTATTTAAATCGGTCATAAACAAACGCTTATTTATTTTTCGCGAGATCCAATAATAAAAACTCTAATTTGTGATATTGTTTCCCCCCCAATACACGAATGTGTTAATCTGCTGAAGAAATCATGTGTTGGGATCAATTTTTTGTTCCCATTTCTCATTTACTAAAGCACACGCCTACTTAAACTTGAATTTTCTCACAATCCTTCCTTTGTGTGAATAAACACTCAATACGCTTTAGATTTAACGATGTAGCTCATTTATCCAGAATTTAAATGTCATCGAACAAAAGGCAGCACATTTGGGGGGTCTTTCCATTCTCGTTTTCTCTTCATCCAGCGGCTCTGTTTTAATGGATATTTTACTTAAATTCTGGATCGTCACCTGACTAGATGTAGCATGGGGTTTCAAAGATAAATGTACGTACAGCGCATAGTATATGTAAAAGAAAAGTACTGTGATGGGGTTTAATATCCGACTCTCAGATTTTATGGGTATAAAAATTTTAATATCTCTGTATACGAGTCAATTATTACTTTCCCTACATACATAGTATAATGTATAGGCAAAGTGTTATGACTAGGTCGAAAATTTGAACGCGAATTTTCGCCGGAAGAGCACATTTCAAGCATATCTGAACTCGAACGTTTTGAGGTGATGTCTGTGTGTGTGTCCCCGGAATGTGGAAGCGATATCTCATGAACGAATCTAGCGTTTGGAACATAATTTGGTATGAACAAGCCGTATATTCGCGACTACTGGAAACCTATAGATTTTAAATGCTATCAGACGGTCGAAAAAACCCACCCGCTGCCAATTTTCAGGCGGATTTTTGAAAAAAAAATTGATAACAAAATTGGGGAATTTAATGTTTAACTTTTTATTATAAAACCAATGAGATAAACTTTAAAATGCGAGCTTGAACCGCTGTCGAGATATTGCATGTTTTTCTAATAAATTTACTTAAAAAAATTCCATAAAATTTAAGCATCATCAAATATGCAACATTTGGCAAAAAATTTAGCGAGTTTAGCGACAAATTTGGCAATATATTGGCAGCTTGGGGATTTTTTCTTTAAATAGCAGTGTCAAAATTGACGTTAAATTGTCAAAAGTAACACTGAATTTACAAAAATGACACTTATTCATGAATGTATAATTAACATCTTTTAATATAATGGACTACATTTCTTAGCAGATGCTAGTATTATTTCCAGTTGTCAAATTTATGCGCAAAATATAAGTCAAGTCACAGTCAAGTTTATTAAATGTAAGTTAATTTAAAGGGAAGTACTGTGATGCGGTTTAATATCTGACTCTAAGATTTAACGAATTTTAAAATTTTAAGTATATCTATATACGGAACAATTATTACTTTCCCTACATACATATTATAATGTATAGGGAAAATATACAAACATATATCAAAATACTTTTACATGTCGTCATCCAGAAAAGTGCCAAATGTTAGTGTAATTTTTCCAACTTTAAAAGCATTGTGCCATGGATCTTATGCATCATTATTTCGCATTAGAAGTAAAGTCATTGCAGGGAAAGTCATGTACTGCCCACATCATTTCTTTTTACTTTCCCTACATAAATAGCATAATATATAGGATAATAGTATTATGAGAGAGTCAAATATTCGAATTGCAGTTTTCGACGGAAGAGGACATTTTAAACATCCCCAAACCCGAATCTAACGTATTTTTGGTGATATCTATATGTATTTATGTATGTATGTACGTACGGTAATGTGTGTACATGTTAATGTGCGTGCCCGTGGACGCGATATCTCACGAACGAATGAAACCTTTTGAATATAATCTTGCACAATGATTACAATTGGTGAATGCTAGACCCCTATTGATATTAAACGCGATCGGATGTTCGGAAGGCACCCCCAATTTTTGAATGAATTTTTGAAAAAATCAGTATCCTTAATAATGATAAATAAATTACCATTTCAGACGTAATTTTTAATTAGAAAACTAATAATACAATCTGTAGAACGGATCATTACTCTTAAATAAATAATCATTTCAAACTTAATTTTTCATTATAAAACAAATGACGCAAACTTTAAAACGCTAGAATGAATCATTCCTGAAACATTGTACATTTCTGAAATAAATTTATCAAAATAATTACATGAAATTGAAAAGTAATAAGTACCATAAAAGAGTATAACTTTCCATATACAATATTATACAACAGATATTTTAACATCATTCCTGTGGATCTAGTTCGTTCCATTCACGAAAAGTGATACTGGTTGCTATATTTTTATATTTTGACAGCAAATACTCGCTCACAGTCATTTATTTCACGAGATAATAATTATTAAATGTAAATTGTAATTTCATGAAGATTTTTTGCGTCAGTATGAACGCGCCATTCTATTTGAACTCATAAGTTGCCAAAAGGGACAAATTTCAATTTAAGTTGCCTTAATTCAATGCAAAAACAGTGTGCTGTGGATCTCGTACACCATTATTTCCTGTGTACACCATTATTTCAAGTAAAGTCATTTCATTATGTATGGAAAGTTCAGTGCTGCCCACATCATATTTTTGTTTCCGTTTCTGATTTAATAGGGCACCCGCCTACTTAAACTTCATCCCAATCCTTCCTTTATGTGAATGAACAACATTCGATACGCTTCGGGTTTAACGATGAAGCTCATTTATCTAGAATTTAAATGTCATCAAACAAAAGCAACGCGTTTGGGGTTCTTGTTATTCTTTTCTTCCATCCATCTAGAGGCTCTGTTTTAATGAGCATTCTACACAAATACACTATCGTCATCAGACTTGAGGTAGCATGGGATTTCAAAGACAAAGTTACGTAAAACACAAAACTCGCCTATAAGTTGGGGGGGGGGGAATCCTAAAAATAGGAAGACATTCCCATTGTAGATACCAGCATCCATGGACCGGTTTCGCGCTTATTATGCGCTCGTTAACATGGAATAGACGATATCTGCAATGGCAGCAAGAAACTTGCTATAATTCACAATTTTTGCGAGCTTCTGTGGGAACTGATAATATGGAAGAACTGAAATTGTCAGTTCCGATAGAAGCCCGCAAAAATTGTGAATTATAGCATGACATTGCAAATATCGTCTATTCCATGCTAAGGGCGTTGGGATAGCACACGGTAGACACGTATTACCCGGTGTGTGTGTGTGTGTGTGAGAAAGACGATATCTCATGAACGATTCGAACGAAATTTGGTACAATTTCAATCAGTGAATGCAGAAAGCCTATTTTTTTTAAACGCAATCAAATGTTAGGAAGACCCTCAAATTTTTGAATTCAATTTTGAATGCAATTTTGAAAAATTCATCAAAAAATCAAAACCTTCAATAGAGTTAGATAAATAATCATTTCTGATGTAATAATTCATTAGAAAGTGATTGACATAAATTTTAGAACGCTAGCATGAATCGTTCTCGAGATATTGCACATTTTTCAAATATATGTATCAAAAAATCACATGAAATTTTAAAAAATAATAATTATTGTGAAATATGTTCACTTTTCTTGTGTAATATTATGCGATAAACTTGCATTCTCCTAGATCTATCTCGTTCCATTCGCGAGAGAATATATTTGGGTAATAGTTATGTATTTAGACGCCATTAGTGTACTATAAGAATAACATATTTCTCCATACATACCACTTGGAGAAATTTTAGCTACAAATTTGAAGAAATATCGCCAACTTGGCGTCTTTTTTACTGCTGCTAAGTTGACGAAAATGTCACTAAATTGATAAAAATGATGCTAAATCAATGAAAATGACAACTAATTGATGAAAATTCAATATCTTGGAAATAATATAAGAATCTACTATAGGAATAACCTATTTTTGCTTCCGTAACTCTTGGCGAAATTTTGACTACGAATTTTGGCGAATTTTCGCGGACTTAACGACTTTTTTAAATATTGCCAGATGAACGAAAATATCACCAAATTGGTAAAAATGACGGTAAATCAATGAGAATAACGACAAATTGATGAAAATTCAATATCTTGGAAAGAACATAAAAATCGACTATAAGAATAACCCATTTTTTCGTCCATCCGTAATACTTGCGAAAAGTTTAGCAGAATGTCGCTAAATTGGCGACATTTTAAAATATTGCCAAATTAATGATTAATAATTTAAAATGTATTGATTATGATATATTTACAATTGTTATTTAAAGCTGTGTGAAATATAAGTTAAATGGGTGCGAAATAGTTTTAAATGTTGTCATACGGAAAAGCGCCATATACGACGTTAAAAACACTGTGCTGTGGATCTTATGCACCATTTTTTCACTGTAAAAGAAGTAAATTTATTGCATTGTATAAGAAAAGTCATGTGCTGCCCACATCAGATTTTTTTTCACTGTGAAAGAAGTGAAATCGTATTATATGGGAAAAGTCATTTGCTGTCCAAATCAGATTTTTTTTGACATAATGAATCTACCCATAAATTTTCATTGTAGTATGTGTATCCTTTATGGAATTTTTGTGTTCGTAACATCTCACACATGGAAACATACACCCATACACATACAGAACTGTCTGAAAGTGTTCGGAACGAAAAATGTTCGTGAAAAAATCTCGAATTCGAAAAATTTCTCAAAAGCTATATTTTCTTTATACAATAGTATGAGAATATGAAAATTTAAACAATCTTTTTAGAAGAAAATAATGAAAGGAACCCATTTCGAATGTTTTGCATTTTTTAATCTTTGTGTAAATAATATATTTAAAATTAATATTTAAAATTCCCAAAAATTTGGGCAGCTCATGACTTTCCCCCAAAATTCATAATCTAATTCAAGTTCATAAGTTATTAACTTTTTTTCAATTGTTCAAATTGACGTAGAAACTTACTTTATATCCAGTTTGCAGTTTTAATATGTCTTCTTTTGCGATCCGCAACTTAACGCATTTTAAAACAT
Source organism: Amaurobius ferox (assembly GCA_951213105.1). Taxonomy (NCBI): domain Eukaryota; kingdom Metazoa; phylum Arthropoda; class Arachnida; order Araneae; family Amaurobiidae; genus Amaurobius; species Amaurobius ferox. The sequence goes on from OX578133.1 coordinate 20,287,654, forward strand.
CACAGTCTCTTCAAAATTAAAAAAATAAATAAATTCGATTTATCCTAATGTAATGGATAACCCGAAATTAACCGAAAACGGTTTGTCCTAATGTACTGCACAAAACGTGCCAAAAAATGGTTTGTCCGTATGTAATAGAGTTCGTCTTATTCGTTTCGTCGTTAAAAATTACGCATAAAAAAGCATTTAAGGGACGCTTTAAAGCAACACTTGTCTTTTAATTTAGATTTTAGCGGTTTTGCGGGCCATATAACAAAAATAGTCTATATTTTTTTCAAATAGTATCAAAATTTAATCAGCACCAGAGTAACCCACAAAGTGACTTACCTACCAAATTTTAAAAAATTGCATTGAATAATTTTTTAATGACAGTGAAAAACATCGTTGGCTCCTCAAAATTCCAAGACATTAATATCTCGAGAATAATCCATCGTAGAATAATAATGTTGTTCATATTTATTTTTCGTTAAAAATTACGTATTAAACAAGCATTTAATTAATACATTTCAACATATTTAGTCTTATACTTCAGATTATGAAGACTTGTCATCTTGCAAAAAAATCGGGGGGTTTTTTCGAATCGTACTAAAATCTAATCAGCAGCAGGGTATCCCACAAGAGACTTATCTACCAAATTTTGTGAAATTTCGTCGAATAATTTTTAAGTTAGAGTGGGTATGTACTGTAATGACGTTCAAAACTCCATTCCAGATTTTTGCAAAGTATACCCAGAAAAAATACCTTTCTTTTCTAAATGCTTCGAGACACATGCCTTGGTCAAAAAATTTTCAAGCGTGCCACATGTGTTTAGAAAATGTTCTTTCAGATCAACACGTATTTTCGCGCAGAAGGAGGTAAGCATATCAATTAAACTTTAAAATTGTATAAACACCCCTTATACGAAAGAAAACAAGTTAACGTTACGATAACAAAAGTGGTCTCGTAAAATTAGAAGAATAACGAGGAGAAAATTCACGTATGTTTGATGGGAAAAAATAATTTACAGGGGCTGTAAGGACGTGAAACCCTTTCAGGTATTGACCAGTTATAAGGCAAAAGAAGGGCCAAAAATAATTTCATATTTTACTATAGATCAGAAAATATATTACAAGAGTATGTGATTGGTTGAAGTAAAACATAGGCGATACACACCTCAAAACTTAAATAATATTTGAGTGGATAAAAGAGTCAGTTTATTATTTTCTGAGTTGAATTATTATCTTCTGAGTCAGATTATTATCTTCGGAGTCAGATTATTATCTTCGAAGTCAGATTATTATCTTTAGTATTCCTATGTTTAGTAAGAGGTGAGTGCAAAGAAAAGGAATCAGTCTTATTTAGTCAGAAATGGAAGTCAGTTGAAGTTGAGAGCTATGTTCAAGATAATAAATCCAGAAGTTCACGAGCTTCCCGGTATGTGCCTTACCTTAGCATTTCCCCCAGATCGAAGTATTAAAATGATTAGGTAGATTAGATCTAGAGTTACAATTTTGAGACCGGTAATGATTTTACTGAAAGAATTAGATTACCCCCTGTGTAATTTCGCAAATTAATTTATCATTCTTCATTTAAAAGCTAACATTCAATTTAATTCATTGTAATATGTACCTATAATAAGTGTATTAATGAATATATTTCATTTAAGTGAGAGATGTCAACGCATCATTTCTTTTGGGTGGAGTACTAGTACATTGCACAGACAGGCAGACACATACACAGACATCACGTTAAAAATAAGTTTTCGCATTCTAGAGTGCCTGAAACGTGAAAATCCGTTAAAAATTCGAGTTCCGATACGACTCTAATACTTTCCCTATACATTACTATGTATTGTAGGGAAAGTAATAACGGAAATCCCATGTATTTGCGAATCTGAGACTCCCTCATTCGATTTGGAACCCAAACATGATATTCCGATTTTTTTTCCTCCTCTGAATCTAATATAAAATTCTTGAAGAAATATCCCAAATACTGGCACTCAACTATTTCGTGCTTTTTTCTCTTTTCCCCCCAGGAGCCCAGTGATGGCAGGTGGCTTATTTGCCATGAACAGAGAATTCTTCTGGCGACTGGGAGGCTATGACGAAGGTTTGGACGTGTGGGGTGGGGAGCAGTATGAGCTCTCCTTCAAGATATGGCAATGCGGAGGTCAAATATTAGACGTTCCTTGTTCAAGAGTTGGACACATCTACAGAAAGTTCGCTCCGTATCCTAACCCTGGAATTGGAGATTTTGTCGGAAGAGTAAGTTTTGTGTAAATAAAACGGGATATTTCGCATTTGCATGTAGATGTCGGAGATTTAGAAAACACTTCGAATTATAGAATTTAAAGTTAGAATAATAATTCATTTTAAGCTCGGTGTATATTATTTCATAAAAAGTGCATGCTTGTATAGGATAAAGTTTGAACAAAATATTGACTGATGCAATATACAAGGTTAATTTATAAATAAAGTTATTATAAAATATTTAGAAATTAATTTAGTTAAAGTTATTAATACATTAGTGGTGTTATACATTATGGTGTAATACATTAGTGGTGTCGCATTACAAGGTTTTCCTTAAAAAAAAAACGTTCTGCACAAGCACGAACTTAGAAAATTTCGTCAAATAGAAAATTTCAAAAAATTTCATAAATTTCAAAAATTTCATTCAATTTTATAATTTTATTTTTAAATATCATAAATTTACATCTCGGGGAGGGGGGAGAATACCGCCCTTTGTTAAATAACTTGGCCATGAAATCTAAGCTGATATGCAAAATTGTTCAACTGATAGCTCTCAAACAAGGATGATTCTTAACTAACACATTTAAAATAAACTACATTACTAGCATTAATTTACTAACATTTATTTTTAAAGTAAGCAAATATTAATACCTTATAAAATAAATAACTATGTAAAATGGGATACATTAATATTAAAATAATTTTACAGCAAAAATTTTGATCGAAAATTTTACTCTGTATTTCATAGAAGTTGAATAGAGTTGTATGAAGTGTGAAAAATTAGAATGAGGAAAATTTAAATATGTGCTATTAAGTCACTGCCTTCTTGTTTTCTTTCTTGAGATGAATTCTTAATAATTTATACACACAAAACTTGTTGCGCACTTTTTACTAAGTAAAAGTGTTTAACTACAAGAAAAGCACCGCACAAATTGTGTACTACTGCACGTTATAAAAATCCCTTCTTTAAATTTCTGTTACTCTCGTTGCGCATACCTAAAAACTTCTGAAAAGGAAAATTACTATTTTTTGTGTCAATAAAAAGCTGGATTCCTCTTTAAAATATTTATTTTTAAAATCATCTTCAAAATCAATATTTATTACTACAAGATAATTTCAAAGCACAGACTGAGCATAGTAATTAACATTAAAGTTCAAGAGACGTGTTCGATGTGATGACGCGAAACTAAAAATACTTATTTAAAAACTCATGATCGTATTACTTAGTTCAAATTTATTTGTACTTTAACATTCTAGCCCATAAAAGTAACACAGGTAAAAAATATCACACCTTATATTGGGCGTAGGCATTAAATGATTAGTTGGGAGGCTCCTTGAGAAAATATGTTAATTTACTTAAATAATGTACAGCCACAAACATAATTTTCAATTCAATTATACTATTTATAGCCACCATGTGTTTTAATACTTGCTTAGGTCTTTCACATCGCTAAAGGCTGAGTGTAGCTGAAGAGTCGTCCATTCTTTTATAATAAATTATATATAATAATTATTATAATAATAAATATTTCAAAAACAGACACATCCAACCAGATTCAGAAAATTTCTCGTGTCATATTAACATAATTTCTACATTCATTTCGAGTACTCATATAGATAATTGTACACATTTTGAAAATCACCAGATTTTAATATAATAAAATAGGTTTATAGAAAAGGTTTGTAAATGCTGTTTTGGGTGCTCCTGAGTGTCATTCTACTGTCCTCTAAGCAGCACTAAATTTAGAAATAATTTACAGCAAATAGCACCGTTACAGGCATGTCTATATGCACTGCTGCAAAAATTATATGCCCCAATAAGATAGAGTTAAAGAAGAGCAGCGAAACTCGACATGTATGTATCCTTTGAGAAGATATGCAAATGATTTGAATTTAGGAGCAAAATACATTTTATGGGGCAACAAAGAGATGGCATTTTAGAAAGTGGTAAATCTTCCCCTGTCAGCTATGTAAACCGATATTCGATGCGGCATAGAGTTAATTGAATTGCTTATGTCCCTCTGCGAAGGTTTCTGTCACAAATGTTGAATGTAATTCAGTGTTATTCTCACAAGGCTACAATTACCGTCTCAGCATATTGCTGACGTGTTCCATCAGTGATAGGTCTGGGGATCTGAATGGTCATGGGAGGGTATTAAATCCTCGAAGATGTTGTTGAAAAAGTCGTTCAGTATTTGGTCGAGCGTTGTCTTGTTGGTAAATAGCCCCTGGGAGGCTTGACAGCACAGACAAAACAATAAGCTACAGAATATCGTCGACGTAAAAGTGAGCCGTCAGATTAGTTTGTAGTACAACTAAAAGAGATCGACTGTCCCACGAGATGGCTCTCCAGATTGCCACACCATGTGTGTGTGTGTGTGGGGGGGGGGGGGGTTCGTGGCTCGACAATAAATGCGAGATAGAAACGCTGACCAGTCCTCCTCCATTGCACTCCGACGGCCCGGGTTCTATTCTCGCAACTGCCAAAAACTGTCGCTGTTCAAGCGGAGAACGATCACATTAAACATATGGATCAGTAAATCCTTTCGAGAGGTTGGTGGTAGGAGAAGGATGGTACGGTCCTTGTAGATGCCCCCCCCCCCCCACAGTGTTCCGGTCTAAATTAGGTGGCACTTCCCAGCCGTCCAAACAGATACCTTATACCTTTCTGGTAGGTCGGACGGTCTAGATCGAAGAAGTCCTCCTCCATACACATATGAGACAATCATCAACACTGAGAGAGATTCAGGATTCGTCACTAAAGATAACATGTCTCCAATCTAACACTGTCCAGGCTGACTGAGCTCAGCACCAATTCAGACTGCTCTGCCTACGTTGAGAGGGTTAGTGGTATGCGACTTAGTGAACGTCGTTATCTAATCCCCACAATCTGCCACTCATCTCCGAACAGTATTCCTTGATACAGGATGCATGGAGGATTGCAAATGCCTTAGAATGGCTGATAACGACACCATTGCTGTGGACGTGGCTCCTCTCGAGAAGTTGTCTGTCTGAGGCGTCCTGAACTTGATCCACTGTTATCAACGCTAAGAAACTACCATATCGCTCCGACCCAGATGGCGACTGATACGTTTGTTCAACCAACCAGCTTCCCTTAGCCCTATGATGATCTCTCTAAATCCGACAATTCAGCGCCATCGGGTGCGTCTCAAAGGCATCTTTCTGCACAACTTTTAGTATCGTTGTAGAAAATCCAGTTCCAATTGCCCATAAGTGAGAATACTGTTCGTTTCAAATGCTGCACAATGCGTCATTCTCATGCACGTTGCATGAGTCTATAACATCATTGAAGCTGATAATTGATCATTTGCATAACTCTTAAAGCGATATTTTCAAGACGAGTTTCACGGCTGAAGCTCAATTTTTTATAGATGCATATATTTTTTGCAAAAGAGTATATGTCTGGAAGTATTATTCTTCCCCAATCACGGAGACAATAAATTTACGCTTCCAAACATTCGAGTACAATAACTACTTCATGAGTCCTCCTTTGACAGCATGCACATCGGCAACTCCCCTAGGATCGATTTGACGTAAGCACAAGAGCCTTGCAGAATGTTTAGCGGATCTTTTACTCTAGGCTTGCGCTTTCAACTCTTTCTTAATGACACGCCACATGTCTTCGATTGCGGTGAATCCGACGAAATCGGGACCCAGTCCAGTATTTGGACACAATTTTGGTGAAACTAAGTAGTGGTACATAGTACAGTACGCTGCTTGGCAACATTTTCCCTGAAGATCTCATTTCCAAGTCATGGAATCCAGGAAGTTTAAGACTACACATCTAGATAGTCTGGATAGCCATGGTAACGTTCCCCCTTCCGGTGTTACTGTGAATCAGAGCAAAACAAACCTTGACAGATTAATCATTTGCAGTTCTTAAATAATTAGTTGCGCTGTCTAATGAATTTTCTGTGCTTTTATAGTTTTTTATTATTTGTTCGTAGTTTTATTCTGAAAACATAAACATAGCAAGTTATTTCTATAAAAGTTTGATTATTTTATAAATTAAGTATTTTCAATTATTGGTCTTTTGTGTAAAGGCTATTTAAAGATAATTTTAATGATACATGCATTCAATTATAACTTTTGCGAAAGAAAATATACATTTTCTGAATCTATCCTACATAATATCAACTGATATGAATAAGTGAAAGTTCCTTTTATATATTGAATAAATGACACAAATACATTCTTAGCTATGCATAAGGATCAAAACATTTATTACCGTTTCACAGAATTACAAGAGAGTTGCCGAAGTGTGGATGGACGAATACAAAGAATATCTTTACATGAGACGACCTCATTACAGAGACCTTGACGTTGGAAATCTCACCGAACAAAAGGAAATCCGAAGGAAGTTAGACTGCAAACCATTCAAATGGTTCATGAAGAATGTTGCTTTCGATCAGCCCAAGAAATATCCACCTATTGAGCCTCCAGACTATGCAAAAGGCGAGGTAATTTGAGTTAGAAATGCAATCAATATATATATAAAGTTATATTTCAGAAGATACCTATATTAAACAGAACGTGAACCCAACCAATAAATACTTTGAACCCAAACAATAAATAAATGGATCACAATGTAAAATACTGCGCAATTAAAATATAAAATTCAGATGATCGTTTAGAAAGCACGTGTTTTCTAAATGATCGTTAGCTATTTACATTTTATTTGTATAGCAATTTAAGTTGTAATATAATTATTTATTGAACTCTGCGCAAATAAAATGTAAAAAGCAGACAATCGTCGGGAACATATATGCTTTCAAAATGGGGATCGTCTGCATTTACATTTTATTCGAGAAATTTTTTACATTGTGATATATTTATTTAGTGAATGCTTTGCAAATAAAATGTTAAAAGCAGACGATCGTTTAGAAAACATGAGTTTTCTAAACGATCGTCTGCTATTTACATCTTATTCTTGCAGTACTTTAAGTGGTGATATATTTATTGACATTTTAAATTCCATATGAATTAAATTTAAATTAAACATTCACAGATTATTACATTTTGTTTTCGCAACATTTAAAGTTACGATTTATTTTTATTGGCACTTTAAATATCATATAAATTTAAATTTTAGTTTAATATTCACCCATACTAAATTCTTTGATTTATATATAGTTGGTTTTAAGACAATTACTGCGTTAGATTGGAATTTAAAATACACGGTTCGGACAATACCAAACAATGGTATATTTATTTACATTTTCTTTTACCATACTCCAGGAACTGTTTTTAATTGAAGCATTTAAAGATGGCTTCTTCCATTGACTTTTTAGTAAAATAAAACCTTTAAAATTAAATATTGTATTGAGCAGAAGATAGGTATGGGTTTATACTCTTGTTCTTTCACGATTCGTGCCCAACTCCTATATCATCCCAATATCAAATATTCCACTTTAGCGTAAATCTGTCAAAATCTGTCATCATAATAAGATGAAAGTCTTTTGTATGTGGACAATCGTGGACATAATGACCTACATCACATATTTTTTACAAATGCTAAAAGGTGTGGATTTAATTTTAAGTCTATTTTAATAATCAACAAGGTCTGCAAATTTATAGATAAAACTGGACGATCTCACTCCTCTAATACACTTGTCTCCAAAATACTACCAAGAATTGAACTGTGCCTGGACCTTTCATAAGTCGAGTCGCACATGATTAAAGATGAAAGTTTAGGCAAGTCTAGGCAAAACAAAAACAAATGATTTATTTATGAAAAGTACACAGCTCTCTTACTCCAGATCACGTGTAACACGCTTGGGCTTTTTGCAGAAAGCAAACATCGCTACAACAGCTTTGGCATGGAAAAAGTATTCCGACTTTGGAAACAAACAGAGATTATATAGTGTTGCGAACGTGTAAAATTCCCTCGCTGGAGTCTTTTCTTTTGTAAATCAGACTAAGACCCATATAGGCATCTTTTCCTATGACGTGAGTCTAGGATTGCCACATGCTGAAGTTCGAAGAAGGATTTCCAGATTTGACGATTTATTGCCAATTTAGGACATTTAGCGACTCTCCGAAGCTTTGAGAAATACCTCGATATAACCAACAGTCTGATTTGAGAGATTTCCAGAAGTTTCTATGGAGAGTCTATAAAATCGAGTCATCACTGAGTCGGAGAACATTTGACGAGCTACATTGAACTGTGACTTTTGTCTATGTTTTGAAAATAATACCATATGTTATTTTATGAAATTAGTGGAGCATGTTATTGTTTAACTGTATATTGTTCCTGTTTACGTTGTGCTTGTGAATAGACGTGTTAATTATCCAGAAATTTGGACTCATTCTTGTATCCTGAGCCCACACCCACGTTTCTAGGGGATGCGTCGTAACAATACGCTCAAAAGAGCAAAGAGAGTCGTAGTGGACCTAGGCCCGAGCAAGTAGAGAAAGCCAGAGTGAGAAAAAGTTCATTTTCTTGCCTTGCCTATTTAAAGTTTCTCGAAGCTTCGCACCTCAGAGCACGTTAGACTTTGATGGATTTATTTATATTATTTTTTTCAGCATTGCTTCATGCTAGTGCATTACAAGAATTATTAAGCATTGTTCTAAATGTGGTGATGCAATTTTCCCTACTCGTAAAACTTTCTGTACACATGTGAATCAGATTCAGACGGAGGATAAACGCACGGATAAATGAATCAGATAAACACACTCATCACTATATTAACCAAATATCCTTTCAGACAAGGCAGAGATTTTGAATTTGTATTAACTTATAAGCTCCATTTCAACATTTACTCTGCGAATCCATGTCATAAGAATGGATAGATAACATTTTTAACACTTTGCAACACAGTTGAAAAAAAAGTGTTTATGACTTTGTTCATTCTGTCTCTCTGTCTGTCTGTCTGTCTGTCCGTTAGCACGATAACTGCCGTAAAAATGACTTTATCCGAATGAAATTTTACTATGTTTTTCAGACAGTCTGTGGGACCTATGGGAATATAAATAAATAATATCACCCAATTAGTTTTTTATTGAACCCGGGTTGAAAAAATGAAATACATTGAACCCTATGGGACATAATTTTTCAAACATTTTTTAAGCAAATTTAAAATTCACAAATTGCTTCGAAATATTTAGACAATATTCACATTATCCCATAAAATATATAAAAAAATTTCAGTAAAATATATTAAGTAGTTTTTTAATTAAAAATTATTTAATATAGGGAAAAAAACAAATTCAATTTAATTCTGACTTTTGGGATATCCTCCAGAAAGAAAAAAGAAATATATTATATAATAAATATCTTTCCAAGAGTTTAATCATTTTGTATATCACATTTTAAAATAAATTTGGTAGATAACAATTTTTCAAATGTTTTTTTCATTTTATATAACTCTTCGATATATACTTATTTGATGGCATTTTTAATGCACTTTTCTACGTCCTGGAGAGATAGAATTTGGTACACAGCTTAAATTTGTTGAACATTTTATTCTACAAAAATTTGGTGGATCTTTAAATATAGATCATACATTTTTTTCGAAATGGCCTGCAAATAATCCCCGATCACTTCTATAAATCATTGTTGTAATATTGTTAAAAATTCTGATATGGGCAGCACTTGTCTTTCCTTGCAGACTCATATTCACGTTCTCTTTATTTCTTCAATAATAATTTGAATTTATCTGAACAAAATAACAGCCATAAGTATTTTAAATGACATTAAATTTGCACGTTAAACTTAAATTTGGTTCTCATTTGATAGCTGGACTTATTGTCAAAGGTGGCGTAGCGAAAACGCGAAAAAACTAGAATACCTCAAGAACGGCTAGTCCTAGAGTAATGGGGTTAGTTAGGAATTTAATTGATATAATTGAGCACATGTAGTCTTTTATTTTTATATTTAACGATTTTTGCGGGCCATTTCGCAAAAATAGCCCTTTCCTTTTTCCCGAATCTTACTAGAATAACCTACAAATGATTTATATACCAAATTTTGTTAAATTTGGTATATAAATCACTTGTAGGTTATTGAAATATTATACACCAAATTTTGTTAAATTTGTTCCATTAGTTTTTAGCTAGAGTGGATAAAGGCAATTTTTGCCGGCCGTTTCGCAAAGAAGGCAGATTCTTTTATTACGAATCGTACTATAATCTAATGAACATCAGGATTTCCCACAAAAAACATACCTACCAAATTTTATGAAATTCGGTCCATTAGTTTTTCAATTAGATTGGATGTAATATCCTCACAGACACACAGAAACATACACAGATACACCCTTACACACACAGACGTCTTCCTAAAAATAGTTTTTTCGTAAAGTCCCAAAACGTGTAGATCCGTCGAAAATTCGAGTTCTGATCTTCGGCACGTTTCCAGTACTTTGAATACATACACACACATACACACACACATATTATCTGTGTATTATCTGTGTATCTAAATTCCGTGCCTATGCAATTACAATAGTTGTGATTTTAAATGATCCCTAAACTTTTATTATTTCTTCAACGAAGCCTAATTTTAACTTATGCAGAATGCAAATATCTCAAGCGATTATATGGTGAGTTACATAATAGTTGCTGAATTTTTTCACTCAAAATTATTTAGCTCTGAAGTCTGGAATACAAGTTATATGAATGAAATATTCATTGATTTTGCACAGAGAATCAGATGATTTATGTTTCGATACAGTTTTAAATATTTAAGTATAATAAATTACTGTAGTACTGTGATAATGTAAAAGATATCACCACTGAATGTATCACATTTTAGAAATTTTTAAATGAAATTACATTTCAATTAGAATGTGTTTCATAATCAATGCTTATGCATGATTGATCTTTCTCGTTTAAATTGCATTAATATATTCAGTATCCATAATTCATACCACTATAGTTCCTCAAGTCAGTATTATGGTATTTATGAACCATAGACCGAGCTGTTAGAGACTATTGGTCAAACTTTTACGCGGTTAAATCATTGTTAAATCTTTACCTAAAATACCTTTCCTTTGAAAATAAAATAATCGAAATTATTAAATTTGAATTCAAAAATGTTATTTTGAAATATATGTACAATTCAATTAAATAAATAAATAGGTCACATAAAATGCTACGGAAATAAAATGTAAAAACCGATGATCGTTTCGAAAACATGGTGTTTTAAAAAAATCGTCTGCATTTTACATTTTATTTGGGCATGATTTTACGTTGTTAGCTATTTATTAATGTGGCGCAAAGTTATGTTCTGTATGTATACAAAAGACTACTGACATCATGTAACGTATAAGTATTTTATTTTAAAAGCAATATACGGAAATACATTTACGATTGTTTTCTAACACTTTACAACATAGTTCAAAAGTGTTTGACTTTGTTCATTCAGTCTGTCTGTCCGTTCGCACGATAAATGCCGTAAAAATGACATTATCAAAATGAAATTTTAGTATGTTGAGACAGTCTGTGGGACATATGGGACTGTAAATGAATAATATCACCCAATTAGTTTCAGATTGAACCCAAGTTGAAGGAATGAAATACATTGAACCTTATGGGACCTAATTTTTCAAAAAATTTTAAGCGAATTTAAAATTCACAAATTGCTTCGAAAATTTTAAGAAATATTCAAATTATTCCATAAAATATATAAAAAATATCTCAGCAAAATATATTCGGTAGTTTTTAAATAAAAATTAAAGTAATAGTTGCACCCATATTATATGAAGAGATCGCGTGACCTACTTCAAAATAAAATATGGCATGAATCTTGTGTTAAAATGGTGATTTTTAAAGTTCTTTTTAATTTATATTTAGTGTTGCATCTGTCCTAAAACCGCTTTATTTTTTTTTTTTTTTCTGTGCATCTATTTACTGCGCCAACGCAATTACAATATTTTTGAGTTTAAATGATCATCCAACTTTGATTATTTCTACAACAAAACCTAATTCTCACGTATGGAGAATGTAAATATATCGAGCTATAAGATGAGTTGTATAAGAATTGCTAAATTTTTTTAACGCAAAATTATTTAGCTCTCGAGTCTGCAATATAGCTGGTATTAATGAAACATTAATTGATTTTACATAGAGAAGCAGACGATTCTATAGAATTGCATTTTTGCAAGTTTTAAGCATGGAGTTGTAGGATTGGATTTCCTACATGGTTTTAAGTTCTTAAGTAAAATAAATTATTGTAGTATTGTGATAACTTTAAAAATATCGCCGCTGAATGAAAGGAATGGAAAAAAGTTTATGAATGAAACATTCACTACTTTTATATAGAGAGCCAGGTGATTTATAATTCGATGACGCCATTTGAATAAAGTTCATTCGTTTTCGATGAAGTTTTCAAATACAGTGAAACACCGTTTATACGTTTTTCATTTATACGTCGTTTCAGCACAATCCCGATTCATTTCTAACCATGTAATGATAAAATATTTCGTTTACGTGACTCAAAACTTCGGTTATACATCGTTTTTCCGCTGATAAATCTTTCTAAAATTCGAAAATTTTCATTCGGATAGAATATTTGGGAATTGCCACCACAAGCGTAGAGGTACTTTGACTACTGTTACATAGGTTGCCACTGTTACAAATTTAGCGAGCTTTTTGATTCCCAAAGAATTCTCGCTCAAGCTGTCAAATTTAAATGGCAACCCTAAACTGCACCTGCTGCGGGAAGAACGAACAATGAAATGGTCTATTCACCAGACACTTTTGTTTGATAAGCAGTTCATTCTCGAAGAGAATTCCTATACTTTTGAGAAGAAACGTTTCAGTATTTATGTTCAGTCTGTTGATTATTATCATTCTGTTGGTTTCTGAAAAATTTAACGTTCTCCAAAAATGTCCCGAAAGCGTGAATAACTTGCATTAAAAGATAAAATTAAAATTTTAAAAGAATTTGACAAAAGTACAGGATTAACAGAAGTACATTTTTCTAAAAAACTGGATATTCCAGTTTCTACTCTGAAAACCATTGTCTATGAAAGAAAAAAACTCGAGGACAGAGCAGCAGCTTCGGAAACTCTGCTTCGAAGAAACTGCGTGTGCAAGATGGCAAATTTTCTGAAGTAGAGGGCATTTTACTTCACTTTTCAACACAATGTCGTGCATCAAATATTCCCATGAGTGGGTCCATGCTTATGGAAAAAGCAAAGGAAATTGCATTGAAATTGGATGTAAAAGACGCATGTTTTTCAACTGGATGGCTTCACAAATTCAAAATGCGACATGGAATTTCAAGTCAAGTGGTAAGTGGGGAATCTAAGGATGTTCCAACTGAAACTGTTAACGAAAGGTTAAAAATTTGCTGAACAAAATTGATGGATACCAGCTGAAGGACTTTTACAATGTTGATGTGAACAGACCTCTTTTATCATCTCAAGCCTGCAAGAACTCTCGTATTTAAAGGTGACAACTGCAATGGTGGAAGAAAATCTAAAGATCGCCTCACTGTTTTACTTTGTGCCAACGCTGATGGAAGTGATATGATGACTCATTTAGTCATAGGGAAGTCCCGGAAGCCAAAGTGTTTTGCAAAAGTTAAAACACTGCCAGTAGGTTATGAAGCAAATACAAAACCGTGAATGACTGTTAAAATTTTTACTGAATGGCTAAAAAAAATGGATAAAGATATGAAACAACAAAAATGTAAAATTTTACTTTTTAGGGATCAATGTACTGCTCACCCCCAAGAGACAGACTTTTTGAAAAATGTGAAAGTAGTTTTCTTTCCACCAAATTGCACGAGCAAACTACAACCCCTAGGTCTGGGAATAATAAAAATTTAAAAGTCTACTACAGGCAGCGTTTCAACATGCCCTTCAAAGCATCACTACAGGAAATATCCAAGGAAAGACAAACGCACTTCAGGGGATAAACATAATCTCCCTTGCATGGACTCAAGTCAAGTCTGAAGCAATATAAAATTGTTTCATTAAAGGAGGGTTTTCAGATCCAAAATTAGATGAATGTGATGTCATCGATAATGTCAACGCTGGAGATGATGAAACTGTGATCATGGATGTAGAAGACTGGAATCTCCTGAGATCAGTGATTTGTGATACCGACGTATTGACATCGAAATTAATCGCAATTGATGAATTAATAGAAGACAAATTGTCTGGTGCTAATTTAAGTACCGATGGTGATGAAGAAGAATGTGAAGAAGTTATCCCGCCTTCTTTTAAAAACGCCATAGGCTCCATTGATAAACTTAGAACTTATTTTGCTTGTCAAAACACCAGAGAAAAACTTTCAAAAACCTTAATTCGATACATAATGCTGTAATCATTACTCACATTCGATCCTCACATCAGACGACAATTAAAGATTTTTAACACTTTACAACATAGTTGAAAAGTGTTTATGACTTTGTTCATTCTGTCTGTCTGTCCGTTAGCACGATAACTGCCGTAAAAATGACTTTATCAAAATGAAATTTTAGTATGTTTTTCAGGCGGTCTATGGAACCTATGGGAATATAAATAAATAATATCACCCAAATAGTTATTTATTGAACCCGGGTTGAAAAAAAGAAATACATTGAACCCTATGGGACCTAATTTTTTCAAACATTTTTTAAGCAAACTTAAAATTCACAAATTGCTTCGAAATTTTTAGGAAATATTCATATTATCCTATAAAATATATAAAAATTTCAGTAAAATATGTTAAGTAGTTTTTTAATTAAAAATTATTTAATATAGGGAAAAAAACCAAATTCAATTACATTCTGACTTTTGGGATATCCTCCAGAAAGAAAAAAGAGATATATTATATAATAAATATCTTTCCAAAAGTTTAATCATTTTGTATATGAGAGAGGCTTCACATTTTAAAATACATTTGGTAGATAACAATTTTTCAATTTTTTTTAAATTTTGTATAACTCTTCATGATATTTGATGGCATTTTTAATGCACTTTCCTACGTCCTAGAGAGTTAAAATTTGGTACACAGCTTAAATTTGTTGAACATTTTATTCTACAAAAATTTGGTGGGTCTTTAAATATAGATCATACATTTTTTTCGAAATGGCCTGCAAATAATCCCCGTTCACTTTTATAAATCATCGTTGTAATATTGTTAAAAATTCTGATATGAGTAGCACATGTCTTTCCCTGCAGACTCATATTCACGTTCTCTTTATTTCTTCAATAATAATTTGAGTTTATCTGCACAAACTAACAGCCATAAGTATTTTAAATGACATTGAATTTGCACGTTAAACTTAAATTTGGTTCTCATTTGATAGCTGGACTTATTGTCAAAGGTGGCGTAGCGAAAACGCGAAAAAACTAGAATATCTCAAGAACGCTCTAGTCTTAGAGTAATAGGGTTAGTCTTATTCTTTTTGTTGTCAGAAATCACGTATAAAATAGGAATATAATTGATATAATTGAGCACACGTAGTCCTTTATATTTATATTTAACGGTTTTTGCGGGCCAGTTCGCAAAAATAGCCCGTTCCTTTTTCCCGAATCGTACTAGAATAACCTACAAATGATCTATGTACCAAATTTTGTTAAATTTGGTATATAAATCACTTGTAGGCTATTGAAATATTATACATCAAATTGTGTTAAATTTGGTCCATTAGTTTTTAGCTAGAGTGGATGAAGGCAATTTCTGCCGGCCATTTAGCAAAGATGGCAGATTCTTTAATTACGAATCGTACTATAATCAAATGAACATCAGGGTTTCCCACAAAAAACATACCTACCAAATTTTATGAAATTCGGTCCATTAGTTTTTCAATTAGAGTGTATGTAATATCCTCACAGAAACATACACAGATACACCCTTACACACACAGACGTCTCCCTAAAAATAGTTTTTTCGTGTTCTAGAAGTCCCAAAACGTGTAGATCCTTCGAAAATTCGAGTTCCGATCTTCGGCACGATTCCAATACTTTGAATACATACATACACACACACACACACACACACATATATTATCTGCATATCTGTGTTTTATCTGTGTATCTAAATTCCGTGCCTATGTAATTATAATAGTTGGGATTTTAAATGATCCCTAAACTTTATTATTTCTTCAACGAAGCCAAATTTAACTTATGCAGAATGCAAATATCTGAAGCGATTGTAAGGTGAGTTACATAAGAATTGCTGAATTTTTTTCACACAAAATTATTTAGCTCTGGAGTCTGGAATACAAGTTATATGAATGAAATATTCATAGATTTTGCATAGAGAATCAGATGATTTATATTTCGATACAGTTTTAAATATTTAAGTATAATAAATTACTGTACTACTGTGATAATGTAAAAGATATCACCACTGAATGTATCACATTTTAAAAATTTTTAAATGAAATTGTATTGTAGTTGGAAAGTGTTTCATAATCAATGCTTATGCATGATTGATCTTTCTTGTTTTAATTAACATCTACCTGCATTCATATAAATCGTATAAAACAAGATGTGTATTTACTTAAGATATGTATGTATGAAATTCATATAAAGGTATGATTTTTTTTTCATTTTTAGAATTATAAATGTTTAAATATAAAAATTTAATAAATATTATTTTCAATAGAGATATTAATTATTATCTTAAAAAAGTAAAAATATTACTTTTAAATAAATTAGGATGATTTGTAGCATTAAATTTGTAATAATCAATGTTGTTTCTTAAAATTCCGATTATACGTCTTTTTCGAATTCCCCTTGAGGAACGTATAAACGGTGCTTCATTGTATAATAAATTATTATATCGCCGCTATATATATATATATATATATATATATATATATATATATATATATATATATATATATATATATATATATATATATATATATATATATGAAAGGAAGGGGGAAAAGTTTGTGAATGAAATATTCACTGGTTTTATATAGAGAGCCAGGCGATTTATATTTCGATGACGCCATTTGAATAAAGTTCATTTGTTTTCAATGACGTTTTCAAATATAATAAATTATTGTAGTATTGGGATAATTTTAAAAATATCACTGCTGAATGTATCGCACTTTAGAGATGATCGCATTTTAGAGTTTAAATGAAATTGCATTGCAATTGCAAAGTGTTTCATAATCAATGCTTTATGCATGATTGATCTTTGTTTTGTTTTGTTTTTCTTATAGATTCGAAGCAGTATTACTAATTTATGTGTTGACACAAAATACAAGGGACAAAACGAAAAATTTGGACTTGAGAAGTGCATTAAAGATGATCCAAACCGACAAGGCGAACAGGTGAGAGCATTTGTTTGGCCATTTAAATTTGGTTCGTATTTATTTATTAAATTGAATTGCAATAGAACTTCATAATGCCGAGATCATCAAATGCTAGTTACTACCGTTTTCAAAATATCCGGATAGCTAAAACAAAATTTTCGAACATACGGAGCGATTCGAACCTCTCTGTACAAACTTTAAAAGAAGAGAGGGAGCACTAAAACAAATATGTTGTTTATGAATGTATATCCGTAGACGTCACCTTTGGTCTCTTGGAGGGCGCTTGCTGTACGGCAAAGGCAATTAGCTATTTTTCGCCATCATCACCAGCAGTCTAAAGTGGCCGACATGCATCTAGCATATAGGACTGTCAATGGAAAGGGGAGAACTACTGTAAAATTGTCGGTAAATATTACAGCGGTTTTTCTATTTGGATCAGCAGCTCCATACGCTAGATGCATGTCAGCTGTACTACCTAACCATCAGACATACCAGAAAAAGTAAGGTATATCTGTTTGGCTGGCCGGGAGAGAGCCAACCAATTGAGTCCAAAACCCAATGAAGGTAGTAACCAAAGGAATTGTATCATCTTTCCCTTTACCCATCATATATCGGATGACTCTAGGATATACAGATTTATCATGTCCATACTCCGTGTAGGCCCGGAGATAGTTTTGTACGACGTTGAGGATCGAAAATGGAATAACGCGTGCGACCCTTCTTACATAGTCACTGCACTATCCAGACCCAGATGAATGTCAGCCATAGCAATATTCGTAAAATGCTCCATTTTACACACGTACGAAGTCCGCGTTACAAATGACGACTGCAAAAAATAACCAATATCCGGGGCGCCAAACAGCGTTCTCTAGCATCAAAGGGTAACGCCTACATATATATATTCAATAAATGTATTTTCTAAGTGAGTGAAAAAATGAAAGTAGAAAAAGGCACACATCGTTAGAAAAATAATTAAGTACGCTTTCTGATGATATGAAATTTTTTTGAAATATGTAAAATAAACTAATTAGATGCATCTTTCAATCGCAATTGGAACATTTATAACTCCATACCATTTTCATTAAATTTGTTTTACTCCGAGATTGCAAGGTAAAGGATACAAATCCCTGTTTTAATACAGCGTACATAGGGAGCCTTTTTAACCTTTCATTTATTGGCAGTGTGCCAAGTACTGTGCCGTTAGTGCTGGAAGGAAGCTGGCTTCTCTTCCTTCATCTCACCGCGTCTAAACAAAAAACCAGCTGACTATTACCAAAGTGGATTTAATTCATCGATTTTTAAATTTTGTGTATTCAAAAGCTTCTAGGCTTTTAACACTTTACAACATAATTGAGAAGTGTTTATGACTTTGATCATTCTGTCTGTCTGTCTGTTTCTCTGTCTGTCTGTCCGTTCACACGATAACTGCCGTAAAAGTGACTTTATCAAAATGAAATTTTAGTATGTTGTTGAGACGGTCTGTGGGACATATGGGAATGTAAATGAATAATATCACCCAATTAGTTTTGGAATAAACCCGGGTTGAAGAAATGAAATACATTGAACCCTATGGGACCTAATTTTTCAAACATTTTTTAAGCAAAGTTAAAATTCACAAATTGCTTCGAAAATTTTAGGAAATATTCAAATTATCCCATTAAATATACAAAACAAATTTCAGCAAAATATGTTCGGTAGTTTCTAAAATAAAAATTAAAATAATAATGATACCCATATAATATGAAGCGGTCAAGTGACCCATTTCAAAATGAAATATGGCATCCCTCTTTTTTCCCAGAGTAAAAATCTTGATTTTTAAAGTTCTTATAAATTTATATTTACTGTTGCATCCGTCTTAAAACCGCTTTATTTTTGAGTTTTTTCTGTGCACCTATATTCTGCGCCAACGCAATTACAATAATTTTGAGCTTAAATGATCATCTAACTTTGATTATTTCTACAATGAAGTCTAACTTTAATGACTGTAAAATGTAAACACATGATTATGAGTTGTATAAGAATTGATGAATTCTTTTCACGCAAAATTATTTGTGTAAAAGAGAAAAGTGTAAGATGAGTGTTATAAGAATTACTGATTTTTTTAACTCAAAATTATTTAGCTCTGGAGTCTGGTATATAAGTGATGCGAAGGGAATATTCATTAATTTTACTTAGATAGAGAAGCAAGTCATTTTATAGCATTGCCTTTTTTGGTGAAATTTTAAGTTTCCAAGTAAAATAAATTATTGTACTGTGATAATTTAAAAAATATCACCGATGAATGTATCGCATTTTAGAGATGTTTAAATAAAATTGCATTTCAGTTGGAAAGTGTTTCATAATCAATGCTTTATGCATAATTACACTTTCTTGTTTATTTTCTAATTTGGTATTATATTATCATTATGGGTCGCATGTAAGAAGAATGGCAAAACTTTGATGAAATCTCTGTGAGGTAGCATATAATTTTGTGAATTTTACCTCTCGGATAAAAGAACATTTTTTTAATGTGAATTAATCACAGTGCTGTTTCTTTCTCGGTGTGAATCGTTCTGAAATCAATATAAAATATATTAGTTTGAAAAGTTTAAATCTACTTAATTTTAAAAACTATACCTTTTAGCTTGAGCAAACAAGGGCCATGCTTCTGGATTGCATGCATTCCGCACGATTATTCAGAACGTATTATTTATATATTTTGTTTTAAGCGGGAGTATGGTAAAAGTGGTGTTTGGTTTTCAAAAAGTAACTGTTTGTTTCGGTGTAATTTTACCGGATAATGAAGCTCTCCGGGACTGTTGTTCCGGTAAACTTTGCATTTTAAATCCCTTGCAACAGCGAGTACATTTCCTAGTATACGTGTAATAGACATTCAAGTCCGAAAAGAAATTTATATGGTGGATTTGGAAAATCATAATTGGATAGATTTTTCAGCAGTTCTTTCTGAAACTCTCAGCGTCTTTTTCGTAAACCTACTAAAGAAAGTTTGTTTATAGTGACTTAAATTATTTTTAATATTTTCATAAATGTCATTTCTGTTTTACATTTTAGCAATTTGTTTTGTCTTGGCACAAAGATATCCGTCCTCTGAGGAGAAGTTTGTGCTTCGACGTTTCAAATTCGGATAAACAAGCTCCAGTCGTTTTATGGAATTGCCATGGAATGCAAGGCAATCAGCTCTGGAAGTATGATATGGTAAATATAAATATTTTTATATTTAATAATACATTTTTATTAATAATACATTTATGTTAAAAACGTCTATATTCAACAATTGTAACGTTAATAATAGCATTTTAAAAAATCCGTTTAATACGCGAAAACATATTTGATGCTCAGTATGTAAAGAACCTTGTTGCCCCAACCGGGAATCGAACTGATCTTCGTAATAGACAGCCAACGCTATAACGTTGAGCTACTGGGACATAATTGCAAGCTCTTATCGTCGAAGAGGACTCTGCATTCTTCACCCTCTAATGTCATATTGAAGTGCAAGTGACCCAGACAATCTGACTGACCACCACCTGCTATTTTTACTTCAGGTTAGCCTCCTGCTGCTACTATTATCCTCCAGGTTAGCTTCCTACGTGGTTGTTGACCTCCCGATTTGATTTCGGCGCTCAATATAATAGAGTCCACTGAATCCGTGCTAGTCATTCTGGGGTCACTTTCAGACCTCCCACATCTTTGCGCTAACCTACAGGGTTGATTTGTTTGGGCACTATTGTAAAGAACTTTGCTGCCCCAACTGGGAAGCGAACCACGGATCTTCATACAAGCCAACCGACGCTCTATCGTTGAGTGAATGGGTCGGAATTGCAAACTCTTATCGAAGTGGATTCTGCATTCTCCACACCCTAATGCCAAATTGACGTGCAAGTGACAATCTGATGCCCACCTCCTACTATTTTTATTTTACCCCAGGTCAGCCTCCTGCTTTTTTTTTTGTCCTCCAGGTTAACTTCCTACGTGGATTTTGATCTCCCGATTTTGAAATCGGTGCTCAATATACCATAATTCACTGAATCCGTGCTAGTCGTATTAGGGTTATATTCAAACTTCCGATATCCTTGCACTAACCTACAGGGTTGATTTGTTTGGGCGCAATTACACAGAACCTTGCTGCACCAACTACGCTTAATACTAGTTACGCCATTGTTCACATCACACACGGCGCTAATTATAATTTGAACGCATATATACGTTCATACCAGTCGAAGAAGGGTTGTATGTCATTCTTGTGTTTTAGTGCAACTTGTGTTTTAGTGCAACTGCCTTATTTTTTATTTTCAGGAAAGAAATCATCTGATGCATATCTTGACTGGAAGTTGCTTAGACTGCGACGTACAGCGACAAGAAATTTTTATGAATCCCTGTGACCGGACGAAAGGCACTCAACAGTGGAAATTCGAAACTGTAAATATTACTGCAAATCTCAACTGGTAGATTTCCAATTCAAAATATAAAGAAATGAAATTTGATGTTATTTCTGAACTTTCAATCAGTACTTTGACGAAGCAGCGTTTTGATTCCGATCTCTGACAAAACACCGTTTTAGTGCTGTAATGCGACGAAGCAACGTTTAGATGCTGTACTAATGTAATAGAAAAACTTTGTTACGGCAAAATAATTCTCATTTCCCAAGTATTGAAGTCACACTAGCAAAAACGAACGAAGTTTATTTCAAGAATATACGTATTTTGTTATGTCAAACAATTGATGTGTATAAAGAGTTCTTGATACATTTTTATACAAGCAGCTATTTGTTAAATATCATTCTGTACAAGAATAATTTTCTTACGTTTGTGTAATTTTTGTATATGAAACAAATTTTATAAATAAATTTATTCATCATCGCTCAGAGTCTGATATATTCTTTTCATTCTGATATAAGAATACATGTATATATACCGTGATAAGAATCTTTCCCTATCAACTCTTCTCATGGACACATTATTACTGGAGATCTTAGTATAGTTCAGGGTGATATTCTCAGGAATATTATGAATAAAGGGTCCAAATTTCGCATTCCATTCTGCAATCATCTCAAACTTGTTCTTCAGTCCTTATCTTTTGATTTTGATAAATTTATATACCAGCAAGCTTGTTCTCATTCCATTCCTATTGAAGAATTCCATCTATGGAAGTATACTACCTTACATTATGTAATTATAAACATTAAATTTACGAAGCCTAAATATTCTTTTAAACATATCCTTTCTGTTATTGAAGAACTACAACAGCATTTTGTCATGACTTATGTAGATAAAGCATCTAATAATTATGCCATTATTTGTAAAAAAAATATTATATTTATCTGTTACAGAATTATTTAAAAAATAATCATATTTTTAAACCCATTAATAATCAGTCTATCAAAATCAAAACTAAAGTGCTAAAATTATATGCACAATTAAATATTAATTGTAAATTTTATAAATTTCCATATGTTACTTTGTTTCCTAAATTCCATAAATCACCTCTCAATTTTAGAACGGTCACTTGTGGACATAATATCTTTACCAGTACTGCTAGTAAGTACTTGCTAAAATATTTATATAGAATTAATGATTCTCTTAAATTCAGGCTTCAGGATATTTCATTTTGAATAATAGTTTTGATTTAGTTAATCCCCTTAACAAGCTTCCTCACATTCTTGGTTTCCATACCTTTGAATTTAAAGATCTATTTAATAATATAAATATTAAAGATTTATATAAAGTTATTATCTTTCTTTATAATGATTATCTCTCCTCTAATCATGTTCCTTTTAAAGTTAATAACTTTCCTATGCTACTGCACTTTGTGTTATATAACAATTATATTATCAAAGGTGACAACATTTATTTACAAACATCTGGTGTACCTCAAGAGGGCTGCAGTAGCAGTATTCTGCCTAACTTATATCTTTATTATTATGAACGCGTCACTTTTTTCTCTAATTCTTAAATTATATATCGATATGTTGACGACTTATTTTGAATTATCATAGATGATTCCAATCCAATTAATATTGATTTTTACCCCTCTAACCTGGAATTAATCCCTAATGAGGCAAGTGTTAATCAAACTATAAATTATTTAGATTTAAATTTAGATACACTCCATATCATGGTATTACTGTTATAAAATGCATAACCCTATTTATTAATTTATTTCTTCTAAATCTATTTTGAAACATCATTTCAAAATTCCATTTTGTTCTATCACATTCGGCAAATTCTAATTTCATTTCGATTCTGAAATCTGTTTTTAAATGTTATTCCAAATTGATGAAGCGCTAATTGTGTTATTTCGACTTGTTGGAGTTCCCCTGTCTGTATCGATAAACCTTGCGTTATGATACAGTTCTGACGCTTCGTACGTTCACCCGGATACACATTTCATATTGAAATGTATTGGAACTATTTTCTATGTCGTCACGAGAGCGCGCATTCACACTAAGACGCTTAATTAAGAATAAGGTAATTTGTTTTGAGTTGGCGATGAAAACCTGAAGGGGTAAAACGCGTGTGGCCCTCGCGGCGGTCATGAGAACTTTGTTCTTGAAAAGTTGGCTCGCATGATATTAAATTGTATGAAAAAGTGATCAAAATTATCACGCGCTTTCGGCGCCAATAAAGGAATTCGCGACAATTGTATTTAACACGAGATTGTCTGTATTTTCCAAGTCCTTCAACGTATTACCTATGTACTTTCGTTTTTGTGAAGTGTAAGTATTCATCTTCAAATCGCCGTGTAAATTGTGTAGTCATCAAATATCTTTATTGTCTGAGTAAATTAAATTTAAAATATGTCAAATAAAGGAAGATAATTAAAATGAGTCAGTCCTCTCTTGCCTCCCCATTCATCGAATCACGTTAACACTCTATTTCCTCTCTTTAGACCCAGTCTTCCATTGGAATTCTTCAACCCTGGTAATCATGATCGACGTTTCCCGTTATCCTAACAAGACCTCCTGCAGGGTTTCAGCACCCTCATCCAATTTCATATTGTTCCTGATACCCTGACCGTCGACGATCATTGGATGTTCTTGATATTTGCACACCCTCCATGATTTCCAACAACCAGTGTAATACGCCTTGCGCCCACCTACTACCCTGGAGCTTCGATTATTTCGAACACACGCCACGATCACTACCGGTAGAGTGCCAATGGGGGCACGTTACATTACCAATCCATATGACAAAAAAGATTCCTATAACTTCACCATCATTAAGCTGCTATCATATCGTTCTTGTAAATTCTATTCAATTGTGTAGAAACATCACTTTAAACCAGTTTTTTAGAATACAAAGACTTTCAGATCCTCAGTATCATTATCTCTACATCAATAATCTTAAACGCATTTGTTAAAATTACCACTATCCGGACTTTTTTGTTAATAATATTCTTAATAATTTCAAATACACCACGTAGTAATTTTACAATTACATTATTTATCCTTGTTTGAATAACTCAGTTTTATGAATTTCACTCATTCTTTTCCCCTGACTTTCCACTTGTCCTCAGTCCTATACTGATTCCTATTTTAGAAAGTTTACCTTTAAAAATTTTTTGTTTCCGTTCTATCAACCGATCATTCCGGTGTTTCCATAAGCATTGACCGGGGATGTTGTGTACTGTAGCTGTACGTTCTATGGCAAGCTCTCCTACACGTGGAATCTACACAAATAAATTTCTATTCCTGTTTTTTATTTCTTATGGATTTTATTAATTTCCTGGATTTTATTAATTTTATTAATTTTATGGATTTTATTAATTTATCTATGACCCCTGAAACGCGATCTGCCGACATAATTTTTCCCCTCTGAGAGCCCATATCGATGCATCGAAAAGTGGTTTAAGTCCGCATTTTTGTCTTTTCATATCTCTGGGACTTTTTATGATAAAATGCTGAAATTTTGTACATCACCTTATTAGTGTATGGGGCACATTTTACTCATTGGAAATGTTTTTGTACGGGGCCGTATAAAAATTTAAATTTTGTATTTCTTAAAATTTAATTCCCTTGAAAATTTTAATCGATTTCATAAAATTCTGTACCTTTTCTACGCAACTTTGTAATTTATTATATATGTCTAAGATCAATATTTTAGGAATAAAAGTCGAGGTCAATGTTTTTAAGACACCCTGTATATATATATATATATCATTTTCCATTTCCTGTTCAAAAATTTTCGTTTCCCTTGGAAAAATTACTTAAGATTAAATATAATATATTGAGCTTAGATGGCAACTATTATGGTTTCATCATCAAATTCTAGAAAAGATAGGGGGATTCACTAAGAATTTCCGCTTCTGCTTCAAAAATATTCCTTGAAACATATATTTCTCAGGATTGGATATACGTATAGCTTAGATATTACACATGGATTCAGCATTAAATTCCAGAGAGGGTAGGATAACTTACTAAGGATATCCAATTTAAATTTCTGGAGATATCACTTTCGATTCAAATATTTACATTTAAAAGATGTCAAATAAAGATTTACCTTACAACATCTTTAAGATAAGCTAGAAAAAAGAGCAAGAATGACAAATGATATGAAATCAGCATCAAATTTTGAGGGGTTAAAGGTTCACTATGGATTTTCACTTCCAGTTTCTTTCCCTTTCTGGTTCAAAATTTTCCTTGAAACACATATTTTTTAGGACTTGCTATAGATAGATCTTAAATGATGACTCATATAGATTCATATATCATATTTCAGAGGGAGTAGTGAGATTTACTAAGGATTTTCATTCTTGGTTTCTCTCCCAATTCCGGTTTAAAAATTTTCATTTTCTTTGAAACATCATTTTCCAAGCCTAGATAACGACCGATCAGTTAAATCTTAGCTAATGACTGATATTAGTAAGAGATTCACAAAGGATTGTAACTTTCGATTTTTTTCCACTTCCAGTTCAAAAGTTTATATTAAAATTCCTATTTTTTTTTTCAGAATCGACTACACATAGAGTTTAGACGTTGACTAGTATGAATTCAGCCTTAAATTCTAGCGGGAGCAGAAGTCTTACTAAGAATTTTCATTTCCGGTTCTAAAGATGTCAATTCCGATTTAATAAAATTACATTTTCCTTGCAAAATTTATTTTTTCAGAATACGGATAATAGATGAGGACTGATATGGATTCACCAGAGAATTTCAGAAGGGAGGGTATTCACAAAGAACTTCCACTTCCGGATCTGGAGATGTCACTTCCGGTTTTTCCAAAAATTAGCTTGACTGTACGAAATAAGTGTGCAAAAGAATAAAAAAAACGCTTGAAAATTCCGCCAAAAATGTTGCGTACAAACTATTTGCCACTACATGAAGGCGCCATATTTTTTTTTTAATATAGTTTAGCAAACAATTCTTTATTGCATAATAAAGCGCTTAAACACGCAAGAATCAAATTAGTTTTGCATTGTATTCAACCAGAATAATTTTGAGAAAATTTTTAAAAACATGACATAAAAAGCACATTTATCTTGCGCTAAGCTTTAATATTCATATTACGGAAAAAATGTTTTTTGTAATTTTAAACGAAACAGTCAGCACTGATCAAACACGGCTTTAAATACATAATAATGTCAAAAAAATAAACCATTAAGATACTTGTTGAAAAACTTATAATTATGTTTTCGGTTTTTTTGTCCTGAGAAACTTCATATTTTATGTCACATATTGTTTTCACATTTTATGTACCTAGCAATATTTTTTGTGACTTGAAAAATTTTTATTAAATTAACTTTCTCTTTGCTGCCATAACTTAAAATCAATAGCTTTAAATGTTATTTTTTGCATTTCAAATTCTCTATGCTCTAGATTACTCAAATGTATTATAAAGATTGGCAGCCTGAAAATTAACAAAATCGAGGTAGCAAATTAATGAATAAAAATCTGATTTGGGCAACACATGACTTTCCTTATATAATGTAATGAATTTACTACTTTTACAGTAAAAAAAAATAGGTTTTTCTTATAGTAGATACTAATATTCTTTCCAAAATATTGAATTTTCGACAATTAGTCGTCATTTTCATTGATTTAGCGTCATTTTTATCCATTTGGCGAGATTTACGTTAATTTGGCAAAATTTCAAAAAGTCGCCAAGTTGGCGACATTCTGCCAAATTCGTCGCCAAAATCTCGCCAAGCGTTATGGACGAAGAAATAAGTTATTCTTGCAGCAGATACATAACTATTGGTGTTCAAATAAAAAAGTATTACTTAAAGTATATTTTTTCATGAATGGAACGAGTTAGATCCACGAAAATTATGTCACCCAATTTATCACATGGTATTACATATGAAAAGTGAACATGTTTCTCAATAGGACATATTTTTTTTTTATTTTATATGACTTTTTGATAATTTTTTTGAAAAATGTACAATATCTCGAGAACGGTTCATGTTAGCGTTCTAAAATTTATGTCAATCTTTTTAATGAAAAATTACATAAGAAATGTCTATTTGCGCAACTTTATTAGCGGTTTTGATTTTTTGATGATTTTTTCAAAATTTCATTCGAAAATTTAGGGGGGTTCTGAACATTCGATTGCGTATACAAACAATAGGCTTCCAGTGTTTACGGATTGTGATTTTTATACCAAATTTGGTTCGAATCGGTCCATTCGTTCGTCAGTTATCGTCTCCACAGACTCACTAACACACACACACACACACACACACACACACACACACACACAGACATCACTTCAAAAATGTTTGATTCGTAATCAGGGATGCTTGAAACGTGCTATCCCGTCGAAAACTCGAATTCGATTTTTCGACCCCGTCACAATACTTTCCTTATACATTATGTATATAAAGAAAGAAAAAAGATGAAGAAAAATCGCAAAAATCTGATGTGGGTAGCACATGACTCTCCCCACAGCCTGAAATTCATTTTCTCTGTCGTTCATTCACAATTCACTCAATTGAGTTTAATTACATAAAATAATGCGGATAATTATTTGAAATTACTCTGAAAGTACAGTTTTAATGCAGTTTTCCGTTTCATATGGAGACTGGGCGTACTTTCAAAGGTGGCATGGCAAATATGCGAAAAAAAATAAAATAACTGTAGAAAGCTTAGTCTTAGATTTATGGGGTTAGTCTTATTCTTTTCACCATCATAAATTGCGTATAAAACAAGCATTTGATTAATTCATTTCAGCAAGTGTTGTCTTTTATTTTAAATTTTGACGAATTTTGCGAGACATTTGGCAAAAAAGCAGATTATTTCCCTCCAAATCGTACCAACCTAATTGTATCTAATCAGCACCAGGAAAACCTACAAGTGAATTGTCTACCTTATTTTGTGAAATTTGATCAATTAGTTTTTCAGTTAGAGTGGATACATACGATTTCTGTGGCTATTTCGCAAAAAAAGTTAGATTCATTTTTTTCGAATCGCACTAAGATCTAATCAGCACCAGAGTAACCCACAAGCTGACTTGTCAACTAAGTTTTATGAAATTTTATCCATTGGTTTTTCATCTAGAGTGGATACATACACTGCACAAACAGACAGACACACATAAACGTTACTCTAAAAATAACTTTTTCGTGTTCTAGAGTGCTCGGAAACATATATAGGTTTGTAAACAACTCGAGTTGTGATTTTCGAAGCAATTCCAATACTTTCCTAAACATTACCGTGTATAGCAGTTAAAGTAAAAAGTATTAATTTAAGTGCTACTGCACCAATTGTATATATATGTGTGTATATATATATATATATATATATATATATATATATATATATATATATATATATATACACATATATATATGTATATATGTGTGTGTGCATATATATATATATATATACATATGTATATATATATATATATGTATATATATATATATATATATATATACATATATATATATAAATTTTATACCGTAACATACTTAAATATTAAGGATACTTTGCAAATATGCAAACGCAAAAAATGAGTAAATAGGAAGGACAGTGCAAAATACATTTAACTTATTGCGCAAATGCAGCTAATAAATAAAATGATTTCAATAATAAAAAAGTTTGAAAGTCCAATGAAAGAAAAGTGAGAAGCGGTAACTCGAAAAACCTAACTTTCTAACAAGCTTACAAAATAAAAGTAAAAATCAGCAAATCTTCAAGCAAATGGGAAAAAAATACAAATTTCAAATATATATTTATTCGAAATTTGTATTTTTTTCCATTTGCTTGAAGATTTGCTGATTTTTACTTATATTTTGTAAGAAGCTTGTTAGGTTTTTCGAGTTGCAGCTTCTCACTTTTCTTTCATTGGACTTTCAAACATTTTTATTATATATATATATATATATATAATAGTTTGAAAGTGCAATGATAAAATAGAGAGAAGTTGCAACTCAAAAAGCCTAACTTAATATAAAATCTATAAAATAAAAGAAGTATTAACTAGTGAATCTTCAATCAAATGGGAACAAAATGCAAATTTCGAGTCATCAAGCTAAAGATAATCAGCAAATATCAATAGTATGGATTCGATAATAGAAAAACAAATAAAAAAATCCACGCGTTAATGCTATACACGTGGACAAGGACTAGACCTAAATAATTGAATTGTTAATTTCGACAAAACTCTGCGTCGGGTCCAAGTATTTTCTCAAAATGAACACAAAATATATATGCTTATCATTGCACTTTCAAACTATTATATATATATATATAATAGTTAGAAAGTGCAATGATAAAATAGAGAGAAGTTGCAACTCAAAAAGCCTAACTTAATATAAAATCTATAAAATAAAAGAAGTATTAACTAGTGAATCTTCAATCAAATGGGAACAAAGTGCAAATTTCGAGTCATCAAGCTAAAGATAATCAACAAATATTAATAGTATGGAATCGATAATAGAAAAACAAATAAAAAATCCAAGCGTTAATGCTATACACGTAGACAAGGACTAGACCTAAATAACTGAATTGTTCATTTCGACAAAACTCTTCGTCGGGTCCAAGTATTTTCTCAAAATGAACACAAAATATATATGTTTCTGAAGAAATAGATAGATTATATCTGTAAACTATATATATATATATATATATATATATATATATACATGAATACCTTACAACGCTTGTCTGCTGGTGGTTGCCGTGTACGGTCGCGCGTCATCTTGCTGGAAAACAGCATTTTGCAACCGCTGAAGGTAGGGAAGTGCAACCGACCGCAGCACCTCATCCAGACATCCGTACGTAGGCCTGAAATGAATCCCCTTGCAAGATCATTCAAATGCTGAAACGAACTTCGGCGTCGTCGGTCAGGCATTTCTTCCACAACACGTGTCTTCTGAAACGAGAAACAGCTCGGAAAACAAGTTTCCGTAGGCGACAGACAGTAATAAGTGTTGGGGCACGGCAGCCCAGAGGTTAGTGTGCGGAAATTGCACTAGGTCGGCCTGGGTTGGATTCCCACCACTGCCAAAAGTGCCGGCGTGTTCACGAGGAGTACGATCACGTTAAACATGTGGGTCCGTAAGTCCTTTCAAGAGGTTGGTGATAGGGGAAGGATGGTACGGTCCCTGTGGATGCCTCCCCTACTGTGTTCCGATCTAAATTGTGTGCACTTCTCGGCCGTCCAAACAGATACCTTATACCTTTCTGGTAGGTTGGACGGTCTGGGTCGCAGAAGAAGAAGTAACAAGTGTTGGCTCATCTGCCGTTTCCATTTCTTTTATCCCACACTCTAATCACGTGACCTACTTCCGTTTCAGATCATTTGCATACATCGGCCAGCTGCGTTTGTCTCGCTATTTTCATAATTATATGACCAAAGCTTCATGGTGTTGCATTTTCATTATCGAGTAGTGTACATTTGTTAGCTGCAGAATCCGACCTGCTAATTTGTCGGTGGGGATCGCTGCCGGGTTGCTAAAATGGGTTATAAACCTGGTCAGTTGCCTTAGCCTTTTACAATAATAAAAACAGTTTAGTAAAATGTAGTGTTTAAATTATATTATGTAGGTACTCGTAGGTCACGCTTCCTGCTTTTCCTGAAGAAGGCTGTTATTGCATTTGAAATCAGTTGATCCCCTTCTTTTATGTTTTATGCAGTTTTATAAAAAGTGTTATTAGGTAGAAAGTTACGTTAAATAGAAAACATGTCCTAAACGCTATTAATTAATCTATTATAAAAATAAAATTTTCTACTAAACTTTTATTATTATATTAAATTTTTTGTAGAAATAGATAAAGAGTAAGAGATTACGAACGATAGATTATTCTATCATTTGAAAAAATAATGATAGGCTCATAAATTATTGAATATAAACATATTGTAAAACTTTTCGATTATAATTGTGACATTCTCCAATGCTTAGAAATTCCAAAGGTTATTTCAGTACATGAAAAGAACAACACACATCATATATTTCTAACTGCAGATCTATTACTATACTGCCTCCCTTTTCCAAAATATTTGAGTGCAGTGTTCATGAAAAAAATTTCTCACATTAAACGATGGATATCTCCTTATTAGCATGGTTTTATACCAATGCGTTGAACTTTATCTAATTTAGCTTGTTTTACTTGTGATATTATTCATGCTATTGAAGACAAAAAACTGAATTTTCTCTACATCGAATTTAGTAAAGCGTTTGATTATATAGATTGTCGGTTATTAACCCGTAAACTAATTAATTGTAGTTTTATTATTGAATTATGGACTTGGTTATACTCTTACACTACGAATAGATTTTACTCTATAAAGTACTTCGGAATTACTACTAGAATATATAGTAATAACTCTGGTGTTACTCAAGGTTCAAACTTGGTTCCACTCTTATTTCTAATTTTTGTTACGGAAATATTCCAGGTTTATAAATTTGCCAAATGTCTGTTTGCCAATGACTTGAAACTATATATGAAAATCACCTCTTTGAGTGATAGTGCTTTACTATAAAATGAACTACATAAACTACTTGACTGGTCTGTCTTAAATAAACTGCACTTAAATACATTAAAGTACTATGGTATGAGTATTACTAGGAACCAAAATATTCACTATAACTACCATTTAAACAGTTTTGCTTGTAGAGATTATGGAGTGGAGGGAGGTTAATGCCAGTGCAGACCATCAAGCAGCCCTCCGATGGCTTAGAAGGCTGAATCTTTCGACACTTATAGTATCGATCGCAGGACCGAACCTCTGTAAACCAGATGATTTTGGTTCTCCCCGAGTGAACAAAATGCTGGGGAAGTAATAACGTCTCTTAAAACCCTCCTAATCCCCCACCACCACCACCACCACCGGGGCCATAAGAGTTTGGAACTCGACCACGAGGCAAAACCTAACTGGGCCAATTTTCAATTGAGATCATTTTCGATGCTAAGCGTCATACATATTTCAACAAAATAAAACTTATCACAAGAAGTTACAGCCTTATATTTTAAGCGTGTTAGTTCCATGTCTTTGACAGTGTTGAATACTAGTATATAAATAAATAAATATTCCACACAAACAAATATATTTTGCGCTAAAAAGGGTTATCTGCCCACCAGCATAGTGTATTTATAACTTTTCAATTTTTTAAAAGAATGTTTGAAAATTTGAGGGCTTTCTCCTGTTACTTTCTCAACGAAAATTAATAGACTCGGATGTCCATCAATTGAAAAAAAAAATCGTTCCAAATTTCATTCGATTTTCTCAATGTGTTCGAGCGATATCGAGGCCATACGCTCAAGGACAGACTTGCATACAGCACTAAAAACAAAGAATACTTATATTCAAGGATACTCAATGATACTAAAGTCGTTAATTTCTCATCGTCAAAATTTCATATCATTGCAATACCTTCCCAAAAATACATAGTATATGTAAAGGTTAAGTAGGGATAAAAGTTAAAACAGACACCTTCTGCAAAATTTTTGATTTCAAAGTGAACTCAAACTATCGTGAAATATATAAAGTCTTCTGACTTTTGAGTATAGTTCTCATTACACACACGTGTGAAATTTTAATTAAAACATACAATCTTAACGAAACTGAGGTTCATTTCTGAATGCAATACTAAGTAATTCCCGCCGGTCGGAAAATCAATTTCGGCTCAAAAGGCATATTCATTTTAAGATACTTTTGCTGCAAATAATGCAAAAATTAACATTTTAATGAATATTTAAGTTCCGTTACATTTCCAAGCGAGATTAAATTGAGAAAATTGTAAGATATTTCTGAATAATGAATGGGAAGCCATTTATTAGCTGAAGGTAATGCATCGTTTCCAGTGTTCTATTGTTTACCAAGCAGCCGTCGTTTACAGTTATTGCTTCCTCGCGAAATAATTATGAATTTCAATGTTAAAATATCTGAAAATGTTGTTGGAAAAGGATAAATAATATGATAATTACTAAAAACTAACAGATATGCTTGGCGTTGCTCGTGATCTAAAATATGCGCAAATTTCAGATAAATTCAAAATGATATTGGTCTTTAAAAAATTCTACTAATAAAATCTAATGTGAGCAGCACATAACTTACCTTATATAATGCAATGCATTTACGTCTTTCACGGTGAAACATTATAAGATCCATTACAGGGTTTATAACGTTGAATTGGACATTTGGCGCTTTTCCGGACGATAACATGTGAATTTAAGACTCCTAAATACTCAGGCTAACTCATCAGGCATTTTGGATCATAGAAATCACGTGACCTGCTATCCGCCATTGCTTTCACATAGCAAATATCAACTTTTCAAAGTGAGTACAATATTCGTTGTTTACCTATTGATTTTTATTGGTCAGTTGTAAACTAAAAAGTTTATTCTGAATGTCTTCTGCATCAAAAAGTTTCATTTTTATCAAATATAGTACATCAAAATTGTTTACATTTTCGTAGAGTTACTACGGGAATTGGCGCAAATGTCAATCAGATATTCGTCGACAAGGCTAATATCTATCATCATCATACATTTTCTCTTATTTCTCGATTGCAATTAGCAACTAATTAGCTGCTATAACCCCCGTAACTTTTTACTTTGTGAATCCATTTTTATTTATCTTTACCATGATTCTATTTGCAATTTTGATCCCGTTCAGGCCCTCAGTTATGCTTGACGTCTCATTCTCGACTCACTGGTGTTAAACCATTATATGATTTTCTGGATATTTAGTAGATGCTTTCTGTTGTTTTCGAAGACATATCTATTGGTTAACCTTTTGCTTACGGGTAGACCAGGGACCATACCAAACGAAGAACCTCTCAAAAAGACAGGTATTTGACATACCCTATCCCAAACAGTTCGATCCCCATTTGCAGGTATTGGCGTCCATGGACGCCAATGCCTGTAAATGTTAACCTGTAATTTATTATCTTTTTTCATTTTGTATCTTGCAATTAAATTATGTTTTTTAAATGTATCGTATTTTAAATGTAAAATGATTCATATGCAAATTTTATCTTGCAGTTGTGGTCTGTGTATTTAAGCTCATGTTTTCCATCTATTTTTACTTTGCCACTGATAAAGGGCATAATAATGCCCAAAAGCGCAATGGTTGTGAATTTTTGTACGTCGTAGATACAGATTTTAATTAAAGACTTTTAATAATAGCCAATTTTTAGTTGCTGTACATTTTTAAAGTGTTGATGATTTGACATGTTTTCCATACAACTTTATTTGAAAGAATTTTTTCACATAGTATTTACAAGGGGCGCGGTAGCCCAGTGGTTAGCGCGCGGGAATTGCACTCGGTAGGTCCGGGTTCGATTCCCTCCTCTGCCAAAACTGCCGCCGTGTTCACGCGGAGTACGATCACATTAAACATGTGGGTCCGTAAGCCCTTCCGAGAGGTTGGTAGTAGGGGGATGAGGGTACGGTCCCTGTGGATGCCCCCACTGGGTTCCTGTCTAAATTGTGTGGCTCTTTCCGGTCGTCTAAACAGTTACCTTACACCTTTCAGGTAGGTAAGACGGTCTGGGTCTCAACAACATAATATGTACAAGAATGAAACACATAAGAGCGTCCATATTTTATTCGGAGCATACTTAATTCGTAATTTTTTATTTTCAATTTACAAACTTTAATTTATTGAATTCTTGTACTAATATTGTTTGATGGATACTAAAATTATAACACATGCTCAAATTAGCCTTTAGTTGAAAGTTAAATTGTAATCTAATTTTGCATTATTAATTTTTGAACACTTTACAACATAGTTGAAAAGTTTTTATGACTTTGTTCATTCTGTGTGTTTGTCTGTCTGTCCGTTTGCACTATAACTGCTGTAAAAATGACTTTTTCAAAATTTTAGTATGTTGTTGAGACGGTCTGTGGGACATAGGGGAATGTAAATGAATAATATCACCCAATTAATTTTGGATTGAAAAGATAGGGTTGAAAAAATGAAATACATTAAACCCTATGAGACCTAATTTTTAAAACATTTTTTAAGCAAAGTTAAAATTCGCAAATTACTTCGGAGATTTTGGAAAATATTCGAATTACCCCATAAAATATATAAAAAAAATTTCAGCAAAATATGTTTGATAGTTTTTTAAATAAAAATTAAAATATCAATTTCTTCATATTATATGAACAAATCACTTAACCCACTTCAAAATAAAATATGCATCCATCTCTTTTCACAGTGTCAAAATCATGATTCTTAAAGTTCTTTTAAACTTATATTTAGTGTTGCATCCATCCGAAAATCGCTTTACTTTTTGAGTATTTTCTGTGCATCTATATTCTGCGCCAACGCTTACAATATTTTGAGTTTAAATACTCATTCAACTTTGATGATTTCTACAACGAAGCCTAATTTTAACGTATGCAGAATATAAACAAATAAAGCTGTAAGATGAGTTGTATAAGAATTGCTGAATCTTCTTAACGCAAAATTATAGCATCCATCTTTTTTCCCCAGTGTAAAAATCGAGATTTTTAAAGTTCTTTTAAATTTATATTTGTGTATATTTATATTCACATTTCGTGATTTTTAAATTTATATTTAGTGTTGCATCCGTCCTAAAACCGCTTTACTTTTGCATATTTTCTGTTCATCTATATTCTGTGCCAACCTAATTACAATATTTTTTAGTTTAAATGATCAAACTTTGATTATTTCTACAACGAATCTTAATTTTAATGGATGGAGAATGTAAACAAGTGATTTAAAGATGAGTTGTATAAGAATTGCTGTATTTTTTTCATGCAAAATTATTTTATTATTTAAAATTATATAGTCTGGAATAAATGTGTATGAATTCACTACTTTTACATAGAGAGCCAGACGATTTATATTTCAATGACAACGATTTATATTCCAATGACGTCATTTGATTAGAATTCATTTTTTTCAATGAAGTTTTAAGTTTTCAAATATAATAAATTATTGTAGTATTGTGATAATTAAAAAATATCAGTGCTGAATGGTTTGCATTTTAGAAGGGTTTAAATAAAATTGCATTTCAGTTAGAAAGTGTTTCATATTCAATGCTTTGTGCATGATTGGTCTTTCTTGTTTAAATATAAAGCTTTCCTGCTATCTTGCGTATAAAAAATCCTCCACATTTTACTTCCATTTCTCTCATAAATTTACAAATAATAAATGTTTTTCTATACTATATGCTTCTTAAGGAGTTTTGCCTGACTTTTTTACTTTTCCTGCAATATATGGTAATGTATAGGGAAAGTATTGGAATCATGTCGAAAATCGTAGCTCGAGTTTTCGACGGATCTACACGTTTCAAGACCTCTAGAATACGAAAAAACCATTTTTAGCGTGACGTCTGTGTGTGTGTCTGTCTATCTGTGTGTCTATGTGCGTGTCTGTCTGTCTGTCTGTGTGTCTGTCTGTGCAGATTTTGTATCCACTCTAACTAAAAAACTAATGGACCGAATTTCATAAAATTTGGTAGGTAAGTCACTTGTGAGCGAGTCTGGTGCTGATTAGTTTTGGGTACGATTTGGAATAAAAAAACCCGTCTTTTTTTGCGAAATTGCCCGCAAAAGCTTGTATCCACATTAACTGAAAAACTACTGGACCGAATTTCACAAAATACGGTAGAAGAGTCACTTGTGGGTTACCCTGGTGCTGATTAGATTTTGGTACTATTCGGAAAAAAATAACCTGCCTTTTTTTGCAAAATGGCCCACAAAAATCGTCAAAATCTAAACTAAAAAACTAGGTATACTCAAATATATCCATTAAATGGTCGTTTAATACGTAATTTTTAACGACGAAAATAATAAGACCAACCCCATTACACTAGGACTAGCCGTTCTCGAGATATTTTAGTTTTCCGTATTTTCTCTACGCCACCTTTGAAAATAAGTCCGGTTACCGAATGAGAGCGAAAATTGAATTAAAAGTGAAATAAATTTAATTAAAATATAGAGAACGTTAATATAAGTCTGCAGAGAAAGTCATGTGCTGCCCACATCATATTTTTTGGTTTGTTTGTGTGACGAGGAGTAAACACCCTACTCCCACTAAACACAATATAAAGACCAAAAATTTTAAATCAGTTGCTGCTTTAAATCATTCTATTATTTTATACACCAATGCAGTAAACACTGCTTTTTTTTCTGATATATTTCTTGCGACCACAAGGATTAGCATAATATAACTGTCATTTATAAAATGATGAGCTGACTAGGCGTCGCTTAAAACAGTCATAGGATGTGACTATACTTTAATCTTAAAAAGTGCATAATATGGGAGCGCCCAAGACAGTAAATCAAATGCAGTCAAATTTTCAAGAGAAAATAACCAAAATATGACATAGATTATCCAACTAAAGAGTCATGAAAACGCAGAAAGAAAGACTAATTCTGATTTATGATAGTTAAAAAAATATACAGGTATGTCATGCAAAAAATTGTATGCAAATAAAATTAGTTGCGGTTTCAATTTTGTAAAAGAAAAAGAAGAAAAGGGGAAAGAAAATTTATTTTCCTGTTATTATTTTTTTTAAATATAAAGTTTTCAGGTCTTTCTTTCTTTTTCTTCTTTTTCGACATACTAGACGTAGATACTACAGATATTAATGTATACTCTAAAATTCGCAAACTACAACAGTGACGATTATTCTTCAATACGCAAATTGCCATCGTTAATCGGCCTTACGGATTTTCAACAAATATAAAAGCACCATGCTTGTGATAACGCCTCCGTAGAAGTTTGCCCTGTTTTCGCCAAGTCGGCTCGGGTCTCCCGTTTTTGATCCAGAATAGCGGGATGCGTCAGCCTAGGTATATAGGAGCCATATGTAAAACTACTTCGAAGTACCCAACTGACTTATATCTCAAACTCTAAATTAACAGTTGTCAATATTGATAGCACTCTCAATAAGCAATAGAATCCATATATTAAAAAAATTTAAATAATTAATTCATCAATTTTCGTTAACTTAGCGTCATTTTTGCAATTTTTTCGATACTTCTGTCAATCTGGGGGAGACATATCACCACGCTGGCGATATTTCGCTAGGTAATTCACCAAGTTCGCCAAATGTATCGCCAAGCGTTACAGACAAACGAAGAGAAGAGCATTTTTTATATACTAGAAAGTATGCACATCGTAAGACGGAATTCAAAATTTGCAAAACATTACCTCTCATTTGGCGTTATTTTTCAAGTTGGCGACATTTTCGTCAATTGAGTAACATTTAAAAAAGTCGTTGAGTTATGGACATCCCGCCAAATTCGTAGTCAAATTTTTCTCCAAATGTTACGGACGTACGGAAAGATGGAAAAATGGGTTATTCTTATAGTAGATTCTTATATTCTTCCCAAGATATTCATTTTTCATCAATTTGTCGTCATTTTCATTGATTTAGCATCATTTTTATAAATTTAGCGATATTTTTATCAATTTGGCGACATATTCGCCAATTTACAGACATTTAAAAAAGTTGCCAAGTTAGCGATATTCCGCCAAATTCGTCTGCAAAATTTCGCCAATAAAAGAATTATTTTAGATTCAGAGTAATTGACACATTCTGCGAATAAACATAACGCGAAGTACAGTTTTTCTAAATTGAAACAAATAATTTAATTAACATATACTCAATTTTAGTTAACAGTTTGATGCCGATAATAAATATATAAATTGGCACGAATAAAATTATTTTATTACCGAGAATACTCCATATTCGAATGTTTGTGACTTTATAGCTAGTTAGAATTGGATTGTTTCTAAACGCATGTATTCCAATTCTCCTGAGGCATGGAGAATAATTTAAATAAATTTTCCGTCAGATTTCTGTATTTCAATTACCCAAATGTTGAAAACTGCTGATTTTGAAATAATTAAATAACTTCTGACTGTTTACCCTTTGCAAAACTATAAAAATAAATTTAAAGAAATTCCGTATTAAGTTGATCGAATGAATATAACGATTTGCTGCATATTTAGATAGATACTGAATCTCAAGGGGTTACCTGTAGAACCTTTAATAAATAGTTTGTATTGATATGTACTTAAATACCCAATTGACTAACCTCCTCTTTAATAACTGGTATAGATTTAATCTAACAGTAGCGATGTGGGAAATTAATATCGTCAATTATTTACATTTGACGAATTGCGAGACGCATTATTATCCGCAAACAGAGTAGTATTTAGGTCAATCCAACACTGAACAATTACGTAGCAATATCAGAGTATTACTCTGAATGCCGATTTGTTTGGCTAATTAAAGCATTTAAATTGAATGTTTTCGCATTTTATATAAATCGAATTGTTTATTAATAAATGTCACTAATCGGGATTAGCAACTGAAAAGAAAAATTGATTTAGTTTCCAAACTAATGCAGTTGTTAGTGTAAACATATTGTGGTGAAAAATAGGAATAGATAATTAATAAATTTGTGTTTTTATTTGAATATTTATTTTATTTATTAAATTAATTTAGCCTCGTTATCATGTATACAATACCATGCGTTCAACAAATAATCCACCTGTTTGCAGCGTTCGGTGTCAATCTGTGAATGAACATCATTCTTAAACGATAAACAGTAGAATGAATGCAACACTCCTAAAGGATGAGACATTGTTTCTCAAACTTATATATTTATTAACATTATTATTTGAAGTTATTAAAATTATATTTTTCAGATTTTCATTTACACTTCGTATTCATCAATTTGACATTATCAATTTATATTTTCTCAATCATTAAGTTTTCTAATTAAATTTTTGTATCTGGTTCAGTATGGCTGGTTCACTGATGACTGATTCAGAATGAAATTTTGATAGACTTTAGAGCTTGGAGGTAAAAGTAAGGAGTTAAAACTTCATATTGAAAAAACGTCACTAGTTTGAGACAATAATTCAGGTGGCGATGGAATAAGATGCATTGAATAAGATGCATGAAGATGGAATAAGATGCATGAAGTCCTGCATTGGATGCATTTCTATGGCGAAGGGCCTAAAATATTTATTTAAACTGTCCATTTTGTAAAAATAAATTATTAGCGCAATGTAGATCTGAAACAATAAAGAATATTCCTATGCATTTTTTGTGACAAATCACAACACTTTTATTTATTATTCAAAATTTAATAATTCTTATAAAGCATTAAATATTTTTCTTAATTATTTTAATTTAATTATTTAAATTTTTGTTTTTAATTATTATTCTAAATTTATTCTATTACAAATTATATTATTCAAAATTATCTTATTATAATTATCCCCCCATTAAAACTCTCCAATAATATTAAATAGCATTTTATAATTGTTTTCCTGTTAAGTATTTCAGGCAAAGTATCATGCTAGTATCGTTTTCATGCTAACTCTAGCATGCTGAGATTTTGTCTGCCACTCACTTGAGACCTCCTTGGTTTTGAGCGGCAGCTTGCTCTTTATGGAGTGGCAATTGATATAGGCGCTTTGGCCAATCACAGAGTGCCACAGCTGTGCGGGCAAATTCCCTTTATGTGAAAAAACGCTGGCTCATTCTTCTAAAATTTTGCTGTAGATATAGGTTGTTTTCCGAGGCAGGGGTGCCTTGGCGCCCCTCGTTCTTGCCTTATCCTTGATTCTGTAGTTTCATATATGCCACATTTTATGAGCTTTTATTGTCTTTTGAATCGAATGTCCCGATGTTTTTTAAAATACTAAATGTTATCCTTGAAAAAAAAAAAATAATTGAGTAAGGAAGCAAAATGAAGTGATATTTTTATGGACGAGCACTCTACTGTCTTTGTAAAAAATAAAAAAGGTATTTTACATGCTTCTAAACTTTTGAATGTAAATTGATTATCCTCAAGAAGGTAAAAAAGTAAATCAGTGAATTTTATGTAATCTGATCTTACTCAGATAAAGAATTTTAAAATCATTCTACAACATGAAGTGTATTTTGAATCTTATTGATTGTGCTGCAATTTGTGCTTTACTTTATTGATAAAATAAAACATATCTAAATTGGCAATATATGCACATACTGAATGAGCATCATCATTTTAATCTTTGTGAACAAGAATTCAATATTTTGTTTAAAATTGTGCTGTTAATCATCTTAAATATATATATATATATATCTGTTTGGTGATAATATGATACAGTGTTGACATCATATAAAGATGAAAATGATTAATAGCAATGTTGAGCAAGTATCGAGTTGAATCTAGAAAGTGTTGGAGTTTTATATATAATTTTGTGAATATTAACATCTTCATTCCCAAATCAATGAGGGTGCAAACATGAATCTACAATATTTGAGCAAGTAATAGTAGTACTAAAGAAAATCAAAATATACATGTTTCTTAATTGATTAAAGTGCACTAGAATTGTGCATGATTTCAACAGATAACTATAAACATATGTTTACATTGTTTTTTTTATATATATAAAAGAAAGTGTGAGAACTTACATAATTTTTATCTGTTAGATTAATATTGAACATTTTGTTACTTGTACTTGCGAGTGATCAATGAACAATTAATATATATTTTTAGTCTCAGAAACGATCTTATTTTAGTGACAAGAATAATCTGCTGCCACATAATTTGTTATAATTATTTCTTTTTTTTACTAAACATTTAAATTTCAGATCCAGATTCCAGGTAAGGAATTAAGAAAGTATCAATCTAAAATGTTAATTTAAACTCATATTTAAAGCCTCTTATGTATTTCTAGTTTTAAGGCGCTCACATGCAAAAAAATGGTTTAAATATTAATTTAAAATATATAATGCTTTGTATTTTTATTCAAAATTCAATTCCCACTATACGGTCTCAAATCCATTAAGATATTAACTTTTTATTTTAGTAATTTTCCCGTATTTATTGCATGTGGGTGTCCGACCCAATCAGTGTTGTGATATGGCTGTATAATTAAATATATATTCCTTAATTTAAAATCCCTTAAACAGTTGTATCACAACAGTATTCAAAATTATTTTACCTTTCAATTTATTTTTATCTCTATATTTTGTACTCTATCATACAACTATGAAAAAATATTGATTAATTATACTCATATTTAGGGAACCATTAACATAAAATTAATCAAAAAACATATACTAAAGACTACGCTTTTCTGTTGTGTCAACTATCAATAGCAGCTACTTTACTAACAGTAGCGACACCTAGATATAATTCTCAAGGCATTATGGCATTTTCAAACGTTTCATCCATTGGAGTTTTATCTCCTTCTTTCTAACTCTATGCTTTAGAGTCAAAATTTTAATTACAACGTAATGTCCTCATGGACGATAAAAGGGTAGCTTTACTTTTACTTTCTATGTCATCTGAAGAGGCTTTGGACACAGTCATTATAGGCAAATTTATTTTTCTACCCGGAACCCCTTCTGCATATATGTCGAATTCTCTGTGTTCTACCTGAATAAATTTAGCCCTTGGGCCCATTTGCTGGTGCGAGGTAGTTGTCACTGGCGGGCGGTACATTGGGCGTAACTGCTTGAGGTCCAAAGGACCACATGATTTTTCGATGTGTGTGGGAATTCTTTATTGTCCCATCATAAATTAATTAGAATTTAACATCAAGTCTTGGCGTCAGCCGGTCTGCTGTACTGTTAGCTGGCGCTAACCTTTTATTGCACAATCATCGACTTGACGTTTGGTTTATATTTCTTGGTACCACACTTGGTACCACATCCTAATATGAAGTATTCGACAACTGTCAAAGTCTGTCATGTGTGTCATCACAAATATATTTCAGCCTTTATTTTCACACTGAATTGGTTGGCTTTAGCTTAATTATTACCCTAAAAAATAAGTTCGT
The DNA here is from genome assembly GCA_951213105.1 of Amaurobius ferox. Taxonomy (NCBI): domain Eukaryota; kingdom Metazoa; phylum Arthropoda; class Arachnida; order Araneae; family Amaurobiidae; genus Amaurobius; species Amaurobius ferox. The sequence goes on from OX578133.1 coordinate 20,331,327, forward strand.
TAAAAGCTGTATAAAACAGAAAATAATTTGTGTTTTAAGCTGCTTTTAAAGAAGTTGTTTTTGTTTCATTCCTTTGGCAGCAGTTTGTCATATGGATATATTCACCGGCTTCCAAAAGTTAAGCGCATCAACAAAAATGGAAAAGTAAAGCTTTGATTAACTCAAAATTGTACATGAAGGTAGTAAATGTGTTTATGCATTAAAGAAAACAAAAATTATGTGCAAAGATGAAAAAAAATATTTACCTTCCGTAAGTTATATGATGACGTCACATTTGGGTCATTAACAAAATTATGTTTAAAGGCAAACAAACCAAACAAAACTTATATGGTATGTGACCATCCCGGACCTTCACACAAACTTTACAACGATTTTCCATGCTTTCAATGAGGTGATCAACCACCACAGATGCGACCAATGACCATTCCTCTAATAGGGCAGTTTCCAAATCTCTAAGACTGGCTGAAGGAGGTAAACGCTAAAAGACAGCACGCCCGCGGGCATCCCAAAGGTTTTCAATGAGATTAACGTCGGGGAAATACGCCGGCCACTCCATACGAGAAATGCCCTCACTCTCCAGGTATTCATCAACGATGTTAGCTCGACGAGGACGGGCATTATCGTCCATAACGAGGAAATCAGGGCCAACTGCTGCAGCGTAGAGTCTCGCAATGGGGTCATCCCGATACCGCGCAGCCGTCACAGAACAGCCTTTAAAGATGTGCAGCTCTGTGAGATATCCCATTGAAATTCCAGCCCACACCATGACGCTACCACCTCTGAATGCGTGATGTTCTGAATGCGTGATGTCCTTGGCCTGATTGCGTATGCCTCGTTCTCTACAGACCCTTACACGTTTATCATCTGATTCCAGGGCAAATCTGGACTCGTCCGTGAACAGGACGTTGCACCAATCTGAAATAGTCCAATTGGCATGTTGACGACAACACTTTAATCTTGCCCCTCTGGCTTTTTTTTTTTTGGATGGTTAGTGGAACACAAAAACTTAGTACTCGGGCGTACAATCCTTTCACGTGGATCTTTCGGCGCACAGTACTGGCAGATATTGTCTTACCAAGTGCCGCTGCAACCAAGGATGCAGCAGTTGTGAAAGTCGCTCGTCGATTCCCCTTGGCTACTATAGGGATCATTAGAGGGGGGTTGTAACTCTTGGACTACCGGGAACAGGTCTCCGGATAACTGTTTGACTTGTTTGGAATTGTTTCCATAATCGGGAAATTACCAAATGATCAACGCCAAAGAAAATAGCGACATCTTTGGTTGACTGTCCTGCTTCAATGCGTCCGACAGCACTCCAGCGCTCACTATCTGTCATTCGTCTTCTTTCAGCCATAGAAACACGAATATCATCAAAAATAATTCTACAAAAGTTATAAACACTTCGTATCGGTATTTAAATGCACCTCCCCAAACCCTTCAGAATGCTGGCGTCTTCAACGACTGCCTAATTAGCATATATCCGGACAGTCAATCGTGATTGGCTGTAACATATGATATTTCCATACTGACATCTACATCCTCAGCGATTTTCAGCTACTCAAATTCAAATACGCTTTCTAAAAATCAAAATTTGCATTGCGGGCTTAACTTTTGGAAGTCGGTGTATTTATTGTTATACAGATGTATTTTTTGGTGGCAAAAAATGTTGCCATAGTGTTGTTTTTGTAGACAATTTTGTATTTAAAGCATCTATTTCTCGGGATCTGCTATAGATATAGCTTAGATGACGACTGATATGGATTCAGCAGCAAATTATGGATGGGTTAGAAGGTTCAATAAAAATTTCCATTTCCGCTTCAAAAGCCTTTATTTTACTTGAAACTTATATTCCTCAAAATTGACTATATATAGAGCTTAGATGATAATTGATATGGAATTAGCATAAAATTCTAAAGACAGTAGAATGGTTCACTAAGAATTCTCACTTCCAGTTTCTTTCTGCTTCCAATTCAAAAATTTTCATTAAAACATATAATTCTCAGGATTGGTTATAGACTGAGTTTAGATAATGACTGATATGGATTCAACATCAAATTTTAGAAAGGGTTAAGGGACTCAACAAAGATTCCCACTTCCAGTTTTAGCGATGTCACTTCCGTTTCAAAAATTAATATTTTTCTCGAAACATCTATTTCTTGAAATCTGTTATACACATTGCTTAAATGTTGACTGATTTGCATTCAGCATTATACCATAGAGGAGGTAAATATTTTTACTTCCGGTTCTTTCTCCACTCCCGGTCCAAAAAATTTTCTTAAAACGTGTATTTCTCAAGATTTGCTATAGATAAAGCTTACATGATGACTGATATGAATTTAGTATAAAATTGCGGAGGAGCTCGGGAGCTTTACTAAATATTTCCAATTCCGGAATTTCTTCATTTCCGGTTCAAAAAATTTACTTGAGACATCTATTCCTTAGGATTGCTACAGATAGAGCTTAGGTCATGACTGATATGGATACAGAATTTAATTTCATAAGAGGTAAAAGTTTAATTCTGGTTCTGGAGCTATCACTTACGATTTTTTCGGAAAATTCGTATGATTGCACAAAGTATGCGAAAGAGAATGCTTGATAGTTTCGTAAAGAAGGAAGTTTACACACTATTTGCTAGCATGTGAAAACTCCATCATAAATTTCTTGGCAAGTATGCATATAGTAAAATAATAGGATCAAGCAACATGGCAATATTTTGAAGTGTTCCAAACATTCTAACATTGAAAAATATTTAGAATTTTCAGGTGTGCCTAAAGGCCCTTCAACTGTCAACTTGGATTCCGAATTCAAAAATAGGTAGTGCACGCTTTTCAATCAAGATTATCGTACGCTTCTCTTATTCCTTTAATATTTTTAAGATTGGAGATGTCAGCACAAAGGCACTCCTAAGAACTGCGGAATTCTTAGGAGTCTAGCAGTGGGAGGTGAAAGTCCTTACAAGAAAAATTTAATCTCGATTCAAAACATGCGGAAAGTGAGAAATGTCATAATATAATGTTGAGTTCAATATTTTGGGGGAATTCGGAGATATAATAATTCATTGGATTTTCTAAATAACTGATAAGATAATTAATTTTATATTAGAAAAATATATTTTCATCCTAATATCCAGTTTCAGCTTTTCAAAAATGTATCTCTGCTTTAGTATCTCTGCATTTAGTTTTCATTTTCCTATAACTTTTGTTCGAAAACAAATTTTCAGTTGCATACTTGTCAAATTCGTATATATCCTTGTACTAAAGATACTAGAGTGAAAAATGATGATGACAGATGCTAAATAATTTCAGTATCTTATCAGATTTTGACAATTTAAAGTTAATTGATTTAAAAAAATTTAAATAATGTCCCATATTTACCTGCTAAAAATGTATTGAAAGTATTAAAGCATTTAAATTTTATTTTCATTAAGCAATAAAAATTAGTATAAATTTAGAATACTTTCATATAACTAACCCGCCATGTGAGAGGGATGCATAAAGTATTTATAATATTCCCTACCATCCACTGGCAACACTTAAGCACCTAAATTCCCTAGATAAACATAGACTATGCACCTATACCGATTAAAGTTATAACTAGAAAATGTACCTGTGGGACACATTTAAAAATAATTGCTTAAAGTTAAAGTTTTAAATATTAAATTCATTTAGATGATGACATGGCCGTTATTTCTCATATAGTGGATTTAGTTATTTAATCGTACATTGCTAGTTGTGCCGCTATAAACCCTCCAATTATTTTACCTTTCGTGTGAGTCCTGTAAAGGAATAATTAATTAATAAAATGCTAAATTAATCACACCATTTAAACTTAAACAATAAAACATGTATTAACATCATAAATCTTAATTAAATTCAATTACACTATTTAATTATATTATTTCAGCGGAGGGGATATGTGTGTGACCAAAATGGAAAATTCAAATATTGGTTATGACCAGATATCATTTCAATGGGCACATACCTTCAAGTCTGTCTTGGACTTTGTCAGCATCTGTATTTAATGTCGTTCATTTACAGCATTAACTCTTGGTGGCTCCCACACGTAAATTCGTTGAACATATTGTCTACTGAAACTCTGCACTCGCACGTATTTCATTCTCTTAGTATATCAATTCATCGCTGTAGTATTTGCACAAGTCATAATGTCGAAGTTATCTGTTCCAAGTCTAAGTCAAAATTCCATCGTTGTCTGCTGGTAAGCTCTTAAGTCAAAATTCAATAATTGTCTACTGGTATGCTCTTAAGTCAAAATCTCCATCGTTTCTGTTCTCGTTCTCGGGTCACAGGCTGTGGTTCCCTCGGTGGGGGGGGGGACTCCTCCTTCTCTTCCATTTGGCTCTTATTGGTTACTCCTTTACCCAATGGCCCCATTCCCCATCTCGTAAGGCCCAGCTCAGCCCCTCTGGTATGGTACCCCTAAATTTATAGTCTTCTGACCTTTAGGTTCACGGAGTGATAAAAATCGGTGCCAGCCAGACTGCACGCTTTGTCCGCCGTTTTTGCCACCATAAATTTCATACATAAAAGTGTCTCATCAAATGTGAGATCTATTTCTGGTCTCACAGTACCCAATGTTGCTCGGGATTTAAAGCAGAGATTCAATGAATTCATTCATTAAAATTTTCAAAAGACTGATATTGGATAAATGATTCCCTGCTGCAAATTACAGGAAACACCTGTTACAAGTAAATATTAAATAATCTTACTTTAATGGATTTCTGTAAAAACTTGACATCTGCGGTCTTTTTCCTGGTTTCTCAGTTTGACATTTCATCAGGTGCCAGACCGCTGCTTCAAAACCCACAATTCCATGTCAATGAGCAGAGAATATTAGTTCATGTTTACAGCAGGAAATTTAGCTTTAAAGATAACACAATAAAAATGTATTTTCTATATAAAAATCTAAGTAAATTTGGTATTTCAAAATGATTTTACATGTTGTTATCCAGAAAAGTGGCAGCTGGCAGTGTACTTTTCAACTTAAAAACATTGTGCAGTGGATCTTGTCCCTCATTATTTCGCATTGAGATAAGTAAACTACATTATGTAGGGAGTCATGTGATGCCCACATCACACTTATGTAAGTTTCACTAGCCTAGGTTTTCAATTTTAGATGATAGTCCCATTTTGTTACGTAATTGATATACAAACCTTTGTAGAAGACAAACCTAAAGACACTGGACCGTAATTCGCTAATAAAATGCATGAAAAGAGTCATGACGTGCGTTAATGATGTAACGACGTAAATTAATTCAGTGAAAATGTTTGTTATATAGAAATGTCCCTCGAGATAAAACTGTGTACCGAGGTTCAGCTCTCATTGTGGTCTGGAAACCGAAAACGAGTCCGTCAAACATGGCGTAAGTAGAGGACATAATGATGTAGAGTGAAAACTTGATAGATGAGAGTGTTCCTCGAGAAGAAACTATATGCCGAGTTTCAACTCTTTACGTGCTCAAGGAGCCGAGAACTAACCCTTCCTTGATGGGCTAGTTCTCGTTTTTCATTTTCATCAAAGATTTTGAATGAAAATACAGACAAAGAGGTAATAAGAATTATAGATAAAAATAAACCTGTCAAACTGCAATAATAATTTTCGATGCAAATTTCTGATTTGTATAAAATAATTGAAGACAGTGTCCACTCATTAACATGCAAACTAGTAAGCCAGATTAACTTAAAAACCAGCAGAGAAAGGGGCAATTAATGTAAATCAATTAATGTAAGCAATTAATGTAAATCATTTGAGACATCTTCCTAAAATGTCGCTTTGTTTTAAATTATCATGGAATTTCAGTTTATATTCTTCCAGAAATACCTAAGTTACCTATTAATATCTCATTTGCAAAAGTCAATATTCCATGCAGAATTTTAGCGCAATTATTTCAAAGTGGGAAAAGCTGTTAATTTGCCTGGATAAAGCATTCGTCTATCCCATCTAGTCTGGAGGTTTAATGTTTAAACTAGTATATAATGATGCAAAAACTTTCAAATTAAATATGGCGAACGAAATTGCAAATCGATGAGTTCAAAAGCCTTGTTAAGCATTTGATTATGCAATGTTAAGCATTTGATTACTTACAAAAAAATTAATTTTTGTCAAGAAAGTTTAAATTTGTGAATATTTAGAGACCAATGGAGAACGTTTGAAGAATGAATAGAGAATGAATAGAGAAATAGATAAAGAATAGATGAAGATAAGTATGAATAGAAACTAGAGAATGAGAATATACAAATAGTTGAGTGTTTTGCATTCATTCTATAGAAACGAGAATTCATTCGAAGTTAAAAGCCAACTACATCGAAGTTTAACTTAGGGTTCAAATTCGTAAAGATTTTATGATTCGTCCAGTTTATAATTTTTTATTCGTCCAATTTGATGATTTTTTTTACCATTTTGGAATAAAATGTAGTTTCTATGTTTCTGATTCATGCCAAAATCTAATCAGTACTAGGGGAACCCACAAATGACTCACCAAATTACATACGTTGCACATACGTTGACATACGGATACATACGTTGCACATACAGACAGACACACACACACACACATAAAGCGACACACGAACTTCCAGTCAATTTTTTTCCCCAAGTTCTAAAGTGCTCGAAACGCCCAGTTTCGTCGAAAACTCGAGTTCCAATTTTCGACACGATTCCAATAATTTCCTGTTTCTCAATATTGGAAAGTAAAAATATGATGCGAGCAACACATGACATTCCCTGAAGACTCATATTCACGTTCTCTTTATTTCTTCAATAATTAATTAAATTCAGTTTAATTGCACAAAATAGCAACCATGTTTTTTTTAATTACACTGAATTATTTTAAATTACATTTAATTCAATTTTCGTTTTCATTTGGTAACTGGATTTATTTTCAAATATGGCGTAGCAAAAATGAGAAAAATCTAAAATATCTCGAGAACGGCTAGCCCTAGAGTAATGGGGTTGCTTATTCTTTTGGTCGTCAAAACGTACGTATAAAATAAGCATTTAATTGATATATTTGAGCATACGTAGCCTCTTATTTCTGAATTTAACAATTTTTGCGGATCATTTTGTAAAAAAAGGCAGGTTTTTTTTGTCCGAATCGTATCTAATCTGATTAGGATACCTCACAAGAGATTGATCTACCAAATTTTGTGAAATTTGGTCTATTAGTTTTTCAGCTAGAGTGAATACATGCTATTTTTGCGGGCCATTTCGCAAAAAAGGGCGAGTTCTTTTATTCCGAATAGTACCAAAATCTAATCAGCAGCAGGGACACCCACAAAGGACTTAAGTACCAAATTTTGTGAAATTTGGTCAATTAATTTTTCAGTTAGAGTGGATACAAAATTTGCACAGACAGTCACACACACACAAACGACACGCTAAAGATAATTTTTCGTATTCTAGAGGTCCTAAAACTAGTAGATCATTCGAAGTTAAAGGCCAACTACATCGAAGTTTAACTTAGGGTTCAAATCCGTAAAGTTTTTATGATTCGTCCAGTATATAATTTTTTATTCGTCAAGTTTGATGATTTTTTAGACCATTTTGCAATAAAATGTAGTTTCTATGTTTCTGATTCATGCCCAAATCTAATCAGCACTAAGGAAACCCACAAGTGACTCACCAAATTACATACGTTGCACATACGTTGACATACGGATACATACGTTGCACATACAGACAGACACACACACACACACACACACACACACACATAAAGCGACACACGAACTTCCAGTCAATTTTTTTTCCAAGTTCTAAAGTGCTCGAAACGCGTAGTTTCATCGAAAACTCGAGTTCCAATTTTCGACACGATTCCAATAATTTCCTGTTTCTCAATATTGGAAAGTAAAAATATGATGCGAGCAACACATGACTTTCTCTGCAGACTTATATTCACGTTCTCTTTATTTTAATTCAATTTAATTCACTTTTAATTCAATTTAATTCACTTTTAATTCAATTTTCGTTCTCATTTGGCAACTGGATATATTTTCAAACGTGGCATAGCGAAAATACGATAAACTAAAATATCTCGAGAACGGCTAGTTCTAGTGTAATGAGGTTGACCTTATTCTTTTTATCGTTAAATATTAAGTATAAAACAAGCATTTCATGGATATATTTGAGAATACGTAGTTTTTATTTCATATTTTGATGATTTTTGCCTGCCATTTCGCAAAAAAGGCAGGTTATTTTTTACCGAATCGTACCAAAATCTAATCAGCACCAGGGTAACCCACAAGTGACTTTTCTACCAAGTTTTGTAAAATTTGATCTATTAGTTTTGCAGCTAGAGTGGATACAGGCAATTTTTGCGGACCATTTCGCAAAAAAAGGCGGGTTCTTTTACTCCGAATCGAACCAAAAACTAATCAGCACCAGGGTCACCTACAAGTGACTTACCAAATTTTATGAAATTTGGTCCATTAGTTAGTTTTGAATTAGAGTGGATACATACATTGCACAGACAGACAGACATACTGACAGATATACATACACACACACAGACGTCATGCTAAAAATCGTTTTTTCGTATTCTAGAGGTCCCAAAACGTGTAGATTCGTCGAAAACTCGAGTTGTGATTTTTAGTATGATTCCAATACTGTCCCTATATATTACCATGTATTGCAGGGAAAGAAAAAATCTGATGTGGGCAGCACATAACTTTCCCTGCAGACTCAAATTCATTTTTTCTTTATTTCTTTAATAATTCATTAAATTGAGTTTAATTGCACACAATAACACAAAATTTGCCTTTATAATTCAATTTTTGTTTTTATTTGGTAATTGGACATTTTTCCAAATGCGGCATAACAAAAATGCGAAATATCTCAAATATCTCGAGAGCGGTTAAACGGTTAGTCCTGGAGTAATAGAGTTATTCTGATTCTTTTCCTCGTCAAAAATTACGTATAAAACAAGTATTTAATTGAATCATTTGAACATTTGTAGTCTTTTCTTCAAATATTGTCAATTTTTGCGGACCATTTCGTAAAAAAAGCTGGTTCTTCTTTTCCGAATTATATCAAAATCTAATCAGCACCAGAGTGTCCTACAATTAACTTATCTTCCAAATTTTGTGAAATTTGGTCAATTAGTATTTCAGCTAGAGTGGATAACATCCGAGTTTTGCGGGCCATTTAGCAAAAAAAGACGGGTCCTTTTTTTTCCGAATCATGCCCAAAACTAATCAGTACCAACGTTACACCCAAGTAACTTACCTATTAAATTTTATGAAATTCGATCCATTAGTTTTTGAGTTAGAGTGGATGCATACATTGCACAAACAGATAGACAGACGGACAGACAAACAGACGTCACGCAAAAATTGTATTTTCGTATTCTAGAGGTCACAAAAGGTGTAGATCCGTCGAAAACTCGAGTTGCGATTTCCGGCATGATTCCAATACTTTCCCTATAAATTACCACATATTGCAGGGAAAGTAAAATGTATACAGTCTTTGCTTTTTATTATATAGAAGAAGATTCAATTGATTAAGTGAAAGACCATCTCACTAATGATATACCAATGTATTTTGTTTTTAAAACTTTTCTATCGTGTGCAGTAATGATAAGGACATTCAAGTTCATGAATAAAGGATATCATGTCTTGTAACAAACTCACTCTTTCGAAACAGACACATCAAGATTCAGTGTTTAGAATTGCAAATATTAGAGTTAGAATATTAGAAGTGTACTGTTATTGCATTCTTGCCTCAACATACCGTGCTATTTGCTGTAAAATTTGTAGTAAAATGTCCTCTAATTTGATTTGCAACCTCGTGTACATTTGCCTCGTGATTGATTGCAAGCCTGTCCGTGTTATATAATATTAAATAATATACTATGTAAATATAATAAATATTATACTAGTGTAATATCCAGTATACTTTTTACTTTCCCTGCAATACATGGTAATGTATAGGGAAAGTATTGGAATCATGTCGAAAATCACAACTCGAGTTTTCGATGGATCTACGCATTACGAGACCTCTGGAATACGAAAAATCTATTTTTACGTGACGTCTGTGTGTGTGTCTGTGTATCTCTCTGTGTGTCTGCCTGTGTGTCTGTCTGTCTGTCTGTGGACCGAGGACTAATGGACCGAATTTCATAAAATTTGGTAGGTAAGTCACTTCGATGTGATCCATGGTCTGATTAGTTTTTGGTACAATTCGGGATAAAAGAACCGAAATGGCCCGCTAAAATGGCCTGTATCCACTCTATCTGAAAAAATAACGCATCGAATTTCACAAAATTCGGTAGTTAAGTCGCTTGTGGGTTACCCTGGTGCTGATTAGATTTTGGTACGATTCGGAAAAAAAGAACCTGCCCTTTTTTGCGAAATGGCCCGCGAAAAACGTCAAAATCTAAAATAAAAAACTACATATGTTCAACTTTATCCATTAAATGCTTGTTTTATACGTAATTTTTAACGATGAAAAGAATAAGACCAACTCCATTACACTAGGACTTGCCGTTCTCGAGACATTTTAGTTTTTTTGTATTTTCTCTACGCCACCTTTAAAAATAAATCCAGTTACCAAATGAGAACTAAAATTGAATTAAAAGTGAATTAAATTTAATTAAAATAAAGAGAACGTGAGTATAAATCTGCAGGGAAAGTCATGTGCTGCCCACATCAGACTTTCCCTGCAATACATAGAAATGTATAGGGAAAGTATTGAAATCATGCTGAAAATCGCAATCGGGTTTTCGATGGATCTACACATTTTGGGACCTCTAGAACATGAAACTATTTTGACGTGACGTCTGTATGTGTGTCTGTCTGTCTGTGCAATGTATGTATCCACTCTAACTCAAAAACTAACGGTCCTAATTTCATAAAATTTGGTAGATAAGTCACTTGTGTGTGACCCTGGTGCTAATTAACTTTCGATACGATTCGGTAAAAAAGAACGTGCCTTTTTTTTATAAATGGCCCGCAAAAATTGTCTGTATCCACTCTAACTGGAAAACTAATTTGTCAAATTTCACAAAATTTGGTGGTTAAATCATTTGTGGTATACCCCGGTGCTGATTAGATTTTGGTACGATTCTGAAAAGAAGAACCTGTCTTTTTTTACGAAATGGTCAGCAAAAATCGCCGAAATCTAAAATAAAAGACAACATATGCTCAAATGTATCAACTAAATGTTTGTTTTATACATATTTTTTGACGATGAAAAGAATAAGACCGAACCCTATTACTCTAGGACTAGCCGTTCGCGAGATATTTTAGTTTTTTTCGCATTTTTTTCCACCCCGGTTTTGAAAATAAGTTCAGTTACCAAATTAAAATGAAAGCTGAATTAAAAGGGTAATTTTAATTAATTATTCGTGTTATTTAGTGCAATTAAAAACTCAATTTAATGAATTATTAATGAAATAAAGAGAATATTAATTTAAGTCTGCAGGGAAAGTCATGTGCTGCCACATCATATTTTTACTTTTCAATATTGAGAAACAGGAAATTATTGGAATCGCGTCGAAAATTGGAACTCGAGTTTTCGACGAAACTACGCGTTTCGAGCACTTTAGAACTTGGAAAAAAAATTGACGGGAAGTTCGTGTGTCGCTTTATGTGTGTGTGTGTGTGTGTGTGTGTGTGTGTGTGTCTGTCTGTCTGTCTGAATGTGCAACGTATGTATCCGCATGTCAGCATATGTGCAACGTATGTAATTTGGTGAGTCACTTGTGAGTTTCCCTAGCGCTGATTAGATTTTGGCTGCTCACATCAGATTTTTTTTATGCAAGTACACTTATAGGGGCAAATACGAATCTAACTTTATTGTTTTTACTAAACGTTTTTTGAAACACTTACTTCTTAGGATCTACTATATAGAAATTAGAGGATGACGGATTTTCACTAAGGATTTTCACTTCCGGATTTAATTTCTGGATTTAGATTTTACATTTTACTTGCCAAATCAAATTAAAGTTTTTTTATTTTTTTTTTTTTTATTTTGTGCGAAATGGCAAAAATCGCCAAAATATGAAACACAATATTAATGTTCTTTCTTAAATGAATTAATTAAATGTTTGTGTTATACGTGATTTTTAATGACAAAACGAATAAGACCAACCTCATTACACTAGGATAGATCATTCTCGAGATAGTATAATGGCTTCGCAATTTTGAGGAACTGACGATGTTTTTCACTGTCGTTATAAAAGTATTCGGTGGAATTTTCTACAATTTGGTAGGTGAGTTTTTTTATGAATTTCCCAAGCTCTGATTAGATTTTGGTACAATTCGATAAAATGGAACTAGCCTTTTTTACAAAATGGCCCGCAAAAATTTTTAAATCATAAATGAAGAACTAAGTATGCTTAAAAGGTCATCATATGCTTAAAAGGTTATCATTAAAGGTTTTCTACTTTCCTCACATACAGAGTATAATGCACAACAAAAGTATTGTGACAGGGTCGAAGATTCGAATTCGACTTTTTGACGGAAGTGCACATTTCAAGCAATCCTGAACTCGATTCAAGCTCGATAAACCCTTGAACTCGAAACCCTGAACTCGATTCTAATGACTGCGTATACGTGTGTTTGTGTATATGTGTGTTAGTGTTTGTGTTTGTGAGACGGTATATGTCATAACAAATCCAGCGTTTTGAATGTAATTTTGTAAGATTATTATGATCCATAAATACTGAAACCCTAGTGAAACCATGAATACTGAAGATCCATGAATACTGAAACCCTATTCGAATAAATGCGAATCCCCCCCCCCGATCCCCCCTCCGCTCAATTTTCAAGTTATTTGGGGAAAAAGAAATCATAAGAAACCAGGACATTCACTAATGTTAAATAAATAATAATTTTGTACGTATTTTTTTTTATTCTAAAGCGAATGACACAAACATTAGAACTCTAGCTTGAACCGTTCTTAAGATATTACACGTTTTTCAAATAAATGTATCTAAAAATTACATAAAAATGAATGGTAATAAGTATCATCAAATATGTAACACTTGGCGAAATATTTAGATAACCTTGGCGACTAATTTGGCAATATATCGCCAACTTGACAACTTCTAAACGTGGGGCCGAATTTAAGAAAATGACGCCAAATTGATTAAATTAACATAGTTTAATATATTGGAGTATATTGCTTACCAATTGTCATGTTATATTTGCGAGAAATATAAGTTAATTGGATACTTCAAAATAATTTTACATGTTATCATCCTGAAAAGCCAGTGTACTTTTCTACGTTATGAACATTGTACTGTGGATCTTGTCCATTTTTTGCATTGAAATAAGTAAAATACTTGCATTATGTAGGGAAAAGCATGTGCTGCCCACATCAGATGTTTTATACATAAATTTTAAGGACAAAACGAATAAGACCAACTCCATTACTGTGGGACGAACCGTTTTGGAGATAATTAAGTTTTTTTAAATTTTGAGGAGATGGCGAGCTTTAAAATGCACTAAGTTGTTGAATAATATATGAAGACGTATTAAAACTCCAAACTGGGTGTAATATGTGTGTTGGTTTCCATGCCAATTTGAGAAATTAAAGTCAATTTAATGGATTATGCATTTGAATCTGTAGGGAAAATCATGTGCTACCCACAACAGTTTTTAATATTTTGGCGTAATTATATATGATTAACATGCTTAACAAAACAGCGTATACGTTGTTATATCCATCTGAACGGTTTTGATAAGGAAATCTACAATTAAAAAATGAAATGGTCTTTGCATTCGTTATTTTAATAAGAGGAATCCATTAAGGATTAAAATGATTAATTAAATAAGTTTATGAAATAAAATGTACGTTACATAGAAAACAAACAAATTTTAGATAATTATGTTTAATATACAAAATAAAGAATCGTTATAAATAAACAAATGAACACAATTTCATGAGTTGATATTTAATTTTAAATTTCGGAGAAATGCTTCTTTCATTAGCTTTTAGTACATTTACGAAAAATCTGATGTAGGCAGCACATGACTTTATCTACATAATGCAACAGCTTTATTTCTTTCAATGCGAAATAATGATGGGCAAGATCCATGGGACAATGCTTTGAATGTTGAAAAGTACACTGACATTGGGCGTTGTTCTGGATGATAACATGTTAAACTAATTTGAAGTACCAAATTAACTTAAATTTGTCTTTTCCTGGTGAATGGAACGATCCCGATCCACGGAATTGATGTTAATAGATTTGCAGCATAATATTTGCTTGATTATTTCCAGAAATATCAAGATCCATGTGAAAAGGTAAAATAATATCTCGAGAACGGTTCATGACAATTATTAAACAATATAAACCATTTATTTGTGTCCATTTATGTATTTTTGTTGTGTATCATGTCCTCTGGTCCGGTGTACCTAGATTGCATAAGTGGTCTGAGCAGCCTATGTGCCTGCTAAAAGGTTGCTTATTGGCAAATGCTGCACAGCAGTACAGAAGCGCTTATTTAGTGCGTACGCGTATGTTTTGTTTATTTGCTTAAAATCTTAAATAGCAAAAGAAGAGAAGAGATGTGTGTTTGTGTGGGGGAGATCTAAGTGTCATACGGCCCTGAAATTTGGTAAACAGGTACATCAGAACCTGGAAAGGTGCACCTTGGCTTTTTCTTTTATTCGAATTATAGTTTTTCAGTTATTTCATGTTTTAGAATCATTTTGAGCGATTTTTACACATATCGGTTTTATGGCGACCAAAAATATTATCACAGAGTTTTAATCTTAACACTATCGAAAAGATCAAAGACTGTTCTTTCTAACGGTGTTTGAACCAAATCTGCAGGGCAATGCCTTCATATTTATCTTTTAAATTCATCGATATTTACATTTTTTTTTATTTTTGCAAGTTATCTGATACCTGTGTCGTTGCATCCAAAAAAGTAACATTAGCACAATTCTATAGTTTGGAAAAAAAAGTCGCGTGTATATCTTCGAATTCTATCAAAACAAAAGTTTAATCAATACGTAATTTAATTTTTGGTGTTTTTTAAGCGAACACACAAAAGCAATAAACGCATTTTATCGGCTCCTTGAGTATCTACGTTTCTACATTCTGCTATCTGTTATATGCGACTGCGCATAAGCTTAAACCTCTACTAGAGAAATTACGCTGTTTTGAATCTTTCATTTATTTTATCCTTGCTTTGCAGAGAATGTGTATTTTATTTTTAATGTTTTGCGGTTAGCATGCGTTTTGAAATTGAGTTGTATTACCTGTAAATGTGTTATTTAAGTAGTGGGCGCTTATTTACGAGCTAGGCAACGCAAGGAAATTCGTTAGAGTGAAAAATGAAAGTCTCCTTTATTGCGATATGAAATATCAAAAATCAGACTATTTTGGGAATGTTTTCAATCAAATCATCTTTAACATTATTTTTAATTACTGATATACAAATAAAGTTTCAAGTTACAAATTTTTGAAACTTGCTTTATCTGAATTATGTATTTCAGCAATTACTTTTTTAAAAGCAAAATCAATGATTTGGTTTATGAACTTTAGTTTAAATGTATAATTAAACCATTCATACCTTCCACCATTTTGAAGACATCAAATATCTAAACATTCCATTTCTTTCATTTCTTCAATAGAATTGCAGAAGGAAAAACTAGAATAGAAAAACAAGTTGCATTATCAAAATAAACGACTTAAGTGTTTCGCAAGATAAACTGAAGAATTTATTGAAAGTCAAAAGAACATCTGCGTTACATTATAAAAAAGATAGGAACGTGATTTTTTCTCCAAAGAATTCTCAGCTTGGGCGAGATAGTTTTGTTTATTTATAAAAATGTTTGTAGTGATCAACGTCGAATCAAATTTCATTTGCTTGATTCTTTCTCCAGGATTCCGTGATGTCACGTGCTAATTTTATTGTTCCACATTCAGTATCCATAAACTTTATGTTTTGCAACTTTTAGAGTTTCTAGCGCTATTGCAATCTTACTAAAATATGAAGATAATTTTTAAAATACGAGGGAAAAAAATAAACATTAATAAAGCAAAATATAACAGCTAAAAGCAATAACTTCTTGGCATTTTTCAAATGCCAGTAATAACTCAGAAAGCAACTGCCAAATGTATCCGAAGCTATTGATAGCAATGAATAAGTTGCAATGTATTTCAGTTTATTATAATTTTAGCAAATGGAAGATTTTCAATATTTAGAACGTGAGAGTTGCACAATGTCTAAAACATCAAGTTGCAACTGATATCTTAGTAGTAGCATCTTTCACGAGAAATGCTCGGCAAACTCGCGTGTCCAGATGTGCGATACAAACCACCGTTAAGAAATATCAGGGAACTCGCACCATTGATGAGAGTGGCAGGCCGCTAAGGCTAATTAATAATGTTAAATAAATAATCATTTAGTACGTATTTTTTTATTGTAAAACAAATGACATAAACGATAGAAAGCTAGCTTGAACCGTTTTTTCAAATAAATGTATTTAAAAATTACATAAAAATAAATAGTAGTAAGTATCATCAAATATATAACACTTGGCGAAAAATTTAGCGACCTTGGCAACTAATTTGTTGAAAAATCGCCAACTTGACGACTTCTAAATGTGGGACCGAATTTGAGAAAATGACACCAATTGAATAAGAAAAAGGAAGATTTCAATATTTAGAACGTGAGATTACCACAAGGGCCAAAATATTAGTTGCAACTGATATCTTAGTTGTAGTATCTTTCACGCGGAAATTGCTCGATAAATTCGCGTGTTCAGATGTGCGATACAAACCATTGCTAAGAACTATCAGAGAACTCACACCATTGATGAGAGTGGCAGGCCACTAAAGCTCATTAAAGCAAGTGAGAAATACCTTAGACTCCCATCTTTAAGAAATTTGGGATTATCCAATGTTCATCTTGCATTTTAAGTTACTCTAGTATACCCATCAAAAATACGGAGAACATTTGTGAAAAATGGTCTGCATATACTAGCGTCATTAAAATAACATTTATGGAAAGGTTCCAATACTCTGTAATATTTGTGTAGAAAAATGTAAAATCTGCAAATTCCCTGTAAAGAAACGTAATATTTGCAGATTTTCAGTAGAAATTTGTTGTGATGAGTTTAGAAATTCAAACTTACCATAACACTTTTAATCATGCACTGAAAACTATCCTTTTGCAACGAGGACATTTTCTCTCAACTTTCAGGTGGTCATGGGAACGGGACTTTCACAGAATCTAAACAAAGACGAAGGTCCTAAAAAGTCATAAAAACTTCAATTCTCTCTCCCTCAAACCTATTATACTTCACTTTATGTCACTGGAATAATGCAGGAAATGCAAGACCGCCCACATCTATTACAATCCAGGGAATCTTTCCCTATTTTTGCAACCATTTAGCTGTCAAGAACCAGCAATTAAACTCAATTCCGCTTAGATTTATGAAAAGGGCTTTCATCTTACACTTTCTACCATTTTGTGCAGGGTCATTTTTTTTTTGTTATATTTTATTTTCCAACAGCCTTCAGCGAAAACACTTCAGGGCAGTGGAATAGAACTTTTCACCCCTATTCTACTATACGTTAATCGGAATGACATCATTTGGTCTATAACCAATAGCAGGTACTGCCACGTCCTTCTTCCCAGCATTCCTAGAGTAAAGCTGGCCATTTTTTTTTATTTTTTTAGTCTGTTGCTTTTAGCTCAACATGTAAGCATGCTTTCATTTGGAGGAAGTTAAGTTCCCCCTTCTCTGGGAAGGGGGGATTTTTTTTTTTTTTAAATGTTTTGTGAAGTTGATTCCATAATATTTTTAGAAAGTTAAAATATTTTTCTTGATGGAGATCAACGTAACAAGAAAGCTTCTCATATCATCATTTTCAGCGAGTCATTCACTATGAATGGCTAAGAATTTAGAAGTCTCGAGGGTAACACGAGAAGGCTTGAGTGAACACGAAAAGGGTAGAAAATAAAATAGCCTGGAAAATAAAGAGTAGTCTAAGTTACTCTAATCTATTAAGAGCTAAAGTATTTAGTGTAGCGGCTTCTTTATCTTAATTTTCGTATCAAATAATCATTTTATTGATAAAGATTTAGAGTGTGTCTGGAATTTTGAATTGAGTATCATCATTATATTGGAACTTCATCTGCTCCATTTAGTGCATGTATCAAGATTTTGTATTGGTAATGCAAAAACATCATCTCTGAAAAACCATTGATATGATTCTTAGTTTTCTTTTACAAGAATTCGTATTTTACAACAAAATACAAAAAAAATAGTGTTACAGATTTTCAAGTGTACCAAGAAAAAATGTTCATTTATAACTGTGAATTGAAAACATTATTTTTATTGATATATTTTACTACATAAATGTCAATTAATATTGTTTTTACAATATAAATATATATATTTTTTGATACATTCATATATCAACTAGCTTGTTCATATTCCATTCCTATTGAAGCATTCCATCTATGGAAGTATACTATCTTACATCTTCTTAAAAATGTTATTACAAACATTAAATTAACAAAAACCTAGGTATCCTTATAAACAACTCCTATCTGCTATTAAAGAACTACAACAACATTTTGTTCTAACTTATGTAGATAAAGCTTCTAGTAATTATGCCATCATTTGTAAAAAATATTATGTTTCTCTGTTACAGAATTATTTAAAAAATAATCAAATTTTTAAACCCAATAATAATCAGTCTTTCAAAATCAAAACTAAAATGCTAAAATTATATATACAATTAAATATCAATTGTAAGTTTTTTAAATTCCCTTATGTTACTTTGGTTCCTAAATTCCACAAGTCACCTCTCAGTTTTAGAACGGTTACTTGTGGACATAATACCTTTACCACTAAAGTTAGTAAGTACTTGCTTAACTGCTTAAATAATTCTCTTAAATTTAAATTAATTCTCTTAAAATCTCTTAAATTTAGTAATTCAGGATATTTAATTTTGAACAATAATTTTGAATTAGTTAATCACCTTAGCAAGCTTCCACAAATTCTTGGTTTCCATACCTTTGATTTTAAAGACCTATTTAATAATATTGTCATTAAAGATTTATATAAAGTTATTATCTCTCTTTATCATGACTATCTATCTTCCAATAATGTTGCATTTAATGTCGAAAACTTTCCGATGCTCTTGCACTTTGCGTTATACAACAATTATATTATCCAAGGTGATAACATTTATTTACAAACATCTGGTGTACCACAAGGTGGCTGTAGTAGTAGTATTCTCGCTAACTTATATCTTTATTATTATGAATGTCATTTTAGCTCTAATTCATATATTATATATAGATATGTTGACGACTTAATTTGTATTATCATTGATGATTCCTATCCAATTAATATTGATTTTTACCCATCTAACCTAGAATTAATTCCTAATGAGCCTAGCGTTAGTCAAACTGTAAATTTTTTAGACCTAAATTTAGATACCCTCAATAATCATGTAATCACCAATCTCTATGATAAAAAAGATTCTTATAACTTCACTATCATAAAGCTGCAATCATATCAATCTTGTAATTCTATTCAATTGTTTAGAAACCACGTGGTAGCAGTGCTCGTGAGTTAATATTTCTGTCCGAGGAATTTTTTTTTTTTTTTTTTTCTGATTTGTAATTCTATTGATTTATTTTTTCTCCTTCCGCTAGCCAGTAGACTGTTCCAATGGTGTCTATAGTTAAATACTATCGCCATTGTCAGAAACTGGCTATTCTATCGGTTTTAATTCGAATTGTATGGCTGTCCTGATGAGAATGCAATTTCGAACTAACCGCCATTTTTTTGTGTAGTATCAATTTATTATTCTCTATGTCTGAATCTTTTATCTTCAGCTAATTATTATTGCCTTTTCTCATTTTTGCCGTATTATCTTTTCATTTTTATTTATATTTATATATACTTTTTATTGTGATTTTTGTATCTTAATATTCTTCTCATCCCCCTTTCAATTGTAGTGATATGTTACCTTCTATTTTTATCCTTAGTCTTGGTCTATAGTTACTCATTTGTAACAGATATGCTAGAGATGGGTTTTTTGTACATATAGTAGTTTATGCATAGTTTTCGATTAAAATCTTTCAATTTATATATATATATATATATATATATATATATATATATATATATATATATATATATATATATATATATATATATATATATATATAATATTAAAAATATTTAATTACATTTCAAACCGATACGTCTAAAGCTTCGCAATATCAAAGGCGCCATGCCTCTCTTTTAATATAAGCTAAAATAGTATTTATAAAGGATGAAGGTATAGATTGAACATAAAAGGATGGGGGGATAAAAATGAAAGGGAAAGAAGTTGAAAAACAAGAAAGGGGGGAAGTACTTACAGGTAAAGCAGGAAATGGCCAGGGGGTATTGTGACCCCCTGTTCCCGGTTAAAGCAGTTTTTAATCCATGGAAACACTCCCGGAGCCACTACCTTCCCGAAGCAATCCCCTGTCCATCAAAACGCCAAGAAACACCAGCAACTTGCCAACTTGCTGGTGTTTCATACCAACTTGCCAAACATATTGAAACCTGTTTTAAAAGAAATTAAAGCAGGCGGCACTGTCATGGTATCAAACAGTTACGAAGTGATTGAAAAATTGTGCACAATACCAGATAAGTTATACTTAAAAAGTTACGATTTCAAAGACCTTTTCAATAAAGTTAATTTAAAAGATTTATGTGATATATTAATCGAAACATATGCAACTTACAAATTGCAATCAACGATCACCATCAACAAATACAAACAATTGATAAAACTCGTATTATACGAGAACATCTTATATAACGGCATATGTTTTACAAGCAGGTACAAGGATTTCCTATGGGAGGCGGATGTTCTTCCATCCTCGCCGACATATACTTAATAAATATGAACACAGAACATATTTACTTAACGAAGTTCCGTTATTTAGGTTCGTGGATGACGTTTTGATTGGTACAATAGATCGTTCATGTCAGTTTGATTTTGGATTCTACCCAACAAACCTGGAACTTATTGAATCTCATAATAAAGCGGAAGAATGTGTGAATTTTTTGGACATCAGTATTTATTATGATACACAGGACTCCATCTGTTTCAAACATTTTATAAGAGAAATACTTTCGATATTGAGATAAATTACAGAATCGATTGGAATTCTAACCTGAGTAACAGTATTATCCGAAACTTTATAATTAACCATCTACAACGTTATAAAAGACTTAATACATCAAAGGAAGGACGTGAGGGATGGGAGAGGAAATTAATAACAGAAGCAGTGAAACAACATTATCCAATTCGTTATCTGAGGCATTATTACAACGCCTGTTATAATAGTGCAAACACCACACGTACTAATTTCAACACGCTGTTGTTATATGTACGCATAGTGCACTTTGATTCGAATGGTACGACTTGATTACGGGAACGTTATTTGTGAGGTGTTATTCATGCTCTTCGTGGATATGTTCCTTCGTTCATTCTACCCGTCCCCATCCGGGACTCTGGTTTTTTGTTTCATTTAAGTGCTAAGTTGCTTAGCGTTTTGATAGACGACGGATTGCTTCGGGAAGGTAGTGGCTCCGGGAGTGTTTCCACGGATTAAAAGCTGCTTTTACCGGGAACAGGGGGTCACAATCCCCCTGGCTATTTCCTGCCTTACCTGTAAGTACTTTATCCCCTTTCTTGTTTTTCAACTTATTTCCCTTTCATTTTTATCCCCCCCTTTTATGTTCAATCTATACCTCCACCCATTATAAATACTATGTATATATATATATATATATATATATATATATATATATATATATATATTATTCGAAAATTGTAAGAATTAATTTTAAACCCAATAACAAACAATTCTTTATTTGTGTCAGAATCTAGTATAATAGTACTTAATGTATATATTATTTTTTTAATTAATAAACAATTTTTCGTTTCATATGAAATAGAGGATATTATTTATGCATTTTGGTTATGACTCATTTTTATTTTACATTTTATTTTCTTAAGTTCGCATGTCAATACCTGGTAACTACCATACAACACTAAAAATTTTATAATTTCTTAATTTGCTTTATCTAGTTTATTTGTGTGTGTGACCTAATAAAATTAAGACATTTGACATGAGAATCTGATCAGTGAAAAATTAGTTGCGGGGATTTTGATTTGAATGGAGTAATTGATTTTATAATTATTCATTAAACACTTACGGCAATTACACATTAATATTTTAATTACTCTATTCAAATTAGTCCATGCAGCATGTTTATCACAACAAAATTAAAAGTCGTTTTTCGGACATAAGAACTTTAATAAATGTATTTACAGATTTTCAGCAGAATTTTGAAGACACTAGCACTTGATAAATAATTTTACAGATTGTCTGCATATTTAAACAGAATGCTGAAGATACTAGTTTTGTAAATATTTTTACAGATTTTCTATAGATTTTCTATAGGTTTTCAAGACGCTATTATTCCATAACTCAGTTATAGATTTTTAATGAAAATTTTGCAACATTTTTTACAAACACCAGCACTAAATAGATCTATAGGTATTTTTCAGTACGACAAATTGTTTATTTTAAATGCTGGCATCGAATGAATCTTCGATGCGTTTATTTTTTAAATTCTATATTTTATTTTACATACCGTAAAGCTCATGTTAAAATATTTAATGGATTTTTTTAAAGTCCAATCTGTTTGTTCTACTCATATAATTCCATCTTTTCGAATACTGATACATGTCGAAAATTGAAGCGTTCAAGCTGGGTACTCCTCATAAAGTGATATAGCCATGAGCCTCAGGAATATTTTTTTAAATCATGATTGTGAGCTAGTGTTCTTATTGTGGGACACATTTAAAAAATAAAAGCTAAGTTAAAGTTTTCAATATTAAATTCATTAAGTAATTATTATTTTAATATTAAATTCATTAAGATGACCTGGCCGTTAATTCTCATATAGTGTATTTATTATTTAATCGTACATTGCAAGTTGTGCCGCTATATAAAACCCTCCAATTATTTACCTTTCGTGTGAGCCCTGTAAAGGAATAATTAATTATTATAATACTCATGGACTGCACCATTTAACTTTAACAATATAAAACATTTATTAACATCAAATCTAAATTATTTAATAACACCAATTATTCATATTATTAATTATATACTTAACAACAATTATACTCATTAATTATTGCGGCGTAGGGGACATATACGACCAGAATTATTAAAATTACTATCATATGTCTATGACCTGTGATTGTTAATGAGCACATACCTTCCAAGCCGTCTTGGGCTTTGATCCATATCAAATGCTTGCATCAGTTATTACACCGCCGCCGTAACTCTTTGGTGTGCGGCTCCTTCTCGTACACCTGATTGCACTCACACACTATATTTATCTAGCCAGTATTTTAGGCACATTTGCACAATTCTTTAAGTCATGTCTTCCTTATTTCTTTTCTGGTCTGCTCTTAAGTCAAAATTCCCATCGTTTCTGCTGGTATGCTCCTAAGTCAAAATTCAATTGTTGTCTTTCTTTTCTAGTCTGCTCTTAAGTCAAATCGTGATCGTTTCTGCTGGCATGCTTCTAAGTCAAAATTCAATCGTTGTCTGCTGGTATGCTCCTAAGTCAAAATTCAATAACTATCTGCTCTCGTTCTCGGGTCCCAGGCTGTGGTTCCCTCGGTGTCTGGGGAGGGGGGGGGGGGTAACTCCTCCTTTTCTTCCATTTGGCGCTTATTGGTTACTCCTTTACCCAATGGCACCATTCCACATCTCGTAAGGCCCAGCTCAGCCGCTCTGTCATGGCCCCCTAAATTTATGGTCTTCTGACCTTTAGGTTCACGTAGTGATGAAAATCGGTGCCAACCAGTCTACACGTATTGTCCGCCGTTTTGGCCACCATAAATTTCTACATAAAAGTGTCTCATCAGATGTGAGATCTATTTCTGGTCTCACACTTATATTTTAGTTTTTAATGCTACGTTGCAGTTTTACGTTTAGGAACGGGTTTATAGAGGGTAACACCCTCACCAAAAGATGGTGACCGGCATTAAAATAACTAAAAATTAATTCGCATTTTTAAAAAATCTTGCACAGGCGTATTGTCCCTGATCCTAAAGTACCTGTGTAACCAAATTCCATGTCTTTACGACGTTTAGATTTACCACTATTGATGCCACTGACGAACAGACGGGCATCTTTTATTATTATGGATAAATTTATTTGCTGCCTTCAATCGTATAAAATTTAATGATGCCTTAAATGTAATGATAAATCTGAATAAAATTTCCTCAATTAAGTTATCTTAAATATTAAATATTTAAAATATAAAAAAAGATCAATTACTGTTCTTTTTATTTTATTTTAAATTAATGCAACACTAGCAAATTAATTCAGTGCGTGAAATTTTGAAAGTATAGAAAATATTGCTCTGAAAAATAAGTAACATCTGAATATAATATTCAACATAAAAATCGCAAGAAAAGGATGAAATTATTCGTGACAAAAAACGTGAAAATAATTACAGCAATTTTTTCATCAAAGTTCTTCAATAAGTATTTTTCCCGGTTCATTTCCTCGGAGTTATTATGTGTAATATAAAACCTTGTTTGATAAGTTTCTGTTTAGAACTGCAACGTAGGTTTTCTGCAATATGTATATTAAAGATTAGAGAAAGATAAATATACCGCGTTTTTATCGCATGTTTTAGAAGTTTTTCGCAAAATGATTTATGTTGAATATAATGCCAAATTAATTTGATTCTTGCGTGTTTAAGTTTCTTCTTAAGCAATAAAGTTAGAGCAATATTTAAACCGCATTAAAATTACAGCCATTGCTAAACGAAAGACAATATTTTATCTAATTTTAAAACAGTGAGAAAATAAAAATCTGCATAAAATTCCAAAAAAGAGAGGAAGGTTCACTTTAAAGATCTTTTTCATTTCCGATTTAAAAATTCTAATTATCCTTGAATCATCGATTTCACAAGATTCGCTATAGATGGAGCTTAGATGATAACTTATATGTATTCAGCATCATATTCTGGGGAAGGTAGACTGCTTCACTCGTTTTCGATTTCAAGGATTTCGATTTTCGATTTTTTTCCACTTCCAGTTCAAACACTTTCCTTGAAACCTTAATTTGTCAAAAACGAGTTGTGACAGAGCTTAAGTGATAACTTATACCCTAACAGCATTTTCTTCCACAGTGACGTAAGATTTACGTCACACTGTGACATTGGGAAGTCACAGGACGTCGCAGTACGTCTCAGCAATGTCATATTGAGGTCACAGGGAAGTCATTTTGGTCATATTCATGGTCGTTTGTGACATCGCATATTAACTTGTTTGCGACGTCACATTGTAATTGCCATTGAAATGTCGTCGCATTGTTACGTGTTAATTAAATTGTGGAAACGTCACAGAATGTAGTTACAATGAAGTTACAAAGTTACTAAGACGTAACGTCGCATAGAAGTCACAAATATGATGTCACATTGTGACCCAGGTATCACGTGACTACAATGTCACTGTCACATATGTGACGATCTTTGCTGTGAGGGTATGTATTCAGTATCATATTCTGGAGGAGGTAGACTGTCCCATGGTAAACTCATGCTCCAATATTTTGGTTTTAAGATCAGGAGTTACGTTATAGTATTTTGGGGTTCAGCCCTAGTTTACAGGTGCCCAGCAAAACAGAACTGAAAATCAGATTTTAACTGAAAATCAGATTTTAATTGGACTGATTTTATTGGACTGAAAATCAGATTTTAACGAAAATATGCCGCAATGTCCAAACTGGACGAGATCATAGAGTTTGCTGGCCTTTTGAATTAACGCCCGAAGGATATCAAGTGTTGTCGGGGCTGGAAGGGTTTGAAAGACCAATCGAGCTGCTGCGTGGCCTATGGGCGACACCGCTGAGACGAATCAGAATGGTTTCATTAATTTTAGGGCTAATTTTAAAACTTGAGAGAGAGCGAGGATTTTGGAGAGTTTGAGAGAGATGAGCTGGAGACACCATCGAAAAAGGTGGTGTCGTTTTGGTGTGTGAAAAATACGTCTGAAACATCAGATGGACAGAAAGTTGGCTCCTCTGCAATATTTTCGGTGAGTCATATTTTGAATACCTATTTCTCCTCTCTCCTATTTAGCAGATAGGCTTTTAAATTTAGTTTCGTGTTACCATTCCTCCGCCCCATTTTATTTAGTCTTTAAGACCCATTTAAGTTGTTTTAAAACCCAATGAAGGGCATGAAGGTTAATTGTATTTCTATTATACTTGTAAATATATATATATATATATATATATATATATATATATATATATATATATATATATATATATATATATATATATATCAGTGATCATCTAAGTTCTGTCACTATCCTTTATTAACAAATTGAAGATTCAAGGACATTTTTTGAATTGGAAGTGGAAAAGAATCGAGAATGGAAATCCTTAGTGAAGTAGTCTACCTACTCCGGAATATGATGCTGAATGGATATAAGTTATCATCTGCTCTGTCACTATCCGTTTTGGATAAATTGAGGTTTCAAGGAAAATTTTTGAACTGGAAGTGGAAAAGAATCGAAAATGGAAATCCTTACTGAAGTAGTCTACTGTCTGGAGGTATCTACTTCCTTTAGGGCACTCTCGGCAAGAGCGCGAAAATAAGAAAGCCGTTTGTACATTTAAAGATTATATATATATATACAAACGGCTTTCTTATTTTCGCGCTCTTGCCGAGAGTGCCCTAAAGGAAGTAGATACCTCCAGACAGTAGACTACTTCAGTAAGGATTTCCATTTTCGATTCTTTTCCACTTCCAGTTCAAAAATTTTCCTTGAAACCTCAATTTATCCAAAACGGATAGTGACAGAGCAGATGATAACTTATATCCATTCAGCATCATATTCCGGAGTAAGTAGACTACTTCACTAAGGGTTTCCATTCTCGATTCTTTTCCACTTCCAATTCAAAAAATGTCCTTGAATCTTCAATTTGTTAATAAAGGATAGTGACAGAACTTAGATGATCACTGATATGGATTCTGCAAAAAATTACAGTGGGGTTAAGGGTCTCACTAAGGACTTCCAGTTCTCGTTCTAGAGATGTTGCTTCCGATTCAAAAATTCACAATTTTCTCGCAAATTTTATTTCTCAGGATCAGCTATAGATAAAAACTTAGTTGATGACTGATATAGATTCAGCATTAAATTCCAGGGGAGAGATCACTAAATATTTCCACACCCGGTTCAAAAATTTTCTTTGAAACATCTTATTATCATTAATGGTTATAGATCAAACTTAGATGATGGCTGGTATGAATTCAGAATCACATTCTTGAGGGGACTAAAGGGTTCACTAAGGATTTCCTCTTCAGGTTCTGGAAGGAGGTTATTGTTCACTTTCCAGTAAAATATTTACATTTTCCTTGCGGCATCAATTTCTCAGAATTAGCTAGACAAGACAGCCGTCTAGAAGTGTATCTCAGCCGATTAGAAGTATTTTCAATGGCGACATGGTAGAAATGCAAAACATAAAAAATATCTTAAGAACGGTTGACCCAGGAGTTATGGGGTTGGTCTTACTATTTTCGTCGTCAGAAATGACATATAAAACAGGCATTTAATTCATACATTTGAAATATACGTAGTTTTTATTTTAGATTTTGTCGATTTTTGCGTGCCCTTTCTCAAATAAAAGCATAGTTCGATTCTTACCGAAATCTACTCAGCTCCAAAGTATCCCACAAGTGACTTATCTACCAACTTTCGTGAAATATAGTCAATTACTTTTCTAGCTAGGGTGGATAAAAACAATTTTTGTAGGCCATTTTGCAAAAAAAGCCAGTTATTTTTTTCTGAATCGTAACAAAATCTAATCAACACCAGAGCAACCCGCAAGTGACTTATCTACAAATTTTGTGAAATTTGGTCATTTAGTTTTTCAGCTAGAGTGCATATATACATTAAACAGACAGATACACACACACACAGACGTCAGGCAGAAAATAGTTTTTTCGGGTTCTAGAGTGCTCAAAATGTGTAGATCCGTTCTATAAAATGTTACGAAATTTAGTGCATTAGTTTTTGAGATAGAGTGGACATAGCACTGACAGACACACATACAGACGTCACGCTAAAAGTAGTTTTTCCGTATTCTAGAGGTCCCAAAACGTGTAGATTCGTCGAAAACTCAAGTTTTGATACGATTTCAATATTTTACGTTAGGAAAAGTAATAAATTTCATTAATTTTAATAAATGAAGTTATTACCACAATCTGCGTTACATTTATTACATTTCCATCTATATATATATATAAAGAAGAAAAGTATGTATGTATGATCCAACATCGCGGGAGAACGGCTGTACCGAATTTAATGAAATTTTGTGGGTAGCTTTGAAATAGCCCCCATAAATTTAGTCTAAGTTTCGAGTTTCTAAGACCAGGGGTTGTTGAGATATTAATGAAAAACGAAACTTATTCCTATGAATTCTACTCTCCAACTCCATGATTCCCTAAGAAAAAGGTTGGAAATCGTTGGTTTAAAACGTGAAAGTCGATTAAATCGCAGAGTTTTGTGGGAGTTTATTGAACGTATGCTTGAACGTTCGTATGTGGGAGTTTATGAACGTACAATTTTGAAAATCGCATTTTTGAAATATGAATTTAAATGGAGACTCTATTACCATGGTTAATTTTTCACAGGCTTACTCAACAACTAAAAGTATTAAGAAATAAAAATGGTTATTTAATTATCAGCATTTTATGAGGAAGATCATTTCTTGTATCATGACAAGTCATTTGACTCTGCAGTGGATACCGATGATGCCACTAATTACCCGCTGGAATTTCTGAACTACCTTGAGCCACTTGGAATGCCTTCTCATATCTTAAAGGTAAAGAAAGGATCACTAATAATGCTTCTGCGGAATCTAGACCCGCCAAAACTATGCAATGGAACACGGCTCTGTGTCAAAAATATTTTGCCAAATGTCATCGAAGTCACGGTATTAACGGGAAAGGCAAAAGGAGGAGGGAGAGGACGTAGTCATACCTAGCATACCGTAAGATACCAACCGACCTACCATTCAGCTTCAAACAAGTCCAGTTCCCAGTTAGACTAGCATTTGCCATGACCATCCACAAAGCTCAAGGATAAAACCTTAAGTTTTCAGGCGTGAATTTAGAATGTCCTTGCTTCTCTCATGGCCAATTGTATGTGGCATACCCAAGGAAACTTTGCAAAATTTGTATGTAGGCACTTCACAAAATTTGTATGTTTTAGCTCCGAGAGAAAAATCAAAAGATATGGTGCACGCCGAAAGCAACTATGACTTATATAATGCAATGCTTTGTTTTCTTACATAATGCAATGAATTTACTTCTTTCATAGTGAAAAAACAATGTATAAGATTCACGTCTCTATATGTTCCGGTGTAATTTTTATCAGAGTTTTGCATCATAAATCCCGAACAATGACGGATAATCGCTGCTAGTCCTTTATAAAAGTGCATCAAATGAGTAATCTAGAACATAATATCTTGAAAACGTTTAAAAAGTTCAAAGAAAGTTTTTATTGGTTTTGTTGTAAATAAAGACAGCATGAGAAAATTAATCTACTGTTTGAATTTTTTAAATCACAAAAAAAAATTACTTTGTACATGAAATCTAAAAATAATGTGCTAAATAAAAACTACCTAAAAAAGATTAAGCTAATCGTGACAAAAAACGTGAAAATAATTATAGTTATTTTTTCATCAGTTTTAAAAAAAGTATATTTCCTGTTTTACTTCTTCGGAGTTATGTGTATTTAAAAGCATGTTTGATCAATGAATGCTGTTCTGTTTAAAAATTCAAAATATTTTTTTCCGCACTATGAATATTGGAGATTAGCGCAGAATAAACATACCGTGCTTTTTATCTCATGCTTTAGAGGTTTTTCTTAAAATGATTTATGCTGAATATAATGCCAAATTAATTTGATTTTTGCGTGTTTAAACTTCCTAAACAATAAAACGTTGTTTGTTAAACCATATTAAAATTACGACCATTATTAAACAAAAAATTTGATGTGGGTAGCACCCTACATACTCAAAATCATTTTCTTTTCTTTCTTTCGGGATTCATTACATTGAGTTTAATTGCAAAAAATAACACTTTTAATTATTACGCTCAATTTGTAGTTTTAATTTCATTTTCATTTTATTTGTCGACTGGGCTTATTTTCAAAGGCAAAGTGACAAAAAAACTAAAATTTCTTCTATCGGTTAGTCCTATAGTTTGGTCTTATTCTTTTTGTCAAAACTACATATAAAAAATTCGATTATCAAAACTACATACTTTCAAAAACTATATATCTAAAACAAGCATTTAATTGATACATTTGAGCATACGTAGTCTTTTATTTAAAATTCTGACGATTTTTGCGCGCCATTTCGTAGAAAAAGGCAGATTATTCTTTTCGAATTGTACAAAAATCTAATCAGCACCAAGATAATCCACAAGTGACTTATTTACAAAATTTTGGGAAATTTGATCAATTAGATCTTCAGCTAGAGTAGATACATACAATTTTTGCGAGCCCTTTCGCAATAAAAAAGCAGGTTATTTCATTCCAAATCGTGCCAAAATTAAATTAGCATCAGGGTAACCCTGATAAAAAACGGAGATCAGATCAGTTTCGCCCTTATTATGCGCTCATCGAAGTAGAATAACCGAAATCTGTGGTAGCAGCAGGAAACTTGCTATAAGCCACAACTTTTGCGAATTTCTATGGGGAGACAATTTCAGTCCTTCCACATGGCTGGCATAAAATTCATTTGCAATTTAGTTCAGGCCACAAAGCTGGAATTGCAAAGGTCATAAACACAGCGCTAAACCGGTCCATAAATACGTATTAGCATCTGCAATGAGAGTGCCTTCCGAATTTTTGGAACTCCCCTTATAGGCGGGTTTTGGTGTTTATTAACATTGCATTTGCAGCTTCGTGTGGCGTGAACTAAATTGCAAATGGATTTTACGCCTGTAACGTGGAAGGACTGAAATTGTCAATTCCCATAGCAGTTGACAAAAATTGTAGCTTACAGCAAGTTTCTTATGCCATTGCAGTTATTGATTATTCCATACTGACGAGCTCGAAACCGGGCCATAATAAGCGTGAAACCGGTCCCTGAATACTGGTATTTGCAATGGGAGTGTATTCCAAATTTTGGTAACACCCCCTCTAGATGGGTTTTATATTTATATCATTTTTAACACCTTAGAACATAGTTGAAAAGTGTTTATGACTTTGTTCATTCTGTCTGTCTGTCTGTTCGTTAGCGCGATAACTGCCATAAAAATGATTTTATCAAAATGAAATTTTAGTATGTTGTTCAGACGGTCCGTGGTACCTATAAAAATATAAATAAATAATATCACCCAATTAGTTTTGGATTGAACCCGGGTTGAAAAAATGAAACACATTGAACCCTATGGGAACAAATTTTTCAAACATTTTTTAAGCAAATTTAAAATTCACAAATTGCTTCTAAAGTTTTAGCAAATATTCAAATTATCCCATAAAATATATAAAAAAAATTTCAGCAAAATATATTCAGTAGTTTTTTAAATAAAAATTAAAATAATAATTACACCCTTTATATGAAGAGATCACATGACCATTATATGAAAAGATCACGTGACCCACTTCAAAATAAAGTATGGCATCCATCTTGTGTCAAAATCGTGATATTTAAAGTTCTTTTTAATTCATATTTAGAGTTGTATCCGTTCTAAAACTGCTTTATTTTTACTTAAATTCGGTGCATCTACATACGTAATTACAATATATTTGAGTTTAAATGATCATCAAATTTTGATTACTTCTACAACGAAACCTAATTTTCACTTATGGAGAATGTAAATACCAGTAGAATGAACTATATAAGAATTTCTGCATTTCTTTAAAGCAAAATTGTTTAGCTCATGGAGTCTGCAATATGGCTGATATGAATGATTCATTGATTTTACACAAGAGAACCAGACGAATTTTTCGATGAAGTTTTAAGCATAGAGTTAAATTACTTGTACCTCCATGGTTTTAAGTTTTTAAATAAAATAAATTATTATAGTATTGAGATGAATGAAAGGGATGGAAAAATGTTTATGAATGAAATGCTGCTTTTATATGGAGGCGATTTATATTTCGATGACGTCATTTGAATAAAATTTATTTGTGTTTGATGAAGTTTTCACATATAATAAATAACTAGCAGCATACCCGTTCTTCGTACGGAGTATATAATATAAAGAATCTTAGAACTCACAATCATGTGTAAATTCCTATAGTATACTAAATGGCATTTTTAATATTTAATACAATGGTCCTAAAAAAAAGTGTAAAATCTCTGTTCTCGCTATACAAAATTAGCTTCATGGGAAGATCTGAAGAATAAAACATCCTGGCCCCTTCTGTAAACAAATTTACAAAACAAAAAAAGGAATTAAATCAATATATGCAAAATGAAAGCATTAAAATTGTATGGGACCCGTGCTACTTATATACACGAATATTAGAAGATTTAACGTGTATTAGTACATTACATGTCAATTGAAAATCTCAATAAACCCGTAATTGACACCAATGTATACCAGAATGACAGTACTAAAATTATATGGGAATATATATATATATATATATATATATATCCCCGTACTACTTATATTGTCGTAGATTAGAAAATATGCCAGTCTGTCAGTAGAAGATTACCCGTATTACAATATGAGTCTCAAAAATCTTTGGCAAAATAAAACAGATGACGTAAGAAATTGAAAATATCAATAATCCTCGTAATATTCATACCAGAAAGCCGTACTTGATTCCAATATATGTCAATATATGTCAAAATATATGCCAATATACCTGTACTATTTATATTCTCGTAGATTAGAAAATATACCCGTGCATTTGTAGAAGATTACTCGTACAACGTACAATATATGAGTTTAAACATTTTTTGTCATAATAAAACAATGGCACAATAAGAAAATATCAATAATCCCTGAATCAATAATCCCCGAAAATATCAATAATAATACTGTTTATACCTGAAGACCGTAATTGATATTATAAAGTCAAAAATGTAATATCAATGACATTTATTTTATGGAAATATCTTTATTATTCAAATCGGAAAAGATTTAATAAAAATTATATGTCGAATAACACATTGCATTTACATCCGTTTCTGAAGGATATGATATCATTTGCTTCAAATAAATTTATAGAAATCATGTCGTCTGAATAATGCTATCTCCATGGAAGGTTTGGTGACATTTTCGTCAATTTAGCGATAATTTAAAAAAATTGCCCAATTTATCGCCAAGTGGGATTGTAGATTGTGGGATAGTCTCATTTTGCGACAAATTGAAGAAAAATCATCATAACACTATCCCCTAACAAAACACAATTAATTTCATTTATTAAGCTCAATTTTATGAATTTCATGATATTTTTACGGATTTACAAATATTTTTATCAATTTGGTGATATTTTAAAATTTCGCTAAATGTGTTATTAAGTGGGATGGCTGGATTGACCGACAAATGCTACCGAAACATCATTTCAGTACTCTCTTCTAAAAAAACAAATTTAATTTCATTGATTTGCCTCGTTTTTGTCAATTTGGCAACATATCCGTCAATTTGACAAAGTTTAAGAAAAGTTGTCAAGTTACCGATATTCCGCCAAATTCGTAGCTCTGAATTTGCAGATCTGAAGAATAAAACATCCTGACCCCATTTCTATATACTAAATGAAAACATCTAAAATTGTATTAGAAGATATACCCGTTCTACTCTTTTTCGGTTTCAACAATCGGATAAATGAATTTATTGTGTAAACACAATATATGAGTTCATTAGCTAAACACAATATATAAGCTTAAAATTTCTTTGCTAAAATAAATGAAAGTGATGTACGTAGTCCGCAATTAATATAATTAAAAGAAAAATCAAATCGTTCTTTTCTAAAATATATTTTATATCCATTTATTTATTATTCAAATTGCGTTTGTGAGCAAGCAACATGATATAAGATAGAATCTTGCTCATAAACTGCAAAATTAAATAACCATTTTGAATTTTTTATACTTTTCATTGTTGAGTAAAAGCTTGTGAAAAATAAACCATGGAGATAGATTTTTCATTTAAATTCATGTTTCAAACAATTCATGTTTTCAGAAAGTGACTAATTAGCTCAAAAAATCTCCCACCAAATTGAAATAAAGTTTTAATTCACTTCCAAATGATTTTCAACCTTTTCGTTTGGTTAAACCACGGAGTTAGAGAGTACAATTCCTAGGAAAAAGTTTCGTTTTTCATTAATATCTCAACAACTCCTGGTCTTAGAAACTCGATATTTAGTCTAAATTTATGGGTGGCTATTCCAAGGCTATCCACAAAATTTGATTAAATTCGGATCAGCCGTTCTCCCGTGATGATGAAACAAACGCAAATTTTGTTTTTTACTATTATCTCGAGAACCACTTGTCGTAAAAACTCCAAACATGGACTAAATTTTAAGTTGGGCTATTTCAAGGCTACCCACAAAATTTCATCAAATTCGGTTCATCCGTTTTCCCGTGATAATGGGACAAACCGACAGACAAACAGATATTCAATTTTATTTATATAGACTAGCAGCATAACCATTCTTCGTACGGAGTATATAATATAAGGAAACTTACAATTCCCAATCATGTGCAAATTTTGTTAAAATATTAAATTTATTGCTCCTAAAGAAAAGTTTAAGAATATATGTTCTCACTATGCAAAATTATCTTCACGGGCAGATCTGAAGAATAAAACATCCTGGCCCCGTTTGTAAGCAAATCTACAAAACAAAAAAAAAGAATTGAATCAATATATGCAACCCCGTACTACTTATATAGTCGCAGATTAGAAAATATGCCAGTGTGTTAGTAGAAGATTACCCGTATTACAATATAAGTCTCAAAAATATTTGCCAAAATAAAAGAGATGACGTAATAAAGTGAAAATATCAATAATCCCCGTACTCTTTATACCAGAAGGTCGTAATTTTTTCCAATATATACTAATATATATCAAAACATATGCCAATATACCTGTACTACTTATATTCTCATAGATTAACAGATATACCCGTGTATTTGTAGAAGATTACTCGTATAACGTACAATATATGAGTTTAAACAAGTTTTGTCATAATAAAACAATTGCATAATAACTTGAAAATACCAGTAATCCCTGAATCAATAATCCCCGAAAATATCAATAATAATAATGTTTAAACCTGAATACCGTAATTGATATTATCCAGTCAAAAATGCTATAAGAAAAATCAAATCGTTCTTTTCTAAAAAATATTTTTATATCCATTTATTTATTATTCAAATCGAAAAAATAATTATTAAAATTAACATACAGATTAAATTTAATTGCGTTTCTGAGTAACATGATATAAGATAGAGTCTTCCTCATAAACTGCGAAATTAAATAACCATTTTGATTTCTTTATACTTTTCATTGTTCAGTAAAAGCTTGTTTAAAATAAACCATGGAGATAGATTTCCCATTTAAATCATGTTTCAAATAATTCATGTTTTCAGAAAGTGACTAATTAGCGCAAAAAATCTCCCATCAAACTCAGAGATTAAATTTTAATTCACTTTCAAACGATTTTCAAGCTTTTCGTTTGAATAAACCACGGAGTTAGAGACTAGAACTCCTAGGAAAAAGTTTCGTTTTTCATTAATATCTCGACAACCCCTGGTCTTAGATACTCGAAACTTGGGCTAAATTTATGGGGAGCTAGTTTAAGGCTATTCATAAAATTTCGTCAAATTCGGTTCAGTCGTTCACTAGTGATGATGAGACAAACGAAAATATCGTTTTTCACTAATATCTCGAGAACCACTGATCGTAGAAACTCCAAACATGGACAAAATTTTAAGTGGGACTATCTCCAGGCTACCCACAAAATTTCATCAAATTCGATTCAGCTGTTCTCCCGTGATGACGGGACAGACAGACAGATTTTCAA
The DNA here is from genome assembly GCA_951213105.1 of Amaurobius ferox. NCBI lineage: Eukaryota > Metazoa > Arthropoda > Arachnida > Araneae > Amaurobiidae > Amaurobius > Amaurobius ferox. Next base: position 20,367,424 of record OX578133.1, read on the forward strand.
TTTTATATATATAGATTGTAGTATTATGATAATTTTAAACATCTCTAAAATGCAATACATTCCTCCGAAATAGTTTAAAACTTATCACAATACTGCATTAATTTATTATATTTGAAAACTTAAACCTTCATCGAAAAAAATGAACTTCATTCAAATGACGGCATTGAAATATAAATTGCCTGGTTTAAACATCTCTCAAATGCGATATATTCATCAGTAATATTTTTAAAATCATCATAATACTACAATAATTTAATATATTTGAAAACTTCATCGAAAACAACTGACATTCATTCAAACGACGTCACAGAAAAAATAACACGCCTAACTCTCTCTATAAAAGCAGCATTTCATTCATAACATTTTCCCAACCATATCATTCATCACAGTACTAAAATAATGTATTTTATTTAAAACCTTAAGACCATGGAGCTACAAGTAATTAAACTCTATGCTTAAAACTTCATCGAAAAAAATCGTCCCTCTCTCTGTAAAATCAATAAATATTTCATTCATATCAGCTATGCAGACTCCATGAGCTGAATACTTTTGCGTTAAAAAATACAGCAATTCTTATACAACTCATCCCACATATTTTGCTGTTTACATTTTACATAAATGAAAAATAGGCTTCGCTGTAGATATAATTAAATTTGGATGATCATTTAAACTCAGATATATTGTCATTGCGCTGTTTTAGTATGTAGATGCACAGAATTTAAGCAAAAATAAAGCTGTTTTAGGACGAATGCAACACTCAATATGAATTAAAAAGAACTTTAAAAATCGCGATTTTGAGACAAGATGGATGCCATATTTTATTTTAGAGTGGGTCACGTGATCCTTTCATATCATGGTCTCGTGATCGCTTCATATAAGAGGTGTAATTATTATTTTAATTTTTATTTAAAAAACTACTGAATATATTTTGCTGAAATTTTTTTATATATTTTATGGAATAATTTGAATATTACCTAACAATTTCGAAGCAATTTGTGAATTTTTAAATCCACTTAAAAATGTTTGAAAAATTAAGTCCCATAGGGTACAATGCATTTCATTTTTTCAACCCGGGTTCAATCCAAAATTAATTGGGTGATATTATTTGTTTATATTTCCATAGGTCCTACAGACCGTCTGAACAACATACTAAAATTTCATTTTGATTAAGTCATTTTTACGGCAGTTATCGTGCTAACGGACAGACAGACAGACAGACAGAATGAACAAAGTCATAAACATTTTTCAACTTTGTTGTAAAGTGTTAAAAATATTACCGAGGAATATTTCGCATTTTAGATATGTTTAAACCAGTTAATTTATATTTCAATGCCGTCATTTGAATGAAGTTAATTTTTTTCGATGAAGTTTTAAGTTTTCAAATATAATAAATTAATGTAGTATTGTGATAATTTTTAAAATATTACCTAGGAATGTATCGCATTTTAGAGATATTCATATAAAATTACAGTTGGAAAGTGTTTCATAATCAATGCTTTATGCATGATTGATCTTTCTTGTCATTTATTAACTATATTTAAGAAAATAGTTGCGCATATTTTAAATATTTTACAAAGCGCATCCTCTCAGTGTTCCTCTACTTTATGATTTCTCTTCCTAGGAACTCTTATTTGTCAAAATAAGATTCTAAAATGTCAAGCATTTCACTGTCATTAGTCAATGTATTCAAAAGAATGGATAACGTCGGCATTTTTATGTCTTGGCAATTTTCTTTGCTCATAATAATGAATGGTTATAGAGAATTCGAATTTCTACTAAGAATCCTTTAAGATATAGTGAGCATGGCTTACAGGTCCTTTTTAACAATTTACAACAAAGTTGAAAAGTGTTTATGACTTTGTTCATTCTGTCTGTCTGTCTGTCTGTCTGTCTGTCTGTCTGTCTGTCTGTCTGTCCGTTAGCACGATAACTGCCGTAAAAATGACTTAATCAAAATGAAATTTTAGTATGTTGTTCAGACGGTCTGTAGAACCTATGGGAATATAAATGAATAATATCACACAATTAGTTTTGGATTGAACCCGGGTTTAAAAAATGAAATACATTGAGCCCTATGGGACCTAATTTTTCTAACATTTTTTAAGCGGATTTAAAATTCACAAATTGCTTCGAAAATTTTAGGTAATAGTCAAATTGTTCCATAAAATATATAAAAAAAATTCAGCTAAATATATTCAGTAGTTTTTTAAATAAAAATTAAAATAATAATTACACATCTTATATGAAACGATCACGTGACCATGATATGAAACGATCACATGACCCACTTCAAAATGATATATGGCATCCATCTTGTTTCAAATTCGTGATTTTTTAAAGTTCTTCTTAATTCATATTGAGTGTTGTATCCATCCTAAAACTACTTTATTTCTGCTTAAATTCTGTGCATCTACATACTAAAACAACACAATGACAATATATTTGAGTTTAAATTCTCATTCAAATTTGATTATTTCTTCAACTAAGCCTATTTTTCACCTATGTAAAATGTAAACAGCAAAATATGTAGAATGAGTTGTATTAGAATTACTGTATTTCTTTAACACAAAATAATTCAGTCCATGGAGTCTGCATGGCTGATATGAATGAAATATTAATTGATTTTATAAACAGAAGGACGATTTTTTTCGATGAAGTTTTAAGCATAAAGTTTATGAATTGTAGCTCCATGGTCTTAATGTTTAAATAAAATAAATTATTATAGTATTGTAATGAATGAAATGGAGAAAGTTATGAATGAAATCTTGCTTTTATAGAGAGATCCAGGCGTGTTATTTTTTCTATGACGTCATTTGAATTAATTTCAGTTGTTTTCGATGAAGTTTTCAAATATAATAAATTATCGTAGTATTATGATAGATTTAAAAATATTACCGTGGAATGTATTGCATTTTAGAGATATTTAAACCACGCAATTTATATTTCAATGCCGTCATTTGAATGAAGTTCATTTTTTTTCAATGAAGGTTTAAGTTTTCAAATATAATAAATCAATGTAGTATTGTGATAAGTTTTAAAATATTACCGAGGAATGTATTGCATTTTCGACTTTTTTAAATAAAATTGCATTGAAGTTGGAAAGTGTTTCATAATCAATGCTTTAAGCATGATTGATCTTTCTTGTTATATATTTCGTGGGGAAGAAAAATGAAAATATTCTTAAGGAATACTTTTATTAACCTTAAAATGGCAATATAAAGTCCATTTAAACTGCTGACCAAAATAATATGAAAAAAAAAATACTGAATAAAAAGGAAATTAAATAAGCTATCAAAACCTGTGCATAAAACTTTTTACATATGGTAGCATAATTGTTAGAGGTAATAACATATTTTAACTTTATATAATAACAAACATATGTAACATCTTACATAATAAAGAAAGATGTGCGTGTGTCTGTGTGTCTGAGCGGTCTGTAGCGGAAAATCTAATCATTGCACGATACTGGAACTTCAGGACCCGGGAAGGTGCACCTCGGCGCTATTTATTTATTTTTTTTTAATTCGAATAAGATTTTAATTATTTTATGTTTTTGGCGTTTACACACAAATCGGTTCCTTAGCGAGCGAAATATTATCACCATCCACTTTATGCAATCTGAAGTTCCATCTTTACATAATCGGAAAGATTGAAGAACGCTCTTTCTAACGATGTTTGATCCACATCCATATGACAATTACTTCATATTGATTTTTTCTAAAATACATTAAAATTTGCATTTTTTAGATTATCTGATATATATGTAGCGAACGCTCATAAGGCAGTATTAAATGCCTTGAGCTAGAAACGTCATTAGCTCAACGCTGTGATACTGGCCTACCTCGCTTTGTCCCCGGGATCAAACCCGGGCATAGCCAAGTTAATGATTTCGCTTTCTCGCTATATATATCATCGCATCCGAAAACTAAGAGTAGCACAATTCTATAGTTTAGCTAAAAATTTCACATACATTGTAAAAATTGTTTTTTCTTTTATTTCATAAGTAATTTCAATTTTAGTTATTTTTTAAGCGAGCGAACTTTTAAAATTTCCGATTATTTTCTCCCCTGTGATGTTCCCAGACTGAAGTGCGGATTTTTCGACCTAGCGACTGCGCATGCCCAACAGACAGTCGGGTTTAAGCCACGCCTACATATGGGAGGATCATTTTGCGTTTCTGGGGAAAGTGTTCTTGCAAGGAACGGAAGCTTTCGGTGTTAGTAGATGAAAGTGTAAAATTTTTATTTTGGATGCGATCGTATCGTTGTTCCAGTGTTGTTGTTGTTGAAACCCAGACCGTCCGACCTACCAGAAAGGTGTAAGGTAACGCTATTACTTATATAAATAAAATTTATTTATTTTGTTAGATATTTAGATTAATCAATTAAATTTATCCCTGCTTTAACTCGCGAGCACCGCCTGGTGCATTTTCTAATTAATATATTTATCTAAATTTAAGAAAATTAATTTTAAAATTATTGAAAAGTTACTACTGGTGGACAATCTAAATTACCACATGACATTGGCCATACCACATTGACACATTGACACATACCACATGTTTTTAGATTCATCTTTAAGAAGATTTAAATCGCCAGATACTCTAAGTCCAAGTGATAGGTAAGTAACATAATATTCCACCATTGCATACACAATTATTATCTACATCAGCAATAGTATCTCTACATGTTGTATCATGGTCTAATGTGAATGATTATTTTGAAATTTCATTACAGTAATTAAATATGATTCTTCCTATTGTTTAGTGTATTCAAATGGCTTTAAAACTTTTAAATATTTAATTGACTTTATATATCAGGAGTGGCGACACGTCAAAATTTCAAATCACTAAATCAACCAAACAAATGACAAATCCTAAAACCAGATCCAAAGGTCACTTTATTAAACAATCATCCTACAGACGTACATCAAATACAGAAAAAAAAATATATATTTAATGACTTTAAAAAATTTTTAAAGATATTTATCTTTGAGCTTTGTATATATTTTATAATTTATATCTGTTTTATAATTCACCAATTTGTACGGCTGACAATTTTCAAGATATGCAAATTTCACTTAACGGCAGTGGATTGCATTTAAGCATGTTGGCATCTGTTTTTTACACTTTATAACAAGGTTGAAAAGTGTTTATGACTTTGTTCATTCATTCTGTTTGTCTGTCTGTCTGTCTGTCTGTCCGTTAGCACGATAACTGCCGTAAAATTGACTTAATCAACATGAAATTTGAGTATGTTGTTCAGACGCTCTGTAGGACCTATGGGAATATAAATGAATAATATCACCCAATTAGTTTTGGATTGAAGCCGGGTTGAAAAAATGAAATACATTGAGCCCTATGGGACCTAATTTTTCAAACATTTTTTAAGCGGATTTAAAATCCACAAATTGCTTCGAAAATTTTACGTAATATTCAAATTGCTCCATAAAATATATAAAAAAAAATTCAGCGACGTATATTCAGTAGTTTTTTAAATAAAAATTAAAATAATAATAACACCTCTTATATGAAGCGTTCACGCGACCATGATATGAAAAGATCACGTGACCCACTTCAAAATGATGTATGGCATCCATCTTGTCTCAAAATCGTGATTTTTAAAGTTCTTTTTAATTCATATTGAGTGTTGTATCCGTTCTAAAACCATTTTATTTTTGCTTAAATTCTGTGCATCTACATACTCAAACAACGCAATTAAAATACATTTGAGTTTAAATGCTCATCCAAATTTGATTATCTCTACAACGAAGCCTATTTTTCACCTATGTAAAATGTAAACAGCAAAATATGTAGAATGCGTTGCATTAGAATTGCTGTATTTATTTAATACAAAATCATTTAGTTCATGGAGTCTGCATAGCTGATATGAATGAAATATTCATTGATTTTACAAGGAGAAGGACGTCTTTTTCGATGAAGTTTTACGCATAGAGTTTAATTACGTGTAGCTCCATGGTCTTAATTTTTAAATAAAATAAATTATTATAGTATTGTGATGAATGACATGAATGGGAAATTATTTATGAATGAAATGCTGCTTCTATAGAGAGAGCCAGTCGTGTTATTTTTTCTATGACGTCATTTGAATGAATTTCAGTTGTTTTCGATGAAGTTTTCAAATATAAAAATTTATCGTAGTATTATGATAATTCTTAAATTATTACCGAGGAATGTATCACATTTTAGAAATGTTTAAACCAGGCAATTTATATTTCAATGCCGTCATTTGAATGAAGTTCAGTTTTTTTCGATGAAGGTTTAAGTTTTCAAATATAATAAATGAATGTAGTATTGTGATAAGTTTTAAAATATTACCAAGGAATGTATTGCATTTTAGATATGTTTAAAAAAATACATTGAAATTGGAAAGTGTTTCATAATCAATGCTTTAAGCATGATTGATCTTTCTTGTTAACACTTTACAACAAAGTTCAAAAGTGTTTATGACTTTGTTCATTCTGTCTGTCTGTCTGTCTGTCTGTCTGTCTGTCCGTTAGCACGATAACTGCCGTAAAAATGACTTAATCAAAATGAAATTTTAGTATGTTGTTCAGACGGTCTGTAGGACCTATGGGAATATAAATGAATAATATCACCCAATTAGTTTTGGATTGAACCCGGGTTGAAAAAATGAAATACATTGAGCCCTATGGGACCTAATTTTTCTAACATTTTTTAAGCGGATTTAAAATTCACAAATTGCTTCGAAAATTTTAGGTAATAGTCAAATTGTTCCATAAAATATATAAAAAAAAATTCAGCTAAATATATTCAGTAGTTTTTTAAATAAAAATTAAAATAATAATTACACATCTTATATGAAACGATCACGTGACCATGATATGAAACGATCACATGACCCACTTCAAAATGAGATATGGCATCCATCTTGTTTCAAATTCGTGATTTTTTAAAGTTCTTTTTAATTCATATTGAGTGTTGTATCCATCCTAAAACTACTTTATTTCTGCTTAAATTCTGTGCATCTACATACTAAAACAACACAATGACAATATATTTGAGTTTAAATTCTCATTCGAATTTGATTATTTCTACAATTAAGCCTATTTTTCACCTATGTAAAATGTAAACAGCAAAATATGTAGAATGAGTTGTATTAGATTTACTGTATTTCTTTAACACAAAATAATTCAGTCCATGGAGTCTGCATGGCTGATATGAATGAAATATTAATTGATTTTATAAACAGAAGGACGATATTTTTCGATGAAGTTTTAAGCATAAAGTTTATGAATTGTAGCTCCATGGTCTTAATTTTTAAATAAAATAAATTATTATAGTATTGTGATGAATGAAATGGAGAAAGTTATGAATGAAATCCTGCTTTTATAGAGAGATCCAGGCGTGTTATTTTTTCTGTGACGTCATTTGAATTAATTTCAGTTGTTTTCGATGAAGTTTTCAAATATAATAAATTATCGTAGTATTATGATAGATTTAAAAATATTACCGTGGAATGTATTGCATTTTAGAGATATTTAAACCACGCAATTTATATTTCAATGCCGTCTTTTGAATGAAGTTCATTTTTTTCAATGAAGGTTTAAGTTTTCAAATATAATAAATCAATGTAGTATCGTGATAAGTTTTAAAATATTACCGAGGAATGTATTGCATTTTCGACTTTTTTAAATAAAATTGCATTGAAGTTGGAAAGTGTTTCATAATCAATGCTTTAAGCATGATTGATCTTTCTTGTTTTATTATTTAAATCGGAAAAGGTTTAATAAAATTCGTCTGCTGTATAAACATGTTGGATTTAATTCCGTTGCTAAGCAATATGATACAATTTCCTGCAATTATATTCACGGAAAAGATATCATCTATCTTTTGCTGTCTCTATGGAATGTTTGTTTCTCGTCGAATATCTTCTATCTGGCATTATGCCATTACTCTATGGAATTACATCTTATTATCTCTATGGAACGCTCCTTTTTCATTAATATCTCGACGAACCCTGATCCTTGAAACTCAAAACATTAAACTTTAATGTGGGATTATTTCGAGGTTTATCCAAGGCTATAAGTAGAGCTATTCCAAAACACAACATTTCATGAAATTCGGTGCATCCGTGATAATGAGACAGACAGATTTTCAATTTTGTTTATATAGATTGTCAAGTTAAATTTTTGCAATAAAAAAGTAAATTAGGTGCTATCATGTAGTTTTACATGTTGTCACCCAGAAAAGCGCCCAACATTTATATATAATTCAACACTAAAAACACTGTGCCGTGGATCTTGGATATCCTTATTAAGCTGTGAAAAAAGAAAAATCATTGCATTGTGTAGCGGAAATCATGTGCTACCCATATCAGATTTTTTATATTTGGAGTACTGTTTCTTCGTTCCAAAGGTATTTAGTTCGATAATTACTAATACTGGTATCAATTCATTTGAATAGCGTTCTCAGATACACTTTCGAAATTGCCACAAAATACAGTCACAAAATAGCCAAATAATACGCATAATGAACTGTCTACGTCAAACAAATGGGTAAAGGGAAGAATTGCGGCCATTTGATGGTTTATTCAAAACAGCGGCTATTACAGTCAATTGTAAGAGCGAGTGTATTAAATTTGAAAACGCTTTTCTCTTGCACGTGATTTATGAAGCGCGCTTCTGAAGAATAACGCATTGTAGCACTTGTTTGAAAATAAACTTTCCACCAGTTTTAAATGTCAGAGTAAATGTCTGTGTTTACCTTAATGGGTTTTAGGCTTGAAAATTTAATGGATTGCTGCAAATTATGGGATGGGAGAACTTTGCTCTATAAGTTATAATATTTATGGAAATGCTCTGGATTTTAGCAAAATTCATTTTACTATCATGAATAAAAAAGAAAATGAAATAAAATACCTAGGTTGGTATAATATCAATTGAACCAAAATTCTAAATTTTATGGATTCAATTTTGAACCCCCCCCCCCATCCCCAAAATTCCAGTCTTTCCACGCTAAAATAATAACATTTGAGAAAATGCTTTGATTTTTGGTAATCATTTTAATACGTGAAAAAATTTGAAATTATTAGTATTTCCTTTAATTTCTTTGCTTTTTCTCTGTTTTACTATATGAAACTCCACTAATTTAACTTGCAATTTTACTTAACCATCGGAAATTCAGTGAAAATTATTTTCAAATATGTTAAATTGTTTGGTCTTAATGTTATTTTTAAATAATCTATCAAATATTGTACATATTTTTTACATATAATTGCAGAGTTGTTAGAGGCTTGAAACATGTATAATAACAAATATACATATGTAATAACAAATGTTTCTTGTGAATACCCGATAAAAAAAACTTATAAAAAAATGGTTTTTTTCAGCTTTACAAAAGTGTTAGCCATAAACATAATTTAGATGAAGAACTATTGCCAAGATTATCACCAGTGAAAAGATTATCACCAGTGAACTTCACCAGTGAAAAATTTAGAAAGCAAAAGTTGTTGGGTATATTTCGTAATAAAAGCAAATTTCCATAATAACGATAGGCAGAGATGCAGTACGTACGTAGTTCAAGTTTTGTTTCCCCACACTCCTTTAAATTTCATTACAGCAAGAAACTACACTTGGATCAAAGAACTTAATTTGGCAAGTTGATAACTAAATACATCCAATAACTTTTCAATTTCGATTTAATTCATGTTTGAGAGAAAACTGATAAATACGACATCAGCGAGTTTTTGAATAGTCAGTAAGTTCCTTAGAAACTGAAATTTTTGAATTTCATAATTTTCCCTATATTGATTTCTATAGAACACTCAGTATACCGAATTTGAACTGTGTATCTTAAACAGATTTTCTGTAGATTTTTAAGTTAAGTCACCCTTTTTTAGAGTAAATTTGATAAATGAAAAATTTCTGTGTTTTTCTTAACACTTTACAACAAAGTTGAAAAGTGTTTATGACTTTGTTCATTCTGTCTGTCTGTCTGTCTGTCTGTCCGTTAGCACGATAACTGCCGCAAAAATGACTTAATCAAAATGAAATTTTAGTATGTTGTTCAGACGGTCTGTAGGACCTATGGGAATATAAATGAATAATATCACACAATTAGTTTTGGATTGAACCCGGGTTGAAAAAATGAAATACATTGAGCCCTATGGGACCTAATTTTTCTAACATTTTTTAAGCGGATTTAAAATTCACAAATTGCTTCGAAAATTTTAGGTAATAGTCAAATTGTTCCATAAAATATATAAAAAAAAATTCAGCTAAATATATTCAGTAGTTTTTTAAATAAAAATTAAAATAATAATTACACATTTTATATGAAACGATCACGTGACCATGATATGAAACGATCACATGACCCACTTCAAAATGAGATATGGCATCCATCTTGTTTCAAATTCGTGATTTTTTAAAGTTCTTTTTAATTCATATTGAGTGTTGTATCCATCCTAAAACTACTTTATTTCTGCTTAAATTCTGTGCATCTACATACTAAAACAACACAATGACAATATATTTGAGTTTAAATTCTCATTCGAATTTGATTATTTCTACAATTAAGCCTATTTTTCACCTATGTAAAATGTAAACAGCAAAATATGTAGAATGAGTTGTATTAGATTTACTGTATTTCTTTAACACAAAATAATTCAGTCCATGGAGTCTGCATGGCTGATATGAATGAAATATTAATTGATTTTATAAACAGAAGGACGATATTTTTCGATGAAGTTTTAAACATAAAGTTTATGAATTGTAGCTCCATGGTCTTAATTTTTAAATAAAATAAATTATTATAGTATTGTGACGAATGAAATGGAGAAAGTTATGAATGAAATCCTGCTTTTATAGAGAGATCCAGGCGTGTTATTTTTTCTGTGACGTCATTTGAATTAATTTCAGTTGTTTTCGATGAAGTTTTCAAATATAATAAATTATCGTAGTATTATGATAGATTTAAAAATATTACCGTGGAATGTATTGCATTTTAGAGATATTTAAACCACGCAATTTATATTTCAATGCCGTCTTTTGAATGAAGTTCATTTTTTTCAATGAAGGTTTAAGTTTTCAAATATAATAAATCAATGTAGTATCGTGATAAGTTTTAAAATATTACCGAGGAATGTATTGCATTTTCGACTTTTTTAAATAAAATTGCATTGAAGTTGGAAAGTGTTTCATAATCAATGCTTTAAGCATGATTGATCTTTCTTGTTTTATTATTTAAATCGGAAAAGGTTTAATAAAATTCGTCTGCTGTATAAACATGTTGGATTTAATTCCGTTGCTAAGCAATATGATACAATTTCCTGCAATTATATTCACGGAAAAGATATCATCTATCTTTTGCTGTCTCTATGGAATGTTTGTTTCTCGTCGAATATCTTCTATCTGGCATTATGCCATTACTCTATGGAATTACATCTTATTATCTTTATGGAACGCTCCTTTTTCATTAATATCTCGACGAACCCTGATCCTTGAAACTCAAAACATTAAACTTTAATGTGGGATTATTTCGAGGTTTATCCAAGGCTATAAGTAGAGCTATTCCAAAACACAACATTTCATGAAATTCGGTGCATCCGTGATAATGAGACAGACAGATTTTCAATTTTGTTTATATAGATTGTCAAGTTAAATTTTTGCAATAAAAAAGTAAATTAGGTGCTATCATGTAGTTTTACATGTTGTCACCCAGAAAAGCGCCCAACATTTATATATAATTCAACACTAAAAGCACTGTGCCGTGGATCTTGGATATCCTTATTAAGCTGTGAAAAAAGAAAAATCATTGCATTGTGTAGCGAAAATCATGTGCTACCCATATCAGATTTTTTATATTTGGAGTACTGTTTCTTCGTTCCAAAGGTATTTAGTTCGATAATTACTAATACTGGTATCAATTCATTTGAATAGCGTTCTCAGATACACTTTCGAAATTGCCACAAAATACAGTCACAAAATATCCAAATAATACGCATAATGAACTGTCTACGTCAAACAAATGGGTAAAGGGAAGAATTGCGGCCATTTGATGGTTTATTCAAAACAGCGGCTATTACAGTCAATTGTAAGAGCGAGTGTATTAAATTTGAAAACGCTTTTCTCTTGCACGTGATTTATGAAGCGCGCTTCTGAAGAATAACGCATTGTAGCACTTGTTTGAAAATAAACTTTCCACCAGTTTTAAATGTCAGAGTAAATGTCTGTGTTTACCTTAATGGGTTTTAGGCTTGAAAATTTAATGGATTGCTGCAAATTATGGGATGGGAGAACTTTGCTCTATAAGTTATAATATTTATGGAAATGCTCTGGATTTTAGCAAAATTCATTTTACTATCATGAATAAAAAAGAAAATGAAATAAAATACCTAGGTTGGTATAATATCAATTGAACCAAAATTCTAAATTTTATGGATTCAATTTTGAACCCCCCCCCCCCCCCATCCCCAAAATTCCAGTCTTTCCACGCTAAAATAATAACATTTGAGAAAATGCTTTGATTTTTGGTAATCATTTTAATACGTGAAAAAATTTGAAATTATTAGTATTTCCTTTAATTTCTTTGCTTTTTCTCTGTTTTACTATATGAAACTCCACTAATTTAACTTGCAATTTTACTTAACCATCGGAAATTCAGTGAAAATTATTTTCAAATATGTTAAATTGTTTGGTCTTAATGTTATTTTTAAGTAATCTATCAAATATTGTACATATTTTTTACATATAATTGCAGAGTTGTTAGAGGCTTGAAACATGTATAATAACAAATATACATATGTAATAACAAATGTTTCTTGTGAATACCCGATAAAAAAACTTATAAAAAAAATGGGTTTTTTCAGCTTTACAAAAGTGTTAGCCATAAACATAATTTTGATGAAGAACTATTGCCAAGATTATCACCAGTGAAAAGATTATCACCAGTGAACTTCACCAGTGAAAAATTTAGAAAGCAAAAGTTGTTGGGTATATTTCGTAATAAAAGCAAATTTCCATAATAACGATAGGCAGAGATGCAGTACTTACGTAGTTCAAGTTTTGTTTCCCCACACTCCTTTAAATTTCATTACAGCAAGAAACTACACTTGGATCAAAGAACTTAATTTGGCAAGTTGATAACTAAATACATCCAATAACTTTTCAATTTCGATTTAATTCATGTTTGAGAGAAAACTGATAAATACGACATCAGCGAGTTTTTGAATAGTCAGTAAGTTCCTTAGAAACTGAAATTTTTGAATTTCATAATTTTCCCTATATTGATTTCTATAGAACACTCAGTATACCGAATTTGAACTGTGTATCTTAAACAGATTTTCTGTAGATTTTTAAGTTAAGTCACCCTTTTTTAGAGTAAATTTGATAAATGAAAAATTTCTGTGTTTTTCTTAACACTTTACAACAAAGTTGAAAAGTGTTTATGACTTTGTTCATTCTGTCTGTCTGTCTGTCTGTCTGTCTGTCTGTCCGTTAGCACGATAACTGCCGTAAAAATGACTTAATCAAAATGAAATTTTAGTATGTTGTTCAGACGGTCTGTAGAACCTATGGGAATATAAATGAATAAAGTTTTCAATTATGATAAATTAATGTAGTATTGTGATAAGTTTTAAAATATTACCGAGGAATGTATTGCATTTTCGACTTTTTAAAATAAAATGGCATTGAAGTTGGAAAGTGTTTCATAATCAATGCTTTAAGCATGATTGATCTTTCTTGTTTTCTTTTTAAGCACAGCAGTGAAATACTCACTATGATGAATATTGAACTTCCAACGTTATTAGTCAGTTTTGTAGTTTAAATGCAAAAGTGGAAATTTCATAGCCTTGCAAAATATACCATCTTTGACGTATTTATCCAGTTGTGTTGCCACTCGTAAGAAAAAAAATTGACTGGGACAAAATAAACCAAATTAATGATGTCTCGTTTCATCCTGCCTGTCATAAAATTTAAAAATCATTTTTTAACACTTTACAACAAAGTTGAAAAGTGTTTATGACTTTGTTCATTCTGTCTGTCTGTCTGTCTGTCCGTTAGCACGATAACTGCCGTAAAAATGACTTAATCAAAATGAAATTTTATTATGTTGTTCAGACGGTCTGTAGAACCTATGGGAATATAAATGAATAATATTACCCAATTAGTTTTGGATTGAATCCGGGTCGAAAAAATGAAATACATTGAGCCCTATGGGACCTAATTTTTCAAACATTTTTTAAGCGAATTTAAAATTCACAAATTGCTTCGAAAATTTTAGGTAATATTCAAATTATTCCCTAAAATATATAAAAAAATAATTCAGCGAAATATATTCAGTAGTTTTTTAAATAAAAATTAAAATAATAATTACACCTCTTATGAAACGATCACGTGACCATGATATGAAACGATCACATGACCCACTTCAAAATGATATATGGCATCCATCTGGTTTCAAAATCGTGATTTTTTTAAGTTCTTTTTAATTGATATTGAGTGTTGTATCCGTCCAAAAACTACTTTATTTTTGCTTAAATTCTGTGCATCTACATACCGAAACATCGCAAATACAATATATTTCAGTTTAAATGATTATCCAAATTTGATTATTTCTACAACTAAGCCTATTTTTCACCTATGTAAAATGTAAACAGCAAAATATATAGAATGAGTTGTATTAGAATTCCTGTATTTTTTTAACACAAAATAATTTAGTCCATGGAGTCTGCATGGCTGATATGAATGAAATATTAATTGATTTCATAAAGAGAAGGACGATTTCTTTCAATGAAGTTTCAAGCATAGAGTTTAATTTTTTGTAGCTCCATGGTCTTAAACAAAATGTTTAAATAAAATAAATTATTATAGTATTGTGATGAATGAAATGAATGGGAGAAAGTTATGAATGAAATCCTGTTTTTATAGAGAGATCCAGGCGTGTTATTTTTTCTATGACGTCATTTGAATTAATTTCAGTTGTTTTCGATGAAGTTTTCAAATATAATAAATTATCGTAGTATTATGATAATTCTAAAACTATTACCGAGGAATGTATAACATTTTAGAGATGTTTAAACCAGGCAATTTATATTTCAATGCCGTCATTTGAATGAAGTTCATTTTTTTCGATGAAGGTTTAAGTTTTCAAATATAATAAATTAATGCAGTATTGTGATAAGTTTCAAAATATTACCGAGGAATGTATTGCATTTTAGACTTGTTTAAATAAAATTGCATTGAAGTTGGAAAGTGTTTCATAATCAATGCTTTAAGCATGATTGATTTTTCTTGTTTTAGTTTCTGATATACACAGGGATGAAAAAGCCACTGGGTGGATCGCGTAAAAGACGTCCGTCACAGTCTTCAGCATTGTACGTTAAATTTTTAACAGAACTTGGTTGGTGCTGTGCGGCTCACCATAATTTTTTTTTTTTAAATAATAATTATTTATAGTGACATAGACAATTTTATATTACTAATTATATTTTTTATTAATTTTAAAATTGTATGTTTCACATACTGAAAGCCTCTAACGACTGTTGTTGTTGAGACCCAGACCGTCCGACCTACCAGAAAGGTGTAAGGTAACTGTTGCCTCTAATGACTGTGCATATTTACATGTTTGTTTAAAATACATTTTTACTAAAGCTAAGATAGTTGATTTAAAAATAATATCATGGGTATTACTGGAAGGCCATTTAAATTTATTACTATATGATATAACATTTTTAATTATTCATCGTCTACAGCATTTAAGTCAACAGTTACTATATGTCCTTGAGTTGGATTTATGAACCTTGAATAATATTCACCGTTACCTACATAATTATTCTTTACATTAGCATTTGTATACATGTCGTGTAGTAACCTGATGTAAATGATTTAGATATCACATTAAATTGCACATAGTTCTTAATAATGGTTTGCAGTATTTATATGTCTTAAAAACTATTAAAACTTTAATTGGCAATAAGTATTTGCAATTATTAAATAAATCATTAAAGTTGAAAAAATCATAAAAAGTATACTAAAATGAAATATAAAAAAAAAAATTAAAAATTTGATTATTAATATGATGTTTATATATAGATATATGTGCGTGTGTGTATGTGTACTATGTGGAATTGCAGTGATTGTTAATCCTTTTTCTAAGAAATATATATAATAATAATAATAGTTTTTGAAAATCCAAAGATATATATATATATATATATATATTATATATATATATATATATATATATATATATATATATATATATATATATATATATATATATATATATATACGTATATATATATATATATATATATATATATATATATACGTATATATATATATATATATATATATATATATATATATATATATATATATATAAAATAATAATAATAGTTTGAAAATCCAATGATATATATAAGTATATATATATATATACATATACAGGGTGTCCGAAAAAGATTGAAAAGCGCTTTAATTCTTTACTTTTGGAGATAAGTGGGCAATGTAAATTGCAAAAATGTTGAAAGTAAGGTAGAAAATAAGACTGCGTTAATGAAATAGTCGTCCCATTAATTTTCAAAAAGTTACACTTTTTAAATTTTTATACGACCCCCTTAGACAAATTTTGTCAATCAGAAAATTTTTATTTTTAATGCACCAAGATCATTAAAAAAACCGCATATCTGTAACATTAAAATTGAGCGAGTCATATTTAATTGAAAACTGAACATTGTGAATGGGGACCATATATCAAATTAGAAATGTAAATTTGTGACATATCACAAAAAAGATAAAACTGGATGATAATACATGAGATACCCAACCGTAATGTTTTATTTAGATGCATTTGTGATAAAAGATTTTGACACATATTAATGTATTTTTAATCTAAACAATTTCCATCGTCAATTTGTTTATGATCCCTATTTTCACTGATGAAACAGCCTTTCACATGGTGCGGAAAAGTGGCGTAAGTCAGATTTTTTTTCTTTATCATAATTCATTTGATTTTAAAGATACAGATATGCGGGGTTTTTAATGATCTTGTTGCATTAAAAATAAAAATTTTCTGATTGACCAAGTTTGTCTAAGAGGCGACCCTTAGACATAAAATTTTAAAAAGTGTAACTTTTTGAAAATTAATGGGAGGACTATTTCATTAACGTTGCCTTATTTCTAACCTTACTTTCAACATTTTTGCAATTTACATTGCCCACTTATCTCCAACAGGTAAAGAATTAAAGCGCGTTTCAATCTTCTTGGGACACCCTGTATAGTATATACGTATATATAATAAAAATAAAAATAGTATATGTAAATAGTATATGTATAATAAAAATAGTATATGTAAATCCAAAGACAGAGATAATTTGTAACACATTGTATATAAAACCATGACTTAAAAATTTTGAAATCCGAAATTAAAACATACTTGAAACACTTTCTAATCATCTGCTACTACGGAAAATGAAAATTGGGTATGTAAGCACTATGGTTTTCTAATTTGTAAAAATAAAGAGTCAACAATCAAGGGATAAATAATAAACAAATATCAATGGTGAAATTTCGAAAATTGAAAAACAGAAAAAGACAAAGCATTAATGCCAATTATGTGGAAAAGCGTTAGGCTTAAAAAGGAGATCTTTTTGGTATAAATTCTTCATCAGGGTCGAGAATTTATCCAAAATGACCAAGAAAAAAGCTTATTTCTGTAAACAGAGATAGATAATATCTATAAACTCCGTTTACCGACCAATAAGCTGAAAAAGATTGAAATATAAAAAAGAATAAAAAAAATTACCTGAGAAAAATAGACCACTTGTCGAAGTTAAATGCGAAGATTCAAAAAGAACCAGTCATCTGTTGCCACTCGTAAGAGATAAAAGGGGAAATGAACTGTTGCCACTCGTGAGAGATAAATAGCAGTGTTGCCAATAGGTAGAAAAAGTTGGAAATGCCCCTATAAATAGCAACAGAAGTGCATTAGAAAAAGTAAAGGCAAAAGACTAAGGAAAATACAATAAATACAATGTAATGCAAATACATGAGAATGATAATGATTAGCTAATAATAGAAGCTAAGGAAAATATTTAAACATATTCAACCAAGTTAAGCATTTTTACTATACCATTAACAAAATATACTGGATAATTTTATAACTTATTAGTATTTTTAAGGTTATTAATATGCAAATAATGGTATTTTTTATCAGATAATCTAAAAATTCTGAAAAGTCGATTAAGAATAGAATTTCTCAACAATTGAATAGATATACAGAAATTAAGTGGTAATAGTTTATTAATATTAAAATTAAAATAGCCTTTTTTGTCATATGAATTAGTAACAATCCTGTTAGATGGTTAAATACTAATATTTAAATTAAAAAAACTATCACTATATATATATATATATATATATATATATATAGTACTAATAGATGTAGGTCCGTAAATCCTTCCGAGCGGTTGGTGGTAGGAGAAGGAGGGTACAGTCTCTGTGGATGCCTCCCCCACTGGGTTCCGGTCTAAATTGGGTGGCACTTCCCGGATATATATATATATATATATATATATATATATATATATATATATATATATATATATATATATACAGATATGGTGGCAGATAAACGCAGTATATCCGTTCTTTGTAAGTAATATAAAGAAATTAAAACTTCAATTATGTGCATATTCCTATAATACTTTAAATGACTTTATTCTAAACATTTTATTAAAATATCTACTTTTATTTTCCTAAAAAAATGTATAAGAATCGCTGTTATCGCTACACAAAATTATCTTCACAGGCAGATCTGAATAAAAAAAACCATCCTGGTTCCGTTTGTAAACACATTTACAAAAACTATTATTTAATTCCCACAAAGCGACGGGGATTATCAAGGCAAATGAACTTAATTTTGAAAAATATTCAATATTCATAAATTAGGTGTCATTTTCATTAATTTTATCAATTCGGCCGCGTTTTCATTAATTTGACGACATTTTAAAAAGTCGCCAAATTTGTCAAAATGTGGGACAGTTGGACTAAGAGACAAACGCTACCGAAACATCATTACAATATTATCATCTTTCAAAATGCAATAATTTCATTGATATGGTGTCATTTTTATCTAATTGACAACAGTTTTATCAATTTGGCGATATTTGAGCAATTTGGATACGTTGTAAAAGGTCGCCAAATTTGTTGTCAAGTAGGATGAACTGACAGTCAAAAACTGTCAAAACATCATTACAATACTATCCCCTTTCAAAACAAAATTAATTTCATTAATTTGGCATCATTTTTATTATATTGGCGATTTTATTTTATCAATTTTGGGACATTTTTATTAATTTGGCAATATTTTTAGCAATTCCACAACTTTTCATCAATTTCGCAACGTTAAAAAAAACCCGCCAAAGCTCTAGCCAAGCGTTATAGGGACTGGCGGACGTAATGATTTATATTTTCGTAGATTAGAAAACTATATCCATGTATTAGAAGATATACTCGTACTACAATATATGGATTTAAAATTGTTTCCCAAAATAAAACAAATTGTGTAAGAATTTGAAAATATCAATAATCTAAACTCGTTAAACCCAAAGACCATAATAATATGATTTAATCAAAAATGCAATTCCAATAAAAATGTATTTATATATATATATATTTCTTTATTATTTAAATCAAAAAATATTTACTGTTGTTGTTGTTGTTGAAACCCAGACCGTCCGACCTACCAGAAAGGAAATATTTACTGTTGTAATAACTCATTCGATTTAATTTCGTTTCTTAGCAACATGATATATATATACATATATATATATATATATATATATATATATATATATATATATATATATATATATATATATATATAAAGACATAAATGGAGATATAAAAGAAGAAGGAAGGTAACGAAAAGTGCTTACACAATGGCGGTAAGGGATAGTCACCTTACTCCCCAGTTATCAACATGCATGTCTTTAATGCCGCGGCATGCACTCCTGGACGTCAGCACTGACATTAGCCAACCTCCGGAGTGACAATCAAAATTATCAATAGACCCTTGATAAAGGAAGGTGATAGGAAAAGTATGGTCCAAGTCATAGAGACAGCCAAGTTCCTGCACATGCTACCTATTTATAACATATAAACATTCAATTCAGCAGATTAGATGTCTGTGATGTCATAACTTACAAAGATGTACGATCAAATTCATAATGATCTCAAATATTTACACAAACTCAACCCATATATTTCATTTTTTCCGTAGTAATTTTTGATGTAATGTATCATAAATTGCTTTGGATATTTTTGCATGAATGCCTGTAGTAAGAATTCTTTGTCACTTTCCAGTCTGGTGACGTCGCTGCTTACTATTCGTTTTGTTCTCTTAGAACACCAATAAATACATTTCTAAATATATTCAAGTGTAAATTAGAGGTCCAATGTATGATTCCTGCTGTAGTAGTATTATAAGTTATTCTTTTATCATATATACAAAATGAAAGTATATTATGGCTGAAATCAATACTGAGATCTAGAAAATTTACTACATTATTCAGGGTTGGTGGATTTTCTTCCAATATTAAATTTGAGTGATAAAATTCAAAATTCATTTGAAAATTTTCGTTTTCATAAGCTATTAATAAATCATCATTTCAATATTTTCTTTAGAAATCTTTCTATTTTTACATATATATATATAAATATTTTTTTTTTCAAATATAAACTCACTGAGTTTAATTCCGTCGCTTAGCAACATGATATAATTATTTTTTTCAAATAATTTTGCGGAACAAATATCGTTTGCATAATGCTATCTTAATGGAAGGTTTAATAGTGCGTTTCTTATTAATATCTCGATAACCCCTGGTCTTAAAAACTCGAAACATGGACTAAATTTTAAGTGGGGCTATTCCAAGTCTATCCAGAAAATTTTATTCAATTCGGTGTAGTGGTTCTCACGTGGTGATGAGACAAATAAACACACAAATATATCCACAAATAAACACACAGAGAGATTTTTAATTTTATTCATTTAAATTATTAGCAGTATACTCGCTCTTTGAACGGAAAATATAATATAAAAAACTTTACATTCGCAATTATGTGTAAATTCCTATAGTAGTCTAAATGACTTTGTTATTCAAAATATTGTATTAAAATATTTAATTCAATTCTTCTAAAAAATGTATAAGAATCTATGGGCTCGATACACAAACTGATCTTCAAGGGTAGATGTGAAGAATAAAGCATTCTGGTTTAGTTTGTAAACAAATTTAGAAAAAATATTTTTTAATTGTTACAAAACCACAGAGCTTAATTCTCATAAATCGTACTTAATGATGCAAAATATTGAATTTTCATCAATTCGGTGTTATTTTGATAAATTTAGCCTCATTTAATCAATTTGGCGGCATTTTCGTCAATTTAGCGACATTTTGAAAATCGCCAAATTTACAAAAGATCATCACAATACTGTCCCCTAACAAAACAAATTAATGTTATTTATTTAGCGCAATTTTATCAATTTCAAGATATTTTTATGGATTTACAAACATTTCTATCAATTTGGTGACATTTTAAAAACTATCTAAATGTGTTACTAAGTAGGACGGTTGGACTGACAGACAAATGCTACCGAAACATCATTTCAGTACTCTCTTCTAACAAAAGAAAATTAATTTCATTGATTTAGCGTCGTTTTTGTCAATTTGACAACGTTAAAGAAAAGTTGTCAAGTTAACGATACCCGGCGAAATTCGTAGATTCAGAATTGTCAGATCGTTTGCATAATAAACAAATAATGCATAATGTAAGATAAAAACATCCTGATCCCGTTTGTATATACCAAATGAAAACACTAAAATTGTATTAGAAGATACACCCGTTCTACTCCTATTCTGTTGCAACAATCGGCTAAATGAGTTTATTGGCTAAACACAATATATAAGTTTGAAAACTCTTTGCCAAAATAAATGAAAATGATATAAGCAGTCCGCAATTAATATAATTTAAAGAAAAATCAAACCGTTCATTTATAAGATATATTTCTATATCCATTTATATATTATTTAAATAAAAAATAAGAATTATACGAATTATATATCATGATATCAGAAAGAGTCTTCATAGAATGCTGATAATTAAATAACCAATTTGATTTCTTAATACTTTTCATAGTTGAGTAAGCCAGGGAAAAATAAACCATGGTGATAGAGTTTCCCTATAAATTCATGTTTCAAACCTTCGATTTTCAATCACTGACTAATTAGAGCTAAAATCTCCCACAAAACTCAGAAATAGAGTTTTAATTCACTTTTATGTTTTAAACCAACGATTTCCAACCTATTTCGTTTGGAGAAACCAGGGAGTTAGAGAGAAGAACTCCTAGGAAAAGGTTTCGATTTTCTTTAATTAATCAACAACCCCTGGTCCTAGAAACTCGAAACATGGACTAAATTTATAGGAAGCAAATTCATGGCTACTCACAAAATTTCATTGAATTCGGTTCAACCGTTCTCTGGTGATAATGAGACAAACGAAAGTTTCGTTTTCCATTAATATCTCGAAACTTCCTGGTCGTAAAAACTCGAAATATATACTAACTGTTAAGTGGGGCTATTTTAAAGCTACCCACAAAATTTCATCATAATCGGTTCAGCCGTTCTCCCGTGATGATAAGACAAATAGACAGACAGACAGATTTTCAATTTTATTTATATACTAGCAGCATACCCGTTCTTCGTACGGAGTATATAATATAAAGAACTTAAAATTCACAAACATGTGCAAATTCCTATAGTATACTAAATGACATTTTTAATCAAAATATTCGGTTAAAATATTTAATTTAATGCTCTTAAAAGAGATTTAAGAATCTATGTACTCGCTATACAAAATTATCTTCACGGGCAGATCTGAAAAATAAAACTTTCTGGATCCTTTTGTAAGCAAATTTACAAAAAACCAAGAAAGAGCAATCATGCTTAAAGCATTGATTATGAAACACTTTCCAACTTCAATGCAATTTTAGTTAAACAAGTCTAAAATGCAATACATTCCTTGGTAATATTTTGAAACTTATCACAATACTGCATTAATTTATTATATTTGAAAACTTAAACCTTCATCGAAAAAAATGAACTTCATTCAAATGACGGCATTGAAATATAAATTGCCTGGTTTAAACATCTCTAAAATGTTATACATTCCTCGATAATAGTTTTAGAATTATCATAATACTACGATAATTTATTATATTTGAAAACTTCATCGAAAACAACTGAAATTAATTCAAATGACGTCAGAGAAAAAATAACACGCCTGGATCTCTCTATAAAAACAGGATTTCATTCATAACTTTCTCCCATTCATTTCATTCATCACAATACTATAATAATTTATTTTATTTAAACATTTTATTTAAGACCATGGAGCTACAAATAATTAAACTCTATGCTTGAAACTTCATCGAAAAAAATCGTCCATCTCTTTATAAAATCAATTAATATTTCATTCATATCAGCCATGCAGACTCCATGGACTAAATTATTTTGTGTTAAAAAATACAGGAATTCTAATACAACTCATTCTACATATTTTGCTGTTTACATTTTATATAGGTGAAAAATAGGCTTAGTTGTAGAAATAATCAAATTTAGATGAGCATTTAAACTCAAATATATTGTCATTGCGTTGTTTCAGTATGTAGATGCACAGAATTTAAGCAAAAATAAAGTAGTTTTAGGACGGATACAACACTCAATATGAATTAAAAAGAGCTTTAAAAAATCACGATTTTGAAACAAGATGGATGCCATATATCATTTTGAAGTGGGTCATGTGATCGTTTCATATCATGGTCAGGTGGTCGTTTCATATAAGAGGTGAAATTATTATTTTAATTTTTATTTAAAAAACTACTGAATATATTTCGCTGAATTTTTTTTTATATATTTTATGGAACAATTTGAATATTACCTAAAATTTTCGAAGCAATTTGTGAATTTTAAATCCGCTTAAAAAATGTTTGAATAATTAGTTCCCATAGGGCTCAATGTATTTCATTTTTTCAACCCGGGTTCAATCCAAAACTAATTGGGTGATATTATTCATTTATATTTCCATAGGTCCTACAGACCGTCTGAACAACATACTAAAATTTCTTTTTGATTAAGTCATTTTTACTGCAGTTATCGTGCTAACGGACAGACAGACAGACAGACAGTATGAACAAAGTCATAAACACTTTTCAACTTTGTTGTAAAGTGTTAAAAATGGAATTGAATCAATATATGCAAAATAAAAGGGTTTAAATTGCATGGGACCCGTACTACTTATATGCGCGAATATTAGAAGATATAACCTGTATTAGTAGATTGCATGTATAAATTGAAAATATCAATAACCCCGTAATCTTTAAACCTGAAGGCAGTAATTGATTCCAATATATGCCAAAATGAACGTGCTAAAATTATATGGGAAGATATAACTGTACTACTTATAATGTCGTAGATTAGAAGATATGTCCGAGTGTTAAAAGAAGATTACCTGTATTACAATATGAGTTTCAAAACTCTTTGCCAAAATAATACAGATTACGTAATAAATTTAAAATATCAATAATCCTTGTAATATTCATACCAAAAGGCCGGACTTAATTTCAATACATGTCAATATATGTCAAAATATATGCCAATATACATGTACTACTTATATTCTCGTAGATTTGAAGATATATCTGTGCATTTTCAGAAGATTACTCGTACAGCGTACAATTTATGAGTTTCAACAATTTTTGCCGCAATAAAACAATGGCATAATAACTTGAAAATATCAATAAACTCTGAATCAATAATCCCAGAAAATATGATAATAATGTTTAAAAAGATCTTAATTGATATTATCCAGTTAAAAATGCAATGACAATGGAATTTATTTTATATACAAATCGGAAAAGATTTATAAAAATTGTCTGCTGCATAAACACATTGGATTTAAATTCGTTACTAAGCGAAATGATATCATTTGCTTCAAATAAATTGGTAGAAAATATATCGTCAAAATATATTGGTAGAATATATAAATATGAATAATGCTATCTCTATGGAAGGTTTGGCGACATGTTTGTCAATTTAGCGACATTTTAAAAAATCGCCAAATTTATTGCCAAGTTGAACTGCAGAACTGACAATCCCACTTGGCGACAAATTGAAGAAACCTCATCATAATACTATCCCCTAATAAAACACAATTAATTTAATTTATATAGCGCAATTTTATCAATTTCAAGATATTTTTATGGATTTACAAACATTTTTATCAATTTTGTGACATTATTAAAATTCGCTAAATGTGTTACTAAGTAGGACGGTTGGACTGACAGTTGCTAACGAAACATCAAAGACAGACAAATGCTAACGAAACATCATTTCAATACTCTCTTCTAACAAAACAAAATAAATTTCATTGATTTGCGCCGTTTTTATCAATTTGGCGACATTTCCGTCAATTTGGCAACATTTAAGAAAAGTTGCCAAGCTAGCGATATCCCGCCAAATACGTAGCTCTGAATTTGCAGATCAGAATAAAACATTCTGATCCCGTTTGTATATACTAAATGAAAACACTAAAATTGTATTAGACTATATACCGTTCTTTTTCTCTTTCAAAAATCGTCTAAATGAATTTATTGGCTAAACACAATATATGACTTTATTAGATAAATACAATAAATAACCTTGAAAACTCTTTGCAAAATAAATGAAAATGATGCACACAGTCCGCAAATAATATAATTGAAAGAAAAATCAAATCGTTCATTTATACCATATATTTTTATATCCATTTATTTATTACTCAAATCGAAAAAATAATTATAAACACTAACAAACATATTTAATTTAATTGCGTTGCCGAGCAACATGATATAAACAAGATAGAATCTTCCTCTTAAAATGCTAAAAATTAAATAACCATTTTGATTTCTTAATACTTTTCATTGTTGAGTAAAAGCTTGTGAAAAACAAACCATGGTGATAGATTTTGATTTAAATTCATGTTTTCGAACAATTCATGCTTTCGGAAAGTGACTAATAAGCGCAAAAATATCCCACCAAACTCAGAGATAAAGTTTTAATTCCCTTTCACGTTTTAAACAAACGATTTCCAACCTTTTCGTTTGAAAGAACGAGGGAGTTAGAGATTAGAACTCCTAGGAAAAGGTTTCGTTTTTCATTAATATCTCGACAACCCCTGGCCTTAGATACTCGAAACATAGACTAAATTTTAACTCTGGTTTTCTCAAATTTACAAAAAATAGGAATTGAATCAATATATAAAAAATAAGGGCATTAAAATTGTATGGGACCCGTACTACTTATATACCCGAATATTAGAAGATATAACCTGTATTAGTAGATTACATATATAAATTGAAAATATCAATAAATCCGTAATCCTTAAACCAGAAGGCAGTAATTGATTCCAATATGCGACGAAATGAAAATGCTAAAATTATATTGGAAGATATACCCATACTACGTATAATGTCTTAGATTAGAAGATATGTCCTAGTGTTAGTAAAATATTACCCGTATTATAATATGAGACTTAAAAATCTTTGCCAAAGTAAAACAGATTGATTAATAAATTAAAAATATCAATAATCCCCGAAATCTTCATACCAGAAGGCCGTACTTGATTTCAATATATGCCAATAAATGTCAAAATATATGCCAATATACCTGTACTATTTATATTCTCATAGATTAGAAGATATAGCCGTACATTTGTAGAAGATTACTCGTACAACGTACAATATATGAGTTTCAACCATTTTTAACACTTTACAACAAAGTTGAAAAGTGTTTATGACTTTGTTCATTCTGTCTGTCTGTCTGTCTGTCTGTCTGTCTGTCTGTCCGTTAGCACGATAACTGCCGTAAAAATGACTTAATCAAAATGAAATTTTAGTATGTTGTTCAGACGGTCTATGGGACCTATGGGAATATAAATGAATAATATCTCCCAATTAGTTTTGGATTGACCCGGGTTGAAAAAATGGAATACATTGAGCCCTATGGGACCTAATTTTTCAAGCATTTTTTAAGCGGATTTAAAATTCACAAATTGCTTCGAAAATTTTAGGCAATATTCAAATTGTTCCATAAAATATATAAAAAAAAATTCAGCGAAATATATTGAGTTGTTTTTTAAATAAAAATTAAAATAATAATAACACCTCTTATATTAAGCAATCACGTGTCCATGATATGAAACGATCACATGACCCACTTCAAAATGATATATGGCATCCATCTTGTGTCAAAATCGTGATTTTTAAAGTTCTTTTTAATTCATATTGAGTGTTGTATCCGTCCTAAAATTACTTTATTTTTGCCTAAATTCTGTGCATCTACATACTGAAACAACGCAATGACAATATATTTCAGTTTAAATGCTCTTCCAAATTTGATTATTTCTACTATTAAGCCTATTTTTCACCTATGTAAAATGTAAACAGCAAAATATGTAGAATGAGTTGTATTAGAATCGCTGTAATTCTTTAACACAAAATCATTTAGTCCATGGAGTCTGCTTAGCTGATATGAATTCATTGATTTTAGAAAGAGGAGGACGATATTTTTCGATGAAGTTTTACGCATAGAGTTTACTTACTCGCAGCTCAATGGTCTTAATTTTTAAATATTGTTAATAATTGTTAAGTAATTGTTAAGTTTAATAATTGTTATAGTATTGTGATGAATAACATGAATGGGGGAATTATTTATGAATGAAATGTTGCTTTTATAGAGAGAGCCAGGCGTGTTATTTTTTTATGACATCATTTGAATGGATTTCAGTTGTTTTCGATGAAGTTTTCAAATATAATAAATTATCGTAGTATTATGATAATTCTAAAATTATTACCGAGGAATGTATAACATTTAAGAGATGTTTAAACCAGGCAATTTATGCTTTAATGCCGTCATTTGAATGAAGTTAATTTTTTTCGATGAATGTTTAAGGTTTCAAATATAATAAATTAATGTAGTATTGTGATAAGTTTTAAAATATTACCGAGGAATGTATTGCATTTTAGACATGTTTAAATAAAATTGCATTGAAGTTGGAAAGTGTTTCATAATCAATGCTTTAAGCATGATTGATCTTTCTTGTTTCCGCAATAAAACAATGGCATAAGAAATTGAAAATATCAATAATCTCTGAATCAATAATCCCCGAAAACATCAATAATAATAATGTTTAAATCTGAAGATCGTAATTGATATTATCCAGTCAAAAATACGATGGCAATGAAATTTATTTTATATACATATCTTCATTATTAAAATCAGAAAATATTTAATCAAAATCTTCTTCTTCATAAACAAACTGAATTTAAATCCGTTGCTAAGCGACATGTTATGATTTGCTTCAAATATAATAGTGGTCAAAATATCGTCTGAATAAAGCGATCTCTAATGAAGGTTTGACGGCATTTTAAAAAATCGCCAAATTTATCGCCAAGTGGCGCTGTAGAAATGACAGTCCCACTTGGCGATAAATTGACGAACCATCATCCAAAATATTATCCCCTAAAAAACACAATTTCATTTATTTAGCTCAATTTTATCAATTTCTAGATATTTTCATGGATTTACAAACATTTTTATCAATTTGGTGATATTTTAAAAATTCGCTAAAAGTGTTAATAAGTAAGACGGTTGGACTGACAGACAAATGCTTACGAAACACCAGTTCAGTACTTTCTTCTAGCAAAACAAAATAAATTTTATTGATTTACATCGTTTTTATCAATTTGGAGACATTTCAATCAATTTGGCAACGTTTAAGAAATTTGCCAAGTAAGCGATATCCAGCCAAATTCGTAGCTCTAAATTTGCAGATCTGAATAAAACATCGTGTTCCAGTTTGTGTATAATAAATGAAAACACTAAAATATTATTAGCCGTTCTACTCTTTCTCTATTTCAACTATCGGATAAATGAATTTATTGGGTAGACAGAATATATGAGTTTATTAGCTAAACACAATATATAAGCTTGAAACCTCTTTGCCAAAATAAATGAAAGTGATGTACGCAGTTCGCAATTAATATAATTAAAAGAAAAATCAAACCATTTTTTTCTAAAATATATTTTTATATCCATTTATTTATTATTCAAATCGAAAAAATATAATAATAATTAACAAACACATTTAATTTTATTGCGTTGGCGAGCAACATGATATAAGATAGAATCTTCCTCATAAAATGCGAAATTAAATAACCATTTTGATTTCTTTATACTTTTCATCGTTGAGTAAAAGCTTGTGAAAAATATAAGCCATGGAGGTAGATTTTTCCATTTAAATTCATGTTTCAAACAATTCATGCTTTCAGATAGTGACTAATTAGCGCAAAAAATCTCCACCAAACTCAGACATAAAGTTTTATTTCTTTTTGAGGTTTTAAACAAACGATTTTCATCCTTTCCGTTTGGATAAACCACGGAGTCAGAGAGTAGAAGTCCTAGGAAAAAGTTCCGTTTCTCATCAATATCTCGACAACCCCTGGTCTTAGAAACCCGAAACATGGACAAAATTTATGGGGGACTATTTTAAGGCTACCGACAAAATTTCATTAAATTCAGTTCAGCCGTTCTCTCGTGATGATGAGACAAACGAAAGTTTCAGTTTTTACTAATATCTCGAGAACCACTGGTCGTAGAAACTCCAAACATAGACTAAATTTTAAGTGAGGCTATTTCCAGGCTACTCACAAAATTTCATCAAATTCGGTTCAGCCGTTCTCTCGTGATGATGGGACAAACAGACAGACAGACAGATTTTCAATTTTATATATATAGATATATATATATATATATATATGTGTGTGTGTGTATATATATATATACATGTATATATATATATATGTATATATATTTGTATTATATATATTATTATTATTTTGTATATATATATGTATATATATTTGTATATATATATATGTATATATATATGTATATATATATTTACATCAATGTTATGAATAAACAAATAATAGCTTACTACAAACTTCTTAAACAAAAATACAATCTCAATTTTCCTTACTTGGTACTTATACCTAAATTCCATAAGACACCTATTTTATTTAGAACAGTCACTATAGGATTTAATTCATATACCAATGCAGCTGACAAACAACTTCTAATCATACTCAATCAAATTTATGATTATTTTACTGCACAAAAAACACATATAATCAAAAATAGTATAGAACTAATTAATAAAATAAAACTAATCCCTTACATACATGATGTAAAAACTTTTGATTTCAAAGACCTATTTAATAATATAGACATTAATGATTTATATAAAGTCATACTACTTTTATATGAACAATTCACTCAGGCAAAAAAACATATCATTTCCAAAATTCAAAACTTTATTAAAATTCCTTTTGTTCAAACAGTATATAGTTCAAGGAAAATACATATACAAATTAAATAAAGGAATACCACAGGGAGGTAAATCATCCACCATACTGGCCAACCTTTATCTACATTTTTACGAAAATCAGAGCCCCTTCAACAGTCATATAATGTACAGATATATTGATGATCTTATTATTATTGGAATTACTAATGAGGCCAATGAATTAAATTTTGATTTCTATCCACCTAATCTACAACTCATTGAAAATGTATATACATCCAACTGGATCAATTTTCTAGACGTTAGTTTAACAATTAAAAATGCAAATACAATAAAATTTAAAATCTATTACAAAACAGAAACTTATAACTTCAAAGTAAATAAACTTCAACATTTCTCTTCCAATCTTTCCAAATCTGTATATAGAAATATAATTAATAACCAGTTATTAAGAATCAAAATGTTAAGCACACCTTGTTACTACAAAGAACATCTTCATAAATTCATCAACACCGTTATCAACAATAATTACCCGCCCAACCTTATTTTTTCTTTTATTAAAACACATTTTAAATTTAAATTCAAAAACTTGCAACAATTACAGCATCGTATTGACAGATCATACTCTAGCATCTCTAAATAATTCATAATATCCATGTCTTCTTCTAACAGTTAAACAATTCGTATAATTCACTTTAACCTGCTTTGCGAAAACTGCTTAGTCAGTAACTAAAAATTCACTGTAACCTGTTCTGAGATGATTGGTAATACACATGCTTATCCAGAAGTACCACAGTACTAGGGGTAGATATATTTTCATTTTATTTTCACTATATTCTTTTGATATTTCCTTATAATACTTTGTATCCTCATTTCAATAATTAGCCACAAGCTGGTGTAACAGAATATTTTATATTCATGATTGAATTTTTTGTGTATTTGATCCACTTTGTCTTTTCTTCTACGTCGGGCCATGTACATTATTTCTGTAATACATTTTACAGTTGTGTACACAGAAACGTAGAATCAGCATTAATGAAACATGTATGGCCCTTGATAACGTACATGGTTTCAGAAATGCTTTTCATATTCATTTTATTCCTTTAATATTCACTAGATTCCATTTATTCAATTTCCAAACTTCTTGGGAGCTATAAAAGGCCTAGCTCATCGTGCTACACTTGGCTTCTGATTTACAAAAAAATTTTTACCTTTACCTTCAGTTTACAAGCAATATTCTTTGGTATTTCTCGGGTATATATATATTACAAGTAATCATAAAAATCTTCAATTATATATATATATATATATATATATATATATACACTCGTCAAAAGTGAAATTGCAACACCATGAAAGAATGAATGTAGCCATATGCAAATCACAGTACCGGTAGAAGAGAGAGTCATTGCAAATGATTAAATTTTCGTACGTATCAGGTCTCGTGACACCAAGTTTCGGGTGATAAAGACCAGCAGACGGCTCGCCCCGTAAATGCTACCAGCGACGATTTGCAGCATCCGAAAAAGAGTAGAAGCCATGCCTCGATTTTAAAAAGAGAAGAAGCAGCTTGCGACATCGAAGACGTCAGCAAGCTGTATACCAGCAGTTAATGGCTGGGGAACGAGACCGTATCCTGGAGTTGCGTGACGTGGGTTTATCGATGCGTGCGATTGCTACTCGTGTTGGGTACGACATGAGTACCATCCAGGGATGTGTGACACGATGGACACAAGAACATCAGAGAACACGCCAATGAGGGAGTGGATCGAACAGGCGCACAGCAGAGCGCACAGACCAGCAGATTCGCTGAACTTCTCGTCGAGACACGTTCACAACGGCAAGTAACATCCGCAACAGCCTACTACCATCAGCGGTTGCACCTGGGCGCACCCAAACCATTCGCAACAGGATGCATGAAGTACAGCTGCTCGCACGGTGGCCAACCACTCCGGTGCCATTAAGCATTCGACACAGTGATGCATGTCCATCGTGGTATCGTCGTTATCGCAACTGGATCAATGAATGGCATCGGGTATTGTTTACGGATGAATCTCGCTTCTGCTTGTGGAGGAATGACAGCCGTGGAACGCCACTTGCCAGACCGTATCACCGAGGGTCACATCGGGCATGATGGTTTGGGGCGGTCTCATGTTTGATCAGCGGGCAGTTCTGGTGCACATAGCAAGTAATCTGACAGCGGACCGGTACGTCACACAAGTTGTGATGCCTGTGGTACGGCCATTGGTACAGACCATCCCCGGCACGGTGTTCTAGCAAAACAATGCCACACCGCACAGCGAACTCTCAACACCGTGAACGGAATTCACATCCTTTCCGGCAGCCTCGCCGTATCTCTCTCCTATTGAACACCTGTAGACTCTCATCGGACGTCGGGTGCACCGGGGACCACCGGTACATACCATAGACGGACTGCGTGCCTCATTGAACGCTGCTTGGCAGGGATTACCTTAGCAACCATTAATAGCCTCATCGATAATATGCCTCTCCGTTTAGCGGCCTGTATAGCTGCCCGTGGGAGCTACTTTATTTACTGAAGAAACAACTTTCTTTTGCATACCTTTGTTTATTCCTTCAATCATTTGCATATGACTTTCTGTTCTACCGATTCTGTGATTTACATACGGCTATGTGCATTCCTTCATGGTTGTTGTTGTTGAGACCCAGACCGTCCGACCTACCAGAAAGGTGTAAGGTAACAGGTGTAAAAGGTGTAAGGCATTCCTTCATGGTGTTGCAATTTCTATATATATATATATACAGGGTGTCCCAAAAAGATTGAAAAGCGCTTTAATTCTTTACTTCGAGATAAGTGGGCAATGTAAATTGCAAAAATGTTGAAAGTAAGGTAGGAAATAAGACTACGTTAATGATCTATATCTTTAAAATCAACTGAATTATGATAAAGTAAAAAATCTGATTTATGCCACTTTTCCGTACCTTGTGAAAGGCTGTTTCATCAGTGAAAATAGGGATCATAAACAAATTGATGATGAAAATTATTTAGATCAAAAATACGATAATATGTGTCAAAATTTTTATCACAAATGCATCTAAATAAAGCATTACACAGACAGAGATCATATAAAGCAGTGGTACTCACTACGCGGTTGGGTATCTTATGTATTATCATCCAGTTTTATCTTTTTTGTGATATGTCACAAATTCACATTTCTAACTTGATATATGGTCCCCATTCACAATGTTCAATTTTCAATTAAATATAACTCGCTCAATTTTAAAGATATGAATATGCGGTTTTTTTAATGATCTTGTTGCATTAAAAGTAAAAAATTTCTGATTGACCAAATTTTTCTAAGGGGTCGTGTAAATATTTAAAAAGTGTAACTTTTTGAAAATTAATGAGAAGACTATTTCATTAAAGTAGTCTTATTTCCTACCTTACTTTCAACATTTTTGCAATTTACATAGCCCACTTATCTCCAACATTTAAAGAATTAAAGAGCTTTTCAATCTTTTGGGACAGAGTGTCCCAAAAACATTGACCTCGAATTTTATTCCTTAAATATTGATCTTAGACATATATAATAAATTACACAAAGTTGTGTAAAAAAGGATACAGAATTTTATGGAATCGATAAAAATTTTCAGCGGATTAAATTTGAAGAAATACAAAATTTAAATTTTTATGCGGCCCCTGTGCAAAAGCATTTCCAATGTGTAAAATGTGCCCCATACACTAATAAGGTGATGTACAAAATTTCAGCATTTTATCGTAAAAAGTCCCAGAGATATGGTTAAACAAAGTTGATTATTAATCACAAATTAAAATGGAAATGTTTACAGCAAGAGTGCAAATGACGCAACGCAGAAATGCATTATAGGCAAATAATATCTGCGTCTTATCTTTAATGGATCTTTGGCATGGATGGAAAACATTTTGAACAAGCTTTGTAATCTTTGTGTAAAGTTATTATTTCTACACAGTGTAGATATTTTTGTACCAATATGTAGCAAATTTATTATTTATTCATGTAATCATTCTTTTCTTTCGTAATTTGTGCATGACTCCTGAAATGCGATCTACCGACATGATTTTTTCCCTCTGAGAACCCATGTCGATGGATCAAAAAGTGGTTTAAGTCAGCATTTTTGTCTTTTCATATCTCTGGGACTTTTTATGATAAAATGCTGAAATTTTATACATCACCTTATTAGAGTATGGGGGACATTTTACTCATTGGAATTGTTTTTGTACGAGGGCCGTATAAAAATTTGAAAATTTGTATTTCTTAAAATTTAATTCCCTTGAAAATTTTAATCGATTTCATAAAATTCTGTACCTTTTTTCATGCAACTTTGTTATTTATTATATATGTCTAAGATCAATATTTAAGGAATAAAAGCCGAGGTCAATTTCCTGCACATTACTTTTCAGATCTCATTATGAGATCATTATATGAGACTGTCTGCTTTATTAATAAAGCACCTTGTATACATTTCAAAATATTTAGTGAAATGTATATACGTATTCAGCATCTGTTAATTTTGAAATAACGCTCCGCCTGTTTGAACATTATGCAAAATGAGTGCCTGCCAGTCCATTCCCACATTTGTCATAATAAGAACTATAATTTCTGGCCTCCGCAAATCCAAATCACGCTCGTAATTTGGGTGTTTTCGCACTGTTTAGATTACTTGATAGTTGACAGATACTAGAGGCCTTTTCATAATTGAATTGAATATCAAAATTATTAAACACTCTGGATATATATAGGAGAAGCAGACAGTAAGACGCATTTCACTTTTGTTTTTTTAATGTGGATACCATTGTCATTAGTATCATTAGTATTAAAAGGATGATGGGCGCTCAAAATAAATTTCAGTAAACTTAGCAAATTTGATATAACTTTACACGTAGAGTGTATATTGCTCTTGTGTAAAATATGAAAATTATTTTGGTAATATGTAAATTGCATTTTACATATAATTTGATTTTTTATCAAATTTCCTGTAAAACGGTAAATGTTCTATGGGACATGGATTTGTAGATATCCTCATAATATTTTTCTGTATCATCATAATAAAAACAATTGGGCATGTATTTTGAAATTGGGTAATTAGTTAAAGACAGAAAAATATATTGTATCAAAATTCATGTTTTTATACCAAATACTAATTTCAACATATTATTTGTTCTACATAAATAAAATTGAAACTCTGTCTATCTGTATGCATGTGTGTTTTTCTCATCATCACGGTTGCACCGAATTACATGAAATGTTGCGAATAGCCGTAAATTAGCCCACATTAAATTTAGTCCAAATTTCGAGTTTCCAGGACCAGGGACTGTCGAGATATTAATAACAAGAAAGATCAATCATGCATAAGCATTGATTATGAAACACTTTCCAACTGAAATGCAATTTCATTTAAAAATTTCTAAAATGTGATACATTCAGTGGTGATATCTTTTACATTATCACAGTACTACAGTAATTTATTATACATAAATATTTAAAACTGTATCGAAATACAAATCATCTGATTCTCTATGCAAAATCAATGAATATTTCATTCATATAACTTGTATTCCAGACTCCAGAGCTAAATAATTTTGTGTGAAAAAAATTCAGCAATTCTTATATAACTCACCTTACAAACGTTTGAGACATTTGTATTCTGCATAAGTTAAAATTAGGCTTCGTGGAAGAAATAATAAAAGTTTAGGGATCAGTTAAAATCACAACTATTGTAATTGTGTAGGCACGGAATTTAGATACACAGATAATACACAGATACACAGATAATATATGTGTGTGTGTGTGTGTGTATGTATTCAAAGTATTGGAATCGTGCCGAGGATCGGAACTCGAATTTTCGAAGGATGTACACGTTTTGGGACTTCTAGAATACGAAAAAACTATTTTTAGGAAGACGTCTGTGTGGGTAAGGGTGTATCTGTGTGTGTTTCTGCGTGTCTGTGAGGATAATGCATCCACTCTAACTGAAAAACTGATGGACCGAATTTCATAAAATTTGGTAGGTATGTTTTTTGTCGGAAACCCTGATGTTCATTAGATTATAGTACGATTCGTAATAAAAGAATCTGCCGTCTTTGCGAAATGGCCGGCAGAAATTGCCTTTATCCACTCTAGCTAAAAACTAATGGAACAAATTTAACAAAATTTGGTGTATAATATTTCAATAACCTGCAAGTGATTTATATACCAAATTTAACAAAATTTGTTATATAAATCATTTGTAGGTTATTCTAGTAGGATTCGGGAAAAAGGAATGGGCTATTTTTGCAAAATGGCCCGCAAAAATCGTTAAATATAAAAATAGAAGACTACGTTTGCTCAATTATATCAGTTAAATTATAATTTATACGTGATTTTTGACAACAAAAAGAATGAGACTAATCCCATTACTCTAGAACTAGCCGTTCTTGAGATATTCTAGTTTTTTCGCGTTTTCGTTACGTCACCTTTGACAATAAGTCCAGCTATCAAATGAGAACCAAATCAAGTTTAACGTGCAAATTCAATGTCATTTAAAATACTTATGGCTGTTATTTTGTGCAGATAAACTCAAATTATTATTGAAGAAATAAAGAGAACGTGAATATGAGTCTGCAGGGAAAAACATGTGCTGCCCACATCAGAATTTTTAACAATATTACAATAATGATTTATAGAAGTGAACGGGAATTATTTGCAGACCATTTCGAAAAAAATGTATGATCTATAAAGATCCACCAAATTATTGTTGAATAAAATGTTCAACAAATTTAAGCTGTGTACCATATTTTAAATCTCTAGGACGTAGGAAAGTGCATTAAAAGTGCCATCAAATAAGTATATCATGAAGAGTTACATAAAATTAAAAAAAATTTGAAAAATTGTTATCTACCAAATTTATTTTGAAATGTGAAGAGTCTTTCATATACAAAATAATTAATCTCTTTTGTTTTTCTCTCTTGAATTTGTTTTTCTTCAAATATTAAATAATTTTTAATTAAAAAACTACCTAACATATTTTACTAAAAAATTTTTATATATTTTATGGGATAATGTGAATATTTCCTAAAAATTTCGAAGCAATTTGTGAATTTTAAATTTGCTTGAAAAATGTTTGAAGAATTAGGTCCCATAGCGTTTAATGTATTTCATTTTTTCAACCCGCGTTCAGTAAAAAACTAATTATGTGATATTATTCATTTATATTCCCAA
This sequence comes from Amaurobius ferox, assembly GCA_951213105.1. Lineage (NCBI taxonomy): Eukaryota > Metazoa > Arthropoda > Arachnida > Araneae > Amaurobiidae > Amaurobius > Amaurobius ferox. The sequence goes on from OX578133.1 coordinate 20,405,085, forward strand.
AGATCCCACAGACCGTCTGAAAAACATACTAAAATTTCATTTTGATAAAGTCATTTTTACGGCAGTTATCGTGCTAACGGACAGACAGACAGACAGACAGAATGAACAAAGTCATAAACACTTTTCAACTTTGTTGTAAAGGGTTAATAAAAAAGCCACAATTAAACCTTCCATAGAGAAATCAGTATGCAGACGATATATTTTCCGCTTATTCATTGAAAAAAATATATATACCATGTCGCTTAGCAACGGATTTAAATTCAATGTGTTTATTTGGCAGACGATATTTATTAAATATTTTCCGATCTAAATAATAAAGAAATATGTATAAAATATTTTTAACACTTTACAACAAAGTTGAGAAGTGTTTATGACTTTGTTCAGTCTGTCTGTCTGTCTGTTTGTCTGTCTGTCCGTTAGCACAATAACTGTCGTAAAAATGACTTAATCAAAATGAAATTTTAGTATATTGTTCAGACGGTCTGTAGGACCTATGGGAATATAAATGAATAATATCACCCAATTAGTTTTGGATTGAACCCGGGTTAAAAAAATTAAATACATTGAGCCCTATGGGACCAAATTTTTTAAACATTTTTTAAGCGGATTTAAAATTCACAAATTGCCTCAAAAATTTTAGGGGATATACAAATTGTTCCATAAAATATATAAAAAAATTCAGCGAAATATATTGAGTAGTTTTAAAAAAAAATTAAAATAATAATACCACCTCTTATAAGAAGCGATCACGTGACCATAATATGAAAAGATCATGTGACCCACTTCAAAATAAAATATGGCATCCATCTTGTCTCAAAATCGCGATTTTTAAAGTTCTTTTAAATTCATATTGAGTGTTGTATTCGTCCTAAAACCGCTTTATTTTTGCCTAAATTCTGTGCATCTACATACTGAAACAACGCAATTACAATATATTTGATTTTAAAGGCTCATCCAAATTTGATTATTTCTACAACGAATCCTATTTTTCACCTATGTAAAATGCAAACAGCAAAATATGTAGAATGAGTTGTATTAGAATTGTTGTATTTCTTTAACGCAAAATCATTTAGTTCATGGAGTCTGCATAGCTGATATAAATGAAATATTCACTGATTTTACAAAGAGAAGGACGATTTTTTTCGATGAAGTTTTAAGCATTGAGTTTAATTACTTGTAGCTCTATGGTCTTAATTTTTAAATAAAATAAATTATTATAGTATTGTGATGAATGACATGAATGGGAAATTATTTATGAATGAAATGCTGCTTTTATAGAGAGAGCCAGGCGTGTTATTTTTTCCATGACGTCATTTGAATGAATGTCAGTTGTTTTCGATGAAGTTTTCAAATATAATAATTTATCGTAGTATTATGATAATTCTTAAATTATTACCGAGGAATGTATTACATTTTAGAAATGTTTAAACCAGGCAATTTATATTTCAATGCCGTCATTTGAATGAAGTTCGGTTTTTTTCGATGAAGGTTTAAGTTTTCAAATATAATAAATTAATGTAGTATTGTGATAAGTTTTAAAATATTACCGAGGCATTTCAGAGATGTTTAAATAAAATTGCATTGAAGTTGGAAAGTGTTTCATAATCAATGCTTTAAGCATGATTGATCTTTCTTGTTTTCGAAATTACATTTGTTACTGGATTATATCAATAACGGCCTTCAAGTGTAAAGATTTCGGTATTGATAGTTTCAATTTATTGCGTCATTTTTTTGTCTTTTCAAAGGTTTTTAAAACTCATATATTTCAGTACGGGTTATCTTTTCCTAATGCACCGGCCTTCTAATCTTCAAGAATATAAGTAGTGCGGGTGTATTCCCATACAATTTTAGCTCTTTAATTTTGGCATATATTGATTCCATATTTTTTCGCAAATTTTTAAACGGGACCAGGATATTTCATTCTTCAGATCTGCCTGTGAAGATAATTTTGTATTACGGGAAAAGGAATTCTTAAACTTTCGTTTAGGAGCATTAATTTAAATATTTTAATAGTATATTTTGAGCAACAATGCCATTTTGAATACTATAAGAATTTGCACACGATTGTGAATTTTAAATTTTATTGTAATGTATATTCTTTACGAAGAACAGGCATACTGCTAGTATATTAAATATATATTGTTTTAAAATCCCATACCCACTTATAATTAGCACAAACCCATATTTTTATAAAGATGTGTAGTAAGTTATGTGCTAATATACAAAAAATTATTCCTTATGGAGCATTTTGTATGAACAGTGACAACATAAAATCTCATTTTGATAAACGAGCTTTAAAGGTAAAGGAACCTTATAAAAATCCTGGTAACCAACATATTATCACTAAAATTATTGAAATCGAAAAAAAATTTCAACAAACTTAAAAAGCATTAGTTGGAGAATTTTTATATATAAAAATCTGAAATTAGTAGTTTTGGTCATATTTTGACTTTTTTAACGTTCACGGTCCCCTTAAAACTATTAAAGTCAGCGAAAAGGAACAATAAGTACATAATTTTTTAATGGTCCCACCTAATCTCAAAATATTAAGCACACTATTTATTTATTCTCAGTATAAAAATATTGAATATAAAATTCTAACTTTTTTTTTCTCTTTTTTACAAAATTTAAATCTGAACAAATTTTTTTTTCGTGCACTAATGTCTAATACTATTAAGTTTATCACTTTATTTGCATCTTAGATAATTTAATAAAAACATATTAATGAAATACACAAATTTTTAAAATATGAAAAAATACCAAACTCGCCCAAAATTGTCTTAGAACTCCCCAAATACCCTTGAACAAATTTATATAAGTGACCTTACTCACACAAGTCTTGTCCCTCCCAAAATAGCCAAACTTCAAGCAACTTGTAGCAGTTAAAACGATTTTAATTAAGAAAATTTTTGTAAGACAATAAAATACAGAGAAATGAGACTGAAATTGAAAATGAACTAATTAAATAATTAACAAAATGACTGTTTCAGAAGCTAAAAGTTTTCTGGGAGTTTTAATTTAATATCACTAGTGGTTTAAAGTTGTTTGTTCGTTTGTTACTGGAATGTAGTTAACATCGTTAACTGATATAGCTTCCATAACCAGTTACTTCTTTAATTTTATTTTGCATTATGTTTTTCAGTATTATGCACTGGTACTTTTAAAGTAGTTTGGTCATTGATTATTTGAATATAGTTGATGAAGTCACCACTGTATCTCTCCAAAACCGGTTGTTTCTTTACACCACCTCTATACTTGTTTTTTGACTAAGAGCTTTAAGTTAAACTCTGATAATATTTTTATTGATAACTATGTAATTCTTCGTAGCCATAGGAGTATTCTGCACACATATTTAACTTTAAAAGTTAGCTTACATAGCATCCACAAACGGATGTTTTTCTTTCAATTTGGTTATATCCTTCTTACTTAAAGTCTCATTCACCGATTTTTTTAGTAGACGATTAATACTTTCTTTTAGTGGATGAAGTTAGCTCATATAGCTTCTGAAACCGGTTCCTTCCTTATTTCTGTGATATATTTCTTTTTTAGCTAGTCTCAACCACTGCTAATTTTATAATGGTTTGATTGATGAAATTAACTTTCAAAACCGGATACTTTCTTTTGTTATTTTCTTCTTAAGTACTGCCTGTAATTTTTCCTTTCCTTATATACATAGTATAATGTATAAGGAAAATATTGTGACTGGGTCGAAAATTGGAATTCAAGTTTTCGATGGGAGAGCACGTTTCAAGCATCCCTGAACACAAATCAAACGTTTTAAGGTGGTGCGTGTGTGTTATGAGACTGCGGAGCCGATATCTCACGAACGAATGGAACGATTCGAACGAAATTTGGTACAAAATCTACAATCCGTGAATAGTGGAAGTCTATAGTTTTTAAACGCAATCGGATGTTCAGAACCCTCCTAAATTTTCAAGTGAAATTTTGAAAAAATTATCAAAAATCAAAACTTTTAATAAAGTTACGCAAATAGTCATTTCTTATATTATGTTTTATTAGAAAACGATTGACATAAACGCTAGCATGAACCGTTCTTGAGATATTGCCCATTTTTCAAATAAATTTATCAAAAAATCACATAAAATAAAAAAAAATATTAACTAGTGTGAAATATGTTCACTTTCCATGTGCAATATCATGTGATAAATTTGGTGACATCATTCTCGTGGATCTAACTCGTTTCATGAGAACTCCATTCATGAGAAAAGATACTTTGGGTAATATTTGGACGGCAATAGTCATTTATCTACTGTAAGAATAACTTATTTCTCCTCCCATAACGCTTGGCGATATTTTGGCGACGAGTTTGGAGGAATGTCGCCAACTTGGCGATTTTTCAATGTTGCCAAATTAACGACAATGTCGCCAAATTGATAAAAAATAACGCTAAATCAATGAAAATTACGACTAATTGACGAAAATTCAATATCTTGGAAAGAATATCAGAAACTACTGTATAAATAACCTATTTTTCCATCCGTAACGTTTGGCAAAATTTTAGTGACGAATTTGTCGGAATATCTTCAACTTGGACTTTTTAAATGTTGCCAAATTGACGAAAATGTCACCCAATTGATAAAAATTCACCAGATTGATGAAACCGACGGTAAATCAATGAAATGACGAATAATTGATGAAAGTTCCATATCTTGGGAAAAAACATAAGAATAGACTATAAGAATAACACATTTCTCCGTCTGTAAGGTTTGGTGAGAAATTTAGCGGGACGTCGCCAACTCGGTAACTTTTTTAAATGTTGCCAAAATGACAAAAATGTTGGCAAATTAATAAAAAATAGAGCCAAATGAGAAATAATGTTTCGCAAATTCTGATTTCCGTCATATGACGGGCATACTTTCTAGTTTCTAGTATATAAAAAATGCTTTTCCCTCCGTTTGTCTGTAGCACTTGGTTACAGTGGCTAGACTTAATAGTGTGCCGACCGCCGATACCTCCAAATGCTGGCAGCTGTTCCCGAAAAGCCGCCTCCGCCAGACGGCTCTGGTCTCGATTAAGAGATCAAAAGCTGAGGAGTTAACATTGAAACGAATGGGAATTTAATGCAAATGAAATGTCCGATATCTTCGGAAATAACTGAAGAATTTGTGTGAAATTTAATGTGATTATACCAAGTGGTATAGACAAAAAGTCATTTGATTTTCAAAGATCAGTTAGGGATCATTCATTGAGCTAGAGATATATTCGTATTTTTAAAATTTTATTTAACTTGATCTGGTGTTAGTTCAAACCTTTGAGGGCCCAAATAATCAGGTTCATTTATCACAGTAACGTGAAATTCAGTATGATGTTTTCTCTTGTGGTACATTTCAGTTTTTTCGATATTGAAGCTCATCGGGCTAGCCCGTCCTGGGCCCGCCATAGGACTTTACCCGTTTTTTAGAGAATAACAGGAAAATCAGAGAAAGTAAGAAATCTAAATTTAATATATCGTTTTCTTTTGAGCTGTAATTTAATTCTTTCAATTTTGAACCGTATCGGGTTTGCCAATCTTGGGCCCGCTTTAGAAATTCACCCGTTTTTGTGAAATAATTCGAGATCAGGTATATCTAAAAATTCTAAGTTTAGCATATCCTTGTTATCTGCGGTATATTTTAACTCTTTGGATTTAAAACCTTATCGGGCTAGTCCTTCCTGAGGCCAACAAAGAGAATGTACTCGATTTTTGAGAGTAATTCAAATTCTGAGCATCTAGAATATCTAAATTTAATATATCATTGTCCTTTGGGGTATATAACATTTCATCGTATTTCGAACCTTATCGGGCTAGCCCGTCTCAGTCTCGCCATAGAAATTTTCTCGCTTTTCAAGAATAACTCGAAAATCGGAGTAGCTAAAAAATGGAAATTTAATATATCATTTCCTTTTGGATAGATTTTAATTTAGATTTTGCACCTCATCGGGCTAGCCCGTCTTAGGTCCGCTGAAGAGTGCATTCGTTTTTGAAGAATAACTTGAAAACCGAAGTAGCTAAAAATTCCAAGTTTAACATATTGTTGGCTTTTGAGGTATATTCAAGTTTCTTCGGATTTGAACTTTATCGGGCTAGCCCGTCCTGGACCCGACATTTTAGAATAACTCGAAAATCGGAGCAACTAGAAAATATAAATGTGGTACATACTCATCTTTATATATATATATATATATATATATATATATATATATATATATATATATATATATATATATATATATATATATATATATATATATATATATATATAAAGAATATTTTAATTCATTCGATTTTGAACCGTATTATGTTATATATATATATATAAAGAATATTTTAATTCATTTAAGGAATATTTTAATTCATTCGATTTTAAACCGTATCGGGCGAACCAGTTTTGGACCTGCCTTAGTTCATTCCCGTGAACGTTCAAAACAAGTTCATTCCTGTGGCGGGCCCAGGACGAGCTAGCCCAATAAGATTTTATATCCAAAGAGTTCAAATATACCTCAAAAGACAACTACATGCTAAACTTGGAATTATTAGCTTCTCCGTTCTCGAAATATTCCTCCAAAACGAGTGCATTCCTAAGGAGGGCCGAAGACAGGCCCATTAAGGTTCAAAATCTAAAAAATTAAAAAAACCCCAAAGACAATGATATATAAAGTATTTTAGTTGGTCTGCTTGGGTTATTTAAAAAAACGAGTACAAACGAGAACGGGTCCAGGACAGGCCATCCCGATACGGTTTAAATTCGAAAGTATTAAACTTTACCCCAAAAGAAAATGATATACTAATTTTTGATTTTTTAGCTGCTTCGATTTTCGAATTATTCTCGAAAAACCAGTATATTTCTATTTACCAGTATATTTCTATACGGGCTAGCCTGATAAGGTTCAAAATCCAAAGAAATAAAATATATCCTAAAATACAATGATATACTAAATTTAGACATTGTAGCAGTTTTGGGGTTATTCTTAAAAAACGAGTACATTCTTTTGTTGGGCCCAGGCCGGGCTAGCCCGATAAGGTTTTAAATCCAACGAATTAAGATATATCTCAAATGCCAACGACATTCTAAACTTAGAACTTTAAGATGTTCCGTTTCTCAAGTTATTCCCCGAAAACGAGTTAATGTCTTAGGTGGGCCCATAACGGGTTCGCCCAATACGATCCAAAGTCAAAAGAATTAAAATATACCCCAAAAGAAACGGATTTATTAAATTTAGATTTCCAACTTTCTCTGATTTTCAAATTATTCTCTAACAAGAAAGATCAATCATGCTTAAAGCATTGATTATGAAACACTTTCCAACTTCAATGCAATTTTATTTAAACAAGTCTAAAATGCAATACATTCCTCGGTAATATTTTAAAACTTATCACAATACTACATTAATTTATTATATTTGAAAACTTAAACCATCGAAAAAAAATGAACTTCATTCAAATGAAGGCATTGAAATATAAATTGCCTGGTTTAAACATCTCTAAAATGCGATACATTCCTCGGTAATATTTTTAAAACTATCATAATACTACGATAATTTATTATATTTGAAACCTTCATCGAAAACAACTGAAATTCATTCAAATGACGTCATGGAAAAAATAACACGCCTGGATCTCTCTATAAAAACAGCATTTCATTCATAAACGTTTTTCCAATCATTTCATTCATCCCAATAATATAATAATTTTTTTATTTAAAAATTTGAAAAACTGTTATCTACCATATTTATTTTAAAATGTGAAACTTTCCTCATACATAAAATAACTAAATTCTTGGGAGGATATTTATTATATAATATATCTCTTTTTTTTTGGAGGATATAACAAAAGTCAGAATTTAATTGAATTTATTATTCTCCCTATATTAAATAATTTTTATTTGAAAAACTACCTAACATATTTTACGGTAATTTTTTTTATTTATTTTATGGGATAATTTGAATATTTCCGAAAATTTTCGAAGCAATTTGTGAATTTTAAATTCGCTTAAAAAATGTTTGAAACATTAGGTCCCATAGGGTTCAATGTATTTCATTTTTTCAATCCGGGTTCAATAAAAAACTAATTGGATGATATTATTCATTTATATTCCTATATATCCCACAAACCGTCTGAAAAACATACTAAAATTTCATTTTGACAAAGCCATTTTTACGGCAGTTATCGTCCTAACGGACAGATAGACAGACAGAATGAACAAAGTCATAAACACTTTCAACTATGTTGTAAAATGTGCAATTCTTAACAACCACTTTCAACTATGTTGTAAAGTGTGCAATCCTTTACAACACACTTTCAACTATGTTGTAAAGTGTTAACAAGAAAGATCAATCATGCTTAAAGCATTGATTATGAAACACTTTCCAACTTCAATGCAATTTTATTTAAACATGTCTAAAATGCAATACATTCCTCGGTAATATTTTATCGGTATCTCTTCAACCGATAAAATATTAACATGTCAATTTAAACATGTCTAAAATGCAATACATTCCTCGGTAATATTTTATCGGTATCTTCTTTCCTCGGTATCTCTTCATATAGTGGTCACGTGATCCAAAGTCAACAATTTAAACATGTCTAACAACAATTTAAGTAACAACAATTGTGTTAGACAATTGTTAGACTGTTGTTGTTAGACAATTGTTAGACAATTGTTAGACAATTGTTAACAATTGTTAGACAATTGTTAGACAATTGTTGTTAGACAATTGTTAGACAATTGTTAGACAATTGTTAGACTGTTAGTAACAACAATTGTGTACAATTGTTAAGTTCAACAAGGAAGTAACAACAATTTAAACATGTCTAAAATGCAATACATTCCTCGGTAATATTTTATCGGTATCTTCTTTCCTCGGTATCTCTTCATATAGTGGTCACGTGATCGCTTCATATAAGAGGTGTAATTATTATTTCAATTTTTATTTAAAAAACTACTGAATATATTTTGCTGAAGTTTTTTTTATATATTTTATGGGATAATTTGAATATTTCGTAAAATTTTCGAAGCAATTTGTGAATTTTAAATTCGCTTAAAAAATTAGGTCCCATAGGGTTCAATGTATTTCATTTTTTTCAACCCGGGTTCAATCCGAAACTAATTGGGTTATACTATTCATTTATATTCCCATAGGTCTCACAGACCGTCTGAGCAACATACTGAAATTTCATTTTGATTAAGTCATTTTTACGGCAGTTATCGTGCTAACGGACAGACAGACAGACAGACAGAACGAACAAAGTCATAAACACTTTTCAACTTTGTTGTAAAGTGTTAAAAAAGGAGCGGGCCCAGATTTGAACCTAGAGGAACACCAGACGAATTACTGTTTAGTCTAGCGTTTGCACCAAAGTACTTAATAAAATACAGTCTATCTGTAATATAAGAGTACAACCAAGTCGACAAATCAACACTGAATCCGCCAACAAATAGTTTACGGGTTAATAACCCCAGATCGATATTATCAGAAGCTTTACTAAAGTCAGCATAAATAACATCCAGTTGCCTCTTGGTTTTAATAGGATCAATAATATCACTGCTAAAACAGGCTAAATTAGTTGAAGTTGATCGCATTGGCATAAACCCATTCTGGTACGGAGAAATACATTGCTTAATTTGGGAAAAGATCCTTTCATGCATAACACATTCAAAAACTTTGGAAAAAGGGGAAAGAATGGTAATAGGCCTGTAGTTAGAAATATCATGCTTGTTGTTCTTTTAGTGTACAGCAATAAATTGACCATATTGAATTAAAAAGAACTTTAAAAATCACGATTTTGGGACAAGATGGAAGCCATATATCATATTGAAGTGGATCACGTGATCTTTTCATATCATGGTTACGTGATCGCTTCATATAAGAGGTGTTATTATTATTTTTATTTTTATTTAAAAAGCTACTGAATATATATCGCTTCGAAGCAATTTGTGAATTTTAAATCCGCTTAATAAATGTTTGAAAAATTAGGTCCCATAGGGCTCAATGTATTTCACTTTTTCAACCCGGGTTCAATCCAAAACAAATTGGTTGATATTCATTTATATTCCCATAAGTCCTACAGACCGTCTGAACAACATACTAAAATTTCATTTTGATTAAGTCATTTTTACGGCAGTTATCGTGCTAAGGGACAGACAGACAGACAGACAGATGAACAAAGTCATAAACACTTTTCAACTTTGTTGTAAAGTGTTAAAAATGCGAATATATCCCTAGCTCAATCTCTCTGAAAATCAAATGACTTTTTGTGTATACCACTTGCAATAATCACACCAAATGTCACACAAATTCTTCAGTTATTTCCGAAGATATCGGACATTTCATTTGCATTAAATTCCTATTCGTTTCAATGTTAACTCCTCAGCTTTTGATCTCTTATTCGAGACTAGAGCCGTCTGGCGGAGGCGGTTTTTAGGGAACCCGTTTTTCGCTTCGGTCGGCACACTATCTCTTCTAGACACTGTAACTTGGTGATGCATTTGGTGAACTTGGCGAATAATCTAGAAAAGTATCACCAATTTGGCAATATTTCGCCCCAGATTAATGAAAATATCGTCAAAATTGCAAAAGTGACGCTAAATTAATGAAAATGGCGCCTAATTGATGAATTAATTATTAATATATTTTAATATACGGACTATATCGCGTATTGAGGATGCTATCAATTTTGATAATTGTTTATTTAGAGTTACGCTAATTATACATTAATTGAGTACTTTGAAATAGTTTTATATGTTGTCATCCGGAAAATCATTAATTGTACCATTCAACGTTACAAACACAGTACCATGGATCTTATACATTATTTTTTCACTGTAAAAGAAACAAATTCATTACTTTATATACGGAAAGCCACTTGATGTCCACATCAGATTTTTTATCATCCTCCTTTACAAGGATTTGACTATATTTTCTCCCTCTAATTTTTTTTACCAAGAACTTAACGGTTCACATATTTTTTCTGTCCATTTTATATCAAATCTCATGTCAATGCTCAAGGTTTCATTTTTCAGAACCTTATAACAAATAACTCGTCTTCGTGGGTGAAAATGAAGGACCTTTTATAGGCCCGTGTTGATATGCTTATGGTTGTTATTTTTCAATGGCTGATATCACTGAATGGCTGATAATGATATTGCTAACTGATTCGCCCATTTCTTTGAATCTGGTTATATCCAGAGTAGCCAACCTATTAATTTATAACTACTGACCAAGTATTGTGAACTCAATAACATTGACGCAATTAATGTTCAATATATTTCTGAAAATGATGTTGCTAAATCCCTAAAGAAGTTAAAATCCAGCCACTCTATAAGCTGTGATGATGTTCCCTCTTTCATTATTAAAGGTTGTGCTGACTCTCTAATTTACCCCTTGCTTATTTTGTTTAATCTTTCGATTAAAACTATGACTTTTCCTAACGTCTGGAAATACGGTCAAGTTATTCCTGTACATAAAAAGAACAACAAGCAGGATATTACTAACTACAAGCCTATTACCATTCTTTCCCCTTTTTCCAAAGTTTTTGAATGTGTTATGCATGAAAGGATCTTTTCCCAAATTAAGCAATGTATTTCTCCGTACCAGCATGGGTTTATGCCAGGGCGATCAACTTTAACTAATTTAGCCTGTTTTAGCAGTGATATTATTGATGCTATTAAAACCAAGAGGCAACTGGATATTATTTATACTGACTTTAGTAAAGCTTTTGATAACATCGATCTGGGGTTATTAACCCGTAAACTAATTGTTGGCGGATTCAGTGTTCATTTGTCGACTTGGTTGTACTCTTATATTACAGATAGACTATATTCTGTTAAGTACTTTGGTGTAAACTCTAGACTATAAACTAATCCTTCTGGTGTTCCTCAAGATTCAAATCTGGGCCCGCTCCTTTTTTAACACTTTACAACAAAGTTGAAAAGTGTTTATGACTTTGTTCGTTCTGTCTGTCTGTCTGTTTGTCCGTTAGCACGATAACTGCCGTAAAAATGGCTTAATCAAAATGAAATTTTAGTATGTTGCTCAGAGGGTCTGTGAGACCTATTGGAATATAAATGAATAATATCACCCAATTATAGTTTCGAATTGAACCCAGGTTGAAAAAAATGAAATACATTGAACCCTATGGGACCTAATTTTTCAAACATTTTTTAAGCGAATTTAAAATTCACAAATTGCTTCGAAAATTTCAGGAAATATTTAAATTATCCCATAAAATATATAAAAAAAATTTCAGGAAAATATATTCAGTAGTTTTTTAAATAAAAATTAAAATAATAATTACACCTCTTATATGAAGAGATCACGTGACCATTATATGAAGAGATCACGTGACGAACTTCAAAATAAAATATGACGTGTCAAAATCGTGATTTTTAAAGTTCTTTTTAATTCATATATAGTGTTGTATCTGTCCTAAAACCGCTTTATTTTTGCTTAAATTCTGTGCATCTACATAATGAAATAACGCAATTACAATATATTTGAGTTTAAATGATCATCCAAATTTGATTATTTCTACAACGAAGCCTATTTTTCACTTATGAAAAATGTAAACAGCAAAACATGTAGAATGAGTTGTATAAGAATTGCTGCATTTCTTTAACGCAAAATTATTTAGCTCATGGAATCTTACATAGCTGATATGATTGAAATATTCATTTAGTTTACAGAGAGAAGGACGATTTTTTTCGATGAAGTTTTAAGCATAGAACTTAATTACTTGTACCTCCATGGTCTTAAGTTTTCAAATAAAATAAATTATTATAGTATCGTGATGAATGAAATGAATGGGAAAATGTTTATGAATGAAATGCTGCTTTTATAGAGAGAGCCAGGCGTGTTATATTTCGATGGCGTCATTTGAATAAATTTCAATTGTTTTCGATGGAATTTTCAAATATAATAAATTATTGTAGTATTATGATAACTTTAAAAACATTACCGAGGAATGTATCGCATTTTAGAGATGTTTAAACCAGGCAATTTACATTTCAATGCCGTCATTTGAATGAAGTTCATTTTTTTCGATGAAGTTTTAAGTTTTCAAATATAATAAATTAATGTAGTATTGTGATAATTTTTAAAATATTACTGAGGAATTTATCGCATTTTAGAGATGTTTAAATGAAATTGCATTGAAGTTGGAAAGTGTTTCATAATCAATGCTTTATGCATAATTGATCTTTCTTGTTTAATCTTTATTAATGAAATTCCCCGGATTTTTAAAACTGCAAAATGTCTTATGTTTGCAGACGATTTGAAACTTTATATGAAAATCAACTCAGTGACTGATTGTGAACTGATGCAAAGAGATCTAAATGAACTGTATAACTGGTCTGTTTTAAATAAACTCCACTTAAAAGTTTCTAAATGCTATGTTATGAGCATAGTATTATATCCGTAATATTGTAAATTACAGTTACATTTTAAATAAATTACCTCTATCTCAATGTACTCATATTATTGATTTGGGTGTCACTTTCTATGATACTTTTAACTTTCAGAGACATATTGATAATATTATTAAAAGAGCCTACCAAAGACTTGGTTTTACCTTAAAACGATCTCGTGTTTTTGCCGAGTCTGATACTATTATTTGTATTTATAATACCCTTGTTAAGCCAATTTTGGAATATTGTGTAATGATCTGGGACCCTGTTTAGAACCTGCATTCTCAACGAATAGAAGTCGTGCAAAATAAACTTTTACGTACTATGGATTACAGATTGTCTGGCTATTATCCTTATGATATGTATACGTGTGAACTCAAACAGAAATAATACAGTTTAATGTCTCTTGAAAAAAGAAGAAAATGGTCCTGTCATTTGTTTTATTATAAGGTTTTAAATAATACTATTGATTGTCCCATTTTACTTTCTTGCCTGGAATTTCATATACCTGTTAATATTACTAGGAAAAGAAATGTTTCATAATACTACTGTTAAACACAATTACCTTAAATGCTATTCTATCTATAAATTTGTTGATCTATATAATACCTATTGTACTGATATTGATATATTTAATTTGACTCCTGCCTGTTTTAAAAAAGCCTGTTTTAATGCGCTTGATGTGTATACTGCTTAGTATTCTTGTATTTTATATTCTGTTCTTTTTGTTTTTGTGTGGCTACTGTAACTGGATTTCATCTGTAGTTGCCACGTAAATTGAATAAAATAAAATAAAATGAAATAAAATAAAATAAAATCACTTGCTAGCGAATTTTCGCTTTGGGTGTTCTAACTCTATTTGAATTGTTCTTCCCTTGCCTCTTCGCAGTTCTCTCTTAGTGGTTGTAAAGTGTGCATACTGTTATTTTGGCCTGAAGAAGAGATCTCATAACACCTTTGAAACAATTGTCATCACCTAACTGACATGTGCTGCTTTCTTTAAGAAATTTTAGTAAGTTATTATCTTAGAAGCAGCAGTTTTATTTATTGTAATTCATCTAGGGTATTTATCTATATCCTACGAAAACATTCTTATTTAAACATTCATAGCTATCTGAAAGGATGATAAACTTTTGATTCATTTGCCTTGAAATTCGATTTTGGTGATCATTATAAAATTTGATCTTATTAGAGTTTCGCAATGAATATGTTTGTCAGATCTAATATTTTTGTAGTCAGAATAATGTGCCTAACATTTTGCAACCAAATTAGTCCATCAAAAACGGCGTAATTATTGGTTATATTTAGCCGGTTTCTAATCTGGTTTGGATTTTGCAACGGAAATTTTGGTCAGATATGGTAAAATTTTGTCTGAGCTGTTTTGTCTATATACGACATAAACATAATATTTATATAACTCAAAGAATGATAAACTGTTGATCCGTTTGCCTTAAAATTCGGTTTTAGTGATCACCATAAAATTTAGTCTGGTATAGGTTGTTAATTTTAGAAATTGAAAGACATTTTGAATGGTATGAAAGTAGTTTTTTCCTTTGAACAATGATGTAATTATTCACAAGAAATAGCCCACATTGGGGGCGTCGCCCTACAGACGCAAGGGATGTGACTGATTAAATATTTAATCACTTGTAGCCGACTACTTACATATATATTATCATATATCATTACATTCATGGCGTAATTATTTCGTTCTAGGCTCTTAGTCTAATAGATTACACATATTTCGAAGAATTTTTTTAAAAAAATGATAAAAAAATGGTCCTACAGATTCGGTATAAAGCTTGTTAAAAAAATCGTTCTTTGATCTTTTCGATAGTGCCAAGATAGAAATTCTGTGATAAAATTTTCTCTCGCTAAAGCAGCAATTTGTGTGAAAATTGCTCAAAATTGAGCTTCGGCGTAAAATAACTCAAAAACTAATTCGATTTTTTAAAATGTCGCTACGAGGTGTCTTTGGATCTGACCAAAAGTATCATTGTACGGAATTTCGCAGTTGTGTGTCTCTTAGATTTTCCGCTACGTGATCGTCAGACGAACAGACAGATAAACAAACATATTTTATTATGTTAGATTGCGTATGCATATTTTAATCGGTAACAACAAAGAAGGCCATTTATTTTAAGCGAAACTTACATATAAGAAAGTTTTAATTTATGTTGTTGGTTTATTGGAATTTCGTAATTTGTAGAAAAGCCATGTATTGAACACATAAAATTGTTTACTCATATCACAGTTAGAGGCACGACGAACAAAAAAACTAAAAGAAATGAATAAATGATCAAAAGGTACTTAAAATTCAATTAATGTATTTGGCCATTAACCCTCTGAAATACATGCCTAAATCTATTTTAAATGTGCGTCATAAGACGGCTTTAAATTCATTTTCTAATTTATTAGCAATTTATGAATGTAAGTATAAAACTCGTAACGATTATGAATTTATGTAGGATTTTCTTATATTTGCATTTTATTTTTATTTTTTCTTTCTACTTCATTTCATTTTATTTTAATTCTTTTTTTAATGAAGATTTTTTATTTTTATTGACTTTGTTTCTCAGAGTTTGAGGAAAGAAATTGCTTTAGTAATACAGTAGTGGTAAAAAAAACTATATCACTCACATATTTCCATGACTGTGATGGAGAAAAAAGACAGTAACACATTAAAAGTAATATTTAAGGTGTTTGCCATTGACGAATACGTTGAAGGAAGGTTATGGCATTAATGCACATACATTATTTATTTAGGGATGTCTATATGGGACATATTCTGAAATAATGAAAAATATATGACATTCTTATTTTAAAAAATATTTAATAATAAGGAGAAGTATGTAACATTCTTATTTTATTAAATACTAGCAGTATACCCGTTCTTCTTACGGAATATATAATATACAGAAACTTAAAATTCACAATCATGCGCAAATTTCTATAGTATTATAAATCACATTGCTATTCAAAATATTCTGTTAAAATATTTAAATGAATGCTCCCAAACAGAAGTTTAAGAAACTCTGTTCTCGCTATACAAAATTATCTTCACAAACAAACTGAAGAATAAGACATCCTGGTCCCGTTTGTAAATAAATTTACAAAAAATATGAAATTAAATCAATATATGTCAAAATGAAAAAATTAAAATGTATTAGAAGAAATACTACTCTTACCACTTATATTCTCGTAGATTAGAAAATATACCCTTATTAATATTCTCGTAGATTAGAAAATATACCCGGATTAATATTTTCGTAGATTACAAAATGTACCCGTATTAATATTCTAGCAGATTAGAAAATATACTCGTATTAATATTTTCGTAGATTAAAAAATAAACCCGTATTTATATTCTCGTAGATTAGTAAATATATCCGTATTAATATTCTCGGAGATTAGAAAATATGCACTTATTAATTTTCTCGCAGCTATACCCATGTAGTGACAACATAAGTTATAAAGATAGCCCTTACATAAATTTTAAATATTTATATTTGTAGAAGACAGTAATTCCTATCGAATGATATTTTTCGTTTTGTTTTGCGATATAAATTGTGAAATTGAGGTAAGGTTTTTTTTTTCAAGGACCTCAATACAGTCGAATGGACCCGAACAGTTCCATCAACAAATTTTTGCGTTCCTACGCAACAAATGGGCACCCCCTACTACCCCTATTTTTCCAATTATTGACCTTTTTTCGTAAGCTCTTTTATGCCACACGGGGTCCAAAGCCTCCTGGGTCCCTATATAAAGCATCCTTTGCCCCTAACCGTCGGTGGTTCTCGACCCTAATGCAATTAGAGAGGCGTGCCTGACTACCAGAGTTCCAAACCATTTAATTCCTGATAAACCACTGTTTATCCGGTAAGTTTGCTGTAATCAATACTGTAATATACTGTCAATACAATAAAAATAAATTAATGGTATTTTGCAATTCTATTACAGTGGAATCCCGGTTTTCCATATTTCTGTCGAACCAATAAAAAATCGTCATATGCGGTAAAACACAATATACGGAAAAGACTATTTTAATTAGAATATAAAAATCAACAAAAGCATGAAAGAAAATAAATAGACCAGTCACAAAGTTTTACTTCTTCACTTGTTAAAAATTTAATTTCTGATTCACAAAAAAAAAAAATTCCAAACGTGTTAAAATGTGTATTTGTATATTACATTCACATTTGTTTCGGTTTCATTAAGAATTTTTTCCTCACCCTTAATACACAGATTCGTAAATTTCTGTGCCACTTCTAATTTATATAAAAAAAAATTGAAATAAATAGTAAATGTAAATTAAAGAATGTAAGATGAAATCTGCTTTTGATGTTTGAAAAGAATATCTCATATATTTTAAAACTATCAATTGCATACGTCAATTTTTAACTGAGAAAAGATATCAAAACGCTGTAATATCAAAATTCCTATATTTTAGCGATTTCTATATCAAATGTCCTAATAACTTTTACAATGACTCTCCAGATAACTCAGACAATCTATAAATAAAATTGAAAATCTGTCTGATTTATATTTCCTTTTTTTTTCCTACATTACTTGAAGATTATCTGATTTCCAAAGTAGTAAAAAACTTCAAAGAAGATCCCCAATACAAGTCCTTTGGGTAGAGATAACTTCACAGTGTCATTGTGTTCGGCGGCAGTATCTGTCCAGGCGATGTTAACAAGGCAATAAAAGAACCTATTACTACACTGAAAACACGAAACAATTTTTAGAATTGCACTGATAAAATAAGCACTTTCATAATCCTAATCGGTAAATTTGCTCTCCCTCATTCATTCAAATTTAAAACTCATATCAATCCCATCTAGCTGACTACTGAGACGATCTTTGTCTACAGGTTTCTTTTGTTAAATTATAAAGGGGTGATCGTAAACCTCGTAAACCAATTAACTCGACGGGGTATCCACGGTGTCCGACTGAAGGCAGGGCTGTAGAAAGGAAAATTGTAGTTTCTTTCTACAGCCTTGGCATGGACCACAGAGCTACTATCAGATTAAATTGCTCCTCAAAGGCATGAATTTGCTTCCCACGTTGATAATAACCTATATTTCTTTAAAGAAAATGCAAAAAGCAGGTTTATTTTAATTTCTAATGCAATAATATAGTTTCATGTGTCATCAGTGCTAGTGCATCTCCCAACATGCGAATAAATCTTATAAAAATTATTCGCTGAAACAATAAATTGACATAGGCAGTACATATCCCTATGCCACCAATTAATATTTAAGGTATGGTCAAAATAATTTTCTTATATCTCTTTCAAATTTTATTTTTAAATTTCTTAATCTTAAATCAAAGTTAATCTTAGAATAAATTAAATTTATTTTATCACATTCCTATGCTTCTTTGTAAATTTATTCCTTTAAAATAACTATGTACAAAACTTCAGGGAAAATATTTCATTAATAAAAGGATATGAATGCTTTAGTGTTTATAATGCATTTTTAAACTTTCAGTTTATACTGTATGATTTTAAGTTGAACTTGGTAATTAGTAGGAAATGTGTTCATTGAAAGAGAAAATTCACACATTCTCTATTATATATTACATTTTACCAAAATGTATCCAGGGGAGAAGGGGGGAGATTTGAGGGTTTACCCCCTCTCCCGAAATCCGAATCAGAAAATTGTTTTTTCTTTATTATATGGGATCTTTTGTGCATACAAACGGTGTTGTTTGACCTGAACACTTAATATTCCTGGATACGCATTTAACATTTTATCTCACAATTATCAAAATTGATACATTTTAGAAGAAATATTTTATGAACATAATGAATGAATTTAGAACATATGGCAATATAATATTGAATTAACTTCATGTTATCATTCTCTTAATGTAATTATAAAAAAAATCTGAAGTGGGCAGCACATGATTTTCCCTGCAGACTTATATCCATGTTCTCTTCATTTTAATTAAATTTTATTCACTTTTAATTCAATTTTCGTTCTCATTTGGTAACTGGACTTATTCTCAAAGGTGGCGTAGAGAAAATACGAATAAACTAAAATATCTCGAGAATGGCTAGTCCTAGTGTAATGGGGCTGATCTTATACTTTGCTTCGTTAAAAATTAAGTATAAAACAAGCATTCCATGAATATATTTCAGCATACGTAATATTTTATTTTTGATTTTGACGATTTTTGCGGGCCATTTCGTAAAAAAGGCGTATTCCTCTTTTCCGAATCGTACCAAATTTTAATCAGCACCACAGTATCCAATAAGTATCTTATCTACCAAATTTTTTGAAATTTGGTAAATTAATATTTTAGCTAGAGCGGATAAGTGAAATTTTTTCCGCTCATTTCGCAAAAGACGGCGGGTTCTGTTTTTATGAATCGTACCAAAAACTAATCAGCACCAGGGTCACATCCAAGTGACTTACTTACCAAATTTTATGAAATTCGGCCCATTAGTTTTTTAATTAGAGTGGATACATACATTGCACAGACACACACACAGGCGTCACGCTAAATATAGTTTTTCGTATTCTAGAGGTCTCGAAACGTGTAGATCCGTCGAAAACTCGAGTTGCGATTTTCGACATGATTCCAATACTTTCCCTATACATTACCATGTATAGCAGGGAAAGTAATAAATTAAAATAAAATAATTAGTTATGAAACAAAAGCATTTTCGATGAACTTCATTTTATCAACGTTATATTGGCGGATTTTCTGAATGTGGGAGTGAGTATCTAGGCAGTTTATGTATTCATTGTAGTTCAAAAGATATTCACTAAATTTCCTTGAAATTCGGTAGCTATATTGGTTAGGCGTTACTCTGGCGCTTATTTGATTTTTGGTGAAACTCAAACAATGGCACTTAAAATATCCTAAAAATGAGAAGGTTATTATGCTGTACTCTGTAGAAGTAAGCAGTTGTAATGCTACAAAAGAAAAGAAAATGTTACTGCTCCCGCTATGCTGGTATAAACTGTTCTCAACGTCATGATTTTTTCACCCAAATTGGCATTCAGATAGAGCTAATTCATCATATAAAAGATAAAATTCAATGAAAAACTGCAAAATCAATGTAATTTGGGAGATATAATTTTGTAATAGACTGATATAATGTATTAAATCAAACATGATTTCCATCCGAAAAGTTTTCAAAAATATGTAGATTAAATCCTCTTAGGATAATTTTAGTAGAGAATATGGAGGATACTAACTTTTGTCGCTAACTGTTAAAAGAAAACTTTTTTAAAAGAAAAGCAGAGAACTTTGCGTCTTGGGATTTTCAGTTAATCAAAACGAACGATTGATAAATAGAAACGGCGTGTATCTGTGCATGTGTTATTCCCATCTAAAAAGTTACAAAACAAAAGAAAGTTGATCGTCTGATAAAATCCCGAGATATTTGGAACATATTTTATTTTATGTATATGCTGCATATGCACACTGATTGGAGGTAATTTAACTGTAACACTAATAACTTTCTGCTGGGTGGTTGTTGGCGGTGAAAATGTTGCAATACCATTGTTTTTACCAAAATTTTTTTTGAAGCATTAACTTCTCAGGATCTATTATAGATAAAGCTTAGATTAGGATCTAGCATCAAATTCTGGAGGAGGTAGAAGGTTCACTAAAGATTTCCATATCCGTTTTTTTTTTTATTTCTAGTTCAAAATTCTCCCTTTTCCTTGAAACATCCATTTCTTAGATTGGCTGAAAATAGAGCTTTGGTAATGAAAAGTAGAGGAATTCAGGAAGAATTTTTAATTCGGATTTTTCCCACTTCCGGTTCAAAACATTTCTCTTGCAGCATCTATTTCTTGGGATTGGTTATGGAAAAAGCTTAGACAATAATTGATGCAGTATCAAATTTCGAAGGGGTTAGAGGAAATCACTAAGAATTCGAATTTCCGATAATGGAGATGTCGCTTCCATTTAAAAAATTTGCATTTTTTTTTGCAATATCTATTTTTTATGAACTTAGATGATGACTGATATGGATTCAGTATCAAATTACAGAGGAAGTAGGGAACCTTCTTTCCTACCCCCTCTGGAATTTGGTTTTCTAAGGACTCCTACTTTCGATTTTTCATCTTTTAGTTCAAAGCATTTCCTTTAAACGCATATTCCGATTGACTATGGATAGAGCTTAAGTGATGACTAACATTAATTTAGTATCGAATTTCAGAGTGGGTGGGGTTAGGGATTCACTAAGGAATTCTACTTCCAGTTCTTTCCCCAATTCTGAATAAAAACTTTCATTTTCCTTCAAACATTTATTTTTCTGAATCGGCTATGGAGACAGCTTAGATGATGACTGTTATGAATTCAGTATAACATTTTTAAGAGTTGGGAAAATCATTAAGGATATCTACTTCTGGTTTTACTGATGTCACTTCCGAGTAAAAAAAAATTACATTTTTTTTTTTACAATACCTATTTTTCAGGGTTGACTATAGGAATAGTTTATATAATGACTGATATGGATTCAGCATCGAAATTTAGAGTAGGGGTCATTAATAATTTCTACTTCTGGTTCTGTAGATGTCACTTCTGACTGTTCTAGAAATTTGTATGACTATGCGAAATGCAAGTGCAAAAGAGTATAAAAATATTTATTCTAAAATGAAATGTACACGCCACTTGCTATCATATGAAAGACCTTTCATAAATTGGTTATTCTTCTGTGTTATATTGGGTAAAACTTTGTACTTGATATATTTTATGAAATTCAACTCTACCCCTAAATAATACAGAAAAGAAACAAAAAAAAAAGGGGGGGCGTACACCTCCCCTTTACTTTTTGTCTAGGGCCCGCGGCTCGATTTGGTACCCAGGCCCAAAATTCGATGTGGGGGCCTGATTTCAAGTAAAATTTTGTGCAAATGAAATAAGTTCATCCCTATTGATTGTATGCACAAGTATTTCCCCGACACGTCGCTTTGAGTATTCTAAAGTTTCCTGGGTTCATGTCCCAAAATAAACTTGAATCTTTCTTTTGTTATGAATATATTAATTTCAAGTAAAACTTTGTGCAAATAATATAAGTTCCTCCCTATTGATTGTATGCAAAAGTATTTCCCGACACGTCGCTCTGGGTATTCTAAAGTTTCCTGGGTTTCTGTCCCAATATAAAATTGCATCTTTCTTTTGTTATGAATATATTAATTTCAAGTAAAACTTTGTGCAAATAAAATAAGTTCCTCCCCATTGATTGTATGCAAAAGTATTTCCCCGACACGTCGCTTTGAGTATTCTTGTTACCTTTGTTTATGTCCCAAAATGAACTTGAACCTGTCTTTTGTTATGAATATATTAATTTCAAGTAAAACTTTGTGCAAATAAAATAAGTTCCTCCCTATTGATTGTATGCAAAAGTATTTCCCCGACACGTCGCTTTCAGTATTCTGGGATCATGTCCTAAAATTAACTTGAATCTTTCTTTTGTTATGAATATATTAATTTCATATAAAACTTTGAATAAACAAAATAGATTCCTCACTATCGATTAATTGCTAAAGTATTTTTCATGAAACATCGCTTTGAGTATTTCAAATTGTCCAAGTCCCGAAATAAATTTGGCATTTACTTCTGTTATGAATACATTAATTTAATGCACACGAAATAGATATCCACACAAAAGCACGAATGCATTTATTTTGACGACATTTTTTCACTAGTCGTACTTTTTGTAGCCGTCACAAAGCCTAGTATTTGTTTTCAATTTATTTATTTTATGTACTTTATTGAATATTTGATATTTAGAAATCCCTTCTTGTAGGATTTTGGAAGGATATGTATTGGTAAGGTTCACTCTGTCGTCAGCTGTTTCTGATAGATCTGTCTAAAAATGTTCCGAAAATAGTCTCTTTATTTAACAGGATTCTTTGACAAAAGGACTGACTGACTTAAACCTTCATTCTTGTGAATTGATAAATCTACTCTGGGAAAAATGGAAATATTATTTTACAAAAAACTTTAGTATAATTTCTAGATAGTGAAATGGTTTTCATTGATTCTGTTTGCATATTTCAAATTTGCTTTATGTCGAAAATATCTTGAAATTTCTTACTTTTTAAGTAGTTCTTAAAAATAAAGAATATGATGTGGGAAGCACAAGATCTTCACTACATAATATCTTTACTTCTTTCTCAGCGAAATAATGGTGTATAAGATCCATCCACAGAACAATATCCTGTACATTGATTTAACATCGTGTAAATTAAAATTTAGAGCTTTTGGAAGCTTATTGGTCCAATCAGAATAACTTATTTATACTCTAATGCAAAATACATATCGTAATACAATGTATAGTTAATTAATATCCCGTGAAATAAATGACTGTTATTGGCTAATACTTCAATGTCGAAATCCACAACTATTACAAAAAGTATCTTCTCTCGGTAATGGAACGAACTACGAGAATGATGTTAACAGATTTGTTGCATAATATTATATATGGAAACACACCTATTTAGTGTTACTTGCTATTTTCTGAATTTTATGTAATTGTTTTTGTAAATTTACTTGAACATGTACAGTGTCTCGAGAACGGTTCATAAGTTAGCGTTCGAAAGTTCTGTAATGAACAATTATGTATAAAATCAACATTTAACAGTATTAAAAGTCATGGTTTTAGTGTTTTTTCAAAAATTAATTCAAAAATCCTGCAATATCTTGAGAAAGATATTGCAATTGAAAAATATTGTTCTAAAGTGTGTATCTAATCACTTTAGAAAATTACTCTTTTTTCAAAAATTAATTCAAATATCCTGCAATATCTTGAGAAAGATATTGCAATTGAAAAATATTGTTGTAAAGTGTGTATCATTCGTTTTCTAATGAAAAATTACGAGGAAAATCATTATTTATTTATCATTATTGATTTATCATTATTGATTTTTCACGATTTTTGCAAAAATTGTTTTGAAAATTCCGAGGGGAGGGGGGTCTTCCGAATATTCGATTGCATTTAAAATCAATATAATTTCAGTATTCACTGATTGTAATAATCGTACCAAATTATTGTCGAAAAGCTTCATTCGTTCGTGAGATATTTCGTCCATAAACTCACGAACACGCACAGACATCACCTCAAAATGTCAGATTCGAGTTCACAGATGCTTGAAACGTGCTCTATCGTCGAAAACTCGAATTCGAAATTTCGATCCAGTCACATACTTTTCCTATACATTATACTATGTAAGGAATGTAAAAACATTAGATAAAAACGATATTTTACATCTTGAAAACGCAACTCTTTTATAATAATAACTAACAAATGTACCGGCGTTGCCCGAGATTTATGATGCATCTCTCTGATTAAAATTACACCGGAGCATATAGTGAATTCTAAAAAACCCAACAATATTTTTATGATGCGGCCACTTAAAATAAAGAATGAATAACATACTGCAACGGTGTAACAGTTCGGGAAAAGCCAGGAATCGAACTCGGGTCGTCCGAGTACAATCCCCGCGTGCTAACCACTGGACTGTCTCACCCGAAGAATCTTTTCAAACTGCTGTCTTTCCTTCGTTAAGTAATCTTAATTTATTTTTACCTTGCTTCGGTGACACGCGGCTTCCTTGTGTCGGGCGCAACAGCCCAGTAATTAGCACGCGGGGAAGACCCGAGTTCGATTCCTGCCTCTGCCCAAACTGTCGCTGTTCAAGCGGAGTACGCTCACGTTAAATATGTGGGTCCGTAAGTCCTTCAGAAAGGTTGGTGGTTGAGGAGGGAGGGTACGGTCCCTGTGGATGCCTCCCACACTGTTGTTTCGGTTAAATTGGGTGGCACTTCACGACCATCCAAACATATACCTTACACCTTTGGGTAGGTGGAGCGGTCTGGGTTGTTGTTGTTGAGACCCAGACCGTCCGACCTACCAGAAAGGTGTGAGTTAACCGTTTGGACGGCCGGGAAGTGCCACCAAATTTAGACCGGAACCCAGTGGAGGAGGCGTCCACAGGGACCATACCCTCCTTCCCCTACCACCAACCTATCGGAAGGACTTACGGACCCACATGTTTAACGGGATCGTACTCCGCATGAACACGGCGGCAGTTGTGGCAGCGTGCAAATCCAGCGCGCAAACCATCGGGCTACCGCGCCCGAAATGTGCCAACAGCACGCGGTGTTCCCAGGTGGTCACACACCCAAGTACTAACCGCGCCCGATGCTGATTGACTTCGGTGGGTGACTTCGGTTCTGCTTGAACGGTCTGGATTGAAGGGCTTCCTTGTATATGATTGGCCTTAATTTTTCTGATAGCTTAGGGCAGGTCCTAATTGGACCCCCTTTTCATGTAGCTTGTTCAAGTCTTGCCCGGAAGCATAGGTTACACCTACGTAGATATCGTGACTTTCCAACTTAATACTGCCATCGCCTATTTATGAATTTATGGGTTGCAAACCTCGCTTAACTAAATTGTCAAACCTGGTGCCAATTAGCCTGACTCCTTTGTTTAGTTTGTTTTCACCATGGCGTATTATTTAAATTATATATTGCTTTATTTAGTCTCACAAATTCAAAGCAACTTTTTTAAAAAGTTGCATTTTATATGCCAAATTTTGTAATAAAAATTTGCAACATAGTAATACATGTAAAGAACAAGGTTGAAGTTATTAACTAACACAGAACATCTACTCGATTTCATATTTTCTGCATTCACTTGTGTACCAGCCTATAAATGTTCAAGAGGAACAAAAAATTTATGAAGTATCCTTCATATGGCTTCAAGTTGTGTATTTTGGGAGGTGTCAAGTAACGTATTTTGATATAAAAGAAAGCTTGATTTACACGTAATGAAAAATTTCTTGTTCAGCATAGGTTACTGGGTTTTTTTCTGGAATATATTTATTTCACTAAAGATTTTTCTTTATACACGCATATTGTATTCAACCTTTAAAAGAAAGTAAAAAATTGTTTCTTGTTCAACATAAAATTATTTTTATAATTTCACAAGAACATATTTGCAATAAAGAAAAGTTCCTTTATTTGAAAAGGATACATAGTTATTCAACAAGAATTATTTCTATGTAGAGCAAGAAAACTTCCTTTGTCTAGGAGAAAATCCAGAATTAATTATTTATCGCACATGAAACAGTTTCTGATCCTTTTTATGGTATGTATTATTGTTTGCACACAAGTCATAATAAAATTATGAAAAAATTCCTTAGACACTCGAAACTTGGATTAAATTTATGGGGCGCTATTTAAAGGCTATTCACAAAATTTCATTAAATTCGGTTCAGCCGTTTTCCCGTGATGATGAGACAAACGAAAATTTCGTTTTTTACTAATATCTCGAAAACCACTTGTCGTAGAAACTCAAAACACGGACTAAATTTTAAGTGGGGCTATTTCTAAGCTACCCACAAAATTTCATCAAATTCGGTTCAGCCGTTCTCCCGTGATGATGGGACAAACAGACAGACAGATAGACAGACAGACAGATTTTCAATTTTATTTATATAGATATAACTTTAATGCTGACTTATATGCATTCAGCATCAAATTCTGGAGAAATAATGGGGCTCAGTAAGGATTTCCACTTCCGGTACTAGAGATGTCATATCCTATTAAAAAACTTGCATTTTCCATACAACATCTATTTTTCAGGATTACCTATAAATAGAGCTTAGATGATGATTGGTATAAATTCAGTATAAAATTTAAAGAGGCTAGGAGATTCACTAAGAAATTTCACTTCCGGTTCTGGAGATGTCATGTCCGATTTCTCCGAAAATTCGTATGATTATACGAAATAAGTATGAAAAAGAGAATAAAAGTGCTTAACAGTTCTGTCGAAAATGAAATGTAAATACCATAAGGCTCATTTATAATTTTCTTGTTAGTATTCAAACCACCTGATTTCAAAACATTTAACATTGTTATTTAAAGAAATCATAATTATTTATATAAATATTACATAATTATTTATATAAATGAACTTAAAATGCATTAATTATAAAATTATTTTATGGGGTATTCATCTATATAAATAAAATTGAAAATCTGTCTGCCTGTCTGTCTGTCTGTCTGTTTGTCCCGTCATCACGGGAGAACGACTGAACCGAATTTGATGAAATTGTGCGGGTAGCCTAAAAATAGTCCCACTTAACATTTAGTCCATGTTTGGAGTTTCCCCAACCACTGGTTCTCGAGATATTAGTGAAAAACGAATATTCCGTTTGTCTCATCATCACGCAAAAACGGCTAAATCAAATTTAATGAAATTTTGTGAGTAGCATTGAAATAGCCCCCCATAAATTTTGCCCAAGTTTCGAGTTTCTAATACCAGGGGTTGTCGAGATATTAATGAAAAACGGAACTTTATCCTAAGAGTTCTACTCTCTAACTCCGTGGTTTATCCAAACGGAAAGGATGAAAATCGTTTGTTTAAAACGTCAACGTGAATTAAAACTTCATTTCTGAGCATAGTGCAGGATTTTTGCATTAATTAGTCACTATCTGAAAGCATGAATTGTTTGAAACATGAATTTAAATGGAAAATCTAACTCCATGGTTTATGCTTCACAAGAATTTACTAAACAATGAAAAGTATAAAGAAATCAAAATGGTTATTATTTTTGCATTTTATGGGGAAGAGAACAAAATGGTTATTTAATTTCGCAGTTTATGAGGAAGATTCTTTCTTATATTATGTTGCTCAGCAACGCAATTAAATTAAATGTGTTTGCTAATATTTGTTATTATTTTTTCTATTTGAATAATAAATAAATAGATGTAAAAATATATTTTGTAAAAGAACGGTTTGATTTTTCTTTTAATTATATTAATTACGGACTGTGTACATCACTTTTCTTTATTTTGGCAAAGAGTTTTCAAGCTTATATATTGTGTTTAGCTAATAAACTCATATATTGTGTTTAGCCAATAAATTTATTTAGCCGATTGTTGAAAAAGAAAAAAAGTATATCCTGTTGGCACATTTTCGGGCGCGGTAGCCCGGTGGTTTGCGCACGGGATATGCACGCTGCCCCAACTGCCGCCGTGTTCATGCGGAGTACGATCACGTTAAACATGTGGGTCCGTAAGTCCTTCCGAGAGGTTGGTGGTAAGTAGTAAAGAACGGGTATATTTTCTAATGCGATTTTAGTGTTTTCATTTAGTATATGCAAATGGGATCGGATGTTTTATTCTTCAGATCTGCAAATTCAGAGCTATGAATTTCGCGGAATATCGCTAACTTGGTAACTTTTCTTAAACGTTGGCAAATTGACGGAAATGTCGACAAATTGATAAAAACGACGCAAATCAATTAAATTAAATTTGTTTTCTTAGAAGAGAGTACTGAAATGATGTCTAGGTAGCATTTGTCGGCCAGTCCATCCATCCTACTTAGTAACACTTTTAGCGAATTTTTAAAATGTCACCAAATTGATAAAATGCTTGCAAATCCATAAAAATATAATAAAATTGATAAAATTGCGCTTAATAAATGCAATTAATTGTGTTTTATTAGGGCATAGTAATGTGATGATTATTCGTCAATGTGTCGCAAAATGGGACTGTCAGTTCTACAGTCCCACTTGGTGATAAATCTGGCGATGTTTTAAATTATCGCTAAATTGACGAAAATGTCGCCAAACCTTCCATGGATATAGAATTATTCAAACGATAAGACTCCCTTCAATTCATTTGAAACAAATGATGGCATGAATTTAGCAACGGATGTAAATCCAATGTGTTTATGCGGCATACGATTTTTATTAAATCTTTTCCGATTTGAATAACAAAGATGTGTATATAAATTAAATTTCATTGACATTGCATTGTTGACTGGATAATATCAATTACTGTCTCCAGGTTTAAACATTAGTATTATTGGTATTTTCGCGGACTGTTGATTCAGGAATTATTGATATTTTCATATTAATTCTATGCCATTGTTTTATTATGACAAAAATTGTTGAAACTCACATATTGTACATTGTGCGAGTCTATATAAATAAAAATGAAAATCTGTCTGTCTGTCTGTCTGTCTGTCTGTCTGTCTGTCTGTCTGTCTGTCTGTCTGTCTGTTTGTCACACCATCACGGGAGAACGGCTGAACCGAATTTGATGAAATTTTGTGGGTAGCCCAGAAATAGCCCCACTTAAAATTATATCCGTGTTTTGAGTTTCTACGACCAGTAGTTCTCGAGATATTAGTAAAAAACGAAATTTTCGTTTGTCTCATCATCACGGAAAAACGGCTGAACCGAATTTAATGAAATTTGGTGAATAGCCTTGAAATATCCCCCCATAAATTTTGTCTAAGTTTCGAGTTTCTAAGACCTGGGGTTGTTGAGATATTAATGAAAAACGGAACTTTTTCATAGGAGTTCTACTCCCTAACTCCGTGGTTTATCCAAACGAAAAGCTTGAAAATCGTTTGAAAGTGAATTAAAATTTAATCTCTGAGTTTGATGGGAGATTTTTTGCGTTCATTAGTCACTTTCTGAAAAAATGAATTGTTTGAAACATGATTTAAAGGGGAAATCTATCTCCATGGTTCATGGTTTATTTAAAACAAGCTTTTACGGAACAATGAGAAGTATAGAGAAATCAAAATCGTTATTTAATTTCGCAGTTTATGTTATAAGACATGACATATTTAACATGTTAAGAGATTCTATCTTATATCCTGTTACTCAGAAACGCAATTAAATTAAATCTGTCTGTTAATTTTAATAATTATTTTTTCGATTTGAATAATAAATAAATGGATATAAAAATATATTTTAGAAAAGAACGATTTGATTTTTCTTATAGCATTTTTGACTGGATAATATCAATTACGGTCTTCAGGTTTAAAAATTATTATTATTTATATTTTCGGGGATTATTGATTCAAGGATTATTGATATTTTCAAGTTATTATGCAATTATTTTATTATGACAAAAATTGTTTAAACTCATATATTGTATGTTGTACGAATCTTCTACAAATACACGTGTATATCTTTTAATCTACGAGAATATAAGTAGTACAGGTATATTGACATATGTTTTGATATATATTGGCATATATTGGAATCAATTACGACCTTCTGGTATAAAGAGTACGGATATTATTGATGTTTTCAATTTATTATGTCATCTCTTTTATTTTGGCAAATATTTTTGAGACGCATATTGTAATACGGGTAATCTTCTACTAACACATTGGCATATTTTCTGATCTGCGACAATATAATTAGTACGGGGTTGCATATATTCATTCAATTCCTATTTTTTCTTCTGTAAATTTGCTTACAAAAGGGGGCAGTATGTTTTATTTATCAGATCTGATCGTGAAGATAATTTTGCATAGTGAGAACATATATTCTTAAACTTCTCTTTAGGAGCAATAAATTTAATATTTTAACAGAATTTGCACATGATTGCGAACTATAAGTTTCTTTAAATTATACACTCCGTACGAATAACGGGTGTGCTGTTAGTGGTTAATAAATTTTAACATTTTAGGAGGATATATCATGTTGCTCGGCATCGCAATTAAATTAAATGTGTTTGTTAATGTTTTTATTATTTTTTTTTCGATTTAAATAATAAATAAATGGATAAATGGATATAAAAGTATATCCTATGAATGGACGGTTTGATTTTTCTTTTAATTATATTAATGCCTGACTGCGTACATCAATTTCATTTATTTTGGCAAAGAGTTTTCAAGCTTATATCGTATTTAGCTACTAAACTCATATATTGTGTTTAGCCATATAGCCGATTGTTGAAACAGAAAAAGAGTAGAGCGGGTATATCTTCTAATACATTTGTAGTGTTTCCATTTAGTATATTGAAACGGGATAAGAATATTTCATTCAGATCTGCAAATTCAAAGCTACGAATTTGGAGGGATATCGCTAATTTGACAACTTTTCTTAAACTTTGCCAAATTGACGGAAATGTCGCCAAATTGATATAAACGACACACAAACAGCTGCCATAAACCTTCGGGTTGGTTGTGTGGCTTGGGTCTTCTACATATCAATGAAATTTTTTTTTGTTTTGTTAGAAGAGAGTACTGAAATGATGTTTGGTTAGCATTTCTCTGTCAGACCAACCATCCTACTTAGTAATACATTTAGCGAATTTTTAAAATGTCACCAAATTGATAAAAATGCTTTCAAATTTATAAAAATATCTTGAAATTGATAAAATTGCGCTACATAAATGATATTAATTGTTTTTTGTTAGGGGATAGTAATGTGATGATATTTCGTCAATTTGTCTCAAAGTGGAACTGTCAGGTCTACAGTCCCACTTGGCGATAAATTTGGCGATTTTTTAAAATGTCGCTAATTTGACGAAACTGTCGCCAAATGTTCCATAGAAATATAACTATTTAGACGATATTTTTTCTACCAATTTATTTGAAGCAAATGATATCATGTCGCTGAGGAACGGATTTAAATCCAATGTGTTTATGCGGCAGACGATTTTTATTAAATACTTTCCGATTTGAATAATGAAGATATGCATATAAAATAAATTTCATTGCCATTTCATTTTGGACTGGATAATATCAATTATACTCTTCAGGTTTAAACATTATTATTATTGATATTTTCCGGAATTATTGATTCAGGGATTATTGATATTTTTAAGTTATTACGCCATTGTTTTATTGCGGCAAAAATTGCTGACACACGCATATTGTACGTTGTACGAGTAATCTTCTAGGAATGCACGGGTATATCTTCTAACCTACGAGAATATAAGTAGTACAGGTATATTGGCATATATTTTGACATATACTGGCATATATATTGGAATCAAGAACAGTCTTCTGGTATGAAGATTAAGGGGATTAATTATATATTCAATTTATTACGTCGTCTGTTGTTTTTTACCAAAAACCATTTGTGATTCATATTGCAAAACGGGTAATATTCTACTAATAATTGGACATTATAAGTAGTACGTGTATATCTTCCCATATAATTTTAGCACTTTAATTTTGACATATATTGGAATAAATGACTGTCTTCAGATTTAAAGATTACGGGTTTATTGGTATTTTCAATTTATACATGTAATCTACTAATACAGGTTATATTTTCTAATATTCGCGTATATAATTAGTACGGATTCCATACAATTTTAACGCTTTTATTTTGCATAGATTGATTCAATTCCATTTTTTTTTTATATTTGCTTACATAAGGGGTCCAAGATGTTTTATTCTTCAGATATGTCCATGAAGATAATTTTATATAGCGAGAACAGAGATTCTTAAACTTCTTTTTAGGAGCATTATATTAAATATTTTAACAGAATATTTTGATTAAACATGTCATTTAGTATACTATAAGAATTTGGGCATGATTATGAATTTCAAGTTTCTTTATATTATATACTCCGTACGAAGAACGGGTATGCTGCTAGTAATCTATATAAATAAAAATGAAAATCTGTCTGACTGTCTGTTTGTCCCATCATCACGGGAGAACGGCTGAACCGAATTTGATGAAATTTTGTGGGTAGCCTAGAAATAGTCCCACTTAAAATTTTATCCATGTATGGAGTTTCTACGATCAGTGGTTCTCGAGATATTAGTGAAAAACGAAATTTTCGTTTGTCTCATCATCACATCATCACGGGAAAACGGCTAAACGAAATTTAATGAAATTTTTTGGATAGCCTTTAAATAGCCCCCCATAAATTTAGCCCAAGTTTCGAGTATCTAAGACCAGGGGTTGTCGAGATGTTAATGAAAAACCAAACTTTTTCCTAGGAGTTCTACTCCCTAACTCCGTGGTTTATCCAAACGAAAAGCTTGAAAATCGTTTGAAAGTGAATTAAAACTGTATCTCTGAGTTTGGGGGGAGATTTTTTGCACTAATTAGTCACTTTCAGAAAACATGAATTGTTTGAAACATGATTTAAATGGGAAATCTATCTCCTTGGTTTATATTTCACAAGCTTTTACTGAACAATGAAAAGTATAAAGAAATCAAAATGGCTATTAAATTTCGCATTTTATGAGGAAGATTCTATCTCATACTATGTTGCTCGGCAACGGAATGAAATTAAATGTGTTGTTAATATTTATTTTTATTTTTCTATTTGAATAATAAATAAATGGATGTAAAAATATATTTTTTAAATGAACGGTTTGACTGTTCTTTTAATTATATAAATTGCGGACTGCGTACATCAATTTCATTTATTTTAGCAAAGACGTTTCTATCTCATATATTGTGTTTAGCTAATAAACTCATATACTGTGTTTACCCAATAAATTCATTTAGCCAATTGTTGAAGCAGAAAGAGAGTAGAACGGGTGTATTTTATAATACAATTTTAGTGTTTGCATTTAGTATATACAAACGGGATCAGGATATTTTATTCTTCAGATCTTTAGAGATATTCCGCTAAATTCAGAGCTACGAATTTAGCGGAATATCTCTAACTTGGTAACTTCTCTTAAACCAAATTAGCGGAAATGTTTCAAAAATTATAAAATTGACGCAAATCAATGATTTGTTTTTTAGAATAGAGTTCTGAAATGATGTTTCGGTAACATTTGTCTGTCAATCCATCCATCCTACTTAGTGACACATTTAACGAATTTTTTTAATATCACGAGATTGATAAAAGTATTTGTGAGTCCATAAAAATATCATGGAATTGATAAAATCGCGCTTAATAAATGAAAATAATTGTGTTTTGTTAGGAGATAGTATTGTGATGATGTTTCGTCAATTTGTCGCAAAATGGGACTATCAGTTCTACAGTCCCACTTGGCGATAAATTTGGCGATTTTTTAAGTTATCGCTAAATTGATTAAAATATCGCCAAACCTTCCATGGAGATCCCATTATTCAGACGATATGATTTCCAGCAATTTATTTGAAGCAAATGATATAATGTCGCTTAGCAACGGATCCAATGTGTTATGCTGCATACGATTTTATATTAAATCTCTTCCGATTTGAATAATAAAGATATGTATATAAAATAAATGTCATTGTCATTGCATTTTTGACTGGATAATATCAATTGCGGTCTTCAGGTTTAAACATTATTATAATTGATATTTTCGGGGACTGTTGATTCAGGGATTATTGATATTTTCAAGTTATTAAGCTATTGTTTATGACGAAAATTGTTGAAACTCATATATAGCACGTTGTACGAGTAATCTTCTACTCATGCATTATATCTTCTAATCTACGAGAATATAAGTAGTACAGGTATAGTGGCATATATTTTGATATATATTGGCATATATTGGAATCAATTACGACCTTCTGGTATAAAGATTACGGGGATTATTGATATTTTCAATTTATTACGTCATCTCTTTTATTTTGGCAAATATTTTTAGACTCATATTGTAATACGGGCAATCTTCAACTAACACACTGGCATATTTTCTAATCTGCGACACTATAAGTAGTACGGGGTTGCATATATTGATTCAATTCCTTTTTTTTTTTTGTAAATTTGCTTACAAAAGGGTCCAGGATGTTTTATTCTTCAGACCTGCCCGTGAATATAACTTTGCATAGTGAGAACAGATATTCTTAAACTTCTCTTTTGGAGCAATAAATTTAATATTTTAACAGAATTTGCACATGATTGCGAATTATAGGTTTATTTATATTATATATTCCGTACGAAGAACGCGTATCCTGCTAGTCTTCTATAAATGCACGGGTTATCTTCTAATCTACGAGAAGATAAGTAGTACAGGTATATAGGCATATATTTTGATATATATTGGCATATATTGGAATCAATTACGACCTTCTGGTATATAGATTACGGGGATAATTAAAATTTTCAATTTATTATGTCATCTGTTTTATTTCGACAAGGATTTTTTAGACTCTTATTGTAATAAGGGTAATCTTTTACTAACATACCGGCATATTTTCTAATCTGCGACAATATAAGTAGTACGGGGATATATATATATATATATATATATATATATATATATATTCCCATATAATTTTAGTGCTTTCATTCTGACATATATTGGAATCAATTACGGGTTTATTGATATTTTCAATTTATACATGTAATCTACTAATACAGGTTATATCTTCTAATATTCGAGTATATAAATACTACGGGTCCCATACAATTTTAGCACTGTTATTTTGAATATATTGATTTAATTTCATATTTATTTTATATTTGCTTTCGAAAGGGGCCAGGATGTTTTATTCATCAGATCTGCCCGTGAAGATAATTTTGCATGATGAGAACAGATATTCATAAACTTCTCTTTAGGTGCAATAAATTTAATATTTTAACATAATTTGCATATGATTCTGAATTATAAGTGTCTTTATATTATATACTCCGTACGAAGAACGGGTATGCTGCTAGTTTAAAATAAAAATTACTTGAATTCCAAATTTAGCTTCTTCAGCTCATATCAAAAGTATTTTATTTCAATATAGCAGAAGTAAATAAATATATATCAATATTTATTTCTATCAAATTATGCCGATGTTTACAGTGACTTTTGTTTCAAGGAAAAAAACTTACATTTAAAACATTTATATTGCAGATACTTCTTTATGCAAAAAAAGCTTTTTTTTTTCGTTGACTATGCATATGCTGAAGGTATTTCACCTGCCTTATTGAGCAGGTAGGTGAAGAAGAAATATTGTTAAAATATCTGTGCATTATCTCTTATATGTTGCTCATTTTGGAAAGAAATGACAGCCGTAATTGAAACTGCAAATTTTTCTGTTGTTCAACTTTAACATCAAATTATTAACAATATCAACACTCAACAGTCTTATATTAATGACGATATACAAGGTTCCTGGGTTAGTCACTAAACACACCAATGTAAAGAAAGTTTCATGAGTGTACACCTTAGGTTTATCTGTAGAAAAGTGACTTAAGCCCGATTAAATACAAAGTGATTAGAGCGCCGCTAGCATATAATTCGAAAAGTTAGGACTAAGAACTCGGCAACAACGCGAGATAGAAGAAACATGTCAATAGCAAAGTTGTAGAGAAATATCTATTTGATAAGAATCGACATCAGGAATGTACAAAACCCATATATGGAAGGCAATGAGCATCTCTCAAATAGTTGTATCATCAGGGACTGTAACACAGTGGCACTGGTATTATTCTTTTTCGAATACAAATACGCATTATTGTTGATGGAGTGCATTTTTAACAATATGTGCATTAAATTCCTGAGCATCCAAGTATTGTTTATTTTAGCACTCCTGAATATAATCATGATTTCCAATAACCATATTATAAAAAAATAATTGCTCTCTGTGACAGTTTTATATTCGATTTCTACTAAGATGACTATTAGACAATGCAACTATATAATTTGCTTTCTTCGTCTGTCTCACTTTGTTATCCTAATATTTTAATTCTCCGATAGGGGCGCTGCAATCACTTTTATTTCATCGGGCCTGATCCTTTTACAATAGATAGATCTAACATATACACTCATGGGCCATTTTTTGCAATGTTGTTGGGGTTCTTAAGGACTTTCCTAGAAACCTTGATGAACAATGTAATGATTTTTGGGGATCCCCTTTTATATGCGTTTTATTAAAATGATAGATAAACAAAATATTTGTGGAGTTTGCATATTATTATATGATTACCATTTACATATTTTTCTTTCCATTGACATTCGTCTCATTTTTATTCGCCCATATAACCAGTTTTATAATAACACATACAAAATATTATAATTTGCTTATTTTGGGTGAAACAGGAGGTAATTTTGCCATCGCTCTTTTCAGGCACCTGCAATTTGAGCTTTAAAACCAACATTACTTCACATTAGAAATTCCCGTCAATAAAGTTTCATAATGACTTTAAGAACGACTTTCCATAGATTTTCATTTTAAGTATTAAATGCAGTATAATATGTATGAAGACATATAAAGGATTTTTTAAAATTCTGCTAACTTTCACATGACTTTCCCTACATAATGCAATCAATATTTTACTTCTTTCACATCAAAACAGTCGTGTGCAAGATCCACACAATGTTTTTAATATTAATTAATACCACGTAAATTAAAATTGGGCGCTTTTGATAACTTATTAGGCCAGACAAACTTATTCATACTCACTTGCGAAATCCTTACCAAAATGCAATAGATATTAAATTTATATCCCGTGCGATAAATAATTATTGTTGAATTATTTAGAGTCAAAATACAAAACTATTACGAAAAGTGACTTCTCTCGTGAATAGAACGAACTAGATCCATAATGAGGACATTAATAGATTTGTGGCAGAATAGTGCATATGGAAAATTATTATATTTAATTATATATAATTTTTTTAAATTTTTATTTAAAATAATGTGCAATATCTCAAGAAAGTCTCATACTAGTGTTCCGAAATTTATGGTCCTTCGTTTTCTAATGAAAACTACGTCTGAAATTATTATTTATTTCTCATTATTAAAGATCTTGATATTTTAATAATTTTTTTTTAAAACCATTCAAAATTTAGGGAGTCTTCCGAATATTCGATTGCGTTTATAATGAATAGGATTCCACTTTTCCCTGATTTGTATAATAATAGCATCAAATTACGTTTGAAACGCTTCATTCGTCCGTGAGATATCCACAGACTCACGGACACACACACTAATATGCATCACATACACACACTTACACTAACATACATACACATACACACTCACACTAACATATATACGCATACACACACTCACACTACTTTCCCGACCACTCAAATTCCTGCTGTAAGCCTTAGGGCCAGCCGAGTGGTCTAGGCCTTCAACACACTCACACTAACATACATACACATACACACACTCACACTAACATACATACACAATAATATACACACTCACACTCACATATGAACATACAGACGCACGCGATTCCAGTTCGGGGGTGCTTGAAACATGCTCTTTCGTTGAAAAATCGAATTCGAATTTTCCACCCCGTCCCAGTACTTTCCTTAAACAGTAGACTAAGTATGTAAGGAAAGTAAAAAAACTTTTAAAAATAGCTCACAGAATTTAGTTAAGAAAGTTCATTTAACTTGAGTTAAATATAACCTCCCAATCGATCGAATAAATATATTTCTACACCCAACTGGGGGTATGCTCTAAAAAAGAAACCATTATCACAACTTAATTAAATATTAAGTAACATTTCTTTTTACCGAAATCAGGTAGATAAAAAGTATTAACCTTTCATAACTTTTTAAGTAATAAATGTTTAACGCTTGAAAAAGAAATCCAATGGATTAAAAAGAAAATAATAATTACATTTATATATTACATCAAAACACACGCTGTGGGCGTTTTTTCTTTAGCTACGCAAAATTAAATTGTGAAGCGTGATTAAAACTGGGATCCCGGTAACGTTGCATTATTTAAGTGATGTTGGTGTAACGTCTAAATAAAATATTTTTGTATTAAAGAATAGCATGGAGCGTAAAGAACGATTTTTTTATTTTAATGAAAATGAAACAATAAAAAAGTTGATAATTGATTGAAAAATTGTGAGTCGACTATTAAGACTTGTGAGTCGTTATTAAGATTACAATGAATTACTTGACTCTGGATTTATTAGAGCCCGTCAAAGACAGGTAAACTAACACTCATGAAAATTAAGCTGTATTTTAAAACAAGTTTTATTTTGTTTAACAATATATAGTGCTCAGCTGTATGAGCACTTGTCAGCTCTCATGCTTAGCTGTCTCGTGCTTATTTGTCTCTAACAGTATAATAGAGATACATAGTAGAGTATAATTATATTTTCGGTCTTTAACAATTTTACAATATATTGTTGAAAATTTCGAACATCGAATGTCAAAAGACGTTCTCCTTTCAATCAAACGAAATGAAATTGTTTCCCGAAAAAAAACACAGTTACTCACAGATTACAATACAGTAAAACTTCGATTAACCGTCACTCGTTTAACCGTTAGTTTCTGTTATCCGTCATGGTATTATGATATTACCGATTATCCGTTATGGTATTACGATATTATATTTATGGTATTATGATAAATTTCTGTACATTACTACTCTTATATTGAAGTTTATATTGATCGTTTTGTAAAATTAAATACAATATGTATGTATTGTTCACTTTTAAAGGATTTTATTTTCATTTTCGTCCCAAGTCCGAAGTGAAATCACATTACTGTACATATGTATTAAGAAATTTCTGTTATCCGTCTATTCGGTTATCCGTCACAGCCCTAGTCCCGACGGTGACGGTTAATCGAAGTTTTACTGTATATATATGGAGGGCTCCACACCGTTTTATTCTACAATTTATATTTGAAATGCACTAATATTCTAATGTTGTAATCTCGTCCTCGTAGTTATTAAAATCCACCCACAAAATATTCTTTTAAGCTTACCACAGTGGCATTACGTTACTTATATAAACTTTATTATTTTAAACATCCGTCGGTTGTGCGTAATCGATTGTGTACTATTAAATGTAAAAATTAAAGTTAATTAATGTACGACTTAGTTTTACGTTTAGGACAGCGTAGAAGGACGTTACGTTAAGATAGCTTCAGCAATAGATCCCTGCAATAAAGATGGAAGCACACATCTACCACGAACAGAAAGTTATTTTATTTAAAGTAATTAAAAAATTAATTCAAATTTTAAAAATAATGTTATCGAGACGCATCGTACCGGGTCCTGAAGTTCTTATGTACTAAATTTTATGACCTTTCGACGTTTAGATTTTTCGCTACAGATGATACAGACAAACACATATCTTCTATTATTAATATAGTTTGTCTGACAATAGTTAATCTTACATAATAAAATATGATTGAGCATCATCTGTAGCGAGAAATCGGACATCGAAGAAATTTGGTACAGAAGTACTTTAGGACCCGGAAAAGTACGATTTTGCGAAAAAAAAAATTTAATTCGAATTAGTTTTTAGTTTAGTTTTAGCACGATTTTTTATGGAATATATACTTTCCATGCATTTTAAAACTTTCCGAATTTTCTATTACGATGTACAGAAATTAACTTGCCTTCCATCGTTCATTACTTTTCAGTACTTACAATATCACAGATTACTCTAGAAAAATAATAATTTCATAATTCTATCCTCTGATTAATTATACATTTTTATTCGAGGCTTTGATCTTTTTGAACGAATCTCCCACGCTATCGCAAGTATCGGACCCCTTCCCAGATAGAAACGGACTGGATAAAGAACCACTCATTTTGTCGTGGGAGAGAGGATATTTTGTGATGGACTAAGAGGAGTTGCATGTGGATTTCCGCGGATTCGCCTTATCGTCTGCTTCAATTACTGTTAAATTGTCGATTGTGATTCTCATATTTTTAACACTTTACAACATATGTGAAAAGTGTTTATGACTTTGTTCATTCTGTCTGTCTGTCCGTTCGCACGATAACTGCCGTAAAAATGATTTTATCAAAATGAAATTTTAGTATGTTGATCAGACGGTCTGTGGGACCTATGGGAATATAAATGAATAATATCACCCAATTAGTTTTGGATTGAACCCGGGTTGAAAAAATGAAAAGCATTGAACCCTATGGGACCTAGTTTTTTAGACAGTTTTTAAGCCAAGTTAAAATTCGCAAATTGCTTCAAAAGTTTTAGGAAATATTCAAATTATCCCATAAAATATATAAAAAAAAATTTAAAATATATTCGGTAGTTTTTTAAATAAAAATTAAAATAATAATTACACTCATATTAATGAAGCGATCACGTGACCTACTTCAGAATAGAATATGCCATCCATCTTTTCTCCCAGTGTCAAAATCGTGATTTTCAAAGTTCTTTTATATTTATATTTAGTGTTGCATCCGTCCTAAAATCACTTCAATTTTGCTTATTTTCTGTGCATCTATATTCTGCGCCAACGCAATTACAATATTTTTTAATTTAAATGATCATCAAACTTTGATTATTTCTACAACGAAGTCTAATTTTAAAGTATGCAGAATGCAAACAAATCAAGCTGTAAGATGAGTTGTATAAGAATTGCTGAATTTTTTTAAAGCAAAATTATTTAGCTCTGGAGTCTGAAATATAGGTGAAATGCATGAAATATTCATTGATTTTATATAGAGAAGCAGACGATTTTATGGTATCGCCTTTTCCGATGAAGTTTTAAGCATGGAGTTAGAAAGTACTTTTACCTCCATGGTTTTAAGTTTTTAAGTAAAATAAATGATTGCAGTTCTGTGATAATTAAAAAATATCACCGCTGAATGTATCGCAGTTTAGAGATGCTTCAATAAAATCGCATTGCAGTTAGAAAGTGTTTCATAATCAATGCTTTATGCATGATTGATCTTTCTTGTTTGTTTTTGAGGAGAGCGAGTGTATGCGAGGAGAGCGAGAGTATTCATATGCAGTGGACGCTTATTTATAACCCGGGGAACACCGGGTAATTCGTTCTAGTACTACATAATTTAGCATTCATTTATTCACAAATATTTATAAAATAATTTTTGAACATGTTTTTTTTTTGTTTTGTTTTTTTTAAGTTTGTTGCAGATGATATTAACGTAACTACAGAAATCGGTTGTTTTTCTATTTGTTTTATCATAAAGCTATTAAATTTGTAGTATTATCTTCCAAGTATTATCTTTTTTCTTTTTACTTTTTCTTTTGTTTTTCGTTTTCTTCTCCCATTCATTGGTTTTATAACGATATCCTTCTTAGGTCACCTGAAACAAATATTTATAGGCAGACGCCTTTTTACCTGCTGCTCTGTCTTTTTTCCTGAAGAAAGATGCAACTATTGCTTTCGAAACCAGTGGATACTTTTTATCAACTGCTTATACTTTTATTAACGAAATATTTTTGCTCAGATTATTTAGACAGCAGTTTGATAGTTTGATCCAAATTTTACACTATTTCACATACTTTTAAAGATCTCAATAATCGGAACTTTAAATAGGGTACTGAAAATGATCAAATTTAGAAACACAAGAACTTTGAAGCTCTACGCAATATCGATATTCATAAGAATTTTAAACTGGATAAAAATTAAATATTCCTAAACTTGGAAATACTGGCGATTATAATATTAGTGAGTAATATTTAACTCAAAACCTGAACGAAATAATGTAGGCCAAATCTATTCACAAAATATGTCCTAATAATTACTGCCAGGTAATAATGCATAAAAATATTCATTTCCCCAATTCTAATAATAAATCCAGAATAACAACTCACAACAGCTAATTCGAATAAACTCTTATTCGATAAACTCGTCAATCTGTTTCCGATAAACATGAATTCGCTGTAGTGGATTACGGTGAAGTTGCGGTCTGTAAACTAATTTTCGATTTGATTGCCTGCCCCCAATTACGCTGGACAATAATATATAGTGGTTTATACTAATTTTTGTGAAAGAGGAGTTTTTATACTCCAAATTTGGAATAAAATCATCATAAATCTATGAAAAGTTAAAATACATAAATACAGCATTTAAAATATTAGACTGGAGATGTAGCTTTTGATAGGGAAGTAAATACTATTCATGTACCATTAGATCAATAAGGTTCGCGCTATGATAAATTTGAAAATGTTGTCATCTTGCTTGACTCTACAGCTGCTGCCAATCTATCAGTTTAGCTCATGACCCGTCTTATAAAAGCGTGCTGGAATGCCATACTTTCAACCGAATATTAAAATTGGAGGAAGAAACAGTTGTGATCTAAGGAATCCTAGGGCACTGTGAGATTTGTGAAAATGACAAATTGCCAAAAAAAAGGTACTGGTATTTTACGACTTATTGTCTGACTGTCTTGCAGAGCAACATTTTCGTATTGATGTCCTGCCTAATATTCACTGTCGTCTCTGTAAAAGAAATCACCCTATGCATGGTGACCACATTCTCCATTGCAAAGCACTCTGTGGGACTTCCGTGGAACTGGTGGAGCAATATGGGGAAGCGAGAAGACTTTCTCTTCATTTTGCTATAATTATTTGTGGGGGTTTTATTGTATTTGTCATGCTATCTTTCAATTGGATGTGTGTGTATTTGCGAATATGTGTGTGTGTGTGTGTGTATTTGCGAATATGTGTGTGTGTGTGTGTGTGTGTATTTGCGAATATATGTGTGTGTGATTGCGAATATGTGTGTGTGTGTGTGTTTGCGAATATGTGTGTGTGTGTGTTTACGAATATGTGTGTGTGTGTTTGCGAATGTGTGTGTGTGTATTTGCGAATATGTGTGCATGTAAGGAACGCGTAATAGAAATAGAAATTAGCAAGAACGCTTTTCTTCCTTTATTTACAGATAAATTTCATTTTTTAATAATTTTAGTTAAAAATTTTAGTTCAGATAA
Source organism: Amaurobius ferox (assembly GCA_951213105.1). Classification (NCBI taxonomy): domain Eukaryota; kingdom Metazoa; phylum Arthropoda; class Arachnida; order Araneae; family Amaurobiidae; genus Amaurobius; species Amaurobius ferox. Next base: position 20,448,808 of record OX578133.1, read on the forward strand.
AAGTTTTGGCTCATTTTCAAATGTTATGCTCTCTTTTGGCTTTCTCTTGGGTATAAACGAAAACTTTTAAGCGTTCGAGTTTAATGGTTCTCTTTTATAAAGTCATTGTTAAATAATGCATTACTGCAAAGCCCACGGACGGTGAAACCCTGCTAAATAATTCAACTTCCATATCCTCAAAGTTCCAATCTTTTGACGGATAAATTATTCTTGACTTTTTCATATTGCCTCAGAGTGTTGGAAAACAAGACCCAAAATAGACTTGCATTCAACTTCGTACAAGTAAACAATGCGTTCATCTTTATTCTCTTTTCTTTCAAACTGCATATTTTCATAACAAACTATATTTTCTTTAGAATTCGTAAGATCGTTTACGCTTTTACGATATATATATATATATATATATATATATATATATATATATATATATAATATTATACTTAATCAACTTTTTGGAATTTATAGATTATGAGATAAAACATATCATGCTATGCATAAAAATAATCTCAAAATTACCAGCAAATTATATAAATATCCAGCATATTTAGTAAATGGTATAGTTAAAAATTTTGAACTAGCTAAATATTCTTGAATTCTCTTCTTAGTATCTTATATTAGCCAGATATCAACATTCTCTTGAATTAACATTACATCGTATTTACATCCCCTAAAACATTAGCCTCGCTGTTTTCAATTATATTATACGCCCCATTATTTTGTAGCTCTTAGAATATCCCCTTTTATTGTCTTTTCGCATTACTGTTATTTATTTTTCACGATTGGCAACAGTGGATCTCTACTTTTATCCTTTGCGATTAGCAACACTGGTCTCTTCGTTCTGGGCTCCAATATGGTTAGGACATTTCCAGAGTTTTTTCCAGGTATCCTTGTTTCCTTTATAATTTTTCCATCTTTATGTATGTAGTCCAAGTTATTAGAGTTTATAGATATAATCTATCCCTAATATCAGAAACACATATTTTGAGTTCATTTTCATGAAATACTTAGACTTGAAGAAGAGTTTTTTCAAAATGAACAATTCATTTATTTAGGCCTAGTGCTTATCCACGTGCTTCCAAACTGCATTGTTTAGATGAGACCTTTTTATGAGAGTTGGCTTGAAGCCTCAGAAAGCCTCGGAGCGCTACTGATCTCATGTACCGTTCATTGATGACATAATTACTATAAAAACATCCGTAACTGCACATTCAATTTTTATTCACATAATTTACAACTTAATGAAAATGTTTTCTCTTTACCCTGGATTAACTACCTTGACGTTACTTTCCTTTCCATACGGAAGTCATTTCGATGATCAGTTCAATTGGGAGAAGGGACAGTGAAAAAAGCTCTAAAGACCGAATTCTTGCAACCATACCATTTTTGCAAGCGCCATCTAGATAAAAGATTATCGCGGATCAGAGTTCCATTGAGCGGTAAAAGGGACCTTAACACTGAAACAAGTTTTCACTTCCCTTTATTCCACACTTTACTGTAAGAGAATAAAACTTTATTCCGCACTACTGTAGGCAAATAATCAAAATATGTGATGGGCTCATCCAATAAGAGTCCAGTATTCAGCTTCACTATTATTATTAAAAAAATTTCTTTTAAATATATATATAGAAACAAAGCGAATATTGGGCTTTTTTAGCTATCTCACAACAATGGTTATTCGTATTACAATGAATGTAAACAAACTGTGATCAAACTGAAAGGGCTTCTTGAAAAACGAGTACATTTTATAGCGGGCCCAGATAGTCACACACAATATTTTGCACCGTTGATTTTTCAACGGGTTATAAACTATCTCAAATAATATTAATCTACCTAATTTAAGACATGTCAAGATTTAAAGACATTCCAAAGATTTTCCATTTATTCATAGAGGCAGTGATGCTTTGTTTCTATTCTGGCAGCTCTGGAAAATGACAAGAATTTGTTCTTGGTTCATGAATAAAGGATATCCTTGATGCTAAATTGTTCTGTTTTTCAGTATTGAACAGCCTGTGATAGATTGTATAAAAGGCGGATATTGTGAAACTACGCTTTCGTCGTAATATGATTGCCTTGTGCGGATTAAATAAAAATAGCGGTCTCTAGAAGGAGTATATTCCCTTCAAACAACGTGCAGTATATTTTATTTCAGAATGCCATTATATGGGGTGTTTCAAAAAGTCTTATTAAGCTTATAATTTTTTAACCATTAAAGCTAGACGCATACTTCCAATTGGAATTTTGTTTTGAATCGTAAGAAATATTTATCTAAAATATTTTCAAAACTGGGGAAGATATTTGCATTAAAATACGAAATGTATTTCAGGAAGTACATATTATGCTACCCTTTAAGGGCAAAATCTCCAATTGCTTAATATATTTACACTGGCGGAAAATAAAATCCCAACACCAAGAAGGAGTTGTGCTAGATAAACGAAATTTGGGAGCCGCGTTTTTGCACATATGAAAGATGACGCCTATTCAAATTTCGCGCTAGACGAATAAGAATGGCACTAGTAGCATCACTATGATCATGCAAATCACGTTAGCTTTAAATACACGATGTAAACTTCGTGAGCGTTATTTATCGTCCGGATTGGACGTTGTGAGCTAAGTTTGAGTCAAGATGCCTTTAAGGAGACGACGAAGGCAGTTTCAGCAGCTTAGTGAGTTTGAACGAGGCCGCATAATAGGGCTACGAGAAGGTGGACTTTCTTTCCGCGATATTGCAGAAAGACTTGGCAGGGATGTATCCACTATGCATGATTGTTGGCAGCAGTGGTCACGGGAAGGCACTGTCTCAAGAAGGCCGGGGTCCGACCGCACACCGGTCACTGCTGAGAGGGAAAGCAGCCGTATTCGTCGCATAACTGTGACGGATCGTACTGCATCTGCAAAAGCGATTAGAGCTTCTGTTGGCCCCCAGAGTGACACAGCGAACTGTAAGAAATCGATTACTTGAGGGACAGCTCCTAGCCAGACGGCCTGTAGTGTTCATACCACTAACTCCGAATCACTGTCATCTGCGACGTCAGGGTTGTCAAGCTAGAGCTCATTGGATGGTGGAGTGGAGATCTGTTGTATTCTCAGATGAAAGCCGTTTCTGTCTTTGTGCCAGTGATGGTCGTATGTTGGTAAGAAGGAGGCCAGGTGAGCGCTTGGAGCCAAGCTGTCTGCGGCGTAGACACACTGAACCTACACCAGGAGTTATGGTCTGGGGAGCCATTTTCTATGACAGCAGGAGCATTTTCGTCGTTATCCCAAGCACCTTGACAACAAATTTGTACATCAGACTGGTGATTGAACCGGTTGTGCTGCCATTCATGAACAGTATTCAAGAGGGTGTTTTACAACAGGATAACGCTCGTCCTCATACCGCTGCTGTCACCCAACGTGCTCTACAGAGTGTCGACATGTTGCCTTGGCCTGCGAGATCACCAGATCTTTCTCCCATCGAGCACGTATGGGACATTATTGGAAGACAAATCCAGCGTCATCCACAACCAGCATTAACCGTTACTGATTAGACTCACCAAGTGCAACAGGCATGGAACTCCATCCCACAAAATGACATACGACACCTGTACGACACAATACATGCCCGTTTGCATGCTTGCATTAAAAATCATGGCGACTACAGCGGTGATTAATGTGCCACCATTTCACATTTGAAATGGCTCTTCTCGCGCATACTTTAACCTGTGACCTTGAAACTTTAATAAAATAAATATGTTACTTACACAATTGCTTTGCCTGAATTTCAATCCTCTAAACTAATTTCTTCTTGGTGCTGGGATTTTATTTTCCGCCAGTGTATATACTTTGATCGAATAATTAGCTTGTTTTGGCATTTGTACCTTTAAAATCAAAACGTGGTGCATAAAACAAAATTCCTGACTTTCACAAAGAAAAAAAACACTAACCCTCTTATTAAGCAATTTCCGAAGACATTTAAAGACTATCCACACAAAATAAAAGCTTTAGTGTACTTTCTATACCATAGAATTCCATCGATCTCTCCCCCGGAAAACGCTCCACCCCCTTTTTTTCTTGTCTCAATTTGAAATTCTGAAAAATTCCGTGATTCCCCCCTCCCCTCCCCTAACTCCAAAACATCGGGAAAAAATAAAAATTCCGTCGTCGAATAAAATAATCTTATTGATTAATATAGTTTATTTTTTTTAACTCAAATTTCCGATTAAACCACCTCTTTCCCACATACTCCGTATTTCCGTCGCATTTGAGAGGGTGGTAGTAACGGAATTCTACGGTACTTGTTTTTGCTGCAAATGACTATTCAATTGATAATACGGACCCCAAAATTTGTGTCATAAATATCAACACGAGATTCTCGCTTAGAACCGTCATTTTTATTTCAATGGACTCCGGATTTTGTGCAATCTGTTTTTCTGTAACCGAACTTTCTTCTCTAAGGGTGCTACATAAAAAGTTATTTTCTGTATTTTTATGCTAGTAGGTCATACAGTTTTGAAAGTATTTTTATATGATTCTTCCTACGAATTAAAACAGTTTCCAATTGGAAATACGGTGAACCCCGGTTATAACGCCGGTTTTCAGCAACATCAAACCACCAACATTATACGAGGGCCAGTACTTAAATGTTTCAGAATGCGGCAATACCAAGAATAACAGCTTTCAGTATAGGCGATTTTTGTAAAATTCGAACTTTCACGTGAATATTGGCTGTTAAAGAACTACTATAAAATTACTCTTATACTATAAAATTATTCTTAAGGTGTCGGTTTGAAATTAATAAAAGTGACATAACATGGATTTAAGTCGAAGGGATTTTCGAGATATGACTTATTATGACTTTCGACAAGGGTGGGACAGCCAATTGGTTAACGAGTGGAGATTGTACTCAGACAACCCGAGTTAGATTCCCGGTTGTGTCCAAACTATCACCGTGTTCACGCAGCGTACGGGTGCGTAAATATGTGGATCTGTAAGTCCTTCCGAAAGGTTGGCGGTAGGAGACGTCGGGTATTGTCCCTGTGGATACCGCCTACAGTGAGTTCCAGTCTAAATTGGGTGGTACTTCCAAATAGATACCTTACATCTTCGGGTAGGTTGGGCGGTATAGGTCGAAGAAGTAAATCGAATGAAATCGACTTTTGGTGATGAAGCACCATCCAAAGCAACAATTTACAACTGGCTTAAAGAATTCCATCTTGGATGTAGGAGTCTGAGTAATAAATTTCGTGAAGGTCGACCAAGAACTGCTCTAACTCCAGAAAATATTGATACTGTGCAACACATGATTACTTTAGATCGTCATGTCACATATGATAAAATTGGGGCATCTTTGAATACTTCAAGGACCCAAGTTTATTCAATTTTACATGATCATTTAAAAGTCAAAAAGGTATGTACGTTGGATTCTAAGCAATTTAACTCAAACTCAAAAGGATGCTCATGTCAAATAGAGCAAGGAAAATCTCAAAAGATTCAACTCTGATGCCTCAAAACATGTCTTTGACATTGTAACAGGTGACGAAGTGTGGATTTAGAACACGAAATAAAACAACAATCTACTGTTTGGGTGTTTCAAAACAATCCAAATCCTACAAAAGCATTCGTGCACGAAGTGTTTAAAGGAAAACGATTGCTTCGTTGTTTGATAAATTCGGCCATGCTGCAGCCCTTGCTTTGGAGGATAGTAGAACAGCAAATGCTGATTGATATACGACAAGTTGTTTACTAGAAGAAGTTGCACAAATCAGAAAAAATAATGCGACACGTCGCATCATTCTTCATCATGACAATGCAAGTTCCCACACTGCATTTCAAACCATCAATTATTTCAAGCATGAAAAAATCGATTTGATGAGTCGTTCTTATTTGCCTGATTTAGCACCCATTTTGTTTTTTCTTATTCCCAACAATCAAAAATGAAATACGTTTTCAACGATTTAACAGCCCAGAAGAAACAGTTGAAGCTTATAAATCACATGTTTCTGCTATACCAACTTCTGAATGGCATAACTGCTTTGAAAAGTGGTTTATTCGAGTGAAAAAATGTATAAATTTCAACATCTGTTCAGGTTCAATTGTTGTTTTATTAGCTTAATTTTGTGTGCGTGTGGGGGGGGGGGGGGGCGAGCGTGCATGAGTGTGTGGAGTTATACAAACGCTGCGGTTTACTGCATTCACAACCGAAATTTTTCTGAGTATTTAAACTATCAAAACAGGATGCAGTAAGCTCAGAACCCCTTTTAATGTTTCAAAAAGTTAAGATTTTCAACTTTCAATAATATTACCCATTGTGAATATCCCCACAACAATGAAACTTTATAAATGTATACTAAACTACAATAATTAAAAACTGTATTTACGAAGTTTTTACCTATTGTGTTATTGTTGCAGAAGATTTTGAGCGATTGTTTGAATTATTTATTTAAACTATTTAAGAAGAAAAGCTTTCTAAACATAGTACCTTAAATTCTTACTTTCTCATACTATGTACTATAGTATAGAGGAGGTATTGTTTTCGAAAAAATTTTCGAATTCGATATTTTTATGCCAATATATGTAGAACCTCTTGAACACGTTTTGGCTATTTTTGGAGGGATGTCCGTCTGTCTGTGTAAATGTGGTCGATTTCTTCTGTACACAATAGCTGCCACAAATATTAATGGATTTTCACGAAACTTTATATCCGGCTTTGTTATCGAAAAATATAGAACAAGATAGAATTCTTTTAAATTCGAGCCGAAACTTAATCGAAATTTTATATTTTTTTAATATGGTTGCGTACTACAAAATTTGGCATAGTCATGTTAAAAAGGGGTTATTTGTGGCTCAATGATCGCGAGACTTATTTGTTTCGATCATTGTCGTGAAAAAACAGCCGTGATCCATTTTTTGTGTTCGTGATATCATTAGCCTCCTCAGGGGGGTGTTGGCAAGTTACACTCCTTCCCCTCCGAGGTACAGTTTCAAGTATGGTATCAATCGAAAAAAAATTTCAAGTCCTTTAAAGTGAATACTTTAAAGTCCTTTAAAGTAACACGCTATAATTGTAATCATTTGGACCAACGATACCGAGTTTTCAAAAAATTTCTTGTAAAAGTTGGGGGGAAAAAACTACCACAAGCTATTGAAGAATGAATTCTGGTATGAGAAAGTCGAGTGGAGTGGAGCCACACACCAGTTAATTTATTCAAGTCATATTTCTTTACAAACCTTTTATTACATTTAGAATACATTTTAATGACTAAGGAATACCAATACGTTACAGATAAGTTCGACTGTTCTTTTGCCATCCTCTTTCAACTATACTATTTAAACATTCGATTAAAAAAACTTGAGCCTTCAACTATAAAAAATGCTCCTTACCCAAACTTTTATGAGTAATTTAATCTGTCCTTAAAAATCTGATAGTAATAGTGACTTGTTATCACATTTAATAACAAATAATTATCAAATTTTTCAAATTAGAGAACCCAGAAAAGTATGAAATTTGGAAAATGTTTAATAGATTAAGGGAAATTATTTTACCTATAAACCCACCAGTTTCTTAAGTGAGTTTCTCAGAGACACAGGATCTTATTTCCTTCTGAACGCCTGAAATTTACTATAACGGTTTGAATCTTCAGATGAATCAACTTAAGTGCTTCAGGGACTTAAAGTTTTGTGGGAAAAGCTGACCTATGCAAATGTGATTAGAACTAAATCTCTTTCATTTCGGTTCGAATGTCTTTAAAGCAGGCATTTACCTAGATAGTGGTCTGAAATGCAATTTAAATAATGAGCTTCTAGATGCTAAGGGGAAAATGGTTCAATTTAGTCTAAATTCTCTTTTGGGGAATTTTATCTAGAACAATGCCATCTGTACAGTAAAAAAAATCTGATGTGGACAGTATATGACTTTCCCTATAGACTCAAATTCATAATCCATTAAATTGAGTTTAATTGCTCAAATTGACTCGAATACTTCATATTATATCCAGTTTGCAGTATTAATACGTCTTCTTTTCATCAGATAACTTTACGCATTTTAATGTGTCGCATTTCCCCCAAATCCAAAAAACTTCAATATATAAAAAACAATACGTACTATAGTAATGGAGTTGGTCATTAAAAATTACGTTAAAACAAGTATCCAATAATTACTTTTGAGCACATTTAATCTTTTATATTGATTTTAACAGTTTTACAGGCCATTTCGCAGAAATAAGGCTACAGTACAATATCAGTCATCCGGTACTATTAAAATTCAACTCGTGTCGGATTACTAGATTTGGCGGATTATTGAAAATTAGGTGCAATGCTCTCATAATACATATGTAATTAAACTTACTATACTGTGGGTTGTTACATGTATAAAACTAATCTAGATTTATGTATTATAATATTATACATATTGTACTTTTGTAGGCAACTATTTGTTCTTCAATCAATCAACCCTTATGGTTTGCAAATATTTGTAAAAACCCTCGCTCTATTGAAAAAATCAAAAACTGTGTTTTTATTGCCAAAAGTATTTCTAAAAAGGTTCCTTAGTAATGTGTTAGCTACTGCTTTAAACTATATGGTCAATAAAATTTTACACTCTTCTAAACTTACTCTCTCTTTACGGACTCTTTCCGCCTACAGCGTCCGTTTCCCCTGTAATTCAATGGGAAGAGATGAATGTCAAAGCGTCCTTGAAAGAAAATATTATATATTTTTAATTATTTCTACTCTCCCTAAACTTTGGAGGATTAAAAAAATCGTAGGAGATATTGATGAACTTCGCGATGAAATTTTTACATCAATGTATTTATCAAAAAAATTTTCATTAAAACATCTTAAACCTCGTTTTACTACATTTTGGCAATATTTGGCGATTTCTGTAAAACGAAACTGCGAGATCGCGGCCCCGCGCTTTGGATGCGCTCAAAAAATAGTTTGCGCTTCCTAAGATATGATTTTGAGATTGCAACCCAGTGTATCCCGAGATATCAGAAATTAATTTTTTTCAATTTCGATATCCCGCGGGATTAAAAATATCCTTTTACTTCATTTTAAAAATAAAGAAGATATATTTTAATTATCTTGCGTTCTGATTTATTTGTCTATAAATATTACACACATGTGAGCGATAATAGCATGTTGAGATTTTCTAATAACAAACTTTTGGTATAACAAAATTTTGAATAAAATGAACATTTTATGAAAAAACAATAATTTTAAGTCCTTTTTCGCATTTGTAATAAACACTGATATACTGATAAAGAGCATTAGACAATAGCTAACCGTCTGTAATAATACACCTTAAATTGGACAATGCAATATATTAAAACAATCTAGTACAATAAACGTACACTTTGACATATGTACTGGAAAATGTAACTGACTGATATCAAACAAATTGCATATAAAATTTATAAATAAAAGCATAAGTTAATAACTGCATTACATTTGGCATACTGTATAAGTTTTATTATAAAAGAAGTTGGTATGCAGTACGTCGCTCTTCTTATGACTTCCCTCGCATTTTAACGTCTCTATGGACAAAAATCCTAGTTTTCAAATCGTAGTTTAGGCATATTTTCATTGCCGTCAAAGTCATAAAATAGCTCATATCAAGTGATTTTAATGTGTTTTTATTTGGTCTGAATCGAAAACAGAAAGAAAAATAAATGGCAGGAAAAGTATGTTTTAAGACCAGCCTCATTAACACAATTCAAACAAGATGTTTGTGTTGTGTGCATATATGCATGTATGTGTGTTTGTCTGTGTGTGTGCGTATATGTATATGTGCTTGTCTGTGTGTGTGTTTATATGTATGTGTTCTTGTGTGTGCGTATATGTGTTTGTTTGTGTGTGTACGCATTTTAATATGTATTTGCATGTGATGTTTGGGTAAGATAACTTATGAACGCATATAGGTACCGGCATGATATTTCATATGTGGATACATTATGTAAAGTAATTGAAGGAGTTGCATTTGTTTCGCATAAATTCCAAGATTAAAACACAAAATATTAGAAGTCTTACATTTTTGTAGCATTATTTATTTTGCAAGCAATGGTGTAACAGTTGAGTTTAAACGGGAAAATGATTGTTTGAACTATGTTTGAAATGATGAATTACTGGTAATTGGTAACTACTAGTAATTGGTAACAAAAAGCATAAGTTAAAGGCATTTCGCATATTGTACGGCTTATTATGAAACAAGAAGTATGAGGAATGTTGTTGTTCTAACGACTTTCCTCGCATTTGACGTCACTATATGTATACAATTGTTTTAAATTCGTAGTTTAGACATAGAGCATTGCCATCAAGATCATTATTGAATAACTCATAAAGTTATTTTAATATATTTTATTTGGTGTGCATCGGCAAGAGAAAGGAAAATAAGGGATAGGAAAAATATGTTATAAGATCCCATGAACATCAAATATTTTCCGCAAGATATATGTATTGTGTGCATATATATAAGTGTGTTTGTGTGTGTGTGCGTATGTGTTTGTCTCTGTGTGTATATGTATGTGTATTTGTCTATGTTTGTACATATATGTATGTAATATTAGACTGGAATAGTCCAAGGAAGAGACCTTTCTCGATATCACAAATCTACTTTATTAGATGACATTAGAATCAGAAGTAATTACATAGATAGACCGAGCTCCTGATCATCGACCATCTTTCACCAAATCTCAGTGTAGTCTGTGTAGTTCTCTACAAGTACAGATTACATTTACATCGGAGGGGGAGGAATGATATGAGGCATGTGACTGCTGTCTTCGCGCTTTAGGCTTTAAAAATGTGATTGGGAATGCGGTTTCATATGAGAACGTTTATACAGAGGTTAAGATTAGTGACCATATATGGTATGATCGAGGAAAGAGGAAACGTCTGCAGACTTTGTTAATATTATTGTGCGTGGGATAGAATTTAATGCAGTTGCAAAATGTGCTGAACATGAAATAGGAATTTGGAATAATAATTGTAAAAGAAAAGGGCGCGTTATTGGAAAAGACTTAAAATTTCTGTATCATATCCCCCCTCTAAAAACAAAAGGCTTGGGCACCGACACACTTCATGCCCAGTTACCTTACACCTTTCTGGTAGGTCGGACGGTCTAGGTCTCAACAACAACACTTCATGCCCAGCTACAGTAAGCCTCCTGGTCTGCCGTGTGGTCTGGGTTTTTCACACTTCATGCCCAAGGTTGTTCAAAGTAAAACATTTCAATATAAAATTAAAAAAAATATCAAAAATAAAATTTATAATATAGAAAGCAATAAAAATATAAATATTTACAAACCTTTTTCCAATTTTACAACAAAATTATGAAGATTTTCCATAAGTATAATTATTTTAATAGACAAATGGCACATTATGAAAATAGTTCAATGAATTATTATTTTATTCTGTGTGTGATAAGTTAGTTTATGTTTTATAAATAAAAAAAATGTAGAGTTCCTTGATCAGGGGAACTCGCACACACCATTCACTCTGCTCACAGTGTTATAAAGTTTGTTATTATGTTTGTGTTGATGTGTCTGATGGGATCCCATAAATTTATAAAATGCCTAATAATAACATCATTTTCAAGAAATTTAACAATTAAATATTAATTCCAAGGTTGTATGTGATTACAGATGATTTAAAATACTTAAATGAATTTACATATGTACTTCATACAATATCCTACAATATGGTTAAATATAAGTTCAAAATCTAATCAAAGATACGCAGTTACTTAAAATTCCATTATTTAACTGATTATAATATAATTATACAATGTTAAGTGTATTGATCCCAGGTTTAGTGCCTCCTGAAAATAACTCAAAATGGTTTCGTTATTGCCATTCATTTTTTAAACCCACAAGACCAACAGACTTCTTGCTCCAATTATAATAATAAATTACACATCAAATATAACACTTAAAAATAAAATAATATTTAAACTTTTCAATGAATATAAAATAAGTATTTCTTTACACTCTCACTCTTTATTCACATAACTATCCTTTCAATTCCATATTATCAACTACGTACACTGCAATATTTATCTATATGAAAATTTTTATCATTTATATTTTAAACCTCATTTAAATCTTTAACTAATTTTTCAAAAAAAAAAAGAAAGTCTTTATTTCCATATGTTATTCATTACTTCTCAATACTCTATATTATCACCTGCCTTAATTCCTTACTTATTCTTCATTTATTCTTTCACAACTCTTATTTATTTTTTTCACAACTCATATTTATTTTCTTTAAATTATTTATATCCAAGTTTCGATTCTTTCATTGATCCAATAACACTATCAGTTAAAAAGGGCTTATCCACACTTGTGATTGGTATATCCTCATCCCAGTACCAATGACAAGGGGTAAGTAAAAGTTTTTATATACCCAATATTTACATTATTGGGTTGATACTTTCCATTCTCAATTTCATATCCAAGGAAATTAATTTTTGTTGTGCAAATTGGAATTTAGAGTATTTTAATTTAATGTTTTCTTTTTCACAAACTGAGAAAATAGTTTTTAGATGTTCTAGATGCTCATTAAAATTTTGAGAAAATACAATTATGTCATCAAAATAATGTAGTGCAAATCTAATTCGATATTTGTCTAAAATTTGTCTCAAAGTTCTTTGAAAAACAGCAGGAGAATTTTTCCATTCAAATGCAAGATGAGTCCATTTCTACAAACCAAAATTTGTGGTGATGGTCAATTTTTCTGAGTCATTTTCATTAAGAGCTATGTGCCAATATCCTGAGGTTAAATCAATAGTTGAAAATAATTTGGCATTAGTCAATTGGTCTAATACAACATCAATTCCAGATATGGGTGCTTTATCGGTCTTACTGATATCGTTGATTTTTCGATAGTCACAACAGAATCTCGTTCTGGAATTTTCATCTCGTTTATATGCCAAAGTTACTAGTGAGGAATAAGTACTATGGGAAGGTTCTATAGATCCAGCTTTAAGTAATTCATCTAGTTGCTTTTTCATTTCTGCATTATCTTTGGAGATGCACTATATGGTCGCATCGACACGGGAAGTTCAGAAGTCAAATTAGCCTTTTGAGATTCCAATCAGTTTCATCCCACATCATATTTATCTTTTGAAAAAATATTATTTACACTGGCAAATAATTTCTGTAATTTTTCATTTTTTTCATTATTTAACCCTATTGAATTATTTACTTTATTTTCTACAATTTTTTCACTACTATTTCTAATATTAACATGATAGGAAGAGCTATTTTCTGAGAATGAGTCTCTATACGAAATGTCCCGATAGAATTGATAAACTTTCAAATTGTGGAAATTCAAGTACAATTTAAAGAGCTTACAATGGGCTCCTGATAATAAAATATATTTAATATTAGTGTCAATTACAAAAAAAATTAAATTATGTGCTGATTTTCCTATAGTTGTAGGAATTTCTACAATTTTTTTAACACTCACCTTGCTTCCTTGCCTTGTTTGTTGCACTTCAATTTTGGGATCTTGTTCGATGGTTTTAAATTTTTTAGTTGAGTTGCAGGAATTATGGACACATTACTCCAGGTATCCACAATTCCTAGGAACCGTTGCTGGTTCCCCAGATTCATGGTGATCTTGAACATAGTTCACTGACTATTTGTGTGGGGTCCATACAGTCGATGAGATCGCGGCAACTGTTCCCGAGGCGTCGTCCACCTAGGTCTGAACGTCGATTATTGGACAGGCTGTTGATGCCAATTCGGAACACTAGGAGGTCTCCATTGTCGGTAAAATTGTGCGGGAGGTATATTACTTTCTAGATTCCATGCTCTTTGTGGTGGGTACGCTGGGACCGGGGATCTCGGTGGCTGGTGACAAACTTCTGTCTCCTTCATTATCGGTTGTAATTTATTTGCCAATCTTTTCCAGTCTTGTGGTGACTCAATGTTATTAACACAAAATATTTTCTTCCATTCAGTGGGTAATCCTGAGGTTAATGCTCCGGTAATAATTTTGTCCGTAAGTCCAAGTTTTCTTCCCGTATACACTTTTGCTTTATAATAGTTTTCTAAATTTTGTGCTTTTTGTAGTTTAATGCCAAAGAAATCTTCGAAAGAATCATTATTTTCCTTCTGAAAATGTTCTATTAGCATTATTTCTACTTGCGCCCAGTCCTTGATTTCTGTACACTGATTAATAAAAAAGATAAGGGTTTCTTCATCTAGGTGTTCTGGTAATCTTTCCAGTTTTTTTTTCGTCCGTCAGCTTCTGTTTTCTACATTGCAAGTATAAAAGTGATCCACGTCTTAATATCCATTTCCCCCTCTACTTGGAATTTAGAGCACGATATTCTTGTCTTTTCTTCGAAATTTCGCTCGTCCATGTGCTCAAACTTTCGCAAGACGGGCATATGGTTATTTTCTGTCATCGTAGCTTGTTCCGTCATTTTCAGTTTTTAATCTCTAATTTACACTCTTTAAAAATCCATTGTTCGTTTTTCGACTTTGCTGCTTCCAATTATTAAAAACATCCGAACTTTCTTTTCAGCCGCGCTCGATCCAAGGCCAAAGTAGGTCACCGCGCCGGGTCTTTTTGCTGAGTAAACTAAAATCCGCAGACAGAGTTTTCTCCTCTCCGTTCCAGCCTTTTCCAGTGGCCGCCAACAGCATTATCTTGATAAGAGTCTTTTTCAATCATGTTCAAATCAGTTTTGACTATTTTTCCACAGCACGGCATACCCTTCCCGGCCGTCCAAATAGATACTCTAAGTCCTCTGGACGAGTCGGACGGCCTGGGGCTTTCACAGCACGGCATACATCATGTCGACTCACTTGTAATATTAGGCTGGAATAATGCAAGGAAGAAACCTTTCGCGATATCACAAATCTACTTTATTAGATGACATTAGAATCAGAAGTAATTACATAGATAGGCCGAGCTCCTGGTCATCGACCATCTTTCACCAAATCTCGGTGCAGTCTGCGTAGTTCTCTACAAGTATAGATTACATTTACATGGGAGGGGGATGGATGATACGAAGCATGTGGCTGCTGTCTTCGCATTTTAGGCTTTAAAAATGTGATTGGGAATGCAGTTTCATATGAGAACGTTTATACAGAGGTTAATATTAGTGGCCATATATGGTATGATCGAAGAAAAGAGGAAGTGTCTGCAGACATTGTTAATATTAGTGGCATGGGATAGAATTTAATGTAGTTGCAAAATGTGCTGGACATGAAATAGGAATTTGGAATAATAATTGTGAAAGAAAAGAGCGCGTTATTGGGAGAGACTTAAAATTTCTGTATCATGTATATGTGTTTGTCCATGTGTGTGCATATATGTATATGTACTTGTGTGTGTGCGTATATGTATTTATAAGCGTATGTGTTTATCTGTGTGTGTGTATATGTATGTGTGTTTGTCTATGTTTGTGCATATATGTGTGTATATGTATATGTACTTGTGTAGGTGCGTATATGTGTTTGTCTCTGTTAGTGTGCAATATGAATATGTATTTGCCTGTGAAGTGTGGGTAAGATAACTTACATGTATGTATTGTCATGAAATTTCATGTGCGGATACATTATGTTGAAGACCCAGACCGTCCGACTCGTCCTAGGACTTGAGCAGCTGTTTGGACGGATACATTATATAACTGAAGAGAATCACCTAAATATTCTATTTTCAGCACAGTGCTTTACAGAAATATCCATGGCTTTACAGAATTACCATGTGCTTTACAGAATTTAGCGTTTTAGAAAAAGAAACTAAAATATTAATTAAAAATAATTTGAAATCATTTTCTGCAGTGATAATTTGAAAAAGAAAGCTAAAACAGTCGTAACAAAATATAAAAATAAATGTGTAAGAAAAGAAAGTATAGTATTGCAAAATCTTAATCCACGCATATTGAACATGTATATTTTAGAGATTTAAAAATACGTAGTTAAGATTTGGAAAAAAAGTGTATAAGAATAAACAAACTATAACAATGGCACACTTTTACAATTTTCTGGAACTTCTACAATGCGCCGTTCTAGCGCGAACGTCCAAAATCTGGCGGTCATTTGTAGAAGCGAAGGGGGAAATTCCGGGACATACTGGCCATGCTTTTAAGATGGCTAAACAAAGGAAAAGCTACCTCTAGTGATACTAGCTCTTTGATCCATACCCTTCGGTGAGCAGGACGGCCTGGTTAATAAAATAAAAAAATGTTTGTAGGGGGACGCAATTGAGCCTAAAAATATTTAGACAAAACATGGCTCGAATTAGCTAACATTATAAAATATGAATAAAATACTGCTTCACAATGGACAAAAGATTGTTATGTTCCACAATTTTGCGAAATTCTGCGGAGACGAAAAAATTCAGTCCTTTTATGAAACTCAAACTACTGCTAAAACTGTTTTATACAAAGTTTATAAAATAGCAAAAAGCACAAAATTTGTAAAGCATGGACTTTTGATATCAAGGATTTCTTTACCCCAACATCTATTTGCGTAGCAGAACACTCATGTACAAAAATAAGAACTCATATTTTTTAAAACTAAAACTATTAGTTAAAAGCAGATTAGTAAAACTTATTAAATAACAAGAAAGATCAATCATGCATAAAGCATTGATTATGAAACATTTTCCAACTACAATGCAATTTTATTTAAACATTTCTAAAATGCGATATATTCAGCGGTAGTATTTTTTAAATTATCACAATACAACAATAATTTATTATATTTGAAAACTTATAACTTCATCAAAAAAATTAACTTTATTCAAATGGCGTCATTGAAATATAAATCGTCTGGCTCTCTGTGTAAAGGCAGTAGATATTTCATTCTTAAACTTTTATTCCATTCTCTTCATTCATCACAATACTACAATAATTTATTTTACTTACAAACTTAGAACCATGGGGGTAAACGTAATTTAACTCTATGCTTAAAACTTCACCGAAAATGTCTGCTATAAAATTGTCTGCTTCTCTATGTAAAATCAATGAATGTTTCATTCATATCAGCTATACTGCAGACTCCAGAGCTAAATAATTTTGCATTAAAGAAATTCAGCATTTCTTATACAACGCATCTTACAACTTGGTGTATTTACATTCTCCACATAGGTGAAAATTAGGCTTCGCTGTAGAAATAATCAAAGTTTGATGATCATTTAAACTCAAATATATTGTAATTGCATTGTTTCAGAATATAGATGCAAAGAAATTAAGCAAAAATAAAGCGGTTTTAGGACGGACAACACTAAATATAAATTAAAAAAAAAATTAAAAAATCTCAATTTTGACGCAAGATGGATGGCATTGATCATTTAAACTTAAGTATATTGTAATTGCGTTATTTCAGAATACAGATGCACAGAAATTAAGCAAAAATTAAGCGGTTTTAGGTCGGATACAAAACTAAATATTAGTTAAAAAGAACTTTAAAAATCAGTATTTTGACACAAGATTGATGCCATATTTTATTTTGAAGTGGGTCACGTGATCTCTTCATATAATATGGGTATAATTATTATTTTAATTTTTATTTAAAAAACTACCGAATATAATTTGCTGAAATTTTTTTGATGCTTTTTATGGGATAATTTGAATATTTCCTAAAACTTTCGAAGCAGTTTGGGAATTTTAAATTCGCTTAAAAAGTATTTGAAAAATTATGCCCCATAGTGTTCAATGTATTTCATTTTTTCAACCCGGGATCAGTCCAAAACTAATTGGGTGAAATTCATTTATATTCCCATATGTCCCACAAACCGTCTAAACAACATACTAAAACTTCATTTTGGTAAAGTTATTTTTCGCCAGTTATCGTGCGAACGGACAGACAGACAGACAGAATTAATGAAGTCATAAACACGTTTCAACTATGTTGTAAAGTGTTAAAAAAGGGTTATCAATATACACAACACCAACGAAATAATGTACCGTTTTATAGAAAATCTTCTTATAATTACAGCATGCAGTAAAGAATGCGGATGTCAACCAGTTTCGAAGGCAAAAAACAACCTTCTGCAGGACAGGCAAGAAACGCAATCTCACTTATTCAAATAAGTTCAGCGTCTTCGATAGGAAAACAAACATGGCTAAAAGTTAGCAAAAATTGCTATCGCAGCGCTGAAAAATGAAAACAGGTAAAACGAAGAAGACAGGAACAGAGTGACAAGATGAATAAACGGTAAAAACCATGGAAGAAAGAAAGAACAGAAAGAAACTAAGGCGATAAGTGAACTGCTATAAGAACGATTAGAATTAACTGATTAATGGTAAACTTACTGAAACGGTAACGTAAAAGCACGAAACGTATAAGCCAGCTGTAAAAAAAAAAACACAGTCAACAAAGATAAAGTAAAAAGTAACTGCAAAATATTTGAAAAAACAGGAATAAAAGAAAAAAAGAAAAAAAATACGAAGGAACCAACTAGTTTCGGGACATATATGATCTAACTTCAAATAATATTAAGCAAAATAATATCGTTAATCAAGGGAGTTTGACTCATAAACAATAGAGGAACTTTCAAGAAAGTAAAATTCAAAAACTGAATTAGATGTAAAAATAATATTGGCTTTCGAAAAGTAAAAAACATGATTAGAATCTCAAGAATGTTCAGAATTGGATACCTCTTATTTAGAAACGTAACTCATGTGTACCTTAATAGGAAATGTAAAAGTTATTTTTATTTGACCTACATAACCAGGACCTATTTCGCATGAAACAGTTTTTAATCAGCAGTTTTGAGAGTATTTTACAAAAAAAAAAAAAAAATAATAAGAAATAAATAAATAAATAAATAAAATATATATATAATAATGGTATCAACCTGTTTGGAAGTCAAAACAACAACCATCGCAAATAATCTATAACGTTTCGATTTTAGGTGTGCATTTAAATATCTTAACAGACTACATTTCTTTCCTCTTAAAGATCCCATTCCTGTTTCAAATCGTTTGGGTGTTTAACACATCCCACATGAATGTCATCTTAGCTAATGTTGGTCAAGCAAAAAGAGCTCTTAAATTTGGTATTAAGGAACACATGACGCTTGCTTCTAAACAAGAAGTGTCTTCAATTGCTGAACACTCTTGGGACTCAAATAATGTTTTTCATTTTTCGATAGTTAAGATCATTTTGACTTCTAATTCGATATTTGAATTAGACTTTCTTGAGCCAAATTTCTCTATTGCTTCTCAGTCATCCTTGTTAATTGTGCCTTCTTCCCTTCCGCTTGGAAATCTCTGGTTTAACTTTTGAAACCGTTTCGTCTGGTGTTCCTCTAGGTTCAAATCTGGGCCCGCTCCTTTTTTAACACTTTACAACATAGTTGAAAAGTGTTTATGACTTTGTTCATTCTATCTGTCTATCTGCCTGACCGTTCGCACGACAACTGCCGTAAAAATGAATTTATCAAAATGAAATTTTAGTATGTTGTTGAGACGGTCTGAGGGACATATGGGAATGTAAATGAATAATATCACCCAATAAGTTTTGGATTGAACCCGGGTTGAAAAAATGAAATACTTTAAACCCTATGGGACCTAATTTTTCAAACATTTTTTAAGTTAATTTAAAATTTACAAATTTCTTCGAAAATTTTAGGAAATATTTAAATTATCCCATAAAATATATAAAAAAAATTCAGTAAAATATGTTCCGTAGTTTTTTAAATAACAATTAAAATAATAATTGCACCTATATTATATGGAGAGATCACGTGACCCACTTCAAAATAAAATATGGCATTCATCTTGTCGAAAGGAGTGTCGAAAGCCCAGACCATCCAACTCATCCCAGGACATAGAGCAATTTAGTGGATGGCCGGGGCATTGATCTTGTGTCAAAATCGTGATTTTTAAAGTTCTTTTTAATTTATATTTAATGTTGCATCCGTCCTAAAGCCGCTTTATTTTTTTTTTCTGTGCATCTATATACTGCGCCAACGCAATTACAATATTTTTTAGTTTAAAAGATCATCAAACTTATTTCTACAACGAAGCCTAATTTTCACGTTTGGGGAATATAAACACATCCAGCTGTAAAATGAGTTGTATAAGAATTGCTGAATTTCTTTAACGCAAAATTATTTAGCTCTGGAGTCTGCAATATAACTGATATGAAAGAAACATTCATTGATTTTACATAGAGAAGCAGACGATTCTATGATATTTCATTTTTCGATGAAGTTTTAAGCATGGAGTTAGAAAGTATTTTTACCTGTATGGTTTTAAGTTCCTACGTAAAATAAATTATTGTAGTATTGCGATAATTTTAAAAATATCACCGCTGAATGAAAGAAATGGAAATATATTTATGAATGAAATATTCACTGCTTGATAGAGTCAGGCGATTTATATTTCGATGACGTTATTTGAATAAAGTTCATTTGTTTTCGATGAAGTTTTCAAATGTAATAAATTATTGTAGTATTGTGATAATTTTAGAAGTATCACCGCAGAATGTATCGCATTTTAGAGATGTTTAAATAAAATTGCATTACAGTTGGAAAGTGTTTCATATCAATGCCTTATGCATGATTGATCTTTCTTGTTTTGTTTTTGTTTTTGTTTTTCGGTTATTTTCTACCTATTTCCGATTTTTTTTCCCGTAGTATTTGTTGGGGAAGTTAGCTCTTATAGCTTCCGAAATTAGATTAATTCTTCTAGTTAGATTCTCCATTTTCTATTGAGTTCAACTTACTTTTTATAGTTGTTTATAAACTGTTATTTTTACAGTTGATTAGAATAACTCATGTAACATCAAAAACCATTGAATTTTTTAAAAAATTATACTAGGGCACATGTTCGTAGTTTTACTCACTGAACAGGTGACTTGAATCTTTCTGCTGGACATTCTAATTCCTCCTTGGTTTTTGACGTTCAGTTATAAAATTCGTAGTTAAATATAAAATTATTCGTAGTTCATTTATAAAATTCGATACTACTCATTCATTCCTCCATGGCTTTTACCTCCTTTTCTCCTCTCGCCGTAGCCAACCCCATTTTAACACTTTACAACAAAGTTAAAAAGTGTTTATGACTTTGTTCATTCATTCTGTCTGTCTGTCTGTCTGTCCGTTAGCACGATAACTGTCGTAAAAATGACTTAATCAAAATGAAATTTTAGTATGTTGTTCAGACGGTCTGTAGGACCTATGGGAATATAAATGAATAATATCACCCAATTAGTTTTGGATTGAACCCGGGTTGAAAAAATGAAATACATTGAGCCCTATGGGACCTAATTTTTCAAACATTGTTTTAGCGGATTTAAAATTCACAAATTGCTTCGGAAGTTTTAGGTAATATTCAAATTGTTACATAAAATATATAAAGAAAAATTCAGCGAAATATATTCGGTAGTTTTTTAAATAAAAATTAGAATAATAATAACACCTCTTATATGAAGCGATCACGTGACCATGATATAAAAAGATCACGTGACCCACTTCAAAATGATAAATGGCATCCATCTTGTCTCAAAATCGTGATTTTTAAAGTTCTTTATAATTCATATTGAGTGTTGTATCCGTCCTAAAACCACTTTATTTTTGCTTAAATTCTGTGCATCTACATACTGAAACAACGCAATTACAATATATTTGAGTTTAAATGCTCATCCAAATTTGATTATTTCTACAACGAAGCCTATTTTTCACCTATGTAAAATGTAAACAGCAAAATATGTAGAATGAGTTGTATTAGAATTGCTGTATTTCTTTAACACAAAATCATTTAGTTCATGAAGTCTGCATAGCTGATATGAATGAAATATTCATTGATTTTATAAAGAGAAGGGCAATTTTTTTCGATGAAGTTTTACGCATAGAGTTTAATTACTTGTAGCTCCATGGTCTTAATTTTTAAATAAAATAAATTATTATAGTATTGTGATGAATGAGATGAATGGGAAATTATTTATGAATGAAATGCCGCTTTTACAGAGAGAGCCAGGCGTGTTATTTTTCCTATGACGCCATTTGAATGAATTTCAGTTGTTTTCGATGAAGTTTTCAAATATAATAAATTATCGTAGTATTATGATAATTCTAAAATTATTACCGAGGAATGGATCACATTTTAGAGATATTTAAACCAGGCAATTTATATTTCAATGCCGTCATTTGAATGAAGTTCATTTTTTTTCGATGAAGGTTTATGTTTTCAAATGTAATAAATTAATGTAGTATTGTGATAAGTTTTAAAATATTACCGAGGAATGTATTGCATAGACATGTTTAAATAAAATTGCATTGAAGTTGGAAAGTGTTTCATAATCAATACTTTAAGCATGATTGATCTTTCTCGTCTTACATTAGCTAGGTTTGCTCTTTTACCGGAAGATAATGATCTTGCTCCGGTCGTGCTTCTTATTAGTTTTGGCGAAGAAAGCTGTTGACATTATTATTTTTGTGTTTCGTTCTCTTTTATACGATGTTTTCTAAACTTTCTAAATTCAGTCCTATCACGCAACTCAGCTCCTTTGAGCTTATACCTTTTTGATTTCAAGCAGCCCGAGAATGCAACTCTCAATTTCATACTACATACTACAGATTCTGTGATTATTTATTTTTTAGGTTTAGCACAGTACAAAACTTTAATTGTATCAAAATGGGTGGGATAGCCAAGTGGTTAGCGGCCGGGGGTTGCACTCGGACGACCCATGTTCGATTCCCAGCTCTGCTTAAACTGTCGTCGTGTTCACTCGGAGTACGGGCACGTTAAATACTCGTATGTGGGTCCGTAAGTCCTTCCGAGAGGTTGCTGGTCGGGAAAGGAAGAAGGAAGTTATGCGGTCTCTGTGGATGCCGCCCCCACTGAATTCCGGTCTAAATTGGGTGGCACATCCTGGCCGTCCAATCAGATACCTTACATTTTTGGGCAGGTCGGAAGGTCTGGGTTGAAGAAGAAGAAGAATCATATCAAAGGTGTTGTTGTTGTTGAGACCCAGACCGTCCGACCTACCAGAAAGGTGTAAGGTAACTGTTTGGACGGCTGGGATATGCCACCCAATTTAGACCGGAACCCAGTGGGGGAGACATCCACAGGGACCGTACCCTCCATCTCCTACCACCAACCTCTCGGAGGGACTTACGGACCCACATGTTTAACGTGATCGTACTCCGCGTGAACACGGCGGCAGTTTTGGCAGCAGCTGGAATCGAACCCGGGCCTACCGAGTGCAACTCCAGCGCGCTAACCAATGGGCTACCGCGCCCCATATCAAAAGTGTGCTATATTTCAAGTGCTATATAAAAAAATGTCCTCGTCCGAAAATAGGCCATTTCCAATTGTTTATTTTTATCTCATGTTATTCAAATTCTACATTACAAATTTTAATGTTATCTTTAAATTCCTTCTTACGTATTCTGTTTATGATTTCTTTGAATATTTTCTCAAAATTTTCTGCTGAATGTTATTTTATTAAAATTTTTAATAATATTGTAATCATATACAAATTACTAAATTGTTAAATAAAGGGTACTTCGAAAAATCCTTAAACACAATAACTCAAGGAAGTGCCCATGAATGTACATGTTAAGTCTATCTATAGTAATGTGAACACCTCCGATCGAATAAAAGCATTTGCAGCGCTCGTAGCGGAGAATTAAAAAAAAATTAAAATGACGGACTTAGAAACAGAGCGAGATGGAAGAAAATTGCGAGATAAAAAGTTGTGATTGTCTAACTAGGAAGAATCGATATCCGGAACGCACAAAATGCATATATGGAAAGCAATAAATATATACCAGAAAGTCGTAACATCAGGGACTGTAAGACGCTGACACCTCAATACTTGTAAAAATACACTGTCATATTCCTTCTCGAATTAATATGTGCATTGTTTCTGACGGAGGGTGGTTAAATAGGTTATATACTCGATTCCTGTGCATATAAGTGCTGTTTTTTTTTTGTTTTTTTTCATTCCTGAATATGACAACCATTCGTCCATAACCACATTATGTCAAATAAATGCCTTCTATAGCAGTTTATTATGCTTCTATTCATTAGACAATGCTCTATAACTTCGTAATTGGCTTTTTTCGTCCACCCAGCTTTGTTGCTGAGTTCATCATTCAAACTTTTTTTAATTATCTGCTTGGGGCGCTGGAATCACCTTTATTCGATCGGACATGGACAAGTTTTCTAAGGACAGACCTAACTCGCACACTCGTGGAAGTTTCCTTACAAAGTTATTGGGGTACTTAAGGACTTTCTTAAGAGCCCTGTATAATACCTGTATACTCATTAAATGATCATAATTCAAATTTAGATACACGTTCTCAAATCTACATATAAAATAACCTATATGATATAAAATTAAAACAAACAAGTAAAATCAGCTTGTTTATTTGCCTATTATTTAATTTGCATTTGACTACTAAATTTGGGAAAATTCCGTCTAATAGTTTTCGAGCTAGAATGGATACATACATTGCAGACACACACACATGCACGTACATAGAGACAGATAGACATACACACACAGACGTCAAGTTAAAAAAGCGGATTAGTGTTCTGGAGGTCCCAAAACGTATAAATCCGTCGAATACGTTCCCTATACATTACCATGTATTGCGGGTACAGTGAAAATCTTATGTCATAATGCATTATAGCACGGAATTATATGAATACTTATTTAAAATTACACCGAATTTCCAGTTTTAAATTAATTTTTGTTCGTTTGGTGACCGGACTAATTTTCAAATGACAGCGTTGCCAAAAAACTTATATCTTGAGAACGGTTTTCCCAGAGTAATGGAGTTGGCCGTATTCATTTGCCTGTCAAAAATTAAGTATAATAAAGACTTTTAATTCATACATTTAAGAATATTTAGCATTTTATTTAAGATATTAACGACTTTTGAGGAATATTTTGCAAAAGAAAAATTCCGTTTTTCCAAATCATACTCAAATCTAATTAGCACTAGGGTATACCACAAGTAACTTACCTACTAAATTCTCTGACATATCGTCAAGTACATGCATTACACAGCATTACATGGATACATGCATTACACAGCATTACATGGATACATGCATTACACAGACAGACAGACACAACATACACACACAAACAAAACACCATACAACACACGCACGCACACACACACACACACATATATATCATGTTAAAAATGGTAGATTCGTGTTGTAGAGGTACCGAAACGTATAGATCCGTCGAAAAATCCAGTCCGATTTCCGACCATTTTCCAATACTCCTATACATTAACACGTAGTGTAGGGAAGGTAAAAACGACTGACTTTTGTTAACTTTCCTTTAGCAGTAAAAAACTTTCTAAGAAATATTTTAAAGTGTATTAAATCATTCTATATATTTCTGCAGTCATGTAAATATCTTTGAATCATACATTTATAATACTTGCTGAAAGATATAAAATACTAAACACTTTGTGCATTAAAACATAAAACGCTCCTTAGATCTAATATCCAAAGTTTTTAACAAGCCTCCAAAACTTCTATTGTAAAAAACTTATCAGTTACTGCAAAGAAAAGTCATAATCTATGATCTATAGATTTCGCGACAATAGAAGCTCAAAATGCGTTGTAAAGTGGTTAAGAAGAAATTTACCTATCGATATTGTAAAGTTTGATAAGAAACTGCTGAATATTTACCAATATGCAATCTGCTCTGAATTTACGTGCCAAAAAATACCTGACTTTTGTTAAATTTTCTTTATTAATAAAGAAATCTGTACGAAATATTTTACAGTGTATTAAATTAAACATTCCAGTTATTCTTGCAATCACGGAAATATCTTCGAATCATAGATTCATAACACTTGCTGAACGATATAAAATACTAAAATCTTTAGGCATTAAAATATAAACCGCTCTTTGAATCTAATATTCAAAATCTTTAACAAAGCTCTAAAATTTCTATTGTAAAACACTTAGCTGCCTCAACGAAAAGACAAAATCTATACTCTATAGATTTCGCGACAATAAAGGTTCGAAATGCGTTATAAAGTGATTAAGAAGTAATTTATCTATCGACATTGTGATGTTTGATAAGAAACTGCGTAATATTTTAACAATAATCCATCTGTTGGTAAAAAACACTTTGTGAAAAGGTTAAAGAAACATATTTAAAAACAACGTATTTAAAAAAGGGAAAGTATTTAAGAGCAATATATTTAAGAGCAAATAAAATAATAATACATCTTTAGGCACAAACAAAATAATAATGCATTTAAGGACAAGTAAAATAATAATACATCTTTAGGCACAATAAAATACCAATGCATTTAAGCACAAATAAAATATTACTGCACTTAAGAACAAATAAAATAATAATGTATTTTAAACACAAATAAAAAAAATCTGATGTGAGCAGCACATGACTTTCCTTATATAAATGCAATGAATTTACTTCTTTAACGGTGAAAAAGTATGATGAAAAGATCCACGGCACAGTGTTTCTAACGTTAAATTGTACATTTGGCGCGGTAAATTGTCCATATGCACACCTCTTCATACTGTATCCCGCACTTATTCTAATTTTCCACATTTTGTTTCCTCTCATTTTGAGGTTGCTGTGGGTGATAGTGTCATCCGTCCTTAGCAATTGTCCAACAGTGTATGTATATATATATATACGAGTTTGAGACAGGGGCAGACGATATGAGCTAGAAAAAAATTATTGGTTGGATATTCAAATTTGAACTCTTTTATGTCCGCAGACGATAATTTGTGGCAACAATAACAATTTAGATATCGTAGAATAAATTTTGAAAGAAAAGAAAATGGAGTTGACGCGAGAGCATTATTGAGCTATGATTTTCTATGATTTTAAAGTGGGGCTGAATCAAGAAGAATGTCTTCAACGTCTACAATTAGCATATGGAAATGATGCTCCATCTCATGCCACTGTATTCAGATGGTTTACAGAGTTTAGAAGAGGTCGAAATTCTCTCCTAGATGAAGAACAACACATAGGAAGACTTTTGTCAGCTGTAGTCCCAGAAAATATGTCGGCCATTCGAAAAATGTTAATCGATGACAATCGCTGTACCTACCAAATGATACAGAAGGAACTTAACATTGCATCCTCAGCTATACATAAAATTATTATCCCAACCTGGAACATGTCTACGTTATTGAGTTATTTTAAGCCTGTGGGAAAGGACGGAGGAGAGACACTAAAAATTGTACTTGTTAATATTCCTTGTTTTTATAAGCAAGTTACGTTGGAGCCAACTTCGAAGGGTAATAAATTCTGTTTCCGTAAAAGGGATAGTTTTGAATTTAAAAGATGCGATTCAAAAAGATGCAAATTAAGCCCATTGGCATATAGAAACCAGATTACTATGTCAGTGAATAATAAAATCTTCTGTAAAGTGTTTAATTGTATTTATAGAATTATTTATAACCAATGTAAACTTCAATATATTGGACAGACCAAGAACCATCTCAATATTAGAATTAATCTACACCGAAGCCAGATCAAGAAATTTGGAAAATACCCTATCCAAGGTAATAATTTGGAACTAAGGCATTTCCAGGAACAATATAAGCGTTTCAATTATTGACATTGTGATAGACCTTAAAGAACGTATATGGTGGGAAAATTGCCATATTAGGCAATTTGGTACATTTTTTCCATATAGCTTAAATACTATCATTTATAATCAAGTATGTAATATCGACCTATATAAAAATGGTGCAAATATGATTGATAAAGAAAAACAGAGCACTATGACTAAACGTTGGAAACGAGGTAACAAGAACAAACGATTTAATTAAGTTATAGATATGTAAATATATATAGATATGTAAAAACTATAGGGCGAAGTTTATTCAATTATAATACATTGTGTAGGTCTGGGATACATCAGAAGCTCAAGTATGTAGATGTAGTGAAAGCGAATTTTGTAACCCAGATTTCGGACATATTATTAGAGGTGATTTGGATTTATTGAAAAAATTTGACATTGTACCTTATGTTGTACAAGGTACTAAATTTCACGTAAAAAATTTGGAAAAGTGCATGTCGATTTCATGAAGGAGATAGACAATTTTATTTACAGGATGACCATTAAATACAGTATGCCAGTTGAAGTTTTCGCAGAATGGAGATTTGCTATCATTGCCAGTTTTAAGTCCAATTATAGAACACATAATTTTTGTACTGAATCATATAATTACAATTTAAATAATCGTAATGAAGATTTTCGAAAGCAATTTGTTACATCTTACATGGAAAATGTTAATTCTAACTTTGTATTTACTTGCAGAAATTTATGTCAACAGATGTTAGATCAGCATTGTAACAACAATACTACAATACAACAATACTACAATTGTAACAACAATACAACAATACAACAATACTACAACAATACTAAAATTGCAATCGCCAAGAAGGGTAATCGAAAATAAAATTCGTGCTTTATATAAAAGAATCAAAATAGAAATAGGTGAATTTTAAATTCCCGTACATAGTTATGATCCCTAAGATGCAGAAAAAGCCTGTAAAATTTAAACCTGTTACTGTGGGATATGGCACATATTTGAAAATGGCTAATGACAAACTACTTAAAGTTTTGAAATCCATCATGAAGAAAATTAACCAAATGTGTGATTTCTAATAGTTATGAAGTCATCAAAATCTTACAACAACACCCTGATCGTTTGGTTTTACGGATCATTTCAATAGTGTAGATTTGGAAGTTCTTTATGGCTTCATGAAGTTAATTTATGAAGAATTTGAGTTACAGGCTAATTTGGATTTCAGTTATTTAAGTCTTTAGTAAAACTGGTCTTGTTTGAGAATATCCTTTATGATGGGATTGACTTTTATAGACAACTTAACGGCATTCCTATGGGGGAAAGCAGCTCGTCAATTTTGGCGGATCTGTATTTGTATAAATACCAATCGATATCACATATTAATAATGAACTCTTTACCAACGTTACATGGATGATTTATTGACAGGCGCATGTGATCCTTCTTACCAGTTGGATTTTAGTTTTTATCCTGTTAATTTAGAATTAATCAAAACACCTCAAGAACCGGATGGCAGCATTAACTTCCTGGATATTAACATTAAAAATAATGATTCAGTAGGAGGTATGATTTTTTATATTTACGATAAAAGGAATACGTTTGACGTAAAAGTGAATTATTTAATTAGTTGGGCATCCAACATTCGCAAAAATATTTTCCGTAATATCGTGATTAATCAATTTTTGAGAAATAAATGACTTATATCTAATGAACAAAAAATATTTTTAGCGATCGTAATTTTATTGATGAGGCAATCAGAAAGGGTTATCCAAGGAGCTTCTTGAAACGTCACATCTCAGGAATTTACGGAATAGATGGAATGTCAGTATTTGAGGATTTGTTGGGAAGTTGAAATAGATATTTATTAGTGATTTGCATCTGGCAACATGTTGCGCATATAGAGATTTAGAATTGCATATAGAGATTTGAAGACTTGTCGAATGTCGGTGTTGGCGTAATAAGCCACTTGGTGTGTATGTTTTGTGTTTGAAATTTTTATTACAATTTTACGTTCATACTGCATTTTATTTGTCTTTGGTGAAACTTATTTGGATTCGAATACTGGTCTTTATTTTTGGATGATCTATTGTGGTCGTTTCAGCTTCATGTTCATGGTGCATCGGGGTCTACTTCAAGGTCATGCTTGCTATCGTGAGTGCTTGCCGCGGCCTAGCAGCATGCTGTAACCGGGGTTTAGAAAGGGTCACAACCCCACATCGGCTATTTTTTTGAACTCCGCTTGTTAGCTTTCTTCGTCCGTCTTTTTTCCATTTTACATTTTCGAGATTATTCATAATAGAGTGAAAGAGCAGCATTGGTGCATTTCAATGTAATTATGTTCATTTGGTATTTTCCATTACTTTAATTTACTGTATTAATACTTTAATTATGTTATTACAATTTTACATTTATTTATTTATATATATATATATATATATATATATATATATATATATATATATATATATATATATATATATATATCAAAGAAAACGTAAAAATATGTAAAGGGGGATGCCAGATATATTGCATAAAAATGGCAGAGAGGGATGGCGACCTCTCATTCCCGTTTAAAGTACTTTTCTGTCTAGACAACGCTCACGGAACCAATGCAATACAATGACAGGTCCCCGGTATATGTGCAAAATCGAAGGCTCTAGAACGAAGACAGAAATGAAGGGAGATATGGAATAACGAGAGGTAGAACGTAGAAAGTCAATATGACAACCAAACGATCCGGAATGTACAAGACTACTTCCTAAAGTAAACTATTTTAACGCATGCGTATAACGTTATACACTGTTATGATGTCATATTACCTATGTCTTGTCTAAATGAGTATTCTTCTTTTTTAAAAAAGGAATTATAATGATGTTTTAGAAAATTTATCGGGTAATATTTTTTATATGCTTCTTGCATGATTCTTCTGTTACTTATGATACAATCTTTTTTGAAAGTGTCCTGTGATGATATTTCTGAAAATATTTTTAGTCAAATTTGAATTCCATTCTATCATTTGGTTAATCTTCATATCAAAATTTTCTCGTTTATTGTACAATACCGTATGAATTCCTTTTATATTGTTGTATCTTATGGTGATGTCTAGGAATTTAACTTCGGCTTTATTAGTATTAGGATTCTCGATCAGTTCCAGTTCCTGGGGATAAAAGCTAAAATCAAATTCAGGAGTATGCAAATATTGTCCGAATAGCACATCGTCCACGAATCTATAATATGGTAATTCATATAATATATGATTACCCCTTTCAAAATATGATAAATATATGTCCCCACTTCCGTTTATCTCCATTATAGCGCTGTTTGTGGGAGCAAAAATCAAAAATCGTAGGTCAAATGTATGTAATTTTTTCTGGAGAATCCAAATCTGCAATAAAAAAGGGGGGTTCCTATTGAAAATTTGAAAGTTACCCACCCCCCCCCCCCCCGGTCAATTTTGGTATCATTGGATAGCTTTTCTAAAAATATTGCATATGTGTTTTTTTATTTTTTGATCCGAAGTGTATATCTCGAGATATTGCGCCGTTCCGGAACTTTCTGGACACCCTGTATATATTAGTAACGTAGCCTGAGATTTTTGACTGGGGAGGTTGAAAATTTGGTAAAAATTTGGTATTACAAGTGAAATTTATATCGGAATTCTCATTTTCATAAGTTTTATATATTTATTGGTCAATAAAATAAAATAATTTTAAATAAAATATGCAAAGAATGGATGAAATGCACGAGACTTTAAAATGTTACCTAGTATGTAGTAAGATGAATACAAGATATAACATTTTAAATGTTTTCTTATTTATAAATTAGATGAACTTTTACAATCATTTTTTTTTAAATAGGAAGCCACGGTCGTCCATAGGGGATGTAAAGGGGGGGGTCACACTTCCCCTTGGACATTAATATAACAAAGGCGAACATCAAGCCAAGCTAGTCGATGTTGTACATCATGGGCTTGAGTTGCCTTCCCCCCCCCCCGGGTAAAAGTTTTACAGACGCAGTAGAAATATATTAGAATATTATTAACAAGTGATAGAAAAATACATCAGTTTTGTAAATATAAACAGCTAGAACTAACGAAATAAAGCAATTCAAAGGAGTGCACTGAAAATGGGTGAAAACACTGTAGTCAACAAAGTATTTAAACAATTTTGTATAATAATTATTTACAAGTGCTATACTTTAAAAGTAAAAACTTAAAAATATCTTAACCACAATACGCTAAAAGTCCGCTATGAAATTATCAATGACTTTTGTTTAACTAAGATTCTCCTGTAACCTGATTTTTAAAGGGAAATTAGATTTATTCTTTCTAAAACTCACAACTACGCAAACGGATGCTTCGCCATATTGTTGCTGTGACTAAGTCTATTTCACAAACTACCAGTAGCGTAGCGTGAGATTTTTGACTGGAGAGGCTGAAAATTTGGCAAAAAATTCGGTATTACAAGTGAAATTTATATTGGAATTTGCAATTTCATAAGTTTTATTTCAAGAAGTTTTATTTATTGGTGAATAAAATAAAATTATTTTAAATAAAAATGCAAAGAATGGATGAAATGCACAAGACTTGAAAATGTTACCTATGTAAGATGAATACAAGATATAACATTTTAAATATTTTCTTATTTCTAAATTAGATGAACTTCTGCAATCATTTCATTAAATATGAAGTTATGGTCGTCCATAGGGAATGTAAATAGGGGGGGGGTCTCACTACCCCTTGGACAATAATATAACAAAGGCGAGCATCAGGCCTGTCGATGTTGTACATCATGGGCTTGAGTTTGCGCTCCCCTCACCCCTGGAAAAAGTTTTACAGGCACCTATGTATGGAGTAGAAATATATTAAAATATTATTAGCAATTGATAAGAAAATATATATCAGTTTTGTAAATATAAACAGCTAGAACTAACGAAATAAAGCAATTCAAAGGAGTGCACTGAAAATGGGAGAGAACACTGTAGTCAACATTGTACTTAAACAATTTTGAAAAAAATTATTAAAAATACTATACTTAAAACCTTTAAAATATCTTAACCACAATATGCTAAAAATACGCTGGGAAATTATCAATGGCTTTTATTTAATTGAGATTCTCTTGTAACGTGATTTTTAAAGGGAAATCAGATTTATTATTTCTAAAACTCACAAATACGCAAACTGATGCTTCGCCATATTGTTGCTGTGACTAAGACTACTTCACAAACTACTTAAGTTTAATGGTAGTCATTACTCGTGTGTTTCCTTGTCTTGATATTGTTTAAATTTGGGCGAATGTCATGTTATTCGTGGGAAATGATTCATATATTTTAGTATTATATATGACTTTTTTCTGTAAAGAATATTTAATGGAATCATGTTTGACCCAAAATGGCGGATCCATTCGCCTTGCCCAAGAAATTTTCATTCATGAAACGACAAGTCCCATATCCAATCATTGTCTGTCATTACGTTGTTTATAAAAGGCTAAACTAGGGGAAGAATTAGCCACGCCTTTCTGTAAGCTATCCGACACTTCTTGACTGCCACATATCCCGGACAATGGATTGGACGTAGTGGACCTGTGACTTGGCCTCCACGTTCTCCGGAGCTCAACCCACTGGACTTCTTCTGCGGGCACATAAAATCATTGTTGTACGAGACGCCTGTGGACTCCGTAGAAAATCTCGTCGCGAGAATCGTTGTTGCAGCGGACAGGATAAACAAGACACCAGGTGCCTTCGAGAGGGTGCGTCGTTCATTCGCCGGTATGAATTGTGCAACGGCACCCTTGGCCGTCACTTTGAGCATCTACTTCGAGTCTTTTTCTGGTGTAAATAAATGAGATTGTGCAACTTATGATTACGTTAATTCTCCTTATTTTCACCGTTGAAAGTTCAACTTTAACTTTACGCTTTTCTGACACTTAGAGTGGAATGCGACCCTAGGTTACATTGTAAATATTGTTCGTCTTGATGGGTACTATCACCCCTCTTATTTTGTCAAAACAGTTTATATACACCCTGTATTTCTATCTTTTCATAACCGTCCTTAAATGATTTGATTAAGAAATATTTAGAAACTCCGAATTCAGAAGTTTCATGTTGCGTATTGACTCTAATAACTTCCAAAATATGTTTAATTAAATTCTTTCATATGTTATAAACTTTAGGTTTAAAGTTTTATTACTCATATAGTACCAATGTTTACTTACAGAATAGGTAACCTAGGGTAAATTTCGGTAAGAGTGGAAATCCTAGACCAATCTTGAGGATATTGGATTGGTCTCTAGCTTTTCCCAAAATATGGGGAATCATAACTTTATTCTGAACTAGGACTTATTTTAACTGTAGACAGGGATGTGTCGAGCAGAAAATTTTGCAGGGGTGCCGTTTCAATTTTTGCCGAGTTGGCAAAAGGTTTTGGGCCTACTTCTGCGCAAGTACGCAATACACTTTGTTTCCTGCGATGGTTTCCATCGTAGGTAATTTTTTCTGGTTTTTTCTTCCTGCTAAGGAAAACTTACTGCTACAAGCGCGAGAAAGGAAAATTGAGCCCTTTAACAACTTAAATGTAAGCAGCCAGAATTCGCCCAGTAAATAATTATGCTGTATAGTTTTTAAAGTAAGCGATAAAAAAAAAGGAGGAGAAGAATTGCTAATAAAAAGCATCAAATATTCTTCAAATTAAAAAAAAATCATGGAATATTAATTTCAAAATCGTATATTTGAGTTTCCTAAAAAGAATTGCAGTTTCACAGCTTCAGGAAGTTTGAAAAATAAATAAACAGAACTTTCTTTAATTATAGACATACATAAATTAAGATGGAATCAATTATTTTAGTTTTGTATTGCATTAGGCTTAATATTTTAATTAAAAATATAGATATTTTTATTTACAATATTTGTGCATCAAGAAATATTTACAAGTTATATAGTTGTTTCGTTATCAGTTGAACGTTAAAAAGGCTTAACTAGATCAGTGTGAGTGTAATATTATTATACGTCTAGTTAAGTCTAGTAAAAAAAAAGAACATAAATTTCTAACATAATATGTAAACAAAAATAATACTGCTTAATTTATAGTATAAAAAACTGCATTTTCTGGGAATATTTTCCCTCTGAATAGATATTTCGCTTAATTTTCAAAATTTTATACGCCACTTTTTTAAAGCCGCCTAACTGATCGCTATGTCCGATAAAGAAAGTTCGTCTGCAATATCCCTTTCACAAAAAAGAAGCATCAGGGAATTGCACCTATCGTCAGACTTAATGTTCTAAGGGCATTCATGACAATTTTTAATTTGCTAAATGAGCGTTCATTGGATGACACAGTCACTGCTGCTGTGATTGCTAGTCTGCAAACTTTGTTTGCCGTTTGACGCATCCATTTAAGTTCGTTCGAACGTTTAACAACTGTCGCGAGTTCAGAACAATTGTCTAAAAAAACTGCAGCTCTGCATGAACAGTTTCAAAATCCGGCATGACTATGTTTGGAGGGAACATTTCCAAAATTGAAGCAACATTTTTTGTAGAAGATATGCCTCTTTCGAAAGGCGCATTTAACAATTCATGGAGAGTCTTTAATCTAACTACAAAAGATATTAAATTTTCTTCCATTAAAGATAACATTTTGTCAAGAACAAGTTTAAACTCAGTTCGATAAAATGATTTTAAGGAGAAATCTGTCTGTGTTTAATTTTTTTCTGAAACCCGGCATGGTTGCAATCTCCTTCGATAATGGCGAGCAAAGTCTAATTCGGCATTTACATCAAATTTTAAAGATATGTCGATAACACTTTGGATTAAATTATCCATATCATTGTCATTTTTCCTTATTAGGCTCAACGACGTTATTGTACTTTTTATGTGCATAGATGCATCTACGGAAAAATTACGGAAGTTTAAGGAAAAATTCAGTATCTTCATTTTAAAAAAAAGTCAAGTTGATATTTGTAACCGTTCTTGAGTTATCGTGGCAAAACCAGGGGGAAATTACTGTTTCGAGAAAAACGCCGATCAAGTTTGGAAAGCTTTTGGCTAGAAAATTGATACTTTTAGCGCTAAAAAGTTGCCAGTGCTATAACATGTCGTTTCGAAGTCAGCTTCCACTCTAGCTGCAATTGTTACACTTAGGTAGCCCAATTGAGCGGGAAAACCATGGAATCGGCAGCGAAGGAAGAGTGACCGACCGCGGCATAAAGGCGAGCTGGCAAGCCGTGCTCTGCGCTGCCTTGTATTTTTAGTTTTCCTAATATCAGATTTGCGAAAAAAAAAAAGGATTTACGCTATCAGATTATATAAAAAGACAAAAACAAAGCGATTTTTTTTTTAAATTCAATATTTGCCGAGTAATTAAGTTACTTCCTCTTGCTGCCGACTGCCGAGAAACATTGGGGGTAGAGGAGGTGCCCCACCCCTCTGCAAGCACATTCTTGACTGTAGAGTGTTAGTTTTAGCAGAGATAGTGGGTGTCATGGTAAATGATAAACATTACGACTATATTAGACAGAACTATATTTAAATGAAAAACAATACATCACGTAACATCTCACACAAGCATACAAAACAAACGCGCGGCTACATAAAACACCGAACATAAACAACACCCGGCCGTTGCCATTCTGACAACACGAGAAATAGTGTTGCCATTACAAACATATCTAAAGTTACAATATGGGCTTAGACACAACTAATAGCATATTTCTTACACTCCCCCTTAAATAAGCCAATTTTGTACAGTTCCGTTTATTCTGAAAAGTCCCATTTTATTTAGGTGATTATTCATCTTTTTACTTCCTAGTGTCTTCGTCAACATATCTGCTAGATTGTTTACTGTAGGGATGTACTCAAAAATCAGCTCATTTGCTTCAATTTTTTCTCGAAGAAAAAAAATGTCGAAGATCTATGTACTTGTTCCTCTCTGATGTCACCTGATTTTTCGCTAAGGAAATAGCACCCTGATTATCCACGTGTAGCGTGTAGGATAGTCTGTGGCAATGGCATGAACTCACAAGCTCCAATTTCATACAGGAAATTTCGCAACCAAAGAACTTCCTTCGCAGTGTGGCACATCGCTATGTATTCTGCTTCCACTGTTGAGAGCACAGTTGATCATTGCTTCTTACTACACCAAGAGATTGCTGTACCCGCTAACTGAACAGCATAATCACTGAAGGATCGTCTATCACTTCTGTCTGTGGCCCAGTCAGCATCACAATACACGGTCACACTTCTTCCTGTTCCTCTGAATATTAGGCTGTAGTCTTTTATCTGCTTTACATATCGTAACATATGCTTGACACCGGCCCAATGTTCTTTACTTGACCTATTATTGAACTGGCTCATGTACGTCGTAGCAAAGCTTAAGTTGTGCCACCAGCTAAATACAAAAGTCCTCTAATAGCTTGTCGATATCTGAGTGCGTCTTCAGGATTCATTACTTCATCATCTGATGATCGGCTGAATTTCATTCCAGAGTCCAAAGGTGTAGATGCTCCCTTACAATCAGTCATAGCGAAGGTCATCAACAGTTCAGTTGCGTATGCTGATTGGTCTAGGGTTAGTGTTCCATCGCCATGATATTCAGCTTTCATAGATAATATGTGGTTAACTTTTCCCAAGTCTTTTACTTCAAAGACTCCATTTATCTTAGATTTGAATGATTGGATGGTTATATTATCATTTGAAAAAATGATAAGATCGTCAACATAACTCTAATAATTAAGTCATGTTGTTTAGTGAAATAAACACATGGCTCTGCTTTTGATCTTATTAGTCCGATTGATTTCAAGAACTCATCCAAGCGAACATTCCACTCTCTTTCTGATTGATGTAGACCATACAGACTCTTAGCAAGCAGACATATCCCTTTTCATCCGCATCTGTGCACGTCATAGGTAGTTCCATGTATATAGTCTCTTTTAATACTCCATTCAGGCAAGTTGCTGTGATGTCCAGATGATAAACTTTCCAGCCACGCTCCATTGCGAGTGCAAGCAAAGTCCTAATAGATATTATCTTTACAACTGGTGAAACAGTCTCATTGAAATCAATTCCTTCTACTTGTGTGAAACCACGGGCAAGGCTGCCAGTGGTTTCACACAAGTAGATGCCCGTGGTTTCACACGGACTTTGTACCTTTCTAATTTGCCATTTTTGTCAAACTTCCTTTTGAAAACTCATTTGCTTTTCACTATTCTTCTTCTTTCA
Organism: Amaurobius ferox; assembly: GCA_951213105.1. Classification (NCBI taxonomy): domain Eukaryota; kingdom Metazoa; phylum Arthropoda; class Arachnida; order Araneae; family Amaurobiidae; genus Amaurobius; species Amaurobius ferox. The sequence goes on from OX578133.1 coordinate 20,486,511, forward strand.
GGTCATGGTCCAATATGCCATGTATCATTTCGTCTTAAGTTTTCTAACTCTTCTTGAATGGCTATTTCCCATTCATTTGCTTCTGGAGACGATAAAGCTTCTTCTATCGTTATTGGGCCTTTTACAGAATCTTGCCGTTTGACAGAATGCATATACGGCATGTCACTTGCTTTGGTTTCTTTGTCGCCAACCGTTCTGAACGTCTTGATGTGAATGGACCACCTAATGTCATTGTATTGTTAGAGGATGAGACACTGACAGGGGTGTTTGCAAGAGTTGATGTTACATCTTGCATACTTGTTGAGTCCAAGTTTACAATTTCATTCGTTATTATGCTCGTCAGTGGAGTTATATCAATCGCCCCCTCATAATCAGCTTCAGGACTCCAAATGTGTGTATCATTACTTTCTTTGTTCGCAATGTGAATTATAGCAGTATCCTCGATATTGTGGCTTTCTACATCTTGAACAGATTTCGGTTCTTTCTTGCAAGGAAATACATTTTCTTCAAAAATTACATTCCGGCTGACAAAGAAAGTATTACGCTTCCTGTCCCACAACTTATAGCCTTTAACTCCATCTGGATAGCTTACAAATATGCAATCTATAGATTTGGGATCTAATTTACTGTGTCTGTATCTGCGATTTACCACACTCCATGCTTTGCAACCGTACACTCTTAAATGATCAAGTCAGGCTTCTTTTCCAAACCATAGTGCTTTGGGAGCATTTCCGTCAATAGATTTGGAGGGGCACTTGTTCCTAATGTAACTTGCTGTATATATTGCATCAGCCCATAAAGTTCTTTTAAGTCCTGATTCGATTAGCAGGCACCTAGATATATCCAACAACGTCTGATTCAACCTTTTGGCGACGCTGTTTTGCTGTGGGGTGTCGGGAACTATTAGCTGTCTTCGTATTCCATACTTAAATAGATAGTCATTCAATTCTTTGTTATCATACTCACCGCCGTTGTCGCTTCTTAGTGTTCCCATCTTGCACTTATGGAAGTTTTGAACCAACCGCCTATATTCATCAAATTTACGAAGGACATCGCTTTTTGCCTTCATTGGATACACAACTGTATATCGAGAGTAGTCATCAATAAAAGTAACAAAGTACTTTGATCCCCCCGCTGATGCTGCTTCTATTTTTCCGTTTACATCAGAGTGGACTAATTCCAATACTTCTTTAGCTCTGGTAGCATTATTTTCTGGAAAACTTCGTTTCTTCATTTTTCCCATCATACAGATAGAACACGTTTCTTGGGGATCTTCAGGTGATTTGCAATGTTGTGCTCCACTTCTTAATTGTTTTATGGCATTATAATGAAGGTGTCTAAGTCGGCGATGCAACAAGAATTTATCAATGAGTTTTGCAAATTTTGCGAATTTACGATGTTCTTCAACAGTATAAAGTCTTCCGCTGCGTTTTGCCGGCAGCAAAATCTGTCCATTTTTCTTGATAACTCTGGCTTCATTATTTACAAATTGTATTTCAAGTCTAAGCTCTTCAATTTTACCAACTGATAAAAGGTTTCCGTCTGAACCAGGTACATATAAAACATTGTCCATGTGCTCATGTAATTCACCATTTGCTTCACATAACTCAATGTCAACATGCCCCACACCTTCAACTCGAATTTCATCTTTGTTGGCAACTTTAACGCTCGAATCCATTTTTCTGAAACTTGAAAATTTGTCTCTGTATGACGTCATATGGTCTGTGGCACCACTATCCAGATACCAAACTAATGGATTTTCCACTGTTCTATTCTTTGCAGATAATGCTGAATGTACAACTTTCTTTACTTCATGTTTTCCATTTTGTTTTTTACGTCATGGCTGTTTACTGTACAGTTGTACCCTTCAGGGCAGTTCCCTGCAATGTGGCCAAATTTATTGCAACAAAGACATGTTACACATCTTGCTTCTCTGTTATAGTCTCTTTGGGGTAAACCTTTATACTCCAGAGTAGTTTTTCCATTTTTAACTTGATTTGAATGTTTATGTTTAGCTCCACTCCTTTTTTGTATAAACATAGCCTTGCAATCTGTTTCTTCAGCAATTTTCCTTTTCTTTATCTCGGCGATTTATTCTTTTCTCTTCAATCAAAAGTCTGGCATTTACCTTATTTAGTTGTTAGACTTTCTTCGTCTTGTTAAAGATTGAGAATTAGGGCTTCATACGTCTTTGCAATACCCAATAACATCATCAATGCAAATACTTTATCATTAAAAGCGTAACCACTGCTGGCTAATTTTCGATGAATATCCATTAAACGTCCAAGATAATATTTCATCTCTTCACTGTTTTTCATTTTTACGTAGAAGAAATCCCGCATTAATTGTAGAATATACAACAAACCGCATTTGGAATGAACTTCCTCAAGCGCATTCCATGCTTTTCTCGCGGTAGTGCACATCTCAATATCATCTAAATACGTATCATCAACAACAAGAAACAGAAAAGTTAATGCTCGATTATTCATTTTCTTTTCGTCAGTCGTCATTTCGGATCCAAAACCAGGATCAATGGCTTCCCAGCATCCCTTCTGAACCAAAACTGCTCTGGCACGAATAGCCCAAGAATGGTAATTATCACTCGATAATTTAGTGATTCTGAATTCGTCATTCATGGTAGCCATTCTTCTTTATTTTAAAGTTCTGATCCGTAATATTTAATAATTCTAAGTGCGTCTACTTATGCAATTTACCATAGAACAAAAAAATTCTCAGCATTTGCGAAAATGAAAGTACGTCTTCTTACCGTTTCGGAGACAAACAACCTGTGCATCCATAACCTGCTAGTTTTAGCAGAGATAGTGGGTGTTAAGGTAAATGATAAACATTACGACTATATTAGACAGAACTATATTTAAACGAAAAGAAATACATCACGTAAAGGCTTACACAAACATACAAAACAAACGCGCGGCTACATAAAACATCGAACATAAACAACACTCGACCGTTGCCATTCTGACAACACAAGAAAAGGTGTTGCCATTACAAACATAACTAAAGTTACAATATGGGCTTAGGCACAACTAATAGCATATTTCTTACACAGAGTTCCCAACTACTTTCTGGTCCAACCGGTATGCTCACTGAGGTAACTTTATCCATATTCTCTATGTGACTGAACCAAGAGAATACAATTGCAAACAACCTTTATTGGTGATACAGGTGACTTCATATAGTAGAATCAGGGGTTAAAATGAGGTTAACTTTTAGATGATTCTCCTTTGCAATAGAGTCAGAATTCAGTAATTTGAAGATGCTATAATGTATCACCAACCTTCTATTGGTCTTCCTGTCACTTATTGCTAATTTTAGAATGCATTCTAAAGTCAGTGGATTACATTACCACTAACATTGAGCCTTGATGTTGCTTATAGCCCTTCAATCAGATAAATAGTATTTTTGAGTTATAACGTGTCATATCCCTACAAAAATTTTACGAATCCAAATTTTACAAATTAATTAATATTTTTAATCTTGACAAAATATTATTGAAGTAAAAGCAGTTGACCAAGTTGCTACTTTTTTAAACCTTGTTTGCTTTGTGAAATGAATAAAATTTTGTTTTTTAAAGATTAGTAGCTTTAACTTCCTCTATTTAAAATGTTTGAGTTATTATTTAAACATTTAATTTCATATATCTATAATATTAAAAGCTCAAAATCCATGTTTGTTTATTTATGTGCATGTACCTCTTATTCTAAAGCCAATAATTGGCTTACCGCATCACATTTTTTGTTTGTTTGTTTGTTTCGTTTTCAATATAGCATTTGATCTGAGGAGTTGCAGGAAACTTTCATACATTCTATAAATTTTTGAAGTTTTTTGAAAAACCACTAAAAAAAGGGGGAAATATTGACTTTCCTAAAAGACCTATCTTCTTCCTCAATTTTTGAGATCTCAAATTTTTCTTTCAACGGGAGCTAAAGGTATTTGGTAAGGAGCTGAAGAGCTGGAATTTCAAAAAGTTAGTAGTTTTTTGTCTACGAATTTTGTAAGGTGATCTCATTTCAAAAAATCTTGAGGGAAAGGTGACAAGGGCACGCACTTTAATTTTAGTCCTATGATCTTCGTTTTTTTAACTGAAGCTAAAGGTTTTCATTTTGTTGCTCAAGTACCAAAAATAAAAAGAAAATCAATAGTTTCTTTCTCACAGAATTTTTAATTCCAGGTCAATGTAAAAAAACATTTTAAAAAGAGCTAAATAAATACTCATCTAGAAAATTGAACTTAATTTCCATGACAGGATCTCCACATTTTTTCTTTTTTTCATCAAACTACAGCTAAATATATTTAAAGGGACCCCCCCCCCCCATGTGCCAAAATTTTGAAAATGGTTATTTACAGAGGAGAGTGCAAATATAAAAATTTATCTAATTGTTGAAATTGCTGTGAAATATGCTGAAACAGGTATGATTGTTGAAATTGCAATTTAATTTGTGCCTGCCATAAGGGCATAATTCCGATTATAACCTTTTTTTCGTCAGCAATTTGATCTATCTTAGCACCTGTAGCTCTTATTAACATGAAAATATCATGGCTATTTAGGGGGTATCATGCTTATTACATGGATATACACAGATTGCATGCAATTTTCACTCTTCTTTAGGGAGTATTATACTTGTTGCGTGAGTTTACAACACAGATAAATGTTAAAAGATATGTATGTTATAATATGTTATGCACAGAGTCTTATCAAGTGATGGGTTTCAATTTAAATTGTGTCCATCAGAGGAATGGGCTGTTTTCTAAATAGGTCATATCACATCCATCACATCCATCACACGGATATATATCACACATTTTGCTACCGTAAACCCTAGGGTTGGTCGTGTGGTCTGGGTCTTCAACACGGATATATATAGATTGCATGCAATTTTCACTTTTATTTGGGAAGTATCAGATCTAAAGTGTGTCAAAGGTGCTTATTTAAGGAATAGCCCCTTAGCGATCTTGCGTCCACGTTCATGTTTTGTTCATTTAAAGTGATTGGTAAAAAATGCGATTGTTAAAAAAAGTGACCGCCAGCTGCAGGTGCTGTAACTAGTACATCTTTTTTTTTTTAAATATTATAAAGGAAACCCATTTATTCCTTAACTTTTAGAGGGCAATATACTTAACAAAATTAAAAATATTTACTTTTACATAATCTTTTGATGTTTTGCAAATGTCAGAAAAATTTGTGTAACCATTTTGATCTACTGAAAATCAGTATTTTTGTATTTATCACTTAAAATAATTAATTGAAGCAAATTTCACCCCAGTCATTCAATCCTTTCTAATCTTCCACACTTTTATCAACTGTTATATTTCAAGAACAACTCCTTTTTCATAACTCCAGGAACTTTAGTTTTTATAAGTTTTGCAGTTAAGCTCAAAATACAAAAGTGTATTATATCAACATCAGACGATTTTAGCATCTTACAAATGATTAAATGATTGCATTTGTTTTGGAATAGTATAGTAAATATAAAATAACTATTTATTTAATGTAAATTACAATAATTAGAATTTTATGAATATATTTTCTTTTTACGATGGATAAACAGTTTTTATGAAAATGATCACCTACGTATGGTTTTATCACAATGAAAATTAATAGCCTTTCTATATTTAACAATTAAAATAATCATTTCCTATTTCATTTGAATGGTTTAGTTCAAATAATAATGGAAGCATATTGTTCATACTGACACACACAGATACATGGCACATTGATATAGACAGAAACACAGCTGATCTTCAGACATTGTTTCACTGATGATCAGATATGTCCAGAACGAGAAAAAAATCCATCAATACAACCAAATAAAATTTAATACAGTGGATATCAGCTGACTTTAATGAAGTCTTTAACCAATCAACTATAAGTAAAGATGCCATGAATTGTCATTGCAATGAGTTTACATTTATTTATTGTCCAGGAATATAAAACTGGCGGGAACATTGGGAGGATTTTAACATTGATTGACACAGCTGTAGTTACACAACCACTTCAAATGGATTGTGAAAGTTATCATTGAGAACTTCAATGTACAGTGAACTTTTGGTCAGAAAATTGGTTCCTATAATTGGGAAATTGATCAGTTTTAATTGCAGAACATAATCCTTATTAAAGAAAGTTTTATATTTGTTAAAATTTCGGCTACTGAATGCATCTTATTTCATTTTTTTTTTCTCAGAAAGTAGAAATATTGAACTTTTAAAACATCTATGAATTTCTTTGCAAGAAAATACTAGTTAGTTAATACACTATTATTTTCATAAAATTATCCTATTTACTCTTTAAGACAAGAAATTAACATGCTTTCTAAAAGTGTATTATTAATAATAAATAACTTTTTTACTTACGGCTCATAGAAATGAACATGGGCCTATGCTGCTTTTGCGCTTATCTACCGATATCTTATTCGAAAATAGAAGTAAATTTTAGGACCAATGAAGATGCAATGCATATTAGCCTGGTAGTGAGATTTGAGATTTTAAGGCAATATTTCTACATGCATTTCTGGCATTTATTGGTTACTATGTCGTATGATGTCAATGATAGCATGTTGAATATGAAATAATGTGAAAGGTAATGTTTACCTTAAAGCAGACTTTTGAATTACCTAGATAGTACATAGCATATAGCCAGACAGAACTCTTATCTGAGGAAGTGATATATCCTTTTGTGTTTCAGTAAAAGGATATAGTTTATGAGTAGTTTATAACAGAGGCAAAAAAATATATATAGGGTATAGAGCTTGAAAAATAAAATTTATTATATTCTTTCCCAGTAGGATTCAGCTCGGTGGCAGGATTGGCTCTGACAGAATAAGTAAGGAAATTATAAGCATACACAAGAAAACTGCATTTTAGTAAATAAATTAGGTTCCTAGGGACAAAAGGTTTCCCTGGTCTACCCCATTCACTGGACTACTGTTCTTTCAATAATGTGCATTGCAAAATGATTCTACTAAAAATAAAATTTATTATATTCTTTCCCAGTAGGATTCAGCTCGGTGGCAGGATTGGCTCTGACAGAATAAGTAAGGAAATTATAAGCATACACAAGAAAACTGCATTTTAGTAAATAAATTAGGTTCCTAGGGACAAAAGGTTTCCCTGGTCTACCCCATTCACTGGACTACTGTTCTTTCAATAATGTGCATTGCAAAATGATTCTACTATTACAATGTGTGCTATTTTTGGTTGCTCAATACTGATTAATATATATATTTTATTAATCAGTGTTAAGCAACTAAAAATAGTAATTAGTAAATAACCAGATAGAACTCTTAGCTGAGGAAGTAGTGATTATCTTTTTATGTTTCAATAATAGAATATATACTCATGTCCAAAAGTTAAGCAACAAAGTGAAAATGTTGATAAAAAGAAGTATTCATTCGAATTCACTGAAACTTTCACAGATCATGGCATATAATAAAGGATACTAGTGTGGGGAAATGCAAAGAAAATTATCAATAAATATTTGAAAATTAAAGATAAACAGAAACATAGGAATTTGGGTAATAAAAACAGTTTATTGGTGGAAGTCTGTCATACGAAATGTGATGACCTCTACTGGTATACTAAATACTGGCCGACAATGCGAACCCTGTGAACTCGCACGTTATCGTCCATAAAAAGGGCATAAGGACCCATGGCCGGTAGAAATGGGTGAACATATTGAGCCCGAATGTCATTTCTATACCGTACTGCAGTCACAGTACCGCAAAGGAAGACGTGGAGATCAGCGTGTGTGCCGACATCAATCCCTGTCCAAACCCTCAAATCACTGGATGTTAATGGCGTGATAATAAGTTCCAAGCATTATCCAGACAAATGACCATCGGAAATCACTCTGTATATCAAACTGTGACTTATCCGTGAAGAGCACAGCACCCATTGTTGTGGAGTCCAGTTGAGATGATCTCGAGCCCAGTTTAAGTACGAGAGCATCAGTGAGACACAAACCCCTGGTCGTCCTACATACAGTAGCCATCTGTAAACAGTTTGCTGAAATACTGCTCTTCCTTCTAGCTCTGCAAGGTCAGAAGCAAGCTAATGGGCAGTGATTGACCTGTGGAGTCATACTTGCAAACACAGAAAACGGCCATCCTGAGTGGTTGTGACCCTTGGACGTTCACTTACTGGTCTACGCATTACTATTTCTTCACTTTGATATTAGTTCCACAAGCTGCAAATGATGAAAAGATTGGGATTTAGGGCTCGGGCTACTTCTGACTGTCGTTGGCCCCCTTCAAGATGTCCTATTACCTCCCATCACCTGGTGTCACTTAGATGATGCCATCTACTCATTTTTCAATTTCCTACAGGAATCCGTAACACGGAGACAGGGGCGGCATTTCAGCATTCCATTTGGGGGTGCGAGATTTGCATGAAAATCCACAATATGAAATAAATAAAATGTTTGTTAACAGGGGGGAAGGGGGGAAAGGGGGAAGGGATCACAAAATTGAATTGATGTTGAGAAAAATAAATGTTGTTAACATAATTTTTGTACATAATTGTGTTAACATAATTGTTGTTAACATATTTTTTCTAAATACAAATATCTATATTTATTTACCTTCTATTGAAGTTTTAAACGCCGGTTCTTAGAGTCTGGATGAAGAGAAAATTTTGTTACAATATCATCATAATCCAGTGGTATATCTTGTTCTATAGCTAAAATAGTTAAAGATGAAAGTCCTTCTTGTACCATTGTACTGCGAAAATAATTTTTCAGCCTCCTGAGACACGGAAAAGACCTTTCACAACTGGCTGAGCTGATTGGCACAGTCAAAAACAATTTAACTAATAATGTTATGACAGTAAACACATTTTTTAAATTCCGCTCTTTAAAATAATCCAGGCGACTTTTAAAATTGGGATGGTCTATGTTTACATTTTTCACCATTGAATAAAACAGTCGCAATTCACATAGCAATTCCTCTTTCTGGAAGTTATATACTTTGCATATGGTTGAAACTTTTTCTTTTCCGACATCTGATTCGGATAATAATGAACTAAGGGCAAACAAAATGGATATATTGTTCTCATTAAATCTTGTCTCAATTTCATTAGATACTGAATCTATAATTTCATATTGATTCTGTGATATGATGTAACATCATCATGGGGATTTTTTATCCCCTTGGGGATTTTTTTCACCGAATTCGCTTGGGATTTTTTTACGCCTTTTCAGTTTTGGTCCAGAATAAGAAAAATTTGGGGGCGCGACCGCGCCCCCTATTTGCCGCCCCTGCACGGAGATACATTCTCCGCATAAAACAGACCGTTTATCCTTGTTACAAAATGTTGATATGAAAAAAGTTTTCTGCATGCGTGCGTTTGTCATGCATGCAAATTTTTTGGCCACACTTTTTTTCTTTTGACGAATATGCTAATTTTTCCATTTGTTGCTTAACTTTTGGATATGAGTGTAGATTATGAGTTTAGGTTAAAATAAAGACGCATGTGTACTTGCACAAATAAATATTTAGGGCTTGAAACAAGCAAGATGAAATTTATTAAATGCTTTCTCAGTAGTACAATGAGGATTTAGCTCGGCGAGAGGAGGAATGGCAAATTGAATATGTAAGTAAATTATAAGAATACACAAGAAACCTGTATAAGTAAATTAGGCCCCTGGAAAGAGACAGGTCCCCATGGTCACCTCCTTTTGTGCTACTGTTATTTACAAAAATGTGCATTGCAAAATAATTCTACTATTAAACTATGTTCTATATTGGGTTGCTCAGCACTGAATAATAAACACTTATTATTTATATACAGCATCACAGATTTAGCATTTTAATTGCACGTTTATTATTTCATATTGTTGCTCTTTACTTTTTTTACTATTGCCTCTCTCTGCTCAATGGTAAAAGTATAACCTCATTAAGTTCATCTTACCTGCTTCAAGCCAAAATATTTGTCCATCTAGATACAGGTGGTCAAAAGGTATCCAAACATTGATTCTCATTCACGCCTATTGGATCATACAGTCAAACCAAAAATGTAATAAGATTCATGTAATAATTATTTTTAATAAATTTACATAAAGGATGATCTTCATATTTAATATTATGTTGTTTTCAAAATTTCAAATGGCAACACACATTTTTTATGTGATCACAGTATTTATCAAGCTACAATTATACTAAATACATACTTTTGTGCAATTCTAGCACAAACCATTTGCAATTCATCTCAATATATAAGATAGTAAAATGATAGTCATGCATAATGAGTTTAGAAATATCTCTATTATCTTGAAATGCTATTCTCCAACAAAGCCATTTTTCATGGGGGCTGTGGAAACTAGAGCACACAAGCCTTGAATTTAAGAATAATGACAATTTTAATCATAATAATACAAAAATTGATAGTGTATTAATATTTTCAAAATAAAAGATAATTCTCAAAACATTTAGAATTGAGCTAACCAAAATAAGTTAAGACAAAGCTGGTAAAAAATTTGATATTTTTTAATTATAAATTCACGGACAATGAAAGTTGTGCATCAAGAAGGAAGCATAGGATGGACTTGAAATTTTATTGATGGAAGGATACAGATGAATGACATACATGATCACAAAAGCAGCGGCAGCAGAACACGTACAGAGGGGGCTGTGGTACACGGTCCAGTCATCCTCAATAGCACGTCGCACCGCCTCGTGCTGCAATACAAGCAGCAATACAGTCCGGCATGGTGTCGAACAGATGCTTGATGTTGCCCTGCAGCAGACGAGTACACACCTGTTAGAGTTCACATCCCGAAGATTGCGGCAACGAGGCACCTGACTTTTCAACTGGTCCAACACATGCTCGATAGGGGATAAGTCTGGGGAGCGGGCAGGCCATGAAAGTGTCTGGGCATGACTCAGGCAGACCTGGGCGACCCGAGCCGTGTGCGGCCGGGCATTATCCTGCTGGAGTTGAGCACCTGGAATCTCGGCCACGAATGGGAGCACATGGGGCCGTAGAATCTCATCCAAGTACCGCTGGCCCGTCAATGTTCCAGGCACCACTACTGCAGCGGATCGGCTGTCATAGACTATGGCTCCCCAGCCCCTGATGCCTGCAGTGGGGCAGGTGTGGCGCTCGATAACGAGGTTGGGATTGTGGCGTTGTGCAGGGGACATCCATACCCGGACACGCTGATCATCGATCCCCAAAACGAAGCGGCACTTATTGCTAAACACCACAAATCGCCAATCTGTGGCATTCCACGTTGCTGCGGCCCGGCACCACTACAACTGGAGCCGCCGATGTTCCCGTGTTAAAGGCAGCACACGTAAGGGACGCTGGGATCACAGATCCGCTTCCTTCAGGCGTCTAGATAAGGTTCGTGGGCACACAGGAGCCGCTACGTGTGCCTGTATGGCGGATCGGATCGCCATGGGCTCTACATGTGCCTGCAGCACGATCATTCGTTCGTCTCTACTCGTGGTATGCCTGGTCCGTCCAGAGCCGGTCCTCCGTGTCTGGGTGACGTCCATCTTCCACTCAGGTATGCAAAACTAATACTTTCCCTTTCAGGTTCCCCTGCTGCTTCCCAAGACCCTGGTAAGTCTCGCTCAGGTGGTTTTTGGTAGGTTCGCCGGCCGCCGGGGGGCCTCTGGCACCTCCGGCCTCCCGCTGCTAATCTTTCCCTTTCAGCTCCTGTGCCTGGCGCCCCTGCTCTTGGGTAAGCGGTTTTGTGCGTTTTAGTTTTAGCTAGTGTAATTTAGCTAGTATAGTTTAGCTAGTGTAGTTTAGCTAGTGTAATTGCTGTTTGCCTTCGCCGCTGGCGCTTCCTCCTGTTGGCTCCTTTTATAGGACTCCCTCCTCGGCTCTCTTCATCCCTCCCGGGTTCCCCCTTTCTGGGGTCTCCTCTTGGTGTTCCCCCCTCTTGTTAGGGGCCCTCCGCTGTACTTTTGGTCTCTGTACCCTTCTGTACCTTGTTATCTCCTGTCCTTTCCTTGTTTTAGTCGTAATTAGTATTTAGTATTACTTCATGTACTTCTTGCTTCTATTAGCTATTAGTTTAGTTTATAATTAATTAGTTCTTCCCTGGGTCTGTGACCTAGCTCTCTTTAGCTTTTATAGTAGTAATTATCCTCTGTAGTTTCCTTAGTGCTTATTTTATTTGTACAATCCTCCCGTTGTCCTTGCCGTGCACTTGCTCCTGCAATGCACTCCTCCTGTGTCCTTTCCTCCTCCTTGGTGTTGCCAGCTCTCTGGTGCTTCTTCCCCGGCTTCGGCTGTCGCCTTCTCTTTTCTCACCCTCTTCTTCTTCCCCTTCTCTTTAGGTTAAGCTAACCCGGCAGTACGGGTATAAGTCCGGGCTACGACGGCGCCTCTTTAAGTTGTATACTGCCTCTGCATAACTACCGAGGGGTAGAAAGTCGGAATCCTCTGCTAAACCATACATCCTCTTGCGTCGACCTTTAAGGTTCTTTTGGCTTCTTTGGGCGGTCACTGCATTGCAATAGAGTCGTTCACGCACCGTTTCAGTGCCCCATTTTCTCCTAAGGGAGTAGGGGGCTTGGCCTGGGATGCCCCGGCCCAGGAATCCCTGGCAGGGGTATTCTGGGCCCCGTTCACATCTTGGCTGCTCTCTAGGTGTGGCGTGCGTGGTCAAGGGTCCATTAGAATTCTTCCTATCTTTGGCGTTAGTCCTGCCCTGGGTTTACGGTCCTGTTTTTGACCACTTTGCCTCTTCTGGACCTCAGCTGGGTCGTCCGTAGACGACTCTCAGCGGTGGGAAACAAAACCTGAAGGCCGTAGTTGGCAGAACAGGTCTCCACTTAGCTGTCTGACAGTGTTCCCAAGACCGTCTGACGGTATAGTCCAAACGATCGACGTGATGGGCTATCCAACGCGCTGGTCTCCCTGCGGTTTTCAGCCCGATGATCATTCCTCTCTCGAAGTCCATCAGTTGCATATATTGACGTTTCTGGCGTCTACCCACCATTCTTTTCATTCCGTATTCGTGCTTGCGTCAACGAAGCTTCTCGCATTGATGGGACGTAGACTACATGCCGGTGTATAAGGCCACTGGCTCAAGCTTGCAGCGCCACTCACGGGTGGGATCATTTACATATCAGCCCACCCTCTAGCTATTTACATCAATTCGCGGTTGTATCATGTTTTCTTCTTAGTGTGCAACTTTCATTGTTCGTGAGTGTATATTTAATTATACAGGGTTCCTAGTAAAGTCTTTAAGTATCCCATTAAATTTATAAGGAAAGGTCCATTCGTGTACATGTTAGGTCTAAACAGTAGAATGGGCAGGTTTAAATTTAAATTCGTGACAAAATTGAATCAGGGGACAGAAAATCGTAGGATGGTGGAGAAGATTCGGTTTGTAAGGCAAACAGACAATGGACAGGGCAAGTTTAGTTTTGGGATAAATAAATTTAGAGTGGATAGAGGAGAAAATTTGATAAATAAACTCAAAAGAGTAAGTGACCATAGCCAAGGTTGAAGATAAAGTTAATTTTGTTATGTAAATCTTCAACAGAGGAACATATATTAAATGTACGGTACAAATTGGCAATAAAAGAATATTTCTTAGAAAAACAGGTGGGAATAATTAATTAGCAGAAATACAAGAATTAGTAAAAGTAGGTTTATAAAAAAAACAGAGGTACGAAAGCCATTAGTGTCATAGGAAACCAAAACATCAAGAAAGGGCAAATATCCTCCACATTCATGCTCAGCAGTAAAATTAATAGAAGGATAAAAATCATTGCCAGTGTCAAGAAGGCTATGAATGTTGTCTAAACTATGGTTCCAAATAATAAACATGTCATCCATATAACGACACCACAGAATCAGCTTAAGGGGTAAAAAAGCAAAATCTCATACCAGCAAAACTGCTACACATAGGTGCGCCAGTAGTTAGCAAAAATATTTCCTTACGAAAACCAAAATAATTGGTCTCCGCGACAATGTTCAATGTAGTGATGGCGTTGGTGGACGAAATAGAATAATAATTATTTTGAAGTTTTTGACAATAATACTGATAGAGGTGGGGAAGAGAGTGTTGGGAAAAAGGGAGGCCACATAGAAGCTATAAGAGGGCACAATTAGGGATAAACTCTGTACTAAAAAGACAATAAATAAATGTTTCCATAGTATTAACAGAAAAAGAATAAGAAGCAAAAAATGGTTTAAGAAAAGAAGCTAAACCATTTTCTAAAAAATAAGTGAGTCCATTACACTTAGAAACAATTGGGGTGCATGGGATGGTTAATTTTTTGTAGTGTAATTTGGCCAAAAATTTGAGGCAATTGTTAAGAAATATAGAAATCAGCAGATTTAATACTAGGGGAAGGCTCGATAATTTTTTTGAGTTTAGCAGTCCGAGAGGTAATAGAAGTAATGGGGAATTTTTAACAGATTTGCAAACTATCATGATAGTACACCTCTATGCTGAATCCACATAATCGTCTAAATTGACAAGTTATTTGGTTTTGTCTACAGACAAAATAATTAAATCGGAGTAAGACTCGAGCTGGTTAATTTCATTGATTTCAACATGAAAAGAAAGACCATTTTTGTGACGTTTTTTTAGAGAGGGGACAATGCATAATAAACCTGCTACATTCCTTATGGGAATGGAGGACATGAATCAAAGCATCCTCCACAGGGGGATCAAATTGATAGAAATAGAATTATTGGATAGGTAAGAAAATTTTGGGCCCCGTTCTAGGGCAGAACACTGAATGAGCAAAATTATGTGGGACGTTGTATTGATAAAAGGAAAAAAGATTTAGGGAAGCCCAGAGAAATAAATTTAGTACGTTTTTAAAGCAAGGTCAAAGGATGAATATTTATAGGCAGGGTGGCAAGAGACAATACGTGCACAATCACAAGAGTTCCCTTTGGATTAATAAGCTTAACATTCCCACAACTCCTCAGTCTAATCATTGCCCTGGTACATTTGATTACTTTGGCTCCCATTCCTAACTCCTCGATTCTTGAATATGCACCTGTTGTCTCTTGCTGTTTTAGTTATTTTCTCTGTGAACAAAACCAACAACTTGTCGTTGTCAATACTGATGATTATGTGGATTCAATGCAAAGGTGTATTGCCGAGATGGGTTGCAAACCTGTTAAAAAAATTCCATATTACTTCTACCATCTCTTGGATTGCTAAACTCAAAAAATTACCCAGCCTCCCTCCACTACTACCACCACCCAATATTAAATCTGCTGTTTTCCATATTTCCTAGCCCCAAATTTTTAGCAAAATTAAACTACATAAAATTAATCATCCAATTTCACCCCAATGTTTCTAAACATAATAGTCCCACTTACTTTTTAGAAAAAGCTTTAGCTTCTTTTCTTACTGTTTTTTGCTACCCACTTTTATTCTGTTAATTCTACGGAAATATTTACAAATTGCCTTTTTAGTACAAAGTTCATCCCTAATTGTACCCTCCATAGCTTGATGTGATCTCCCTTTTCCCCAACACTCCCATCCCTACCACTATCAATATTGTCTAAAAGCTACAAAATAATAATTATTCTATTTCATCCATCGATGCAATCACTTTTGCATTGAACATTGTCACAGTAACCAATTATTTTGGTGCACCTATGGGTAGGCCTTTAACTGGTATTTTTGCTGAAGCCATGATGCAGGAACTTGGGAATGGGATTTTGCCTTTTATATCCTTGAACCGATTCTGTGGTGTTACGTGCATAATATGCTCATTCTTTGAAACTATAGTTTAAGCGACTTCATAGCTTTATTGACACGAGCAATAATCTTTATTCTTCTATTAATTTTACTGCTGTGCATGAATGTGGAGGATATTTGCCCTCTCTTGATGTTTTGGTTTCCTATTATACTAATGGCTTTCGTACTTCTGTTTTGCAAACCTGCTTTTACTATCTCTTGTATTCCCGCTAATTATTCCCATCCCATTTCTTCTAAGAAAGCTTCTTTCATTGCCTATTTAAATTGTGCCTTTAATGTCTATTCCTCTATTGAGGATTTATATAACAAAATTAACTTTATCTTTAACCTTGGCTATGAGAATAATTACACTTTTGAGTTTACGTATTAAATTTTCTCCTCTATAAATTCTAAATTTATTTATTCTAACAATAAACTTGCCGTATCCTCCGACTGTTTGCCTTGTAAATCAAGTCTCCTCTATTATCCTAAGCTTTTTCTGTCCCCTGATACAAATTTGTTATAAATTTTAATTTAAACCTACCCATTTTACTGTTATCCCTTTGTTTAGTTGTATTCATAACGATAAATTTAAAAATAAAAATAACATCTTAAATCCGGCTGAGGTGTATGTCGTCCCCCTCCTATTTCTCCTCCGAAATAATTATAAATCTTATATTGGCAGCACTAAATGCACTGTTGGCATTAGATTGTCTAAACATGCATGGGATATTAAAAATAATAAACATTCAATTGCTTTTCCCAAAATTGTTATTAACGATAAATTTATTCCGATGTTTGATAAAACCTTTCTGTTAACCAATTGTAATAATCTACATAATATTTTGCTTTATGAATCACATTTTATTTATATTTATCGTGATTCTATTTGTAACTTTTATCCTATTCAGACTCTCAGTTTCACATGATGTCTCATTCTCTACTCATTGCAAGTTCAAGCTTTGTCTGAATTTTTAGATATCTAGTTTCGTTAACTTTGCTTTTAATGCTATTCTTTTGCGTTTAAAAAACTGTTATTTGTATTTTGCTTTTTCTGTGTGAATTTTGTAATTGAATGTGTTTATTTATATTTTGCCTTGGGTCATCTACCATTCATATGCAAATTTTGTCCACTGTTTCTGGCTATGTATAAGAGCCCATGTATCCTCTTCCTTTTTTGCATTACCACTGATGATGGACATTTATAATGTTTGAAAGCACTTTGGATTTTATGTAATTTTAACATCTTAATGGTGTGATCAAAATAAAAGACTTTATTATAAAGGGTTATCCTTTAGTAAGTATTAGTTCTAAAAAAATTGTAATACAATGCTTATTGATTTGCATGGTAGTTAATTGTATTACTGCTTTGTAACTGCTAGACTTTTCTTAGAAACCTTAGTATAAACTTAAGCTGAGAAAATTTTTCGAAGTTTCACAAAATTTCATGATTTAACCTGCGAAATTTGCCCGCTCCCCCCCCCCTTCCCCGTGATAAAATTACTGCCCTAGTCATGCCTTTCCCCACAGGGGGCCTATCACAAGATAGTGGTGTATGGAACTTGGCTTCGTCATAGCCCTCCCTCATCCTCCTTTCCTATGGGGGTACATCTGTGGATAGGTCAGCCGTTAATGTGGATTGGTTCACAGACTATTATGGTTCTTGAAGCAGATACTTCCAGGTGGCAGAGAGGAGCAGGTTCTTAATGACCTGTTTCCAGACCTGTCGGCAACTAGGATCCCTTCGCCCTACACTGTGAATGGTTTCACTGACTCTTGCTCTCCTAGTTGTTCATCTCACTGGATGGTGAATATTACTCTTTACTGCCCTCCTCGTTGTAGTGTAAACCACATAAATAGAATAAAAGTGATTGCAGCACCTCTAGTAGAGAATAAAAAAAGTTAGGATAATGAACTTGACGATAAAGTGAGATTGATGAAAAAAATCAATTACAAAGCTGTAAAGCATGCCAAACACTTACTGAAAAAGAACATTTCAGGTAAAAATTGAACTGCATATTTTTATTTATGTGCAACATATTATTGATCCAAACACCATGTGACATAATTAGCCAACAGAAACACATGTAGAAGGAAACCTATTCTAAGATCTCAAACCTCAAAACTTGGCATACATTTAGAAACAGGGGTTCGAAATCGGAATACAAAGTATTAAACATTTTTACATAAAAATTATAATCAATTATCTATATAATTTTCCCTTTTCATATCCAAGCAACTTCAAATATTATTTTAACTTTACAAATACTTTCAACAGAACAATATCTTTTAATGATATGGAATTTTTAATTTTAAATAATTTTCAATCATTATATTTTTTCTATACATATACATGAATTCAATTACATTTTTTTTATTTTCTACACATATATAAAAAGGTAAATAAATAAATATGTTCACCATTGAAAATCACTGGGTAGCTATTCAAAAATAAATAGTTAAATAAGAAAAATTGATCACTTGGTTTTTTTTTTCTCATAGTCTTGATGTGACTTTTTAACTGATATTTCATGCCATTTATTCGAATGCTTGTGAGAGACTGCATTTCCTCCTCCCTCCCAAATTTTAAATTTAAAGTCTGACTGTTGAATGTATAGGTTAAGAGTTTAGAGCGAGGGTTATGACAAACACAAACAGCTAGTTGAAAGGGTTCTTCAGAACCATAAAAATGAATATTAAGTCTAAATGCATAATTTCAAATAAAAATATGGTATAAACTTGCAATAGTATAATCTTGGACAGATTTATTCTAAGTTATGTCTTTAACATCACAAATAAAACCAAAAGAAATGTCATGTTAAAGAACAGATTGAAGCATGAAAACACAAACATGTTGTGTTCAGCCTCTGGGATGGCATTAAATATACATATATAACGATCATACATTTAAATTTAGACATAAAAATAAAGTTTTCAATTAATAAAATATTTATACAGTAATTATCACAGTCTTGAACATAAATTTAAACACAATATTTTGATTTTCTGTACAGAGCCATCTTTATCAAAGAGCTCATTGGGTCTAGATCCCGAATATTAGAATGTGCTTTAGATACATTTTAAACCATAATTATGCTAAAATTGTAAGTACAGTAATGATGATATTGAAGATGATACCCCACCCTCTAAAAATTTCTTTTGGTCCCATTACTCAAATGCATAAAGACAGCTCTGTGTTTCTGTAGCCTTCCCACTGGAGTAGGAAATGCATGTACAGTTTGCAACATATTTTTAAATATATAGGATGATTAAATATATCTTGACCAGCTCAAAGCATGCTATTTTCTGTAATCAACGCATGGGATTTAAATTCAGAACACAGATTCAGCCTGACAAAAAAGTGAAATATAAGAAAAAAATTAATGGTATAATTTTAACAGTTGCATCTAGCCATACCATATTTCAAAAGTTTTGAATACAAGCCCATAAGTTTAGAATGGTTTTCCAATATGCTCAGTACAGTCAGTCTAGTGCTTTAACGTCAATAAATACTATTTTCATGTGCACTCTTGATGGACAATAAAATAAATATGCAAGTTAATAGGATAGATTTTTAACACAATCTAATTTATTGGTAAGAAAGTTATTGTCAACCTTGAAAAATACACTTTGTTGTAAAAATATATATGCCTCCATAAAAAAATTGAGCTAGAGCCGCAAAATTCAGCATGCAACTGTCCTTTTTAAGAGTAATGCAAATGACCAAACTGTCAGCACCAATGATGTTACAAGGCTCATTTCCCTCTCCCCAAAAACGATTTTTTAATTCACTTTTCTAGGGTTTCCATTAGAAGGTAAGAATCTCAGACAATAGAAATTGCTGTGCAATGTTTTTTTCACAGTATGAATAAAGATATTTCCCATATAAGTCCAGTGATTACAGACCACAACAAAAATTTTCGACTTGTCTTTGATTCCCGTCACCCCACATACATTCTCTTTTCTATCACCCCCCTTTCTTGAACCACACTTCATTGTCAGATAATTGCATTCAGAAGAGTTAACCGACCTTGACCCCATTTATCTCCCAGGCGGAATGTGGTTCAATCTTACTGTGGGAGTGGGCATTTTTACTTGAGTGCCTATCTGCAGTGACACCGTAAAGCAGAATGGAATTACATTTGTAAGCAACAATTTATAAAACAATTTATACCTACAATTTATAAAATATATAATGCGTAAATGACGAATAGTTTTGTCGAGATTCACAAAAAAGATCGCAATTTTCGCATCCATGGGATGCAAATTTGTTTTGCTAAAATCTTATTACTAAGCATAAAAAATAGCATTTTTTAATCGATCCCCAAAATTTACTTAAATTATCCTTCACCAAACTGCCAAGAAAAAATATCACAATTCCAGTGTCCGAGGGGGAACAAGTTCGTTCTGCTGAAATCTTGTTACCTGTTGCTAAACATTAAGAATAGTACTTTTAAATTGAACTAATATAAATTTATTTGAGTTATGCTTCAACAAAATGCTGAGGAGAAAAACACAATCGCAATTTCCGTGAGCCAAATGCACGCTACTAAAATCTTGTTATCAAATATAAAAAATGACACTTTAATTGATCCCCAAAATTTAATTGAGCTATCTTTCACCAAAATGTCTGAAAAACAAACAGAAAAAATAATAGTGGCTGTAACATGTGATTTAAGACAAACTTCTGCAAATACTAAACCCTTGCTAAAGCAAACTTTTTGCATTTGCAGGATGCAAATTCATTTTGCTAAGGTTTTGTCATGTACACTATTTGTTATATTTTTGTATATAAGTAACTAGAGGCATTTTTTGTTAATTGTAATATCATGCAAATGTTTAGAAATTAAAATTGTTTCATTTGAACATAAATTTTTGAATTTTCACTCCAGTTTTAAAAATCTTACTCAAATGTTTGGCTAGGGTAAGAAAATCTCACTCAATTTTTAAAGTTCCCCAAAATTTTAATCATTGTTCACTTTTTACAAGCACATTGACTGTTTCCATGCTGTCAAATTATTTACTTATTCTTGCTAGTCAAAAAGTATTTTTGCTATTAGCATTTTTGATTACTAACAATTTTTGCTACTGATTTTAAAAAACGAAATCATATCCTGGTCAGAGCAATATGGTAGTTGCTTGGTGTTGGCAACAGTGGCATACGTAAAGGGAAGGCACACTTAACTGTTGCAGAGGCTCAAGATGCCTCAGAGAGACAACTGCTAGGATGATCATGCAGTTGGGTGAATGGCTGATGGTGATGCCTTATCCATACCAATGGCATCGCCATCAGCTATTCAAAGCCATTTTCCATACTCTATGCATCGTGTATCAAGGGATACTATAGAGATGACTAGAAGAAGGTGGGATTAGGTGTTGATATCCATTAAGGTGCCTACTACTGACCCCTCAACATGGGCAGAACTGTCTGGACTGATGCTGAACTTGGTCAGCCTGGACAGTGTCCGATTGGAGGCATGTGGTCTTTAGTGACAAATTTTGTTTTTTTCTCGTTACCGATGACTGTCACATACGTGTGTGGAGGACAACTGGCCAGCACTTTGATCCTGCATTTGCTGTTGAGTGGCATATAGCCATCACATGTGGTGTAACAATATGGAGATAAATCTCATGATACAGTTGATCTCCTCTAGTTGTGCTCCAAACCAATCTGATGGCTTGCTTGTATGTTGACGATATTCTGCAGCTGATTGTTCTGTCTATGCTGTCAAGCTGCCCTGGTTCCATTTACCAACAAGACAATGCTCAAACACATACTGCACTACTTTCTCAACAATGTCTTTGAGGATTAATCCCCCTCCTCCCATGGCCATCCAGGTTCCCGAATCTATAACTGATAGAACATGGCTAGAACATGCTGCAACAGCAATTGCAGCCTTCTCAGAATACTACTGAATTAACAGACCAGTTGCAACTTTTGTGTCAGAATTTTCTGCAGAGGGACATAAGCAACTTAATTGGCTCTATGCCGTACCGAATATCGGCTTGTATAGCTGCCAGGGGAGGATTTATCACGAACTAAAATGTCATCTTCTTGTTGCCCTCATTTCTTAGTAAAATGCTTTTTTTTCTCCCAAAATCTAATCATTTACATATCTCCTCAAATGATACATACATGCCAAGTTTTGTGGCTGTAGCTCAATTTCTTATGGGTGCATGTTTTTTTATAACAGAGTGTATATTGTAAGATATTTTATTAATCATTTATAAATAATGTTTATGAAATATTAAAAACTATAACTCATGATATCATGCATAAGATCATTTTTTAACATATTACAATTTACTTTAAAAGAAGCATAACTGTAAATTTAGAATTTTTGAAAGTTAAGGATAAGTACTTAAATGACATCAGAGGTAATTTGGTAATATATATAGTTAAATTGGAGATATATATATAAAACAATAACTTAAACTCACAAACTAGTAAACAAAATGACATTAATTAGCCAAGTGGAGTGGTATAATTATATAAATGGGAAAAAGGGGCACCTCGTTCACAGACACGTGGCTAGAAAAAAAATTCAAAAGGGGAGCACAATTTCTGATGAAAACATAATACAGATACATTTGTAATTGATTAACAATTTAAATGCATCTTACAATACATTTTGAAATATTAATGGCAAAAGTTATGAATGAAAAATGCAAGTTATTTTAGGAGATGACCTAAAACATATATAAAGAACCTAAATTTCTGGGGGGGGGGGGGGGGGGGGGCTGGTCCTCGATACTCCCTGGCTATGTTCCTGCTTGTTCATTAACACCTTCTCAAATACTTCATTGTACTCTTTTTTTGCCTTATGAAACTTATAATAAGCTACTTCCTTATCAGAGATTAAAAGACAGTTGAAGTATACTCTGTGGATCAGAGTTTGCAGTGCAGACTTTCAACTCAAGAATACAATGGCAGCATTTTTGAAGGCCAGACACCATTATCTTATGCACATTAGTATTTTATACCTTCTTTACAACCTTACAGAATGTGCATATGTTTTCTTATTTAAATGCAATGCCACTTGCTTTTTTTTATTTACCTTGTAATGTGGTAAACAAATGCTCCAGGGATTTTGTAATGCTGGCCAAGTATGCACATTTCATCTGGGATAAATATGTTCTTAGTTCAATTTTGCCTTATATGTTTTTTGTAGCATTTATCAATTTTGAATGTTAACATTCTTAATTTTCAGTCAAGAAATAGAGGTACGAAAATGTATGCTTGTCAAGTTTACCACCAAGAAGATTCTAAAAGCACCATGTTGGTACAATAACAGAGGTAGAAAATAGAACACAATAGTTAAATTTGTATAAACATCAGCAGAAATCAGTTAAAGGTCTATGCTTCTCTTGCATATGATATATCGAGAGCTAAAGAGATTTGGCGATTCTTCGAAAGGAGAGGGGGTTCATACCTTTTCAAATAAGTTTGCATTCTTTAATATAGTATAAATTTTCCTGTTTAATTTCTGTTATTAATATCTTTCATTGTATTTTATTCACTTTGCTTTAATTTTGATTATAAATGTTCAATTGCAGTAATTTCATGCTTGTTCTACTTATTTCTAATCGCAGAAAAAGTTGGTTTTGCCATTAAAATGTGCTTTATCTTTTGATGCCCTTTTCACACATCTTTTGGATTACATATTCGAGTGAACCACCGACTTCTAGAATACTAAAACTGTTTTTAAGGAATTCCAGATATATATATATATATATATATATATATTATATTTGTATATATATATATATATATATATTATATTTATATATTTATATATATATATATACATATATATATATATATACATATATTATACATATATATTTTATATATATATGTATACGATAAAAAAATTAACTGACTTCTAAAATACAAGAACTAACTGTTTTTAAGAAATTCCAGATTTATATATATATATATATATATCTATAATAATCAAGAAAGATGTCTGCCTGTCTGTTCATCTCTCAATTTTGTACACAAGTATTTCAAGACCCAGAACAATATACTGGATCCTACTGTATATGTATATATATATATATATATATATATATATATATATATATATATATATATATATATATATATATATATACATATATATATATATATATATTTTTTTTTTTTTTTTTGATTCCATACCTTTGTATTTTGATACTTTTCATTGACTTGTTGATTCCATATTTATTTATTTATTATTTTTTTCCATTTGCTTGAGAATTTGTTGATCTTTACTTTTGTTTTGTAAGCCTGTTAGATAGTTGAATTTTTGTGTTACAGCTTTTCACTTTTCTTTCATTGGATCTTCAAACCCCTTTTTTTCTTTTATATATATATATATACAGTAGGATCCAGTTATAATGAACAGCTTGGTACCGATGAATATGCTCATTAAATATGGATGTTTAATTATTCTGTCAAGATGCAATATTATATATTTTTTAACTCATCCGATATTACGCAACAATAGAATATAATAATGAATATATGAATGTAATATGCTCTATAATTAAGCAATATCTTGAAATTTAAATAAAAATAAAAATTACTTAATTAGAATTATAAAAAAAATAAATATTTAATTAACTTTTAACACAGACACTACTTACATAAGATTTGATAATAAATCCCAAAGCAGAATTATCTTTCAAGTTTTTTGAAAAACATGCCCAAGTAGGTTGTTTTGTTTCATATTTGTGTTCCATTATTTTCTTTCGAATAATACTTACTGTATTAAACACTTGACCATCAGCATATTTTGCTGCCTCAAAATACATTGCAAGTTATCCACTAATTAATCACTTTGGAGGCAAGAAGAAAAGTTTGATAATACTACCACTAATACTTGTGAAATTTGAGATAAAAAAAATTTCAATGGCAGGGTGTGAGCATGCTGAATTATAGATATATACCTGGCATTGCCTAGGGATTTAAAATGAGTGGTCTTGGTGTAGCCATCTGTGCATCCATGCAACAGAATTTTATTTTATTTTTGTTACAAGCAAACTTATTGTTAAAACATGTTTTGGTTTTCAGGATTTTGCTGTGAGTTCTAGTGTAATATTTATTAGAGGTTTGCCTCTTAAATCCCTCCTCTCCCATCATTAAATTTGTACAATTTATTTTTATACGTTTCGATATCCTTGTTACAAACTTATCATTTAAATATATTTTTGCTTATATATTCCTATGTGACTAATATGGTCACCCACTTTTGATATCAGAACTTTTCTCTAAAGCCAAAACCTAAGCAGCTCTGACCACGGTTAGAAGATAGGTGGACTTAAAACATAGGTCACAAAGACTTCAAAAATAAACAACTTAATCAAACTTAAAAAAAAAAAAATATTTAGATACATGAAATCTGAAAAATATACATGTGTTTTTCATTCTGATAATGATCGCAGTGCAAATTCTCTTTTCAATCAAATGAAATAAAATTGTTTGCTGAAAAAAATTATCAGTTTTCCAAAAATGAAATCACCAGAATTTAAAATTGAATGCCAGTTTCACCAATGAACATTGTATCAATAAAATCAAACATCGGCAAATGCATTAATGTTCTAATGTAAAAGTTACTTAATGAATTGACAATTTACATTTCAGATTGCAACACCAGTTGGTGCCATCAGCTACTGTTTCGCAAAAGAGATAATTCAAATCAACTAAGAACAGGAAGCTTCTTTAAGTTAAAATAATTACAAAATGAATTCAAATTTCAAAAAAATAAATCTCACTGAGGCGTATCGTCCCAGGTCCTGAAGTGCATGTATATCAAATTTCATGTTCGTATAACATTTACATTTTTCACTACAGATGATACAGACATCTTCCTTTATTTTATATATATATATATATATATATAAATGAAAAATACTAAGCATGCATTACATGTTAGATTAACAATACACTATTTTCAGTAATATGACTGTACATTAAAGAATGCATCTAATTATTACACTAAATGCAACATATAAATAAGATGAAATTAATAATTAAAATAATAGAACTAATATTGAACTTGAAGAGACACTGTAAATCCCCTAAAACTAATTTACAAATTCTTAAAGAACACACACTATATTAAGAAATCAATGGAATGCAAGTCAGTAGGATATAAATTTGTTGGGGAAAACAGAACAACAATCCATAGGGAATAAAATTAATTAAAAGAATGTTTTAGAAGGCAAAAAGAATTGTATGCATCTTATGAAATTTTTACAATTTCTTTGCCTTCTATCCTTTGCTATCCATTGAAATTCATTCTAATATTATTTTAATTAGTTTTATTTTCTATGGATTATTGTTCTGTTTTCCTCAACAAATTTATACCTAACTGACTTGCATTCTATTGATTTCTTAATATAGTACTCTTTAAGAGTTTTTTTTAATTAGTTTTAGGTGATTTACAGTATCTCAAGTTCAATATTAGTTCTATTAGTGTGTGTATGTGTATATATATATATATATATATATATATATATACACATACACACACTAATATATATATATATATATATATATATACACATACACACACTAATATATATATATATATATATATATATATACAGGGTGTCCAGTGCTATCGGTGCCCAATGGCTATTTCCTCAACCGTTAGTCACAGAGATATACTTTCAATTGCAAAAATGTTTTAAATTTTAAAATCTATTATCTTAGAAACAGTTTAAATCAATAGATGCATTTATGAAAGAAATACGAAATATAAATTTTTATACGGTACCCCGGTCCTACCAGTTATATTTAGGAAAATCATCCTCATACACTTTTTACCTCATACACTACACCTCATCCTTTTATGATCAAAATTTACAAAGTTATGAAGCATTAAACTTTATGGCTTAAGTCACTTTTCCACGCATAAAAATGTCCCGTTTCAGGCAGCCTTTAAGGAACCGTATAAATATTGAAATTCCGTATTCAAAGTATTATGTTTCAATTGCATTTGCTGACATAATGTTGAGAATGAAACAAAGCTTTTTATCGAATAGTAATTCGTTTAGAAGAGTATTATAGTCAGGGCTTGACTAAGATCTTCTAGAGGTCTTTCTAAGATCTTTAGTGTTGTTGTTGAAACCCAGACCGTCCGACCTACCAGAAAGGTGTAAGGTAACTGTTTGGATGGTCGGGAAGTGCCACCCAATTTAGACCGGAACCCAGTGGGGGAGGCATCCACAGGGACCGTACTCTCCTTCCCCTACCACCAACCTCTCGGAAGGACTTTCGGACCCACATGTTTAACGTGATCAAACTCCGCATGAACACGGCGGCAGTTTTGGCAGTGGCTGGAATCGAACCCGGGCCTACCGAGTGCAACTCCAGCGCGCTAACCAAAAGTGTAAATGAGGTGACACATTATAGTTTAAGTCAGTAAATGTATTTCTGTAAAAATTACGAAATTTAAATTTTTATACGGTAATAGACCAGTTGCAGCGTACCTACAGACGAAAATAAAAAATGAAGCACATTAAATCTAAAATAATAAAGGCATATAACATCTAAAAAATAACAGATTTGTGCATATATTTATTTTGTGTATAACCCCCATTTCTCAGCACAAAAAGTGCTCTAAATTTAAGCAGTGATAAGTCAATCAATTTTGGTCATAAAAGGATGACTTTTTTTTTTATTTTGCATGAAATTGTATGAGGATGATTTTCCTAAATATAACTGGTAGGACTGGGATACCGTATAAAAATTTATATTTCATATTTCTTTCAGAAATGCATTTATTGATTTAAGCTGTTTCTAAGATAATAGATTTTAAAATGTAAAACATTTTTACAATTGGAAGTACATCTCTGTGACTAATGGTTGAGGAAATAGCCATTGGGCACCGATAGCACTGAACACCCTGTATAAATATATCCCTTTTAAGCCAAACTAAATCTATAAACCAATTTTATAAATTAAATGTAATTTAAAAAATCTCTATATAGCTTTGAGAAGGACAAGTTTATTTTAATCACCCGTGAATATATATGTCCACACAAATACATATTCTGTTTGTACAAGCAAGTGTGGAGAAAATATGTATATTTGATTCAATCACAAATAGTATCACATTTCCCAAAAGAGACAACCAAACATGATTCTCAGAATAATGGGCATTTTCCTACAAATTAAAACACTACTTCTACACTACAAAATTCAGTTTTTATTTGCACAATCAGTAACTGATATGTAGAAAATTGATGTATGTGTGAAGAAAAATCATTTTAAACATTTAAGCATAAATTCAATTATAGTTTCATATTGTGCTTTACAAATCCAAAAAAGACATTTGAATAGATTTCCAATATGAAACCATAACAGTCAGAAATAAACTGAGAAATTATGCATTAAATACATATGGAAAACAGTTTTAAAAATTTTAATATGTTAACTTTAGGGGGTACTTCAGAATTCACATTCAGGGAATTAATCTTATCAGTGGTTGCTCATAGACCAAAATCAAAAAATATAGTAGCAAAATGTTATTGCATTTTGTTGCAAGGGGGTAGTATTAGCAAATACATAGAGGATCTACATTTTTATACAACATCTCTAGCAAAAAAAGTTAATTAGAAAAAGTTGTATCTCAAACTCATTAGTACACTAAAACCAACCCCACTTTCCTCCACTTGCTGAGATATTAGAATGAAAATTTCTGAAATGTTGAACATTTGAAACTGGCAGACACAACTTGATTATCTTAATGCAAATATTGCAATTTGCTGTCCACCCCAAATTGACAGTAACTGCTCAGTGATCAAATGAACTTTTTGCAAGCTTAAAATGTAAAAAATTTCAAAAATTATCATCCTAATACCTCAGCAAGTTTTTAAATTAGAAAGGTGGAATTGATTTTATTGTTCTATTGAGTTCGAGGTGTAACTTTTTTGAATTAAACTTTTTTTAGTGATCATATAAGATTCAGATCCCCTATATTATTTTCCCTGCAATACATGGTACTGCATAGGGAAAGTAATGAAATCATGTTGAAAATTGCAACTCGAGCTTTCAATGAATCTACACATTTTGGGATGTCTAGAACACAGAAAAGCTATCTTTAGCATGACATCTGTGTGTGTGTGTCTGTCCATGCAATGAATGCATCCATTCTAACTCAAAAACTAATGGACCAAATTTCATAAAATTTGGTGGATAAGTCACGTGTGGGTTACCCTAGTGTTGATTAGATTTTGATACAATTTGGAAAAAAAGAACCTGCATTTTTTTGCGAAAAGACAAGCAAAATTTGTATGCATCCACTCTAACTCAAAAATTAATTAACCAAATAAAAAAATGGTAGATGAGTCACAGGTGGATTACCCTAGTGCTAATTAGAGTTTGATATGATTAAAAACTGCAGGTTTTATAAAAACCTCCAATTTTTTGCAAAGTGACAAACACAATTTGTATGTATCCACTCTAACTGAGAAACTAATAGACCAAATTTCACAAAATTTAATAGATAAATTGCTTGTGGGTTACCTTAGTGCTGGTTACATTTTGGTATGATAAAAAAAAAGGACCTGCATTTTTTTATGAAATGGCCTGCAAAAGTCCTCAAGATCTAAAATAAAATACAACAAATGTATCAATTAAATGCATGTTTTATATGTAATTTTTGACAGTGAAAGGAATAACATTAACCCCATTACTCTTAGATGGACCATTCTCAAGATATTTAATTTTTTTTATATTAGGGTACTGTAGTGAAAAAGACTATTTAATGAAATGTCTTAAAATTCAGTAGTTATGTCTCTTGAGGGTTATTCTGATACTCATTAGATTTTGACGTGATTCATAAAAATATAACCGATCCTTTTTTGTTAAATGGCCTGGAAATATCATGAAAATGTGAAAATAAGTGACTAAAACTACTGATATATATTGATTAAGTACTTGTTCTACATGCAAATTTTGATAGCACAACGAATAAGACTAATCCCACGACTCTAGGATAAACCGTTCTCGATATATTTTAGTTTTTGGAATTTTGAAGATCTAAAGACTTTAAATGGCATTAAGTTACCAAGTGAAACAAACTCAATTCGAAGCATCATGAAATAAAAAATAAGAAAAGGAATGTGTAGGAAAAATCGTGTGCTGCTCACATCAGATCCCTCCCCTCCCTAATACCACCTCTTTGCAACAAACCAGGACATAATGCCTTTTTGTTGATTTTTCTAATTGGAAGTATGGCTTTGTGAGCAATTTTTAATGAGATAAATCCCTGGACATGAATTCAGAAAAACCCTATATACTTCGCATAAATAGAATAATAAGAATACTAAGCAGTTTATGGACACCACATTTAGTTAACAGTATTTTAAAATTAAAACATTGAAACAGCAGTTGCTAACAATCAATTTATTCTAAAATTGAATATAAATTTATGAACAACTGACAACTAAATCTTCATCAAAATACAGTTGTGTCTTTTTAGTACTGAATTATTACGAAAGTTCTTTGAAGATTAACATACTTCAAAGTATCAACGAAACATTATTGCAGTTCAAAACATTAAATATTAAAATTATGCTAGCAGTGTATTTCTTGAAATAAACAAATATTACAGAATATTTTACACACACACACATATATTAGGGTTACCATGTATCTGGATTTAAATTGGACATTCCTGCTTTATAGAACATAAAAGCTATCCTTCCTAATGCCTAAAAAACACACATTTATCTGGCTTTTTAATCACTGAGTTGAACTAAAAAAAATTTATCCAGGTCAGTAAATATTAAGATTTTAGATGTTTTGCCGCACCACTGATTGGACTGCCAGCTGATGCGATGACAAAGCTCTGAGTAAAAATCTTTTAGGACCATATTTGACAAAAATGCACATATCAACTTTGGAAAAATTAACAGTGTTTTTCAAAATTTAAAAAGTGAAGTGTATAATAAGATTTTACGTGCAAACTGATTTGTTTAACTCTCAATATCTCAATATAATCTAACAAGATAAAAAATAGATATTGAAATCTTAGTTTTAAAAGTTTATTGCTATTTCAGTGGTTTTACTTCTAGAACAGTAGAATTTTGGAAATTTTGCTAGTTGTTGATATGCAAATACAGTGAAGAACAAAAAATTTACAGACACCATTTTTATTGAATTTTGTCATAAAAATCGAAAATTAACAAAGTTTATAATAGAGAAAATTTTAAATTAAAAGGCAGAAAATATAAACAAAAATATATCTACATTTTTTCTTAAGATACACAATGCATCATAGTAACAAATATTGGGAAAAAAAAAAAAGGAGAGAAACAAACTTTAAGTTCCCTACTAAAAAAATTTATTTTAAGCTAATATTTTGTTGAACTTTCCTTTCTATAAGCCCTTCTATCAAATGTTTCAGCATATAAGAAACTAGCTTGGAAAGTTAATCCTTAGGTATCTAGTTCCACTCAAAGAGCACTGCTACTATTAATTCATGTATGTCTTGATATTGTTTTCCATTGCTGGCATATATTTTTCTAAAATGCCCTATAAATTTAGGATTTAAATCAGGACAACAAGGTGCAAAATGCAAGAGTGTCGAGAAATATTGTTACACCATTAGTTTCAAGGCAATCAGTTATTGAATGAAAGTTGTTATACAATTAGCTGTCAAGACAGGCAAATATTGAGTGAGAGCTGTGAATAGAAGCATTATCCTATAAAATATTCCAATCTTATTCATCAATTACTTGTCCCAATCGCAATACATGATCTCCATGCATAGTTGTGTGAATTCATGTGACTGATGAGAAGAACATGTCTAATTTGTCAATTGTAACTGAAATGTCAATTGTAACTGAAATTACAATTACAAATTAGACTGTCAACCCATCCATTATGGAATCACTGCATATGGTGCTGCCTACTGGAGAGAAAATGTTTTTCTTCTCATAGATTATAAATTCTCATAGATCATAGATTATGAAAGTTCAATTCTTCTCATATTATTCTAAATATTGCCAATGCCATCTGAACTATTAAGATTGAATTTTATCTCATTTGAAAAAATTATTTTCTGCCATTCAGTTGTCCAGGATATGTACCAACTAGCAAACTCAAAATAAGTATCTTTCTGCTGTCTTACCAACAGCAGTTTCTTTGCTATTTTACACAAAATGAGATGTGAACTCAGTTGAAATGAATGGTGCCCTTTGCTATCATTGAAAATCAGAAGAATTTCATGAAGAATTCGATTCACTGTCTTTTATTGTCTTTTAATTTCTGGATTGCTAAGATAAACATCACAAATTTTTTAACTTCCAATTTCACAATTTTCCTGAATGAAATTTTTCTGCCATTTCATTCAGGATATATTTCCTCAACTGACCAAAAGCACCTTTTTATGCAGCTATAAGTTGAAACTTTTACCCATTTAGGTAATATTTTAGATCTAAACTGATGAAATTAAACTTCTATAGTGAAAGGTAAATCAGAGAGTAGTTTCTTCTTTATGGCAAATGAATTAACAAAGTTAAAGCCACTGGACATAAACTTTTTATTGTTTGTTAACAATAAATATTTTAAATACACACAAGCACACAACTTCAAACAACTATTCCTTTAAACAAATGGAAAGTGTACTCTCTCCAGTGTCTAATATAAGAAACAAATTTGCATATTTGTAGTTAAGTCAGCAGAAAACATAATTTACGTACAAAATTTTGAAAAATGCTGTGGTCAAAAATTTTTCCTGTTCTTTGTATTATGTAATATTGCAACTAGATAACTAAAC
The DNA here is from genome assembly GCA_951213105.1 of Amaurobius ferox. NCBI lineage: Eukaryota > Metazoa > Arthropoda > Arachnida > Araneae > Amaurobiidae > Amaurobius > Amaurobius ferox. Next base: position 20,518,974 of record OX578133.1, read on the forward strand.
ATACTACCAACTTCAGATAGACTTTCAAAAAATTGTAAATTAATTTTAATGTCAATGATGAAAATTTTTGTATATATTCAAAAATGTATCCTACATTTCTGCAAAACAAAGAGCTATTAAGAGAAGTTCAAAAAGGTAAAAAGTATAATTAGAAGCATAAATAAAGTCTATACCTGAAATACTCTGTATTTTAAAATTTTCTGATATATAGATCATGCAAGTAGTATTAAAAAAATGAGAATTACACATTCTTGTGATAAAAAAAATCAGAATATTGTTATTGATAAACTAAGATAAAATAAAATAATAAATATAAGTAAAATACTCATCACTTTATTCTTAATAACATTTTATTAATAACAATTTAAAAACATTAACATTTCCTTTAAAGTGTTCTGTTACATCGCCATTTATTTTACAATCAATTTTTCTTTGATATTGTATGTAAAACAATTTCTTACTCTATTATTAGGCTTTTCCTTTGAGGCTATATATATCCTTTTCAGCAGTATCCACAATATTAAACCATGAGTGAATCAATGTAGGGAAGTAATCACATCTATGCAGTAAGTAAAATCACAAAATTGAAGAATAGAAATCCTGACACAATTCAGTTTTACGTGCAGATGATACTCTGAGCCACTTCATTTAGGTAATAATTCATCATTGCTAGTGGAATCTTCACAGTTGATATTCATTCCACCATGCATGCAGTATCATGTTTCAAATCTCGCTTAACTTATGATTAGAAGGATGAAAGGTGCATAAGTCACATGTTCAATGTGGAATATAAATTTCCAATAGTTAGCACTGGGAAGTATGGACTTGCTGTAGGAAGCAGATACTTATTGACCTTGACCTCAGTGAAAAGATAGCTGGGAGAGACATTGATATTTGCGGGAAAATGCATAGTTGCATTTAAAAAAACTTTTGGTTGGAAAGTGGAAAAAATTGGATTTGGCATGACATTAAAAGCATCTAATTGATAGGTATTGGGCATCCTGATTTTGGACTTACTACTGTATATGTGTGCGTGTAAGTATACTTTTTACTTTAAAATATTTGTTTCATTTCATGTTTACAGTGTAAAATTTGTTACAGTAGTCATTTATTATTGCTTCCACTACTAGTATAAACTAGATACCTTGAGGGGTCATTACAATGATGTTTAACTGTACTGTCAAAAATACTTATGTAGTATTTGAAACCAAATATGCCAGATGCATACAACTGTAAAATAAACAAAATGCTCAAATTCTGAGAATCTACTTTACATAGAACAACAGACTTATTATTTTAGTTCCCACAATTTTTCAGAAAATGAAATATTACTAAATCCAGGATTCAATCTTGTTTCCCAATACTTTTCTGTAAATACCCACTGTTCCTTATTGTCATCAATAACAACTTTCCTACAAAGAAATATATAAATTAAAAATAAAATTAAAGCAGAGTAAACGTATATATTTTCTATTTCACTGTCATTACATTTATGGGAGAAACCTTAACTAGAATACACCCAAAATATGCATATGTAAAAAAATACTAAAAATCACATTTTCATACAGTTTGATATATGTAAAGCCAATTTTTTTCTTCAAAACACAAAAATAAGTGCAATTTATGTACTGAAATCAAATTTTTAAAGTGAATTGTTCATACCATATTTTCCAGTATATAAGTAGGCCCAAAATACACATTTTTCATATATTCTGTATATAAGTTGACCCCCCAATTCATGAATGAAATATCTCTTTTATTTTTACCATGACATTCCCCCTCCTCTCTGAAACAAACAAAAAAAATAAAATCTTAAAAGTTTTATTTATTTTCTGGCATCTATACATCATTATATTTAAAAAAGCTGATATGTCTGACAAAAAAAACAAAAAAAAAACATTAGTAGGAAGAGTCAAATGTGTAAAAAATACTGCAGTAAAGAAAAGAAATAATTTTTCTTATAAAGAAAAATACCACTCCTCTCAATAATTTTTCTAAAAATTTCATGAGTCATTCATTACCTTCCTAATATTCTGTCTTTCTACCTAAAAATGGCAGTAATGCTAGAGGGGGAGGGGGGGGGGGACAGGGAACCAGGCCGGGCTCTAGACTAATTTGTGCCATAGGCAAGGTGAACTACTTGGATACAAAAAAAAATAAATATTAACTTGGAGTTTTAAGAACAGGTGTTTGAAGAATAAGTAAAACCACTAAACTTAAAACTACTAAATTTATTTAATGTTACACAAATAGTTGCAACTGTATTTGAATTTGCAATTGATTATCGCAAGTACAAAAGAAAATATTTTGGCACACAAATCATTTTGAATTAAATGACACGCAGTATAATGCATACCTCCACTGTTGGCAACACAGCATTCAAACCTTTTACTTCCCATTCTTTTAAGGGGGCTGTTAAAGGTTACTTGGCCTAACCAGCTTGATATGTTACAACATTTTGCTTACAATCAAACACAGAAACAGAGTTAAAGATGGTTCATAAAAGTTTAAATTTCATGCAAATTAAAATCTCACTTTTCGTTCAATGAGCTTTAACCAAATCTATAAGCAAATTTTGTTCACACATAAAAAAAACTTGAAAATTCACTGAAATATTCATAATTTGTAAAATTTCATACTTATATTGCTATGTCCAAAAAAGGAAAAGTGGCACGATTTCAATTTTTGGTAGATATATGGAGTTATATCTTCATTCTAATTGAAAAACTTTTTTAAATTACTCTTTCTAAATTTTAGTACCTTGTAGTAATTTGTTTATAAGATTGCAAAAATTAAGCACACATCCACAACAGAAGGTCTTTATTTTACTTCCTATAAGACATACAAAAATTTTTTTTTAAAAAAAGGACCAGAGCGCTTTTGAGCATAAATACGCTCTTCATTAGTGGCTACATGGAAATAAAATTTGAAAATTTAAATTTTATTTCCATGTAGCCACCACAACAGAAGGTCTTTATTTTACTTCCTATAAGACGTACAAAAATTTTTTTTTTAAAAAAGGGCCAGAGCGCTTTTGAGCATAAGTACACTCTTCATCAGTGGCTACATGGAAATAAAATTTGAAAATTCACATTTTATTTCCATGTAGCCACTGATGAAGAGCGTACTTATGCTCAAAAGTGCTCTAGCCCTTTTTTAAAAAATTTTTGTACGTCTAATAAGAAGTAAAATAAAGACCTTCTGTTATGGATGTGTGCTTAATTTTTGCTATTATAACATCAGACATGATGCCAAATTATTTATTTATAAGATTGATTTAAAAATGGATGATGTATCATGTAACAAAGGCTGCTACAAATCTGAACTTACTAATTGCACCAGCAATTCGGGAAATATTTACAGATGAACTTGTTGGCTTTTATCATCAAATATTTCTATTAAAGCATCATATATACTACCAGTGGTTTCAAAATGTCGATTCAACTCTCCAACCTGATTTCACTCAATGGCTTAACAGTTATGGCTAAATCTGATATATGACCAGTTAGAATTTGTGAAAGCTTAATCAATGCAGAGAAATAATTAGAAATATACTGAACCACACTGAAGAAACTAATTATTTCCAGGCAATACCTAGTAGTATCAGTCACTATCAAGTTTAAAGACCATGCATTGCAGAACATAAAAAAAAAACCCTATGTTTATGTCTAGAACATTCTTTTATACACCATCTTCCTTTCACACATCTCTTATCATAAACTTGACCATACAAAACTTTAATTGATAATTTCAATTTTTTAAGCTGTTCAAGAAGAATTTCTGCCATAAAGGCACATGTAGTGTCCCTCCCGGCCGTCCAAACAGTTACCTTACACCTTTCTGGTAGGTCGGATGGTCTGGGTCTCAACAACAACATGTAATGTCCCAATCCCAAGAAATCTCCTCTTAGGATAACTTCAGGCTCACATCTAGTTCAATTTGACTAACATTAAGTGTGAAGTCCAAAAAGGAATGAATAGTATTTGGCTGAGTTTATATGTGTTAAAATTTGCTATATTATAGCACTGGCTGAAAGCTGTATAAGCTCATTTTGAACATATTTTTCTTAGTAAACCATTGTTTCTTGATCTTTAACTTTACACAAATGTTCATTCATGTTAGAATAAAAAAGGGCAGGATATCATATAGCTTTAAAAGCATTCCATTTGAAGCATTGTACAATTGTTCATTTGTACCACGGAAAGACAAGTTTTGCATGCCACAGAAAATCAAGCATTAAAGTAATCAAGTATCAAGCATTCAAACGGAAGACAAGTTTTGCATGCCACAGAAAGACAAGTTTTGCATGCCACAGAAAATCAAGCATTAAAGTAATCAAGTATCAAGCATTCAAACATTATAGTAATTAAGTAATCAAACATTGCAAGATCTGTTCCTAATATGGTTCTTCTTATCAATTGTTTTTCTTTTAAATACCGTATATACTCGAGTATAAATCGAGAAATTTGTGACAAAAAAAAGCTTAAAATTGGGAGAGGGAGGTTGACTTATCTAAACATAACACAGTCTAAACTACGACAGAGTCTAAAAAAACATAAGTCTAACAGTCATTTTTTCCCATGAGGCAATCTCTCCTAAAACGATGTGGTAGTAATTACGTAATCGTGCACTCTGAATTTCTATGCATTTCAAAACTCTCCTGTGAGTCATTACCCACCCGATGTTCCCGATTACCAGCGTATCAAGTCATCAAAAAATATACATACAATTGTTTCTCACTCCTTTGTGCTCGATGTTTATCTCTCATTTCTCAGATTACGGCCAATCGCTTCGACAAAAAATGGCTCTTTTCAGAGCTACACACTCCATAACACAGATTGTTTAAAACTATAATGCAAGATTTTAAGTTGAAAGTGTTTTTGTTTTGTTGTTTGAAGAGAGTATCTAATAACAACTGTGCTGGGGTTTAAAGGTTGTGAGATTCGGGGTTAACGAAAAAAATTGGCTCAAATAATGGGTGGAAGCCAGATATTGTTTTGATTGCACGATGGGTCAAGAACACTTGGAACCTTGGAATAGGGATGCAATACCTGTGGTAAATGGTTACAAAATCGTTCAAGAAATGTTGCTTTAGTAATTGATGGCATAGATGATTATGGGTTTTTTATAAATGATGATGACAGTGATTTTTATGACATGGGCATGAATGAATGAATGAAATGAAGGTGGGTGGCTCCAGAAGAGCCCAGCACATCGACCAGAGGTCTATTGTACTACCCCAGAAGAAAAAAGATCTCTAAGAAAAGAGACCAGTAGCCGATGCGAAAATAAGCAGGCACTTGACAGGAATGTCATTCAGCTCCCAGGGTTCAATCACATGACGACCAATGTGCTCAAATCTGTGAGCAGAGTAAGCCTCACATTCACATAGAATGTGAGCTGCAGTTTCTTCGCTGAGATTGCAGCCTCTGCAAAGAGAATCCTTGGTGACACCCATAATATTAAGGTGTCTCTTGAGGGTGCAGTGTCCAGTAAGGAGCCCAACAGCCCTCCTGTAACATGGGCATAGTAGTCCAGTGAATAAGGGCTGAAAAAGGGGAGGCTTACCTTACAAAAGGACAAGTAGTTCTAATTTTTGGATATGTCATATAGGTCAGTCCCGTGGTTCAGAATCCAAGTTTTCAACCTTCTCACCCCTGTGCGTTCGCTATGGCATGCCAAAAACTGAAGAAATTCCAGCCGTTTTTCCCTTTATTGATCATATCTTTTTAAAAATGCATCTTAGAGAGAAAAATTATAATTCAAAGATATAAAGTATTAAATTTGCTACAACTTTTGTATTTAAAGTTTTTTTGTAAAACTATTATGTAAAGAGTTACGCATCATCAAAGTTACAAATTTTTCATAAAAATGCTACTTGTTTAAAAATTTTGTTGAGTACAAAATAAATTCAATTAATTTTTGCAATGAAAATATAAATGAATATATAAATGAATTATATGAATGAATATATAAAAATTGTATTGATATAATAATAAAAATAATAATAAACTGACAAATTTATATTAGAACAATTAAATGATTTACTTTAAAAATTATAATATTCATGAAATTACATAAACATTTGAAACATATTATGTGTACATTTGAAAAACATGATATTTAAGTCAATAACTTAACATTCAAGGGGTTGTGCATGTGAGCAAACGGGCGGTGGGAAACAAGGAAGGGGGAAGGAGAACAGATGAGCATCAGCAGCAGGTGTTGTGCTCTCCCCACCATCCCCTCCCTCCAACCTTCCCACCCGTCTGGCAACTCTACGGTCACCTGCAGTCATATAGAAAAATCTTATCGGATAATATATGTTTTATGCAAGTTAACTTTGTTCATTGTATAGTGATGGCTTCTTCATCGTCAGATCCTCCTTGTTTTATATGTAATGGTAGTGTGAGTGGTGATTTTGCTGTTTTGAAAGAGAGAAGAATTAATACTCTACTTGAAGCAAGCATAAAACGGAAACAATAAGTGTACATAGTGAATACCAAAAAAATTATATTAACAAAAAATTGATAAAGGCTTACTTTCGTCATGCTGATAAAAGTGGTCCTCAGTCTACGCAAACGTGATCAAGAGGTGACTCATTCAAGTTCAAAGATCATTGTTTTTTTTTGTAATGAAAACATAACTCCCCAGTTTATCGAAATCCAGAAAAACAATCAATTTCCAGGAGAGCATTTGTACATTTAGTGCAGATGGATACTTTAAGGGAGTCTGTCTTGACAGCAGCCCAAAAAAGGGCATCTGAATGGGGAGCAACAGTGATTAAGAGACTGTCAAATTTGACAGATCTTGCGACAGCTGACATTATGTACCATGCAATATGTCAGAAGCAGTTTTATGGCAGCAATGCACCAACTAAAGAAAAAAGAGGTTTTTGACCTGCAACTGCAGTAGAATGAACGATGGAAAACGTATATGCCTACATTGCTGATAATTCAGATGAGTGTCAGTTTTCCCTTCAAGACCTGATAGATCAAATAGAAAGAGATTTCTGGCCAGACATAAGAACTGTCAAAGATCGTCTCTTCAAAAATATGGAAGTGACATTATCATTGCAGAAATATCCAATAAAATCGCCGTGGTCTGTGCAAAAAATACTGGGGTTTAAATTCTCTCTGATAATTGGTAGGAGAACAGAAAGAAAGATCCTAAAGAAGAACGCATGAGAGTAGTTAAAGCGGGCGCAGCAATCATTGTGGAAGACATCCACTCACAAATTTACAGCACAACGCAATACCCTCCATCAGATAAATTTTTAAGTGACATTGAAGACGTCATTCCAAAGTCATTACTATCATTTTTCTAAACTTTGTTTATTACCAATAAAAAGGGATCCTTTCAAAAATGAAAAAAACAATGTATCGCTCTATCATATGCTGGGATTTCAGCTGCTAGACCTTATTCATTTTTCTCTTCTCTGCTCACAGGGGTGAGTATGTACTTATATAAAAAGTTTGGGTCAAGGCAACTGATTGATATCCTATCTGCACTTGGTTTTTCATCAAGCCAGCATGAGGCAGTACTACTCGAGATGTCAATGGCACTGCAACCTAATGTCCATTTGATTGATAAATCAGCTACTGATGTATTTCTGCAATTTATCTTTGATAATGCAGATTTTAACATTAATATCCTTGATGATCTCAATACGTTCCATGCAATGGGGGAATTATGCCAATAACTCCAGCAACAGCTGTAACCACTGAAGAGCCTGTGCTGTGCTTGAAAAAAATTACTTCATCTGACCTTGTCCAGCAAGCAGGTATGATCCAACTATAAACTTTTCAAAAGAATGAAACTGGTGGCTTGAGCAGCATTGAAATTCAGAATCTTGAAATTTTTTGCCCGATTGGAAACAATATCAAATCATCTAGTGCTGACATAATATGGCTCTATGGAAAATTGACTGGCATGTCTCTTCCTGGATGGAGCGGTTTTATGGAGCAAGCAACGTCTAAAAGAGATAGCAAATGCTCAAAAATCATATATCTTCCATTTATCAATGGAAGATATATGAAACCCTCCAAGTCAGAATGATACAGTGTACACGTCTCCCCTTGAGGCCAACCACAGATGCAAGAATTTAGATCAGAAAACATGCTTCATGACATATGATCAGCCCCTTTATATAAAGGCAAAAGAGATCCTTCACAGTGGTAAAACCCCTGAATTAGATAACGTCATTGTGAGACTTGGGGTATTTCATCTCTTAATATCCTTTATGGGAGCTATTGGAGTAATGATGGCTGGGAGTGGTCTAAAAGATCTGTTTGCTTATATTTTTGCTGAAAACAGCATCACAAAAATCATGTGTGACCATGTTTATTCCAGGGCAATAAGAGCACATTTATTAGCTCACCAGGCATTAGTCACTTTGGTTGTTGAAAGCATTGACTTTTCAGATGAAGATAGAGCTGTGTTGGAAAACTTACTTACACACTTGGACCGATCTGTTGTACTAACAGAGCTGACGAAAGTGAGGAGTTCCAATGGGTTGAGATGAAATTTCATGAAGCACTGGTTCACCTGCAAAGTAATGGGCCTACTGCACAGCTATGGACACAGTATTTTAAAGTGGTGACACTGGTGAAGAAGTTTATCAAAGCAGAGAAGATGGGTAATTGGTCACTCCACATTCAGATTGTGAAGCAAATGATTCCATTCTTTCATGCGGCTGGGCATTTATTTTATGCTAAATTCGCTCACCTTTATCTCCAAGATATGTGCAAATTGCAGGAAAAGATGGACCCTGAAGAGTATATCCGATTCACAACAAAAGGCTACTTTACCATTAGGAGATCAAATAAGTTTTGGTCAGGCATATGGTTGGATATGACTATTGAGCAAACGTTGATGAAGAATATGAAAGTATTGGTGGACTGACTCGAGGAATGACTGAAAGCGTACTTATGAGATGGATATTGGATATGGTAGCCCTTCAGAACATTTGCAAAGAAGTGGAAAAATATACTGACACAAGTTCAGCTACAACCGAACAACACATTGACATGAGGTGAACCCACATGGAAAGAGACAACAGAGATGTGGGCAAGATGAAAAATTGGCTGTCGACACACCCTCCTTTTCCAGTGATTGATGTGGTTATGTCAATCAGTTCTGGTGTCGTTGGCAGAGAAAAAGTGAATTGCCCCTTATAGCAAGAGTTTGGAATAGCAGCAGTTTCCAGTACCATTTGTGGTAATTTTGGATCTTTGAAACTGAAAAGGAGCAACAAGGTGGTGATATTAGTATCTGAGGTCTACTTTTTAAAAGTAGGGGATAATAAATTGACAATTGACCCTCTGACACTTTTTTAGAGAATTTGCATTGCTAAGCAGTCACCGAAAGATTTGGAAGAGTTTTTCAAATATGAACGGGCTCCTTACCCAATGTCCCTTTTTTCAGAAGATGGGATGCGTAAGGGTACAAAATCATCTCTGTATTCAGCATTTTTTATCATTACCAAACACAACCAAACTTCCACCCAATCGAGCTGCTGTGGTAGACAGTGGGTTCCTTCTCCACAAGGTTATATGGAATACAACTGACAGTTTCCATGAAATTTTAAAAAAAAGTCAAATTAGTTTATGATCATTATGGAGCAAACATTGTGGTCATTTTTGATGGCTATCCTCTTGATCCTGAGGTGAGAGGTACTAAGAGTGCTGAAAGATACAGAAGGTGTCATGTGAATGCTCCAAGAGATGTCATTTTTCATGGGTCAACAATCGCTCAAGTGCTGCAGGAAAAATTCCTACAGAACAAAAATAGCAAACATCGCTTTATTGCATGCCTAAAGGAAACTCTCATTCAAGACAATTTAACTATGAAACAGGCAGTGGAAGATGCTGATATGCTTATTGTAACATCTGCTATATCCCTCACTACACAGTGTGATGCTGTGGAGATCATCGGGAAGGACATTGATTTGCTAGTTCTCTTGACAACTTTGGCTCAAGATATCCCCATTTACTTCTGAAAACCTGGAAGAAATGGTGTTCCTGACAAGTTATTTTCCACATCATCCTACAACTACTCAGCACCTAAAATCTACTTCTTCACATTTTGAGTGAGTGCGAAACCACGTCGTCCCTGTTTGGATTTGGTAAAAGCAAGTTCTCACTTTGTTTCAGAACAAACCAGCATTGCATGAACCTGCAAGGATCTTCAGAGATCCTAATGCCAGTGTTTCAACCATTTCTGAAGCAGGAGAGCGTATACTTCTTACTCTGTATGGTGGTGACAGGCCAGCAACATTAGATGTTTTGTGCTATCAGCTATTCTCCATATGTGCTACTGACAGCAAGTTAAATCTTTCAAAGCTGCCACTGACACAGGATGCAGCTATGTACCATGACTTCCACACCTATCACCAAGTTCAGACATGGATGGGCCAACTGAAAAACTCTCTGCACTGGGGATGGAGGAAAGCCAGTAAACGACTTGTTCCTATTAAAACTACCAAAGATCCAGCTCCTCAGTCAATCCTGACCTACATTTCCTGTCAGTGCAACAAAGGATGCACTAAAGCCTGCAGTTGTAGAAAGGTCAGTCTGAAGTGCTCCATAATTTGCAAAAGCTGTTGTGGATAAACCTGTGACAATAAAGCGGACATCATAATTAATGACAATGAAGAAGACGATCCAACTGAACTGTTGATTGAAGAAGTCGAGGAGGAACTAGCTGAGCCTTCGAGACCACACAAAACTGAATGTTGAAAATTGGAAGTTTTCTAAATTGTAGGTTTTATTGCTACTACCAAATATACATAATTATAAAATCTCTTCTTCTTATTTTATAATACGTACTATAATATATTTCTCATGCTTTGCAGAAAGAAACTCTTCTTATTATCAAATTAGTGTAAATATTCACCTTATAACCCTTCAGAGCAGAGTAGCTCCTTTGTTATTAGTCCCAGACAATAAGATTTGTTATTAAACTTATAGCAAATTTAATGTCCTACAACTTTTATTCAAGACATTTTACTCTATGATGTACCGTTCTGGAGATATAATAAAAAAACTCAACAAAACTTTTAAAAAAGTAGCATTTTTATGAAAAATTTGTAACTTTGATCTTTACTTGAGTCGCCATAGCGCGTGCACAAGGGTGGGGAGGTCGAAAACTTGGATTTTGAACCACGAGACCGACATATATAACATATAAAAAATTATAACTGCTTGACCTTTTGTAAGGTAATGTGTCTCTATTCCCTGGACTATAGATGGGATTGCTGATATTTACGTAACGAGCCAATGGTTTTTAAAACTATTTGAGAGTTTGACTTGGACTATATGTATAAGGTCTATGACACACGAGCATTTTTTCCTGTCCATTTTGAGGACACTTCATGTTGGGTGTAAAAGAATGCCTGAAGCTTGTCACACGAGAATGAGCATCCCCAAAATGGACGAGAGACAAAGCTTGTACGCCCTAGGCCTACTTGCTCGGAATCAGACTTTAAAGAGTTCCGATGAAATTTTTATTATGGAAATTAAATTTTATTATTATATATAATATTTTTTTTTTGTTTTCAAGTGTTTTTGATTAATTTATTAAAAAAAAAATTCTCTCTTTTTGGGATCGACTTATATACAAGTTTTGGATTTTTTTCTCTGAAAGTAGTGGGGTCGACTTATACATGAGTATAGAGTGCTACTTCATACCAAGCTAAATAGTTTTCTATATGGTCATCACCTCTCTAACGTGCAGTGCCAGGATATCAGAGCAGCAAATGTAACCCCGAGGGCTAAAAAAACTGAAGTATGCTAATTCGATCATGTTGAATCTATATCTGAAATCCGTTTTTTAAATTAATCCATTTTATCTGGAGAAATAGCATATCAATTTTTGCTATTTTTGTGCTTACAATTTCAGACCAAAGGAGTTGCCACAACATAATGCAATTGCATGGTTATGAGATTTTAATGCTTGAAGGAAAACTGTATTCATATCATGGAGTTAAAGACAAAACCATTCTCTTACCTCCATAATTCATCTGAATAGAAAAGTTAATATTGAGAGGTCATCCAAATTTTAAAAAATCATAATATGAATATATAAATCATATCAGAGTCCCAATAGCAACCCCGAGGGCTGAAAAAGCTCATGTATACTTATTCGACCAGGTTGAATCCAAATATGAAATCTATTTTTCAAATTACTCCCTGAATCTGGAGAAATAGCCTCTCAGAGTTTGGCTGTATTTTGCTATTTTGTGAGAAAATGCTGTAGAAAAGTGATTTCTGTGTCATTTCACGAGCTGAAACTCAACTCACTCCAATGCAAAATACCATTTTTTAAATAATCCTATCTCCCTAAATTGAATTTTTTCCCATAGAAGCTAATAATGTTTCATAGAATTTGATCCCGTCAAAGTGAATGGTCGACAGGAGTCAGCATTCACCATTGATGTGTGCGAATTCCTGTTTTTCAAGCATAGCTGTAGTGTACTTCTTCCATAACAAGAAATGTTCCATTCCATCAAATGTACACAAACTTTCATAAATTTTCTTGAAGGAAACAAACCTGTTTAGTGTGATTTCATATTTAAAAGTTTGAGAGAATTTTAAGCACAAGTGCCGAAGTTGTTTATTTCTTGTTCTTCAAACACCTGTTCTTAAAAATCGAAGTTCATATTTATTTTTTTATCACAATTACAAACTTAAACAGATTTGATCCCAGTTTTACAGAGCCCAAACAAGAGCAAGCAGGCGTACTGGGCAAAGCGTGAGAGTTCTGCTGGTAGAGAAATAATTACTCCAAATTTCTTGCAGTTTTTTGAACCTCTGTAAAAATGATACATCATTTTCTCTAACAATGAAAACAAAAATCACATGTTTGTGATTGAATGACGACTATTCTTCATGATTTGATAGTCTTCTCCTGTAGTGTATAGGAGAAAATCTGTTTTTGAGTCTGGGAAAATCATATTATCCTATCTGCTGTATTCCAGGGCAGAATAGCCAAGTGGTTAAGGCATGGGGTCTTAACCACTGCCACTTTGAAGCCCCCAGTTCAATTCTCGGAGCTATCTAAACTATCCCTATGTCTATGCGGAGTATGAGCACATTAAATTTGTGGGTCTGAAAAACCTTCCAAGAGGTTTATGGAGTAGTAAGGAGGGTCCGGTCCCTGTGGATATCACCCTTATTAGATTCCGGTCTAAATTGGCTTGGTAAAAGTGGCAATGTGATCCAATCCCTGTGAAGAGCCGGGGCAACATTGTATGATGGTCAAATGGTTCATGCCTCGGCTGCTATAGGAAAATGTTTTAATTCAAAACTGCCTGTCATTGGATAAAAAATCTTGTTGTGTTCCATGTTGTATTATAAGCTATCACAAATTATCCCCGCAACAGTAGGGTTGTTTGACAGAGTCACTGTTTTGCAATTCAGTCACAAGTCCATCTTCTTTTGCAGAATTTGCAGTACTCTCATATTTCTTGACATACTATTGGATTTCAAAACAGTACAGGTACAGCCCGACATAAGGAGATACAAATTTTTCTTTTACGAGTAGCATGAGAACCAGGGCAGTAAAAATACCCAAATTCGGTTCATCGCTACCTTTCCTGCTGTATTTTTGTTTTTGAATTTTGAACTATACTACAAAGTAGGAAAAAAAAACTAGTTTCAGAATCTACACCTTTATGAAAGTACACAAAGAATATAAATTTTTTTGTTGCATTTTTCAATAAAGGACTGCCTTTTGAAACTTTTTTTTTACTTGTTTTTAATTTAACGTTTGGCTATTAAATGCACAGATGCTTGAATTCTAATAAACCGGGAAATCTGGTATTCATATATCAAGGATATCTTTGATATCCGACTGTGCCATCACCAGGAGCCAGAAAATGTTCTATAAAGCTGCTATTTTATAAACCTCTGTATCTTAGTCAATGGAGTTTATTCAAGATCAAGCTCGAACTAAATAAGATTTCAATAGCAGGGTCATAATAACAAATCCTGATGCTATCAGGTGTTCAGGAAATTCATTTTTTTATAAATTTGATGCCAGTATATAGACTTTGATATATAGACCACGAAAGTGTATAGACCATAGAAGCACAAAAAATTGCAAACTGCTTTCTATCTACCAGTGCAATTTTTGGCTAAAATTTGCTGAGGAGCTCAAACAAAAACGAAACCATTCTACCAATGCTTGTTGCTGCACAGCAAAGTATAATTTTGAAGGTCACATTCTAAATTAGTATTCCACTCCTTGAAACGCTTTCTAACACGAGTTTTGTGGATATGACTTAAATGGATCGTTATAGAAATTCCTTCAAACAAGTTTTATTTTTATATCAATCACGTTTTACTTTCTAGTATTATTTTCATGAGAATTTTCGATTTCGAGGCCAATATATGTTTTAGGACATCTTGAACACGTTTTGACTCTTTTTAGAGTGATGTCCATCAATTTGTCATAGGGCTTGGAGCACCTAATTGTGTGGTCGGTAAGAGTTCTGCATCGAGCCCCAACCCAGCTCATTATCTGCAAAAAAAAATCTGATATGGACAGCACATGACTTTCCTTATATAATGCAATGAATTTACTACTTTTACAGTAAAAACACAATAGGTTATTTTTATAGTAGATACAACTTATATTTTTCCCAAGATATTGAATTATCATCAATTAGTCGTCATTTTCATTGATTTAGTTATTTCATTAATCATTTTTATACATTTGGCAAGATTTTCGTTAATTTGGCAACATTTAAAAAAGTCGCCAAGTTAGTGACATTCCGCCAAAATCTCGCCAAGCATTATGAACGGAGAAATAAGTTATTCTTATAGCAGATAAATGACTATTGGCATTCAAATACAAAAGTATTACTCAAAGTAACTTTTCTCATAAATGGAACGTGCTAGATCCACGAGAATGATGCTAACAAATTCATTGCATAATATTACATATGAAAAGTGAACATGTTTCTCAACAGTTAATATTTTTTTCAATTTCTGGGATTTTTTGATAAATTTATTTAAAAAATGTACAATATCTTGAGAACAAACAGTTCATGCTAGCGATCTAAAGTTTATGTCAATTGTTTTCTAAGGAAACATTACATAAGAAATTATTTGCTATTTATAACTATTTGCGTAACTTTATTAAAGGTTTCAATTTATTAAAATTTCAGTCGAAAATTTAGGGGGGGTTCTCAACATTCGATTGTGTTTAAAAACAATAGGCTTCCAGTATTCACGGATGGTAATTTTTGTACCAAATTTCATTCAAATCGCTCCATATGTTTGTGAGATATCGTCTCCACAGACTCACTGACACACACACATACTTTCATACACACACACACAGACAGACATCACCTCAAAAATGTTCGATTCGTGATCAGAGATGCTTGAAAAGTGCTCTCCCGTCGAAAACTCGAATTTGAATTTTAGACCCTATCACAATACTCTCCTTATACATTATACTATGTATATGTAAAATAAAAGCATAAAATTTGAATGTCTTATTAGGACCACAATGGAATTTCTATCATTTTGGAGTTCTGCTATCAAATTGAATTTCGAAGGATTCTGTGACCAAAAAAGTTTTAAAAACACAGTCCTAGGACATGGTTCCTATTTCCTTTGACTAAGATCTTTCGTGGGAAGTTTGTCTAATATTTAGTATCCAGTAACATCTATGATTTTAATATATATTTAACCGCTTTCAATTATGTAAAACTTTTTACTATGAAAATGATGTACATTTATAAATGATTTAAAATTATTCTCACAAACCACTAATTCAAATTTTATTACTAATTCTATTAAAAAAAACGGTTCTGCAATACAATATTTTAAATTGTGATATTACCTAATATAGGTTATATATTATTACTTTCCTTATATACAATAATGTATAAGGAAAGTATTACAATGGGGTCGAAAATCTGAATTCGAGTTTTTGATGGGAGAGCACATTTCAAGCATCCCCAATCATGAATCGAACATTTTTGAGATGATGTCTGTGTGTATGTGTGTCAGTGAGTCTGTGGAGACAATAACTGACAAACGAATGGATCAATCAAAAATTACAATCTGTGAATACTGAAAGCCTATTGTTTTTATACGCAATCAAATGTTCAGAACCCCCCTAAATTTTTGAGTGAAATTTTGATACAATTATCAAAAAATCAAAACCTCTAATAAAGTTATGCAAATAGACATTTTTAATGTAATTTTTCATTATAAAATGATTAACATAAATGTTATAACACTAGCATGAACCGTTCTTGAGATATTGCACATTTTTAAAAAAAAAATCAAAAAGTATATAAAATAAAAAAAAAATTTCCTATTGAGAAACATGTTCACTTTTCATATGTAATATCATGCTATAAATTTGGTGACATCATTCTCGTGGATCAAGCTCATTCCATTCATGAAAAAAGATACTTTGAGTAATAATTTTATATTTGAATGCCAATAGTCATTTATCTGCTATAAGAATAAATTATTTCTCCATCCATAATGTTTGGCGAGATTTTGGTGACGAATTTGGTGGAATGTCGCCAACTTGGCGACTTTTTTAAATGTTACCAAATCAAAGAAAATCTCGCCAAATGGATAAAAATGACGCTAAATCAATGAAAATAATGACTATTTGACAAAAATTCAATATCTTGGAAAAAATATAAGTATCTACTATAAGAATAACCTATTTTGTTTTTACTGTAAAAGTAGTAAATACATTGCATTATATAAGAAAAGTCATGTGCTGTCCACATCAGATTTTTTTTTACTTCAGTCACTTTAAAACATCATTTTTAATAAATATAATCCCCACATATTGGCCCAAATCATAGCAGCCCAGGAGGCATATGTCTAGTGTCCTGCCGATCCATTCCATCCTTGATTGGCGAATTGTAAGAAGTCAAAATGCAAAACTATTACGCAAAGTATCTTCTATTGTGAATAGAACAAACTAGATTCATGAGAACAATGTTAACAAATTTATCGCATAACATTAAATGAATACACACTTAAAATATTACACATTAAATAGCTATATTTGTAACACTTCTATATACTTATGTTTTATAATGTTTTATTTTATTTTTGAAAAAAAAAATTCAAAATTTGGAGGCTTTCTCTTAGCCTGTCTTCAGCGAAAATAAATATGCCTATTACATTCATTGATTGAAATAATCATAGAAAATTTCATTTGATTTTCATAACTTACTTGAGAGTTAGCATACCCACAGATATCATTGAAAAAATCTGATGTGGGCAACACATGACTTTCCTTATATAATGAAATGAATTTACTACTTTTACAGTAAAATAAATAGGTTTTTCTTCTAGTAGATACTAATATCCTTTCCAAGATATTGACTTTTCGACAATTAGTCGCCATTTTCATTGATTATCGTCATTTTTATCCATTTGGCGAGATTTTCGTTAATTTGGCAACATTTCAAAAAGTCGCCAAGTTGGGGACATTCCGCCAATTTTGTCGCCAAAATCTCGCCAAGCGTTATGGATAAAGAAATAAGTTATATATATATATATAACTTATTAGATATTGAATTTTCGACATATATTATATAACTATTATTATATATTTATATATTATATAACTTATTAGATATTGAATTTTCCACAATTAGTCGTCATTTTCATTGATTTAGCGTCATTTTTATCTATTTGGCGAGATTTTCGTTAATTTGGCAACATTTCAAAAAGTCGCCAAGTTGGCGACATTCCGCCAATTTCGTCGCCAAAATCTCGCCAAGCGTTATGAACGAAGAAATAAGTTATTCTTACAGCAGATAAATTGGCGTTCAAATGCAAAAGTATTACTCAAAGTATCTTTTTTCATGAATGGAACGAGCTAGATCCACGAGAATGATGTCACCCAATTTATCGCATGATATTATATATGAAAAGTGAACATGTTTCTCAATAGGAAATATTTTTTTTCTATTTTATTTGACTTTTTGATAATTTTTTTGAAAAATGTGCAATATCTCGAGAACGGTTTATGTTAGCGTTCTAAAATTTATGTCAATCGTTTTCTAATGAAAAATTACATAAGGAATGTCTATTTACGTAACTTTATTATTGGTTTTGATTTTTTGACGATTTTTTCAAAATTTCATTCGAAAATTTAGGGGGGTTCTGAACATTCGATTGCGTATAAAAACAATAGGCTTCCAGTGTTTACAGATTGTGATTTTTGTACCAAATTTGGCTCGAATCGGTCCATTCGTTCGTCAGTTATCGTCTCCACAGACCCACTGACACACACACACACACACACACATACATACTTTCACACACACCCACACACACACACACACACACACACACACACAGACATCACTTCAAAAATGTTTGATTCGTGATCAGGGATGCTTGAAACGTGCTCTCCCGTCGAAAACTCGAATTCGAATTTTCGACCCCGTCACAATACTTTCCTTATACATTATGTATATAAGGAAAGTAAAAAGGTTGATTTGTTTAAAGAATGCTCAAAATATTCACTCAGATCCATCAAAATTTAAGAATCAGATTTTTGACTCTTCATATTTTCCCTTTACATATATTATTTATTGTAGGGGAATTTAAAATGACCGACCATTCATTTCGGCAACATAGCCGGATTTTTCACTATGAGACCTGCTTTCAAAACAAAAACTCGAAATTCAAGAAATTATGACTACAATAACCTCACCCCATGTGGTCCGTCACCGTTGTGGGGGAAGGATGACACAAATGAGTTCCAAATCAAGGCAGAACTAAACTCCTGCGACAACCTGTTACCAATCTATCAATGTCAAACTTTGAGATGGCGCTATCATGCAGAAATTGGATATTTTTATTTTGCCTCTATTCAATGCTTGACCAATTATAAAATTTAGGTTCAACATAGCTCATATTTTCCTTTTGCATAAAAAAGTAACATCTTCAATCTTTCTACAGGGTTTTTGAAATTTTTTTTAACTTGATTCAAATGTTGTCTATCGATGAGCAAATTTGGAAAAACAAATTTTTGCACTTTGCGTTAATTTTAAAAATACTTCTAATGAATTTAAAAATAATTTTAAAACCGTCCCAACTGCTTATAGTCCAATTCTACGTTTTGCAAAAAATTCCAGGAAAAAATCTCAAAATCCAATGCTATATTTAGCTATTTTCATTCCCCCATTGATTAACATGGGATTCTCAGGTTAGCTTCAGGTGGGGAAGATTCCTCTTAAGATTAAATATCATATTGTTTTGGGAAAATGCTTTCTTTTTTAATAATAAAAGGAAATTTTGAAAATGTTTCACTCTTTAAATAATGATGTATATTTTGCGTGAAATAATTCAAGAATCCTCCCTTGCATAAGGAGGAATTAATGTCAATAACATAATTTGTGCTCCACTCATGAGATAATCTATGGGCACAAATTTTTATATATGGTTGATAAGTCAAAACTAAACTTTTTTCTCTTTTTTGGAATTCAAAAAGCCAACAATACCAAAAAATATGGTAATTGAAATTGGGGATAACAGTAACAGGCTTTTAATTTAAAAAAATAAGATGCTGTCTGAGAATCATTATGGATGCATTGCAATGCAAAAGTGGAGAATGATGCCATGAGATGAGGTCATCTCATTTAACAAACTATTTAAGAATAGGCTTTGGGCCAAATAGATTGAGGGGATGGTGTCTTCTGGTACAGTGATTATGAAGGGTGCCAACCTAAAAAATGTTAACATCAACACGATCACAGAAAGGATGAAAGGAGTGTAGTTGTACATTTCATTAGAAATGATAGTCCAATCTTTCAAAAAGTGCTTGATTTGCAATGCAATGGATGGAAGTGAGGGTGATCTTATCTTTGAGGAGGATGCAATATCTATCCTGATCTTTTCGTGATGGACTTACTAATACTGCCCTTTTTGCGGATGACCTGGCCATTTGGTGCTGTGCATCAAAAAAGGAACAAACCAAATTAAATACCACCCTGAACTCGAATCTTGAGACTAGATTACTGGTGTGCAGAAAATAATATAACAATAAACTTAAGGAAGCCTACTGGCCAATTCTTTACCTTAAATAAGTAATCTTTTGCTCCTCACCTCGTCTACAGAGGTACTGTTTTATAACACAACAATGTTTCTACCTATTTGGGTTGCATCTTTGATAATAAACTAACATGGAATAGAGATGTTGAACATGTTGTATCAAAAGCAAGGAAGAGACTCCCAATTCTTAAGATTGGCGGGAGTGAAATGGGGTTGCAATCGAAAAACCTTAAATACAACCCATAAGTTATATATTCAGCTGGTTTTGAATTACTGCAATGAGGTATTAATTTCTGTATCAGATAGAGTCTTGAGATCTCTTGATAGTTTTCAAAATCAGACACTGCGTTTGATCACTGGGGTAGTCAAGACTACCACTGTACTGGCTATGCAGATACTGTGCAACTAACAGCCCTTAACTAATTTAATTCAGAGGAATGCGGCCATTATTTATAATAGACTAATTAGACTTCCAAATAATTCCTTCTGGAGAGATTATGACTGTTGAAGGAGTGTTGAAGACCCAGACCGACCGAGATTATGACTGTGACAAAGCGCGTAATTTAAAGACTCAGAGGGGCTTCAGTCAATTCATTCATGAGAACGCTCAATATAATGTGATTAATGATGCACCCTATGAACTTTTATCTTTTGTGAGTCCATTGGAGCACGTGGAACTTGATGTCAGATTGGACCTGGTTCTGAAAGGGAGAAAAAGTGACCTTTGCCAAACAGTACTCCGAGATATTGCTTTAGAAACTATTAGCTCTCGTTTCCCTCCTGATAAATGGCTTCATGTTTACACTGATGGGTCTCTGTTGGATTTTTCTGGGGGTGCTGGTGCCTGTGTTTTTAGTGAACTTTTTTCTTTTTATCTGCATGTTGGATCATTTACAACTCACTTCGATGGAGAACTCAAGGCTATACATGTAGCTCTCTAACAACTTGCTGTCCATCATATTCCATTTGAGAAGATAGTGATATTTTCAAATTCTACTTCTGCTCAGCAGGCTTTGATGGGCATCTAGGAAAATACGAGCTCCTGCGTACAGAACTGTAGAAAACTTTTGGGGGAGATTGAGAGAAGAGTTGCTTTTCAATGGGTACCAACTCATTCTGGTAATCAAGGAAATGAGAAGGCAAATTTTCTAGCAGAAAAGGGAACTGGTATCCTTCAAAGGACTTGCAGAAACTTGCCACTCTATTCTGCTAAATTAGAGATCGAAAGAATATTCAAACAATTGTTTTGTAGTATGGCTTCTCACTCTTCTAGAGACAAACATTGGAGTGTGCTTTGCAGATCTTATTGTGTTCCCGATTCACCTCGTGCTGCCACTGTGGCCAGTGGCGGTGCGTGTATAGGCACTGCGGCACTGCAGGAGCGACAGTGCTCTCTCTTCCTCGCAGCCTGGTGTGCAGCTTCCTACTTGCGCATGCACACAACAGTCAAACACTACGCTGCTGGAACTGTGAAGCTGGTGTTTGACTGTTGTGCATATGCGCACATAGGAAGCTGCATGCAAGGCTGCGAGGGGGAGAGAGAACTGTTGCTCCTGCAGTGCCTATGCATGCACCACCACTGACTGTGGCACTGTTTAGACTTTTGACCGGACATGACTGTCTTGGTGCCTATTTGTATCATCTTAATTTAACTACTTCACCTGACTGCATTTTGTGTACCTCTGGACAACCCATGACTGCTGCTCATCTGGATGAGTGTTCTGCACTAAATAATTTGGACTGTATTGTTGAAAAGTATTGAAGAGCTCATGGCCTAATGACCTAATGGTCAATGGCTTGGCATTTGTTAAATAATAAATCCTGATCTTTTCCTGATGGAAGATTAATTCACAAACTGTTTGGGAATTCTGACACATATTCCAACTTTAAATGATTCAATTGATATTTTGTAGAACTCTGAAATGTTTAAAAGCTGATTGATGAATTTGTAGGCAAATCAGGATGGATGAATTGAAAAATAAAGGTACATCTGCTGAAATAAAGGGGGGGGGGCTGTCATTTATCCTGTGTTATCAATTTTTGTGTGATATTTTTTTAAAATAACCTTTAACTTGTCCAATCCACCTACTTCAATATTGGAAAAAGTTCCCAAATATTTTGTCTTATACATGAAAATATGCAGTATATTACCTAATATAGATAGAAATTAATAACCACAGTGCAATATGCATTAAGAGAGGTTTCTGTATGAAAAAGATATTCCCAGGAGAAACTGCTCATTATAAGGCTTTATGTGTCAAATGAGAAGTTTAGTTTGATTATTTATCGAATGCAATTTGGAATAATACAAAGAATTAGGTCTGAGTGTAGTGACACAAGAGAGGAATTTTAGGGATCGTAAACTCCCAGTGGCTATACAATTGTATTAGTTCTCTACAGGGTATCCCAAAAAGATCAAAACATGCTTTAATTATTTACCTGTTGGAGATAAGTGGACAATGTAAATTGCAAAACTGTTGAAAGTAAGGTAGGAAATAAGATTACGTTAATGAAATAGTCCTCCCATTAATTTTCAAAAAGTTACACTTTTAAATTTTTATACCACCCCCTTAGACAAATTTGGTCAATCAGAAAATTTTTATTTTTAATGCAACAAGATCATTAAAAAAACTGCATATCTGTATCTCTAAAATTGAGCAAGTTATATTTAATAGAAAATTGAACATTAGAAATGGGGACCATATATCAAATTAGAAATGTAAATTTGCGATATATCACAAAAAAGATAAAACTGGATGATAATACATAGGATACCCAACCGTGTAGCGAGTACCACTGCTTTATATGATCTCTGTCTGTGTAATGCTTTATTTAGATGCATTTCTGATAAAAAAATTTGACACATATTAAAGTATCTTTGATCTAAACAATCTCCATTGTCAATTTGTTTATGATCCCTACTTTCACATGGTACGGAAAATTGGCATAAGTCAGATATTTTCCTTTATCATAATTCAATTGATTTTAAAGATACAGATATGCAGATTTTTTTAATGATCTTGCTGCATTAAAAATTAAAATTTTCTGATTGACCAAATTTGTCTAAGGGGGTCATATAAAAATTTAAAAAGTGTAACTGTTTGAAAATTAATGGGAGGACTATTTCATTAATGTAGTCTTATTTCCTACCTTACTTTCAACATTATTGCAATTTAAATTGCCCACTTATCTCCAACAGGTAAAGGATTAAAGCGCATTTCAATCTTTTTAGGACACCTTGTATAGTGTCCAAGCCTATATTGGAAAATGAAATCCAGTGTTGTAAATTTCTGATTTGATCACTGAACCCCTATATCCAAGATTCTCGCTATACCTGTTTGGGAGTACTAGTATTTATATTTACATTGAGCAGCTGAAAATAAACATGTCACAAAATTTTAGTTTTCATGAAATGTTGATAATTTTCTTGAAAGACAATAGCATAAAGGCTGAGAAATACTTTAATAAATTCTTTGTTATTTCTAGGTTTGAACATCATATATGCCAATACTATTATACCAAATTTGAACTTACTTGAACCACATAGGTTTGTATTCTATATTTAATTCCTCTCTACGTTTCCTCCGCTCACGCTGTGATTGTTCAATTTGTTGTTTGCAACTTTCAGCTTGAGAAATATTTCCTTCTTCTAGAAACCTATATAAAAATACTTTGAATGATTCAAACAGGAAAAAAAAATTGCATTTGAATGAAAAAATGAATGTTATTATAAATTCAGACTTGATACATAGTAAAATTGTTAGAATCTTTTTCACAAAATCAGTTAATATATAAACACTACACCTTTGATCTGGACGAAACCTGGTATCAGTGGGAGGCAATAGTTTTTCTAGTTCGGAATCAATTTCATTCAGCTCAATTGCAAATCGGGTAAATCCATAATACAATTCATAATCTTCTAGCATGGTACCTAAAAAAAAAATTTAGACTGTCATTTTTTTTAATTTAATAAGACAAGTTTAAATTTATAACTTTATATGGTACTTGTAATTCTAACACACAAACACACACATATATATATATATATATATGCTCCTGTCCAAAAGTTAAGCATAATTTGTAAAATACGAAAAATTCGGAGTTAATATGGATACAATGGTTCACAATTAGTTGTGGAGAATTATGAGATGAAGGTAAATCATTGTGCATATACAAAACAGTTCAGTCGATGTCGACATGCACAAAGCACCGGCGCATGTCGGAACGAGTATAAAACAGCCTCAAGCGGCATGGTCAGTTGAAGCAAAATTTTGCAATTGCTGTTGTATGGAGCATTGTCAACAATAAAAAAGGACAAAAGATGTCACAAAGGTGCCAACTGGACATGTTTTTGAAGGGACGAATTATTGGAATGCTGGAATCCGGTTGATCCCAAACAGAAGCATCTCAGATTCTGAATGTGCCTCTGTGCCTCAATATGTGATCAGACTGTAGCAGAGGTTCCAAACAACTGGAGATGTTACCCGACGACCAGTACCAGGTCAGCCAAGGGTAACAACCGCTCGGCAAGACTGATATTTGGTGATAACTGAGTGATGTCAGAGGAACCGTTCTGCCAGACAACTGGGTTCAGCTCTGACAGCCGCCACAGGAGTCACTGTTTTGAGACAAACTGTTTACAGGAGACTCAGAAATGTTAGTCTCTATGCCAGACGACCAGCCCTCTGACGTCTGTACAGAAACGTGCGTGCTTAAGGCCCTATTACATGACAGTAATTTGGGACAACAAACCATTCGTAAAACAGCTTTGGAACATTTGTGACGTCACTCCACGCAACACAGAACGAACGTGACGTCACTTCACTCAACAAGTGGGGGAAGCTGTTTCCCCCTTGCATTCACTTCGTAATTTCCTCATAGGAATACTGTTTTAGAGTTCTCATACTGTAAAGATTGCTTTTAACATCCCAAAGGTTCCGTTTGGATTGAATAATGGTGTTATTCAATCCAATTCACAGGGCAATTTTTATTACCGAACAACAGCAATTCTGCCCGTCAATCATACTTTAGGCTCCTCCTCTTTAACAGGTCCATTCTCTCTAATGCCGGTGATTTCATTCCAGAAACCAGTCTTCAGTGTGTTTTTCGTATAATATAAATATAAATCTTTTATATCTCAAAAGTGTCTGTAATTTGGTAAAAATGATTTTCTTTTTTCCCATCTGCATTTCCAGACTTCAGCAATTCTGCCCGGTAATGATACTTTAGGTCCCCATCTTTCTAAAGCTCCCCGCCTCTTTAATGCCGACGATTTCATTCCAAGAAACATTCTTTAGTGTTTTTTGCGTATAATTTGAATCCTTTATATTTCACAGATGTCTGTAATTTGGTAAAAGTTCTATTATTATTTTGCCATATCCAGACTTTAGCAATTCTGCCCGGCAATGATACTTTAGGGCCCCGCCTTTTTTACGCCCCCTCCTCTTTAATGTTGCCGATTTCATCCAAGAAACATTCTTTAGTGTTTTTTGCATATAATTTGGATCTTTTATATTTCACAGATGTCTGTAATTTGCTAAAAGTTCTATTATTATTTTTCCACCGCCAAACTTCAGCATTTCCGCTTGGCAATGATACTTTAAGCCCTTCCTTTCTAACAGGTCCTTCCTGTCTATGCCGCCAATTTCAGAAAGCATTCTTTAGTGTGTGTTTTTCATATAATTTGGCTCTTATATATTCCACAGGTGTCTGTAATTTAGTAGAAGTTTTATTATTTTTTTTCCATCTCGAGATTCAAACTCATTCCAAAGCAGTCTATCGGCCATCTTGGTCACCATTAAAGTAAGAAATAAAATTACTAGAAAACATGTCACCTGTGACGTTCGGATTTACACACTTCTGATTGGTCAATTTTCGCACAACCTTTTCCTCAACCACAACATTTTAGGTTCGAACCTAAAATGTTGTGGCTAGATTTGTTGAATGACCTGTCTTGCAAACGGTTTTGTTGTGCCAAATACTGTCGTGTAATAAGGCCTTTACAGTGGAGTTTGGAACATCGGCAGTGGAGTGGACAACAGTGGGGCAATGTCATGTTCAGTGACGAGTCCAGGTTTAGCCTGCAAACTGATTCTTGTCATACCATGATCTCGAGAGAACGTGGAATGCGTTTTCACCTGAGAAACATCATGGAAAGACATAGTTTTCCATTTGGGAGAGTCATGGTCTGGGCAGGCATTATGATGGATGACCACACAGACCTCCACATCTTTGACATGGGGTCAGTTACCGGTCAAAGATACAGAGACAAAGTCCTTGAGCCTACTGTTCGATTGTTTCAAGGTGCTGTTGGTCCTGATTTCATATTCATGGCTGATAACACGCCTCCTCACCATGCGGTTTTGGTCAACGACTTCCTTCAAACTGAAGATATCCAGCACATGCAGTGGCCTGCCAACTCTCCTGATCTGAATCCAATAGAGCATGTGTGGGATATGCTCGGGAGATAACTTGCTGAGCTCTGCTACCCACCAAGCTCCATTCCGGGATTGAAAACTGCTCTTCGTGAGGCTTGGAACTCTTTGAGAGCCCAACTGATCCAAACCCTAATCGAAAGTATGGGAAATTGTTATGCAGCATGCATAGTCACCCGAGTTTCCCACACATAGTAATAAACTGCAGCATCACATTGTTTTAATCATTCTGTTACACTGAGGTTGACACTCATATTGTGACCCTTTTTCTTTCAACCCTTTTCTTTGGATAATAAAAGTTATTATTATCCTTGTTTTGCACTGTTTTCTACTTCTATAACCCTATTATACCCGCATACCACATTTCATTCCATTCCGATGCAGATTTCCTGACATTTTCACATAAACAGCAATTATGGTTAACTTTAGGACATGAGTGTGTGTACATATATATATATATATATATATAATAAAAATAGTTTGAAAATCCAATGATAGAATATATATATAAATATACATACAGGGTGTCTAGGAAAATTCATATCAGAGGAACTATGTGGCTGCAAATAATTATCTAAAAAAATATTTTTAAAAGCATGCGATTCTTTAAACTGCAAAATCAACTACTGACAACTCTATAGCAAATGATTTAACAAATTTAGTTTGAATGCTGTTTTATTTGTCAGACAAATTGTCGGTAAACATCATTATAATCAAAACCAAAGAAAGAAATAAACTAATTTGAGGCTGAAAGAACATTTTACCTGCAGTATTGTATCTTTATGTTATGTGTTTGTCACTGCATCCCATTTTTATTTCAATTTTATGAGTCGTGTCTACTACGTTTACTAATGAAGAATATTACAAAATGACCTTTATTTTTGGAGAATGTAATCAGAATGACAGTGAAGCCAAATGATTATATGTATGTACAGTTTAAGGTGCTTTACTTGGGAGGATTTAGGGTGTATCTAGTTCTCAGGATTCTTTTCAGCTTCTGTCAGACAAACAAATGTTTGTGCTAATCTGGCAATGCTCTGCACATTTGTAATCAACTTTTTCTCTCTATCTCTAAAATAGGGTGAGATAGTGCTCCACCCTCCATAAAAAAGGTGTTTTTAACATCCAAACATTGTCTTATTGTGTGGTGCTATAGGAGTCTCTAATTCTCTTCGTTCTCAAGGAATTCTTCCTGATAAGGAATTTCCTAGACACACACACACACTATATATATATATATATATATATATATATATATATATATATATATATATATATATATATATATATATATATATATATATATATATATATATATATATATATATTATAATGAATTTCATTGAATGGCAAACTGAAAAGACAAGTCAACATAGAATACAAATTAAAGTAACCAATCGATATATTAGAAGAAAGTGATAATTTTCAAAATAGAAAGTCTATCAGATAAATGTATACATGAAAATTGATACAAAAGCTTACATGATAAATACCAAAGTTTGTTGATGGCATACCAAAAAGTAATTGGTATTAAGTAAAAATAGTGATTTAAAAATAGAGATTTAAAATTATTTTAACCACAAGAATAGAAAGTCTTTTAGCATATCAAACTGCTAATTCAGATGAAAAGCTATTTAAAATCTTAAAGTAAAAATCTGTAATAAGCCCATGTTTATGTTAGATAAGGTATGCAGCTATGTTGTGATGTTTTACCAGACTAAAAGTTCTCAAAATTCAGTATTCAAAATTTCTTAATTTTCCTGTTTCCCTCTCAAAATTCCTTATTATGTTAATGTTGTTTTCTGTTTTCGTTATGTTAATGTTTTCCTGTTTTGGCAATTAATCTGGCAAGCATTAATTTCCTTTTTCACAGTGCAAGCACACTGGAACCCGTTTGGCATGGTTAGATTACTGTAATCCATGGGATTGCCTGCATGACTTGTTTCCACACTGTGTTGGCATCATGCTCCATTTTTCTACATGTTGAAACAGTAGAACGTTTGGTGTGGTTGGAGGGAAATAATATGTGTCTTGGCGAGCTCAGGCAAATCATCAACCCAGCGCAGGGGAGGCTGTGTGTGGGAGGCAGTTTTGTCGAAGTTTTCAAGACTGAAAGTTGGAAGGGTGAGCAGCTCCCATCCTGGGACAGTCTCGTGGCTCTAACATGTGGTTACTACATGTGGTCATCACTGAGGAGAAAAATTGCAGCTTCAGAGTTGCAATGTGGACATTGTGGAAGGAGAATTGTGGAAGGAGGAGCAATTGTGGAAGGAGGAGCAATTGTGGAAGGAGGAGAATTGTGGAAGGAGACATTGTGGAAGGAGGAGCAACTTTGAACCAGTCTATAAGAAAGGTGATTTGCTTAAAATTTGACGAGAAAGGGGCCAAGAATGGAGATTTTTTTTGGATGGCCTATTGTTCCATTTGCAAAATTTGATTCCCTTTTGAGTTTTTGGGAGACATTTCCTCTTGAAGTTTTTGTATTTCTAAAGTGTGATCAGTATTGAAGGTATAAGATTAATAAATAGTGTGTACCAGAGCCCAGGTGGTGTTGAGTGTGTATCCCACGAGGGGAACACATGTGTATATAATTGAGTTAGTGCCCACACGCCATTTAAGTTGAGACATTCTTGTGGAAGGTTATTGTCATTTCTTGTTATTTATTATGTAACATTGTGCAGGCTCTGTTTCACACTAAGGGATTTTGAGTGTTTAAAGTTTTCTCTATCAGGAAATAAATGGGTATGGATTTTTTTATGTGAATAGTGTGCTTCCCTTGTTTAAAGTTTCCTATTTTGACGAAGTTTAAAAATTGCAATCTTAATCATTTTGAAATATATTTTTTCACTGTGTTTAAACAATATATTTTTTGTATGATAGCATTTTTGTGATCCCTGGAGTTGTGCCAAGTAAAATCCTAGTTTTTTCCCATTCGGTCCCTTTGTCAGAGTCACCTGCATGATGATGGTGTTATCTTTTGGCTGGTTTTAGTGTTTTGAAAAAATTTTATTCTACATTTTTTCCCGGGTTAGGGTGGAATCTGTTGTGCTGTTTTTTTGGACTTCTCAAAATTCAGTTTTTAAATTTTTTAATTTTCCTGTTTCCCTCTCAAAATTCCTTATTATGTTAAAGTCGTTACCTATTTTCAGTATGTTCATGTTTTTTCCCATTTTGGGCAATTAATCTTTGTTTTTAATTGGTTTGAAAGGCTTATGTATTCAATTTATTTTCCCCTTTTTCAGCAAATGGAATTTGTTATTTCAAGCTACATTCTGGCATGTACGGGCAAGAGCCATTTTTCTTTTTTTCAATGTGAGTGCACTGGAACCCATTAGACATGGTTAGCAATTTTCCGTAATCCGTGGGATTGCTTGCATGACTTGTTTTCTAGCTGTGTTGGCGTCATGCTGTTTTTTTGCTGTTGCTATGGTAGAACATTTAGCACTGTGGGTGGGAAATGCTATGTGCCTTGGTGAGCTCCTGAGAATTGTCTCTCCAGCACTGCTGTGTGTGGTGCAGCAGTTTCATCAAAGTTTTCAAGACTGAAGGTTGGAAGGGTGAGCGTCTCCCACCACAGGACCATCTCAAGGCTCTAGCATGTGGGTGGTTACTTAACCTGGTCATGGCTGAGAAGAGAAATTGCAGCTTCTGAGTAGTGATGTGGACATTGCGGAAGGAGAATAGTTGAGACTCCAGACCGGCCCATGGGAAAGGTGATTTGCTGAATATTTGACGAGAAAGGGGGGCTGAGTTTTTCTGTGGATAGTTATGCCGTTTCTCACCCGGGGACTATTTTTGAATTCTGGTTGGTAGTGGGGTAAAAAGCTGATAACCTGATCTCCACTTAGCTTGTCCTAAGTCATTGTGGCTGCCAAAGGATCAAAAAAAGATCCTCTCTAAGTCCCGTGTACCCATTTCAAAATTATGTCTTCATTTTTCAAGTACCAGATGAACTTTTACCATACTCAAATTGAACTCAATTTGGTAGATTACGATCTCATGGGGTGACGGACCCATCATCTAGAAACCCATTGTTCTACATGTTAATGAGATTATACACAGTTATGTTTTATAACTGTCACCTGTGGGGAATATTGTCAGAGTGAGTTTTGCTTTGCTTAAATAAATATTAATTAATGTATAAACTTAAAATTCTGTTTCTTTCCTGTCTCCTTTTCCAAATTCTCCAAGGTCCACAAAAATTAACCTATTATTGGGGAATTCCCAACGCATATGTTTTTATTGTTAATTTGAGTCCAAAACCCACTATACAATTTTATGTTCAATCCAATTTCGGCTATCATTTCAGTTATGTTCAAGTAATGATGATAATTCAAAGTATTTTAATAATATTTCAAATCTATAAATTTGGTAATGTTTTAAATTAGTAAAGTACATGTTTTATAGTTTCAATTTCCTTTTCAGCCATGCTTTCTAAATATAACTTCTAATTTAATATTGATTAAAATAGTTTGTTAGTGGTCACATGTGTAAGATTAAGAGCATAGCAAAAACTACAGTATAAGATTAAGAGTATAGCAAAACCTACAGGATATGTTTGGTGCTTAAGTTTAAGTATAAAGTATTTAAGGATTCAAAAATCATCCCCGCAGCTATATAATAGTTCAATTTTTAAAATAGGGGTGTTTAAAGAAGTATATAACAATTAGAGCTGAGTCAATTAATTGAGCCAATTAATTGATTAAGCCTTAATCACAATAAAAAATTTTGATCAAATAGTCAAATTGATTAATTCGACTAAAATGCTATTAAAATTTTATTTACTTTTTAAGTCTGGTGAAGTCTTTTAAAATAATATTCTCACAATATTTAAAAAAGTAAAATAAAAATTAAAATGACGACATGAAGAAAAGACAGAAAATGGTGAAAGGAGATGGAAAATCAAGAAACGACACTTTTCACACGGGCAGTATGTATAGAGGTCAAAGAGGTTATTGAGTAAGAGATAGCAGGAATAATTTCTCATTATTGATCAGCTGGCTGATTTAAGGGTAAGAATTTTTATTCTACACATGTTTCTCAAACAGCAGTCTAGTTAGAAAAGTCACCTCCCGCTAGTCATAAAAGCTGTTTCTTAAAATGTCTCATCATGCAAGCAAAATTATGCAATGACTTTGCTTATATATTAAACAATTTCTACATCTTCCAAATTGAACTGAACATGAAGAACTGGCTGAATTGGACAGTGACTTTCTCAATCTTCTCACTTGAAGAAAACTGTATAAGCTGCAGTTTTTGACCATTGCTCAATAGCAAAATGAATGTTATGTTTGACTTCAACTTCAACCCAAGTAGAGCAAGTATTTAATCACTAAATTTAGATCAAGTTTAGAACCAGAAAATATAAACTTGCTTATTTGTTTATGAAACTGGTAAAAGTAAAATATAACTTCCAAAGATTTGTAACATCATAATAATATATATACATAAGTTTGAGTTGTATCTTTTATTAATTTTTAAATGTTTTTGGCTAATTGAAATTTGGTTTCTTAAATTTTATACCCAGATATGTATATACAGTGGAGCACTGTTTATATGTTTCTCAAGGGAAATTCAAAATAGACGTATAAATGGAAAGACGTATAATCGGAATTTTAAGAAACAACTTTGTTTATTACAAATTTAATGCTACAAATCACCCTAATTTATTTAAAAGTAATATTTTTATTTTTTTAAGATATTATCTATATTGAAAATAATATTAAATTTTTATATTTAAACATTTACAATCATAAAAATGAAAAAAATCATACCTTTATTTTAATTTCATACATACATATTTTAAATAAATACACATCTTGTTTTATACGATTTATGTGCATGCAAATTTTTAATCATCGTCTGACGTGCGGATTGAATGTGAGTAATGAGTACAGTATTAAGAATCAAATTAAGGTGTTTGAAAGTTTTTTCACTGGTGTTTTGACAAACAAAATAAGTTCTAAGTTTATCAATGGAGTCCATGGTGTCTTTAAAGGAAGGTGGGATAACTTCTTCACATTCTTCATCATCATCATTACCTAAATTAGCACCAAACAATTTGTCTTCTATAAATTTATCAATTGTGATTAATTTCAAAGTCATTACGTTGGTATCACAATTCACATACTCCTCGAAAATAACTTCTGATCTCAGGAGATTCCAGTCTTCTTCATCCATGATCACAGTTTCATCATCTCCAGCATTGACATCACTGTCATCGTTGGCATCACATTCATCTAATTTTGGATCTGGAAATCCTCCCTTAATGAAACAATTTTTTATTGTTTCAGACTTGACTTGAGTTCATGCTAGGGAGATCATGTTTATCCCCTAAAGTACGTTTATCTTTCCTTCGATATTTCCTGTAGTGATGCTTTGAAGGGCATGTTGAATTAAATGCTTTCTGCAGTGCACTTTTAAGTTTTTCATTATTCACAGATCTAGGGGTTGTAGTTTGCTTGTGCAATTTGGTAGAAAGAAAACCACTTTCACATTTTTCAAAAAATCGGTCTCCTGACGGTGAGCAGTATATTGATCCATAAAAAGTAAAATTTTATGTTTTTGTTGTTTCATATCTTTATCCATTTTTTTTTAGCCACTCAGTAAAAACTTAGATCAAGTCATCCATGCTTTCGTATTTGTTTCATAATCTACTGGCAATGTTTTAACTTTTGCAAAACACCTTGGCTTCCGTGACTTCCCTATGACTAGAGGAGTCATCTTATCACTTCTATCAGCATTGGTACAAAGTAAAACAGTGAGGCGATCTTTAGATTTTTTTTCCACAATTGTAATTGTCAGCTTTAAATGCGAGAGTTCTTGCGGGCATGAGATGATAAAAGAGGTCTGTTTCATCAACATTGTAAAAGTCCTTCAGATGGTATCCATCAGCTTTGTTTGGCAAATTCTTTAACCATTCATTAACAGTTTCAGTTGGAACATCTTTAGATTCCCCGCTTACCACTTGACTTGAAATACCATGTCGCATTTTGAATTTGTAAAGCCATCCAGTTGAAAAACATGCATTTTTTACATTCAATTTCAATGCAATTTCCTTTGCTTTTTCCATAAGCGTGGCACCTCTTATGGGAATATTTGATGAACGACATTGTGTTAAAAACTGAAGCAAAATGTCCTCCACTTCAGAAAATGTGCCTTCTTGCACACACAGTTTCTTCGAAGAAGAGTTTCTGCAAGCTGCTGCTCTGTCCTTGATTCTTTTTCTTTCATAGACAATAGTTTTCAGAATAGAAACTGGAATATCCAGCTTTTTAGCCAAATGTACTTTTGTTAATCCTGTACTTTTGTCAAATTCTTTTAAAATTTCAATTTTATCTTTTAATGAAAGTGCTTTACGCTTTAGGGACATTTTTGGGGAACATTAAATTTAAAATAAAAACCAACAGAATGATAATAACCAACCGACTGAACAGCAATACTGAAACATGAGTTCTCAAAAGCATAGGAATTCGATTCAAGAATGAACTGCTTATCAAACAAAAGAGTCTGGTGAATAAACCCTCTCATTGTTCATTCTTTTCATTTTGTAAGCATTGGGTTATTTTACGGTAGGGTGATTTCTTCCTGCAGCAGGTGCAGCTTAGGGTTGCCATGTAAATTTGACAACTTGAGCAAGAATTCTTCGGAAATCAAAAACCGCACTAAATTTGTAACAATGGCAAACTATGTAACAGTAGTCAGAGTACTTCACTGCATGACAGGACAATTACCTGTATAAGCAATTCAGAATATGAACATGAAGCAAAGATGAAAATTCTTATTAACAAGTGATTCATAGAAGAAATGGATAAACAAGAATGCCACTATACACCATTATAAGGGCTCTCAAATTGCAGTTTCAAACAGTCTAAAGTTACAATTTTTAGCAAAAATAAAATTCAAAACATTAATATTAATGTACCTTATTTTCTGATTTTTTTATTTTTCCAATTTTTTTTAGCTTATTTTATTATTTTTCATTTTTATTCATTTATATAATTAATAAATAATTATATTTTATTTTTTTTATTTATTTTTTTTTTCTTTGTTTGCCACTATAATTGGGGAAGTTGTCCTGGATGTTACCGGGTGGAAGTTGATACACTGAGTTGATAATTTTAATAGTGAATTTTGGAGGATATGCATTATTAGTCGCTGTACTCAATAATTCCATAAAATGTGCTAATTTATAATTTTCATTACAAATTTCATTTCCTGGTTTATTATAATATTTCTATAAACTGATATATGCAAACAAGAGTCAAAATGTTGAATTTTAGATGTATTAAATTTAAAATCCTGTCTTTTATCATACAAGTTTATAGCCATATTACAATTTCGTAAATTTAAATTTAAATCAAAAAGTTTGCAACACATTAGAGTCATTATTACTTGCATTTAATTGTACATTATTAGGATAAAAGTTAAATACTAAAGGGATATTATTAAGGGATACATATAATATGTCATCTAAATATCTAAACATGTGCATATTATGCAAGCTCTCTCTCTCTCTCTCTATATATATATATATATATATATATTATAAAAATACCCTTCAGTCACACTTACTTAATAATCATATCTATAATTTACATAAAACTAACCTTAAAATCTTATACAATAGAATATCAGCCAAATATAAGCAAATCCATCTAAAAAATAGTTGTAATAACATTCCATATATTGTTTTAGTACCCAAGTTTCATAAATCCCCTGTTGCTTTTCGAACCATTACCAGTGGGCATAATTCTTACATTACTAATGCTGGAAAATTATTATTAAAGATATTACATGAAGTATCCTCGTCAGATGAAATCTCAAAAAATTGTCATATTGTAAAAAACAGTTTTGAAGTAGTTAAGAAATTGAAAACTCTTACTAATATTCGTAGTATTTATACCTTTGATTTCAAAGATTTGTTTAATAATATTAATATAGATGATCTGTATAGAATTATTTTAGGAATTTTTGAAAAATATAATATCAACCTAAAATATTCAAATTTTCTTTTTAAAAAATTACTTAACTTCACTCTTTATGAGAATTATATTCAACATGGTGGTACTATTTTTAAACAACAGGTTGGTATCCCACAAGGGGTGTGTGCCTCATCATTGTTAGCTAATCTGTATTTATTCTTCTATGAAAAAAACATTAATCCAAGCTTGCATAATATGCACATGTTTAGATATATTGATGACATTTTATGTGTATCCCCAAATAATAATATCCCTATAGTATTAAACTTTTATCCAAAAAATTTACAATTAAATGCAAGTAATAATGACACAAATGTTGCAAACTTTTTAGATTTAAATTTAAATTTACAAAATTGTAATATGGTTATAAACTTGTATGATAAAAGACAGGATTTTAAATTTAATACATCAAAAATTCAACATTTCGACTCTTGTCTGCATATATCTGTATTTAGAAATATTATAATAAACCAGGCTCTTAGAATCAATAAAATTTGTGATGAATATTATAAATTAGCGCACTTTATGGAATTATTGAGTACAGCGACTAATAATGCATATCCCCCCAATTTTGTTATTAAAATTATCAACTCAGTGTATCAAATTTCACTCGATAACATCCTAGAAAACATTCCCAATTATAGTGACTGACATACAGGAGAGAGAGAGAGAGAGAGAGAGAGAGAGAGAGAGAAAAAAAAAATATATATATATATATATATATATATGTTTGTATGTTATATATAATTATTTATTAATTATATAAATAAATAAAAATGAAAAATAATAAACTAAGTCAAAAACATTAGAAAAATCAAAAAATTGGAAAATAAGATGCATTATTGTTTTGAATTTTATTTTCGCTAAAAAATGTAACTTTTGTCAGTATTGAAACTACGTTTTGTGCGCCCTTATAATGGTGTATAGTGGCATTCTCGATTATCCAGTTTTCCTATGAATTCTTGTTTAGTAGGAACTTTCATCTATGATTCATATTCATATTCAGTTCTGCATGTTTGGGAAGTTGTATTCTGGATTGCTTGTCCAGACTCCAGCTTAGACTCACTGGACGGGTTTGGGAGTATTTCCGTGAACGTTCGTACTACCTCCCTGGTAGAATTTCGTCTTGTTCATTCCGGTGCTTCTAGATTAAGTTGTTGAGGTTGATCGTGTATACACGTGGTAGAAGAAGAATGATTCATGCCGCATGGTAATACAATTTTCTTAATGTATCCTTTTTTCATTTTTTGATGCCTGTAGTCTGAGTTTAAGCATTTATAGTAATGTACTATTGCTTAATCTGAAACAGGCATTTGTTTGGGTTAATTAGAGTTAAATACTCAGACCTGAAGAGGAATTTAATTCTGATTAATCATCGAATTTGGGAAGGTTCTGTTCTTTTCTCTTATCGGCATTATGGCCGTGAATTTGCTTCTATGGTGATGTTAATATTACTTGAATTGTATTTTTATTTTTTTTATTTTTACATAATTCATATTATTACATTTCAAATATATATATATATATATATATATATTAAATACATATATTAAATATATTAAATACATATATTAAATACAGTAGCTCATACCAACACTGTTTCACAAATTTCTTATTCCTTGAGTTTCTCCGTTTCGTACCGCATACAAAAACATAAAAATTTCGTATAGCATACAAAAATATAAAATTTAGTACCTTGTAGAGAAAGGCTTGAGGAACAAGCTGAAATAAACTGTTTTAAGATATATATTGTAGTTTAAGAAATATTTAATGTCAAAGTCAAAGACAAAATATGTGAGCTGTGAGTTTGCATACTGGATAGACTAAAAATAGCAAGATAACAAATTTTGGTAGGCAGGTACCTACATAGTTGAATTTTGCAGGATGGAGCCCTTTTTTTAATTTCAATGTAGTTTGCAAGATATTTTACTTTTATGCACTTCTGAAGTGAAAAATGTTCTTTTATATCGACACGTCCATCAATTTTTGCTATCTTGTACTGCAAAAACTATAGCATACAAAAATATGAAATTTGGTACATTTATACAGAAATAATAGGTAACATGATGAAGTAAATCATTTACCGATTTAAATTTTAGTTTGGC
This sequence comes from Amaurobius ferox, assembly GCA_951213105.1. Lineage (NCBI taxonomy): Eukaryota > Metazoa > Arthropoda > Arachnida > Araneae > Amaurobiidae > Amaurobius > Amaurobius ferox. Next base: position 20,556,554 of record OX578133.1, read on the forward strand.
TTGAAATAGCTCTTGAAGTGAGGTCTGTGATCCAAGGATCCAAGTCATCTTTTCGGGGCACTTGTGAGAAAACTCAGGTATCCCCACATTAAAATTATTGGATTTGTACTAAGTTGTTTGTTATTTGCTGGTTCTAAGAATTCCTTATTGCTGGAAACTGATTCTCGATGTGGCTTTGACTGCAAGGCACAAGTGGCTTTGACTGCAGTCAAAAAGTACCTTGGTTGATGGATGACCATAGCAGAAAAGATAGGCAAAAGGGATAGATAATAAAGAAGGAGAGAGTTTACTGGGAGCGAGCTCCTTAACCCTTTCGGAACGGTGGCATTCCGGAACTACCGTGGCTCAAAAGATGGAGCACTTCACTTCCGAACTGTTCCTAAAGGACGGCTAATTTTTGCACTAAGCCTAACTCTCAAAATAAATTCACTAAAAATCACCTATTCAACACAGAAATCTACTTTTTTCAGGAATAAAATAAATACAGTACAACCTCGAAAATCCGGACTCATCCGGACTTTGCCGATTCCGGATTTTCGATTTTTCCGGATTATAGAATTTGAATAAAATTCAGATTTAATATTAACTACATACACTCTAATGCACTCTTTTTAGTAAAAATAATGGCAAAAGTTAAGTTAATCAATTAAAACATATTATTTAATCTAAAAAATAGGGCAAAAGAAATTTCTAAGAAAAAATATACACATTAATAATTTAGATTGTGTGAACGAAATGAAATGATAAAAGTACATTTTATCACATCGTTTAAGTATTTGAATTAACATTTGTTATTTCATTAATTTTGGTTTATGGGAAAGCAGTTTTCTTTATCCTGTAGATGGACATTATTTCTGCTCGGTTATAAAGCTTCTTTGTTCAAGACTTTTAATTGCATGATCGATTGTTTGCATAAAATTATCAATGGGTATTTTTTCTTCTCCACATTTATCCTCGCTACTTTGATTTTTTTAATTTAATATCATATCGCGAATTTCGCCATCACTCAATTTATTTATGATTAGCTCATCATCATCACAGTACAGAACTTCCGTTATATCGGTTTCGTCGAGATTTAATGAAGCGCCGGAAGATTTAATTAAGTGTCGAGATTTAATAAAGATCCAGGATTAGCACTTTTGACGATACATTTAAAGGTGTAAATGTGTTTAAATCATTTTCGCTATTAACGAACGAAAAACAAAAAATAAGAACTTAAAAGTTTTATTTATTTTCTAGCATCTATATGATGTTATGTTTAGAAAGACTGATGACTCTGAAAAAAGTAAAAACCTTATTAGTAATAGTCAAATATGTAAAAATTATCGCAGTAGATAAAATAAATATATTTTTCAAAAAAGAAAAATATCTCGCCTCTTAATGATTTTTCTAAATTACGATGAGTCATTACTAGGCTGCAGCAGCACCAGGACGTGGAGGGGCAGGGAAAACGAAGAAAGGAATTTGCTTAGTTCCTAATCGTAAACACAGCCGACCCCTTTGAGAGGCAATGTTATTATATCTATAGAGGGGAGAGGAGAGGAGATATCTATAGAGAGGAGATTATATCTATAGAGAGGAGATTATATCTATAGAGAGGTGTTTGAGAGGTCTGTGTGTTAATGACCTTGTTGCTCGGTTCTGTGCGATATGATATTATTTAGTTATTTATATGCTATTTATAGTATGTAAATATGGCTTTCTAAACAAAAAAGGTAAAATATACAGTCGACATCAAGCTGACACGTTCGACGAGAACGAAAATATCGTCAGATAATAGCAGGGGGAGGAGATTCTGAAGACAAAACAGAATACATCGAAGAATGGAATCCGTACTACGAAATGAACAAAATAAATTTCCGTGAGTGTTAATATGAATTCTCGGGATTTTTAGATTTAATTGAACTGAACAATCTGTGATAAAATGTTACGATAACGTTTTAAAGTGTTTAATATTAAAAATTACATTGTTTCAGAAAAATGTATTTTTCAATAATGAGAAAAGAAAATTTTGATAATAAAAATTCCGTATTTAAATAACGATGTATATTTTACGCGAAATAATTCATTGGGAGTTATGACTTGAATAATGGGGAGGAGGGATTAACGCTAACAACGTAATGCATGCTCCAACCACGAGCCGATCTACGGCAGTCCATCTAAACTTTCATTTCATTTCCGGGTTCAGAAAGTGGACCAGAAAATACAGTATTTATTTATAAAATATAATTCCATATAAATAATCTTACCATGTTATTTTAAATCCGCGACTTCGTCAGTCCGGAGGGAATAAAAAAATTAAAAAAAAAAAAAACGAAAATTTGGAAAACGTCCGGATTTTGGATGTCTGGATTTTTGAGGTTGTACTGTACTTATTTTTTATTTGATGTATGTTTTTCATACGAATCGCAATACAAAATACTCGTCATTTGCTTTGACTATGAATTCTACTATTCATCATCGAAAACTATGCTAAAAAAATTAATTTCCTTGTCTAAATTAGGCGGCATAATATTGTGACTGATTCCAAGTATGCTCAAAAACTCAAAAGAATTCAGATCTTTCAAATCTCCCGTCCAAACATCATTCGCAGAAACAGCTACTGAAGCTGGCTGCGTTGTAATAATAGTATGCTCAAAATCTGAAGAATCACACACATTTTTATATTCATCTTCCGAAATACCACAGTTCTACGAATCTTTACTATCTGCATCCCGGTTCATTTATCATATGAGTATGTTTTTCCACAGAAAGAAAATGTCCTGACCCAGCAATTCTTTTATCTGAAATAACCAAATAATTTTTACTGCAGCGCATTCCTCTAAAACCCAAACTTAAAAAAATGCTCTCTTATATTACTATGATTCACCAATGAAATCATAAAGCGAAACACAACAAGACGACTGAAACTCGATTATAAAACAGCAGATGCTGCGAGAAGTGCTCTGTTTATATTACGAAACCACGTTTCACCACTCCAGATGGAGAATTAATTCATTGGATCCCCCTATGCCAAGGTAAAGTATCTGCAGAATACAATGGAGTTGTTCGCATGGACATTTAACGCCATCTAGTAGACAAATAAATTCAAGTAAGAATGTTCCATATGAAATCACGCATCTGTGACCATCGTCTTTTAGGGTAAATTTTTCCTCAATGTGGATGCCTGACGGTCGCTCTTAAATACAAGTTCGCAGCCTATGCCGCAGCTTATGCTGCAGCCTATGCATTGACTGTCCAGAAAGGGTTAATAACAGTTATATTCCAAGTGTGAAATTTGTGGGGCTCATTGTAGCAATAACCTAATCTGTGGTCACGAGGCAAAAGGGTGAGATGAAAAGTGATGTATTACATAGCTGTGTCATCTCAAGTCCAAATTTTGAGTTACACCAGTGCAGGCAGATGAGTTCTCTTGGCTCATAGTTCAAAAGTCTTTATAGGGTCTGAAATGATGTGCCTTGATCTACGTTTCCTGTATCTTGGTCACAGGTTGTAGTTTAAGTCAATATCTGCCATGCAAGGTTTCTCAAAGTTATTAATGTAGAATTTTTGAGTGAAGTGAGTACTCTAAAATGCTCTTCAATACCAGACATGAATTACCTTGTTTTGGATAAACCAAGGAGAATTGGTTATCATACATAAAATTTTATTTTAGATGACTTGTAGTTTCCCATTGTGTGATTATGCAGCCAAGCCCCAGATGGGGCAGGCATATAAAATCATAGATGCGATAATTTGTTGTAAAAGAGAAGCTTGTTCTCTAGAATAAGGGGGGACCCCCTACAGAGCATGGGGTAAAGGGTACTAGTGGTTTTATTGTTAGATTGGATTTTTAAATTAATATGGATGTCGAAAGTCATGTAAACATCTAGTGTGACTCCCAAGTAATTAACAGTATAGTTGAAGGGGATATATTTTTCATTGAAGATTTTAATTTGATAGTTATGGGTGACTGCTCTGTAGTGGGTTTAAAATTAACTACATTAGACTTAGAGACATTCATTTTGATTCTCCATTGAATGAGCCAGTGTTCAAGGCTGTTGTTGTTGTTGTTGAAACCCAGACCGTCCGACCTACCAGAAAGGTGTAAGGTAACTGTTTGGACGGTCGGGAAGTGCCACCCAATTTAGACTGGAACCCAGTGGGGGAGGCATCCACAGGGACCGTACCCTCCTTCCCCTACCACCAACCTCTCGGAAGGACTTTCGGACCCACATGTTTAACGTGATCGTACTCCGCATGAACACGGCGGCAGTTTTGGCAGTGGCTGGAATCGAACCTGGGCCTACCGAGTGCAACTCCAGCGCGCTAACCAATGGGCTACCGCGCCCTAGTGTTCAAGGCTGTGTATGATATAGCTTTGCAGCATGTTGGTTGTGTTGAGAGGGGAGCCAGTGCAGGCTACAATCGTGATATCATCTGCAAAAATGTAGAGTGGAAAACCTGTGGAATACGAGGTATTTCATATATATATATATATATATATATATATAGACTGAAAAGTAGGGGGCTGAGGTTTCCTCCCTGCGAAACTCTGGCCTTGATCGGACAGGGTGAGGAGAGGGAAGTACCAACTCGCACACAGAAAGAACGATTTGTAAGGTACAAGTTGATGATAGTGAGTAGTTGGGTTGATACGCCAAGCCGTACTTGGTAATCAAATCCGGGATTCAGTACTTATCAAAAGCCTTCACAATATCAAAGAATACAATGACAGTATATTGCCTGTTACTAGAGTTGGTGTAAATAGTTTTAACTACACATATAAGCTGGGTCTGCATGGAATAAGCAGATCGGAAGTTGAGTTGGTCAGGAATGATAATTTGATGGGATTTGCAGAAACTATCCAATCTCTAAAGCAACACAAGTCCATAGACTTGTGTTGCTTGTGTCCATAGACTTGTGTTGCTTTAGAGATTGAAGCAAGCTGAAGAGGCGAGCTCTGTAAGCACAGCGAATAGGAAGCAAAGCATAGTCAGCAGGGGGCAGCACCCCCCAGTATATATATATTACACTGCTACTATTACAACTACACTACTACTATTTGTAAAAAACTGCAATGCCATGAAAAAGGGTTGGATTACCATATATACTCGTGTATAAGTCGAGAAATTTGTGACAAAAAAAAAGCTTCACAGTGGGAGGGCATGGGGGGGGGGGGGGTCGACTTATACAAGGAGTCTAAAAATAAATAATTATAAGTCTAAAAGTTCTTGTAAATTGTAAATCAAAAAATATACATACAACTGTTACATAAAACCAGCTCATTTTCCTTCAATGTTTATCTCTAGCTTCTCTGATTATGACCAATCATCTTTGACAAAAAATTGCTCTTGTACAGTCCATTTTACAGAGCTACACACTCCATAATATGGACTGTTTAAAACTATAATGCAGGATTTTAAGTTGAAAGTTTTTTTTTTTTAAGAGAATATCTAATAACAACTGTGCTGCTTCAAGTCAATTCGGGGGAAGACAGATATTGTTTTGATTGTGAGGTGGGTCAAAGACACTTGGGATAGGGATACGATACCTTCAGCAAATGGTCGTGAAATCATTCAAGAAATATTGCTTTAGTAATTGATAGTATAGATGATGAAGGGGTTTTTTATAAATGACAATGACAGTAAATTTAATGACATGGGCATAAATTTGGGATTGCTGATATTTACATAACATGCCACTGCTTTTTAAACTATTTGGCAAATTTGGACTATATGTATTAGGCTTATGACACACAAGCATTGTTTTCCGTCTGTTTTGAGGATGCTGCATGCTGGGAGTAAAGGAATGCTTGAAACTTGTCACACAAGAATGAGCGTCCCCAAAACCGATGGGAGACAATGTTCATATGTCATAGGCCTACTTGCTTGGAATCAGACTTTAAAGGGCTCTGATGAAGTTTTTGTTATGGAAATTAAATTTTATTATATATATATATATATATATATATATATATATATATATATATATATATATATATATATATACACATATTCATTTTTATGTAATTTTGAATAATTTATTGAAATTTTTCTTTTATCTTTTTGGAATTGACTTATACACGAGCTTAGGATTTTTTCTAATTTTTTTCTCTGAAAGTAAGGGGGTCAACTTATATGCGATATGAGAATATATACGGTAGCTTGTAATTTATATGAAAGATACACTGGGATGGGACATTCAAATGGTTGAATTTATAGTACATATATGAATATGTTTTGAAAGCAGTGCCCTCTGAACATTTGTATAGAGTAAAAATGGACGGTTCAAAGTGGATATTTTAATCAGTGAATAGCCTGAACTCTTTCATTATTCCTAGTAACTAATCATGCCATGTCACTTCTGTAGCCCATACAACAAACACCTTACAGGCTTTGAGTACAGAAGGATTACTGAAATGAGGGAAGGTGATTGTTATTGACAATTGAGATTTATTGTGTATGCAATAAATATATAGGCAAATTTTCAGCATCTTTCCAATATATACAGAACAAATAGAAAATCACAAAGTAGATTTTGTGTGTCAAAAATTATGTTTACCAATATTACCAAAATTGTATTATCTTGTTTGCTTTTACGATAAACATAGTATTCATAGTTATTTTTTAATTTGACTTCAATTTATTCTTATTTCTTTTCATTTTCTCAATTTTCATTTCGTTTCACTTCTCTATTCAATGAATCTTTACTGTTTCAGCGATAGTTTTCATGTAATTATTAGTTACTAAAAGAGATTTATCAAGTTAAACTAAGTATTTTAATTATTTTTAATCTAACTCAATTATACTAACCACCTCATGTTTATACTATATAATATAATTCCTATTCAAACTTAACAAAGCAGTAAGAAAAGTATGTTTACCTGGTCTCCAAATGCACTTCACAGATTTAGCAACACCACAATATAATGCTTCAGTCCATTTTCCAAACAGATTATGTACAACTTTTCCATCGCGTGAGGTAACAGATCCAAATACTTCGTGCCTTTTATTAGACCAATAGCTAGCCTGAAATAGGAAATAAAGATTATACTACTAAATAATACAATTTACAAAGCATTTTAAAATACACCTTTCAATTTCATATTGCTCTGAATATGTAGAAATAACTATTTTTTATTATTGCTACATCTACTATACTGGGTGTATAAAAAAAAGTGAGCAGCAGTGGAAGATTTTTTAAAAAGTTGGTTGTAGTCATATAGCTCCAATTACAAAAATGTTTTAAATAAGGTAAGAAATTATGCAATAATAATTTAAATAATGTGTAACATTTTTGCAAAAAAAATTATATTTTCATTAGGCCTTTTTCAGCCCCAAAAAGTTAAATTACAAAAATGTTGTCTATACTTCATTTAGTGAACTAAAAAATGTGGATCTCAAAAGTGCAAATGAGTTGAAAAAAATGTCAAACTTCCTGACTTATGCATCTGTGTCATGGCTTTATGATACACTTGTAATCACCACAATTCATGAATCCAGAGGATATTCATAAATTGAATTACTTGACTGAAATAATTTAGTAGGTTTTAAAATGATTTGTTTTCAGCTGTTTGTTTTTCATACTATAAGGACAGACAGATCAATCTGGTTAAAAGTTATTTTAACCTTTAAATAAAGTAAAAACTGATAATTATGATTTTTATGGTCGGTCAGATGTTTTTCTAACAAAATATATGGAAAAATAAGCATGTTCCTTAATTTTTTTAAATCAGTTGGTGATCAGTGGCATTCAAAACTAGGAGATCAGTTGCAGTTGCTGTAATCATAATCATCTCACAGACTTCGGCAATTACTGAACCACACAATAATTTAAACTGTTTGTAATTTGTCTTTTTATATAGCAGAGTTACTTGGATGCTTAAATACAAACTGTGAATCAAAGAAATAGTAATGTAATAGTTTTACTGACATATATTTGCATAAAATAAATTTGAATAAGTAGTAAAATTTTAGTAATTTTTTGTAACTGAAAATGATTTGCAGATATCCCCTTATTCCCTAATGAAAAATTTAATCAATGATAACTATGTCAGACTGGATCGTATTACAACCAAACTTTTATCAGTTTTACTAAATATGGTATGGGTAACAATTTTGTAATTTGATTTTTTCATTAGAGGAGGCTGCATAAAATGTTTTTTTTTTAATTTTTTACAAAAATACAGCACATCATTTTTAAATTACTACTTAACTTCTTCCTATATTTAAAGCATTTTTGGAATTGAAACCATTTGTCTACAACCAAATGTTAAAAAAACTCCAGATATTCACTCTTTTCCCCCATAAAATAAATTTGAATAAGTAGAAACATTTTAGTAATTATTTGCAATTGAAATTGATCTATGAATGGTCCCTTATTTCCCAATGAAAATTTTAATCAATGAAAACTATGTCAAACTGGATATCGTATTATCAAGAAAATACCAATATATCAGTGAAACCGATAATAGTTATTGAATATCGGAACACCCCTACTCATACTCAATAAATTGATCAGTTTTATTATTCCTAATTTTCTGTTTTTAGACTTAATAGTGTAACTATTCCATTTTCAAATACAACAATAGCTGTCTTTTATTCATTGCCACAGAAAATTTTATATTCATTCAAATTACACCAAATTTTTTTATTTCATCTCCATTGTAAATTTCAAATTAATATTTTCTGTTCTCTAACTCGAGTTCTTCCTGTAGCTGTGCATAACAATTATATTGAACTAAATTAACTTGTGCAGCTTACATATGTTATTTTGGATACTGTAATCGCTACTGGTTTAACCAATCATCCATTTTGTCAACAGTATCTATACATTCAATTCTCCATGAAACAGGTTGTTTATAAATTAACTTTGTATTTGTGATCAATTTTCTAAATTTGTTTAGAATGTTAGATTTTCAAACTTATGCAAAATGATTATATTTTATGCATTTTCTACATTACTTTTAAAGAGCTGGAAGCTTCACAAACTTATTCATTTTACCATATTCTGACCTAATCTATTTTAACTTTCGTTTTTCTTTAAACTTGGCATTACAACCCTGGTTTTTCTACTCAGTTTTTACTGTTTTCAACATGAATAGAAGTTTTCATTTTTCTCATTTGCTTCATGACTTCAATAACCTCATAAAATTATATAGCTTAGCTCAAATTAAAGTCCTTCACTTTAGAAGTTTCTCCTATATAATTTGTAATCTAATACACCTACAAGAATGTAGTCCTAAATTAGCAAATATTTTAATGCTGAAAAATTAAATGATCATTCTTTTAGTTTCAAACTAAACAAAAATTCATTAATGCTTTCACCTTGGATTTGCAATCTACTTTAAATATGTGCCTTTTCTATGTTTCATTCTTCAGAGTATTCCTTGTCAGCAAAGTTTCAGTTGCATCTATAAACAGTTGAAACTTCTGTCTAAACCACTTGAAGTTTTCTTCAATGTTGCCCCTCAACTTGAATAATGATGGTGACCTTAATTACTAGACTTTTGTAGCTACATGTCAGCTATGCATTGGAGTTTGTGAAACTTTTGTAGTTGCATGTCAGCAATGCATTGGGGTTTTATAACTCATAATAATAATCTCCCAAATTATATAATCAATATTAACACAACATAATCAGTTAATGACCAACCATTACTGAACACACCACACCATATATATATATATATATATACAAAGATGGAAAATCCTCACTTCAGTGTCATCATCCATTAGCATATCGATATAATAGTTAATCTCCCATAAAAATCTCACCTCCATAGCTCTGGTCTTTCTTGGTGTTGCAAATTCTGTAAACAGCAGTGCATTTGATATTTCACATTATGATTCATCAGGTTATTCTAGGAGAGCTAAAGTAAAAAAATTCTGATGTAAGCAATTTTGCGTTTACATGTTCTGCGATTAATTTACTTCTTTAGCAGTTGTATTTTACTTCTTTAACTTCTTTTATTCACTTATAAAATCATTTTCCTGCATGTGTATGATTCATAAATCAATACAAGAATTTAAATCATTTTTAATAAAGCAGCGTAAAAACACCAAAGGTATTAAACAGATTTGTAAACCAAATAAGCTTCCTTCATTAGCATAAGAAAATCAGAGAAGTTTCATCAGCAAACATATAAAACCATCTGTACAGAGACAAATGTGTATCTTTGCTCTGTTTTCTTATCCTGAAGAAAGAAGATTATTTTGTTTTGAAATTGGCTGATATTATTCAACAATATTTCGTTGTTCAATAAATATCTCATAAATTGAAATTCAGCAATTTTGTTGTCAAAATCATGCAATAAATACTATTATCAAGTAGTTAAATGTATCTAAATTGAACTCATTTATATGCATGGACAACAATGACTTTGTATGCATTAACTTATATCACTGCCATACTAAATAATGTAACATTGAAACAGTATGTGTTAGCTGCATGGAAATACATCAATCGATTTTTTCTGCAAAATTTTATATCAAAAGTTCACCTTTGCTATATTTTGTAAATTTTACATTTAATAATATTTTTTAGCAAAATTATTCAGAAACCAAGTAATATATTTTGTCAATTTTTGACCATTTCTTCTTCTTCAGGGATGTTTCTTAAAAATGCATCAGCTGGGCAGACCTCATTGAAAACCTCTAGAGAAAATATTTATTTAATTTTTTAGGCCAGGCACTTGCACTGGTGTTCCACAGAAGGTGGATCATATTATATTTTTGAACCACCCAATTTAGACTAAAACTCAGTAGAGATGGCAACCACAAGGACCACACCATTATTTTGCAAACTCATCATTTCTCAAATGAACTTTCAAACCTACAGATTTATTGTGGCTCATACTTTGTGTATACAAGGGGATAGTTTGGGGGAAACATCTAGTGTGGCATCAATTTTCTAGATTCATGAAACTTTTAAGTTCTCTTTTATTACATAAAAAAAATAGTAACTTATGTTTGAAGGTTTCATCATCAGTCATCAGAAGTGCAATTATGGTTAAATTAGAAGTTATAAACTATGGGCTATAATAAGTAAAGTTTTAGTTAACAGAAATTTATAGATAATTAGAAAAAGGGTAATCTAGCCCAGTGTTTAAAATTTTAAAACGCAAATAGCGCATCTCCTCAATTAAAACCACACTTTTGTTGTAATGTTTTTATCAGTGCTTACCATGTAATAACTTTTTTTAAGTAAACTTTCATTTGAAGTTCTTTCCGCAGATTATGCACTGAAGTACTGAGCATTGATTATAATTTCAATTTTATAAGTGTTAAAAATACTTTATAAAAATTATGCAAATCCTGTCTGTTTGAAAATCTATGATAAATCCATCATTTCAATATTATTTTGTTGTTTGACATGTTTTAAATTAAGATATTAATGTATTTTAGGAAAAGATAATTTCCTATATCCTTTTGGAGAATATCACATACAGACTGTAACTTGCATGATTTCTCTTAATTCCATTTTTTTCTTTTCCCACATGGTATAATGTATTTGATCCTTCTTTTCCCCTGGAAGATTGCCATCTTCCAGTGGAAGAAAAGTTCGCTTCAGGAGGAAAAGTCATGGCTGAGTGAGGAGACTGTGACATTATAGATCTATCGTGACGAGCCTCAGTCAATCAGTGAGAGCACCCATGTCCATGGCATATAAAAATGTGCACATCAGCAATGAAAATCATCTTCATGCTTTTGCACAGACTTCTTCACTCACCTTTTCTACAGGTTGTTCAGACAATGCTATGTTTCTGGGAGGTCTTTGGTAAAGCATTTTTCACCATATGGACTCTTTGTACTTGTGGATCCAGCTAATGGCCTCCAACTATACGGGTTTGTCAATACCCAGTGATCAGTTGTGCCTTTTCCTAGCATTCCAGGCCAATAGCAAAACTTCTATTTTTCGGATAATTCTTATCTCCAAGACATGTCTCACCACGAGATGGCAAACAAAAGTATGACCTCTACAAGATAAGTAAATGCATTCACACCTATTACATCAACAGTGTGGTGCCAGTAAGGGCATTTAATTATTATCTCTTTAACAATGAACTCTTTTCCATAAAATATTTTTCTTTTGACTACAGCGATATTACCCTGTTGCTGGGGAAGAACTTTTGATTTCTTTACAAATGTTTAAGTCCATGCGTTGCCCTCCCACTTAGTGGGAAGTCATCTGTATTTAAAAATGTTAGTACCACTTATAAATAATGATGTATACTCAAATATGGATAGAGTTCTTTCATTACATTTTCATATGTGAAGGAAAATATTCCCACTAAAATCGAATACTGGATCACAGTGTGCAATCCTCCCACCATAACAACTCAGTTATCCCAGCCCATATTTATTTAATACATTTTAGAGGAGTTTAATTGCAAGGAATATTGAGTTAAATATGGAATTTCTAAAAAAAAAATTTTAATTTAAAAAGAATATTTGTAGTAAATATACTATTCAAAACAATTAATATAATCATCAAATTAAAGTAATATATTGTTCTAAATAAGTATAAATTGTCAATTTGCATAGTTATAATATATATTCATTTTAAAAATAAAGACAAATCAAATATATAATACATTATTTACTTTCACAAATGTTAATTTGCACATAGCATCTCCATTTTCTTCTGTAATTAGCATTTCACCATACTGATCTGCCCATCGTTGTCCACTGAATAAATTATGAACACAAGTTGTCACTTTGTTCCATTGGTAATGATCATTGGTTCTAAATATCAGAATAAAAATTAAATATGTGTTATAACTTTATTCTGATTATTATTTAATTTCTATATTTATTTAATTTATTAATTTAGACATATCTTATTCCTAATTAAGTATACTTTTATACATTTAGTTTCAATTAATAAGTTTACTACATTAATATGATTTTATGATCAATAAAGGTTGTTATTATTTATTCATTTCCTTTGGCTTGTGTTCATTAAACTGTTATTTAATTTCCGAAATATTTATACTCTTAAGTTTTACAATTCACTTACCTTGGCTCACCTACATTTAAAAGAAAGAATAGAAATAAATACAACCAGGTAAGTGCCTAATGAAAATTTTATTTAAACCAACAGAAATTTAATTACTTTTAAAATTGTAACATATAATCAGTATACAATTCTTCTCCAAGAGCTAAACATTAAACATTTTCTAAAAATTATCATATTTGTACCATTACCAGATATAATCTACTCAAGTCTATTGACTTGAGCTTGGTAGTGCTCAGCTGTCCACTAAGATAAATTATTTTTAAACATAAAATAAACATGTAAATATTTTTAGATGAATCATACATCAATAAAAGAGATAATAGATAAATTAAAGATCAAACTTCACACAGCAAAAATATTATAAAATCCACAAATTCAAATGCATCTTGTTGTTTTAACCTGCCTTTTTTCGCAAAATAGCCCGCAAAAATCATCAAAATCTAAAATAAAAGACTACATATAATCAAATACATCAATTAAATGCTTGTTTTATATGTAATCTTTGACAATGAAAAGAATAGGACCAACCCCATTACATTAGGAATTTTTGATATATCTGACCCCTAATATGAAATTATACAATAACATTTACAACACATAAAACAAATATGAACCTTACAAAAGTTGACCTTATAAAGATTATCACTAAAGAAAATATAGAAAAAAGTATATTGATATGTTCTAAATTACTCAATATTTCTCTTAATAATCAAGAGAACAACCTTTTTATTCAATTACTTGAATAAGCCGAGAGGTCATCGATACTGAAAGTTCTTTTAAAGTGTCTATGGAAATGTTCTTCTAAGATTGTTTGATGGCTAACACAAGATCCTGTTTATACTGATATTGTGTGCCATTTTTATAAATTTCTCGGGCTAGAAGACCCCATAAATTTTCTATTGGATTGAAATCAGAGCTCCTCACCTGCCAATCAAGTATATTTACTGAATCAGCTTCAAACCAGAGTTTTGCACTCTTAGAAAAGTGTATGGAAGTGTTATCCTGTTGGAAAATATAGTCTCTTGAAGTTATTAGTGGGGCCTCAGATAACAAATGTTCGCCTAACATATCAACATATTTGTCAGAGTTCATTTTGTAGTTGATAAAGACTATAGGCGTGGTTCCGTATGCTGCAAAAGCACCCCAAATCATTACTGTACCCCCACCATATTGATGTTTAGAAAAAACTTCTTTGGTTTTACGCAGATTATACCAAAAATAGCGAAAACCATTTGGCCCATCAAGATTGATTTTCTTTTCTTCCGAAATGATTACATCAATCCATTTTGGACTGAGAGAAATGTATTTTTTTGAAAATTCCTGTCTTCGTTCCTTTTTAAGAGGCGGGCATGTCATTAACTTTCCATACCAAATATTTGGATGTTTATTCAAAACATTTTGAACTGTTTGTGTGGAACATTTATGTGTAAGTCCAAATTTCTTCTAACTTCATTTGCAGTTTCTTTTTTCTCGCAAGCTCTTTTTACAACCATTCTTTTCTGTCGATGCATTAGAATTTCTGGTCTTCCAGTTCATTTTTTCATTCCATACATTTCAGGTTCTTTTAGAAAATTATAAACTACAGTTTTATATCCTTTAATTTTTTTCGAAATTTCATGCCCACTTAATCCACATTCTTTAAAAGCAAGAATTTCCCCCTTTTCAAGGTTAGACAGATGAGTTCTTTTTGGCATCATACAAAAATCGTGAAGAAATGAGGCAGGTGTGAATTTTGTTTAGAAACCAAGTCTTTATATTTGAAATGGTCATTTTCTGCTTTCAAATATGCAAATCTTACTATAATTTTAGATGAAAAAACAGTTGTCCTTATACTTTTTTCTAAGATCATATAGGCTTAAAATTTATAAAGTAAATTTATTCATATTTATTTCTGGAAAATTTAGCTAATTTACATGAAAAAGAACTTAATTTTATCAATATTTTTACTTAAGAAATTTGCATACATTTCCGTCTAAAAGATTCAGCGAGTTTTTGCTTGTCCTTATACTTTTTTCGCACACTATATTAGTGCAATAATTAGATCTACCGTATATACTCACGTATAAGTCAAGAAATTTGTGACAAAAAAAAAACTTATACACGGAGCCTTAAAAAAAAAATCGTAAGTCGAAAAGTTCTTTTTTCCCATGAAACAATCCCTCTTAGAACAATGCGGTAATAATTATGTAATCGAGCATTCTGAATTTCTCTACACTTCAAAATTCTCCTGTGAGTCATGTGATGCCACAGTTGCTGCAGAACTACGCAGTTTCTGCTTGACCAGTAAATGCTGTAATGCGCATGTCTGTGGGTCAATATTTAAGACGATGCAATTGCCACAACTTCTGCTTTCCTTTACATCAAGTTTCATCTCGCCAACTGCAGACTCGTTGGTTATCATGAGTCTCATCAGCTCAACTCTAACATGCATGTATTAAATTAGATGAGTTACACTATGGCAGTTTGAGCCTAGTACATAATGTTATTTTGCACGTCTACTTCTTTGTTATGTTAAAGTTTCTTGTTAAGTTATTATTAAGTTTTTAAACTTGTAGTTCTTCTTGTACAAGCGGGCCATGTTAAGCAACACATGCAACCGATCTCAGCATCTTGAGTAGTTGGAGGCGACGATCCCCTTGCCACGTATTGAAGTTGGCATGTCAGCTCCACAAAATTGACATACCATTCTGGTAAGGGGTGATGATCTTTTAAATCAGATCCTTCTTCATAAGCTCTATTTACTTAATAAGGGTAATACTCCTACCTTCGTGACAGTAAAACGTCGCGAGGTTATTGACATTAGCCTGTGTAATAGTTCTGCTTATGATTCGGTAATTAATTGGAAGGTTTTAGACGATATATCCTTGTCTGACCATCAATTAATTTCTTTTTCTGTTAAAGGTCCTGTAAAAGCTTTAGAGGACAAGGGTAGGAACCCTAGGAAAACTAATTGGGGTTCCTACAAAGAAGATCTTAGGGCCAATTTGGCCAATCACATTGGTGAGTATTCCTCTATTGAAAACGTGGATCTGGCTGTTGACTTTGTGCAACAGACCATCATCAGTACTTTTCATAGTAACTGCAGAACCACCATAGCTGACTCCCCAAGGATTGTTCCTTGGTGGTCTAGTGAGCTCAGCCGGTTGCGTGGGAAATGCAGGAAGCTCTTTAATAGAGCCAAGAAGAATGGTGATTGGCAGACTTATAAATCTGCCCTCACCTCCTATAATAAAGCAGTTAGGGATGCCAAGAGAAATTCTTAATTCTTGGAGAACATACTGCGAAGGTATTAATGATGCCCCTGCCGTTGCAAAACTTGTTAAGTTGATGGCTAGAGACAGAAATTGTAAACTTAACACTGTCAAGAAGTCCAATGGTGACTTTACTGTTACTGGTGAAGAGACCCTGAATGAGCTGTTCAGAGTTCACTTTCCGATTTCTCATCCTGTTGTACAGTGTGACAGTGGTATTGCTTGCTCCACGTCCTTGTCTGATGACAATAGCTGGTGTATTGCTAGGAGCATTGTTACTCTTGATAGGGTTAAATGGGCAATTAATTCCCATAAACCCTATAAAACTCCGGGAACTGATGGCATCATTCCTATTCTTCTCCAGGAGGGAATTGAGATGCTTGCTCCCGTTCTCTGCAATATCTACAGAGCCTGTATTGCCCTTGGTCATATACCAAATGCGTGGAGGCATACTAAGGTAATCTTCATTCCGAAAATTGGAAAGGATAATTATTATGAGGCCAAATCTTTCAGGCCTATCAGCCTTACGTCTTTTCTTTTAAAGACTATTGAAAAGCTTATTGATAGGTATTTAAGGGAAGTGATTCTGGCCTCTAAGCCCTTGTCTAGTTCTCAACATGCCTATCAACCGGGCAAATCTACGGATACTGCTCTATACAGTCTCTCCTTTATTTTAGAGAAAAATCTCAATGCCAAGGAAATCGCTCTTGCTACCTTTCTTGACATTGAAGGTGCCTTTGACAAAGTACCAATCGACACTATTCTTGTTGCTCTAAACAGAAAAGGTGTTGATACCAAGATATCTTATTGGATTAAGAACTTGTTATCTAACAGGTATATCTGTGCATCTTTACTTGGTGAAAGTATGACTGTGCATGCACTTTCGGGCTGTCCACAAGGAGGTGTGCTCTCACCAATTCTCTGGTGTCTTGTGGTGGACTCTCTTTTGGAAAGCATTAATATCTCTGGTGTCTCTTGCATTGGATATGCTGACGATGTTGTCATCATTGCCAGGGGCAAATTTGGCAACACTGTCTCTGACATGATGTCTACTGCTCTTAGGAGGGTTGAGACATGGTGTAAAAATGCTGGTCTTACGGTTAATCCGCAGAAGACTGCTTTAGTTGCGTTTACAAGGAAACGCATACTTAATCTTGGGAATATTTGCTTCTTTGGACAGAAGCTTATTTGCTCCAAGGAGGTTAAATTCTTGGGAATTTATTTTGACAAGGAGCTTAATTGGAAGAGGCACTTGGACTACTGCACAACTAAAGCCAGAAGAATCTTCTGGTCTTGTAGGAATGCTAATGGGAAAACCTGGGGCCTTAATCCCAGAGCTATCCATTGGATTTACTCGATGATAGTCTGTCCTATCATTTCATATGGGTCCATTGTTTGGTGGTCCAGAATTAGAAGTGAAACTGCTAAACTTGATTTAGTTAAGCTTCAAAGGATGGTGTGCATTGCAATCTCCGGATGCATGAAAACCACTCCTACTGCAACTCTTGAACTTCTACTTGGCTTGCATCCGCTCTATATGCGCATTGAAGCAGAAGCACTTATCTGCATGAACAGATTCAAATATCTGAAACACTGGAAAGATTACTCAAGGCATCTATCTTGGGGTAAACTTAACAGTAATGTTGCTAGGCATCCTTATTTCTGTATGCCACCTGATGGCATACACGTCAAATTTACGTTTGATAAGCCTTATGAAATTCTTGTCCCCTCACGGGATGATTGGAAGAGGACTCCAACCTACAATAAACACAATTGTTTTGTATGGTACACAGACGGCTCGAAGATTGGCACTAGTACTGGTGCTGGTGTCTGTTGCCCTGATGATGGCACTGAACTATCTTATCCGCTTGGTAATTTTGCTACTGTCTTTCAGGCTGAAGTATTTGCCATTCTTATGTGTTGTAGAATTTGCTATGACAAAAAGTATGAGAATAGCCAGATTTTCATTTGTTCTGACAGCCAGGCTGCTCTTATGGCTCTAGGGAAGTTCACTGTGACGTCTTCCCTTGTCTGGGAATGCTATAATGCTCTCTGTACAATTGCTAGTAATAATAGTGTCATTCTGTACTGGGTGCCTGGTCATTCGGGCATTCCTGGCAACGAATTGGCTGACGAACTTGCTAGGAAAGGCTCTAGTACTCCTTTTGTGGGTCCTGAGCCGGCCTTGGGTATTCCCAATGACCTTGTCAGAAGAATTGTCTATGACATCTTCAGAAAGCTTCAGTGTGAGAACTGGCGTGACACTAAGGGTCAAAGGCAAGCGAAAATCCTCAACTGTAATTGCCCTAGTACTCGTCAAAAGGAACTTTTCAGGCTCAGTAGAACTGGCATCAGGAGAGCTGTTGGACTCCTTACTGGACACTGCACTCTCAAGAGACATCTTAATATTATGGGTGTCTCCAAGGATTCGCTTTGCAGAGGCTGCAATTACAGCGAAGAAACTGCAGCTCACATTCTATGTGATTGTGAGGCCTACTCTGCTCACAGATTCGAACACATTGGTCGTCATGTGATTGAACCTTGGGAGCTGAACGACATTCCTGTCAAGTGCCTGCTTATTTTCGCATCGACTACTGGTCTCTTTTCTTAGGGATCTTCATCTTCTTTTTGGGGTAGTACAATAGACCTCTGGTCGATGTGCTAGGCTCTTCTGGAGCCACCCACCTTCATATCATTCATTCATTCATACCATTCTGGTACACCATTTGGTGACCCAGATGTGATTTGATGCGGTTCATGCAGAGGATTTGAACTTTCATCTGTATGGAGGAACTGTACCTGTGTTGCAAGCTGAAATGCAGTTGAACAAGCTCTACGTGGATCTGGATATATATATTTTTATAACAAGAATCTGCGAAAAGAGATTCAGGTAGGTGAAAGTTTGAGATGCTTCTCTTGACCTGTTATATATGCAAAATTTTTGTACATATTACATGCTTTTGGATATGTAGAGTAGATTTCTAGGTATGGGATACATAGGTTCAATGTACATTTCAAGAAGTATAGTTTGAATGTGTATATATTGAGCATTTGTCAGTTTAGAAACTGTATATATTGAAACTTAAATTTCAATTTTTTAAAGATGGCATAGTTAGTGCATCTTACCATAAATGATATTTTTTTAAGGAAATCATTTTTTATCCCAGTTTGTGGCTGTATAGAAGTAATTTTTTACATGTTAGATATATGTATGGTTATTGCAGAATGTTTCTTACAATTGTTTGTCATTTACATGTTTGCGAGTTAGGTTACACTCTGTTATTGTCAAAAATGTATACAGTACAGGATCTATTATCCAGAATGCTTGGGACATCAGGCATTCTGGATAAGGGGTCTTTCCGTAATTCGGAACACTTTTTCTAAAACTTACTGGAATGGTCTCAAATGTCGTTATAGAAAATTATAATTCATTTTAAGAACATAAATGTATTAAAAAAGCTTTTTTACAATCTATATGAAAAATATACTTGGTTAACTAAAATACAAACAGTTGAAGTGAGAAAAATAGATTTCAACGCATTATTTTATAATACACAGTACAACCTCAAAAATCCGGACATCCAAAATCCGGAAATCCACCCAAAATCGGCAAAGTCCAGACGAGTCCGGATTTTCGAGGTTGTACTACTAATAATGCTAATTAAGGCAAAAAATCAATTGGCGGGATTTAAAACAAAAAACCGCTATTTGGCGCAATTTTTGACAAATAATTGAGTGTTTGTGCAGAATTTGGCATTATTTTGCCGCATTCCGGTTTTGGGAGAGTCCGGATATTAGAACACTGGATAAGAGGTCGCGTACTGTACTATACAGGTTGTAAAATTCTGGTTTTAGTGATATAGAAATAATTTTCGAATCGTGTTGAATTTCTTGTATATATACTTCAGAAAACGAGTTTGTGCCATATTGGTAAACATGCCGAGAAATAGCATAATAGAGGAAAAAATCCAGTTTCAGCTTAAAACGCAATCGAAACAGTTAGATCTGTGTAGGGTAGCTTTTAAGGCACCTAGTTTTTTGGAAACAGATCCTGCCTTATGGCTTGCTCAAATAGAATCGCAATTTATAGTAGTGGGAATTTCCGTTAATTTGACAAAATTTCATTCGGTTGTGATGCCACTTGTTACAGGGATATTGAAATGTGATTACGATATCATTTTAAACCCCCCAGCTGAGGAAGCTTATCGTATTTTGAAAGCACTGATTTTGGCATTTTATGAGCAAACAGAGGACTCGAAGTTATGGTTATTTCTAAATGACTTGTATTTAGGAGATCAACGCCATCGCAGTTACTTTGCAAAATGGAAAGCTTAAGCATAGCGCCTGTGCAAGCAGTAAATAAAGTTTTGATGCCTGATAGGTACCCGCTTCCATACATACATGGTTTTGTGATGGGATTAGGGAGTAAAAAGGTTTTTCGAAAGTTGACTTTGTCGCATATTGGCAAATTCCAGTTGAATTCAGCAAAAGCTTTGCTAATCACAAAACAATATGAACACAAAATATTATATTTTAATAACATTAATTTTTATATTTTATTAGAATTGCATGTTTTATTATGGCTAACTATTGACAGTTGTTAATTAAAAAAAAATTATTTTATCAAGAAATATGTTATTTAATAAATAGATTTGTAAGCCATATATTTGTGTGTGTGTGTGTGTGTGGAAAGAATCCACCACATATAGTGTCCTGATTTAAAATAAAGTTTAAATAAAGATCAGATTTCCTTAAAAGATTCTCCACAAAAGCACTCACTGTTAAAAACACTGTTATTAAGTATGTCTATCAAATACACTCATGTCCAAAAGTTAAGCAACAAACGGAAAAATTAGCATATTCGGTGAAAAAAATAACATGTAATCACAAAATTTGTATATATGACAGGTACACACACACATGGAAACTAGCTAGCAGAAAAAATTTTGCATACCAACATTCTTTAACAAGGAAAAGTTTTAGGTACAAAAGCAGCCTGTTTTGTGCAAAGCCTGTATCTCCACATTACGGATTCCAGAAAGAAAATTGAAATAGCCAAATTTTGAAAAATAAGCAGATAACATCATCATGCCAGACGATGAGAGGTAATAGGCTATTTCAAAGGGGGACAGCAACAATTGGAGGTAGCCCGAGCCTGAAATGTCAATCGTTCCATCATTTGCCACCTGTGGAACTAGTATGAAAGTGAAGGAACAGTGTCGTGAAGACCAGTAAGTAGATGTCCAAGGGTCACAACTGCTCACAATGGCCGCTTTCTGTGTCTGCAAACAAGAAGTCACTGCACATTAGCTTGCTTCCAACCTTGCAGCTTTAGCAGTATCTCAGCAAACTGTTTACAGACAGCTACATGGAGGTCAGCAGGTCAGATGCATGCAAGATGATCAGTGGCTTGCATTGTACAGATACCCTTGCACTGAGGATTAAACTGAGTTTGAGATCACCTCAACTGGACTCCACAATGGTATGGTACTGTGCCCTTCATGGATGAGTCACAGTTTAGTGTACAGAGTGATTCCCAACAGTTATTGGTCTGGAGAACACCTGGAACTCTATCATGCCAGTAACATCTGTGAAATGCATGCATACCGAGGCAAAGGTTTGATGGTTTGGGCAGGGATTGCTGTCGGCACCCACACTGATCTCCTGATCTCCACATCTTCTCTCATGGTGCTATGATAGAGACAACATTCTTGCTCAATATGTTTGTCCAATTCTTGTGCCCATGAGATCTGATGCCAATTTTATGGATGACAAAGTGGAAGTTCAAAGGGCTTACAATGTTGGCCAGTACTTAAAATTGGAAACACTGCTTTATATAAAATGTCCATCGAGATCACCCGGCTTGAATCCCATTCAGCATGTATGGGACATGCTCAATGCTCTCTCCATGACCATTCCTGGATCCTTTACAAGCTAAGAACATATCTGCTCCGTGCATGGGAACAGATACCTCAAACTGCCATAGATGATCTTATTCTTGGCATAAATGAACGCTGTCAGGCATGTGTTTCCAGCAGAGTTTATCACATTCTGTATTGACAGACCTCCACCAAAGAACTGTTTTCACTGCGTCAAATCCTATGTTTTAGTTTATCTCTATTGTTTAATTATATACTGATAATTTTCCTTGCATTTCACCATGCTAGTGTCTTTTGTTATACCCTATGATCTGTGAAAGTTTCAATGAATTTTAATAAATAGTTTTCTTTTTATCCACTTTTTCCCCTTTGTTGTCTGACTTTTAGATATGAGTGTAACTCCCAAACAAAACTTCGATAACCATCGGCACACTTCAATGAGACAGTTTCACTTCAGGGTTCCCACAAAATGAATGAAATTAAATTCCCTGAGTTTTCCAGGTTTTCCAGGTACGATTTAAAAATTTTCCAGGTTTTAATCTCAAA
Source organism: Amaurobius ferox (assembly GCA_951213105.1). Lineage (NCBI taxonomy): Eukaryota > Metazoa > Arthropoda > Arachnida > Araneae > Amaurobiidae > Amaurobius > Amaurobius ferox. The sequence goes on from OX578133.1 coordinate 20,579,232, forward strand.
GCTTATCTTGGTCCTGAATAAGTAAAAAATAGCAATAATCGAAAAGAGTTATTAGAGTATGTAATTTGATCCTGTCACAGCATTTGGAATTATGAGATATGTGTGGCTCAAAATTTTAAAATGTAATAAAATTAAGATAAATAAAATAAAAATGTTCCATAAGTATAAAAATATTTAAAATGTTATTTCCAATCAATTAAATAAAATACATGAAAACAATTGCATTAAAGAATGAGCAACATTTATTTGAACCAATTACAATTATTTTACTAAGCACAATGTTCAGATTTTAGCTTTTATTTTATTATAAACTTGATGTATTAAATGGATATATAACAAAGACCAGTGTAATTTCTCAAATAGTTTCCTGTCATGATTCAAGCTCTTTCAATTGTTGTGCAATGGCCTTTGCTTCTTCTCGCATCTTTTGTTGCTTTGCTTGCAAAATACATATCTCATTTGCTTTGCGCTTTCTTTCTTCTCTTTCATTAGCTTTAGAGTCAATTTTCTTTTTTTCTTATCGTCTCCAATGCTTCTTCATATCTACTACGTGCTCCTCTCACACTTTGGATCATATCTTTATTGACATCTACATTAGACACTCCTCCTGCTACTTTCACTGCATCATAAACTTGACGAATGGCCACAAGCGATTGTTCTTTAAGATTTTCAACTAAAACTTGTTTGTTTATGGAAAATCCACTTTCCACATAGGCATTTGCATGAGATAAAATCAAAATCATCCTAATTACATTCCACAGCTCAAAGAATTCATCTCTATTCTTAAGGATACCCGTAAAGAAAGAATCCAGTTCATCATTTTTGACTGAGAAGTTTAAAAATTTCTCTTTCAATTCCTTTTCACTGCTTACTTGATGTAATAAAGTCTAGTATTGTCGAACTACCTTATCTTCAGTTACACCTTTTATTCTTTTCTTTTTGAGAAGTTCCTGCACAAGATTTTCCATGCGCTGAGAGCAACGTGCGGGATACTGAACAATTTGCTTCGGAATTAAACAGCTGGATGCCCGGACGATAGCAAACTTTAGTGGACTACGTTCCATTAACTTTTCTGTTGTTGACTGCAAAAAAGCTCTGCAACTTTTAAAAAAAATAAGTTTGTCTATTTCTGAAACACCACAGGTTTTCAATACAGCCATGGCACTAACTCCGATGTCAATTTTGGTTAATGTAGTTAAGTTGTCATCTTTCCTAATATCAATTTGAATCAATTTGAATCTGCTTTTAACATTATCCAGTATGTCCTTCTTGATAAATCTTCATTACCTCTCTAATGATCTCTTCAAGTGAATCATGAAGAAATGGAAACATGGCCTTTGGGGTTTGATACATTTTTAAAAAAGGTTCAAAGGAGCTAGCAAGATTCATGAAGAAGTTGAGCTTTGCAAGTATAAGAGGGTCACGAAGCCCTACCATGATATTTGACAAAGAACGTGATGACTGGAAACGTTTACTTTGGTGAAAAAAAATTTTTAAATCAGAGAAGGTGTCTATAACTCTTTCGGCGACCGATACATTTTGGAGCCAACGAGATGCATAAAACTTCTGAGGTAGATCATCTTACCAGTAATCCTAACATAATCTGCACGCCGAGCAGGAGTCTTTAAAAAAATAATACAGGCATCTAAGGAACTCATTTACATTCCATTCTGATTTCTTGTGGCCAAACTGAAAAGCACTATGAACGACATGAAGACCACAGCTTCCAACTGATAATAGCTCTGGATCTTCCTCGTCTGTTACCAAATCCATAGATAATTCACAAAAGAAAGCCTAATTTACATTCGGACCGTCCATTGACACTTGAATCATTTTTTGCAGAGGCAGAGAGGTCTCATGAGGCTTCTCATGCAAGTTTTAAACTGATTCTTCGATGATTAAACAATAACTACAGCAAGTTACTTAGTTAAATCCTAAATAAAAAAATAATAATGGAAAAATGGAAGTACTGGGAGTCTCTGTTTATTCTGGATAGATAATGAAATATCAATTCATAATTCAAATTGAAAAACATTTATTTAAAAAACTGTTCAAGCTTGAATAAACTTGTCTCACATAATAATAATTTTTAAAAATTCCCTGAGTTTTCCCTGAGATTTATATATTTCCAAATTCCCTGAGAATTCCAGGTTTTCCATGTTTTCCAGGTGCGTGGGAACCATGCACTTATTTCATCACTCACTACACACTACTAATATATATGTATACATATAAAGAAAACTTACTTTGGTAAATAAACATGAATTGTTCCTAAAGGCAAAATTTCCATCGATTTTCCCCAAAATTTTGTTTTTATTCGCATATCTGAAATGAAAAAAATAAATGTTTCCATTATATTATCAATGAATGAAAGAAATAACATGTATATTTTAGTAAGGCATTTTACAGTTAAAATTTTTCTGTGGCTATTGAAAATAATAAAATTATCATATTACTTGAGTGATGCAGTTGAAATGCAATTGATGTATTTTAACTCAATTAAAATTTTAAAAATTAATTATTGATGAATGAATGAAGAAAGTTGAAGTATTGAAGAAAAATGTTATAAATTTTGTTGTAATTTGGAGATGATTACAGGGAATAATTAAGGGTTTAATAGAGGTTTTTTGAAAGTTTGGCATCTGGTTGTTATTGAAAAAAATATTAAATATGATTTTGGTGTTTGGGGGTAAAACTTAAATTCTGGTCAAGAAAAAAAAACTGATTTCTCTAGACAACATTTTTACTGAAAATTTCTTCCAGCTACCGCATTTACTCTGTGATTTCACTTTAGTCTATTCTTGGTATTCCAGCTATATACTTTGTTATTAAAATTTTATATAAAAATATATTTTCTAGAAACAAAGAATAGCCTTCTTTTCTGGTTCAAATGTTCCTCCCTAATTTGACTTCAATAGCCTTATATCTGATGTTTTACCTTCAAACCATACTGTTTCTTTTTGAAATTGTTTTAATAATATTAATTTTATTTATAAAATCTATACAGACAGTTTCTAAAATTGATGCATATGTTGGTTTTGCTATTTTCATTTTTAAACATGATGTATTGGATGAGGTCTTCTGTTACAGACTTGATAGTTTTCAGGCTAAAATTACTGCCATTGCATATGCTATAAATTGGGCTGCTGAAAATAACCTAAACATCAATATTTATTCTGACAGCCTCTCCTCCATTTCTGTACTTCAATTTACCTCACATAAATTTAATTATAATAAAAATATTAAAAGTAAAATTATTAATTCTAAACATTTAATGTATATTTCTTGGGTCAAAGCGCATGCCGGTAATTTGGGAAATGAAACTGTTGACCATTATGTCAAAATTGCTGCTTCTGCAGGAGTGTTTGTCAAAATTCTTTTCTTGCACTCCTGGCAAAATTATTTTTGTAAAAATTCCTTAACTGATCTTTGGCAAAATTATCTAAAAAATATCTCCCCTTGTACTTATGATCCCTCCAGAATTCCAATTTTTCTTCAAATTGTTGATTCCAAACTACACATTTTTAATAAATTCTTAATATACTTTTTAACTGGCAATCTATAATATTCATCTGTATAATATTCTGTATCTATAATATTCATCTGTCTACTCATCTGTATTGTCTGTAGTGAAAAACCTAAACATCATACGGACATGAAATTTCATACACTCAGGACCTGGGACGATATGTCGAAGGCCCAGACCACACAGCCAACCCTAGGGCTTATGGCAGTTTAATGTGCTGGGACGATATGCGTCAGTGAGATTTCTTTTTAATTCGAATTAATTTTTTAGTTATTTTAAGTCAAAGAAACTTAACATACATGGCTGATTTGTACCATATCTTCTATGGAATGGAAGCTGGTGGCACCATCTGGTGCTACCATCTGAAATGTACATCGTCATTCATTCATAAACTTAAGTTTGCATTCGAATATTAGTGCATCCCAAAAATATAAATTGCAGTGGTAAAAAAATGTGCAGCCCTCCCTTCATATATATTTTAATCTGGGTAATTGATGTTTTTTCTATAAAAAATTTCATTTCGTATGATCAAAAGAAGTTGATTTAAAAAAATGAAATGTTTCAATACATTGTAAAATAGTTAGAGATTGAAAATAGTATAATCATACACTTTCCATCTTAACACTATTGGAAAAATTGAAAAATTCTATTTTAAACAAAATTTAAATAGAATTCATATGATTCCATTAAATGGATTAAAATATATATATACTTTTCGTGTCTCAATACATTGAAAATTGCTAGAGACCAAGAATATTATTATACACTTTCCATCTTAACACCATTGGAAAGATAAAGCAAATTCATTTTAAAATAAATTTGAAAGGAATCCATATGAATAATAGATGAAATTTTATCAATTTTTAAATCATATCATGTAATTCCTTTTCGTATGCTGATCTTGACTGATGCTGCTATCTGTTATATGATTTTGATAATGACATATAATTTTATCGATTGTTTAAAATTCTAACAGAGCCTATATAATGTATAAAATTGTTTAAAATTCTAGGAGGCTTTTATCATTTTAATATGCTGATATTTAATTCTATTATGGATACAAAATTCATTGCTCAAACATGGCATTCAATTTAGAATTCCAATGAATTTATTTGTCGAATACTGATCATTTATTTAATGTTAAAACTTGGCATTAGATTAAAGGTATTATGATTATTAATTAATGTTTTCAATCCATCTCAAATACAGGGTGTTCCATAAATTCTGAATTAGTTTAAAAATTCCTAAAAATTGAAGGAATTGGTTTATTTGAATGCGGTTTGCGACAAAGTTAGTCTCATGAAAGGGGACTTCTTTGGTAGAGGAAAAAAAATTTCAAAATTTTGTCAATAGAGGGCGCTGCACGCAAGCAATTACAGAATTCCGTGGGAAAACTACGTTTATTTGCATGCAGGCACAAATGTTTACAAGCACATCACAGCACTAGAGTACTTGTTCTATGTGTCAGCCATCACCACAAATGATAGTTTGCAAGCGAGTGGCAACACCGTTAACTGCAGCATGTAGCATATCCGAGTGGATGCAGGAGATTTCGTGGTGAATGGCATCCTTTAACTGCACTAAAGAAGATGAGCTGTTGTGGTACACTCGGGACTTAACGTAACCCCAGAGCCAAAAATCTAGGGGTGTTAAGTCCGGTGAGCAAGGGGGCCATTCAATTGTACAGTGACGGCTGATTAATAGTTCTTCAGTAAAGGTTCTGCTCAGGAACTTCTTCACTTTGTTTGCGATATGAGGAGGTGCCCCGTCTTGCATGAATGTCACTGTGTCAAGGACATCATGTTCTAATAAGCACGGTATCACTTTCTCCGTTAGTATTTGCAAGTAGTGTTCCATTAATTGAGCATATCTGCCAGCCTGCTTTTGCACAGGGCTGTTCAAAGAAAAATGGGCCCACAATATTGGACGCAGTGAATCCACACCAAACAGTAACACGTGGAGAATGTACGGGCTCCTCACTGTAGGCATGTGGGTTTTCCTTTGCCCAGATTCTACAGTTATGGATATTGACTGTTCCATGCAATGAAAAATGAGCCTCGTCTGTCCACAAGATATTGTGCAGCCATTGTGGATCTTCATCGATTTTCGACAAAGCCCAATTTGCAAATTGCACTCGCTTAGCTGTGTCATTTGGTAAGAGCTGGTGCAGTGATTTCAACTTGTAGGGGTACAATTTTAATACACCATGAAGGATGTGGAATACCGATGCCTTCAGTATATCACTTATTCTTGCCAGTTCTTGTGCGCTACTTGCTGCACTCGTAGACTGTTCCCTTAGAGTGTGCATTTGCGAAGCCACAGAAGAGGTACGGACCTCTAACAAACGTGGTCTACCACCGCAAGGGCTATTACATAAACTTCCCGTTTTTTCAAAATGTTGTGCCAGGGAAACCAGTCTGGCAGGAGCGATTGGACCAGGACCTTTCTTCAATCTCTTCTGTGTACGAAACCTTTGTAAAGTTTCAGCCGGCGATTCGTGGCTGAAGTAAAACAACTTAACTAATAGTGCTTTATCCACCAATGTCAACATCACAATGAAAGCCAGTAACAGGAAAATTCAAAAATGAGCTTTAAATCATACACCCAGCATCTTATAGGACTCTGATTTGCATATTTCCTGTGATTGCTTGAGTGCAGCGCCCTCTATTGACAAAATTTTGAACTAATTTTTTTTCTCTAACAAAAAAATCCCTCTTCATGAGACTAACTTTGTCGCAAACCACATTCAAATACACCAATTCCTTCAATTTTTAGGAATTTTTAAACTAATTCGGAATTTATGGAGCACCCTGTATATAAATTGTAGAAAAAATGTAGAGTGCAGCCCTTCCTTCATATATGTTTTACTCTGCGAGTAATTGAATCTTTGATAAAAAAATTCTATTGAATGGTGTTGTCATCTATTGCAAGATTGTGGGAATCCATACTATTAATAAACAACAAAAAATATATAAATAAAAAATGTATACTTTTCGTGTTTTGAAGGCACATAAGTACCCAATTTTAATCTTGCAATAAAAAATATTACACATTGCCCCAAACGATAAATTTTGTTTCTGTTGTCTGCATGTGCATAGCACCTACAAAGGAAATATGTTGAAGAGACGCAGTTCTGAATTTTACATACCACACATTATTAGAGAATGCAGTCCAATTCTTTATTATTAATTGATAAATGCTGAAACTTGGCATGTTTAAGAGACTGTGGTTCTATTTTTTATTATTATTAACTTGAAAATGTACCAGAATTGCCAGGGATATAAAATGAGCAGTCATGTAGCCATGCTTGCACCCATGAATGAATGACATGTAGTCAGGTCGCTCCAGGAGAGCCCAGCACATGGACCAGAGGTCTATTGTACTACCCCAAAAAATGAAGGTCCTTAAGAAAAGAGACCAGTAGCTGAGGCAAAAATAAGCAGGCACTTGACAGAAATGTCATACAACTCCCAGGGTTCAATCACATGTCAACCCATGTGTTCGAACCTATGGACAGAGAACACCTCACATTCAGAAAGAATGTGTGTGGCAGTTTCTTTGCTATAATTGCAGCCTCAGCATAGCGAATCCTTAGTGACACCCATAATATTTAGGTGTCTTTTAAGGGTGCAGTGCTCAGTAAGGAGCCCAACAGCCCTTCTGATGCCAGTTCTACTGAGCTTGAATATTCCTTCTGATGTATGCTAGAGCAATTGCAGCTAAGTATTTTTGCCTGCCTTTGGCCCTTAGTATTACACCAGTTCTTGCACTGAAGCTTTCTGAAGATATCATAGACAGTTCTTCTAGTTAGTTCATTGTGAATACCCAAAGCCGGCTCGGAACCAACAAAAGGAGTACTTGAGCCTTTTCTAGCCAATTCATCAGCCAACTCATTTCCTGGAATGCCTGAATGTCCAGGCACCCAGTAAAGTATGACTCTGTTGCTGCTAGCAACTTTACAACGTGCAGTATAGCACTCCCAGACAAGGGATGATGTCATAGTAGACTTTCCTATGGCCATAAGAGCAGCTTGACTATCAGAACAGATAAGTATTTGGTTGCTCCTGTGATTTCTGTCATAGGAAATTCTACAACACATAAGAATGGCAAAAACCTCAGCCTGAAAGACAGTAGCACAACTGCCGAAAGAGTAAGACTGTTTTGTACCATCATCCGGACAGCATATACCAGCACCAGTACTAGTGCCTAGCTTAGAGCCATCAGTATACCATACATTTCTGTTTATTGTAGGTAGGAGTCCTCTTCCAGTTATCGCGTGTAGGGACCTGAATTTCATAAGGCTTGTCAAACGTATATCTGACAAGAATACCATCCGATGGCATATGGAAATAGGGATGATTTATAGCGTTACTGTTTAGACCACTCCTAAGATAAATACTTTGAGTAATCCTTTGAGTGTTTCAGATATTTAAGTCTGTTCATGCAGATGAGAGCCTCAGCTTCAATGTGCATGTAGAGAGGGTGCAATCTAAGCAAAATTTCAAGAGTTGCAGTGGGAGTGGTTTTCATGCATGCAGAGATCGCAATACACACCATCATTTGAAGCCTAATTAAGTCTAATTTAGCGGTTTCACATCTAATTATAGACCGCCAAATAATGGAGCCATAGGTGATGTTGGGACAGATTACCATAGAGTAAATCCAATGGATAGCCTTGAGAGTCAAACCCCAGGTTTTCGCAATAGCATTCCTACAAGACCAGAAGATTCTTCTAGCTTTAGTTATACAGTATGCCAAGTGTCTCTTCCAATTGAGACCCATATCAAAGTAGATTCCTAAGAATTTTATCTCCTTGGAACAGGTAAGCTTCTGACCAAAGAAGCAAATGTCTCTAAGGTTAAGAATGCATTTTCTTGTAAACGCAACCATAGCAGTCTGCTGTGGGTTAACAAAAAGACCAGCATTTTTGCACCATGTCTCAAGACTCCTAAGAGCAGTGGACATCATGTCAGAGACAGTATTACCAAATTTGCCTCTGGCAATGATTACAACATCGTCAGCATATCCAACACAGGATACACCAGAACCAATGAAGTTCTCCAAAAGAGCGTCAACAACTAAGCACCAAAGACTTGGTGAAAGTACACCTCCCTGCAGACAGTCTGCCAAAGCATGCACCATCATATTATCACCAAGTAAAGATGCACAAATGTACCTATTAGATAACAGGTTCTTGATCCAAAAGGAGATCGTCATATCAACACCTTTCCTATCAAGAGCATGTAGGATGGTGCCAATAGGCACTTAATTAAAAGCATCTTCAATGTCAAAAAAAGTGGCAAGAGCAATTTCCTTGGTTTCTCTCCAGAATAAAGGAGAGACTATAAAGGGCAGTATCCATAGATTTACCCAGTTGATAGGCATGCTGAGAGTTAGACAGAGGCATAGTAGCCAGAATCACTTCCCTAATATACCTGTCAATAAGCTTTTCAATAGTCTTTAAAAGAAAAGATATAAGGCTAATAGGCCTGAAGGATTTGGCTTCATAATAATTATCCTTACCAATCTTTGGAATAAAGATTACCTTTGTATGTCTCCAGGCAGACGGTACATGACCAAAGGCATGCTTGCACCCATGCAATAAATTTTTATTTTATTTTTGTTATAAGAGAGTGTAATGTTAAAACATTATTTGGTTTTTCAAAATTTGCTGTGAGTTCCAGTGTAAAATTTATCAGCTTGCATTTTTTTTAGTTTGCATTTTAAATCCCGGGCAATGATGAATACACTTTCTAGTAAATGAATAAACAAATAAAGAAATGTGAATGGAGTATAATGTTAATAATATACCAGAATTAACTAAGTCTTTACAAAATATTGGTAAACAAATTAAAGAGACAGATTTAAAGTACACTATGGCTAAGTGGTTTACAACAGTCATATTTGGACTTAATTACTATTAAAAAAAAGAGTGTTCATGTATTGTCTGAAACTGGTTGTTTGCTATTTCCATCACAGGACACTTAACACTTAGTCTTATTCACTGAGAAAATGTTTGAATCAGTAAAGATCTTTGGGGAGTGTGTTAGAAATGTGGTCCTTTCACCAGAAAATTCTACTGTATCTGAGAATTTTTAGTATTCCCATTTATTTGTTTAGACGTTCCATATTTCAGTTGAGAGGTTGTTTACTACACAGTTGATGAAGCAAGCCTTCCATTTTTGAAGACTCAACAAGCAGCGTCACTGACAGATTTGATTTTTTGTTCCTTTGAGATTATTCCATTCCATTTTCTTTAAATTTCCAGTGGCACCAATTATATTTTTGGGTCTCATCATGCAACTACTTTTTGACAGATATACTTGTTCTTGTGTTTGCACTCATACTTTGCCTTACTTTTCCTGCTGAAGAATGATCTTTATGGACTTTGAAATTAGTTGATATCTTTTTCAACCTTGTATGCTGTGACTAAGGAAGTATTTCATTTCTCAAATTCAACTATATTTTAATAAAATTCATTATGTTTCACTAAAACTTTACAGCAACTTACTTCAGCAAGATCTTTATAATTGCTTGTTGTCATATTGTTAACTTACAAAAATAATAGAAAAGCAATTGAATTTTGTAATAGCAAAAATTTTATTTAAACTAAGTCATATCTGCTTGATATATAGTTTAAGAGCAACTTTGTTTACCTTGCTTGATTTCAGTCAGAGAGATACTGCAGGCATAGGACCAAAATCTTCAATTTTAAATACATCCAAATATAATGTAATGTAAAATATAATGTTCATGTATTCTGCCACTACAGCTGTAGATCTCCAAAATTTTTATTCTTTGAATCTGATAATACTTTAGTGATCTTAGACCAGTGGATCAACAATAATTTCAAATGCTGATATCCATATCTAACTTTTAAGAGCCTGTGCAATGTCTATAAATGTATTGCTAAATATAACATGTTAATTTTATCAGTTACACTTAATCTGATAATTATACAAAATTTTCTTTAATTTTATTTCATAATCGAACTTCATTAAAATTGCTTGGTAGGACTAAACTAAGCTCTTACCTTGGTGAAAAATGAAGTTGCTTGACTCTGCATGACAAACAGAAATAGGTGGATGATGACTAACCTAAAACATGAAAGTTTGCATTTAAATTTAGAATACAAAGCAAAAAAAAAAATCCAAAAGTCTCATTAAACTTTTACTCAATTTAGTATTTTCAATTATGTATGTGTGAAAAGGTTACAATTTCATATTATTTAATTCAATTGAAAAGTTTGTCTCTAAAAGATACAAATTATCTTTTGTGCAGATTTTCCACAAGACAATAAATATTTTTAACAAGAAATGACAATTCTTTGCTCACTGATACATTTCTGCTTTATGAGCCAAAGAAATCATAGTTGCACAAATTTCTGCTCAATCTCTAAACAGCATCAAATTCAATACTTTTGGAAAGCAGTTAACATGCAGACTGTAATTATTTCAGCATTACAGACTCTTATGTGACTCAATGTTTCTATATATATTAATTTCCCAAAGTGCATAAAAAATGTATACTTTCAGGGAGTTTAACTCTCAGGAGAATATATTGTATCTTCCTCCATACTGTCGCAGTCTCTATGAATTGTTTCCATAGTGCTAAATGTTTCTAGACAACACATTGTTTCCAACAGCTTTTAGCTTTACTACAACCATACATCACAGATAATCCAAACACTAAATTCTTATTACCTTTGAACAGTTTTAATGCAATATACTGAAACTGGTTATTTTTCCATAGATTCCAGGTGTTTGATAAATCACACTTTGAACTTCTAGCCTCCACATGCATTCTAATACTAGTAATGTTTTTACACATTGCAAAGTATGTCTGCAGATAAAAGCAAATACTGACCTTGTAGCTTATTTAAAAACATTAGATATGTTATTCAGCATAAATGGCTATATTTCAGACTTGAAACAACTAAAAGATTCGAAATAAATCAATAGATTTATGCAATTTTTATGCAAAATAAATCAATAGATAATAATACATGATTTGAAATACAAGAAACTTATTGTGAAAATTGTGGTACAACTTAATAGAAAATTTGGAATTTGAACAACTAGTAGAAATTGGTAAGAAACAGAGTTCATATAGATGAATCTATAAGATGACTAATAATAGGGTGGCAAGAAATAAGAGACTCTCAAAGCATAACGGTTATATAGCTCATTCTCAGAGAAACCTGTAACAAATACATTAAGAGTCCAAAACCATAAGGCAAAACCATACATTAGTTCAAAATTTTCATATAAATAAATTTATTTACAATTTATACAGTAAGATGAATTTTTATACAATAGTAATAAGCTTAACATTGATAATTTTGCCCTAATTGCCCAGATTGATAGTACTGCAGTTACTAATTAATTACAACATTTAATTGTGCTTCAATGGAAAGCTAAAGTCATTTTTGGAATTGTAATACACCCATTCTTTGTCTAATGTATTTACTTGAGTCAACTGTTGCCTTTGCTTCATGACACATGCAATAATACTGATCGTACATTCAGCGATGGAATTTTTAATTTAATATCAGCAAACAGATATTAATTATTGATATACAGGGAGCGACTGATCATTGATACCACTCTTCTCATAGTCACCAATCAAATGTTCTTTTGATTCCATAGATTGATTTTTAAATGATAGTAATAAGCTTAATACTGTTTGTTGAGTTATTAATGCCCAAGTTGACAGTACTGCAGTTATTAATTAATTGCAGAAATTAATTATACTCACATGGAAAGCTAAAATCATTTTAGGAATTATGATACACCTATTTTTTGTCTACAGCAATTACTTGGTTCAACTGTTGCTTTTGCTTCACATATTTAGTAACACTAGTAGTATGTTTACATATGACAATTTTCAATTTGATATCAGTAAACACATATTAAATATTGATATAGTGGGAGTGACTAGACATTGATATCACTCTTCTCATCAATCAAATGTCCTTCTAATGCGTAATTTTGCTCTCTTGGCAAAACTGTTTCTGTGGCGAGGTCTACCTGCCCATCTCTTATCATTTGCTAACAGTCTCATGATGTTAAAGTCTATGGTTGGTTGGGATGTCTGCACTGAGATTTGATGCCAGTAACATAATTGCCTTTAGCATTTTTGATGACATAACTTGTTTGCAGATGTATTTTCCATTAACTCATAAATATTAGTGTCATACCATCATAAAAATGTCTAATTTATTTCAAATTTCAGTTCCAGTTTATCTGTGTCTTTGATCAAATGGTGTATTGGTGACCGTCTGCTTTCTGAAATATTTGCAATATCTTTTATAGGTTAAAATAGCAAATTCTCAGCCTAATAATGCAAAAAGCTTGTTCTAAGGCAATAATTATTTTTATAGATTGCATACTTAAAAAGTATTCAAAAATTTCAAATTTATGAAATATTTAAATTTTTTAAAAATAATTAAAATAAAAATATATCAAATAAAAAGTAAAAAAAAAACCATTAAATTACACATACCCACTCTCCCAGAAGTGCGTGTATAGACTTATTTGTATGGAAGTTATTTCACATCAGTGACTATTCCTATTTTTAAAGTAACTCTTTTCTTGCAGAATTGCGCAAATTTATTCAGTTTCTTTGATTATCATAAATAACCCTTGAATACTGTTATTAACTTGGCATCTTTTGTATATTAGAATATTTTGGAATTTTCTATTTAAAGTGGTAAAAGGAAAAATAAATAAATAAATAACATTTAAACAGTTATAAAATGAGAAAGGAATATGTATAATTGGCAACTAAGTAATATTTTGTTATCTTCTAATGATCATGAAAATGATTTTTAAAAAAACTACACCTCAAATACCTCAAGTTGAGGGTTAGCTATGGGGCTAATTACCCCACACTGTGAAAAACTTCTGTTACAAATTCTAAAAAATATTATAACTAAATGAACTTATGAATATGACCTGAAAAAAGGTTTAAGGCAGAATTCCTACTGTACATTTTATATATGACAGACCAAACACTTCATTTCAGAAGGCATCACAGTAACTATATATAACAAGAAAAAACACTTCCTAAAAGTCTAAATTGTCCATTAATTACTACATATAAATAGCAAAATGCTCTTATACATTTAAAACTAGAGTTTTAATACATAATAAATTTCATAAAAAAAATTACAGAGTTTGTAATTTACTTGACCTGAAAAAAGGTTTAAGGCAGAATTCCTACTGTACATTTTATATATGACAGACCAAACACTTCATTTCAGAAGGCATCACAGTAACTATATATAACAAGAAAAAACACTTCCTAAAAGTCTAAATTGTCCATTAATTACTACATATAAATAGCAAAATGCTCTTATACATTTAAAACTAGAGTTTTAATACATAATAAATTTCATAAAAAAAATTACAGAGTTTGTAATTTACTTCCTGTGTTGATATCTGCATATATTAAATTTCAAAATAATTTGAATGAAATATAATAATATGAAGCTTCTATTTATAAAAATCTGCATTAGGTATTAAATAAAACAAGTTAGGTAAAATATGCCAAGGAAAGCAACTTCTGACTTTCCACAGCATGTTGTTTAAAAGCTAACTAATTGACAGTATAAAATTTTACTTACTTGTTCAGCAATGAATTTAAAACCTTTATCCTCTCTAATACATTCATATGTTTCTCCTAATACAGGATTAAATGGTTTATGTCCAGCTCGATGATAGGAAGAACTGTATGCAGATACTGCAAAGGCAGCTATATACACCTGCAGAGATAAAATATACCAGCATTTATATAACTCTTAAAAGAAAAAAAAACATAAAATGTCTCCACAAATAATAACATTTACCATTCTTTCAAATTTATCAGAAGTTTCTGCTGCCTTATCCAGAAGTTCACTATACTCTAGCTCTTCACACAAGCGCTGGAAAAAATAATTTCATAATCAAAAATAACATGCAAAAGTATCTAGTATCCTGAAACTAATATTGACAATCACTTCAACAATTAAGTACATATTACAATGACTACAGCTGCTTTTGCTTCTATATTTCTTAAATTTCTTAGTGTAAGCTAGAGGTCTGCATGGACCTAATTATAAACTTTTTATCCAGTGGACCCAAAAATATTAAAATTTGAACCGACTCGAGTCCAAGAATTTTTAAAAATAATTCACAAAATCCTGACCTGGATCAAAAACATTCAAAGTCCAGTTCGATGAGGCCCAGGCCAATTTTTTTAAATAAATTAAAGTCTAGTTAAAGCTAACACATTGTTGCCTCATATCATGATTATAATTTGCCATTTACGAAATTAAACGCAAATTATATTACATATAGCAATTCAAATCAGCAGGTGAATGTTGCAAAGAGCAATGTTTTATTTTGACTTCAGAATGTCTTAAATTTCCTATCTGAAATTATTATTTTTATATATCTGGTTCTACTTTACCCATCTGTGTTCTCTGTACAAAGCAAACTTTTATTACTTAATATGGCAAAGGGAGACTTCATCCACTTACTGAGAATTTTGCTTCATATTTAATTTCAAATTTCAGTGTTCGTTTAAATTTTGATCTATTTTTAGATTTTTTATTTACTTTTACCCCTGGCTCAACCAAAATTTTTTAAAACCTGACACAAGCCCAGGTTGGGCCTCAGCCCATATGCCAAGCCCAAGCCAGTGCAGATCTCTAGTGTAAATGGTAGGCATATTTATAATTCGCAATGAAAACTATCTCCATAACTCAGATTTTATCAATATGATTAGAAAAGAGAATAAAAGGGCAAGAGTGCATACCACCAAGAAAGAAATCATAGTTTAAAAATCACATCTTGTAATTCCTCTTTTATTTGTATGTAGACAACTGTACAGGGTGCCCTAAAAAAATTAAAACATGCTTTAATTCTTTACCTGTTGGAGATAAGTGGACAACATAAATTGCAAAAATGTTGAAAGTAAGGTAGGAAATAAGACTACGTCAATGAAATATTCCTCCCATTAATTTGCAAAAAGTTACACGTTTTTATTTTTTATACGACCCCCTTAGACAAATTTGGCCAATTAGAAAATTTTTATTTTTAATGCAACAAGATCATTAAAAAACAGATTATCTGTATCTTTAAAATTGAGTGAGTTATATTTAATTGAAAATTGAACATTGTGAATGGGGACCATACATCACATTAGAAATGTAAATTAGTGACATATAAAAAAAAAATATAAAACTGGATGATAATAAATAGGATACTAACCACGTAGTGAGTACCACTGCTTTATATGATCTCTGTCTGTGTAGTGTTTTATTTAGATGCATTTGTGATAAATAATGGGAGGACTATTTCATTAACATAGTCTTATTTCCTACCTTACTTTCAACATTTTTGCAATTTACATTGCCCACTTATCTCCAACAGGTAAAGAATTAAAGCATGTTTCAATCTATTTGGGACACCCTGTATAGTGGAAACATCTAATCAGCAGCATTTCAAAACATCACCGAAGTTTAACAACATACAGTACTGGAGCTTCTAAAATTCTTAAATTTAAATTCAATAATTCAAGAGTTTGGATAAGGTACTATAAGACCAAAAGCTTGACATAATTGATATTTCAAATTTAAATAGAAACTAAGTTCTGAAACACCTTCAAATTTAGTACATTGGTCAATAGTTTCATAATACACTAATACATTTTTTTTAATTTACATATTAGCACGTGCTGCATGCCAAAATAATTATAGCAAAAGTTGTGGAACTATAGAAAATACCCTTCTGAATAGATAGACCTAAAATTTATTATAAATGTAAATTGTTCAATATAATGACATAGGTGCCAAGTATTTAAAATCTCATCATGGGGGGAAAGAGTACAATCTGATAAAATTATACAAAAGATTCACAAAGTGGAATTCAATAAAGTTATAATAACTTACAAAATTTCTTTGAAGAAAGCAGACATGTGTCAGTTAGGTGACAACAATTGTTTCGAGAGTAGAAAATACGTTTTCACCAAACTCGGAAACAAACTTGCGTAAATGGCAAGATTGTGAAGGTTTGCATTTAGGCACGTCTGAAGCAATGCTTCCTTTACAAACTGGAAATAATGACTAAATTTCTCTGCAGCTGCCCTTCGCCTTGTCAGAAAATTGAAAACCTGTTTAAACTAGTTAATGTCACTTCTGATTGGTAGCAATAGTCATGTGATGAGGATGGGCAACCCAGTTTGAAGTTGAAAATTCCTATTAATTGTAATAGTTCCCCTTCCCCATTATCTTTTTCAAAATCCTGTCTTGAAAGGAGTTGATTTACGACCAGAGCCCCTTACGACGGGGAAGACTATCTTTATTGTAAAATGCCTGTTTGCACCACAAAACGGGAGGAAGTGTTGCGGCCCCAGGGGTTTGTTTGTAAAGATGCTAAGACAGGAATTAGCAAAAACACTCATTGCAACAGAAAATATAGAGAACTAAAAATGAAAAAAAATCCCTAAATATAGGAAATCTTATAAAAATGCTAAATATTGCCTCAAAAATGCTAAAAATGCCTTGAAAATGCCCATAAAAGGGTAAAATTAAAAAAAATGCAGATTTCATCAAAATCCATGCCTTACTTATAACCAACAGTATAGCATTGTTAAATGGATGTCACAACAATGCAATAAATAGCATAATGTCCTGTTACTCTACCCAATCTGTGAGTAAATAGTGGATTCCCTTTAAATCATATCAATGCTTTATATTACAATTTATATCAACACTTTATTTCAATTATTTATTTTATATCTTGACATGCCCATATTGAATACATTTTAACAGCCTATATCATCTATAATTTGACAACCAATATTGGCATGATAGTGGCTAGTTGTTGGATTATTGTTTTGTATCCTTCTTTGATTTTTAACTTACTTAATTTGTACACTTATAAATTATACTACTTTTAACTTAAATGTACAATATATGTAAAAATGCAGATAACATTGAAATATTTTAATACACACCTGTAAAACACAAAGAGGCTCATTCAATGTGACAGGCATACTAACTTTACACAAATCTTTTCCAATATTTTTAAACAACAAGTTACAGAGACTAAAATCTCCAGCATCAGGCTTTGGAGCAGGAAGTTTTGAACGCCTACCAGTATTACAAGAAGGCGTGGGAGGCACTTCGGTCACTGAAAAAAAAAATAATCAAAAAGCAAGCAAACACATTTTGAAATTAACATTATTCTCATTAGTAGTTTATTTCATTATTGTGAGTAGTCTTTTTTGTATCTCCAAATGTATGCAAGTCCTCTTGCATTTGATAAACATCTGCTTTATTGAAAAGAACCATTTTTCATTTTAAATTTAATAAAAATATTTTTCAAATTATTAAGACATGGTTGCTATTTCTTTATATTAAAACTTTGTAAACAATTATGTGATCATGATATTTCTTATACAAACTCATTATTATAATAGTTACTGATAGTGTTTTGAATTACAAATTGCCACATAAAAAATAACTAAATTTACTGTGTATTTCCATGTCTAAGCCAAGAATTTTGGGAATTATTTTCACTATTAAAGTGGGAGGTTGGCTTATATATGAGCTAAGCTATGTTTAAAGATAACTTTATAAATTTAGCACACACAAAAAAATCGATAACAAAGAATAAATAACAGAAAAAGCTTGCAATTCAGAGATTCTACAGTTATTTTACAATTTATCCAACCTGACACACACACAATCATCCATCAGCATTCTTACATCTCACAATTCTACAAAAAATCATTCAAATCCTATTTCAGAGTCTGCCAAAATATGTAATTACGCATCAGAAATGCATCGCAATACAGGAAATACTCCCCGAAATTTTACCAGTGTGTAAAAATATGCATTGATTTTTCATTCTAAATTGTAAGTTTTTCCTTTTTCTTATGTTTTAATTTCTGTATAGCTACAATTTTTTCATTTTTTGCCCAATCAGTAACCAGTCTCTAATATTTGTTTACATAGTTGTAATGAGTATTGGCTTATATTTGCACAGTTAGGCTTAGATTGTAGCCATCGAGTCACAGCTGTCGATTTGATGTAATCACATCCATTCATTGGCACTTGTGCATGTTTGAATGTTTCTGGTGGAGGGAACAAAGCCGACTTTACAAGTAAAATGGGCTTTGGAGGAGGGAGATATGGTGTGAGCATTCTTTTCCCAATAAGCAACAATGTTGGCCTGGCCATACGATGTGATTGGTGGTGATCATTCAGCAGGTTTTACACATTTGAAGACACTTCATACTTTTGGCTGTTTTATTTTTAATTCAGCTTATATATGGGGGTGCGACAGCCCAGTGGTTAGCATGCAGGAATTGATCTTGGTCGGCCTGGGTTCGATTCCGGCCACTGACAAAACTGTCGCCGTGTTCAAGCGGAGTACAATCACGTTAAACATGTGGGTCTATAAGTCCTTCCAAGAGGTTGGTGGTAGGGGAAGGAGGGTACGGTCCCTGTGGATGCCTTCCCCCACTGGGTTCCGGTCTAAATTGGGTGGCACTTCCCAACCATCCAATCCAAACAGATACCTTATACCTTTCTGGTAGGTCGGATGGTTTGGGTCGAAGAAAAAGAAGCTCATATATGGGCTTCTTATGCTTCATACTTAGTAGACAATTAATTCAATATCGATTAATTAAAGTAAAAAAATACTTTACACATCATTTGATCTTTGCACACTGCCACAACTGCCGCCGTGTTCATGCGGAGTATGATCCAGTTAAACATGTGGGTCCGTAGGTCCTTCCGAGAGGCTGGTGGTAGGGGAAGGAGGGTACAGTCCCTGTGGATGCCCCCCCCACTGGGTTCCGGTCTAAATTGGGTGGCACTTCTCGGCCATCCAAACGGTTACCTTACACCTTTCTGGTAGGTCGGATGGTCTGGGTCTCAACAACAACACATCATTTGATCGGCCACACATTTAGCTACCATTAGCCTTAGGGTTGGTCATGTGGTCTGGGTCTTCAACACATCATTTGACAATAAAAAATGCTAATTCGGGGATAACAAGGGGCTAACAAAATAACTTTTGTGTAAAGTGAACATGGAGCCACTTAAATATATTATCTAATCAAGTTAAATTGTATTACAATTTGATTAAACATGATTACATTTTGGCACATAATTTCCATTAATTCACTTAAAAAATTATGATACAGAGTACTAATAGAAGATCACATATTCAGTCATGTTATTTTAAATCACCTGCAGAAGAATTTTAAAAAGAAAATGTGGTTGTTGGAAAAATCTTGATAGAAAAAGTAGCACAGCGACATAAACTGCACTGTACTGTACTGGTTCAGTTGCAGTCCATGATTGTTTGGAAAAAGCTCATGTACAAAGCAAAAGATACAACTGACATTTTGTTTTTAAACATTTCATGGGCAAAATCTGATAACGGTGAAATGGTAATATAGTGACTGGCATCATGAATAATTAAAAATTTTTAACTCTAGAAACTAAATGCAAATATTTTAAATTTACATATCTTAATACAAATAAAAAGTTTTAAGACTCAAATTACTGAAAAGTAAATATTTTCTGAAATATATATTTTAAAAGTGAACAAAGCATTTAAAAACCTAAATGTATAAATTAATGAAACATTAACAAATGTATTTTATGAAATGCCAATTATTGAAAATAAAAAAAAATATTTTTTTTATTTAAATTAGTTAAAAATAAACATTCTACAGATTTTTTTTTTTTTTTTATGAAATGGCCAGGCACTTGACTTTCATCATTCGCCTATACATCGGTCAGAACATGAACCATTTAGCAGTCCTAGAATGTTGCCCCAGGCACACCAGAGGGGGGCAGAACATACTGCGCCCAACAACACAACATCCATGCCTTACGTGCGACTCGAACCCACAACGTGGCGGTCAAACGATTGCTTGGAAATGCTCGCCTTGACCGCTTGACCACCACATCGGCGATTCTACAGAAATTCTACAGAAATTGAAAACAAGAAAATGGCCATTGTCTCCTATGCTACAATAACTCTAAGATTTTAACATATTGTATTGGGAAAATTTCAATTACAGATATATTTTCTTTGAATCCCATAAAAAGTATTTTCAGTATATAAATTTAAAATATTTCTCATTTCATAATGAATCCTATGAATAGAGGAGGGTGGGACATAGTGAGACAAAATCTTTTTTTTTTTTAATTTTCTTATAAATGTTGATATATGATGCTATGTATCCATGGATTGATAGTAATCAAAAAAGTAGATTCCTGGATAACAAGATGTTGCATTTGTTTGCAATTAAATTATCAACATTTTCATGTTTTTAGGTAAGAATTGTTTAGTTTTTGACTGTCACATGTATTGATTTATAGCATTTGAATTTTTAAATAGAAACTGACCACTGGATCTAGTTTATCAATGTATTTATGTGCCAAGTTATCATATGGAACATTTAAGAAAAGAATTAATTGAACTGCTAAAAATGTTAATTTTGAGGTAAATGGCAAAGTGGGGTACAGTGAGGCATTTTCATGTAGGGGCAAGGTGAGACAATCTATTATAATTCAGAAATTGACACATAAACTAAAACTTTTTCAAACTTCTGATAATGTATGATATCTGGCTGTGTTGGTATTGCATGTCACAGAATGATGACTCCTACCCAGTAATATTATTTTTAGTTTCATGAAATGTGGAACCTTTCTATATGATAATGATATATTCACAGATTCTATTTTTTTAACTTCTTCTGAAACTGACCATTTAGTTCAAGTGATATGATAAATCAAATAGATTATATACAAAAATAATTTTTATTTCAACACACTTATGTTTTTTATCTCAAATAATGTTAAAGATGTATGGCATTACTAACCTGTATTAATTTCTTTTTAGAGTATTAAATTTTTTTAATATTTCTGACTCACTGTGTTCTCTTCTCTACCTAGTACTGCCTAGTATTACAGAACAGAAAAAATAAATAAACATTACCGCTAGGAATAGGTGTATATTCAGTTCCTTCATCTGAAATATCGCTTAAAAAACTTCCACCTTCTTCAGACATAGAACCCTGAAAAAATGCAGTTTATACATTCATATAAAGAGTAAATCTTATAAAATTTTAAACTTAGTTAAACACGTCAGTACAAATAATTTATATCATAAAAAATATTATTAACTGTTTTATTATATGATTTTAACTATCCTACTAATGAGCATTCAGCAAGTGATGAGAATTTATATAATATACACTGTGACCAAATAATCATTATCACTTGATTAGTACTTCCTATTTTGTGAATCAGTATATATTCAAAAAGTATATTGATAATTCTACAAAACACTATTTTTAAGGCTGATAAAGTATACAGTAACTATAAACAAACCACCCCCAATTGCCTGCAGACAAAATAGAAAATAATCTGAAAATCAACCAAACTATTTATAATGAAGAAAGCTATCCAAGTACAATAAAGTATCTAAATTAGGATATTTGGAAGGTCACTCAGCAAAAATTCATACAAATCAAGTAGAACCCAATGCAAGTTAACAGCATGCAAGTTGCAAATTTGTTCAATCATCGAAACTGTGATGCAAGATTTTATTGCAGGTAAAAAAGAATGTGCTGTCTTCTCTTCTGACACTCACACATAATTTAAACAAAAAGAATAAGTAAAATTACTAGCTTAAAATTAAATTAAAATTCTTTAAATGTGGTCATGCTTATGGTTGATTGATTAGGATTTTTTGGCATAAGATCTAAAAAGGATATACTGCGCCAGACATATGGTATTAAAATACAGATAACAGCAAAGAATAAAAACAAGTGTATAATCTAAGTATATAATCTTGCTTATGATGCATTAAGATATTAGGAATTAAAATAAAAACAAAATTTTACATGACATAGAAATTCAAAGATAGTTAGAGCTGTAAGAAAAACTTATGAGGCAATAAAAGAGACTCAGGAAGAATTACTATGGATTAGGATGTGTGGAAACAAAACATTAAATTTATTCATTTTACAATTAACAGTTACATCAGTTTACAGCAGTGGCAATTTAAGCCAAATAAAAACTTCTGTTGTACATAGCCAGCTGAAGTCTAATCATATTTTAGTTATAATTTTAGCATATAAAGCTAAAAAAGGTTGTAACCTTGACCAATGCTGTCAGATTACTGGTTTCTAACATAAGTGCTCCTCTATAGCCTTTATTAAAAAGGGTATTTACTTTGGAAAGGATATAAAACAAAAGGTAAAACAGCACTAATTTTTAGGCTCTTCTTAAAGGGCATATCAAATAAGAAGGTAAAATTACAGAGATATACAGAAGGGTCACCATACAGCCTAGTGCAAGAGCAGAGACAATCAAGATCAGAGAAAGTTTAGACTTAAAGAAAAGTTAGGTTACTCATCATTCTATGACCTCATAGGAAGCCATACTCCTACGTGGAGGATCTATGGGCCATATAGACCACCATGCACAGATGCTCAAAAAGGCCACTGGTTATATCTTTGCCCACTTCAGGCCATTATTTATTGGTAGTGGTCATCATCATTAGCAGTTTCATGGATTGCAGAGCTATGGACATAGGAGACTGAAACAGCTTCCTCTCTACAAAAAGAGGTGCTGGGTCTGCAGATAGTGACGAGTAAAGCAGCATTCTTACTTTTAATGTGGGGAGTAGCCTTCAGCTGGGTCAACTATAACAAATATTGTCTTGGTGGAGAGGAGAGAGTTCCATCTTGACCATACAGGGCTGATTACCTCACCTAGTGTACTAGGTGGCACCCACTGATCTCCATGCGGGGTGCGTAATAAGAAAAGTCCCCAAGCAGAGAAGTGGCGATATAAGAGCTTGGGAAATTGGATCAGTTATATGGTGCTGAATGGCCTGTGGCACAGAGGGAGAAGAATTTCATACCCAGTAGCAGCGGGCATAGTTGGGAATGATAGATATCAAGCCCAAGGTAATATAAGAAGAAATAAAGCTCTGTGTCTGATAGGTTTTAGTTTTTAGATGAGCATGAAAGTTCTTTAAAAGCAAAGAGTCAATGCAGTGTTAAATAAAAGAGTTTTCAGCTGAAGTTCTACAAATGCATTGACTGTTTGTTAAGCATTGCAGAATCCTTAGACAAAAATTAGATCCAGTTTATGCTGTTTAGAGGCACATACCGCATTTAAATTGAGAGCATATCTTATACATATGTACACTTGAGCTTTCAATGCTCAAGAAAAGTTTTGAAGATATCAAATTTGACATAACAAGGATAAAAAGAACTTATCCATAAATAGCATATCTTTTAGTTGAAATATACTTCATTTAGCATTCCACTACCCTATGTTGACATGTCATAAAAACTATTAATTTAGACATTGATGAGGAAGGACATGGAGGGAAAACAGGTCCCATACCAAAACATATTGTAACCTGATGCTAATCATATTGAATTTAATCATTATCACCAACCAATACATTGAATACTGGAATGCAATGTTCCCCAATGATCCTTCTCTATGACCGTTGGATTTCCATTCTAAGATCTTTTCAGATTCCAACGGATTCCTTCTGATTTTCCTGTATCAAGATCATTTATTCTCAAGCACGGGACCTTCCCAGAACATACAAATTACCAGAAACATCCTTGGATATGCAAATTTCCTGCATACACATTAAGCGTCACATGAAGAACATGCTAGAAGAATGCTACGATTCACTCCGAACATCAAAGTGAGCCATACAAATGCACTCATGATTTGCTCAGGAGAATCATGAATCGCGATGTTTGTTTACATTCTTCTAACATGGAAGAGTAATTGAGGTGGCATCTTTGCATAGGTGTGTGTGTTTCTAGAGAGTTGACACCTGGATAGTATCTGCCATTTGACGAGATCTATGTTCGCCTTGGCGTAATTTTGATTCTATGTGAGATACCATGCAGGAATTGCTAAAAAGTGATGACTTGCTGCTCTTGGTGTCCCTAGCATAAACATCATAAACTGGCTTCCAAAATTCAAAGAAGCTGTCAGTAGCAGGAGAGGATTAACATGTAGTATCAGTGACACTTTGAAAAAGCAGCCATTTTAAAGCGAAAGAACAATACAAAAATGCATCAGAAATGAAAATGAAAGGGAGATTTTGACCCAAAATATTAAGATAACCATATCCATTTATACTACAGGTGAGAAAAATACATTACTTAAAAATATGGCAATAAAATAAACATTTCAATCAATGATCCAGACATTAAAGTAAACACAATTAAAGGTAAACCAAGTATTGATCCCTGGGACCAGCAGCAGTCCTTTACAAACTGACTTTTTACATATTATATCTGCCACTTTACACAGTATCTTACACTTGCATATTTTAATGTTTCACTGATGTAATTATTGCTTCGCACTCCTCCTGGGTTTACTAAATTACACCAAGTAATTAATCAATTAATAAATTAATTACCTCTTTTCTTTTAAGTACTACTACTCCTCATAATCAACTCTGATACAATCATTTACTCTTTACCCAAATAAATCACAAATTAGCTTTTAAAGTAATCTCCCATACCATGATTAATCTTTATGAAATAAGTCTTTTAGATAAGTAATGCATCTTTCAAGCTATTTTCAAAATATGTTTTTCTTGCATAAGTTAAATCAAAACATGAATTTGCATTCATCCAATTTTTTCTTTCTTTTGGCCCAGACCGTATAACCTACCTGAAGATATAAGGTATCTGCTTAGACAGCCAAGGCAGTACCACCCAATTTACACTGGAACCCAGTAGGGGTGACATCTACAAGAAACATCCTTACACTGAGGAGTGGCAACTGAAGGGCCCAGGAAATTGTATCAAGTATACAGCGATGAGCATCCTGTAACTAGAGAAAACCACAGCACTATCACTGGAGAGGCTGGGTGGAAGTGGAAAAGGGAAGTGGTGCCCTCACACTAAATGCCTGGAATGATCTGCAGATTGAACTGGAGCATCTCCGGTAGGAGAACTTTGTGTCTAGTTGCAGCAGGTGTGGTCAGGAAGAGTCATCAAAGCAGTATCTTTATGTAGGATAAGATGAGCACAGGTTTGTATGCGTGTGTCTAGAGATAGTCGATATCTAGATAGTATCTGCTATTTGGAAAAATTTGTGCTTGCCTTAGTGTAATTTTGATTATAAGCATGACGCTGTGCAGGGGGAGGGGGTTGAAGAAAAGCAATGAGTTACCACTCTTGGTGTCAACTAGTGTAATTATTATAAATTAGCTCCCAAATTTTGAAAAAGCTGTTAATGTCAGGAGAGGGTTAAAATTTAGTGTCAGTAATGCTGAGAAAGGCAGCCATTTTGAAGTGAAAGTGTGATCATACAAAAATGCATAAAAAGGAGATTTTTGAACTAAAATATGAAGATAATCTCACATACTTAATCTTTGTGAAATAAAACATAATCATCCATACTTAATCTTTATGAAATAAAACAATCATCCATACTTAATCTTTATGAAATAAAAGTCTTTAAAATAAGTTAATGCATATTTTAAGTTATTTTCAAATTTAAGGAAATCTGATTCATGGAATTAGAATGAGAACGTTAATCCCTTGGCTGGGAAGTTGGTGCTGCCCTTGTCCCAGAAACGACATAAATGCAACCTTGAGAAGCCAAGAAAAATAACACATTGATAAACAATAATGCAGCAGATCTCATTACCGAAGACAGCAATGGTGAGGTACAAACAATTATGTTGAAAACTTTCAAGAGCAGGTCAAATTTATATGGTTAGCAAATTTTCCAAAAAAAGGTACACCTTTCAGAATGTATGGGTGTATAATGTCTATGAGTTGGAATGTATAGGTGTATATGTCTATGAGTTGGAGCCTAAAGTCTAGGTTTGTGTGTTAGTTTGTTCTACAAGTAAATTTTTATAAAACCAATAACTTCTACTATGCTATGATAAACTTCCCTCAATGTATTACCATTATTTTAATTTTGACGAGTTTGTGTCATTTTAAGAAAACATTATCATTTCTCTATTTTAAAAAAATAGCTGATGCCACAGTTGTTTGAGAAATATCTTATTCCTATAGATTCTCAGCTTTGTACTACAAAAAATATAGTATACAAAAATATAAAATTTGGTACACTTGTAGAGAAAATTTGGGGGAATACGCTGAAATAAAATGTTTTTCAATATATATTGCAGTTTAAGAAATATTTAATGTCAAAATCAAACACAAAATATTTGAGCTGTGATTTGAGCTTTTATCACCAACATATCAAAATTTTCATTTTATAAATATAGGAAAACTATTATGAACTTATTAACATAACAGAAGTGAAGTTGAGCCTTACACCATATATTTACTGATTTTTTATAATATTTACTATCATATCTTTTCAAAATTAGACAAAAATTACTGAGAGTAAAAAATTAAAATAGTTACCTCAGATGATGTACTGCAATTGGAGAAATTTTCTGCTGCATCAAAAAACTCAGAGGCAGATAAGGCGGAAGAACTTTCATGAGATAAGGAAGGCTGTAATATTTGGGATGAGAACTTAAAATAAAAAACATATTCAAACATTATTTAAAAAAATCACAGAAACACCATATTTTACATTTACTTCAATCATAAAACTTTCAATTTTTACTTTTGCTACTCTCATATTTTGATGAATTTATGCACTTGGTGGATGCATTCGAATACAAATCAAACATATATTGAATGATATATGGTTACACAGATATATCTATTTATCTGTGAGAATGATATATCCTAAACAAATTGAGTGATTAGCAAATTATATTTTGTATGATTATTTAAATTGGTCACCATAAGAAATTCTATAAAATAAACACCAAAAAATTTGCTCAAACTGCTGTCTGAATTAATTTGCAAAAATAAATACTTCACTGATAACTACATATAGGTTCATTAAAGTATCAACTGATTTCCAAAGCAACATCTTTTATCAAGATAACAGTGTTAGAATTGGCAAGAATTGTTTTAGTATGTCAGCAAAACTTATTGAGCTTTCAAATCTAGTAACTTCAATAATAATGAACTAGTTTACAGTGTAAAATGCAGTGCAACTCAAAATAAATAAGCATTAGTATGTTTTAGAAATCAACTGGATTTCCTTCATCAGTGCAAAAAGTCTGAACCCAGGGTTCATACTCAATTTTGAAAACA
This sequence comes from Amaurobius ferox, assembly GCA_951213105.1. Classification (NCBI taxonomy): domain Eukaryota; kingdom Metazoa; phylum Arthropoda; class Arachnida; order Araneae; family Amaurobiidae; genus Amaurobius; species Amaurobius ferox. The sequence continues at coordinate 20,606,962 of OX578133.1, forward strand.
AAAATTAAGGAGTATACAATCAAGTGCTATATATTAATAACATAAATATGTATCAGGTAAACAAGTATCGGATAATACAGTACCAGTTAGTAGCAGGTAAATTTAAGTTTAATATCAGTTTTATAACAGACCATTGCATGATTTGAATAATTTATAGCAGTAGAAATTCATATGCACTTGGTGGATGCATTCGAATACAAATCAAACATATATTGAATGATATATGGTTACACAGATATATCTATTTATCTGTGAGAATGATATATCCTAAACAAATTGAGTGATTAGCAAATTATATTTTGTATGATTATTTAAATTGGTCACCATAAGAAATTCTATAAAATAAACACCAAAAAATTTGCTCAAACTGCTGTCTGAATTAATTTGCAAAAATAAATACTTCACTGATAACTACATATAGGTTCATTAAAGTATCAACTGATTTCCAAAGCAACATCTTTTATCAAGATAACAGTGTTAGAATTGGCAAGAATTGTTTTAGTATGTCAGCAAAACTTATTGAGCTTTCAAATCTAGTAACTTCAATAATAATGAACTAGTTTACAGTGTAAAATGCAGTGCAACTCAAAATAAATAAGCATTAGTATGTTTTAGAAATCAACTGGATTTCCTTCATCAGTGCAAAAAGTCTGAACCCAGGGTTCATACTCAATTTTGAAAACAAAAATTAAGGAGTATACAATCAAGTGCTATATATTAATAACATAAATATGTATCAGGTAAACAAGTATCGGATAATACAGTACCAGTTAGTAGCAGGTAAATTTAAGTTTAATATCAGTTTTATAACAGACCATTGCATGATTTGAATAATTTATAGCAGTAGAAATTCATTCAAAGTCTGTTCTATCACAAATTTGCATATATAAAAATTCTGCACAAGAATTTTTATATATGTAACAAATTCTCACAGTTTTTACTAACAAATTTTTACTTTTTATTTACTGTTCAACATGTTATCAATTAAAAAATATATCTATATAATAGGCACTGAACTGATTAACTGAATGGTATATCAAAATTATCAAGCATTAACCTTGCCACAACCTTGGTTTTAATGTGAATTATTCCATCTCAGCTTTAAGACTAAAGGAAAAACCTAAAATTCCAAAATTTTGCTCTAGGGGTGATGGTGCAAAGGAATACTAGAAAAAATTCAAAACCTCTTTGCTTTATTATAAAGCACTTCCACTTAAGTTAGAATTTTGGTTTTGGTTTCATCTTCTAGATCAATGGAAAAATCTAATATTTTGAAACATTTGAATTAGAGGTGGCAATACAAAGGAATAATTAAACAATTCAAAGCAACTTTTCAAAATGGTCTAGTACTTTCAGTTAAGCCAGAATCTTGGTTTTGGTCTCATTTTATCGGTTTCGACTTCCAGATCAATGAAAAAATTGAAAATTAAAATTAGGTGTGATGATAGAAAAGAATCTAAAAAAAAACTTGTATCATTTTGACTCTCACATTGTGTGCCAATCCATTTTTTTTTAATTGAAACAGTGTTTGATATTCAAAACTTTTATTAAGTGATAGATGTTACACATGTACACATGTAGTATCTACTAGCCATTAAAAATACGCGAAGCACGGGTAAAATCGCTAGTTTTAAAATAAATTCAGTATAATAATCATTTGAAAACCTAAAATATTTAAAAAGATGGCTTTAGATTCAAAGCACTGCATGAGACATTAACTATAAGTATCATCTTACTTCCATCATTATTAACTTTCATAATATTTGATTAATTATACCCAATATTTCTTTAAAATAACATAAAATATGAAAATAAGCAAGCTTAGTCTGACTGCTGTGTAATAATTAAATGAATCGTCTCAGCTTCCAGATCACTAAAAAAATGGAAAATTTCAATTAGGTATGACGATACAAAGGGATTTTTAAGAAAATTTACATCACCTTGGATCTCAAAATGTGCACCAATCTTTAGATTCAAAGCACTACATGAGATAAGTATCATCTTACTTCCATCATTATTAATTCTCATGATATTTAATTAATTATACACAATATGTCTTTAAAATTAACCAAAATATTAAAAATAAGCAAGCTTAGTCTGTCTACTGTATAATAATTAAAGGATCTGTTTTAACTTCCAGATCAATGAAAAAAATCGAAAACTCCAATTATGTATGAAGATACATGGGGATTTTTTAAAAAAAACTTGCATTATTTTGGCTCTCAAAATGTGCACCAATACATCTCCTTTTTTTTGTTTAAAATATAAACAGTTTCTAATATTCAAAACTTTTACTCACTAGCCATTAAAAATGGGTGAAGCTATTAAGAATGGGTGAATAAAAGGACATTCTTTAAAAATATTTATCTGATCTTTGAGCTCTCTAAATGTAGTCCATAAATATTTTTCAAACTTGGCTGTTTTATAACCCAACAAAATAAAAAGAACTGTGCAAAGTTTCAAGCTTATACTTAGTTTTCCAATAACATCCATAAGGAAATCACAAAATATTTGCATTTGTCACCACAGTTTGTCATCTTTGTCAAAAGTAAATTGACATAGCCATGTTGCATGTCATAAGAAAGGGTTTTATATTAAAATACAAAACAAAACAAAAAAATATTAGAATACATCCAGTCAATTTGGTATAAAGTTGGAGGCTTCTGAAGATAAACACTATATTGAAAAATGTCCATATTTTGCAATTTTTTTATGAGTGTAACTAACTTTGCATACTTTATTTGTTTTAATAGGTTACTAAACAGCCACTTCTTTTAAAATTGGAGGGAGTTGGGTTTTTGAAAATGATACTGTTTAGTATTAATTTCATATGGAATGAATTTAGTTTCTTAATATGATATGTCAAAATTATTTGTATCATTTTATTCAGTTTTATAAATGCTCCTATTGTTACATCCTGTTGAAAATCAACAGGATTCTGCTGGAAATAGTCATTACAAATTTAATCAAAAATTGTTTTTCTCTATTTAGAGATATTATAATAAGATTTACATGCAGAGAAAATATGTCATGCAAAATATAAATATTCCTTTTAAAAGATATCCAAATGTGCACACTCCTCAAAATTAAATAAATAATCCAATTTTGAGGCTCATCACATTGCTTTCTTTTTTACCATACACTAGGGAGAAAAGATAGGGGCAAAATATAAGTAGTATTATATCAAAAAATTCAAACCCTAAAAATAAATAAAGTAGTGTTTGGCCAATATAGATAACAACAATTTTCATTAAAAGAATATGAAAAAATGGAAGCTAAGGAAATGGTAGACAAAAGAAATTAATGCTTTGAATATATACATTTATTAGTAGCAAAATGCTGTTTTAATATATAAAGCAAAACTTACAGTGGGTTCATCGTTATCTCCAACAGGAGTTTCAGTACAAGGTATAATGTTATTCACATCTGTTATATTATGAATTTCTTGTAATTTTGCCTTCAAATCCCTATTTTGTTGTAATGTCTGTAACAAAATAGTTAAGTTTCAAAATATACATATCAAATTACATTAGAAAGAGTGTTAGAAATTATAAATTTGAAGTCAGGCATCAAATGATGTTTATAGTTTTCACTCAAGGTGCAAATAGACACAATATTTGACATTTTTACATTTCTAACACTAACAAATATTTTAAATGTTCATTGTTGTTAGAGATATAGTAAAAGAATGAATAGTTAAGATTTTTGCGTTAGAAATTTCTTTAAATTTACTTAAAATATAAAATAAACTAATAAAGAAGCCTAAGAAAAAATAAAACAGAAAAAATGTTAATTTTTTATTTGGCAAAAAAGACATAATAACACTGAATTTAAAAAAATCATACTTTTTTAGCAGTTTTGAATTCGTCCGTCTTGTATGACAGTGACACTGTTCCACCACAGATTTACTACACTTGAGGTTGAAAATCAGAAAAATTTAGACTGCATCATTTGTTTGTTAGGCTTAGTTGTTTGTTAGGTGGTCAAGTAAGGTGATTTCTGATATCAGTCTCAATTAAATTCAATGGGCTGAAACCTCTCACTCACATTCAGCTGTGCTGAATGGAATAACTATTGTAAATTTCAAAATTCTGTATATGTTGCAGTAAAAAGGTGATGCATCTGACTTTGAAAGCAAACGTTGGTTGCTATGCTGCCTTACATGATATATTTTCTTTGTTTTCTGTCCATTTTTTGAATGTAGTAAATTCCTCCATCATATCTTCTTAGTCTATGCAAAACTTTTTTGGTAGATTATTTACCAATTTAATTAAATTCTCTCTTTATTTTGTCCAGATCCACTTGTGTTTGCAACATAACATGAATCAAAAAGTTTAAGGTGCTTAAAACTTCACTCAGTTCTATGCTTTCATATCTCTTGCCCAAAATACTAATAATTTCTTGTAATATCCTTCTACAATTGCAAATAGTCATTTTATTACTAGTTAAAGAAATATCTTTGTATATCCATTAACTATTCACAATCACCAACTCTATTCAAATTTCTCTAATGATGTCCATCTTAGAGTAATGGGTTGGACTTTCTTTTATCATCAAAAATTACATATAAAATAAGCATTTAGTTGATACATTTGTAGTATTTTATTTCAGCTCTTGATGATTTTTGTGGGCCATTTCACATAAAAAAGCAGATTCTTTTTTTTTCCAAATTGTACCAAAATTTAACCTGCCCCACAATAACCCACAAGCGACTTATCTATCAACATTTGTGAAATTTGGTCCATTAGCTTCTTAGATAGAGTGGGCGCATAAGAATTTTGTGAGCCATTTTGCAAATATAGGCATGTTCTTTTTCCCTGAATCGTACCAAAATCTAATCAGCACAAGGGTATCTCACAATTAACTTATCTAACAAAGTTGGTAAATTAGTATTAGTTTTTAAGCTAGAGTAGATATATACGATTTTTGCAGGTCATTTGTAATAAATGCAGGTTCCTTTTTCCCGAATCATACCAAAATCTAATAAGTACCAGGGCTACCCACAAGTGAACCTTCCAAATTTTATGAAATTTGGAGTTAGAGTGGATACATACATTGCAGACATAGACTCACTCACACACCAATGTCATGTTACAAATAGTTTTCTCGTGTTCTAGGGTACTTAAAATGTGTAGATCCATTAAAATATCAAGTTGCGATTTTCAACAAGATTCCAATACTGCCCCTATACATTATCATTTATTGCAGGGAAAGTAAAAATGGGCTATGATGAAATAGTCAAACAGACCTGAACCATCCCTTTACTTTATGATAAGGTGCCATCTCCTATTCAGTTCATGGACTGTACTAGTCAGAAACCCATGAATGTTCCCGGCCCATGATTGTGATTCAATGATTATGTTCATTGGAAGGTTCATTGTGTTGATTAGAATACTCTCCAACCAAAGCAGCCCTCAAACCTAGTGGCCCATTGGGTGTCGTTCAATAGGTCAGTCCAATCCTTCCATGCATACACAAAAACCAGAAAATTGATGAGGACAATATATTCCAAAATTATTGGTTGGATTGATGCTTCATGCAAGCTATAAAAAAATTCTCCAATGGCATCCAATTTTTCAGATACAGGAATATTATTGACAGTGAATGATAACATCACATCAGATGTTCTTGATAGTGTATTATCTAACATGGACAACCACTCCCGAGCCAGCACTGAAAGACCCTTTACTGGCATTATTTCACTCTAGAAGTAAGTATTCAGAATTTGAGAGTTTTGACATGAAAATATTAAATATCCCTGTGTATACTTGTAGTATTTTATAATTTGTAATTTTTGTAAATTATTGTGTTATTAAGAGTACTGATGTAAGGTTCACATTTTTTGTTGTGTGGTCTATATGCTGGTGTGACTCATCTGTGAAACTTAGTTATATTTGAGTTTAGTTTCTGCTACTGCAGCTCATACATGGATATGGATTGTCTTCCAGTTTTTACAGAAAATTCCACTTGTAACATAAATATTTTAGTCAGTTATTGAAATTTCTGTGAGTGAAAGTTTAAAGAACAAGGAAATTTCAAAGATGCCAAAATAATTTGATATACCTGATTCAATAAATTTCGTAGACTGGAAATGAGGGAACTGCTATTGCTGTTGCTGAGAACACTTTCAGTTTCTAAAACTTGTTTTAATCTTTCTCTTTCTGTTTGTAAACTTCTAACCACACACTTTAATCCATAATGAACTATGAAAAAACATAAAGGTAATTATATTCATATAACATTTATGATATATATAAAAATGCAAATGTATTGTCTTTTTCCAGTTTAGTGATGTTCCTAGAAAGACAGCCACTGTTTCCGAACAAAAGGTTGCAAAACAGTGGCATGGCTATTAAGTGTAGTCAGAGATGTAAACATTCACTTTGGTAGAAGGGTACCCATAGGGGAGGGGGGCTAGCAGCACCATTTGTATTGCAAAATTTCTGATAAAAAACATTAAAATAGACAAAACCTTTTTTAAGCCATTTTTTAAAATATAAAACAAATGATTGCATTTCTGTAAAAATTTAATTTTCCCGATTCTGCTATGTGTTTGCTTTCAGTTAGGGGGAAAAAGTAAAGCAATGAATTTTAGGTGGCAGTTTCAAGACATAAAGAAATGATGAATCACGGCACTGATGCTTTTAGCAGGCATCCAGATGAGAGCTTTTAGAAGAGGGAGAAGGGTGTGTTATGTATCATGTGAGCATACACAGTTTTGTGCCGTGCTTGGGCTGTGCATGTAACGTACTGATAGAACTGACTGCCCATTGTTCTGTTCTAAACTTCTGGAATGTTCTCCACTGTTATCGATTTCTGTAGAATTTTATTTTCGATGTAAAATGCGAAGTATTGCAAGTCAGGGTGTGAAGGTGTGTTGATTTTGAGATATCTCTGTTTTGCAAATTGAATGCGATGCAATTGTTTCTGTAGCGATATTTCCGCACTGCATTTAATAAAGCCTGTTATTGACTTTGATATTGTTAGATAGTTTTGTAAATTGTGAATAAGTATTTTAAATTCCTTTAATTATTTAACTGATTAGTAGCTGTGGATGCAGAACTGAGAATTATTATTTTAATTCTGTAATTCCATTTGACAATGGATAAACGGAAGTTTTTTGATCAGGCCACTGGGAAAATAGTGAAGAAGGTGAGGCTAGAGCAACAGCAATCTACAAAAGAAATACCTCCTTGTTGTGGGATTAATTTGAAACAATTTTCAGTGCCTTCAAAATGAACGGAAGAGCCATTTACTCATCCCTCAACTTCAGCAGAAAGAATAGTCGAGCAAACACATTTCAGCAGCGATAATGATACTGTGATGTCGTTTTTGACATCCTTACCTTATTTATGATTGATTATTTATTTATTTATTCAGATTAACTAAAGTTATTATTATGTTTCAAATTTGCCTGATCGTATAGTATTGCTTAATAAAGTTACTTTTAAAGTATTAATATTGTTTCTTCATTTTCTATTACAAATGGTTTCTTTTACTAACTTGTGCACATTACTTTGTAGTTTATCTTTAATATTCACACCAACAACTTACTAAACTCTAAAATTCCACTTACGTTTAAGTATTTATATTGAAAATTACACAGCCAAAGCACAAAAGAACCACAACCAAATTATGTTAAATAAAACTGTATTTATTAACAACATTTTAAATTTAAGAGTTTCCAAACAAAATAGTTAATTTTAAAAACATTTTCCAAATCGGCATTACCTAAAAATTGTTTTGTGAATAGTACATTGCATAAAAGGAAAATAACAATTAAAACCCCAGAACACAATTTAAAACCCCTAACTCAATTTAAAACCTAGGTTCAGATTCCACTCTGGCCTAAAGACCAGTGTGGTCTGCCTGGATGATCTATCTGTCCACCAAAAGTGTTAAACTCAAAAGAATAAAAATATTTAAATTTCCCAAATCATTAAAGAAAAAATTTAAATTCTTACAGACAAAAATGGAAAAACATTTATATAACACTTAAGTAAATAATATTTCAAATTAATTGACACATTTTCCTTTCTTCAAATATTGAAACTTTCTCAGAACTAAAATTAAATTTCAAATTACATGACACATTTCTCTTTCTTTAAATATTGAAACTTTCTCAGAACTAAAATTAAATTTCAAATTAGATGACACATTTCTCTTTCTTCAAATATTGAAACTTCTTCAGAAAACTTAAATCAAATTTAAAATTAAATGACACGGCTTGCAAAAACAATGAACTCTGAAGAGTGAAATAACACTGGCTTGCACTCTGATCTTAGAACACTAGCCCTGTTCACACAAGGCAACCGGAAAACTAGTTAATTTCTTGAGGCACTCTAGCCTGCGAAATGGGTTGGGTAACACAACATTTGATGATGACAGCACAGAACCCATAGCCGGGTGAATTCAGCAGTGTACAACACTGGGATTGCAGGGCAAGATCAGTAGCACTTCTCATTTTGTCGGCACCATGCCGTAGCCGGGCAAAACTTTCACAGATAAAGGATTCGTGATACTGGGATCAGAAGCACTTCACATCAACTGTAGGCCCCATTAAACACATCCATACATTAAATTAAAACATTTTTCCGGTGACTGCAGGCCCCGGGTGTTCTTAGCATGAGCCCCGGCCATGGCACTCAAAATTCTTTCAACCTTACTAATCTGATGCTCGGGATGGAATGCCGCCAACAAGATCTTCACTTCCCAAGAGCCGCCAACTTGGCGAATGAAAATTTGAGCATCACTCAGAGTGCCCATGCACACTACGTGAATAAAATAAGGATGCTTCGCCAAAAAAACATGAGGCGCAGCCAAAAACGCAAGGCGTAAAATTTCTGCCAAAATTTAGGTACCAAGTAAGACAACCCTATGGAATGCCAGACACCCTATTTGCAGGTGTGTGAAGATAAGCTGGGAAAGGGTCCACTTCACACTTAAAATGTGCACTTTTCCCCGCGATATCATGAATGAAGTTAAATGAAGTTAAGGGAAAGGTGAGGCCGGAAAGGGAACACACAGGGATACTGGTGGATTGGCAAAAGAATCTAGGGATATAATTATTGTTTGCAGATACTTTGCGCATAATTTAGAATAATGGGATGCTAGAAAGGGATAATAAATTAACGTTAATAAGAGATGAATCGTCAAAATACACAATAACAATAAATTAATTTAGAATTTTGAAGGGAAGGGGGGGAAATCATGAATTTTGAACTCTTAATTAATTTAGAAAAGTAGCATCATTAAAAACTGGCATAACAATACTCCTGGTTGTGAAATTTCTCCTGTATGTTATGATTTTGACCAATATTTGGATAATTCATTTTCATATGTTTCAGATGATGTAAAGTACCAACTGCTAACAAATCCACAGGTAAAATATTTTACTCACGATTTTAAGAAAGATACATTAAATTTTGGTAAAGATAAACACCAATTTGAAAAGAGCTGGTTGGATGCATATCCTTGGTTAGTATATTCTACTTCTTTAAGAGGTGGACTTTGTAAATATTGTGTGTTGTTTAAATCGACTTTAAAAAAAGGAGTTTTTGGTGCCTTCATGGTTAATGCTCAAAAGGATTTTAAACATTTCCATGAAGATGCAAGAACACATGCTAAATCTATATGGAACCAGGAAGCTCTGACTAATGCCAAAAGCTTCTGTGATTCTGCAGAAATGTAAACAAAAAATGTAATTGAGCAATTGATTTCAGCTAGAGATGAACTAATTCAGATCAATAGAACCAAACTTAAATCCATTTTATAAACAATAATATTTTATGATGTTCATGATATTTCACTTTGCGGAAAACTCCAAAGTGGGAATTTTGAAGACCTACTACATTTCCGCATCAGCACAGGAGATAAAATTCTTGAAGACCATATAAGAGCATATTCAGGAAAATCTAAATATACTTCTCACAAAGTCCAGAAGGATTTGATCAACATTTGTGGATCTATAATCCAAGAAACGATTGTAAAAGAGGTCAGTGAATGTGAAGCATTTTCTTTGCTGGATGATGAAACTGCTGACATTAGTTGCAAAGAGCAACTATCTCTTGGAATAAGATACATCAAAGAAGTTGCTAATGTTGATTGTATGATAAAAGAAGAATTCATGGGATTTTCCGAGCTTGAAAAATTAGATGCAGAAAGCGTAGCAAATGCTATTTTGCAATTCACGGAAGAGTTAGGACAAGAAATGACTAAGCTTATTGGTTTAGGGTTCAATGGATGCTACACAATGGCTGGAAAAGATAAGATACTGGTGTTCAACAAAGGTTCAAACCTAGTGCTCAATGACCTTAATAATGTGCCAGAAATCAGAAATACAATTAGAACAATAAAGCAAGTGATCAGATTTTTTAGGGAGAGCACTCTTAGAATGATAAAAGTTCCAAACATTCCTGGTCTTAGTAAAAGAAGATGATCTGAAAAATGCAAGTCTATACCACGTTTTTCTACATATTTTGTAACCATCAAGGAAGCACTTGGTTATTTTTCTATTGATGAATGAGGTGAACCCACAAACGTGCTCACAAGCCTTACAGTTAGACAATGCAACATCATCTGTAGTATTCATCGTGTGTTTCAAAATCATATCCAGGTAGGTATTCTTCGTATCTGGAGCCAATTGTAAACAAATTACAGTCTGTAGATTTTGACTTGAATTCTGCACATCAACATATAAATAAAAAGCTTCTGGAGGTTTTTCGGAAGCACAGGGTAGAATCAAAAGAAGAATTTGCTGAAATTTTCAAAGAAGTAAGAGACACATGTGATTATCTGGAAATTGACGTCAAAATGCCTAGAACGTCTGCAAGACAAACTTGTCGTTCAAACATTTCTGTGGCCATTCCACTTGATTACTATAAAACAGCTATTTTTATTTCTTACTTAGACTCTAATTATATTGCTTGAATCAGGATTTACAGACCGCAATGAGACACCATTCAAAGCAATTTTAATTCATCCCAACATGATGAAAAACATGAAAAAAAGATGATTTTGTCAAAACTATGAAAGAACTGTCTCAGTTTTATGACATTGAAAATCTGGAAGCCGAGGCTAGAACCTGGTACGATATATAGAAAAACAAGGACTGTAGTGAAAAAGTTAAGCTAAGTGAACTCCTTTCAGAAACTGCATTTTCTCCTTCTGTTAAGAAGGTGCTACTGAATTATATGACAATTCCGCCAACAACATGTACTGTGGAAAGGTCATTTAGCACCCTCAGGCAGGTAAAGACATGGTTAAGGAGCACAATGAGCCAAGATCATCTTTCAAGTTTATGCTTATTAAGCGCTCATAGAGATGGAATAAAAGAGCTGAATTTGGAAGAATTAGCTATAGCTAAGTTTTCTAAAACCAAACGAAATCTGCAATTTGCTTTCTCTGAAAAGTACTAAATATCTATCATGGTGGAACAAACTTTTCCCATCACAATGTTCTAAACTGTAATTATAACTTTAATTGTATAGTATAGTTTCGTTGTAACTTCTGTGTTGGCAAATAAAAATTACTCTACGAACATTTAAATTCATTTGAAATGCAGTTTTCATATACAATCATCATAGATGTAATATTAATTTTCAGTGACAGTTTTTTAAATCAGCTAAATCATTTAACTGTTCAGTTTTCTTTTTGTAACTTTATAAATAAATTTAATGAAAAGAGCAAAAAAAATTATTAGTTTTTTATAGACCTTTCACATTTTAAAATAAGGTACTTGTTAGCTAATCTTATCCCCTCCCCCCATAAAAGTACTCATATGGGTGACCATGCTCTGGTATGGTGCTAATAAATCTTATTTGTAAAGGTACAAGGACAATTATTAAGAAATGGTTCCAAAAGATGTAATTAAATTATAAAGTAGTTTAAAAATAAAAAATAAAATTAATTGAAAAAGGTGAAATACTGTAGAAACGATTTACATATGAGATACGTAAGCTACAATACTGTCTTCTACAGCATTATTGATGTCAGAATCTAGCAGATAAAGCTTACAGTTTGAGGTAACTATGTATTATATAATTTCAATGATAAAGAATATAAAGGTATTTTTATTTAAAATCTCTACATTGTTAATTATATATATATATATATATATATATATATATATATATATATATATATATATATATATATATATATATATATATTATTATTATTATTATTATTACTATTATTATTATATATATATATATAATTTATTTTCATTTATAGCAGAAACAATAACAAAAATAATATGGTATCATGCCATAGAGCTAAATAAAATTGGTGTCATATTGCTGCCTTGGTGTACACAAGCAAGTGTATATTCTTTTTAAGCTCACAAACTCCTTTCACATGAATATTATAAAAAACAATACTCTAAATCAGCGGTTCTTGAATTAACAGTTTTCCATTTCAGTAACTTAATGCAATGCATATCCACAACATAACACATTTTTAATAATATTATTGTGTAAAACAATTCCATCTGAATACAAAATGTGACTTTGTGCACAAGTAATAAATAACTAGAACACAATGTAAAATATTGTAATAAATGTAGCATGCAGATGATCATTTCCAAAATTCTTGGATTTTTTTCTTCAATGCAAACAAACTTAGAGTTGAATGTTAAGCAAAAACTAAACCAAGCCACTTTAATAAAATGGTTAAAGCAACAAGCCTAGTATGGTAGCGCCACCTAGTATGATGAAAGGAAAGTAAAATAAGAAACAATCATTAAGATGTAAATTTTTTTTTAGCCATAAGTGTGATGCAGAAAAAGAATGAAGTAAAAAAAATAATAATAATAATTAAATATAGTCAAACCATAACTCCAAGAAATATGGTAGAGACTTCAATAACCAGAATGTTGTAACTTTTATTAATATGAAAAGCTTCAAATAAATCCAAATCAAAAACTGAATAGCACTTTTGATTAATAAAGGCAGAAGAAAAATTAAACAAATAACTAACAATCAAGCAGTGATTAGTTATTAAAAATTTATTAATTTCTTGTTTGTTTTATTTTAAGATAATGTTGATGTTCCTTCAAATGGCACTTTAAAGCACATTTCATTTAGTTTAACCAATATGACAGAACATATTGCTAAAAATAGAATAAATGCCCCAATTATTGAGCTGCTCAATAAGGTCTTTCCCTTTTTGTTAAAATAACATGGTTTAGTTCTCACTTGGTATTCAATTCTAGGTTTGTTTGCACTTAAAAAGGAAATCCAAGAATTTCTAAAATGACCGTATACATGCTACATTTATTTTTGTAGCATTTCAAGATATGTTCTAATTACTTAAATTTCTTCTATATACGCATTTCTACCATTGGGAGAAAATTAATATTAAGAAACATCCATCATTCGAGAATGTTTTACATTAACTGTGAGAAACTGCTCTTTGAATCTCCAGGCCGTGGATGAATTACTGTTTGAGATCCACTGAAAATGATAATCACTGTTCCAAATTTAGGGTAATTTATAGTATTTGCAAGCATGTCGAAAGTTGTGTAGCAGTTAGCATAACTAGGCACAAACCAGGAGACCTAAATTTGATTCCTGGTTCACACACAATCATTTTATTATTAAAATTGAAATCCTGCGTTCCAAATTGGCACCTGAACAGAATTACATCCAAAACAGGATTTGAACTGCCCCAGTCCTGTTTCAAAGAAATGATAATTTAAAGAATATAAGATAATTAAAACAGTATTAAAAATTTAAGAATGTAACATTAATAGAATGTAAGAAAATTCAAAGTAATTTGTTATATAACCAGAGTTGTGTAATGGTTAGCTCTTGATCCTGACTGATTGAATTTCTAATTAAAATTGGTGTCTAATTTTATAGAAAAGTTTTATGTTTGCTACAAGATTACTGTTTGCTTTAAGGGTGAGCGTCAGTAAATTTTCTGCCCTATCCGCGCTTTGTTAACTTTCGCGGCACACATATTTCAATGAAATTCTGCTCAAACAGTTGCGAAATATTTTCTGAAAGATAAAATGCAATGCTTAGATTATATTAAAACTAAATTTAATACCCAATAAAACATAGAATATATGTTTTATTTTAATTTAAAATATTTTTGGTGCTGCCATCTGTTGTCGTAATTTAATTCATACAGACTATTTTTATTTTTTAATGAACATTTTTAAATGTCTATTCCTTCTAATACGCTATTACATACAGCAACAGATCATATATAATGCCATAATCACGGAAACGTAATTGAACTTGGATTTGAAGACAAAACAGCAGTCCTCAGTGATGTACATTCAGATCCCTTATCAAATTTATAGAATGATAAATTACCTTTCTGTGATTGTGGCATTATTATATATGATCTGTTGTTGAATTTAACATTGTATTAGAAGGAATAGATATTTAAAAATGCTCATTAAAAAATAAAAATAATCGGTATGAATTAAATTACGACAATAGACGGCAGCACCAAAAATATTTAGGATTAAAATAAAAAATATACTCTATGCTTTTTGGGGCATTAAATTTAGTTTTAATATAATCTAAGCATTGCATTTTATCTTTCAAAAAATATTTCGCAACTGTTTGTGCAGAATTTCAGCGAAATATGTGTGCCGTGAAAGTTAACAAAGCGCGGATAGGACAGAAAATTTACTGACGCTCACCCTTAAACAATCATGGAAAGTTACACAATAATGATAAGCATATAGGGTAGATTAGAGTAATTGTGTAAATAAGGCAAATGTAAACATTGTCTATTAAAATGATCTATTTACTCCAGTGCTCTCTTTTGCTTAAAAATAAGGAAAAGTAATCTGGTTATCAGAAGCTAAAGGACAGTCCAAGATCACTGAAAATTACAGAGTCATGTTTTATCTGATTTATTTGTCGTTTAGTGTAGTTTTCTCACATTTACCTCATCACATAAGACTAAACCTTATGGGTTTCAGAAGCTCGATACATATTTACCCCTTTTTGGTGGAACAAATGTGTACCACAAGGGAAAAAACAATTTTCATCAAACAAGAAATTGGTTATCACCCAATTCTTTATTCCCAATTAAGACGCATAATTACAAAAAATTAATTTGATGATTTAAACTTAAGCAATTTTCTAGATTATAAACAAAAACTAACTATTCCAATTTAGGTACATAATTGTCCTACTTCACACTACTTAAATAGGATTAGCTCTAAATTTCTATAAATTCTGTTTTACCATCCTAATGTATCTAACAAATTATTTTGAAATTACTCATCCATCTTATTTCTATGTAATCAGTGTTTAAAAATAGGTTCTTGGATTACTATTGTGTTTTAAAAGGCTTATATTCTTATTATAAATATATTTATCACAAATTTCTATTAATTTATGTTAAGTTAATTATTATTTTATTTATTACCCTTAAACAGCATTAGACCATCATTTTGGATACAGTGTATATATTCTACAAAATATTCATATCACCTTCTTTAGCTAATAAGACAAACTCTTCATGGCACTTATGATGACAACTTTGGGTGGAAGAAATGCTGCGTTCCGGTAATGAACAAGTCATCAATGAAACAGAATCTGACAGAGATTGTGGACGAATTACATCTTCACTACTTGCTAAAGAAGGATGAGAAGAGCTAAGATGTGCCATTTCAGAAATCGGGAGAGCAAAATTTTCAACCTACAAAAGATTTTAAATATACCATAATGATAACCATTTAAATTAACTGATTCATATATGAAACCCTAAATAACCATTTTTTGTTCATAATACATGAAATATAAATCATTTACAAGATATGAACAACCCATTGAGTAGTTTACATGCAAAAGAATTGTCATGAAAAAAATAATAATAATTCAAACAATACCACATTAAACATCTTCCTATCACTCAAAAGGTGGAAATGAGTTGATAGATTTTTTTTTACATTTACTATCTTGGTTTCATGAATTAATTTTTCAAATTATACTTTTGGATTTTTATAATCAAAGCATTAAAATAAAATAGGGGAATTATAAGCTAACATAATATTACATATTTTATTATAAATCTTTGGATTACTAGAAATAACTTTTGCTGGTACAACGTCTACTGAAGCCCTTAACATAATTTTATAGTGACTACCTACTGAAAAACATAAGGGAAGCTTTTGGGTATGTGATTATGTGGATACAGCAGATATAGTAGGAGAATTCTTTGCAAGGAGAGTGTGGCGTTTAAGAGTTACATGTGAATGTTAAAACTGTGTTTATGAAATTTTTTTATTCAGATATTTAAGAATAATGATGTTTGCCAAGTAATATTCCAAAATGTAAATGCCCATTTTGCATATATCTTAAGAACAAAAAAATGGTTTTCAATAATATCAAACTTTGAAATTTTCATAATTTACACTCAATCAGATAGAATATTTAGTGTTCAATTGTAAGGAAGGAAGAATTAATGAACAACACTGAAAGAGCTAAAAGAAGCGGTACACGATGGTATACGTTTTCGAAGCAGGGTGTCTAAAATTAGTGATTAATACTAAAACAATTTCTAGTTATAACAAGAGTGAAAGGATAGCAACAAAATATTGATATAATACCACTAATTAAAAGTAATACTGTTTGAAAAAAAAGAAGTATACCTTTAATAAATTAATTCTTTCTGTTACAAAGAATTCATTATTTACCTAAAGTTCTCCACTAAAATCAAATAATATAATTTTGAGTGTGGGTAACAAAAAACTTCAGAGGCCAATGAGATTATAGTCTCTTTCCATGGGGACCAATCCTGTGGTTATTGAAATTAGTCCTTAATTCCTTCTTCATGGAAAAATAGATTGTTTTCTGAAGTGACTTTAACCTTTTGCGGACGGCGGCATTCTGGAACTACCATGGCCCAAAGGTTGGAGTGCTTCGCTTCCGAACTGTTCCCATAGGACAGCTAACTTTTTATGCTAAACCTAGCTCTAAAATAAAATTCGCTAAAAATCACCTGTTCAACACAGCATTCTACTTTTTTCAGGAGTAAAGGAAATACTTATTTTCTATTTGATGTATATTTTTCATACAAATTGTCTTTTATCAAAATATTAAAATTTTTAGTATATTAAAAATGATTACTTACCTTGATTAAAATAGTTATCAGTTAATCAGAAAAAATATTGAAATGATTGTAATCAAACATTTCTACAGCTAATAGAAATTATGTACATTTATATATAAGAAAATAGCATTGCTATTTTCACTAATCTAATTAATATGCCTTTTGCATATGGTATATTTAAAAGGAAGGATCCATGCACAGACCAACACTGCAATCTTTGCATTCATAAAAACTATCTATGCACTTTCTTTTGCATTTTATAGTTTGCGAACAAACTATACCTCTTCTTCGGTGGTCTTTTTTGCCTCTTTTAGAGCAAAATTTTGGAAAATGTCTTCCAGTGAGATGGACAGGAGAGGGGATGAGATAAGTACTTCTAATGGACTGTTCAGGGATAAAGAACATATCAATAAGTTGCTCCATGAGATGAAGACGAAACTGCAAGATTCGGGATTTTCTCCCTTTCGTATTGTCAAAAAGACTATGAGCATTTAATATTGCAATATCTAGAAAGCCAAAAAATAATTTTCTGTACCATTTGATGGTTATTCTGTAAGCTGGATAATGTGTTAGAGACGCATCTCCAATATCCTCCCCTCCCATATATTTGTTATATTCTAAAATGCAATTTGGTTTTAAAATATCTTTGAATGTTTTCCGGTCTTTCTTTCCTGAATTTTGCATTTCGTCAGTATGAAGAGTTGTTAAAACTAAGACATCCTTCTTTTTATCTTTGAATGAAATTACATTCATGCCATCCTTTTACACTGCTGCAATTTCTCCTTTACGTAGAGGTACAGATGGATAATTCTTTGGCATTTACATCCAACTTTTAAAACTGTACCACATACATTCATATTCTTAGACAACAAATACCTTACAAGTATAGGAGAGGTAAAAATCTGTCCAAATACAAAGTATATCCTTTTCCTAAAAGTTCACTTAAAAGTGTTTTCACAACAACTTCTCCATACCCATCATCAGAGCTTGATAATTCTGTGTTCTTTCCAGTATACACAAGGAAATTCCATATATAGCCTGATTTTGATTCTGGCAATTTATATATTTTTATTCCATATCTGGACCTTTTCGAAGGGATATATTGAAGAAATCCCAGCCTTCCCTTCCATGAGAACAAAAATTCATCAATGCACACATTCTTCCAGGAGTGTATACAGATTTAAATTTTAAAACTATTGAGTCTAACACTGCTTTCAATTTATCTAGTTTTGGGGCATTACTATCAAGAGTAAAATGAAGGCAGCGTAATATTTCTAAAAATTGATCGCGACTCATAACTGAATTTAAAAAAGGAGTGCTGATATACAATTCTTAGAAAAATACATTTTAAGATCTGCTTTTCTGACAATGCTTGTCAAAACTACTAATCTGAGAAACACTCGAGGTTAGTCTCCTGTCACAGGTGTAAATACATTTGAAAAAGGTGGAGTCTTTGATGTCGCAGGAGAGAGGAGATTTTTCTCAGATTTTCTACTTGTAAACTCATTAGTTTCTTTTATGCTGAATTCTACTAGTTCATCATCAAAAAATATGCTAAAAAAATAAATTTCCTTATCTAAATTAGGCAGCATAATATTGTGATTGATTTCAAGTATGCTCAAAAACTCAAAAGAATTCAGATCTTTCAAATCTCTTGCTCAAACATCATTTGCAGAAACAGCTACTGAATCTGGCGGCATTGTAATAATAGTATGCTCAGATTCTGAAGAATCACTTGCATTTTCAGATTCATCTTTAGAAATGCCACAGTTCCACGAATCTTCACTTTTTCTTATATTTTAGATGAAACAGCTATGATATTATACAAAAATAATAGTGGGGACATACCATGGAGGTGACATCCAATATGTTTTGAAAATTTTTGAAACAGTAAATCTACATAATTATCCTAAAATTTAGTTAAATAAAATAATTTGATGCTCCTCGATTATTTAAATGAATATTTGATTATTTATTTAAATAAAGTTTTGAAAAAATTCCCAGGGACGCAAATATCCACTTAATTTTAAAATGAATGGTGGATGTATCCACCTGTTGCTTACATGTGCATTGGGGAAAAAATTGATGCTGAATAGTATAATTGATTTTTGTCATCCATGGTTTCTAAAGAGTTGTACCAACTTCCTAAATTTCTTGGATATTGGATGAATTGTGCTTGAAGCAGGCGCTTACAAAAGCAGGTGCAGCATATTGGGAATTTGAATCTTGGCAGACGTTTTGTTATTTCTATTCAGAAATTTGAATTTATAAATGCAAACGATGGGGTTCTGGAAGTCGATATGACTTGCATCGTATAGGGCAATCATGCTGTAGTTGAATCTTAAGATATCTGGAAATGTTAGCATTTGTGTTAAATTCTTTTGCAAATGAGCGATGCAATTCACTTAAGGTTTTGCAGACAAGCATTTAAAATGTTGAAGTGATGTAGGTATGCAATACACAAGAAATTATCTTGTTCGAAAATATAATGTGCATGAACTGATATTTTGCAATCTGTACTGAGAATGACAGAAATAGGGAGTTGATCCCAGATACCAACTTTTGGCATTGTGTAGTCGACTCTTCCGATTTCGATACATAGTGTTATCCATCCAGATGGTGTTACATATAACCATCAGCAACACTGAGACGTTCATCTTGACATGGATATACAGTTGCATCAGCAGGGATATAACACCTTTTAATGAGGGTAATACCAGAACTGGGATCACAAAGTGCATCAACAGTGGTACTTCCATTGATGATGGCGGCAACAATTGGTGTTTCATGATACATAGATTTAATGCAATTTACAAAAGATTGTCACTTTGATTTTTCTTTAGTTGATTAAAGTGTTTGGCAGCACTGTTTTCTGGAGATGCTGATCAAGGATAGTTGGTAAAATTCGACTGAGGATAAGTATCAAAAGCTACGGATGGTTTTACAATTTGCTATCTTTCTTTTAGGTTTGGTGGCAGTAACGGCCATTGGGAAGAAATGTGGCCATAATTTCCACATAGCTAATAATGGAAGTTTTTAGGAGAATCTATTTTGGGATTAAATTTTTGCATAAATTTCATTGTTTGTTCATTTGAACGAAATGATAATTTTTCATCTCCATCACGAAACTAAGAACGATAGTTGTCATTTTTGTCATAATTAGATACACTTTTAATGTTCAACATATTGAAGTTTTTCTTATGTGAAAAAAAAAAGAGTTCTGATTTGCCTTTATGCAGGTGTCTTGAATCCAATGATGAAGCGCTGTCAACCAATTCAGCGACACTGTCATATGGGTGAACAGAGAGTGAGCTAGCCCATCAGTCATCTTGTATGTCACATAGAATTAGAGAAATACATTTGGATACATCCAATTTATGGTGAGCATTTTAGAGCAAGGCATCCTTTGTGTAAATATATGACACCAATGTTTCATCTTCACGAAGCACCACTTGCATTTCCACTTGCATAATCCATTTCGTTGGATCTTCGAACTGTTTTCTGGAAAAATGGGGTATCACTTGACGGTATCCATAGTAGAGCTTCTTCGAATCATCAAATTCAATTTTTCTTGATACAAAGCCAATTGCCGAACAGTGGCAGCTAGTTGTGTGACAGTGTTAGTAAGATCCGATGCAGTTGAAGAAGATTCATCACAGTGTTTCAAATGTTTGGTGATTTGATTATTTTTATTTTATAGTTGTTTTTTCAATTCTTGGATTTCTAATTCTTTTTCATTTAATGGTTGTGTCAGTCCTACATGTTAATTGCGGGCAGAGTTTAACATATCAACTGTTCCTCACGAAAATATTTTTATTATCCGAAACCACACATTGATCTAATTCATCTTTTGATCCTTTACACGATAATTTACAAATATGCAGTTTTGCTTTCAATTATGAAACTGTAAACACTTTTAACTCTTCTGGGTCCAATTTTTAAATATTTGTGAATGTACTAAAAAAAAAATAATGAAAGCAATTACCTCCAGAGCTTGTAAACGAGACAGTCAGGCAACCAGACGATGGGGGTGAAAAGGAGGCATCAACAAGCTGGCAATGAATGATATTGTTTCAGTTGAATGAATCACACTCACTTCAATGGCGCTTCTTAATGCAGCTTCTTTAAATGCAGTTTTGTTTTATGGAAACTTCATCTTTTAAGACACTATTTATGTAAACATTGAGAATTTAAAATTGTGAGATGATTTTCTTCCTTGTATACATAATGAAGGGGAAAAGAACGACATGATATTCACGAAGAATGAAAATTTTGCAGTGTGGAAGTTTTTATGACTATGCCATGTAAGATTAGAATCTAAACTAATTTATTTATAATCATATGTCACGCATAAAGCCTGATAGAGGGCATAGTTATATACAAAATACATCATAAATTCATAATGATGGTTTACACTAGCAATTGAGAAAAGGTGAATTAAACATTACTTGATGTTTAACTGGAAACTTAATTTTAGCTAGGGTGAATTGCAGAGCAAAAGATTCATTTTAATGCTGATTGTTGATAATCATAAGGAAAATTAACAAGTCAAAGATCTGGTTAAGATTAAATTATATTTGTGACAGATTAGAGATAAAATAAATTTGTAGTTCCAAAATTGAAGATAATTACCAATTAAAGGATGTAGAAAATTTTTATGCAACAGAAAGTTTATTTCGCATGTTTGTACAGCCTTTAACATATTGACAAAAATATTTTAAGTATGTCTTTCTAAGTGTATCAAAATCTCTCTCAAGAAATCTCTCCCATTATTTTAATTTAGTGTAAAAGATAGAAATTTAATTTCAGCATAACCAAGAATTAAACTCACTCGGATTGATGGTATCTTCGATGCAATGAGTTTACTTATTTCTGAAATTGTACTTCTTATACACAAAAATTTGGAGTGGCATTTGGACCACTTATTTAGAAACATCAATGTTTTCTTAATTTGAAACAAAAGTATGTATATGTTCATGTCGAATTTGGCATTTTTAGCAGATGTGGATTGGGTCATGATTTTTGTTCAGTCAGTCAGATCCAGGTCTATGTACTATATAAAGATATTTCACCCTAATCTCTCACTCACTGCTATTTGTCATTAGCTGGTGGTCTATGCTCTAATGAAGGTGATACATGAAATTACCAAGCAAGCTGTAGGTTTTAACATTTTATTACATTTTCACAGATGATTAACATTAATTTTATTTTTGAGCAGCTAAATTCTGCAAAGACATGCTTTTATATATATTCAAGAATATTTTGACAACCTTTAGTAACATATAGAAATAGCATGCATTCCACAAGAATTTTAATTTAAATAACATTATTTAAATTTGTTACTATATTGTTGTTAAATCTGTTAATAGTATGAGTTATACTAATTTTGAATTTAGAATTTTAAATTTAAGAAAATATATATATATATATATATTTTTTTTTTCAAAATAAAAAACGGTAAAAGAATGTCATACTGCTTCTAACTTATTTTTCCATCACTGGAATATCAAATAAAAGGAAGCATCAGAAGAAAAATACCCATTTTTAACACTTTACAACATAGTTGAAAAGTGTTCATGACTTTGGTCATTCTGTGTGTCTGTCTGTCCATTCGCACGATAACTGCAGTAAAAATGATTTTATCAAAAAGAAATTTTAGTATGTTGTTGAGATGGTCTATGGAAAATATGGGAATATAAATGAATAATATCACCCAATTCGTTTTGCATTAAACCTGGGTTGAAAAAATGAAATACATTGAACCCTACGGGATCTTACTTTTCAAGCATTTTTTAAGTGAAGTAAAAATTCACAAATTGCTTCAAAAATTTTAGGAAATATTCAAACTCTCCCATAAAATATATAAAAACAATTTCATCAAAATATATTTGGTAGATTCTTAAATAAAAATAAAAATAATAATTACAGCCATTTAATATAAAGAGGTCACATGACTCACTTCAAAACAAAATATGGCATCCATCTTTTTTCCCCAGAGTAAAAATCATGATTTTTAAAGTTCTTTTAAATTTATATTTAGTATTGCATCAGACCTAAAACCGATTTATTTTTGCGTATTTTCTGTGCATCTATATTTTGTGCCAATGCACAACATTTTTGAGTTTAAATGATCATCAAACTTTGGTTATTTCTACAACAGAGCCTAATTTTAATGGATGCAGAATGCAAACAAGTGACTGTAAGATGAGTTGTATAAGAATTGCTGAATTTTTTCCATGCAAAATTATTTAACTCTGGAGTCTGAAATAAAAGTGTATGAATGAAATATTCACTGCTTTTACATAGCAAGATGATTTATATTTTGATAACGTCATTTGAATAAAGCTCATATTGTTTTAAGTTTTCAAATATAATAAATTATTGTAGTAATGTGATAATTTAAAATATATCACAGCTGAATGTATCACATTTTAGAGATGTTTAAAAAAATTGCATTTCAGTTGGAAAGTGTTTCATAATCAATGCTTTATGCATGATTAATCTTTCTTGTTTATTTATCATTTTTTCATGGGATGAGAGGGTTGTAAAAAAAAATGCCAAATTTTCATATTTTTTTTAATAGTTTTAAAAAAATAATTAATAAAGATATCTGAAAAAGGTTTCAGAAATACATTAATCCAACCCCAAATTCCTTAATTTGATTATAAAAAAGGGGTGAGGATAATAAAAATGCGAGGTTGAAAGTTAAAACTGAAACTATCTGTGACACAAAAAATAGGATGCATCAAGACGATGGGAAAAATATGAAATTTAATATTTTTGTAGGGTAAAGGGGATGTATTAGGGGAAGGGGAAAACAAGAACATCTAGTTCAGATTTTCTCTTAATTTGGGAAAAAAATTATGCATTTCGTGAACCAAGAACTGTTGTGATGTCAGAAAACATTGATGCTGTGAATCAAATGATCACTTTAGATTGTCATGTCACATATGATGAAATTGAGGCATCTTTGAACATTTCAAAGACAAGAGCAGGGACGTAAGTGGGCAATCTTGACTGGGGGTGTGAGAAGGAAATTTTTCAGACTAGTAT
Source organism: Amaurobius ferox (assembly GCA_951213105.1). Lineage (NCBI taxonomy): Eukaryota > Metazoa > Arthropoda > Arachnida > Araneae > Amaurobiidae > Amaurobius > Amaurobius ferox. The sequence continues at coordinate 20,631,097 of OX578133.1, forward strand.
TAAAATTTTCCGACTGTACAAACAAGTGAGTTAACTTTTGTTTTTGAGCGAGTGCATTGCTGTTTTAGATACCTTTGTGTATTTTAAAGTCTACAAGGCAATTATTTTTTTTTTAATTTTTGAGTGTTTTGTGCATATGTCTAAATCATACGGAGGGGGGGGGGGGACGTGAGTTTGTTACATAAGAATTAGCGTTTGGTCATACATGCAAATCATACAACAGTCAACATACAACAGTCTCAAAACTAAATTTTTGGTTTTGAGACTGTTTTGGAGGGGGGGTTTCTTGTAAATATTTGTACATTTTTTAATTATCGGATGTGTTGTGCAAATGCCCAGACCTTTAGTTGCCATTTAAAACAAGGCAAGTCTCTAGGATAAGAATTAGCAGAATTTTAAATGTATTTGAAAAAATATTAAATTTCGTATGTTTTGGAAATTTTTTTTTTTTTTTTAAATGCACTTGATACATTCCCAGATGATTGCCTACCACTAAAAAACCAGTGAGTTTCTATGACAAGAATTGGCTGTGTAAATTGTGGGACATGCATCTTTCTTTTGCTACAGTTGAGGCTTTTATTGGGTTTTTGTAAATAATTAAAAACTTTATTATTTTTTTCAAATTTTCAAATGCACTTTGAACATTTCCAAATAATTTCTTCACTTTAGAAAAAATTTAAAAAATGCCTGTTTCTAAGCCAAGAATTAGATTTGCAAAATACAGGATATGCATAATAGTATACATACATTGTCTAAAGGAAATTCATATGATATGATTTATAGTATTCATAAGGGGTTTAGGCACCAGTACTGGTGCTGGTGTGTGCTGCCAGGATGATGGCACAAAGTTGTCTTATCCACTTGGCAGTTATGCTACTGTCTTTCAGGCTGAGGTTTTTGCCATTCTTATGTGTTGTAGAATTTTCTATGACAGAAAGTACAGGAGCAACCAAATACTTATCTGTTCCGATAGTCAGGCTGCTCTAATGGCCCTTGGGAAATCCACTATGAGGTCTTCCCTTGTCTGGGAGTGCTATAATGCACTTTGTGAAATTGCCAGCAATAACGAAGTTACTCTTTACTGTGTGCCTGGACATTCGGGCATTCCAGGAAATGAGTTGGCTGATGAATTGGCTAGGAAAGGCTCAAGCACTCCTTTTGTTGGTCCTGAGCCGGCTTTGGGTATTCCCAATGAATTTACCAGAAGAATTGTCTATGATATCTTCAGAAAGCTTCAATGCAAGAACTGGCGCAATATTAAGGGTCAAAGACAAGCGAAAATACTCAACTGCAATTGCCCTATTACATGTCATAAGGAGTTATTCAAGCTCAGTAGAACTAGCATCAGAAGGGCTGTTGGGCTGCTTACTGGGCACTGCACCCTTAAAAGATACCTAAATATTATGGGTGTCACTAAAGATTTTCTCTGCAGGGGCTACAACTATAGCAAAGAAACTGCTGCTCACATTCTCTGTGAATGTGAGGTTTACTCTGCTCACAGATTCGAGCACATTGGCAGACATGTGATTGAACCCTGGGAGCTGAATGACATTCCTGTCAAGTGCCTGCTTATCTTTGAATCGGCTACTGGTCTCTTTTCGTAGAGATCTGCTCTGTTTGGGGTAGTACAATAGACCTCTGGTCAATGTGCTGGGCTCTTTTTGAGCCATCCGTTTCTTATTTCATTTCATTTCATTCCTAAGGGGTTGTCGCTTCATTTTCTCAATATTTGTATTAAAAACATTGTACAGACACGAACGTAAAAAAAAATTTCCAAATAGTCCACCAGAAAATCTACCTGCATGTGGCTATACACATATTCTTGAATATATCGAAATTGCATTTTTTAGGTTATCTGATACTTATCTCGCCACATCCAAAACAGGAAAATTAGCTCAATTCTACAGTTTGAATTCTGCAGAAAATTGTGTGTATCTTCACATTCTATCAAAAAAAAATTTTAACTCCATATTTTTTTAAGAAAATGTATCAAAGCAACAAATGCATCTCCCTTGATGAAGTACGGAGGACTGGGGTTTCTGCTGGAAGTATGTAAACAAACTTCATGATCCACTATTCCCCAGAATGATGGTTAGAAACACAACTTTATTTTGAATCACTTACTTCATTCTCGGGAGTGACTCATGACATTCTTTCAACAGAAGTCTACATGCAAATTCAATATCCAATGTGTATATAAACTCATTTGCATATTTACGGAAGGCCCCTGGACATTGTAGTACTCCAGCAGGTACTGATCCCAGTGTATTTAAGGAGTTCACATTGGAAACATCATTAGGTTCTTAGGATTTCAGGAGATCAGTAGTTCTTGAATCTCAGCTGATTTTAGGAGATCTGGAGACCTGTAGATCTGGTTATAGTATGATGGTCATCTAATTGAACGTCTTTGTTAAAAAGGTGACTTTGGTGTTAAAGGTTATGCAGTTGTGTTAATCTGTGTGTGTGATGACTTCTGTCACAAAAGATTTATACTGGTGATTTATGCTTTTAATATTGAGCATGTGCACGACTGTTCATAAGTATAAAAATTATCTAGTCATCTTGGGTCAGAAAGTTAATTGTTAATGTTCCATTATATGATATACGGAAGGTGAAAGTCGAATGACATATAATGGAAAAACTCGTCACTATTGATGTTTTCATTGAGAACTTCTTAAATTTTTTTCAACTCTACAAACAAACCATGTATATATGTTTAGCTGCATATATTTAAAGCAGCTAGCTTTTGTAATAAAGCAAGATTATGCATTTTGAATAAACATAGACTTTATTATTAAGCCTGACTCTTGAACTTCCTTTTACTTTGATACTACACTACTCTGCTTACGACTTAAAAAATTCTTTTGCTTAAGTCATACAAATGGTTACAAGCCCAGATAATATGCCCAAAGTGAGGAAAAGCAATCAAGTCAAATTGATGGGGACCACCAATGTCTGCCAGTCAAGAAGATAAATAACACTGCTGTAGAGAATTGAGAGGATTCACCGCTACTGGAAAGTGTTAATGAAAAAGTAAATCATGGATGCTGTAAAAATGACGTTACTTAGCAGAGACAACTATGCAACCTGGTGCAACAGTATGGTATTTGCACTAAAGGCTGAAGGTTGCTGTGATTTTAACGATAAAACCGTAAAACCAATAGATGAAACCACATCCTGACGGGATCAAGATGATTTCATGCATAGACGAGACAAAGCATTGTCTTTACTATTCTATGGCCTTTCAGCTGAATACCAGGAGCTAATCAATATATCTGATGATCCAGCTGACGCCTGGGAAAAGCTAAAGGACCACTTCGCAGCACCAACAAGGGCAAATTTAGTACATCTGCTAAATGAATTCTTTAGTATCTATCCTGATGAAAACGAGTCCATAGATATTTTCTGCACACATCTAAAGAAAGCTGTGGTTAAATTAAAAGACATCAAACATCCAATAGCTGATATTTACATGGTGTTCCAGTCCATCCGGTTCCTCCCTGCTGTATGTAATTCAAGGCATCGTTCAGATCGAATACAGATGGCTGGACGCAGATTTTACCCTGGACAAGATTCAATCAGAACTTTCTGCAGAAGAAGGTTGGTTGAGACAACAATGCCAGGACCTTAATATGAGTTTTAATTCTACCTATTCTGTCTCTTGTAACAGTAAATGCATTCAAAAAGTAATAACTTGTTTAAAAATTTTAATGTTAAACCTAAATCCAAAGTGACACAAATTGAGCACTGTCATTTTTGTAAGAAAATGGGTCATTTGAAGAAAGATTATTTTAAATTTAAATCCAGAAATGTAACCAGTATTGTAGAGTTAAATATTAAGTCTAATATTGAAACCAGTTTTTCTATCGATCCAGTCGATAAGTTCAACTGGGTAATAGGCACTGCTGCCACACATCATTTCTGTAACAACATAATGTTATTTTCAAATTACAAGGAAATGGAAGGTACTTCCATGTCGCTGGCAGTAGGTATCGCCGAAAGCCCAATTGAAGCTATCGGGACAGTCAAGGTGTATGTTGTAAATGACCAAAGAAAAGATATCATCTTATATGATGTAATGTTTTCCCCCAAATTACACCATAATCTTCTAGCAGTTTCAGTGCTAGAAGAAAGTAATTGTAATTTTCATGGAGAAAAAGGGGTACTATGGTTCTTTACACCAAATGGGGAAAAGCACTGCCAAAAGGAAAGAAGGATTGTATTTCTTAAAACCCCAGTATGAACTGAATAGTTCAAATGAGATCAGGGATCATAAAAGTAAGGATAGCAGATCAGGAAATGGTGATGAACAAAATAACAAAAAATTCAAAAATGTAAAGGATCAGGATACTACATCAAATAAGAAAGAAACTCCAAAAAGGAAAAGTCTTAAGTCTGATTTTAATAATTCTAAGAAGGTTAAGAAACAAATAAATGAAAAGTTTAGTATTTACAAAAGTAAACCTAGTAGCTCATTTACTGAGTCAAACAGTAACACTAAACTCAGTCATAAAAGATATTGTCATCTTAACGTTGATTATCTGTTTCAAACAAGTAAAGTTTCGGCTGTAAATGGACTTCCAAGATTTAAATTTAATAAATAAAAATGCAAACACTGCAAACTAGCCAAAACTAAAAGGATAACTAACAAAACGATAGGTAGGATTAGATCCACTAAACCTTTAGAATTATTACATGTGGATGTATGTGGGCCAATGCCTATTCAGTCATTAGGTGGTAACAAATACTTTCTATCAATTGCTGATGATTATAGCAGAAAAGTTTTTGTATATTTTTTAAAACAAAAATCAGACGTGGTTGAAATTTTCAAAGAATTCCAAATTAAGGAAGAAAGAATTTTGAATAAGAAAATTCTAAATATTTGAGCAGATTGTGGTATGGCATTCTGTCATAATCAATTCAAAAATTACTTAAGCAAACAGGGGATTAAAGCTGAGAGAACTAATGTTTATACACCACAGCAAAACGGGTTTCGGAAAGATTTAATCTCACTGCTCTTGATTGTGTAAAGGCGGTGCTTAGTGACAGTAAAGTTAATGAAAAATTATGGGCAGAGGCAATCTTGTGTTTTACATACGTAAAGAATAGAATTTGCCATAAATTTAAAGTAAAAACACTTCTAGAATTATACAATGGAAAGAAACCCTCAGTAAATCATTTTAAGATTTTTGATAGCAAAGTATATGTGGGAAAACTCAAACAATTAAGAAAAAAAACTTGATATGAGGTCCCAAGAAAGGATAATGATGGGTTATGCCACGGGCACTAGAGGCTACTGGGTACTAGAGGCCACCGGGTACTGATTAAAGGGGAAGGAAAAGTTATTAAAACTTGTAACCTCAAGTTTGAGGAAAGCATAGAAGCAGGGGGAAAGCATCCTGGACCCAAAAGGAATTAAAAGTAATCCCAATACTGTCACTTTTAAGGTAACCCCAGATCATTATTCTATAGGCTCTGATGAGGAGTGTCTGGATAGGAAATCAGACGAAAAAGCAAAGGAGAGTGAAGACACTGACAATGGTTTATCCGAAGACAGTGAGGAAACAGACTCTACTGCTGATTCCAACCTGATTCCTTTGTCTGACATCCCTTGGGATCGCGAAACCATCCCAAGAGCTGACAGTAGTAGAATAGATATATATTATTATGTTAGGGGGGTAGAAGAAGGCTTAGATCCTATAATGATGTGAGGAAATATTGTAACAAAAATAATATTCAATATGAACAAAACCTCTTTATCTTCAGAGAAAATAAAAGCAAAATCGGGGCAAAAAGGGTTAACAAACCAGAGGCTAGTAATGTTGAAATTAACATTCCCCAAAAGTACAAAGCCATCCTCAAATCACTCCAAGCAATGGAATGGAGTAATGCCATGACTGAAGATATCAAAATTACGAAAGAAAGAGATGTCTGGGAGTTAGTTCTTGCCCCTCCTTCATAAAACATAATAGGCAGTTGATGGGTTTATACTCTTAAAAAGAAATGAAAAAAGAGAAATACAATGATATAAAGCGAGATTAGTAGCTCAAGGATATACCCAAGGAAAGAGTGACACTTATGAAGAAGTATTCAGTCCAGTCAATTTCAGTCTGATTATGTTATTCTTTACTATCTTTGTCTTGTCAGTATACTTGGTTGGATGCACTTTCAACTGACTGGATATAAAATGTGCCTACTTATATGCTAAATTGAAATATAAAATTTACACGAAGCAGCCACAGGGCTTTGCTAATAAGAAGTACCATAACTATGTTTGTTTATTAAATAAGGCAATTTATGGTCTTCACCAAAGTGGTAGAGACTGGTTTATGAAACTTGATTCCATGTTTAAAAAATTGAAGTTTACAAAACTAAAGTGGTGTAATTGCCTTTATGTTTTTAATAACAATTTTAATAACAATTGTTTTTAATAACGTTTTTTCATTAGGGATACCATCATGTTGTCATTAAAGACAATATGATCAGCTGTCAGAGTTCAAGAGGGGAAGAATCATAAGGATGATGGAAGCCGGATGGTCAGCTCGGCCAGTAGCCTGCCACCTAGGCTGTTCTGACTTGACTGTGAGGAGGTGTTGGGACCAGTTGACGAGAGAGAGGTCGCATACACAGCGGCCAGACTCAGGATGCCCTTGGCAGACCATCACATCACCCGATATGCACGCACAGTGGCAACTGCATCATTGTTTGCTATCCGGACACAGGCAGCACCTTCACTATGGGCTCCTGTGTTTGTCCGTACCATTGAGATGTGCTTGGCTGAAGGACATTTGTTATCGTGGCGTCCATTATGTGTGCTGCCAATGAAACCCACCCACCGTCACCTCCGTTTGGAGTGGTGTCACACTCAACGGGATTGGACGTCAACTGAATGGAACCAGATTGTTTTCAGTGACGAATTGAGATTCAATTTGGGCAGTGATAACAACCATGTATGTGCTGGAAGAATATAAACAAAAGATCGTGATTCACCATTCTCCTGAGCGATGTTCAAAAACATAACTTTATTTTTGATTCACTTACCTCATTCTCGGGAGTGACTCATGGTGCTCTTTCAGCAGAAGTCTTCATGCAAATTTGAATATCCAACATGCACACAAACTCATTTGCATATTTAGGGGCGGACCTCGGAAATCATTCGGGTAGGTGCCGATCCCTGTGTATACGGGAAGTTCAGTTTGGAAACATCAGCAGGTCAGGCAGATCTGAGTAGAGCAGATCAGAGTAGATTGGAAGATCAGTAGATATGTAGTCTATCTTCAGTCGAAGTAGTTGACATAGTTGCAATCTGAGATATGACTCGATAATGATGGTCAGTGAAATTATTGTATTGGTGAAAGAGGCAAATATAGTAGTGAAAGTTATACTATGTTGTTAGTAAGCGAGTGATGGTATTTATCACTAAAGAACTTGGTGCTTTTATGCTTTTAACTTTAAGCAAGTGCTTGACCGTTCATGTGTTAAAGTAAATCTAGTCATCTCTAAGTGTCAAGTTAACGTTTCCTCATGTGCAAGTATATGACCTCCAATGGGCGGAAGTTAAACAAACATACGGAAGAAAGGAGCGAGTATTGATGTTTGTCAAAAGTGAACTTCCTTGTCAATTTTCTCAATTCTGAACTTTGTAAATATGTTTACACTGCATGTTGATGTTAATGCAGCCAGCCTGTTCAACACGGCAAGATTCTGTCGTTAGAAATAAATGCTGATCTTGTTTTTCTGAAACTTTGTATGTATTTGAAGCTGCACGACTCTGCTATATGGTTATACATATGTTTTGGGAAGTACACCCAACTCTTCTATTTAATGATTGTTTTTTACACGAATTTGAAGTTACACGGTTCAAAAAAGTCTTTCTTTTTTGAAAAATTCATTTGATCTAACACGATTTCAAAGTCATTGTCACCAAAAGTTCAACTGTCTATAATAGATTTTTTAATAAAGTTGACAGCACAAGACCTTTCAGAAAGTAGTTCGGCAGTTCAAAACAGTATTACCAGACGAAAGTTTCTACTAAAGAACTTGACGGATGTGGATATCTCTAGTGATAATAATGACTTTGGTCTAGTTCGCTGCAAACAATTTATCAAGTAGCGACGAATAATTATGTAACTAAATATTATTTCTCTATTTCTATTTTTAATTTTGAGTTTTCTATTCTTAATTTTGGATTAGTAGATTCCTTTTTTTTTTGCTTGCACTATTTATTTTTACCTATGAATTATGTATTTTAAGTCTTATTGCTCAATAAAAGTGCATATGTACGTTGCATATATCAAACTGATATGCATACGAATGATATGCATACGAATGATATGCATACGAATGATATTGCACAAAAGTGCATATATCATTCGTATGCATATCAGAACTTTTACAGTTTTCAGCATTTCTTTTACATGGTTTTTAAACTAAATATAGTTCTTTATTTCATCTTACATGGTTTTGGGGTAACATGGAACGTATCCCCAATTTTACTATAGGAAACTTATCTTTTTTTACACGTTTTTTTTTTACACGAATTTCTGAGGAACATATCTACCATGTAAAAAGAGAGTTGGGTGTATAAATAACCAAAGTTTCTCCAGGAAGGTTATGGGCCCAGGGAGTTTACTGGCCCAAGATGATTTTGATGCAGTAAAACACGCAATAAATATGTTAAGCTATCTCCAGTGAACACAAGACAGCTGTGCCAAATTGATGGGGGCCAACCAAGTCCGCCCATCAAGGATAAACAAACTCGCTTAGGAGAGTTAAGAAGTACCACTGCTGAATCATGGAGGCTGTAAAGATGCCACTGCTCACAAGGGAAAATTATATAACATGGAGCAATGGCATGGCCTTTACACTCAAAACAGAAAGCTGCTATGGATTTGTAGAAAGAAGTGTGAAGCCAATTGAGAAAACCACATCCTGACGAGACCAGGATGAATTTATCCACAGACGTGGTAAAGCACTATCCATGCTCTTCTATGGCTTATCACTGGAGTATCAAGAGTTAATTAATATTTCTGATGATGCTGCTGATGCCTGAGAAAAGTTAAAAGATCACTTTGATGCACCAACCACAGCAAATCCAGTGCACCTGCTCGATGAGTTCTTTAGTATCCATCCATATATCTACGAGCCAGTCGATACATTTTGTGTTTGTCTAAAGAAAGCGGTTATCAAGCTAAAGGACATCAAACACCCTATAGCAGAACTTTATGTGGCTTTTCAAGTAATCCAGTATCTTCCAGATGTGTACCATAGTATAGTTCAAATAATATACCTATGGCCGGATGCAGACTTTACCCTAGACAAGATACAATTGGAACTTTCAGCTGAAGAGGTTCTGTTAAGGCAGCAGAACCGGGACCTGAATGTAAGTGTTAATTCTGCCTATTCTGTATCTCGTAGGAGTAAAATTGTTTCTAAAAATAATCCATTGAGAAATTTTCAAACTGAACCAAAAATTAAAGTGACGCAAGTTGGACCCTGTTATCTATGTAAACAGATGGGTCATTTAAAAGTAAATTGTACTAAATTTAAATTAAAGAATGTGACTAGCATTGTTGAATTGAATGTAAAAACAAATATTGAAACCAGCTTTACTGTAGATCCTGTCGATAAATTCAATTGGGTTGTAGATACTGCTACCATGTGTCATTTCTGTAACAACAAATCGTTGTTTTTAAATTATAAAGAAATGAAAGATACTTATATGTTGCTGTCAGTAGGTAATGTCAAAAGCCCAATGAAGCTATTGGGACGATCAAAATGTACATTGTCGTAAATAGCCAAAGAAACGATATCATTTTGAACGAAGTTATGTACTTTCCCAAATTATGTCGTAATCTTTTAGCAGCTTCAGTACTAGAAGAAGGTAATTGCAGTTTTCATGTGGAAAAGGGGATACTATGGTTCTATACACCAAACGGGGAAAAGTACTTTTATGCTAAACGTAAAGTAGGATTATACTTTTTAAAACCCCAGTATGAACTAGATAGTGTAAATGATATCAGTGATCAAAAAGGTAAAGATAGCAAAAAATTTAAAGGATAATGAGGCTAATTTGAATATCAAAAAGATTTCAAAAATAAAAGGTTAAGATCTGATTTCAAAACTTCTAAGGGAGTTAAGAAACACATCAATGAAAAATTTAAATTTATAAGAGTAAACCTAGTAGCTCTTTCACTGAATCAAATGGTAATACCAAACTTTGGCATAAGAGATATTGTCATCTCAACATTGATTATCTGTTTCAAACAAGTAAAGTTTCAGCGGTAAATGGACTTCCTAAATTTAAGTTCCAGAAATAGAATTGCAAACATTGTAAATTAGCTAAAACAAAATGGGTATCCTACAAACCTATAGGTAGAATAAGATCCACTAAACCATTAGAATTACTCCATATGGATGTATGTGGATCCATGCCAATACAATCATTGGGTGGAAATAGATATTTTTTATCAATCACCAATGATTACAGTAGAAAAGTTTTTGTATATTTTCTAAAACAAAAATCGGATGTATTTGATGTCTTTAGGGAAATTCAAATTAGAGAGGAGAGGCAGTTAAGTAGGAAAATTTAGTGTAAGAATGGATTATGGCATGGAATTCTGCCATAATAAGTTTAAAGTTTACTTTAGCAAACATGGGATTCAAGCTGAAAGGACTAATGTGTATACACCTTAGCAAAATGGAGTTTCAGAGAGATTTAATCTCACGGCTTTAGATTGCGAAAAGGCAATGCTTAGTAATGATAGTAAGGTAAATGAAAAATTATAGGCAGAAGCAATTTTATGTTTTACTTACGTTAAAAATAGAATTTGAGACAAGTTTAAGGTTAAAACACCACTAGAATTATATAATGGAAAGAAACCCTCAGTAAATCCCTTTAAGATTTTCGGTAGTAAGGTATATGTTACAAAACCCAAACAAGTAAGAAAAAAGCTAGATATGTGAACCCAAGAAGGGATAATGGTGGGTTACGCCACAAATACAAGAGGCTACCAGGTACTGTCAAAAGGGGAATCAAAAGTTATTGAAACGAGTAACCTCAGGTTCAAGGTCAGCATAGAAGCAGGGTAAAGCATCCTGGACCCAAGTAGGGATAATGGAAATCCCAATACTGTCACCTTTCAGGTAACCCCAGATCACTATTCTATAGGCTCTGATGAGGAGTGTCTTGATAGGAAATCGGGCGAAAAAGCAGGCGAGAGTGAAGACACTGACAACGGTTTATCGGAAGAGAATGAGGAAACAGATTCTCCTGCTGATTCCAACCTGATTCCATGTTCGGATATCCTTTGGGATCGCGAAGCCATCCCAAGAGCTGACAGCAGTAGAATAAACATATATTATTATGTTAAGAAGGCCAGTAGGAAAAGGCTTAGATCTGATAATGACGTGAGGAAATATTGTAAAAAGTAAAATATAGAATATAACCAAAACCTTTTTAACTTTAGGGAAAAGAAAAGCAAAATAGGGTCAAAAAGGGGTTAATAAATCAAATCTAGTAATGTTGTAATTAACATTCACCCCAAAACTACAAAGCTGCCCTCAAATCGCCCCAAGTAAAAGAATGGAATAATATCATGACTGAAAAAATTAAGGTTATGAAAGAAAGAAATGTCTGGGAATTATTTCTTGCACCTCCTTCAGAAAAAATAATAGGCAGTCGATGGGTTCACACCTTACAAAGAAATGAAAAAGAGGAAATATAACGATTTAAGGCGAGGCTAGTGGCTGAAGGGTCAACCCAAGAAAAAGGTGACATATATGACGAAGTTTTCAGTCCTGTCATTAATTTGAGTCTGATTAGATTATTTTTTACAATCTTTGTCAATATGCTAGGATGGAGGCATTTTCAATTAGATATAAAATGCGCTTACTTATATGCTAAATTAAAGTATAAAATCTATATGAAAAAACCAGAAGGGTTTACTAATACTAATTACTAAAATTACATGTGTTTATTAAATAAGACAACTTACGGACTTCACCAAAGTGGTAGAGATTGGTTTATGGAACCAGATTCCATGTTCAAAGAGTTAAAATTTACTAAACTCAGGTGGTGTAATTGCTGTTATATATTTAATAACAAAGTACTTATCTTGGTTCATGTCTATGATATTATTTTATTTTCTAAGTATCAAAGAGATATTAACTTAGTAGTTTCAATGTTAAAAGAAAAATTTGATATAAAAATTCTAGGTAAAATCAAAAAATTACTAGATATAAAATTTGAAGAAACAAATCGTAAATTTCATATACACCAAAAACAGTATATTGAAAAAGTCTGTGAAAAAATTAAACAGTTTAAATACCCAACTGTTTCATTACCAATAGCAAAAGGTTATATTTTGAGTAAAATAAATTGTCCTTGGCACTAGTGAAAAAATGGATCAAATGAAAAGTATTCCGTACAGAAATTTAATAGGATGCTTAAGTTTCATTTCTAGTAGGACACGACCTGATTTGTGCTGTACAGTAAATTTACTGTCTCAGTTTCAAGAGAACCCCGGTATAAAACATTGGGATGCCCTATTAAAGTTATTGAGTTACTTAGACAAAACTAAAAATTACACTTTAAATTTATCAAACATTAGTGAGTTTAATTTGAATTGCTATTCAGACTCAGATTTTGCAGCCAACAGGGATGATCGGGTATCTTTAGATGGTATGATATTTTACGTAGATAAAGTACCTGTATCGTGGTGTACCTTCAAATATAAATGCGTGAGTTTATCAACTATGGAAGCCGAATACGTATAGTTAACGGAAGTTGCCAAAGAAATTATTTGGATGCAAAATGTAATTGAGGAATGCTACCAAATAGGGTTAAAACTTAACAAAAATAGGAGTATAATTTTTTGTGATAACCAGGCAGCCATTAATTTTTCAAATTCCCCAATTGAAAATGACTGAACTAAACATATTGATGTCAAGTATCATTTTTTGAGAAATTTAGTTCTAACAGTCATTCAAAGTTAACTTTGTAAACAGTAAGGATAATGATGCAGATTACTTCACTAAAACTATGACTAAAGATAGTATTATTAAATTTTGTAATGGACTATTTACAATATAATCTTTAAACTTCATATTTCAACAGTTTTTAGCTTTAAATCTTTGAGTTTGATATTAAGATATAGTACATTATTATTTACTACTACCTCAATGTACAAAATGAAATTGTCATTTGAGTATAAAATTTGATGTTGATGTATGCCACAATTCTTTGTATTTATATCCACTATTTTTTAACTCTCGTACTTAGCAGTTTAGTTGCTTATGTGTGTTTAAACCGAAAGCATTTAATCAATTTTTAATATTTCTTACTATAATATACATAACTTTTTCAATCCCACAGAAACATTTTTGCTAATGTGTTTTCATTGTGTGTGAAAGAAAGAACTTTTGTATTTTGATATTTCGATTCAAACTTAATGTATTTTTTAAATTGTATACTGTGATTGAATTCTAACACCAAAACACATTAAACTTAAATTTTAAACTTTGAAAATATATAATATGTTTATACTTAAATTTAGACTTTGAAATATTAAATGATTATGCTTAATTTAAACTTTGATTTATATAACATGTTTATACTTGAATTTTAACTTTGATATAACATGTTTATACTTAAATTTAAACTTTGATATATATAACATGTTTATACTTAGATTTAAACTTTGACTTATATAACATGTTTATACTTAAATTTAATTGTTAACTGATCAATATGTTTATACTTAGTTTTAAACTTTAACTTTTTGACATGCTTAGACTTAAATTTCTATATTTTTAAAAGTCAAAAGGTTTATACTTAAATTTTTATACAACACAAACTTTCTCAGAAAATTCATTGACATGTATTTCATGGCTTCAATTTAATATTTATACATCAAATTTGAATATTTTACAACTTATTACTATGTTATATTATATTGTTATACTTGAAAGTGTTAACGATCTGTTTTTTTTATAAATTTACCAATCATTATAAGTTGTAGTATATATTGAGAACTTGACATTTATTAACATGTCAAGGTTCTTAGATAAAATTTTTTTGAGTATGATTGTGTATATGCTGAATTTAACAAATTGCATGAGGGGGCTGATTGCTGGAAGAATGTAAACAAAAGATCGTGATTCATTATTCTTTTGAACGATGTTCAAAAACACCAATTTATTTTTGACTTACTTACCTTGTTCTCGGGAGTGACTCACGGCGTTCTTTCAGCAGATGTCTTCATGGAAATTTGAATATCCAGAGCGTACACAAACTCATTTGCATATTTAGGGCCAGACCTCAGAAATCATTCTGGTAGGTGCCAATCCCTGTGTATATAGGAAGTTCAGTTTGGAAGCATCAGCAGGTCAGGCAGATCAGGATTAGATCTGAGTAGAACAGATCAGAGTAAATCGGTAGATCAGTAGTCTATCTTCAGTCGAAGTAGTCGACATAGTTGCAGTCTGAGATATGACTCGATAATGACAGTTCGTGAAATTGTTGCCTTGGTGAAAACGGCAAATATGGTGGTGAAAGTTATACTATGTTGTTAGTAAGTGAGTGATGGTATTTATCACTAAAGAACTTTACCCGGTGCTTTTATGTTTTTAACTTTAAGCAAATGCTTGACCATTCATGTGTTAGAGTAAATCTAGTCATCTCTAAGTGTCAAGTTAACGTTTCCTCATGTGCAAGTATGTAACCTCAAATGGGTGGAGGTTAAACAAACATACGGAGGAAAGCAGTGAGTATTGATGTTTTTCCAAAATAAACTTCCTAGTCATTTTTCTCAATTCTGAACTTTGTAAATATGTTTACGCTGCATGTTGATGTTAATGCAGCCAGCCTGTTCAACATGGCAAGATTCTGACGTTAGTAATAAATGCTGATTTTGTTTTTCTGAAACTTGGACTTTGTATTTATTTGAAGCTGCACAACTCTACTATATATTTATATATATGTTTTGGGAAGTATAAATACCCAAAATTTCCCCAGGAAGTGTGGAGGCTCCGTGGTGAATGCCTTAATCCTGCCTTCGCTTTACAGTGGCATACCACTCCCACAGCTTGTGATGGTATGGGGTGCCATTGCATACGACACCCAGACACCTCTAATATTGATCTATGGAACCATGACAGCCCAGTGTTACATTCATGACATCCTTCAGCCACATATGTTGTCACTCATTGCAGGGCTCCCAGGAGGCATTTTTCAACAGGACAATGCTCAGCCACACACAGCAAGGGTGTCACAGGAATGCCTCCGCTACAATACCACCCTTCCCTGGCCTGCCCGATCCCCAGATTTGTCACCGATTGAGCATATCTGGGATCACTTGGGATGGCAAGTTGGACAGCCTACGCGTTTAGTCAAACTAGAGACATGCTTACAACTGTGGAATGAGATGATGGAGGACATCATACAGGACCTGTATGTCTTAATGCCTGCCCAAATCACATCGTGTATTCACGTTAGAGGTGGCCCAACAGGGTACTAGAACCTTCATTCATTTGTAGTTTTTCCTGTAATAAATGATCCTTTTGCTTTGATTTTGTAATCACTTACTCATATCAACGTTGCACTCACATATATAAAATTTCGTTCAATTCTGACAATTCTTTCTTGGTGCACAAATTTTTATGGCAATGAGTGTATTTAAAATGTAATCTTTTTAAACTTTACTTTCTGAAACTTTAAACTATAAATTTGATATTGAGATATATTTATACAAAATACATTATAATTTATTTCTACCTCAATGTACAAAATTAAATTATCATTTGAGTATAAAATAAGGTGTTGATGTGATTACTATGCCCTACATGTTTTTGCATTTATATCCATTATTTTTGAACTCCCACACTTAGCAGTTCAGTTGCTTATGTGTGTTTAAACAAAGTATTGATGTCATTTTTAATATTTCTTACTATAATATATATATATATATATACCATTTTTCCAATCCCACAAAAGCATTTTTTTTTGCTAATGCGTTTTATTGTGTATAATGAAGAAAACTTTTGTATTTTTGGCATTTTGATACAAACTGCATGTAATTTTAAAAGTGCATACTGTGATTGATTTTTGACACCAAAGCATATTATACCTAAATTTAAATTGAGATATTAAATTATTATACTTAAATTTAATTAAAATAATATACTTAAATTTAATTAAAATTAAATGACTTGAAAATCAACATTTATACCTAAACTGAAATTTACGAACTTATTAACATGTTTATACTTAACTTTAAACTTTAACTTATTGACATGTTTATACTTAAATTTAAACTTTAATTTATTTAACATTTTTATACTTAAATTTAAACTTCAACTAATTAGCATGTTTATACATAAATTTAAATGTCAACTGATTAACATGTTTATACTTGAATTTAAACTTTAACTTCTTTGACATGTCTATACTTAAATTTTTAATGTAGATTCTTGACATGCTTATACTTAAATTTTAATATTCTAAAAGTTAAATGTTTCTACTTAAAAATTTTTTTAACAACTTAAACTTTCTTGAAGATATGATTGACTTTACAATTACTTGTATTTCATGACTCCAATTAATGATTATACATCTAACTCAATTGAAATTTGAGTATATTAAGACTTAATGTTATATCATGTTAAAATTAACATATTGTTGCTACTGAAGTATTATAAAGCTAAGGCTGATTGTTATAGTACCTATCTTTATAATTTAATGACATACTGGGAACTTGACATTGATGAAAATGTCAATGTTCTTGGATTAAAATTTTTTTGAATACTACTGTGTATGTATGAATTTAACAAGTTGCATGAGGGGGCAGATTGCTGGAAGAATGTAAACAAACTTCATGATTCACTATTCTCCTGAACAATGTTCAGAAACACGACTTTATTTTTGAATCCCTTATTTTGTTCTTGGGAGTGACTCCCCACTTTCAGAGAAAAAAATCAGAAAAAATTCAAAACTCACATAAGTTGATCACAAAAAGAAAAAAACAATTTTTCAATAAATGATTCAAAAGCACTTGAAAATGAAAAAAAAAATATATATATATATATATATATATATATATATATAATAATAAAATTTAATTTCCAAAAAAAAAACTTCATCGGAATCCTTTAAAGTCCAATTCCAAGCAAGTAGGCCTATGACATATGAGCACTGTCTCCTGTCTATTTTGGGGACACTCATTCTCGTGTGACAAGCTCCAGGCATTTTTTTACCTCCAGCATGCAGCGTCCTCAAAATGGACAGCAGACCCACGCATTCCTGTCTCAAGCATCCTTGACCCACCGAGTAATCAAAACAATATTTGGCTTCCGCCCGTTATTTGAGCTGATCTTTTAACCCACAACACAGTTGTTATTATATACTCTCTTCAATAAACAAAACAAAAAAATACTTTTAACTTAACATCCTGCATTATAGTTTTAAACAATCCGTGTTACAGAATTATCTCTGAAAAGAGCCATTTTTTGTCGAAAACGATCGGCTGTAATCCTAGAAGCGAGAAATAAACATCGAATGAAAATTTTTGCATATTTTTGCTGATGCAATACACCGATAGTCCGGAGCATCGGGAGGGCAGTGACTCATAGGAGAGTTTTGAAGTGTGCGATTGTGTAAGTACTACCGCATCATTTTAGAATGGATTGCCTCACAGGAAAAAAGAATTCTTAGACTTATGTTTTTTTTAGACTCTGCATATAAGTCGCCCACCCCCACCCCCCCACCCCACACACACACTTCGAAGGTTTTTTTGTCACAAATTTCTCGACTTATACACGAGTATATACGGTATTTATAATTTTTTGGTTTAATAGCTGGTGATTTTCGGGAATAATGGCCCAATTGTTGGCTCTTTCCAAAAGTCTACTTTATGCTAATAGAGATAATTTTCAGTGACAAGCTTGAAATCATTTATCGGCCCTTGACCAGCCCAATTACTGGCAGCCCACTGGGCATCCCGCCAGCCCAATCTGCACTGTTTACATTTTATATAAGTTTTTTACATTATTAAAAGACATTCTGTTCACAGCATTTAACAGATTTGATTTTATGTAAACTTGCTACAAGTAAGCTAGACTGAAGACTGAATTGATTAAGGATGCAAAAAATTTAAGGTAAAAGAACCCTAAAACGCACATAATGCAGGATATTTCAAAACTCTTTTAAAAGTGAACATAATCCATGCTGTGACAAGCATAACTTATATTAGTAAATTTTACTAAAATTAATTGCAATTTTTTACATGCTGAAAAGTCTACAATGTGCATAAGCTAATATAAAAGTACTAATAAAATTATAAAAATAAAACTGTCTAAAACAGTTATATTATTTAGTTAAAGATCTACAAATAACTCATACTACGCTCAAAATATTTTAAGTACTTACATTTTGCTCATGATCAACATTCTCTGATAAATCCACTATATTGTCTGAGCTATTGAATGGATCTGTTGATACTTCCTTTGAAACTATTATCGAAACGTTTTGTTTATTAGTTTTATATCCTTTGATGGTTGAGTTTAGTTTGTCACCATTGGACTGTTGGTTTTTGTTCTTTTTTTTAAGGTGAAATCGCTTTCTTTCTTTTTTAAGTACCATGGGATGTTTTACGGATAGCTGAAATTAGAATAAGAACGAATTCACACATATACTTGGTGACGCGTATAATCATACATAATTAACAGTTTGTAAAAATGCATAAGCTACATAAGGTACATGTTTATCAAGAAAATAGAAACTTTTTGTTATGATTCACAAGTGTATTTTCAGCCTAAAAAATTAATAATGGAGTCAACAACACAGGATAAAACTTATTTTTGACATATTCAAATAGAAGCATCAAATGTAAAGAATTATCATAAAAAGTCTTCCTACACACTGAGTTTCATTGCATTTTATAAACAAAACTTCAAATATATTTTTTTTTCATTTTAAATAGCATGTAAATTTTACTTTTATTTTATTAGATTATTTGTGTATAGGCTCTTGTAGTACTTTCCACTATTGTGTTTCTCACAATCTTAATTCTTTCATTATAGCATTTTTAGTCACCTGTATGACAGGTATGGTATATATAGGCATCATTATTATAGCTGTTGATTGAATGTATCATACCAAACAGAATAGGAGAGTTGTATTTTAAACTGTTAAAAATATCTTCAGGTATTCCAAATTCAAGCAGAATATGTGAGTTGAAATGGAAAATCAGAAGTTTAATAGGTTTAGCAAATATAATTTTTTTTTCAACAATTTTTGATAGAACTTTTTAAAGGTTTTATTTGGTGTACATTATTTATATGTGTACATTTTAATTGAATCTTTTCTGGATGAAATTGAATATGAAACAAAAATATGGATAGATATCATAATATGATGATAATGTGAAAAAAATTATCAAAAAGTATTATAAAAGTCTTTGTTAACAATTTAAAATAATTGATGGATACTGGCCAAAAGAACATTAAAACATTCCAAAGAAAAATTGGGTTAGCTACTAAAAATAGTTAACCCAAGCTATAGTGCCTAGAAGAGATAGTGTGCCAACTGAGGAGAAAAACGGGTTCCCTAAAAGAAACCATCCCTAAAAGAAACCATTGCCAGATAGCGCTGGTCTCGAATGAGAGATCAAAAGCCAAGATATTAACATTAAAACTAATGAGAATGTAATGCAAATGAAATAACCAATATCTTTGGAAATAACTGAAGAATTTGTGTGAAATTTGGTATGATTATTGCAAGTGGTATACACAAAAAGTCATTTGACACTTTCAGAGAAATTTAGCTAAGGACATATTTGTATTTTTAAAATTTCATTTAATTTAATCTGGTGTTCGTTCAAATCTTTGACATCCAAAATAATCAGGTTCATTCATCACAAAAACATGAAATTTAGTATGACGTTTTCTCTTGTGGTACATTCCATTTCTTTCCATTTTGAAGTTCATTAGGCTAGCTTGTCCTGGATCTGCCATAGGACTGTATCGATTTTAGAGAATAACTCGAAAATCAGAGCAAGTAGAAAATCTAAATTTAATAAAACATTTTCTTTTGAGTCTATTTTAATTCTTTCAATTTCAAAACATATCAGGCTAGCCTGTCTTGGGTCCACCTAAGAGATTCACCTGCTTTTAGGGAATAACTCGAGTACAGGTGTATCTAAAACTTCCAAGTTTAGCATATCCTTGTCATTTGTGGTATATTTTAACTCTTTGGATTTAAAGCCTTATCGGGCTAGCCCATCCTGAGCCCAACAAAAGGAATGTACTCATTTTTTGAAAATAACTGGATAAATCGGAACATGTAGAATCTCTAAATTTAATATATCATTGTCCTTTGGGGTATATTGTATTTCATCGGATTTCAAACCTCATTGGGCTAGCCCGTCTTGGGTCCAATTTACTCACTTTTTAAGAATAATTCGAAAATCGAGTAGTTAAAAAAATATAAATTTAGTATATCATTTTCTTTTGGATACATTGTAATTTAGATTTTGAACCTTGTTGGACTAGCCAGTCTTGGGTCCGCTTAAGAGTGCATTCATTTTTAAAGAATAACTCGAGATCCGAAGTAGCTAAAAATTAAAATTTTAGCATGTTGATGGCTTTTGTAGTATATTTTAGCTTCTTTGATTCTTAACTTTATCGGGCTAGTCCATCTTGGGCCAGACATAGGAATGAACTTGTTTTTTGAGAATAACTGGAAAATTGGATGAACTAGAAATTATAAATTTAGTACATCCTTATCTTTTAGGGAAGATTTTGATTCATTTGATCTTAACTGTATCAGGTGTACCCCTCTTGAGCCCACCTTAGAAATTCACTCGTTTTGGGGGGAATGACTTCAGAACCGGAGTATCTAAAAGCTCTATGTTTAGAATCTCATTGTCATTTACAGTATATCTTAACTCATTGAATTTAAAACCTTATCAGGCTAGCCCATCCTGAGCCCAACAAAAGGAAGGATACTCGTCTGAGAATAACTTCAAAACTATAGTAGCTAGAATGTCTAAATTTAGTATATCATTGTATTTAGGGTATATTTTATTTCTTTGAATTTTGAACCTTATCAGGCTAGTATGTCTTGGGCCCAACATAGGAATATACTCGTTTTCTGAAAATAACTCAAGAATCGGAACATCGAAAAAAATCAAAATTTAGTATATCATTTTCTTTTAGGTTAAAATTTAGTACTTTGAATTTGAACAGTATCGGATTAGCCCGTCTTGGACCTCCCTTAGGAATCCTTCCATTTTGGAGGAGTAACTTGAGAAATGGAATACCAAAAAATTCCAAGTTTAGCCTGCCATTACCTTTTGTGGTGTATTTTAACTCTTGGCTATACCAAATATACCACACACATAATGATTCTCAAGTTACTCCTCCAAAATGAAAGGATTCCTAAGGGAGACCAAAGATGGGCTAGCCCGATTTGGTTCAAATTTGAAAGTATTAAATTTTATCCCAAAAGAAATTGATATACTAAATTTGGATTTATTATCTGCTCCAGTTTTTGAGTTATTATCAAAAAATGGGTATATTCCTATGGCGGGTTCAACACAAGCTAACCGAATAAAGATCAAAATCGAAAAAATGAAATATACCACAAAAGTCAACAACATGCTAAACTAGGAATTTCTAGCAACTCCAGTTTTCGAGTTATTCATAAAAAAAACGAGTGCATTCCTAAGTCGGACTCAAGACGGGCTAGCCCGATGAAGTTCAAAATCTAAATAAAGATAAAGTCAAAAGAAAATGATATACTAAATATAAATTTTTTAGCTGCTCCAATT
The DNA here is from genome assembly GCA_951213105.1 of Amaurobius ferox. Classification (NCBI taxonomy): domain Eukaryota; kingdom Metazoa; phylum Arthropoda; class Arachnida; order Araneae; family Amaurobiidae; genus Amaurobius; species Amaurobius ferox. The sequence continues at coordinate 20,652,924 of OX578133.1, forward strand.
TACGAGTCATTCTTGAAAAACAAGTACATTCCTGTGTCGAGCTAGCCCAATAAGGTTCAAAATCCAAAGAAATAAAATACACCCTAAAAGACAATGATATACTAAATTTAGACATTCTAGCTGCTACAGTTTTATTTATTTATTTATTTTGTTTTTTATTTTATTTATTTATTTTAAAAGAAAGAAAGCTATAGGACAAAGTCCAAGTAACAGCGTGCAAGGTAAAATATAATACAAAATATACAGATTAAAATATAATAAAATACATTAAAATGCAAACTATTAACAACAAACGATTTTCGAAAGCACCTGCAAATGAATAAATACATTAAAATATAAAATATTTACAACAAATGATTTTTAAAAGCCATTTTCGATGAATAAAAACATCAAAATTATCAGGGAAGCTGTTATAATAGTTTACAAAAATTACTTATCGCACAATAAAAACCAATATTCGCACTAACATTCCTTTAAGCAGTTATTCTCAAACGAGTATCATTCCTTTTGTTGGACCCAGGATGCGGTAGCGTGATAAGGTTTTAAACCCAATGAGTTAAGATATACCGCAAATGACAACAACATTCTAAACTTGGAACTTTTAGATACTCCAGTTCTGGAGTCATTGCCCAAAAATGAGTGAATTTCTATGGTGGGCCCAAGATGGGTTTGTCCGATATGATTAAAAATCGAATGTATCAAAATATCCCCCACAAAATAAGGATATACTAAATTTATATTTCCTAGTTGATCTGGTTTTTCCATTATTCTAAAAAAAATGGGCCCATTCCTATGTCTGGCCCAAGACGGGCTAGCCTGATAAGTTCAAAATCGAAGAAACTGAAATATATCACAAAAGCCAATGACATGCTAAACTTGGAATTTTTAGCTACTTTGGATCTGGAGTCATTCCTTAAGAAAAGAGTGCATTCTTAAGTGGGCCCAAGACTGGGTAGCCTGATGAGGTTCAAAATCTAAATTAAAATGTATCCAAAAGGAAATGATATACTAAATTTACATTTTTTAGCTGCTCCAATTTTCGAATTATTCTTAAAAGACAAGTAGATTTCTATGGCGGGCCCAAGACTGGCTAGCCTGATAAGGTTCGAAATCCGATGAAATACAATATACCCCAAAGGACAATGATTTATTAAATTCAGACATTCTACATGTTACGATTTTTTAGTTATTCTCAAAAAGAGTACATTCCTTTTATTGGGCTCAGGACGGGCTAGCCTAATAAGGTTTTAAATCCAAAGATTTAAAATATATCACAAATGACTAGGATATGCTAAACTTGGAACTTTTAGATACACATGTTCTCAAGTTATTCTGGAAAAACGGGTGAATTTCAATGGCAGGACCAAGATGGGATAGCCCGATACGATTCAAAATCAAAAGAATTAAAATATACCCCAAAAGAAAAGGATATATTAAATTTAGATTTCCTACTTGGTCTGATTTTTGAGTCATTCTCTAAATCTGGGTACAGTCCTATAACGGGCCCAGAATGGGCTAGCCTGATAAACTTCAAAATCTAAAAAACTGAAATGTATGTACCACAAGAGAAAACGTCATACTGAATTTCACATTTCTGTGATAAATGAATCCGATTATTTTGTACCTCAAAGGTTTGGATGAACACCAGATCAAGTTAAATAAAATTTTAAAAATACAAATATATCCTTTGCTCAATCTCTCTGAAAATCCAATGACATTTTATGCATACCACTTGCAATAATCACACCAAATTTCATACAAATTTTTCAGTTATTTCCAAAGATATTGGTCATTTCATTTGCACTAAATTCCCATTTAGTTTTAATGTTAACACCTTAGTTTTTGATCTCTTATTCGAAACCAGTACCATCTTGCAGTAGCTGCTTTTGGGGAAACAGCTCCCACCATTGGAAATTATATAGGCAGTCGGCACACTATTACTTCTAGGCACTGTACCCAAGCTTAACACCAGTGGCAGCTAAAAACATGTTTTCTAAAAGTTTTTTTAATCTAACTATGCCAACACATGGAGATTGGTTGAACTCCATTTTCTTATTATTAACACTTTCCACTTCTGAATAGCCCATTAAATATTCTTCTTTTGAATTTATAAAAACTTTTTTTTAAGTATATATATCAATGTTTTTATATATTGTTAAAATTTTAAGGAGAAAATATGTATTTTGTACCAGATGCGTAGTTATGCATTTGGTTAGAGCTATGCTAATTAATCGATTAGACCTTGGTCACAATTAAAAATATTGGTCGAATAATCAAATTGAATTATTTAACTAAAATTCAATTCAAACTTTTTATTTACCTCTCGAGTCCAATTAAATGTATGAAATTTTTAAGGTTCCAACCTTTTCTCAACTAGCAAAAGTGAATGCTATGTTTGACTACTACTTCAATACCAGAAGAGCAAGTATTTAGTAGTGCTAGATTTATAGTCACTAAATTTAGATCAAGTTTAGAACCAGAAAATGTAAACTTTCCTGTTTGTTCATAAAACTGGTTATGGGAAAATATAACTTCCTAAGATTTGTAACATAATAAAATATATACATAAAATTGATTTTATGTTTCATTAATTTTTAAAGTTTTTGGTTAATTCTATTCTGGTTCCTTACATTTTATGGCAAAATATGTATATATTATATATTCTTTTTAAAACTGTCAATATATTTTTAAAGCATTTATATTTATTTACATAAATACTAGAATTAGATTATCTGGCATTACACAGATCCTAAATAAATTCCTACTACTTAAATAATACAGATACACCCTAAATAAATTCATTTGACACACCCTAAATAAACTCTTTTGATACACATCCTAAATAAGCATGCTACTATTTGCTATACATGCTCACAAACATATAGTTTTCCATCATTGTAGGCAAAACAAAATATCTTAAATGCTATATCGTTTAAATTTGTGAAGTTAATTTCTTAAAATAAACACTAATAAATGAAAACAGTTTTGTATTTGAAAATATAAAGAAAATTTCAAAAAAGAATCAAAGTTCTTATACCCCAGAAGTAACATTAGCAAAATCAATTGCTATCACAGCAAGATTTCATTCGATTTAAGCCAAATTTTTAGAGCAAACTTATAACATTGAAATAAATCTGTTCCAAAAATTGAGAATGTATCTTTTAAATTCATGAATTTAAAAATGTGCAATATCTATTGCAATCCATATCTAGACAGATAATGTAAAATATAGTTCGCAGATCACTTGCATCTGAAATGCAAGCATGTAACATTGTCTGCAGATAAGATGGATAAATAAATTTGAGCAAGTGATGGAAAATGAGCTATTTTTGGCTTTAAAAGTTCCTAACTTTTAAACTAATTCCAATAAAAAAAAAGAACTTGTTGAAGTCTGTCATATCGGGAGTTCAACTAATTCTGTACTGAACTTTGCAGTTACCCAAAGCTTAAAATTTCCACTACAGATGACACACACAGAAAGACAAACATCTTTTTTTTATATGTAATGTAAACTTGATGAAAGTAAAATGAATTTTTTCACTTTTATAATTTTTACATTTCAGTAACTTTTATGAAAATATATTTACATGTATAATCAAAAAGCTTTAATTAATGTTTTAAATTGACCAATTAAAAATATAATTAATCAATTGGTTAATCAATTAAAATTTTTCAATCTTCTAAATTTTTTAATTGATTCCCACCCCTAATTTTGACAAATGTTGGTCAGATATACTTTTAGGAATGTTTTTAGAACTTGATGATTTTTCATACAAGTGTTTTTTCATCTTAAACTCATTAAATAATTTAGTCTATTTTGAAAGTTCAAAACATTAATTTGCTCTGAGGAAGTAAGGGTGTTATTTCATAAAGTTTTCATTCAATTTTAGGAATATGTTTCATTAGAAAAGATTAATTCATTTAAGTTCTGTTATGAGTAATTATTAAAAGTTTCTATAAGATTATTTATGGATTTAATAAATAAGTATTAATCTAAATGGTAAATAGCATTGGTAATTAAGCTCACTGTTTACAATACTATTACTGCATTTTAATACAATTATAATATCAGAAGCATTTGTGCAGGGTTAAACAACATTTTTGTAAAACTTCATGTAGAACAACATTTCTGTGAAACTTTGTGTTGCAGTAAAATAAATCATTATGGCATAATTTTAAGCTAAACTCAGGATATTTAGTTGTTTTGAAATTTTTTCCAACTTAGCAAAATCTTCCTTTTTTGACAGACATCATTCCCATGCTAGTATTAGGATTTCAGAAGTTTTCAATGATTTTTTAAGCACCTACAGGTCATACAGAATTTCTATGGTAATTAAAAACCATCTGCCCCAGTTTTTTCCTCACAAAAACATGAGATAACAGCAAAGAGAAAACATCCAGGATATCTCATGTTTCTTCAAGCTGTATCTGCATAAGTAATAAAAATATGAAAATTGTATCCCAACATATAAATTCAACAACTTACCCAGATAGGAGCAAAATATGCAGACCTGGAAGAAATTGGTGATCACAGGCAAAAAGAAATTACAAACTTTTGCCTGTGATCACCAATTTTCATGAAATAATTACACTTACTTTTAACAAAAGAAGAAATTGACTCTAGGTATGTGGTAAATTAGGATATTAAACAGTAGAACAGTATTTCAAGAAAAATAAATAAATAAATAAAATAGCGATAATGCCTTCACAGGGGCTGTTCAGCATGTTAGAACTGCATCTTAACATGTAACAGAAATGGTTGCAAAAAGGGCGAACACACATGCTTGAAAATCAACAGATATTGAAGGACAAAAATAATGAAGAACCATTTATATTTGCGTATAAGTCAAGAAATTTGTGACAAAAAGAAAGCTTCAAAGTGAGGGGGGGTGACTTATATGCAGAGTCTAAATAAGTAAATCATAAGTCAAAGTTCTTTTTTCAGTGAGGCAATTCATCCAAAAACAATGCGGTAGTAATAACGCAATCATGCACTCAGAATTTCTATGCACCTCAAAACTCTCCTGTGAGTCACTGCCCTCCCGATTCTCCGAATACCAGCATACCACCGCGTCATCATGAAAGAATATATATACAACTCTTACATACAACTCGCTTGTTTTTGTTTGATGTTTATGGCTTGCTTCTCCGATTACGACTGATTGTTTTTGACAAAAACTGGCTCTTTTGCACAGAGTACCTAATAACAACTGTGCTGCTTTAAGTCAATTCAGGGTTAACGAAAAAAATTGACTCAAATAATGGGGAGAAGCCAGATATTGTTTTGATTACATGGTGAGCTAAGGACGCTTGGGACAGGGATGTGATACCTGCAGCACATGATCGCGAAATCGTTCAAGAAATGTTGCTTCAGTAATGAATTTGATGACATAAATCATGAAGCTTGATGGGGTTTTCATAAATGACGATGACAGTGATTTTTATGACAGGGCATAGATGGGATTGCTGATATTCAAATGACCCATTGATGGTTTTTAAAAAAAAATTTGGCAAATTTGACTCAGACTATATGTATTAGACTTGCTTGGAATCGGACTTTAAAGGGTTTCAATGAAGTTTTTGTTATAGAAATTAAATTTTATTATTATTATTATATACAGGGTGTCCCCAAAATATTGACCTCGGCTCTTATTTCTTAAATATTGATCTTAGACATATATAATAAATTACAAAGTTGCATAAAAAAGGTACAGAATTTTATGAAATTGATTAGAATTTTCAAGGGAATTAAATTTTAAGAAATACAAAATTTAAATTTTTATACGGCTCCCGTACAAAAACATTTCCAATGAATAAAATATGCCCCATACACTAATCAGGTGATGTACAAAATTTCAGCATTTTATCATAAAAAGTCCCAGAGACATGAAAAGACAAAAATGTTGACTTGAACCACTTTTTCATGCATCGATATGGGTTCTCAGAGGGGAAAAATGATGTTGGCAGATCGCGTTTCAGGGGTCATACACAAATTACGAAAGTAAACAATGATTACATAAATAAATAATAATTTTGCTATTTATTGGTACAAAAGTATCTACACTATGTAGAAATAATAGCTTTACACAAATATTATAAAGCCTTCTCAAAATGTTTTCTATCCATGCCAATACAGAGCTGCATTCACCTGATAACACTTCTGTGCACTCGATGAAGTTCTTGTTCTGTGATGTCATGACAACCATCTTGAATGTGTTGTTGCAACTCTGCTTTATTTAAGGGAGGTGACAGATAAACAGTTGTGCGTAAATGATTCCACAAATAAAAATCCATAGGTGTTAAATCAGGCAATTTAGGGGGAAATTCGACTGGTCCATGCAAGTCAATCCACTTGTCTGGGAACTCGTTATTTAACCCGTGTTTAACAACTGTAGTATGGTGAGTTGGAGATCGGTCCCATTGAAATCATATATGTAGAAGTTCTGTTAGTGGCAGTTCATCCATAAAATCAAGAATAACCGCATTCAGAATCTCATTAACATATCTGTCACCCGTCAACATACCATCATACAGTATGGGTCCAAGCAAACGGTTTCTGAAAATATTACACCATACATTCACAGTTTCCTGGCAGCCCATTTTTACTGCTCTATGTCTTTGGATGAGCCGGACGGCCTGGGTTTTCGGCCATACATTCACAGAAAATTGCTTCTGATGATGAATATCACGTACCACAAATGGATTTGTGTCAGACCAGAAGTGCTCATTTTGAGAATTTATGCATCCATCTTGTCTAAAACAGCATTCGTCAGTCCAAATTGCGTTTTTCAGGAAAGAAGGATTTGCAACTTCCTGATTTAGAGCCCAATTATAAAAGTCTAGATAACATTGATAAAACTGTTAGCTCCTGTCCTTGCACACTATGAATGTTAAACGGATGCCATTTATTCAGTCTCAGTATTCTCCACACTGTTGCACATGGTATGTTCATTTCTGAAACAGCGGAACAAACATTTACCATATTTTTGCCAAGACAGTGGTAAAAACTGGCAAAAACCTGGTAAAAACTGGCAAAAATTGCAAACTGGAAAAAATGGCTGAATTTAAAAAAATGTACAAAAAACAATATAATTTTGTACATAATATAATTGAGACTTAAATCAGAATATTAATTAGTTATTTTATTAATATTAATTTGATTAATTAAAATGATAAAACATAATTAAACATTAATTGATTAATAAGAAGTTGTAAAATCAATCTTCATTTTATCCTTATTTGAACCTCTAGGTATAACTTTTATGAATAATTTATAGAAGTAATCTTTTAAAATTCCTACAATTATTTTGTTTTTTGTATAAAAAAAACATATGGACTAGATAAAATTAATATACATAAAATTGGGGAGGGTGGAATAATTTTAATTGATTATTTAATGTTCCAAATATAGGCAAATTAATCTTTTAGGTGATTTTCTCACCATTTTTCCCATTCTCATCATGCAGAACTGCAGACCTAAATATAATTTGGTCATAGGAAACGAGAATGAACTGTCTTGTAAAATGTTTTTCTCTATGTTCTTCACTATCTTTTATCACCAATCACCTGCTACTCCAAACTGGTTTTGTTCCCAACTCCAAACAGGTTTTGATTCTGTACAGGTGCATTGTACAGAATCTCAATTATGAACAGAAAGAAAAGGCCAGAGCATGTCTACAAAAAATAAACCCTTTATTTATATCGTATGCCATAAACTTTGAACTGAAAGAAAAACAGTATCCAGATACATTTTTTGAAGATCAAGTGATTAAGACTGTTGATCCTAATAAATGGTGGAGAAGTATAACAAGAGCATGTGATATTTCTAAAGACTTTTGCAAGTTAGTTGCATATCTCCAAACATGCCCTTCAAGCAGTGCTGCAATAGAGAGAATATTCTCTAATTTTTCATTTGTGCAAAGACTCGAAACAGGTTAGGAATAGATAATGTTTCAAAACTTGCTTATTGCTATGCAATGTTGAAAAAAACAAAATATGTGCTCTGATGTAGAAAATTCAATTGAATTTGATGAAATTTAATTATTTTATGTGTAATTCTTTTCATAATTAAAGTTATAATTTAATATGAACTATACTTTTTTTTAATATTTATATTATATAGTAATTAATATACTTTGTATCTTCAAATTACTATTGTTCTGATTCTGCTAGATAGCAAAATCCATATTATTTCTCAGACTTTGTTAAAAATTAACTGAAGCATAAGAATTAGTTGTTTAATAGTTATGACTGTTTAAACCAAAGTCAGTGAGTTATTTTATTGTTATTTACTCTCTCCTTTCTCATGTTCTGCATTCATAGTATTAACTAAAAAAGTATTTTACTAAAACAATACAAACTTAATAGCATTTAGATTACTGTTTCAATGATGCATTGAACATTCTAAGTTATAAAAATAACATTAAAGTTATATATTATTAGAGTTAAAATTAGTAAAAATTAAAATAACTTAATCCATTTTAGCGACTGCGGCAAAAAGTGGCAAAAATGTATTTTTGTCAGGACGGTTTTTACTGGTTTTTTCCATGGTTTTTTCCACCTTTGACAAAAATGTGCCAACCCTACACACAATACTTGTATACAATATTATTTATTATAAACACGACAATATTATTTATTACTCACAAAGAATGAAGACAAACAGTATTACCAACTTGAAATACTGAAAAACCACTAGCAAGCTGTCGGAATCCCACGAAAACACCCCTTTTCAAGTTAAATTGAAGGACTAGTGGCACCACCTGTTATTTTGAATTACAATTACAATAGATAATTAACTTGCTTTTCAATTTTTAAAAAAATTGAATCCGATGATGTGCATAAAGAGTTTTATTGTTCTTTTCAAAGTTTGAATTTTTTTTTTTTTTTTTTTTTTAAATCTGGTGGTCAGAACTTTTGGTGACTGTCTTATTGCAGAAATTTTGTGATAATCTTTACCAGAGTATGTGTATGTGTATGTGTGTACGCATAGCCAGGGCTATGCGTACACCTCCTGGCTATCATATGAGTTTATTACGGTTCATTTCTGAAAATTTTAAGGTGCAAAACCCTTCTTTGTATAAAATCTGGTACAGATGCCGTGTTATCCCATTTTCATTTTTCCCCATTAATTGGTGGGATTCTGGCAATCTCTACTTTGATTTAGAAAACATTCCATTCTGGCAACTATTTCCGCATCATATAACATTAAAATAGTGCATATTTGGTTTTGATTTGAAACAGTTTATTAGAGTGTCATCATTAATCAAATTGTACATTTTACTGTTATTTTGTACCGTATTATCCCACGTACTATGTTTTTTACTGCATTATCCCATTTTCATTTTTGGCAATTTTTAGGTGGGATTCTGACAGTCCCTACTCTGATTTAGAGAACATTCCATTCTGATAACACTTTCCGCATAGTGCACCATCATAATAGTGCATATTTGGTTTTGATTTGAAACAGTTTATTTGAAAGAGTGTCATCATCAATCAAGTTGTACATTTTACTGTTGTTTTCATTTTATTTCATTGGGATTATTTTGCATTTACTGGAAATATGCCTTCTATTTTCATTGTTGAAAAGTACCAGAGAATTCGTTCAAGAAAATTAGGATTTAGTTTTGTGTGTGGTAGGCTTTGAGCACAGTGGGGACTTTTATTTTTCAATTGTGCAGTTAATTTTATATTTTGTATACATTGTGAGGAATGAATTCAAAATATCGCTTTATTGGGTTTACATTGTATTTAAAAAATTAAGTTGTTGACATTTGCTTTCTTTTGTATATTTGTCATTTTAATGTTTTTAAAATTTTCTAATTTTCATGTTATATCCACTGTATGGACGTGACTGTACTTTATGTGCCATGGAACACCTGTTGCTAAGTACAATCTCCAACAGCCAGTAGAACTGGTTTCTGTGATGTTTTTATAGCGGGCGAGCGAAGCTTGCATAGCAGGCATATGTTCATGTTGAAATTGCTACAAATCAACTTTTGCACAAACGACTGTTACAACATTGCGGCTTTCGACAGAGAATGACCATTCCTATATAAAATCACCAATATAGCTGCTTTTCTTTTATTTAATCAACATTTCTATAATTGTATTAAATCAATATTAATTTTATATTTTTATGCATTTCGGTTATGGCAGACATGCTGTCCGACAGCCTTGGTGGCATTTCTATGTCACCAAGGTAAAAATCGCCGAAAAGGATAATATGACACCTGTTCTTAAAATCCAAATTCCCATTGAAATCAATTTAATAAAACATTTTAAATCTATTTGAACATCGATCCCCTGCTCCTCCCAACCTCTCTCTTTTTTTTAAACCCTGTACATTAAGTTAAACTGAAAACTTGTGTGTACATAAAAAATTTCAAATTTATACTTCAGATGGTATGTTACATTAATTTAGATGAGCGCAATTATATACATACCTAAATGTTACACTAGTATGCAGAGCTGTGGAGTCGGTAGCCATTTAGAGTGAAGTTGGAGTAAGTAAAAATATACTGACTCTGACTCCTAAATAAAACTATTTAAAAACCATTTTATTTTTAAATATTTAATTTTTTAATAGTTTTTTATGCAACTAGGGGCTCGTGCAACCCCTTCGGGAGGCTTCGTCTCCTACTCGCTGCATTCACTTCATATCCATTTTTCCTAAAAATTCTACTTTCAAACATCTTTTTCTATCCCTGCTCATTTTCCACAGGAGGGAAAAGCAGGGCTTTTTCTTAGCCCAAGGAATCCAAAAACTGAATTCCTTGATCATGAGCTCGTTTCACAAGCTATTTTATGCCAAACTAAAGTCTAAATTGATAAATGGTTCATTTCATCATGTTACCCTATTATTTTGTCTATAAATGTACCAAATTTCATATTTTTATATACTATAGTTTTTACGGTATGAGACCGAGAAATCACTAGACGTGCCGATACAAAAAAAAAGTTCACTTCAGAAGTGCATACAAAGAAAAATATTTCAAAAAGTACATCAAAATAAAAAAAAAGGAGGGCTCCGTGCTGCAAAAATTCAGCCATGTAGGTATCTGCCTGCAAAATTTCATGGTCTTGCTCTTGCTAGTCTATCCAGGACATGAACTCGCACTTCAAATATTTTGTCTTTGACTTTGATATTAAATATTTCTTAAACTACAATATTTATCAAAAAACAGTTTATTTCAGCGTATTCCTCAAAGCTTTTTCTACAAGTGTACCCAATTTCATATATTTATATACAATAGTTTTTGCGGTATGAAGCAAAGAATCTTGAGAAATGTGAAATTTGTCAAACAGCGGTGGTGTCAGCTACTTTTTATTAATATAGAGAGATTTTTAGACAATAAATTAAGAAAACATCAAAGGTTTAACAATTAAAAAACTATTGATATAAAAAAAAATAATAATTGCTTTTATATCTGTATTGAAGTCTGATATTAGAAAATAAGAGGAGTCGGTGCCAGACAGTAGAGGAAAAAAAAAAAAAAGACGAGTTGAAGACCACAGTTTGAGTTACTGACTCCACAACCCTGCTAGTATGTATTTACTCATCCAAATTAACTGACGCACCACCTGGCTCTTGGATAGGGCTTATTTAATTCATATCTATCCTATTATAGGGGTTATACATGAAACAAAAGCATAATATAATTTTAAGTTTGTTATTAGAAATATATTTTTCTTTCAATTTTGTGCATTACTTTTTTATGGATTTGCATCATGATTTAATAGCACCATTGTGTCACATAACAGAGCATACTAATCACTGGTTCCCAACTCGAGTTATGAAATTACATTTATAGTTGTTTCCATTCTACACACATTTCTCTGCATTTTTGACAGTACCATTCATACAAATCTACCACATTGAAATAGTATTTATAGTGCGAATTAAAGAAACTATATATACTGATCATAATAAAATTAAAAAAGAGAGATTTGTTTCTAATTGAGTAACTTCTTAAATTAGAAATATATGCATTAATTTCAAATATGTATTTCCTTTAAAAGAAAATAATTCCCACTAAATTATAACAAAATCTTTTCTCATAATCTATATATATTGTGTAAATGATATTTATATTATTCCTGTAGAACAAATTTGATATAACACGAAAATAAGTAAACTACTCACTTACGAGAAGTGAGAATGTAAACATGTAGAAGTTGAAGTTGTATTTTTGAGATAGAAATAACGGATCAATCAGAGAACTTGTATCATCTAGAAATCACTTTAATTACCGGTTAAGTAACTGTAACATTTTTAACAGTCGAATAGCTTGGTGAGACGTGGTGGTTTTTAAGTACCCTTTAACCCTTTCGGGACGGCGGCATTCCGAAACAACCGTGGCGCAAAAGACGAAGTGCTTCGTTTCCAAAATGTGCCCAAAAGACGGCTATTTTTCTGCACTAAGCCTAACTCTCGAAAAAAATTCACTAAAAATCACCCGTTCAACACAGCATTCTACTTTTTTCAGGAAGAAAGGAAATACTTATTTTCTATTTGATGTATATTTTTTATACAAATTTTCTTTTATCAAAATATTAAAAGTTTTAGTGTATATATGTTTTAGGTACAGATGGATAATTCTTTGGCATGTCCTTCCGATTTTTTAAAACTGTACCACATACATGCGTATTGTTAGACAACAAATACTTTGCAAGTACAGGAGAGGTAAAAAATTTATCCAAATACAAAGTATATCCTTTTCCTAAAAGTTCACTTAGAAATGTTTTCACAACGCGTTCTCCATACCCACCATCAGAGCTTGATAATCCAGTGTCCTTTCCAGTATACACAAGGAAATTCCATTTATAGCCTCATTCCGATTCTGACGATTTATATATTTTTATTCCATATCTGGACCTTTTCGATGGGATATATTAACGAAATCCCAGCCTTCCTTTCCATGAGAACATAAATAACCTAATCATTTCATTGCCGCACATTCCTTTACCCCCCTCCCCCACCCACTAAAATAAAAAAATACTCTCTTATCTTCCTCTAATTCAACAACGAAATCAATAAAAGACAAAATCAGAACGAGACCCGGAACTCAATTATAAAATTGTTTATGCTGCGAGAAGTGAGCTGTCTGCTTACGCTACAGAACCATGTTTCATCCCTCCAAATGGAGAAATAATTCATTGGATTCTCCTTGTGCCAAGGTCAAACATCTACAAAATACATTTAAGTTGCTTCCACGGGCATTTAACGCCATCTAGTAGACAAATACATTCAAATTAAAACGTTCCACGTAGAAACACCAATACGTGCCAGTCGTCCTTTAGTGTAAAATTTCCTCCGGCCCGAGTGCGTGCCGTTCGTCCTTGAATGCAAGTTCGCAGCTGGCACGTGGGTGTGCCAATCGTCACGAAAGGGTTAATGGACCATTAAATTTAGCGATTGATTAGCACTATTTTAGCAGACGTTGGTGAGATCGGCCCTTACTGTAGCACATTTTTGCTTCACATGCTGTGAAATTTTGCCATTTGCAATTTACATTTTTCTAGTAGCCACCTTGTCTTAGTAACTTCATGAGCCTGGATCCTCAGTCTGCTCCAGTTCTGTTATGCTATCAGCAGTATCTAATGGAAATTCCTGTAGTAATATCCCATTGGTGAGTCAACTTTTAAAATCTTTCCTTAACAAAACTATCAACTATACTCAATATCATGCTAAGCTTCTTTCCTTCTGTAAATTTTTCCCATTTCCTGCTTTACACCACACCAGAGGGAAAGTTTAGTTATAATTTAATGTCAGATATTTTTTTTTTATTGTGATATATCCGATAATCAAAACAAAATTGAGTTCTTCCATTTTTTAATTTTTTTTTAATTTTTTTTTTTTTTTAGAACTGAATACTATGTTACTTTTTGGTTTTTTAAATACGTAACTGTCTAAATAAAGTATCCAATAAACTTTCCTTGCCTCCAATTTCTGCAGCTTAGGTATGTTCCAGTCGAAGAAAGGATAAGGACCTTTGTTGTGATAATTCTTCATTGATTTCAATTCTATGTATTCCCCTGATTCTTGAAAACTTTTCTAAACATTTGTGGCCAACTAACATATTATTTTACAATCCAACTTTAAAACTTGATGATTTTGCTAACATTTTAAATATGTTACAGGAAAGTTCACATAATAATACATAAATTGCTAAATTATTGAAGTGCTACAGGTTTTCAGTTTATAAAGGATAAAACTTCTGTACCTTACACAAAATTAAAAAAAAAAAATAATATGATTTCACTCTTACAACATTAAAAAATATATATTAATTATTGCAGTCTTAATCTGCATGTACAATGGCTAAACATCCAGAAATTAAAAATACGGGATAATAGGGTGGCAGGAAAAGTAACAGGACAGGGTAATATTTGAAGAACTATTAGAAAAAGCATTTAAAGTTTTGTGTCTGTGTATAGGAAACCCCAATGGCACTACATGGTAAGACAAATTAATCAAAGAATATGCATATCTTTTATTTTAAAATCCCCCTCATATCTATGAAAAAATGCTTTTACTCCTTCCATTGATAAAATAAGTTTCTTAATATTTTACATGTGCATGATTCTTTAGTTTTGTCTGGATGCCTAAGGAGCTCCATATGCATCCCCAGATTCTTCTAGAGTTCTAGTACTTTAGAGGATATAAAAAAATAATAATAAATGTTACTATGTAGTTGAATATCAAGTTAAAGATCTTAATCATATCACTTATGAATTGAAAATAGATGTCATAAATTGTCCAAAATCCAAAAAATTGAAAAAAATCCAAATTCATTATATTAAGCCTTATTGATTCAATTCATCTAATCAACAGAGTAGAGTTAATTGGGTGCCATTATATCAAACTCATGTCCCCACTGAGGTAATAAATATGACAGACTGAAATTTGCGCATTTTTACTACCTTATATGAAATAACACTATTTGACTGTCCTTTTGCTTTATCAAGATAAATTGTCAGATCAAGATTGTTAACCTACTTTGTAGCCAGAATGTATTAAGTAAAATTTTGATTAATAAGTTTTGGATTTCTAAGGCATTTGTTTTACTTTATTACATTTAAGGGCGTATTCATAGAGAGGGTCCAGTGGGTTCCCCTCCCCCTCCCCCAAATGAAATTTGCAACATATGCATTGCCAACATTTTTAGTGTTTCTGACATGCGTTTTTCTCAAAAAAAAATTTTTTTTCAATCTTTCCCTAGTTTTACTTGCGTAATCATAAATTTTTTAATATTTTTTTCATTATACCTGTGCATTTTTGCAGTGTGGCTTTTGGCTGTGCTGTAGCATACAACAATAAGTTCTAGAGACGCCACAAATTATATTTGACTCACTCATGACCGTATTTTTGATAAGTTAAACTAAAAAAAATGTGCATTGATTAACACTATTTCCTTGCCGAACTATTTCAAAAATTGACCACCAAATAGCGAGCATCAGGTTAGAATCACAGATTGTAATATTACTTCAAAATTGCATCATCCCTGTGCTCTCGTGTTTTCTCGTTCAATTGTGATCCAGTATCAATTTAATATTCGACATTAGTGTAAATGCAATAAGCTTATATATAATAAGTGCAACATTAATTATTAGCTACATAATTAATCATGAAATGAACCTGAATTGATAGTCTTATCAAGCCAATATGTGAACACATCATGTCAGGATAATACGCCCTGTTTTAGCAGCAGTAAAAGAAAGAAAATTCCTGTTGTTGAAGAAACCAAATTCATCACTTCAGATCCTTCAAATGAAGTTGGCACCACATCACCAGGTAACAGTTTGACTCTTCGCAAACCGTTAAGGATATCAAAGACATAGCAAATAAAATTTTTTCATTGAATTGCGATACAAAGGAATTAAGGATGCAGTTCTTAAGCAATATATTCATTCCTACTGAAAGCCACATATTCCCTGTATGTGAAATTAATAAAAATAATTTAAGATTTCAGCATTATTGGTTAAAAAAATGGCTGGCATATTCCAAAATTTATGATGGTAAATTTTGTAAATATTGCATATTTTTTTGTGGAGAAGCTGTAGGAAAAACATCACATCAAAGTATTGGCTCTCTTGTTGCTAATCCTTTCATAAAATGGAAAGATGCAATTCAAAAGTTTAATAAGCATCAAAGTGCATCTTATCACAAAAAATGTGAAATTGTAGCTGAAAATTTTTCAAGCATTACAGCAAAAGAGAAAAAAGATATTGTGAGCATAATTGATTGTAATAGTAAACAAGAAAGATCAATCATACATAAGCATTGATTATAAAACATTTTCCAACTAAAATGTAATTTCATTTAAAAATTTCTAAAATGAGATACATTCAGTGGTGATATCTTTTACATTATCACAGTACTACAGTAATTTATCATACTTAAATATTTAAAACTGTATCGAAATATAAATCATCTGATTCTTTATGCAAAATCAATGAATATTTCATTCATATAACTTGTATTCCAGACTCCAGAGCTAAATAATTTTGTGTGAAAAAAATTCAGCAATTATTATGTAATTCATCTTACAATCGCTTGAGATATTTGCATTCTGCATATGTTAAAATTAGGTTTCGTTGAAGAAATAATAAAAGTTTAGGGATCATTTAAAATCACAACTATTGTAATTGCATAGGCACGGAATTTAGATACACAGATAATATATGTGTGTATGTGTATGTACTCAAAGTATTGGAATCGTACCGAAGATCGGAACTCGAATTTTCAAAGGATCTACACGTTTTGGGACTTCTAGAACACGAAAAAACTATTTTTAGGAAGACGTCTGTGTGTGTAAGGGTGTATCTGTGTATGTTTCTGTGTGTCTGTGTGGATATTACATCCACTCTAATTGAAAAACTAATAGACCAAATTTCATACAATTTGGTAGGTATGTCTTTTGTGGGAAATCCTAATGTTCATTAGATTATAGTACGATTCATAATAAATGAATCTGCCTTCTTTGCGAAATGGCCGCAGAAATTGCCTTTATCCACTCTAGCTAAAAACTAATGGAACAAATTTAACAAAATTTGGTGTATAATGTTTCAATAACCTACAAGTGATTTATATACCAAATTTAACAAAATTTTGTATATAAATCATTTGTAGCTTATTCTAGTACAATTCGGGAAAAAGGAACGGGCTATTTTTGCGAAATGGCCCGCAAAAATCGTTATATATAAAAATAAAAGACTACATGTGCTCAATTATATCAATTAAATTCCTATTTCATACGTGATGTTTGACAACAAAAAGAATAAGACTAACCCCATTACTCTAGGACTAGCCGTTCTTGAGATATTCTAGTCTTTTCGCGTTTTCGCTATGCCACCTTTGACAATAAGTCCATCTATCGAATGAGAACCAAATTTAAGTTTAACGTGTAAATTCAATGTCATTTAAAATACTTATGGCTGTTATTTTGTGCAGATAAACTCAAATTATTACTGAAGAAATAAAGAGAACGAATATGAGTCTGCAGGGAAAGACATGTGCTGTCCACATCAGAATTTTTAACAATATTACAACAATGATTTATAGAAGTGAACGGGGATTATTTTCAGGCCATTTCAAAAAAAATGTATGATCTATATTTAAAGATCCATCAAATTTTTGTCGATTAAATTTTCAACAAATTTAAGCTGTGTACCAAATGTTAACTCTCTAGGACGTAGGAAAGAGCATTAAAAATGCCATCAAATAAGTATATCATGAAGAGTTATATAAAATTTAAAAAAAAATTAAAAATTGTTATCTACCAAATTTATTTTAAAACGTGAAGCCTCTCTCATATGCAAAATGATTAAACACTTGGAAAGATATTTATTATATAATATATCTCTCTTTTCTTTCTAGAGGATATCCCAAAGTCAGAATTTAATTGAATTTGTTTTTTTCCCTATATTAAATAATTTTTAATTAAAAAACTACTTAACATATTTTACTGAATTTTTTTTATATATATTCTATGGGATAATGTGAATATTTCCTAAAAATTTCGAAGCAATTCGTGAATTTTAAATTTACTTAAAAAATGTTTGAAAAATTAGGTCACATAGGGTTCAATGTATTTCATTTTTTCAACTCGGGTTCAATAAAAAACTAATTGGGTGATATTATTTATTTATATTCCCATAGGTCCCACAGACCGTCTGAACAACTTACTGAAATTTCATTTTGATAAGGTCAATTTTACGGCAGTTATCGTGCGAACGGACAGACAGACAGAATGAACAAAATCATAAACACTTTTCAACTACGTTGTAAAGTGTTAAAAAAGAAATTGAAAAAAATAGAGCTGCTGTAATACCAATAATTCAGTCACTAATTTTTTGTGGAAAACAAGAAATTTCAATTCGTAGGGATAAAGACAGTGGTCCTCTAACTTTGAAAAGACCGGAAAATAATGATTGAAATTTTCGCACTCTGTTAAGCTTCCGTGCAAATTCGGGGGATGAAGCATTAAAACAACATATATTAAATTGCAAAAAAAAAAATGCATCCTACGTTAGTCCTATTATTCAAAACCAAATACTTGAAATTTGTGGAAATATCACTCAAAAAAGCATTGTCGACGAAGTCGACAATTCAGGGCATTTTAGCTGACGAAACCTTAGATATCTCTGGTGTTGAACAATGTTCATTGTGTGTTAGGTACGTGAACATAAATAATATATTATGTGATCATTTTTTGACCTTCATGTCAGTGTTCGATTTATCTGCAAAAGGACTGACAAACACTCTTTTAAACCAGTGCCAACATTTGGGACTTGACATGAGTAAACTTGTTGGGCAAGGTTATGATGGAGGGGGCCAATATGAGAGGAGAAATGAATGGCATTCAGGTAAATTTAAAAGAAATTTATCCTAAAGCTATGTACGTTCATTGTGCCAATCACTGTTTAAATCTTACTTTGTCGTCATCTCTATCAATTCTATCTATTAGAAATTGCAATGGTACTATAAGCGAAATATGCAATTTATTTTGAAATAATACTTATGCAGGCAATTTTTAAAAAAAGTAGCATTAACTGCTTTCTTCCAGACCGTAGAAAAGGTCGATTACTTAAATTATGTGAAACACGATTTGTGGAAAGACACAACACGATTATTGTTTTCGTCGAATTATTCAACGCAATTGTTCCTAGTTTACAAGAAATAGCCGAATCAAATAAAAGTGTTTCAACTACTGAAGAACTCTTACTTTCAGCAATTGAAAAAGGCTCATTTTTAGTTTCTCTTTTGGTATGCGAAAAGCTTCGTAGTTTTACTTTGCCTTTATCACTTTATCTTCAAAATCCATTTCTCCCCCCACCCCCAAAATAAATTTCTAGATATGTCCTTGATTACATTCCTAATTTATTGTTAAATATGTATTACATAATTACAATACATCAACATTAAAAGTGCATATGCTGTTATCTTCCTTATACTGTTCCTTTGTAAAATCTACACTGCAATCATTTGTAAATGTGCCAATATGGCATCTCACAAAACTACTGCTTCTCTCATTTAATTGCCACCAAACAAAATTTTGTGTTAAATACAAAAGGTGTTTGTATACTGAACTTAAAAGAAATATTTCTTTTCTATACCTTGTTTTAGTTTTCCCATGTTATCCTACAGAAAAAGTCTAAAGTTTGTTCAGTTTGAGATTTTTTCCGCACTGTTTGTTGCTAAGCATTAGTGCTAAATCAAAGAAGGTTTGTGAATTTAAATTTAAAAAAAATTATTATAAGTACGTATTTCTAAAATTTATTGAAAAACAACACTCTTTTTCTTACTTAAATAGTAAAAATATTTATATTTATTTTATGGAATTTTAAAAAAAAAGTACAAATCTTTCTCTTTCCAATATCTATGCTTGGTAAAAAAAAAAGTGAAAAAAAATTTCAAAATTAAATAAGTTAGAGAATTAATGTTTTTTTCATAGGTTAACAGAACAAAACAGAAATATACAGAGGGTGGGTTGATAAGCGTAAAAATATAGTTTGGGATAGTAGCAGATCAGTGTAGCTGAGTGTAAAAAATAGCTAATGGTTTGGAATGAGAAGAAAACTGGGGCTTTTGGGTTGAAAGTCATATGAATTGCTTAAGAGCAAATCTCTCCCAATCACAAAAGCTGGACAGAGGTTTATGTGCATTATTGTACAAAGGATGTTGATCTAGAAATAACTTAAAATATTCATGTGTTATTTATGTACTTTTAATATTATATATCCTTGTATACTAAAATTTATTTTTGTGGTAGTAGTAAAATTTATTTTACTTCTACTGTTACAAAAATAATAGTAATAGTAAAATCTCTAATAGTAGTGTAGTAAAATTTATGTTTGTAGTTTTATCTAAGATTGTAATTTTGTCCTGAACAGTAGATAATAAATTATTTTTGCAAAATAATTTGTGCTACACATTTGAAGTAAACAAATTATAAAAGTGTGTGGATTCTAAACATCTTTAGTCTATAAATAAAAATATTAGAAAATATTTATTAAATCTGGATCTTTAATGAGATCCTTCATAAAGAATAACATTTATTGTCTACTACATAAAACCTTTACATACCTCTAAATTACTATCTGTACAAGTCTTAGAACTCATTTCCAATTGTTGAAGATTTGTTTCTAACTGATATATCTTATCCTGCAAACTTGATAAATCTGTTAAATGAAAACAGAATAATTATTTTATGTGCATAAAAATTCTAAAAAGGGGTATCTGTTTTGTAATGCCCTTGCATTGCTTAAAAATTAACCATATGAATTTTACTTTTCTAAAATTTGAAAAAGAAAACATGAATTAGAAGGGAAAATGTAAAATCTGAAAGAGATAAACAAACTACAAAAATTCACCACTGAGAGCAATTTCTAAGCACAAAATTTCACTTACTATGTAATATACATACTTATTTTGTCACTTAAAGAGACTAAAATGCCTTAGTATCTTGTATAACTTGTTTGGTGCTTTATTGATGCTGAACACTCAAAAATAAGATGTTAACATGTCTTTGTTCATTATATACATGTTTCTGTTTAAGGGTTTCACACATGGCCAAAAGTATTTAATTATTTATATAGATGAACCAGCATTTGGATCTATGAAATTTTAAGTAGATAACTGATTTACAGTGGATAAGAGGAATTGCTTACCATGAATATTTTCATTATTACTGTAACCCATATACAAATTTAAAGTGCTAGTTTTCCAGATTACTGATAAGGATGATTGTTTGATTGTTGACCTTCCTGAAACAGCTAAAAAACAAAGCTAAAAATAAAGCTAAAAAACAAAATTTCGCAACAGATGCCTCAAAACACCAACTGTTGTGGATAAGCTAACAGCATTATACTTTCTTCCAAGAAAAAAAAAACTAATTTATATCTTCTCTATACTCTTGCTATATTGGCATGCACTTCTCCCAAGTTTTTATAATCTGCAATAGTCTATGAACTCATTTCATCCGTGAACTAACTGGCCCTGCCTATTAGATAGTATCAAATGGTCAGACAGATATGCATGATTTGAATCTCAGATGAGATGAGTTGTTTGCAAGTATTTTAATATATTCTTTAAATTTGAAATAATTAAAGAGACGTTAGTCCCACCATCTTGGTAGTCATTTTGTTGTTTTTCTCTTTTGTAAATTACATATAAAATGTGTGGTTACGTAGAGTAAGTAGTTCAGAAGTTTTATTCAATTGTATTATATCATGGAATTGCTTTAAAAAGGCGCCACTTTGATAGTTTTGCCAGTTTCTTTGAACATCTTTAAATTTTTCTTAACTCTTCTTAAGATAAAAAATTTAAAAAATCTTTTTACTATAGATAAATACTCTATATACTTGTGTGTAAGTTGAGAAATTTATGACAATAAAAAGCTTCTACGTGTGGGTGGGGGTGGGGGGGAGTCAACTTATACATGGAATCTAAAAATAAAATTGTAAGTCAAAGTTCTTTCTGCAAGGCAATCCATCCTAAAATGATGTGGTAGTAATTATACAGTCTAGCACAATGAATTTCTCTACACCTCAAAACTCTCCTGTGAGTCACTGCCCTCCTGACTACCAACATATCACATCATAACTGGACTGAACGCAGCCATGTTCACACTACAGTCACTGCTACAACTTACTCTTTTTTGTTCAATACTTATCTTTCACTTTTCCGATTATGGCTGATCATCTTCAAGAAAAAATGGCTCTTTTCAGCACTACACACTTCGTAACATGGATTGTGTAAAACTATAACGCAAAATTTTAAGTTAAAAAAGTGGTTTCTTTTGCAAAGAATACTAACAACTGTGCTGCTTCAAGTCAATTAGGAGTTAACAAAAAATCAGCTCACATAATGGGTGGAAACCTTAATAAGCCAGATATTGCTTTGATTGCATGGTAGGTCAAGAATGCTTGGAACAAGGATGTGTTACCTGCAGGAAATGGTCGTGAAATCGTTCAAAAAATGTTACTTTAGTAATTAACTTGATGGCATAGATGATGATAGGGTTTTTATAAATGACGATGACAGCGATTCTTATGACATGGCCATAGATGGGATTGCTGATTTACATGATGAACCAATGGTGGAAAAAGACTTTTTTAACTGTTTGGCAAGTTTGACTTGGACTACATGTATTAAGACTTTAATCGGACTTGGAATCGGATTTTAAAGGGTTCTGATGAAGTTTTTGTTATGCAAATTAAATTTTATTATTATATATATTTATTTTTTGTTTTTAAGTGTTTTTGAATAAATATTTGAATAAATGATAAAAAAATAAAAACAATAATATAAATTAATTAAAAATTACTAACAATCATTGATAAAACTCACTAAATTAAAGAAAAATTAGTGGCGGACTTTAAAAATAAAAAGGAATAAATAATAGAAAATGTTTCATCAGCTTGGAAAAGTAAAAAATAAAATGATCAAGATAAGAAAACTTAAAAGAGAAACAGGTATATTACGAAAAAATCTATAATTATGGAAAAAAAAATCTTGAATAATTAGTGTTATGGGAGAAAAATTAATTTAATATTGCTTATAAAAGTATTTGAATGTTTCATGGAAAATGAATTTCTGTTATGATGTCTTGAGAAAACAAATATTATAAAACACCTGGAAAAATCTATAATGAAAATCATTGGTAAGATTTAAAACAAGGTTAAAAAAAATTAGTGAATATAAATATAATACTCAGAAAATGGATAAATGAAAACTATAAATTAAAAAATTTTTAAGAAATGGAAAAGATGGGAATACTACCAATGACTTAAAAAGTTTTAGATAAAAACACTTGATATTTTAAAAATTTATTAAATGTTAGAAACGAGAAGATAACAATAATAAATGCATGTTAACAATATAACTCATGAGAAAATAAAAATATTTCTGTGAAATTGCCTTTGTGTTATAATTTAAAAAAAATAATAAGTTTTGTATTTAACCAATCTCTTAAATTTTCTCCAATTTTTTAAATCCTTCTGTCACAATCTAAATAATAGATTTTATACAAGTAGATCTTCTAAGGGGAGTTTTCTTGTTAACAGACATATAGTGATACCTTGTACCTGATCACAGTACTCACCAGCTCAAGACATGGGGAGAAGTATTAGTTGTTTGACTTATGTCTACTGTATAATAAATCAATAAATAAGTAAGTGTAATATAACTGTAAATTTCTAATAATCAAGATTGATATCACATCTGCATTCAATAGATAAAATCAAGGACAAAGCATTTTTAAAAAAAATGAAAGGTCTTTTATTTAACACATCCTAAAAGACGTACAAAATATGTTAAAAACTGCCAGAGTGCTTTCAGACGTATATACGCCCTTCATCAGTGGCTACATGAATAATAAAAACATGGAATGTTTATATATATAGAGACCAGTTTAAAGCAAATTTGCATAAAATATAAAATGGTAAATGAACTTACTAAAAATAATACAAGAAATATACACGGAAATTACAAAATAAGTTTAAACGCTTACGAATTTTAAAATATTAAAAGTTTAAAGCAAATTTGCACAAAATATAAAATGGTAAATGAACTTACTAAAAATAATACAAGAAATATACATGGAAATTACAAAATAAGTTTATATGCTTACGAATTTTAAAATATTACATGAACTTACTAAAAATAATACAAGAAATATACATGGAAATTACAAAATAAGCTTAATGTAATATTTTAAAATTCGTAAGCGTTTAAACTTATTTTGTAATTTCCGTGTATATTTCTTGTATTATTTTTAGTAAGTTCATTTACCATTTTATATTTTATGTAAATTTGCTTTAAACTGGTCTCTATATATATAAACATTCCATGTTTTTATTATTCATGTAGCCACTGATGAAGGGCGTATATACGTCCGAAAGCGCTCTGGCAGTTTTTAACATATTTTGTATGTCTTTTAGGATGTGTTAAATAAAAGACCTTTCGTTTTCTTTAAAATGCTTTGTCCTTGATTTTATGTAAATTTCTAAATTATTATATAACATATTTAAATATAACGTTTCATAACATTAAGCAAGTTGAAAAAACATCAAATCTTTTGCAGCTGTCAGCAATTGGCCATTAAACTTCATAAACCTATCATCCAGTGGCTAACTAACTAAAAATGGGATTTTTTAGCTTTACATGGAGACCCTCTGACTTCGAAATTAAGATGTTGGATATATTTGGAGTATTCTTTATTGTTATTCTATGAGCTTACAGTATAATTTATGCATTTAATAAAATAGAACACATTTTTATCTTACTTAATAGAAGAAAATGTTTGTAAGCATATGTGTGCCTTCTGTAATAGAAAATCTAAGCAGTATATGGCCATGAAATTTGGTACACAGGTACTTCAGAACTCAGAAAGGTACACCTTAGCATTATTTTTTTAAATTTTTAATTAGTTGTTTAGTTATTTTATGATTTAGCATTTTCACACAAATCGGTTCCTTAATAACCGAAAATATTATCAGAATTTCCATCTTGACACCATTGGAAAGATCAAAGAACATTATTTTTAACAATGTTTAAACTGAATCCATAGGACAATTCCTTCATATTTATTTTTTTTAAATACATTGAAATTTACATATTTTACATTATCTGATATACGTATATTGCTGCATCCGAAAAACTAAGATTAACACAATTCTATAATTTAGATAAAAATTCTCCTTATATCTGAGCATTCGAACAAAATATTTGTTGATTTCATAAGTAATTTTAATTTTTATAATTTTTTAAGTAATCGTATTCAGTGATTGCAAAGCATGTTCTCTGAAGTCCTCGCATGTTCAAAGACTTGATGTTCAATGTTCATGATTTGACCCTCTGCTAATGGAGATTTTAGCCATGCCTACCCTCCTCATTTTTTTGTGGAACAATACTGTAGATTCATAGATGATCAAGCTGTTTAGTACACATTTAGTCTGAAGGGAAAGACAGCATTTAGATTTTTGGGTTTTATAAATATACAAATTCCAAATATGCCATTCTATTTTTTTTTATTTGTTATTATATTATCATTGTGAGTATTGTGCTAAGTATTTTCATTTATTTATTTGAAGAAGAATGATTTTAATTCAAAATAGATGATTTGGAAAATAAGTGCTGTTATTTGTAGTATCTGTATTTAAGTAGCAGGTGCTTATTTATTGAAAATATAAAAATTACGTTGTTTGCGAAAGATATAGCCAATATATAAATTGGTCTAATTGTGCTGAGATTGTTGAAATTATGATTTAAATTGTGTCCGTCAGTAGATTTTAACATAGAAAATAGTCTCCGAAAGTGAAGGGTTTCGATTTTGTGTTTTGGAGGGGTGCTGAGATTGTTGAAATTAAGATTTAAATTGCGTCCATCATTAGATTTTAATATACAATGCAGAGTCTCCACAAGTGGTGGTTTTTGCTTTTGTGATTTGGGGGGATCATATTACGGCCATTGCAACGATGTATAGCTGTAAAAAAAATGCAAAACATCCAATCGCAATTGCACAATTTGCATCGCAGAACAAAACATAAGATATTTAAAAGGGATTAAGGTCTGCTACAAATATCAATATTTAAAATTTGCATAATGGGGCCATCTTCATAGTTATTTTGGAACTAACTCGTAAATCATAAAGAGCAACTCCTATTGATCATTGTATATTCTGATTCTAGAGAAAATTATAAATGGATTTTTACTGATCCTAATGCTAAATATCTTTTCCAGTTTCGCAATAAATCAATTTTCCAAAAAAATTGTTTTTACATACTTTTCTACTCATAAGTTCAAACAAAATTCATATAAATTGTAATATTCAAATATATTTGAAATATTAATTATTAAATTAATATTCATAAACATTATGAATAGAAACAGCTGTTAATTTTAACACCATTGGATACAGCTGCACCTGAAACATCAATATACAAAATTTGCTTTATCTGTGCAATATTGAGTGTGCTATCAAATTCTATTAAAAATTCGTTTATTATTATGCTTATCAGGGAACATTCTCAAAGTTATTAGAAAAAACCTTGGATGTTTTTGAAAACCATCTATGATTAAAAATATCAAACACCACGCCTAACTTATCGATGTTTCAAAAACAATGATTATCTAGGTGCAACACTAAAACAAAATTTATGAGAAAGTGACAGAATATTACATACAGATGAAACCAGACTATCAGATCAGAATTCGCCCTTTCTGCTACAGAGTTCAATTTTTATATGCACCTTTAATGGTTTTTATTATCTAGGTCAACTTGGGGCCATTTCTTTTATTTATTTTTTTTAATCTATATGAAAGTTTTTGGTGAATCTGAATATGTAATGATCAATAAGGGTTGCCTTTAAGATTTCAGAGTTAGTGTCAAAATAACTGTTTAGGGTTCACCTTCCAATTTCAGAGATGAATAGTTATAATACAATTCCTATTGCTTGTTCCACTTCTATCTCTAGCAAGTGGGGTATTGCTAAGAAGGTGGTCACTCTTGACAGGGTTAATAGGGCAATTAATTCCTTTAAACCCTATAAAACCCCTGGGATTGATGGCATTATTTCAATTCTTCTTAAGAAGGGAATTCAGGTGCTTGCTCCCATTTTCTGTAAGATCTACAGGACCTCTATTGCCTTTGGACACATACCGATTGCCGCGGCCGTCCAAACAGTTACCTTACACCTTTCTGGTAGGTCGGACGGTCTGGGTCTCAACATACCGATTGCCTGGAGACATACTAAGGTCATTTTTATTCCCAAGATTGGGAAAGATAACTATTATGAGGCCAAGTCTTTTAGGCCTCTTAGTCTTACATCTTTCCTCTTAAAGATGATTGAAAAGCTTATTAACATGTATATTAGGGAAGTTATTCTAGCTGTAATGCCGCTTTCTAACTCCCAGTATGCCTATCAACCAGGTAAATCTACAGATGCTGCTCTTTACAGTCTCTCCTTCATGTTGGAAAGAAACTTGAATGCTAAGGAAATTGCTCTAGCTGTTTTTCTTGACATTGAGGGAGCCTTTGATAAAGTTTCCAATGACACCATCCTTCATGCTCTCAACAGGAAAGGTGTTGATATGACCATCTCTCACTGGCTCAAGAATCTGTTATCTACTAGGTACATCTGTGCCTCTTTACTTGGTGATAACATGACAGTTCATGCTCTTGCAGGTTGTCCGCAGGGGGATGTTCTTTCACCTATTTTATGGTACTTAGTTGTGGACTCTCTTTTGGAGAACATAACTAGTTCATGCTTATCTTGCATTGGATATGCTGTTGATGTTGTAATTGTTGCTAGAGGCAAGTTTGGTAATACAGTCTCTGACATTATGTCCGGTGCCCTTAGGAGTGTTGAAACATGGTGCAATAATGCGAGTCTCTATGTTAATCTGCAGAAGACAGCCATAGTTACATTTACCATAAAATGTATTCTCAACCTTAGAGACATTTGTTGCTTTGGTCAGAAGTTTATCTGTTCTAAAGAAGTAAAATTCTTAGGAATTTATTTTGATATGGACCTTAATAGGAAGAGACACTCTTATTACTGTGTGACTAAAGCCAGAAGAATTTTCTAGTTATGCAGAAGTGCTATTAGAAAAACCTGGGGATTGAATCCCAGGGCAATCCATTGGATTTATTCCATGATGAGCTGTCCCATCATTACCTATGGCTCTATTATCTGGTGGTCTAGAGTCAGGTGTAAAACTGCCAAGTTAGATTTAATTAGGCTCCAAAGGATAGTTTGTATTGCAGTTTCTGGGTGCATGAAAACTACTCCCACTGCAACACTTGAACTTTTGCTCAGACTACATCCTCTTTACATGCATATTGAGGCTGAGGCTCTCAGAAACCTGAAAAGACTCCAATATTTGGGCCACTGGAAAGATTACTCAAAATATTTGTCTTGGAGTAATCTAAATATTAATGTTATGAATCATCCATATTTCTATATGTCTTCTGATGACATTCTTGTCAAGTATGCCTTTGACAAGCCTTATGGGATTCAGGTTCCTTCACAGAATGACTGGAGGGAGACGCCTACCTACAACATGAAGAACTGCATTGTATGGTACACTGATGGCTCCAAACTAGGTATTAGCACTGGTGCTGGAGTATGCTGTCCAGATGATGGTACAAAACTATTTTACCTACTTGGCAGCTACGCTACTGTCTTTCAGGTTGAGGTCTTTGCTATTCTAATGTATTGCAGAATTTGCTCTGACAGAAATTATAGGAGTAACCACATCTATATCTGCTCTGATAGCCAGGCTGCTCTTATGGCTCTAGGGACGTCTACTATGACCTCTTCCCTTGTCTGGGAGTGCTATACTGCACTTTGTAATATTGCCAGCAACAATCAAGTCCCACTTTACTGGGTGCCTGGACCTTCAAGCATTTCAGATAATGAATTGGCTGATGAGTTGGCTAGAAGAGGTTCGAGCACACCCTTTGTTGGTCCAGAGCCAGATTTGGGTGTATCTGAGGAACTGATCAGAACTGTTTATGGTATCTTTAGGAAGCTGCAGTTCAAGAACTGGCGCGACATCAAGGGCCAAAGGCAGGAAAAAGAACTGAACTGTAAATGCCCTAGTGTGCGTCATAAGGAGCTATTCAAGCTCAATAGAACAGGCATTAGAAGGGCTGTTGGGCTCCTTACTAGGCACTGCACCCTTAAAAGACACCTAAGCATTATGGGTGTCACTAGAGACCCGATCTGTAGAGGCTGTAAGTACAGTAAAGAAACTGCCACACACATATTCTGTGAGTGTGAAGCATTTCCTGGCTATAGACGAGCATTTGGGTTGACATGTGATCGAGCCCTGGGAGTTGCAGGATATTCCTGTCAAGTGCCTACTGATTTTTGCCTTGGCTACTGGTCTCTTTTCTTGCTACATTTTTGGGGACAGTACACTAGACCTCTGGTCGATGTGCTAGGCTCTCTTTGAGCCATCCATCTATAAGTTATAAGTCATAATATCAAAATAACTATGCAAATGACCCCTTATGCAAATCTACATATTGATATTTGTAGAAGACATTAATACATATTGAATGATATCTTCTGTTTTGTTCAGTGATATAAATTGTGCAATTGAGGCCAGGTGTTTGATTTTTTTTATTTATGGCTGTACAAAGATTGCATAAAATTTTCACTGTTATTTATATGAATAAAATTTATTTACTTCGTTATTTTATATAATTATCTTGCTTTAGCCCTCTCCCCCCCGGGCAATACTAGGTACATTTTCTACTCTTTCTATAATTAATGAGTACTATCAGGTTTTAAAATGATTTCTTCCTTTGTTTTGATTCAAACACTATCATAAAATTTTAAAAGATCTTTTTAAGTAACTCCTGTAGTCAGCATACAGGATATTTAAATGAAAAATATTAATAGTCTTAAAATAAAACAATGCTTTTATTAACAGTTAAAATTGACTGTAGTCAGTTTTTCCTTGAAAATAAAATTTCAGATATATCTACTGTTAAACAGATACTTACCTTTATTTCCTTGATCTATTGCTGATGAGTCTAAAATCCAAGCAGCAACTCTACTTTGTTGAGAAATAGGATTTCGAATCAAAGAATGTCTTGAATTCTGCCACGTTGTTTCACGAATACTTCCCATTGGTGGTGTAAAAGACATGGGAAAAGGCACTATATATAACATAAAAATTTTATTATGCTCTTCATAAAACATTATTCAATATTATGTCAAATAACTGTATTAATATACCGGGACAGATAAATTATAAAGCTATAAAAGCTGAATACAAAGCTACAAGGGATTTTCTCTATTTCAGGTGTAATGACCTATTGCATTTGCTTATATATTTAACCTTTATCTTTATTTAAGACCTGCTGTTTTAATTTAATAATTATCAAATCATATGTATGGGTTCCAATTCTTATATATACCTCATGTACAAAGTGAATTAAATTCTTATATTTGTATATATAATACTTATAGGTTTATGAAATAGTAGTATTTAACTAGTATAATCTAGTATAATATATTTAACTAATACTGTCAAAGACAGGGACACTAACATTCTCAAAGAAATAAGTTACAATATTTTTTCAATATGTTTTATTTTGTTTAGCAATGCATAGTATTTAGCACTGAAAATAGTCATTTTAAATAAAAAAAATTGTCCCTGTTATATTCTTTTCTATGATAAATATTATAAGCATGCAATATTCAGCATTCTATTTTACCGGAGGGAATTCGGGAAGTCTGGAAATAATTTTGACCTGTCTTCCTATTTTGCATGCCCCTGGAGGAGAAATCAAAAGTCCTACTCTGCTAGGTTCTGTCTCATAGATGATACTATAAGTGTGGTCAACAAAGGGAGGGAGTTTGAAGAACATGGGATAACTTTTAAAAACTTCATTTTCTTTTCGACCTCAGTGAAAATAATAAAAACTTTGGCTCTGATGGGTTTTTCCCTGTGCCCAATACTATAAGAGTCCAAAGATTGATTTTTCCAGGTCAATAGATGGCTCCTGGAGGACCTGGAATAGCTTTTCCAAAACTCCCATTTTTATGCTCCCTTCTCCTGAGGGAAGGAATCGACAACTTAGCTCTGTTAGGCTTGGTCCAGTGGTTGATACTAGCTGTACAAAGATTCAATTTTTTAAAGGCTTCCAGAGGGGCTTCTAAAAGGTCCAGAGAGTCAAAAAAAGTTATAGATTTATAGTATGATTTCGAACTGAAATCCTAGAACATAGGAACATAAATATTTTTATCATTAATATGCAGTTACAAGTGCAACAGTTCTCTAGAAACTTACCTCCACCAGGCATTTCTTCCACTGGTGTTGTAATTATTGGAGCCTCTCGGGATCCATACGAAATTTCATGCTGTCTGTACAACCTATGGTGACGGAGTTGAGAAACCCATTCTTGATAAAGAGTTTGATTTTTAACCTATCAAAGACTAATAATTTAGAAATAATACATGTATTGTAATAAAAGAACATGAAAAAAGGAACATTACTGCCTACACAAAATCATATGAACATGAAATTCCTCAATGGAATTCCCAGCAAAAAACAGAATGAATACATAAAATGACTACATACCTGCAAGTTTGAGTGATTAAGAAACAATATTTTAAAAATAATGTAGAGAATTAAAATACTATGTAAATGTAAGCATGTGCACATATTTTGCAGTAAAACTTACAAGTAAAATAATTGCTTCAAAATATTTTTATAGGTGTTGCACACTAAAAAATTCTGGTAGGTCGGATGGTCTGGGTGGGTCTCAACAACAAAACTAAAATGTTCTAAATTCACAGCGATAGTAAAATGCAGTTTCCAACTAGAAAGAAACTTGAAACTCTATAAAACCATAGATGGTCCTATATAGTAAAAAATCACAATTTATGGGGTAGTTCCCACCAAAATATCTGATATTTCAAGTGAAAGCAGAACAATATTTTTAAATAAGATAAATTTAAAATTTAGTATATGAAAAGATCTTTTATGTAAACCTGCAAGTAAAAAATAGTTTTTAAATATTTACATATTGGAGGAGGGGAGTGCTGCTATGCCTACTAAAATATGCAAAATATGGAATGATTATAAAATAAACTCTTCCTTACATTAAGACTTGAAATTTAGTATAAAAGGATTGTTCATAACAATTAAAAGGGAAAACATAGGGTTCTTCACAAATTTGCATAGTAGGAAAGGGGCTATACAATGAAAAGTTTGATATATAGAGTGACTCCAAATCTCACTTCCCAGTTAGATAGAGACATGATTATATTGCAAATGTTCTAGACACCAGACAGTTCAATTTTTTTAGCAAATGCAATACGATCACTTTTTTAATCAAACAGAGAATGTAAATTTCATAGAAAGGACACCTTTAAAAGAATTTATGGGTACAATTACCTTAAAAAGAATTTGCAAGTTTTAGAATTACTTATATACTAGAGGTGGTGACACCAAAAATATAGATTGAAAAAAATTTTAGTTTAGACAGACACAAAATTTATACAGTAAGAAAGTATATCTTTTTATAAAATTAATGAGATGATTTGTTAAATGCAGGTTCAGTTGGTTGTAAAATTATTGTAATTATTGGATTTGTGTAAGGAATTTCAAAAGTCAAAGTCCAAAAAGCTTCTGGATTTTTAGAAACTCGAATGGAGTTTACTCCAGATGAGCTGATGATATATGAAGATTCTTACATTTAAAGGTTATTTATTAACAGAGTTCAATATGCTAGAGTGCACACCTAGTACTACTCCTATCGAGTTGAAATTTATACCTGCTGATTTTGAGAAAGGGAGTGGTTTTAATGGGCCATATCATAAACTTGTTGGTTCTTTCATACATTTGACATATGTAACTCGACCTGATATTCTATTTGTTGTTTCATACATCAATGTTTGCATGAATTTACTTCTGCATAGCTGCTGCCAACATATCAATTTTGGAAATCTTACAATTATTTTCATGGGCTCATGACACGCATCAACTCACAAAATGTATAACATAAATTTTTTTAAAGCACACAAAGATATATATACAAACCTAAGAAATACCCACTGAATATTATTCTGTTTATTTACTATACTTTAAGTGTTCATAAGTGGCGGATTTAGCTATTTTTAAAAATTCTTTATCAAATTTTTTTTCATAGCAATGTCCTTTTTGCATATTTTTAATTATCAAAATATCTTCCAAGTTTTCATCAGATAAGGAACTGTGAAATTGAGTTTGGGTTTTTCATACACTGCTGAATATTCATTCACATTCTGCATTGCTCTGTGATATCGTTAAAACACACAGCATAATGCCAGAAACTCTGTTATATTTTAATATACCATCTGCTGATGTCCATTTACCAAGAATAGCCCACTTTTGATCTATCCTCTCTTCCTTAACCACTTCTTCGGACAAATCATCAGTTTGCAATAAGCAAAATTCAGCCTAAAGTTTATCCCTAGCTTCACCTTCAGTTTCATTTACTTTCTGAAGAAGCATTAAGGGAGATTTATTTAAAAAGTAATCCATAATCAAAAAAGACTTGCTAGAAAATTTCTCAAGATCTGCAACTTCTGCATGTAGCAATACATCACTGTTTATTGGAAACTTGTGTCTAATATAATTGCAACAGGTAACATAATACTTTCTGATAGTTGAATAAAAACAAAGTTTTTCATCTTCTTTTAACAACTTAATAATTTTCAATGCAGCACTACCAATTAATAAGGCATCATTTTTTTTATTACTTTTATCCTCATACTTCACATCTATTAAGAAGCAACCTTTAATAGCATTTGGCTTTACAAATTTTGAAAGTAATTCTTTATACATATCCAATAATAGTTTAAAACAGGAATTTTTGGGGCTTGAGACTGCAAAGTTAAATTTGTCTTTTCAAAAGTTGGAATTATAAAATCTAAAAATAAGCAATATGCTTTACTAACATAAGATGAAAAGACCATAAACATTCTTTCTTCTCTTATCATTCAGCATGCAGCTTTAAACTGAGGCAGTTTACCAAATTTATGAAGTATAGTAGGCCTACCTGAATCTTTCTTCATGCTCTTTGATGGTAGCTCAGCACTACATACAGAAAATCTCTTTCTTGTAGCACCACCTACATTTTAAAAAGGCTGGATTTTTTTTCCAAGTGCATCATTGCAATCTTATTTTGCTGTTTTCAGTGGAATGCAATATGTTTCGAGTGAAGAACATTTGTCACTCTTGTCAGTTTTAATCTGATTCTAAAAAAAGCTGACAAATGGATCCTACTGCTCCAACAACCATTTTAGGCTTCTGCCTAATGAAAGCCATCTAGTGCACACATGTTTCAAGATTTTGTGACCTTCAACATCATACAGTGACTGAAATTCTTTCAATTCCTCCTTTCTTTTAGCACTTTTCTGTAAATAATAAAGATATCAACTAAAAATTTATCAACTGCTAGAGGGAGAGAGTTGGCTCCTTTCTCAGCAGCTAAATGGATGAGGTGACAAAGACAACCCATCACTAACAGTTCTTCATTTTAACTTTTCAGAACAGCTGCAACACCATTTTTGGCCCCTACTATCACAGATGCATTGTCTGCACTTAGAGCAATGCAGTTTTTCATTCCAATTTTTTTTTACTGCAAAATATTTAGTAGTAAGTTGCCAATATTTTGCCCTGTTGAATTTCCTGACAAAACAGGTACTGCCAGTAGCAAGTTTTCTATTTTCCCCTCCTGAGCATCGAAATCATGGCAGTGGCGGTGCACGAATAGAAAACGCCTATGCCAAGATGATGCAATGTTGTTGTTGAGACCCAGACCGTCCGACCTACCAGAAAAGTGTATGGTATCTATTTGGACGGGCGGGAGGTGCCACCCAATTTACACCAAAACCCAGTGGGAGAGGCATCCAAAGGGGCAGTACCCTCCTTCCCCTACCACCAACCTCTCAGAAGGACTTACGGATACACATGTTGAACGTGATCATACTCCGCATGAACATGGCGGCAGTTTTGGCAGTAGCGGGAATCAAACCCGGGCCTACCGAGTGCAACTCCCACATGCTAACCACTGGGCTACTGTGCCCAAGACGATGCAATGTTGTTGTTAAGACCCAGATCGTCCGACCTACCAGAAGGGTGTTGAAGACCCAGACCGACCGGCTCGTCAGCAAGGACATGAGCAACCGATTAGTCGGCCGGGGTACCAGAAGGGTGTAAGGTAACAGCTTGGATGGCCGGGAAGAGCCACCCAATTTAGACAGGAACCCAGTAAGGGAGGCATCCACAGGGACTGTACCCTCCTTCCCCTACCACCAACCTCTCGGAAGGACATATGGATCCACATGTTAAATGTAATCGTACTCAGCATGAACACGGCAGCAGTTTGGGCAGCAGAGGGAATCGAACCCAAGCCAACCGAGTGCAATTCCCGTGCGCTAACCACTGGGCTACTGCGCCCCAAGACGATGCAATGTTGAAAGCCCAGACCGTCCGGCTCATCCTTAGACATAGAGCAGCAAGATGGGTGGCCGGAGACGATGCAATGTGTAAAAGTTACACACATCAGATTTTTATTTTTAAACCTTTTCCTTCTTTTGGGGGGAAGAAAAAAAATTGTAAATTTTGAGCAAAATCATACAATCTCACCATTGATCCATACATCTTACAATTTAGTTAAAATCTGTACATTGTACGGCTAAATCATACAAGTTGGCAGTTTTGGTTCTGCATGTTTTGGTGTCTTGACTATAAAACTATACTTTGAATAGGGAACCTTTAATCATGATTACCCTGCCACCTGTCTCACTGTAGGAGAGAATGAATTTATACAAGTGAAGATGGGAAAGAGGGGAACAAGGAATAACTGAAATGGCAAATGGAATGCTCTACTAGGAGGCATTTAAAGTAATCTTTCAGATTTATGTTGTATGCTCTTAAACTAAGAAAATGTTAATCTGATCACAAGTGATCTAACTGAGAATCGAACTATTTTATCACCACTAACCCTCTTCCTATGTTCAGCCTTCGAGCGCTTAGCCATGGATGTGAATCAATGGCTAGATGGCTAGAATGATAGCGAGTAATTGCAGACTTCAAAGTGCCTACTGCATTTTATTTTTTTAACTATGCAGTTAAATTTAAATAATAAAAAATTAATTTTGATAATAAATTTAAATAAAAATAGATTGATTGACAAGTAATAATGACAAACGTTTCAGATTTAAAATACTATACCTTTAAATGATATATATGTTCTTCAGCGTCAATATCAACTCGTCGACGTTGAGATTTTGTTGAAATTACAGATAAACCAACATCAACTGAACCATGTACTTTACCTCTTGTCATCTGAAATAGTTTAGGTACATTAGGCTTATTTA
Organism: Amaurobius ferox; assembly: GCA_951213105.1. NCBI lineage: Eukaryota > Metazoa > Arthropoda > Arachnida > Araneae > Amaurobiidae > Amaurobius > Amaurobius ferox. The sequence continues at coordinate 20,689,320 of OX578133.1, forward strand.
TTAAAACTAAAACTATAAATATTTCAATCAAGTTAACTTACTTCATTTGATGATTTTGCATAAGTTAGCATTCCTTTATCTAATAGAAAATAACGCTGGAATATAAATAAACAAATTTTATTAATCTATATTTTGTGTATATAATTTTGAACAAAAATCAATATTATAACTTATTAATACAGTAGCTGTGATTTATAAAAATCACATTTATTTTGCTCATTTTGATTCTTATAAGCAATTGATTCTTAAATACGGAAATTTTTAAATGCTGTTCTTCTATAACAAACACTAACTGTTATATGAGTGCACAATTTTACATGATTTAAATGCAAGAAAAGTACTATTAATAAATTTGTAAATCTACTTTTGCATTAAAAAATATTCTTTTACAAAATAAACCGACGTAACCAACCTTTAGTTGCACAAAATCCTTTTTGCCTAATCTTTAAACAAACTTATCATCTTTTTTCAATAACATTGTTCTACTGATTCAAGCGTTCTTCGGTCTGGCATTAGAAAACTATTGTAAAAGTTCTTTCTCAACATCAGCTGCTTCTCTTTCTCTTTTCCGTTTTTTCTGAAGATTACAACTGGCCATCAAAATTTCATTTCTGACTTTCAGAATTTTACATAATGTTGTCTGCTTAATTTCAAATGCAGAAGCAACCTCTCTTTGGTTGTACAGAGCAGAAGAATCATATTTTTGAAGCAAATTTTTCTTTTCAAGCAAGCTAAGGGTTTTTTTTTATTTGTGGCATTATGCTTCCACCAGTAAAATGCAAAATGACTAACTAAAGCTCTATGAATCTTGAGTGCATAACCAATTACATCTTTACTTATAAGTCAGTTTTGTTAATAAAAACTAAAACTTCTTTTGCATGTTTTAATATCTCCTAATAATGTCTACCGAGATTTTCTCTATCACACTTTTTCTCTATCATAAGATAGAGATTTTCTCTATCATAATTTACTGCATAACAACCATCACCCATTGTATGTCCAGAGAGAAATGATAATAACCAGATAACCTTGAACAAAAGTTTTATTCTTTTATCTCTCTCCACTATGAAATGAACAATTTTAGATAGAAAATTGATTTTTGAAAGCAGCAATCGCGATTCTTTAAACCAGAAATTTTAGCACGTTAAAAAAGAGTTTGTGTTTGTTTCTGTTTGTGTTCCTTCACAGAGTTTGTGTTTGTTCAGAGTTTCTATTTGTTCTGTTTTGATTCTTAACAGCTGATTCTTATAACTACTAATTCTTACAAATGGTGGCCACTGCACCATTAAGAAGTTAAATTAAATGCCAAATATATTTTATAGAATCATGAAAGCTTTTGAGTCAACTATTAATAGGAGAGACAGCTAATAATTTTGAAGGGTAATAAGATATATTGTGTGTGTGTATTCTACAATAAATAAGGTTGTAGAAAGCATTTGAATGACAAAAACTGTCTCAAATACGTCAAGAAAATGATAAAACACAATGAGAATTTTTTAAGATTTTACTTTAATTTTTTGACTTAAAAAATAAGAATTTTTATATTAACTAATTGAATAACCTAACTAAAAGAAGACAGTAACTTTTAATTCACTAACTACATTTATATTGATGTAGCATTAGGTAACTTGTTAACTACTATACAATTCAGAATTTGTGAATTTTAATTTCTTATGTTAAGAGGGAAGTGAGAACAGAAAAGTTTATAAAAAAAAATCTGATACCCTCTTTATAATTTCTACAAATAGAAACATGTATATTATTCAGAATCCTAGGACTGATGTTGAAGCTATAATATTTTAACTAAATTGGTAGAAAATATTTTAGCAAAATGCTAAAAACACTAGCACAATTTAAACTCTGTTTATATAGAGAGAGAATGAACTTTTACAATTTCATGTGCAAGTACTAAAAATATTAGGATGTCTAAAACTCTACTAAATTTCAATATTTAGTTTGTGATGGTTCTATTCTGAACTTTGAGTATGACAGGAAAATAGTGTTTGAAATTATATGATTGAACAATTAGGCAAAAACAGGCTTATAGACAGCAGACTGCCAGAAAGAGAGAGACAAACCAGAAGAGTCATTATTTGTAATCATTATGTTTAGCATGCTCTACACTTCAGCTATTTATGTGTACACATACAGTACCATTAAACAGGTATACTCAGTATCAGGGTCTAATTAAGCCAATATGGGGCCCAGGGCCTGGTGTTTATTGGGGGCCCCATACACCCATGGCATACCAAATACATGCAAAAAAACATCACTAAACAAATTTGGAAATTTAGGATCACTGTTCCGAAGGCACTTTTGTATATGTAGAACTTTTCATTTAAAAGTAAAACTTTAAAAGATGTATAATATTTAAAACTATTAACATATTTTCAAAATTTAAAATAAAAACTAACATTATCAGTTTATATTATTCAAATAATTAAATAAATAATTATTTCTGATTAAAATGTTTTTACATGTACAAAATTTAGGAGTCTTAAAATTTGGAAGCCCAGGGCCGAGGCCCCGGAGGCCCGTGCATTAATCAGGCCTTACTCAGTACTCACCTTATGCCAACCCTTAAGAGGCCATTTTCTTCTTTTCATTAAATATCCTTCAATTTTTTCTGGCTTTGTTTCACATTTTTGTCCTTCTCGCAATCCTTCTAATATTTCCCATTCGCCTTCTCCATGAGTTTTTGGCTGTGTAACTTTTTTCTGCTCTTCACACTTTATTACAGCAGCAGGGATTTGATTGAGGCTATTAATACAGTCAAGTGGAAGAGACAAAATTGGCTTGTTTACAGGAGCAGTCTCTGAATGATGGGAGCTGTGAGAAAGGCTGTTTGTACCAACACTTACTTCCTAAAAAAAAAAAAATACATCAAATTATTGGAAAATATTTTTTTTTAAATGCCGCAACTAAACTCATTATAAAATCTTCAACTAATGTTGAATTACTAACACATATAATGTTTGTGAATCTTTAATCATTCCAGGAACCAGAAATATATACAAGGCCCATTATATTATTACAAAATTTACAGATATTCACAACTTTTGGTTTTATCAAGCTTTAATATATATTTCTACACAGTGATTTTCAAACTTCGCTTATGTACCCCCTGGCTGTTTGTTCATTTTCTTCACACTATGCAATGCAATAACTGTTGGATTGGATTGCAGATACATTATAATAAAATTATCTCTCTATATTAAATAGCTGTCACAGCTTCTGTTTTACAAATTTCACATTCCTCAAGTTTCTCTGTTATGTACCGCAAAAACTATAGCATTCAAAAATATGAAATTTGGTATATTTGTAGAGAAATATTAGAGGAACATACTGAAATAAACCATTTTTTTATTTAAAATTCTGTTTTAGAAATATTTCATCTCAAAGGCTGAGTATTTAAGCTGCGAGTTTGCATCTTAGAAAGACCTGTAATAGCAAGACCTTGAATTTTTGTAGGCATGTACCTACATATTTGAATTCTTGCAATATGGAGCCCTTTTAAATTTTGATTTAGTTTATGCTTTAATCTATTTTTTCTGCCTTTCTGAAGTGAAATTTTTCTGCTGTACAGGCAAAGATTTAATTGATCGAGCTGATTTCCAACTTCTCTTTAATTGGTTGATGACAGAAATGTGGCCGAAGACTGAGTTATTTAAATACTAAATGCATAAGAAGTATAGATATTTAATTCTAAACATACAATGTTAGTTAGTGTACTTGGGGTAACGTGAAACGTTGGCAATCATATGCCTTATTGTTTATTCTTACAAACAAACATAGAGTTTTCTAAATATTGTTGTCATGAACATTACGATTAAAATATTATACTGCACAACAATTATTTGTCTTATTGATGTAAATCTCTATATACTAAAAATGCAACATGATATTTGACCACTGTATTACAAATAAACGACTAAATATACAGTTATGAAATTATGCCATTTGTTCATAATACAGTAAGCAATCATTTATAATACACAATCCTTAATTAAATATCTATACTTTTTATGATTTTAGTGCTTCAGTCTTTGGCCACATTTCTGCGAGGCAGTTTTTGATGCAGGCTTAGTGATCTTCAGCGAGTAGGAAACAAAGCCTCAAGACTCACAAAGTGAGTGTAGCAAGCAGGGGGTCTGGAGGCCCAGTAGGGTGAAATAGCTCGTAAAGCAAGTTACAGGAGCTGGTGAGTATCAGCTAATATGGGAATGAAGCCCTAATGGGTATATTACTCCTGCTGTGAGCTCCTGCTATTACTGAGTGGGAGTGAACTTGGGAAAGTGCTGCAGGATTTTGCGAGCGTCAGCAAGCATAAGACACGTATGTGGTCATGTATGTTAGCCAGGTTGAAAGAGCTTGCAAAGCAAGTTTCAGAGGTTGGTGAACGTCATTTAACAAGGGACGGTCTCTAATGGGCATATCAAGTCTGCATAGCAGGTGGCACAAAAGTGCTTGAGCGATCTCAGAGGGTGTTAGCAAGTAGGAGGTGAAGTCACCCAACTCACGACGCGAGTTACAGGGGTTGACAAGCAGGGTTTGAGCCCTCTAGTTTTCTAAAAGTTACTAAATACTATTGAAACAGTTTTATAATTTATATACAAACCATAAATTTTAATGATGACATGTACAAGATTAAACTAGTTAAATCAAATAATATAGTACGGTCATCAGTGACGTAAACAGATTTTTGGCAGCCTGGAACAAATAATTTCATGGCAACTTTTTCATAATGAATAGTCTTTGGTCCTTAAGCCATAAATAGGCTCATCGCAAGAGACCCCTTTCTCATTTGGCACCCTGAAGTGATCACTCAATCTCACTCCATGACAGTATGCCAATAATTATCAAGTCTTCAGGTGATTCTTTTTTTTTATGGGGTGGGAACACCTAGACTCTCATGGCACCCAGAACCAACAAACCTGAAGTCCTAAAGAGGCCCATTCCTCTTTTGGACTTTGGGTTTGTTGCTTCTCTTGCACTTACGAAGGGGATCCAACGGATCCTCAAAACAGCTGTATGTTACATTATTTGTGCTTATTTACGTTGCTCTAGTTTTTCTTATCCTTTGCACTAAATGTATTTTACTTATTAGTATGTATTTTGTATCGAACACATTTTCAATGTATTTTGTTCAACTCTGAATACAGTAAATTAAAAGAGAAATATTTCCTTGTATTTATACTTGCATCCTTCCAATAAAATTGACCCATACACCTTTCAGAAAGGGTAAATATTAAAGTGATAAGAAAGAACTAGTGGCGCACTCAGAAGGGGGGATTACCCCCCCCCCCCCCAGGAGCTAAAATAAAAGGTAATTTAGAGAAAAACTACTGTGGCCCATGCTATTCGTACTAAAAACAAATAGCATGGGCTCAGTGTGCCGCTGTCCTTTTCTTTTGCTATTGTGCAGTAATAGTCGAGACCTGGTACACCCTTGGGACCCCAAGAAACTTCGTTTTGGCTCATTGTCAATTTGGGCAGCTGGACTGAGAAGTATCAAGAAAATACTTAATGTCAGCCATATGTTTAGTTTTTCGGCATCTTTTGTGATGGTTGCCTTTAACTTTCAGCTTCTGTTCACCACCTGCACACAGCGATTGCTTTTGTGAACCCATTTAGCCAGATATCGGGGAGACAAAGCCTCGGACTTCTTTGTCTGGGAAAAAATGGTAGTATTGTCAAACGGGTGCCGCTCGTAGTGTCCAGCCTGGTCTGGTCAGTATCCACCAGCATCTCGCCCTTCACATACCTATGCACGCCACCTATGCACACGGTAGTAAAAAGTAGTAAATTTTATAAATTCATTAATGTTTGATTAATGAAACAATTAATTAAATATTTAACAAAAAATGCCATAAATGTCTATAGGCATATTAAAAAAAAGTAAAAAATGCGAGGGGCACCAGGCGCCTACTAATTAAGTTTGGTGGCTTTGCATTTTCACCTTCTTTTACTTTATTATTTTTTAAATATATATATATATATATATATATACCCACTACGTGACAGTGAAAATGAGACACTAAGAAAGAGTGGGCAGAAAAATATGCAAATTGCACAGTAGACGCAGCTCACCGAGTTATGTAAATGATGCGAAATGCACAGCTGTCCCAGGCATATTGAGTGAGATATAAAGGAAGGAATCTGCAGAATCGGCAATAGTCGTGCAGCTCTGTCTGCCAGGGAAATCATTTTGCAATTTCTTTTGTCTCAGAGGAAACGTGTAGTAGCAGAGAATGCCAGGCAGCCGCCAACCAAGGCAGTTCTCACAGACAGATGATTTTTCGAGGAGTATGGTGATCGGACTCAGACGGCAAGTAGGTCCATACGTCAAATCTCAGCGGACAGCCACCTACACGCATCCACGGTGCATCAGCTGTATAGAAGATGGTTGGAATAAGTGAATGTGGCAAGTTTAAGGGGTGACGGTATGGCCAGAGCGACCACCAGCAAGCGTGGATCGATCCATCCGTCGGCAAGTGTTTGCGGTCCAGCAGGCCACTTCCGTCACCCTTTTGCAGCATGTGCAGGACACCCTTGATGGTCCCATATCGATCAGGACCGTTATCCACCGATTGGTCGCCAGTGACCTGCACTCATGGCGCCCATTAAGAATACTGCCATTGACCCAACAGCACAGACACCTCCATTTGCAATGCTGTAGGGATTGAGCCACGTGGACGGCGGAATGGCACAGGGTCGTGTTCTGAGACAAGTCATGCTTATGTTTTAGCAATGACACGCGTTGTGTACGAGTCTGGTGCCAAAGTAGTGACAGGTCCAATCCAGTCGCATCTGTGGAACGCCACACCACGTGACAACGCAGCATCATGGTTTGGGGAGCCATCGCCTATGATAGCAGGTCATCTCTGCTCAGTATTGAGGCCATTATGACACCCCAATGATACGTGGATGATGTGCTGATGCCGGTGACACTACCCTTCCTTCAGGGTTGCCCAATGCCTTTTACCAGCAGGATAACGCCCGACTACACATGGCATGCATCAGCCAACATGCCCTGCAAGATACCCAGGTGTTTCCCTTGCACACCAGTCTCCCCTGATCTCTCACCAATCGAAAACGTCTGGGATGTGATTGGACGTTGTTTTCGTGCACTGCCACCGCCACATTTAGAAGACGAACTCTGACAAATGGTTGACATGGAATGGGCAGCCATCCCTCAGGACACCAACTATTCGCACGCTCATTGTCTCTGTACATAGACATGTTTCTGCCTGTATTGCCACCTGTGTGGTCCTACAATCTACTGATCAGAAGGTGTTATCGCTCAGTGTATAGGTGTATCATGTTGCAATAAACATCACTTGATGTTCATTGTTGTCTCTCTTTGTTTGCCGATTTCTATCACTTTCTGCCCACTCCTTCTTGGTGTCTCATTTTCACTGTCACGTAGTATATATATATCACATCCTTCCCAAAATGTTGCGATGTTGGTCATGATGAGTCAAAACCTCCCCCAGAACCTAATCCTAGGTACGCCACTGGAAAGAACATTTTATCTACTTGCAAATGTCGGAAAGAATGATACTTTTGATTTGAGGAATTGTTTTATTGCATTTGAGGAAATAAAAATGTTACATAATTTCAAGATTTCCAACTGATAATTTTCAAACTGCCTTAAGTTAATTTTTAATTATCATTAGTAGGTTTTATGATCACTTTTTCACAGGTGGTGGTTTTATTGATATAGGTAAATATAGCAATTCAAAATCAAATTCAGTTGCACTGGACAATTACTCAATTAACTGAGCTACAAAAATTAATTGTTGGTTAACCAGAAATACTATATAATTTTTTATAAACCCATAAAATTTGTTCATAATCATAAATTTGTTCATATATATAAAATTGAATTAAGGATGTTTCTGAAATTAATAAAATAAGTTCCATAAATGTTAGTAAGTGTTTTTCATTATAATATATTAGAAAATGTACCCAACATAGCCCGTGAGTTAAAACAGGGTACTTATATCAAATAATGAAATAAATATATTTTATTTATATAAACACTGAAAATTTCATGCAATCTGTGTACATCAGCACAACAGGTGTCTTATTCCCCCCCCCCCCCCCCAATTACAAAACTGAATTCCATCCCTTGCAGAGACACTGCTTTTAAATTAATGGACACAATTTAAATTTTTAACTTCAATAAATTCAGCACAATTAGACCAATTTATATACAGGCCATACCATCAGCAAACATGATTTTCATATTTCAAATATATAAATATTAAATAAGTGCTTGCTAGGTACATATAACACCATACAATTTCCAAATTGTCTGCCTTGAACTAAATTCATTCTCACAATACAAATAAAATCTCTAAAACTCAATTGCCAAATTGCCTGTCAACTAAGTCATTCTCGAGCTACAAATAAAATTGCCAAATCTCTCACACATCATGCACGAATGGACAAAACAACATTCTAGAATATCCACAGAAAAAATTATACATTTCTGACAATTAGACTTAGAGCAAAAAAGGATTTTATTAAACATAAGGTTTTCATTTCATGCATCTGCAAAACAGCACAAAGTGAATTCTCCATATTTTTTTAAATGCTAAAAAACTAATGCAGGGAATAAACTAAAATGTTGCATAGTAGTATAAGTTTGTTGTATGTAACTTTGTAAAATTTCAGAAAAATTCGACGGGGTGGGTAACATGGCTTGGTTGAAATTGTATGGAATGATCCTATGTTAAAAAAACAAGATTTAGAAATGCTTTATAAGATTTAAGAATTACTTGCCCTTACAGTGGAGTGTGACTGGAAATTTCATCAGCTGGACATAACAGCAGCTTATCTAAATGAAGTATTAAAGGAGGCCATATATATGTAACAGCCTATGATGTGCACAGATGTGGACAAAAATGGATATGCATGTTTGTTAAAAAAGAGTCTAAGGTCTACATCAGTCAGGAAGAGAATGGTATATGAGCTTAGTCAACTGTGTTCGTAGAAGATTGTACAATGATATTTTGTATATTATAATAAATATTGTCACTTACATGTTCAATAGTTGTTTTTCAGCAGGTTGCAAAACTGAATGTCTTACTTTCTGCATTATTATTTAAAGAATATAATAAATCATTCATGTCTGGTACAGTAGCATTGTCAGAAAAAAAATGGGGGGGGGGGGGGGGGGGGAACAACATTTCCCATTTCTAGGAACTTCACTGGATTCTGATGGGATGATTGACTTTCTGATGGGATGATGATCGACAGATGTGGACGAAAATGGATATGTCTGTTTCTTAAAGAAGAGTCTGTAAGGTCTACATCAGTCAGGCAAAGAATGGTATACGCGCTTAATCAATTGAGTTTGTAGAAGATTGTACAACAATATTTTGTTTATTACGATAAATATTGTCACTTACATGTTCAACAGTTGTTTGCTAGCAGGTTGCAACACTGAATGTCTTACTTTCTGCATCATTATTTAAAGATTATAATAAATCATTCATGTCTGGTACAGCAGCATTGTCAGAAAAAAAAATGAGGGGGACGGATAACAACATTTCCCATTTCTAGGAACTTCAGTGAGTTCTGATGGGATGATTGACTTTCAACCCCCCCCCCCCCCCCCCCCCCCCCGGTAATGCCACTGGTATGGTATAACCAAAAACATATCACTGGTAAAATAACTGTTCCAAAAAGTCTTCATTTTCACATGTGTAAAGTCTAATGTTTTCATAATATCAGCATTTGCACATAACAACATAATAAAAATATTCTAAACCATAACTAAAATTAAATTTTCCAGGCAATCTTGATCAAATTTGGCTCTCAAAATACTCCTTCACTGTTGAAAACAAACATTTAACAAAAGTTATTTTTGAAAAGATAGCAAATGTTTGCTCTTTTCCCACATGTATTTTACTAACTACCATTTGTTCGTTACAAATACCAAATTCCCAGATAAAGATATTATTTTTGTATAAATCTAAATGTTAACGTAAAAGAAATGCAATAAGCGATAGGTCCTCAATGATCACATCGTGCGTTCTAGAATTCTCGTTTTTCTAAATAAGCGCCGCGCTATACAAAATGTAAACAAACAGCTCTGGACTCAGAAAGACCTCATGCGTGAAGAATTTTTTAAACCTCAGACCCTCAGACCAGCAAGCCTGAAAACATGAAGACTAGACAGATCCCTTTAGCCTTTATGATTCATGTTGACTGGATTTTGAAATCTAAAGTTCACAAACCATAAATCGTGGTGCTGCCCTCTATTGAGATAATATGTAACCATAAATGCTGATCCATTAAAATTACCACCGAAGAAAGTCAAAGAATTACGGTTTGTTTCTTTAAAACTAAAATGGATTGATTAAAAATACCAGCTGGCCTATATATAAACAAACAATACGGTTATTAAGTAATATGAGTATCGTTTAGTATCAAACCAGCTATTAAAAAATGCATTGAATGCAATAGGGTTACACTCTACAGTTTGGGAATATAACAGAACCGGAGACTTTTCATAAACAGAAAAAGTCTGATGCGGGCAGTACCTCACTTTTCTATATAATGCAATGACATTTTCACAGTGAAAAAATAATGTATAAGATCCATGGCACAATGTTTTTAACGTTGACCTGTACATTGACGTTGACCTCTTTTCGGGTGATAACATGTAAAACTATTTCTAAGTACCCAAATATATTACATTTCACGCAACTCCAAATTGACAATTATCAATATCGATTGCATTACGCAATATCGTCCATATAATAAAATATTTTAATAATTAATGAATCAATTTTGTTAATTTAGTCTCATTTTTGCAATTTTAACGACAATTTCGTCAATTTGGGGAAATCTACCGCCAAGTTGGAGAAATTTCGCTAAATTAGTCACCAAATTTATCAACAACCGTTACAGACAAACGGAAAGAAGAGTTTTCTTATATATAAACTAAAACGAATTATCCGAAGTTGCCCGGGTTCAAAATAAGCTTCCACTACGTATAAATAATTAAATAAGCGCCCGTTGCTTGAATAATACATTTGAACACAATTTAATGAATTTGATCCGAAAATTGCACACTGAAAAATTCGCCAAATAATAATAATATTAACTCATTCAGCCGATAACTGATATGAAGCAGCAGGTGAACCAGCGCTGATTCTGCGTCAACTGCTTCACCTCACGAGCTGCCACTGCTATGATGTGGCGAGGGAGCCTTGATAAGGATCAATAAATTAAGTTTTTGGAGTCCCTGGGCTGAGAAACACCCCAGCTTTTTACCTCCTGCGGAAATTAAGTGGGGATAGAAAAATATATTATTGAAGGTAGAGCGTTTAAAATAAAGGGACGCTCGTCATCACTGCATTAGAAAAATTTTAATGCCGTGACTATAAAAAGTTTGAAAAATGCCTATAAAAAGAAATATATTCGGCGAAGATAAGAGGGGGGAGCCTTGATAGGAAGAAAGACGATATATGGAGAGCCGCTTCTGATTGACTGCAGTATTTTTCGTCCGCAGCAGGGCATATTCCATTTAAGGTTCATAGGAATAACATTAGACGAGTTGACGTCGTCTGAAAGAATTGATAATTCTTCAAATATATGGCATGTAGCTATTTTTAGTGATTGATGTGGGCTTTAGAAATGCTTACATATTTATATGAGGTCAATTTTAAATGCTTTTAATTATTGTAAAATCAGAAAAATAATATTAAAATCAGATTGTGACACCCCCCCCCCCCCCCCAAGGACGTTAATGACGTTACGAACACCAAGATTGTATCGCGGATTTTGTCCTATACTGTCATTTTAAGGAAATATCAAATTTCGAAATTTTCGCTCGAATTTCAAAAAATTCTATTAGTTTTAGATTCTTCGTTGATTAAGCTAGATATAAAGTTTCGTGAAAATCTACTGATATTTATGGCATGGAAACTATAATGTACACAAGAAATCGACCACAGACGGCCATCACTCTAAAAATAGTCGAAACGTGTTCGAGAGGTCTTTAAACATATATTAAATTCAAAATCTCAAAATCGAAAATTCTCGCGAAAACAATATTTTATGTACTATAATTCAATAGTATGAGAAAGTAAAAATGGTTAGCCTAAACTGGTAGGTGTTAACACTAGAACGACGAATATTTTGACGACGGACATCTAGGAAGATCGTTGATTTGTTCTCTTATTATAAAACCTAGAATAATTTTCTTATGTGTTTTCTATAATTTTAAGAAAATAAGAAAAGTCACAAAATTTCAATGGGCTGGGATTAGCCGTTTTGTGGTCAAAATGACCGCTTCCGTCGTTCTAGTGTTAACTCACCTATTAGAGTCAAAAAACATTTTTTTTACAAGTCTAGGGTGAATTACAGGAGATAAAGTATGCAGTTTATAATTAGTTCACTTTAGTTCAGACAGTTTTATGTTATCATTAGATCCCAATATTTGTATTTCTAAGTGTAGAAGAAAACGCATTTTCTTTTCAATTGCTTACTCCTATGCAGTTCATTATAACGAGAATATTTAAAAAGTAATCAATGAAATATATAAACAAATTATTCAAGTATGGTAATATTTTTGCTTAAAAATCACTAATATTTCCTATTATAGTGTTTCTAATTTCTATTTAATAAATTTGTTATTGGTAAATTGTAAAAAAAGATTTTGAACTTCAAACTGTTATCATAAACTATTAGAAATTTGTATAACTTGATACCCTATAGATTTATACTGAAATTTAAAATTAATAAATGTATTTAATTTCTATTAACAAAATAATTATATGCAATACAATTTTTTTTAGTGCATAAGATTTATTTGAAAAAAAAAAGACAAGCATGCTACAAAACAATAAATAAATTAGAGTGTGGCTCAACTCAACTTTTTGATACCAGAATCCATGTTTAAATGGACTTTTTTTTTTTTGGCAAATTTTCAAATGTTGCAAGAAAAGTTTTGAAAATTTGTATCGTTTGTCTAAATAATCACAATTATAGTATGTTACCCTTAATTTTCGATTGATACCAAGTTTGGCAGTCAATGTACCTGTCTAGGTTAACTTGCCCCCCCCCCCCCCAACCCCGAGGGAGGATAATGACGTCCCGAACATAAAAATTGTATCTCGGCTAATTTTACCTACAATGATTGAAACTGTAAAGTTTCGTGATCATTGAATCATAAATATACTCTTTTATGAATAATTATGTCAAATTTTGTCATATGCTGCCATGTTAAAAAAATATAAAATTTCGAATACATTTCGGATGTTTTCGCCAGATTTTTTAGAAAATTCTATCTAGTTCTAGATTTTTCAATAGCAAAACCGAATATAAAGTTTCATGAAACTCCATTAATATTTGTGGCAACTATCGTGTACACAATAAATCGACCACAGACAGACGGGCATCATTCTAAAAATAGTCAAAACGTGTTCAGAAGATCCTAAAATATATATTGGTATTAAAATCTCGAAATCGAAAATTTTTGTGAAAACAATACTTTCTCTATACTATATTCAACAGTATGAGAAAGTAAAAATACAATCTGCAGTAACACTAAGACAATTGCACATTTTGAACACAAAAGGGGAGGCAGTTGTCTAAAATTTATTAATGAGGCTCATTAATTATAGTGCAATCTTAGGCAGATTTGTCTAAAAATATGATAATACTGGAACTGGGCCATGGAAGGCGAAGGTTTAAATTCTATGAAGATCTACCTCAAACTTAAAAAAGTTTTAAACATTACTGAAAATATCTGATAAGCAAGAAACTCGAAGAAAGAATTGTTCGATACACAAGCGTACGTAAGATACCGGTAGGGGGGGGGGGGGTCGACGAACCTATGAGGAGTTTGAGTTTCATGACCATGACCGGAGGACTCGCCAGAAAGGCTGAGCATCTTTAGCCCCGGCTGGTGTATGAGGAGTTGCATTGCTGGATTTCCGATACAGACTGTATGCAATTATTCAACCATTGGAAGGGGACTATGACTCGAAATACAACCTTTGCCATCGCCAATCACTTAAGATATCAAGGAAAAATATAATATAGGTCAATCTTGCCATTATTTTATTTGCTTCAAAGATTTATTTACGCCCTATAGATAAAATAAAAAAAAATTAGTAGGGCACTAGCTAGGCCGGTGCTGAATATACGGTCTTTATTTGCATCCGTGATTCAATTAAAATAATACTCATATAGTGCAGGAAAAAAAGGATAAATGCTACGTCATATCAAGTATTTATTTTGAAACGAAAATCTCTTACTACTAATAATAATATAAAACACTGAAAAAGAAAGAATTAAGAAATACTCTTTCCGTATTTCAAATTGTTTCATTGATTCCTTGCATTGCTTTTTTAGTCTATAGAAGACATCGTGAAATCGGTCGCTAATGCGCCAGACTCACATACCAAGTTGTATTGTATTGTGTTGCATTCCTTGTTTGTGACATCTTTAAAAAAATTTCAATGAACTTTAAAATCGCCAAGCAGTCGAATTTCCTCTGATGTGGCTACCATGCTTTAGGTTTTAGTTTCTTACGTCGTTTCTTTCGTCGTTAGGTTTTAGTTTCTTTCGTTTTTTTAGTTTCTTTCGTCCAACTTTGAACGAAATATGGCATCGGCGCATGCGCAGTTCTTTCTTTCGAGCTGTATGACGTCTCACTCCCTATTAAGGCTCCTCTATATTATAAAAGCTCTAATAGGGAGTAGAGCTTCAATAATACTTGATGCTATATTAGAATGGTTCAAGGAAAGATAACGTGACCATTTATAATGATTTCATGTTTTGCTTTCCCTACAATTCCAAATACATATAAAAGAAACATATGGTTGGTATCAAGAATTTGCCATAGTTTTTACTGAAAATTCACCTTGAAAAATCTATTCTCAGAATTGACTACATAGCTCAGATAATAATTAATATTGGTTCAGCATCAAATTTCGGAGAAAGTTGGAAAAATACCACCTACTGTAGGTGTCACATTGGTTTTCATCATGCAATGTGACATCGTGAAAATATTAACATAGGCCTCATACCTATAAAGATGGTCCCTATATTGTCACGCAATTTTTAAGCTTCCCCTTTGACCACCTGCAACGGAAAGGGTCAGTGGAGCTTGGACTCCATGCCATGTGGGTGGTCTCGTACAAGATGGAGGAAGACGCATCGGGGGGTAAGCGGTCGTTGGGGGCGCAGTTAAGCCCAGGTGTTCACGCAGGAGCGTGGGACTCCAGCCCCCTGCAAGTGATAATTCAGGGGCTACTGACTAAGCCCTTCTGTCATGGACTGGCCACTGAAAGTGATGATCCAAGTGCTCTCCAATAATATTAAGGGGGGCTTAAGATCTGGCAGCGAATAAAATTTAAGAGGGAGGAGAGATAAAATTGGAAGTTTTTGAGAGAGTATTTTTTGGCAGAGAAAAAGTCGAGAGTGCCTTTCGAGATTTTACGGAGTGAAGTATTAGAAATTTCGCGGGAGCAAAATGCTTCCCGTTTCCCCGACTGATCAACCGAACGTCCGGCCGATGGGCCCAAGAGCCGAGGTAAGGCCTTTGACTTCGCACAGAACTCAATATTGATATTCTCTCCTCTCCGCTCTTTTAAATACCTCTATGCGAGGAATAATATTATGAATTCATGAAAGTAACTAGCCTTCTTATGTGTGTGATTTTAATAGAGTCCGAGAATCATAAATTTTAAGTGTATTAGAAATGATGAGTGTACTAGAACTTGAAAGTAATATGAATTATGATCATGATTTTGTGTTTGAATTTAAGAATAGTAAAACACCTAGTGTTAGAAGTTGTAGGAGCAAACTTTAAGCTCATGTTTTAAGGTCAAAGCTGTTTCATGTTTTTTAATGTTAAATTGTGTAAATAAACTTGTTTTTTTTGTTATTTTAAATCTAATCCGTGTCCTCATTTCCAAACCTTTTAATTTCTTTTTTAATTTTCAGCTTAAACCATTTACGATCACGACAGCCTTTAACTTAATGTTCTATGAACATATTAAGTATTTATAGCGTTCTGATCGAACGTGTGGGATTTACCACGCAGCAGAAAATGGTTCCGAGACCAGGATACGAAATAAAAAATAATTAATAGAATTACTGAAAAAAAAATTTTTGTGAGTAGGCTAAAATTTACGTTATGTACGCTAGGAAAATTTTAAATAAAGTTTTTTTTTCGGAAATGAGGATTTTAGGATATGTTCGCTAGGAAAATTTTAAATAAAGATTTTTTTTCGGAAAAGAGGATTTTAAAGGAAGTAAAAAGCATGTTTTTCCAATTCTTTTCTACAAATTGTTATGCCACGGTACGGAGATATATGTATTATTTTTAGGGAAGCACGGGAACAAAATACGAGAATTTGGAGAAATTAGAAATATTTGGTATGCTTATTAGGAGTGTATTTTATATGTGAAAGTAGAATTTTATGTACGAGAATTTTAATGTTAGGAGTGTATATATGTTGCATGACAATTATTGTTTATTATATGTGATAGGATATTGGTAGGAAGGGAGAATTGCACTTAGGGTACAGGATTATGGCTAGGAAATCTCAGATAATTTTTTTTCGCGTTTCAGTCTTGGCAGAAGAACGGGACGATGCCCCAATAGCTCACGTCAGCAAAATTCCGGGAATTACACATTTATTAGGGGAATTAAATGGGGAAAACACGGAGGAAACAAAAATGTTCTTTGAACATTTCACTGCTTTATCAGAGCTGGGAAATTGGAATGACGCAGAGAAATTAGCCATAATTAAATCACGATTACGGGAAAATGCCAGAAAGTTTTATATGAGTTCTCGAGATTTGAGGAGTGAAACCTCATTTGAAGTTTTCAAACACAAATTTTTGGACTTTTTCACAGAGAAACCCCATTGGGCGCGGTAGCCCATTGGTTAGCGCGCTGGAGTTGCACTCGGTAGGCCCGGGTTCGATTCCAGCCACTGCCAAAACTGCCGCCGTGTTCATGCGGAGTACGATCACGTTAAACATGTGGGTCCGAAAGTCCTTCCGAGAGGTTGGTGGTAGGGGAAGGAGGGTACGGTCCCTGTGGATGCCTCCCCCACTGGGTTCCGGTCTAAATTGGGTGGCACTTCCCGACCGTCCAAACAGTTACCTTACACCTTTCTGGTAGGTCGGACGGTCTGGGTTTCAACAACAACAGAGAAACCCCATATCACCACCAATCAAGTAATTTTTTCATCTATAAAGCAAGGTCAAAGCGAAAACATAAAACAACTATCACACAGAATTAGGACACTAACGTTAGATTACATAGGAGAGGCGCAGATAAATGATGATACGCAACAGATAATTGACAAATTAAGCCTCAGTAAATTCATCGAACCCGAGACCCGATTAAACCCGAGTTCCAAATTGAAGTAATTAAAGGTAACCCAAAATATTTCACAGAAGCGGTAAAGATAGCGTAGAATTTAGAATCAGCTAATTTAGCGGCAATGGTGGTAGCGGTGAATAATATATCTCAGAAAAATGACATACAAGAGCTGCGCAAGGAACAGCAACAATTTAATTCACAATTATTAGATACTATAACTAAAGAGATAAATAGCTTAAAAGTCAAAGAACACGCAGAGGTAGGGAGAAAACACAACACTTTTTTGTGTCATTTTTGTGGCAGACCTGGGCATTTTATGAGGGAATGTAGAAATTATTTAAGACAAAATAATAATAATGGAAGAGAAGTCAGATATGCACACAATACGCGAAATTTTTCACCGTTTAGCGGAGATGCGAATTTTGTGGTCACAGAAAGGCCGGGCAGGTGGGACCCAGCCAACGACAGACGTAGAAATTTCGACGGGCGACCCAGAGACGAAATTAACATAAGAGATCGGCGAAATTTTCAGAATTGGGACAGAAACCCTGCAGCTTATGTTGATGAGAGAAATTATGCAGACTTTAGAGGGGAGCGCAGATACGTTCGAGGGAGAGATGATAATAAAAAGTTTAGGCCTTTAAACTAGTGTGGGGGACTGAAGGAGAATTTATGCAAAATTCACAAAGACACAGGGATCGGTCTCCCTTATATAGATATGAAAAAAGTCCTGTGAGGTATGATTTGAGAAAAAATAATACACAGAGAGATGCGCTAAATTTTGGAGGAAATTACAATAAATCAAAGGAAAGAAATTTTAGAAATGAATTTAGAAGAGAAAATAATACACAGAGAGATGCGTTAAATTTTGGAAGAAATTACAATAAATCGAAGGAAAGAAATTTTAGAAATGAATTTAGAAGAGAAAATAATACACAGAGAGATGCGCTAAATTTTGGAAGAAATTACAATAAATTGAAGGAAGGAAATGTTAGGAATAAATTTAAAGAAGAAATTTATACGTAGAGAAATAGACGAGATTTCGGGGAAAGACATAATAAATCGGAGGAAAGGAATTTCAGTAATAGATTTAGAGAAGAAATCAATACACAGAGAAATAGACAAAATGTTGACAAAAATTACAATAAACCGAAGGAAAGAGATTTTAGGAATGAATTTAGAGATGAAATGGGTACGCAGAGAGGTAGACAAAATTTTGAAAAAAAATACAATAGGTTGGAGGAGAGGAATTTTAGAGAAAATAATTTAGAAAGGGAAAGAAGGAATCCTAGAGAAAACAATTCGGGAAATGATTTTAGGGATAATACCGGAGAGTGTGATAGACAAATGAATACACGGAGGGGTACGCGAAGTCCTACACAAAGCGAGGTAAGGGGAAGACCTGAAACAAAAATAGCAATGGATAGAGGGAAAAATAGAGATAAGGCTGAATTAATAGCTTCTGTCACAGAGGAGCACATGACTAAATTACCGACGGTGCGAGCAAAATTCCACGAGAACGAAACGGACATTTTATTAGATGCGGACGCTTCAATTTCAGTGTTAGCAGACGAGGTTTTCCAAAAAATTAAAGAGAATGTTGCAGTTAAATATATATCGAGATCGGTGACTATTACCACGTTAACGGGACACAACATAAATTACTCGAAAACGGTAGAAATAAATTTTAAAATTGACAACCAAAAATTCAAACATATTTTTTTCATAACGAGAGCACATTTTCCGCAATCATACCAGGGGATCTTTGGTTACGATTTCATTAGAAGATTTAAAGGCGTAATTGACACGCAAAATAACATTTTAAAAATTGGAAACTTAGAAATACAGCTTAGGAATCAAAATCAAACACCGCGAGATACACAAATACACAGCTTAATAGAAAAATCCAACGTTTCCAGAATTAACAGGAAAATCAGATTTATGCCGAATGAAACCAAATAGATTTTGATCATACACGAGAATAAAGTACAGGAAGGCACGGATATTTTATTTGAACCGGTACAGAAAAACTATATAAACATGAATTATGGGGTTTATAAAATGTCAGAGAAGGGAATTTGGATAAGGGTACAAAATAACACAGAATCGGAATTTACTTTGTACAAACATATGATTTTGGGACAAGTATCAGAAAATTTTGAAATTCAGCCAGAGAAAAATAAGCCAGAGGAGGAGGAAAACTATATTTGTAAAGAAATGATAAATTTGATTCAGGCGGCACCCGAAGTGATAGAACAGAGAAAAAGGGATTTGGAACCGACAGATTTTAAACTAGAGCATATGAGCGCAGAGAGGAGGAAAGATTTTGAACAATTTGCATTACAGTACGCGGACATTTTTTCAAAAAACATTTCGACCATAGGGGCTACGGACTTAATCCAACCCAAAGTTGAATTAGCTCACAATCACGCAATCAAATCTAGGCCATATGATATACCGTACTCACTACAAAACACGGCGAAAGCGCAATTAAAAGACTTGGAGCAAGCAGGAATTATTTCTAAAACCAACTCAAATTATGCGTGTCCAATGATTTTAGTACGCAAGAAGGATGGAGGACACAGACTTTGTTTAGATCCAAGACTGATAAATAACATCTCCACCATCTTTCCTTATAATATTCCTCGAATTAATGATATTATCACCAAATTAGCAGGATTTAAAATTTTTTCAAAATTAGATTTTAACAGCGCATTCAACCAAGTTGTTTTAAGCCCAGAAACACAGAATATTTTTTCTTTTGTAACACCTTTCGGCAATTTCAAATGCAATAGGATAGTTTTCCGACACGTTAGCTCAGCGCCCATTTTCCAAAATATTATTGATACTATTTTAGCGGATTTACAAGAACAAAACATCTTAGCTTACATTGACGATGTGATTGTCCCAGCAGACTCTTACGAGGAAATGAAACATAAATTACAATTAGTTTTTAACAAATTTAGAGAGAATAATTTAACGCTAAGCCCGAGCCGTCTTTATTATCTGTATTCGAGATTACCGATAAAGGAATAAGTCCAATGGACAACAATATAAACAAAATTACATCTTTTCCGGTGCCAAAGACGTTGAGAAAACTTCTTAGAAAGATTTTTAGGAGTGTGCAATTTTTATCGTAATTCAATAAAAGATTACGCGCAGATCACGGCGGTACTTTCAGACTTAACGCAGAAGGACGCAAAATTTAAATGGACTCCAGAGTGCGAGAAGGCTTTCCAGACATTACAAAATTGTTTTTTTGAAAAAGCTATACTGATTCAACCAAACTTTGAGGATAAATTCTACCTTAACACCGACGCATCTTTATTATCTGTATTTTCGTGCCTTTTACAATTAAGAGATGGCATTCTTAAGCCAATTGCATATTTTAGTCGCAAGTTAAGTCCGCAAGAGAAAAAATACCCTGCAGTAAAGATTGAGTTACTTGCAATACACCAAGGGATACAGTTTTTTAGGAATTTTTTGTACGGACGAGAATTTTTTTTACTCTCTGATCACAAGTCGTTAGGGGATAATTTAAAGTTTCATAATCCTCCGAACCAAATGCAACGTTGGATTTTGGACATCTCCGAATACAAATTTAAATTCATTCACATCCCGGGAAAACAAAACGTACTGGCAGATTTTTTAAGTCGCGAAGATTTTGCGAGCCACCCAGAACAAGATGTACACAAACCGCCCTCACCCACTCCTTTCTTCCAAGAGAACGCTTCAGATGCGGAGCAAGGCAGGAAAGAAATGGATAATACTTCAGGGGAACTGGTTGTCAGACGAGCGCGTCGAAAATGTAAACAAACAAACGGAGGAGCTTACAGTAAATGGTATACTTCATGCAGAGCGGGAAGACGAGAACGGGTTTGTAAATGTGGATAATATTTATATTAGAAATGTAGAAGAGTTAACGGAAATACCGACGATAGAAGAAATTTTGAAGGAACAGAATAGAGACCCAAAAATTACAGAACTAAAGAAAAATTTAAAAAGCGAAAAGCAATGTTTGTTCCATAATTATAGTTATTTTATGTTCTGTATGTATGCAGATATCTGTATTTTTTCAGATGTACTGGACGCAGACGGTTTCTGCGGTCAAAAGTAAGGGAAAGGGGTGAATCTCACATTGGTTTTCATCATGCAATGTGACATCGTGAAAATATTAACATAGGCCTCATACCCATAAAGATGGTCCCTGTATTTTCACGCAATTTTTAAGTTTCCCCTTTGACCACCTGCAAAGGAAAGGGTCAGTGGAGCTTGGATTCCATGCCATGTGCTGTGGCCTCGTACAAGATGGAGGAAGACGCATCGGGGGGTAAGCGGTCGTTGGGGGCGCAGTTAAGCCCATGGGGTTCACGCAGGAGCGTGGCACTCCAGCCACCTGCAAGTAATAATTCAGGGGCTACTGACCAAGCCCTTCTGTCATGGACTGGCCACTGAAAGTGATGATCCAAATGCTCTCCAATAATATTAAGGGGGCTTAAGACCTGGCAGCGAATAAAATTTAAGAGGGAGGAGAGATAAAATTGGAAGTTTTTGAGAGAGTATATTTTGGCAGAGAAAAAGTCGAGAGTGCCTTTCGAGATTTTACGGAGTGAAGTATTAGAAATTTCGTGGGAGCAAAATGCTTCCCGTTTCCCCGACTGATCAACCGAACGTCCGGCCGATGGGCCCAAGAGCCGAGGTAAGGCCTTTGACTTCGCACAGAACTCAATATTGATATTCTCTCCTCTCCGTTCTTTTAAATACCTCTATGCGAGGAATAATATAATGAATTCATGAAAGTAACTAGCCTTCTTATGTGTGTGATTTTAATAGAGTCCGAGAATCATAAATTTTAAGTGTATTAGAAATGATGAGTGTACTAGAACTTGAAAGTAATAAGAATTATGATCATGATTTTGTGTTTGAATTTAAGAATAGTAAAACACCTAGTGTGAGAAGTTGTAGGAGCAAACTTTAAGCTCATGTTTTAAGGTCAAAGCTGTTTCATGTTTTTTAATGTTAAATTGTGTAAATAAACTTGTTTTTTATTTGTTATTTTAAATCTAATCCGTGTCCTCATTTCCAAACCTTTTAATTACTTCTTTAATTTTCAGCTTAAACCATTTACGATCACGACAGCCTTTAACTTAATGTTCTATGAACATATTAAGTATTTATAGCGTTCTGATCGAACGTGTGGGATTTACCACGCAGCAGTAAGGGGTTCATGAAGAATTTCCATCAAAAATGAAGTGTACAAATTGCTTGCCACCATTTGAAGGATCGATCATTAAATTCTTGTGATGGGAACGAAAGTTCAATTCTCGTAATTTGAATAGATACACCACGTTTCGAGCATCCCTGAATACAAATGAACTGTTTTTGAAATATATTTGTGTTTCTGTTCAATTTTATGGACACTATATATATATATTGAAAAAAGTAATTAATTTATAAATTTGGTATAATATTTTCAATCAGTAAAATAATATACCTATGATTCATGAAATTGAAAATAAAATCATAAATAAAAAATTTAAAAAAATCCAACATCCGCATTTTACGCCACATTGTAATTCAGATATTGCCTCACAAAGTAATCCAGATATTGCCTCACAAAGTTATTCAGATATTATAAAAAGACGTGAATAGTACTCCAAAACCTCAATTTGTAGCATGAATCATCTCTTATTCAATATGTCCCCTTAATTGTAATATTTTCATAGTATTTTATTGCTGTATTTTTGTTGTACGGAAGTACGGTACTTTAACAAATGATGATTATTTCGAATTTGTTGAAAAACAAAGATGCTATGTCCTGTGAATGAACTTCTCTCAAAATCATTTCTCCAAAACTTTAGTTCATCACAATATTTTTGTTTTATATATTTTTATCTATTATCATCAAAATAGATTTATTTCATCTAAATATGAAGATATTGCTACCCCATTTTCTGTTTTATTTTCAAATATTTTTTTGAGAAGATGACCATGCTTGCAGATTTAAATAATGGATTTCTAAAATGTATTCGGAAAGACGAAAGTAAAGAAGTTATCTATATAAATAAATTTGAAAATCTGTCTGTGTGTTTATTTGTGGATATATTTGTATGTTTATTTCTCGTATCATCACGGGAGAACGACTGCACCGAATTGGATGAAATTTTCGGGATAACCTTGGAATAGCCCAATATTTGGAGTTAAGACCAGGGGTTATTCAGATGTTAATAAACAAGAAAGATCAATCATGCATAAAGCATTGACTAAGAAACATTTTCCAACTGAAATGCAAAATGCCATACATCCAGAGGTGATATTTTTTTAATTATCACAAAACTACGATAATTTATTTTACTTAAAAACTTCCATCGAAAAAAATGAACTTTATTCAAATGACGTCATCGAAATATAAATCGTCTGGTTCTTTATGTAAAAGCAATGAATATTGCATTCATACATTTTCATTCCAAACTCCAGAGTTAAATAATTTTGCATGAAAAAAATTCAGCAATTCTTACACAACTCATCTTTACAATCACTTGTTTACATTCTGCACCCATTAAAATTCAGCTTCGTTGTAGAAATAATCAAAGTTTGATCATCATTTAAACTCAAAAATATTGTAATTGCGTTGGCGCAGAATATAGATGCACAAAAAGTACGCAACAATAAAGAGGTTTTAGTACGGATGCAACGCTAAATATAAATTTAAAAGAACTTTAAAAATCACGATTTTTACTTTGGAAAAAAAAAATGGAGGCCATATTTTATTTTGAAGTGGGTCACGTGATCTCTTCATATTATATGGGTGTAATTATTATTTTAATTTTTATTTAAAAAACTACAGAACATATTTTAAAAAAAATTTTATGTATTTTATGGGATAATTTGAATATTTCCTAAAACTTTCAAAGCAATTGGTAAATTTTAAATTTGCTTAAAAAATGTTTGAAAAATTAGATCCCATAAGGTTCAATGTATTTCATTTTTTTTAACCCGGGTTGAATCCAAAACTAATTGGGTGATATTATTCATTTACATTCCCATATGTTCCACAGATCGTCTCAACAACATACTAAAATTTCATTTTGATAAAGTCATCTTTACGGTAGAATGAACAAAGTCATAAGCACTTTTCAACTATGTTGTAAAGTATTAAAAACGCACTATTAAACCTTTCATCGAGATAGCATTATGCAAACGATATTTGTTCCGCAAAATTATTAAAAAAAACAAGAAAGATCAATTATGCATAAAACATTGATTATGAAACACTTTCTAACTGCAATGCAATTTTATTTGAACATCTCTAAAACGCGATACTTTCAGCTGTGATATTTTTAAAATTATCTCAATACTACAATAATTTATTATATTTGAAAACTTCATTGAAAATAAATTAACTTTATTCAAATGACGTCATCGAAATATAAATCGCCTGGCTCTATATATAAGAGCAGCGAATATTTCATTCATTCACTTTTTTCCATTCCTTTTATTCAGTAGCGATATTTTTAAAATTATCACAATACTACAATAATTTATTTTACTTAAAAACTTAAAACCATGGAGGTAAAAGTACTGTCTAACTCTATGCTTAAAACTTCGTCGAAAAAGGCAATACTATAGAATCGTCTGCTTCTCTATGGAAAATCAATTAATGTTTCATTCATATCAGCTATATTGCAGACTCGAGAGCTAATAATTTTGCCTTAAAGAAATTGCTAAAAGTATGTGTACATCACTTTATTTCCGGGAATTATTACTCTTTTTTATCGTCACTCAATTTATTAAAAATAAATTAAGAATTGTTTATTTTTAAGGTAATAATGAACTTCTATGTTGTCAACTTTTGCGACTTCACTTTATACTGATTCGTTAAGAAGCATTGAATATTATTTAAAATTCGAAAAGAATGCCGATGATATATGAGTTTACGGCTGCTGTCATACAAGAATTAACAAGCCTGTGGCCAACGTGCAAAATTGTAAATGGTAGGCCTAGCCATCCAGCTAGTCAAGGATCTGTTGAGCGATCACATCAAGATGTTGAAGCTATGTTACGTGCTTGGCTAATTGACAATGATACAAAAAATTGGGCTATAGGTTGTTACTTTGTTCAATTCCAAAAGAATTCCTCTTTTCATCGAACCATTAAACGATCACCTTACAAAGCTTTATTTGGAACAGAACCAAAAACAGGACTCCAATCTAGTCATATTTCAAAAGAGTTGCTTGAAAAACTTGTTACTGAAGAGGACTTGGATCTACTTCTTTATCAGCAAAACCATGACATTATTTTAACACAAGAAGACTTACCAGTAGCTTCCTTAGAGGACAACAACGACGCTTCAACTTCAAAAGATCTACCAGCATCTGAATTAATTAATTACAATGCTTCAACTTCAAAAGATCTACCAGCATCTGAATTAATTGATTACAATGCTTCAACTTCAAATGATCTACCAGCATCTGAATTAATTGATTACAATGCTTCAACTTCAAAAGATCTACCAGCATCTGAATTAATTAATTACAATGCTTCAACTTCAAAAGATCTACCAGCATCAGAATTAATTGATTACAATGCTTTAACTTCAAATTATCTACCAGCATCTCAATTAATTGATTACAATGCTTCAACTTCAAATGATCTATCAATAGTTAAATCAACCAACAATAACACTTCAATGTCACACGATCTACCGGCAGCTGATTTACTCACCAAAAAGGCTTTAAATTTAGAGGATCCACCAGAAATTGAATCAATTTCTTTATCGACAACAATACAATTCGAACCAGTTAACAACTCTAGTTCAACTCCTGCTTCAACAGTTAAAACATCTGAAGTGTTACTTGCATCAGAAGGGCAAGCAGCTGTCAGCGACAGTAAAGCATGTTGTGTTGTTTGTGGAATGGAATCTACTGGAGCCCATACATGTGACATTTGTAAAAATCCGGTGCACGCAATATGTGGGAATACACCAGAAGAAGAAGGATATGGATAGAAAATTCTATGCTATTTATGCCAAAAAGAAGAGAGCATTAAAGATCAAAGGGAAAATGCTGTAAAACACCTGAAAAGATCACCTGAAAAAATGAAAGAAGTTTCTTTGAAGAAATTTAAAGACGTGTTAGTGGATTCCACAGTTTTGGTTGATGTACCTAAGGTAGATAGAGGCCCATTAGATAGAAATAACATTGTGGGGATCGTATTAGATATAAAAAATAATTTATACCAAATTGGTACCTCAGTTGGAATTATAAAAGATTGGCTACCTAGAAACGCTCTTCAAATAGCTACTACAACATTTACCGAAACAGTTCAACGGATTTACCTATATCTGCGTGAGATTGCAGGAAAATTATCCTTATTTGGAGGTCAAGGATTTAAGAAGTGTTCCTGTGAACAATCCAAAATACAATGTAAAACAAAAAGATGTGCCTGTAAAAAAAGTAACGTACTTTGTAACTCGAGATGCCACAAATCAACAACGTGTTTTAATAAAAATGAATGAACATTATTATTTATTAATTACATTCACTAAAAATGTTTAAAATTTCACCAAAAATATCCTTTTTGTTTTTAAAAATATCAGCTTAAGTACCTATTTCTTTTGTTAATTAGTTTCGAATAAATAATTTGTGTTTCAATGACTATTGTTTTATTACCTACTCTACATTTAATAATGCATGGTTTACTAAATAAATACTTTTAATATCTAAACAATATTATTTCATCTTTTCACTAAAACAGTTAAGGGATTTGATCAAATCACTTACTTTCTTTAGGGAAATCACCCCACAGAGTTGTAATTTTAACCTCTTCCGTGAATTGATCATATCTACCTTAGGGATTTGATCAAATCTCCGTTTTCATCATTTTCCTACGACATATATAACGATCTCTTGGAAACGCTCGCCTTGACCGTTCGGTCGCCGCTTTGTGGGTTCGAGTCCCACGTAAGGCATGGAGGTTGTGTTGTTGGGCGCAGTGGGTTCCGCCCCCCTCTGGTGCGCCTGGGGCAACGACCCAGGACGGCTAAATGGTTCACGTTTCTAGCCGATGTATAGGCGAATGATGAAAGTCAAGTGCCTGGCCATTTGATAATATATATATATATATATATATATATATATATATATATATATATATATATATATATATATATATATATATATATATATATATATATATATATATATATAAATTTTTATCGGAATTGCATTTTTGATTGGATTATATCATTACGGCCTTTGGGTTTAACGGGTGTAGATTATTGGTATTTTCAAATTCTTATGCAATATGTTTTATTTTGGGGAAACATTTCAAAATCCATATATTGCAGTATGAGTACATGGGTATAATCTTCTAATATAAGAAATATAGGAAAATATATGTAGTACGGTTATATATTCTAAATAATGGGTATAATCTTCTAATCTACGAAAATATAAATAATTCCATCCATCCGTTTCTGTAAGTCTTGGCAATGGATTTGGAGGGATATCGCCAACTTGGCGACTTTTTCTTAATGTTTCGAAATTGATTAAAATGTTGCCAAATTGTTAAAAATGTCGCCAAATTGATAAAAATGATGCCAAATCAATGAAATTAATTTTGTTTTGAAAGGGGATAGTATTGTAATGATATTTCAGTAACTGTTGACTGTCAGTCCAACCATCCTACTTGATAACAAATTTGGCGACAACTAAAATGTGGCCAAATTGCTTA
This sequence comes from Amaurobius ferox, assembly GCA_951213105.1. Classification (NCBI taxonomy): domain Eukaryota; kingdom Metazoa; phylum Arthropoda; class Arachnida; order Araneae; family Amaurobiidae; genus Amaurobius; species Amaurobius ferox. The sequence goes on from OX578133.1 coordinate 20,717,422, forward strand.
AATATCGCCAAATTAACGAAAATATCTCCAAATCGATAGAATTGTTATCAAATTGATAAAAATTACACCAAATCAATGAAATTAATTGCGTTTTGAAAGATGATAGTATTGTAATGATGTTTCGGTAGCGTTCGTCTCTAAGTCCAACTGTCCCACTTTTCGACAAATTTGGCCACTTTTTAAAATGCCGTCAAATTAGTTAAAATGCGGCCAAATTGATAAAATGGTACTAAATTAATGAAAATGACTTCTAATTGATGAAAATTCAATATTTTGCAAAATTAAGTTCAATTTCTTACATAATCCTTGTAACTTTGCGGGAATTAAATAATAGCTTTGTATATTTGTTTACAAACGGGACCAGGATGTTTTATTCTTCAGATCTGCCTGTGAAGATAATTACGTACAGCGAGAACAGATATTCTTATACATCTTTTTAGGAGGATTAAATTAAATATTTTAATAAAATGTTTAGAATAACAATGCCATTTAAAATATTATAGGAATTTGCACATAATTGAAGTTTTAATTTCTTTATATTATAAATTCCTTGCGAAGAACGGGTATGCTGTTAGTATTCAATATATCTGAAAATTTCCAAAAGTTCTATTTGCAAATTACTTGCATAAACTTATATTAATTTCTTCTAAAAAGTAAATGCTAGAGCTTTGATTTTCTTTAATATTTGACTACAAAGACCGTGTAAAAATATATTATTGTGTAAAACTGAATAATAGTATTCATAAAAATAAACCTCTAACTTCATGATTAACCACTGAGTTGCTGAGTTCCTTTTATGTTCTAAATTTTACGTGTAACTAGAAGTTATAGTAGCTTGCGTTATATATTACTGCTTTCCCCCACAATACATGGTAATGTATAGGGGAAGTATTGGAATGGTGTCGAAAATCGCAACTCGAGTTCTTTACGGATCTACACGTATTGGGAGTCAAAAACTAACTAACCAAATTTTATAAAATTGTATAGGCAAGCCACTTGTGGGTGACCCTGGTGCTGATTAGATTTATGTACGATTCTAGATAAAAGAACCTGCCCTTTTTGCGAAATGGTTGGCAAAAAACACATCTATCCACTTTAACTAAAAAACTAATTTACCAAATTTCCCAAAATTTAGTAGATAAGTCACTTGTAGGTTACTCTGGTGCTGATTTGATTTTGGTATGACGATTCGGAAAGAAAGAACCTGTCTTTTTTACGAAATGGCCGGCAAAAATCGTCAAAATCTAAAGTAAAAGACTATATATGCTCAAATGTATCAATTAAATGCTTGTTTTATACGTAATTGTTGACTATGAAAATAAGACAAATTTCATCACATACAAACTCTGTTATAATACTTTCGGTCGCCAAGAATCCGATATGTGTGAATTCTGCTCCAAATCGCTGTAATTCGTGCTAAAACATTAAATAATTTAAAAATTAATTCGAAATAAAAAATAATAATAATAACACCGAAATGGGTCTATTTGGGTCCTGAAATATGTTAGTTTTAGCAGAGATAGTGGGTGTTTATGATAAATTATAAACATTACGACTGTATCAGACAGAACTTTCTATTGAAACGAAAAGACAATACATCACGTAACATAGTACACAAACATACGAATAAAACGCCCGGCTACATAAACTCGAACATAAACAACACCGGACCGTTGCCATTCTGACAACACAAAAAAGGGTGTTGCCATTACAAACATAACTAATGTTATAATATGGGCGTAGGCACAACTAATAGCGTATTTCTTACAACCCGTGTACCCAAAATATAGTGGTACGACGCTTAGATTTCCCGCTACAGACGGCACACACATACATACAGACATATTTCCTTATTATTTTATATTAGGTAGATACAACGAATTACTTGGCGTTTCCTTTGTTTCAAATAATCGTCCACTACGTATAAATAATGAAATAAGCCCCCGCTGCATAAATAATACATTTGAACACAATTTAATTTGGCTTCGATTTGAAAATTGTACGAATCAAATCGCATACACTCTCCGCAAAAACATAAATAAGAATCACAATTGACCGTATATTTAACACACCACTCGCATGACCTGATTAAAGAGGGGGGGGGGGGGTTCCAGGGGGACAACTGGTTCAGGGGCACCCCTTCTCCAAGGGGCATCCCATCATCCACATTTTTAAGACGGTGAGGCCCCCTCGGTCCATCACTTTAAATTTTTGTGAACATATTCCCTTTATTGAAAATAATTATTATTTTGCCAGCTATTTTCCTCCTATTTTCTACGTGTTTTCTACGGAGGAGTCTTAGCTCTTTAAAGTTTGGGAATTTAGTCCGCGTTTGCTGCGCCATTATAATATAAAAACGGGTTTTCTTTCCTCGTAGAACCTTTAATTTTTTCATTTTAGGGATGAGGTCTTATTTTAAAATCATATCCCCTTCGATTTTCTTGCAATTTATGACTTTATGTTTCTTTCGATTGGTATTTAATTATGATTGAAAATGTCTGTTTAGAAGCCTCTTTAAGATTCAGGAGTCTTATTATAGGGTACATGACCATTTGTCTTTTGATACAGACAATACTTCTTTCTTTAACAGAATCTTTTTCTCTTATTGGGAGAATCCGGGTTTGAATCGATCTCCTTTCATATTGCAATTATTTCCCTTCCGATATTTGTATAATTATTCCTATAAGTGATCGCCCAAGAAAGGAAAGTCAACAATAGAATAGAATCATTTTAAATCAAGATTTTACTTGTACAAGTCAAATGTTAATGAATGCAGTAAAGTAAATAATTTATCAACCCTTTTAAGCTCTACCCATTTAAATGATACAGCTTAACTTTTTTTTATAAAGTACAAAAAATCGACAGAAATCTATATTATTCAAATTACGGGATTTTACAATAGATGTAAAATGCAAGAAAAATTAATTAAAATGTTCACAATTTTAAATATTGCATTGAAAAAATTTATAATGTGAAGTTTATTTACTGTTTGAATTTAATTTAACTTTTCACGGAATATGTATACGAATTTTTTTTTTTTTTTACTTTCAACGAATGCTCCGCGAATTTCATTATTTATTTTCCACGAATTTCTGCCCTAGTTACAATATATAACTCACGGTACTTCTGTAAAATTTGACTGCACTTTCTGCTATATTTTTACAGCGTTTTATGCTGTAAATTTTACAAAAAAAATGTAAATTTTCAGTGCTCAACAAAAAAATGTAAATTTTCAGTGGCAAACAAATTATCGTATACGATAATTTGTTTGCCAGAAATAGTTGCTCAAATCAGAAAAAATAATGCGAGATGTCGCATCATTCTTCATCATGACAATGTGGGCTCACACACTGCATTTCAAACTATCAATTATTTGAAGCACGAAAGAATTGATTTGATGAGTCGTTATCCTTATTCGCCTGATTTAGTACCCAATTATTTTTTTCTTGTTCTCAACAATAAAAAATAAAGTGCGTGGTCAACGATTTAACAGCTCAGAAGAAGCAATTGTAGCTCATAAATCGCATGTTTCTGCTTTATCAACTTCTGAATGGCATACTCGTTTTAAAAATGGGTTTATTCCATTGAAAAAAATGTATTGAGGCTAAAGGCGAATATTTTGAAAAGCAATAAAACGATTTATTTCTCTACAAAAATATTTTATGTATTAATTTCTAAAAACAAAAATACTAGCCTACGTGTAAACAGTTAACATTTACAAGCAAAAAGAACGAAGGAATCTTCTAAATAAATTTTTGAGTTAGTTAACATGGAAACAGCTCATATATGTGGTGGCGATGTATGAATGTAAAACAAAGACTCAGAAATTATTCCAATCAGTTTCATTAAAATAACCTCATTCCCCTGTGGATATTTTCCCTAGATGTCCTATATAATAGATGGCTAACAGGGGCTTTCAAAACGGTCCAAAGATGCTTCTTAAGTGGGTTGGGCATAAACAATAGGTGTTTTCGGATGAAACCTACTTCTGCGAAGTAATTAATAAATGATATCGGGACTTATGATCCGCACGGGTGGTCGACGTTTAAATCCCATTATTGTATGAAAAGAAGGCGTGGACATAAAGTGGTTAACACTTGACGAGCAGAATGTAAAACAAGAAAGATCAATCATGCTTAAAGCATTGATTATGAAACACTTTCCAACTTCAATGCAATTTTATTTAAACAAGTCTAAAATGCAATACATTCCTCGGTAATATTTTGAAACTTATCACAATACTGCATTAATTTATTATATTTGAAAACTTAAACCTTCATCGAAAAAAATGAACTTCATTCAAATGACGGCATTGAAATATAAATTGCCTGGTTTAAACATCTCTAAAATGTTATACATTCCTCGGTAATAGTTTTAGAATTATCATAATACTACGATAATTTATTATATTTGAAAACTTCATCGAAAACAACTGAAATTAATTCAAATGACGTCATAGAAAAAATAACACGCCTGGATCTCTCTATAAAAACAGGATTTCATTCATAACTTTCTCCTATTCATTTCATTTATCACAATACTATAATAATTTATTTTATTTAAACATTTTGTTTAAGACCATGGAGCTACAAAAAATTAAACTCTATGCTTGAAACTTCATCGAAAAAAATCGTCGTTCTCTTTATGAAATCAATTAATATTTCATTCATATCAGCCATGCAGACTCCATGGACTAAATTATTTTGTGTTAAAAAAAATACAGGAATTCTAATACAACTCATTCTATATATTTTGCTGTTTACATTTTACATAGGTGAAAAATAGGCTTAGTTGTAGAAATAATCAAATTTAGATGAGCATTTAAACTCAAATATATTGTCATTGCGTTGTTTCAGTATGTAGATGCACAGAATTTAAGCAAAAATAAAGTAGTTTTAGGACGGATACAACACTCAATATGAATTAAAAAGAACTGAAGAAAATCACGATTTTGAAACAAGATGGATGCCATATATCATTTTTAAGTGGGGCATGTGATCGTTTCATATCATGGTCACGTGATCGTTTCATATAAGAGGTGTAATTATTATTTTAATTTTTATTTAAAAAACTACTGAATATATTTCGCTGAATTTTTTTTTTATATATTTTATGGAACAATTTGAAAATTACCAAAAATTTTCGAAGCAATTTGTGAATTTTAAATCCGCTTAAAAAATGTTTGAAAAATTAGGTCCCATAGGGCTCAATGTATTTCATTTTTTCGACCGGGGTTCAATCCAAAACTAATTGGGTAATATTATTCATTTATATTCCCATAGGTTCTACAGACCGTCTGAACAACATACTAAAATTTCATTTTGATTAAGTCATTTTTACGGCAGTTATCGTGCTAACGGACAGACAGACAGACAGGCAGACAGAATGAAGAAAGTCATAAACACTTTTCAACTTTGTTGTAAAGTGTTAAAAAGGAGCTGATTAGAGAAGATTTCTGATGCTTTCTCGTCAAAACCACGTCAAAGTGAGAGTTCAGAGTGAAATGTTATCCCCGGATTTCTAGTATTGGAAAAGATAGGAAGACTTCATCTATTCTTTAGAATATCTAATATATTTTTTTTCGGGGGAGGGGAAGGGGGGGGGGACACAAAACGAGTCCCCATCGGAGGCGAAGCTAAATTTCTGCGACAATCCGTTATTGATCTATCAGTGTCAAACTTTGAGATGGTGCTATCATGCAGAAATTGAGAATTTTCATTTTGCACAATTCAATGTTTAACCTATTATAAAATTTGGAATCAACATAGCTCAGATTTTCTTTTTGTATAAAAAAGTAGAATCTTCAGTCTCGCAACAGGCGTTCTTAAATTTTGATTTAAATATTTTGTATAGTTGGGCAAAGTTGGGAAAAATTAATTTCTGCACTTTTGCGTTAATTTTAAAAATACTTGAAATTAATTTTAAAATAATTTAAGAACATACACATATACTCCAGTTCTACATTTTGCAAAAACTTCCAGGAAAATATTTCGAAATCCAAAGTTATATTTAGCTAGAAAATTTCCCTTATTGATTAACATGGAATTCTCAAGTTAGCTTCAGGCGGGGAAGTTTCCTCGGAATTGGGACGTTCAGTGGGAAACATACAATAGGTTAAGCTCCACCTCCCAGACGTGAGATGTTAAAGTTTTTCATGCCCATAACTTCGTCTATACTATATATGTCTATGGATCATTGTCCACTTCAATTCACCGCACTGCGGGAGGCCGTACTTCCCCCTTGGTGGGGGATAGGTTCGAACTCGGAACCTGAAGCTTGCTGATCCCGCGCTATACCGTTAGATCCAAAAGAATTCTTCGGGCCAGAATGTATAATTGGGGACGTCATTTATATCAGAGAGTGACGCAAGAGCTGGCCCCGCGACACACTCTCCTCACTGGTGAGAAACTCGGTCGAATTTCGGTGAGAAGGGGACCACCCGGAAAACCTCCGCCGCGTCTCCAGCCGAAACTCAGTCGGAAGCTTTTTATAGCATATCGTACTTGAAGCATGCGGCTACGTGACGTCAGTCGTAGTCATCCGGGAGAGAGAGAAGGAATGGACGCGTGCGTCATCTGTAGTGTTGTCATCTCGTGAGAGAGGTGAGATCGTTGGAGAAAGAGAGAAGGTTGAGTGCTCGTTTTTCATCCGTGGTCATCATTGTGAGTGCCGCAGATCCCCGATGGCGGGGGATAGGTTTGAACTCACTATATCGTTAGGCCCAAAAGAATTCTTCGGGCCAGAAGGTATAATCGGAATGTCATTCGTAGCAGAAAGTGACGCAAGAACTGGCCCCGCCACAGCACCAATAATTTCCATCTCCGTTGTTCCCCTGGAAGGATAAGAGGTGTGGCTAACGTTGGAAATCGGAAGCTTCTGCAGTTGAAACACGATTTACAATGCCAATATACTAATCTCAAATTAATTCAAAAATCTAAAAAACATTTAAAAAAAAACCAGAAGTATATGCTAGCGTTTGCTGCTTTTCAATTTTGAAATGTGTGATAGTTAATTTCTTACAGAACAATTAAGAAGGTGATGTTTCCAGTTATGGAGTTAATTTCAAGATATATTTAAAACAAAGTTAAAAATCTGATGTGGGCAGCATATGACTTTCCCTGCAGACTTATATTCACGTCTTTATTTTAATTAAATTTAATTTACTTTTAATTCAATTTTCGTTCTCATTTGGTAACTGGACTTATTTTCAAAGGTGACGTTGAGAAAATACGAAAAAACTAAAATATCTCGAGAACGGCCAATCCTAGTGTAATGGGGTTGGTCTTATTCTTTTCATCGTTAAAAATTACGTATACAACAAGCATTTAATGGATATATTTGAGTATACGTAGTTTTTTATTTAAGATTTTACCGATTTTTGCGGTCCATTTTGCAAAAAAAGGCAGGTCATATTTCTGAATCGTATCAAAATCTAATCAGCACCAGGGTGTCCCACAAGTGACTTATCTACCGAATTTTGTGAAATTCGGTCCATTAGTTTTTTAGCTAGAGTGGATACAAGCTTTTGAGGGTCATTTCGCAAAAAAGGCGGGTTCTTTTATTCCGAATCGTACCCAAAACTAATTAGCACCAGATTAGCCCACAAGTGACTTACCTACAAAATTTTATGAAATTCGGTCCATTAGTTTTTAGTTAGAGTGGATACAAAATCTGCACCGACAGACAGACAGACACACAGAACACACACAGACGTCACTAAAAATAGTTTTTTCGTATTCTAGAGGTCTCGAAATGCGTAGAACTGTCGAAAACTCGAGTTGCGATTTTCGGCATGATTCCAATACTTTCCCTATACATTACCATGTATTGCAGGGAAAGTAAAAATCTGATGTGGGCAGCACATGACTTTCCCTGCAAACTTATATCCACGATCTCTATTTAATTAAGTTTATTTCACTTTTAATTCAATTTTCGTTCTCATTCGGTAACCGGACTTATTTTCAAAGGTGGCGTAGAGAAAATACGAAAAACTAAAATATCTCGAGAACGGCTAGTCCTAGTGTAATGGGGTTGATCTTATTCTTTTCGTCGCTAAACATTACGTATTAAACGAGCATTTAATGGATATATTCGAGCATACCTAGTTCTTTAGTTTAGATTTTGACGATTTTTGCGGGCCATTTTGCAAAAAAAGGCAGGTTTTCTTTTTTCGAATCGTACCAAGATCTAATCAGCACCAGGGTAACCCACAAGTGACTCATATACCGAATTTTGTGAAATTAGGTCCATTAGTTTTTCAGGTAGAGTGGATACAAGCTTTTGCGGGCCATTTCGCAAAAAAGGCGGGTTCTTTTATCCCGAATCGTACCCAAAACTAATCAGCACCAGACTCGCCCACAAGTGACTTACCTACCAAATTTTATGAAATTCAGTCAATTACTTTTTTAGTTAGAGTGAATACAAAATCTGCACACACAGACAGACACACAGACACACACACAGACGTCACGCTAAAAATGGTTATTTCGTATTTTAGAGGTCTCGAAACGTGTAGATCCGTCGAAAACTCGAGTTGCGATTTTCGGCATGATTCCAATACTTTCCCTATACATTACCATGTATTGCAGGAAAAGTAAAAAAATTGATGAACACGAACCATGCATTAAAGTGTCTACAATTATATGCAAAAAATATAATTTTAAATTATTCACTTGCTAAAGTGTGATTTTGTCCAGAACACCTCCCATAGATTAACACGAGGATGAAAGCTAACTGAAGCGTCGTCTTCAGTATGGAGATTGGAATATGAATAATGTTAGAAGTTTAATATTCGTCATGTTGAATATTGCTACTCTTAACGAAAAACACAGAAATTTCCATTTATCAAATTTTATATCACTGTAATGACTCTCCGAAATCTCTCAAAAGCCCCCCCCCCCCCCCCTCGTATTTATCAAGGTTTTCTTTAAATAGGGTAACATAGGATTATAAAGGGAAAATTTTAAAATTCAAAAATTTCAAATTTTAAGAAACCATAATGATTAATCAAAAGCTCGCAAATGTCGTATTTATCAGTTTTCTTCTCAAATAGGGTGACTTAAATCAAAATTCTATAGAAAATTTATTTAAGATACACAGGTAAAATTGGGTATGCTGAGTATCCTGTAGCTACCTATAAAGGGAAATTTTAAGGAACCGTAATAACTATTTGAAAACTCGCAAATATCGTATTTAAAATCTACAAAAAAAGACTGATATACGATAAAAAAACAAATATGTAAAAAAAAAGCCAAGTTCTTCAGCTTTACAAAACTGTTAGCTATAATAGGCAAATTTGAAAAGTTTATAACAAAATATATACAATAAATTTTCCTCTCTATACTTTTCACTCATGAAGCTTGATAAACTTGGCTTCAACTCGATCATTTTTTATGACTGATATTTTTTGTAAAGCTGAAAAACTCGGCTTTTTGTTTTATCGGAATAAAAAGTACTTACAGAGTCGGATGTTCTGCTGGGACTTTTTCTTCTATCACAGATCTGAAGTTCATTCAAACCTTTCTCAGATGCTGATGTACACATTTTTTTATTCAAATTCCCTGGTTCTGTAGCAATGTGGCGAAGAGAAGAAGCCATTGTAAAAATTACTGTCTTCGATTGTCAAATATTTTGTTAAAGCTAAACTATTGTTCATAATCACCTAATGACATCAATTTTGAAGCACATTTTTCTACAAAGAAAAAATAAATAAATAAAATAAAAATAAATAAATGAATAAAAATCAGCAACACATCATAAGATCCATAGAACGAAAAACAGAAAGCATAGTCTAATACAATGTTTAAACAGTTTATAACAACGAGTGGCGAAGTGTGATAAAATAATTTGGGGAGAGAGAATTAAAACCAGGGTCCAAAATTATTAAATAAAAATTTTCTGCTGTATTTTAAGAAAGTTACAAATAAAAAAAAACAATTTTGCGTTTCTCCGTGGAACTGTTGTGTGCTCCGGCTAGCACACAACCGGCAGTGATCGTATACGGGTGTTCTAAACTATTGAAAGCTCCGGTACTGCAGGCGGGCGGTTGACGACAAGGTGACAAATCAGATCATGGATGTATTGGAAATGAGTCTTCTGTAATGAATGAGATTTATCCATGAATTCCGGGAGATTTAAGCCAATTAGAATCCTATTGCCGGACGTCAGATAAATGGCGAAATGGCGATGTTCGAATAAGAGGATAAGTCATCTTGGTGAAATAAAAGAATCTTCATAAGATATACTTCACTTTATTAGCATGTTAAAATCATTCAGAAACTACATTCCTTCACTACAATTCATTTTTTTTTAAATTGATAAACATGCTAGAATAATGCTAAATAATGCTCCGGAACATTCAAAGAGATGGAATATTCTTTTGACAAAAAACGATCATTAACATCTCACCTACGTTGAAAATAACTAGTTCTTTTTAAGTTAACAATAACGCGATATTTTATCGTAATATCTCATAATTTTTAATAAATTGACTTAACCAAAATTAGAATAAGAATTTAGCCATTTTGCCTCAAGGGTAACATACGTCCGACTCCTTCACGAGTTGATCGCCAACTGAAAAACTAATTACTTTATTTTTACTTAACGTTTTTAATGTTAATGCGCGCTCGTGACGACACGGAAAATAATTCCAATATATTTTCATATAAAAATATGTATCACGTGAAAATAACGATACGTCATCATGTATCAAAGCGTGAATGGTTGCTAACGTAGACCGAGAGACTTTAAGAAGGCGAGGTGATAGATTTGGCTATTTATCAGTTGGAATACAATTTATTTTTAAGAAAAAAATTCAGAATCGAAATGAAATTAAAATTTGCGGAATACGAAAGAATAAAATGGATTTTTGAAAAAAGGCGTTTCCGAAAATGAAATTTAGAAATAATTAATTAACAAGGGGTATGCATTTCATAACAGAACCGATTTAAAAATATTATATGTGGAAAAACACAATACACGGGAAACTTTATTTTAACTAGTATGTAAAAATCAAAGAAAACAAATGCTGGCGGCAACGCTGAGTGCTGGAGATAATGAAATGTGTACAGTTTGTCACACAAGACCGTCTGATTCTAATTGATCCTCCGTACTTGATTTCAGCCCAAACGCCCTCCAATACGTAACGGGAGGAGGCGGGCTTCAGTACACAGCTGGATATTGTGACTGTCACACATATCGACCATCTTAACGGAAAAGTGCTTTTTCAATAGATTGTTAGCTTTTCAAGTATATAGTTTCAAGTATGTAGTTCATAAAACGCCTAATTTTATGTTTCGGAGCGTCATGAACTGCGGGACACGAACTGTGAAAACGGCTCATTCAGAATATATTTAACTTCAATTTTTATAATTTGCAACAATGAATTTAAAAAAATGATGCATTCACTATCTTAAATTTCTCAGAGAGAACTTTATATTTCCTCATACTGCTACATAAAAAAATTATTGTTTCTCCGGAAATTTATAAATTCCAGAGTTTTATGGATATGCACGTTTTAAGACAGCCTGAACACATTTCCAGTACTTTTGAAAAAATGCGCATGTGAATAAAAACAAGAAAGATCAATCATGCATAAAGCATTAATTGTGAAACACTTTCCAACAGCAATGCAATTTTATTTAAACATCTCTGAAACACGATACATTCAGCGGTGAAAATTTTTAAATTATCACAATACTACAATAATGTATTATGTTTAAAAGCTTAAAACTTCATAGAAAAAAATGAACTTTATTCAAATGACGTCATTGAAATAAAAATCGCCTGGCTCTCTATGAAAAAGTAGTAAATATTTCATTCCTACACTTTTTCCATTCCTTTCATTCATCACAATGCTACAATAATTTATTTTACTTAAAAACTTAAAACCATGGCGGTAAAAGTAATTTAACTCTGCTTAAAAGTTCATCGAAAAAGTCTGCTATGAAATCGTCTGCGTCTTTATGTAAAATCAATGAATGTTTCATTCATATCAGCTATATTGCAGACTCCAGAGCTAAATAATTTTTCATTAAAGAAACTCAGCAATTTTTATACAACTCATCTTACAGCTTGATGTGTTTACATTTTCCATGCGTGAAAATTAAGTTTCGTTGTAGAAATAATCAAAGTTCGATGATCATTTAAACTCAAATATTGTAATTGCGCTATTTTAAAATATAGATCCACAGAAATTAAGTAAAAATAAAGCGGTTTTAGGACGGATACAGCACTAAATATAAATAAAAAAGAACTTTAAAAATCACGATTTTGACACAAGATGGATGCCATATTTTATTTTGAAGTGGGTCACATGATCTCTTCACATGATATAGGTGTAATTATTATTTTAATTTTTATTTAAAAAACTACCGAATATATTTTGCTGAAATTTTTTTTATATTTTTTATGGAATCCTTTGAATATTTTCTAAAACTTTCGAAGCAATTTGTGAATTTTAAATTAGCTTAAAAAATGTTTGAAAAACTAGGTCACATAGGGTTCAATGTATTACATTTTTTCAACCCGGGTTCAATCCAAAACTAATTGGGTGATATTATTCATTTATATTCCCATAGGTCCCACAGACCGTCTGAACAACTTACTGAAATTTCATTTTGATAAGGTCAATTTTACGGCAGTTATCGTGCGAGCGGACAGACAGACAGAATGAACAAAGTCATAAACACTTTTAACCTACGTTGTAAAGTGTTAAAAAGGGGTATTTTTTTCATTCTGATAATAAGTGTGATATAAATAAAACTAAACACTATGGGAAGTGAATGTATGAGAAAGTCGAATGGTGACTCGCATTTCAGATACTTTGTTATGCCTGACTTTGTTAGTTATAGTGGAGATTTTGAAACTGCGGCAATAACTTTGTCCATTCTCTGTCCTTCCAAAAATATGTCTAGTACCATTTTGAAACCATAACAGGAGAAACAAGAAAGATGAATCGTGCGTGCATTGATTATGAAACATTTTCCAACAGCAATGCAATTTTATTTAAACATTTCAAAAATGCGATACATTCAGCGGTAATATTTTAAAAATTATCACAATACTGCATTAATTTATTTGAAAACTTAAAACTTCATCGAAAAAAATGAACTATATTCAAATGACGTCATTGAAATATAAGTCGCCTGGTTTAAACATAACTAAAATACGATACATTCAGTGGTGATATTTTTAAAATTATCACAATAATACAATAATTTAATACATTTGAAAACTTAAAACTTCATAGAAAAAAATGAACTTTGTTCAAATGACGTCATTGAAATATAAATTATCCAGGCTCTCTATGTAAAAGCTGTAATTGTTTAATTCATACACTTTTATTCCATTCCTTTCAATCATCACAATACTACAATAAATTATTTATTTAAAAACTTAAAACCGTGGAGGTAAACCTAATTTAACTCCATGCTTAAAACTTCATCGAAAAAGTCTGCTAAAAAATCGTCTGTTCTCTACGTAAAATCAATGAATGTTTCATTCATATCAGCTATATTTCAGACTCAAAGAGCTAAATAATTTTGTGTCAACTCATCCTGCATCTTTATGTGTTTACATTCTCCATAAGTCAAAATTAGGCTTCGTTGTAGAAATAATCAACGTTTGATGATCATTTAAACTCATATTGTAATTGGAAGAAAGTAGATGCACAGAAATTAAGCAAAAATAAAGCGGTTTTAGGACGCACACAACACTAAATTTAAATTAAAAAGAACTTTAAAAATTACGATTTTGACATAAGATGGATGCCATATTTTATTTTGACGTGGATCACGTGATCTCTTCATATAATATGGGTGTACATATTTTTTTAATTTTTGTTTTAAAAACTACCGAATATATTTTGCTGAAATATTTTTTTTCATATTTTTATGGTATAATTTGAATATTTCCCAAAGCTTTCGAAGCAATTTGTGAATTTTAAATTCGCTTAAGAAATGGTTGAAAAATTAGGTCCCGTAGGGTTCAATGTATTTCATTTTTTCAACCCGGGTTCAGTCCAAAACTATTTAGGTGATATTATTTATTTATATTCCCATAGGTCTCACAGACCGTCTGAACAACATACTAAAATTTCATTTTGATAAAGTCATTTTTACGGCAGTTATCGTGCTAACGGACAGACAGACAGACAGACAGAATGAACAAAGTCATAAACACTTTTCAACTATGTTCTAAAGTGTTAAGAAGCAGGGCCTTTTAATCGGCCAATAACAAATGAATTTAAAAAACGACTAATTCGTAATCTATATAATTTTTTCTTCATATTTTACAAAAATTGATTTTAAACAATGAAATGTATTCATTATAACTGGTCCACCGACAGGGAGGAGGGCAAAAGGATGCATCGCATAGGGGATCGAGAGGTAGGCGTCCGAGAGGTTGGATGCCGGGCAGCATAAACAGTTTATGATAAAGGACCAATACCTTGTAAAATAGGGATAGTAATGGTGGCTCGTGCATTTGCAGCATGGTTCCTGAATAATTATTTTAGCTGCACTTACTGTAAATTGTTTTGTGAGATCTTTTATGGTAAGACAGGCTTTGCTAATTATCATGGATATGTTGAAATTGCAGAAATAATTTTTTTAAAGTACTTAACGAAGTTAGAAGCTCAGTTCATGTGATAGCGCATACAAAAGCTTTTTTTAACACTTTACAAAATCGTTGAAAAGTGTTTATGACTTTGTTCATTCTGTCTGTCTGTCTGTCTGTCCGTTAGCACGATAACTGCCGTAAAAATGACTTTATCAAAATGAAATTTTAGTATGTTGTTCAGACAGTCTGTGGGACCTAAGAATAATATATAACTATAAATGAATAATATCAACCAATTGGTTTTGGATTGAACCCGGGTTGAAAAAAGTGAAATACATTGAACCCTATGGGACCTAATTTTTCAAACATTTTTTAAGCGAATTTAAAATTCACAAATTGCTTCGAAAGTTTTAGGAAATATTCAAATTATCCCATAAAATATATAAAAAAAATCAGCAAAATATATTCAGTAGTTTTTAAATAAAAATTAAAATAATAATTACATTTTTTATATGAAGGGATCACGTGGCCATTATATGAAGAGATCACGTGACCCACTTCAAAATAAGATATGACATCCATCTTGTGTCAGTATCGTGAATTTTAAAGCTCTTTTTAATTCATATTTAGTGTTGTATCCGTCCTAAAACGGCTTTATTTTTGCTTAACTTCTGTGCATCTCCTTACTGAAACAACGCAATTACAATATATTTGAGTATAAATTATTATCAAACTTTGATTATTTCTACAAAGAAGCCTAATATTTTCACTTATGGAAAATGTAAACACCAAAAGATGTAGAATGAGTTGTATAAGGATTGCTGAATTTCTTTAAAGCAAAATTATTTAGCTGATGGAGTCTGCAATATAGCTGATATGAAAGAAACATTTATTGATTTTAGAGAAGCAAACGATTTTTTCATGAAGTTTTAAGCATAGAGTTAAACTACTTGTACATCCATGGTTTTATGTTTTTAAATAAAATAAATTATTATAGTATTGTGATGAATGAAAGAATTGGAAAAATGTTTATGAATGAAATGCTGCTTTTACATAGAGGTGATTTATATTTCGATGACGTCATTTGAATAAGTTCATTTGTTTTCGATGAAGTTTTCAAATATAATAAATTATTGTAGTATTATAATAATTTTTAAAATATTACCGAGGAATGCATCACATTTTAGAGATGTTTGAACCAGGCAATTTATATTTCAATGCCGTCATTTGAATGAAGTTCATTTTTTTCGATAAAGTTTAAAGCTTTCAAATATAATAAATTAATGTAGTATTGTGATAATTTTAAAAATGTTACCGCGGAATGTATCGCATTTTAGAGATGTTTATATAAAATTGCATTGAAGTTGGAAAGCGTTTCATAATCAATGCTGTATGCATGAGTGATCTTTTTTGTTTATGATAATCTGGCACCAACCAGAATTATCACTCTTAGAAATTAGAACAGAAAAAAAAGGTGCTGTGATGAGTTTAAATATCTGAACCTTAGATTTTATGGATTTACATGTTTTGAGAGTGCATGAACTCGAATTAACGAAATCAAGGCATAAACAGTTTATACTTTGCCCACAAAATCACGATTTATTAACCTCTAGAAAAATCTATGTATTAGACACATCAGATCTCTTAAGATCGTTTTGGTTTCCTCCCAAAGCAAGTTACATGCATAGATCTACTAAACATTCAAACAATTTGCTTAAGTAATAATTACATTGCTTAAATAATTATTAAAATGATAAATCCAGTTGTACAGTAGCTTTTTACTGCTTAAAGTGCACGTATGAAATGACATAAATGATTTCATTATTAGTTTGTAGTGTTCTCCTTATCCTTCCACAAGCAATATATATATATATATATATATATATATATATATATATATATATATATATATATATATATATATATATATATATACCCATATATATATATATATATATATATATATATATGTATATATATATATATATATATATATATATATATATATATATGTATATATATATATATATATATATACATATATGCAATAGTCATAAAAATGATTAATACTCTGGCACGTTATAATTTATTAAATGTTTTCTTTTAACGCGATCATAAAACCCATTTCTAAATCTCATACAAATTACAAAACCCATCTAATTGCACAACTCAGTTCTAAAAGTTTGGAATGTTTTGTAATTCTCGTAGTTCCCTACGGACCTAATTAACAGATTTAGAGATGTGGGTTCAGTAGTAGCATTAAAACATTTATTCAATTGTAATGCACAGAAATTGATCGCTTTTTCTGCCTTTTGCACACACACACACACACACACACATATATATATATATATATATATATAGGGTGTCCCATAAAGATTGAAACGCACTTTAATTCTTTACTTGTTGGAGATAAGTGGACAATGTAAATTGCAAAAACGTTGAAAGTAAGGTAGGAAATAAGACTACGATAATTGAAATAGTCCTCCCATTAATTTTCAACAGTTAAACTTTTTAGATTTTTATACGACTCCCTTAAGCAAATTTGTTCAATCAGAAACTTTTTATTTTTAATACAACAAGATTATTAAAAATAAGAAAGATCAATCATACATAAAGCATTGATTATGAAACACTTTCCAACTTCAAAGCAATTTTATATAAACATCTATAAAATGCGATACATTCTTCGGTAATATTTTTTAAATTTTCATAATACTACATTAATGTATTATATTTGAAAACTTAAAACTTCATCGAAGAAAATGAACTTCATTCAAATGCCGGCATTGAAATATATATTGCCTCTATATAAAAGCAGCATTTCATTCATGAACTTTTTCCATTCCTTTCATTCATCACAATATTATAATAATTTATTTTATTTAAAAACTTAAAACCATGAAGGTACAAGTAATTTAACTCTATGCTTAAAACAGCATCGAAAAAATCGTCTGGTTCTCTGTTGTTGTTGCTGAGACCCAGGCCGTCCGACCTACCAGAAAGGTGTAAGGTAATCGTTTGGACGGCCGGGAAGTGCCACCCAATTTAGACCGGAACCCAGTGGGGGAGGCATCCACAGGGACTGTACCCTCCTTCCCCTACCACAAACCTCTCGTAAGGACTTAAGGACCCACATGTTTAACGTGATCGTACTCGGCATGAACACGGCGGCAGTTGTGGCAGAGTGCAAATCCAGCACACAAACCACCGGGCTACCGCGTCCGAAATGTGCCAAAAGCACGCGGTGTTCCCATGTGGTCACCCACCTAAGTACTAACCGCGCCCAATGGTGCTTGATTTCGGTGATCTAACGAGAACCGGTGTCTGGTTCTCTGTGTAAAATCAATGAATGTTTCATTCATGTCAGCTATATTGCGGACTCCATGAGCTAAATAATTTTGCGTTAAAGAAATAAAGCAATTCTTATAAAACTCATTCTACATCTTTTGGCATTTACGTTCTTCATAAAAAAAAATTAGGCTTCGTTGTGGAAATAATCAAAGTTTGATGATCATTTAAACTGAAATTTATTGTTATTGCGTTGTTTCAGTATGTAGTGCACAGAATTTAAGCAAAAATAAAGCGGTTTTAGGACGGATACAACCCTAAATATGAATTAAAAAGAACTTTAAAATTCACGATACTGACACAAGATGTATGTCATATTTTATTTTGAAGTGAGTCACATAATCTCTTTATATAATGGTCACGTGATATCTTCATATAAAGGTGTAATTATTATTTTAATTTTTATTTAGAATACTACCGAATATATCTTGCTGAAATTTGTTTTATATATTTTATGGGATAATTTGAATATTTCCTAAAACTTTCGAAGCAATGTGTGAATTTTAAATTCGCTTAAAAAATGTTTGCTAAATTACGTCCCATAAGGTTCAATGTATTTCATTTTTTCAACCCGGGTCAATCCAAAACTAATTGGGTGATATTATTCATTTATATTCTCATAGGTCCCACAGACCGTCTGAACAACATACTAAATTTCATTTTGATAAAGTCATTTTTACGGCAGTTATCGTGCTAACGGACAAACGGACAAACAGACAGACAGACAGAATGAACAAAGTCATAAACACTTTTCAACGATGTTGTAAAGTGTTAAAAACTCGCATATCTGTATCTTTAAAATCAACTGAATTATGATAAAGGAAAAAATCTGACTTATGCCATTTTTCCGTACCATGTGAAAGGCTGTTTCATCAGTGAAAAATAGGGATCATAAACAAATTGACGATAAGATTGTTTAGATCAAAAATACGTTAATATGTGTCACATTTTTTTTATCACACATGCATCTAAATAAAGCATTACACAGACAGAGATCATATAAAGCAGTGGTACTCACTACGTCTCCTATGCATTATCATCCAGGTTTATCTTTTCTGTGATATGTCACAAATTTACATTTCTAATTTGATATATGGTCCCCATTCACAATGTTCAATTTTCAATTAAAAATAACTCGCTCAATTTTAAAGATACTGATATGCGTTTTTAACACTTTACAACAAAGTTGAAAAGTGTTTATGACTTTGTTCATTCTGTCTATTTGTCTGTCTGTCCGTTAGCATGATAACTGCCGTAAAAATGACTTAATCAAAATGAAATTTTAGTATGTTGTTCAGACGGTCTGTAGGTCCTATGGGAATTTAAATGAATAATATCATCCAATTAGTTTTGGATTGAACCCGGGTTGAAAAAATGAAATACATTGAACCCTATGGGACTTAATTCTTCAAACATTTTTTAAGCGGATTTAAAATTCACAAATTGCTTCGAAAATTTTAGGTAATATTCAAATTTTTCCATAAAATATATAAAAAAAATTTCAGCAAAATATATTCAGTAGTTTTATAAATAAAAATTAAAATGATAATTACACCTCTTATATGAAGCGATCACATGACCATGATACGAAAAGATCACGTGACCCACTTCAAAATAAAATATGGCATCCATCTTGTCTCAAAATTGTGATTTTTAAAGTTCTTTTTAATTCATATTGAGTGTTGTGTTCGTCCTAAAACCGCTTTATTTTTGCTTAAATTCTGTGCATCTACATACTGAAACAACGCAATGACAATATATTTGAGTTTAAATGATCATCCAAATATTTCTGCAACGAAGCCTATTTTTCACTTATGTAAAATGTAAACAGCAAAATATGTAGGATGAGTTGTATAAGAATTGCTGTATTTTTTTAACGCAAAAGTATTTAGCTCATGGAGTCTGCATAGCTGATATGAATGAAATATTCATTGATTTTAGAGAGAGAAGGACGATTTTTTTCGATGAAGTTTTAAGCATAGAGTTTAATTACTTGTAGCTCCATGGTCTTAAGTTTTTAGAAAAAATAAATTATTTTAGTACTATGATGAATGAAATGAATGGGAAAATATGAATGAAATGCTGCTTTTATAGAGAGAGCCAGGCGTGTTATTTTTTCTATGCCGTCATTTGAATGAATGTCAGTTGTTTTCGATGAAGCTTTCAAATATAATAAATTATTGTAGTATTATGTTGATTTTAAGAATATTACCGAGGAATGTATCGCACTTTAGAGATGCTTAAACCAGGCAATTTATATTTCAATGCCGTCATTTGAATGAAGTTCATTTTTTTCGATAAAGGTTTAAGTTTTCAAATATAATAAATTAATGTAGTATTGTGATAAGTTTTAAATAAAATATTACTTAGGAATGTATTGCATTTTAGAGATATTTAAATAAAATTGCATTGAAATTGGAAAGTGTTTCATAATCAATGCTTTAAACATGATTGACCTTTCTTGTTTTAATGATTTTGTTGCATTAAAAATAAAAATTTTCTGATTGACCAAATTTGTCTAAGAGGGTCGTATAAAAATTTAAAAAGTGTAACTTTTTGAAAATTAATAGGAGAACTATTTCATTAACGCAGTCTTATTTCCTACCTTACTATCAGCATTTTTGCAATTTACATTGCCCACTTATCACCAACAGATAAGGAATTAAAGAGCATTTCAATCTTTTTGGGACACCCTGTGTATATATATATATATATACACATACAGGGCTTAGATGTACAACAATGCTTAGTAATAGTAAATGTTTAAATACAAAAATACTTTATGTGTACCGACAGATTTAGTGGTCGCAAAAATATCGTCAAATTGACGACAATATAGTAAAGAAAGGTGTCGACTATAATAGTAAAGAATCGACTATAATAGTAAAGAAAGATGTCTGTATGTCTGTGTCGTCTGTAGCGAAAAATCTAAGCGTCGTACTGGCATGAAATATGATACAGTATTACCTTGGCTACCGAGAGGAAACACTTCATAGAGATTTTTTTCAATTCAAATTAGTTTTTCAGTTATTAAATGTTGAAGTACCACGTTACAGAGTCCACTTCGACGACGATAAGAGCTTCCAATTACGTTCCAGTAGCTTAACGTTACACCGGCGACTGGCCAGTACAAAGATAAGTAGTTCGATTCTCGGTTGGGGCAGCAAAAGCAGCAAAGTTCTTTACATTGGAGCTCAAACAAATTAATCCTGCAGTTTAGTGCAAAGATGTCGGAGGTCTGAAAGTGAACCTAGTTCCACTAGCACGAATTCAGTGGACTCTGGTATATTGAGGGCCGATTTCAATTCGAGAGGTCAAAGACCAGGCAAGAAGCTGACCTGGAGGATAAAAATAGGAGCAGGGATCTAACCTGGGGGTAAAAATAGCAGGAGGTGGTCAGTCAAACTGCCAGTAGCATGTTAAACTGACATTAGAGGGTGGAGAATGCAGAGTCCATTTCGATGACGATAAGAGCTTGCAATTTCCTCCCAGTAGCTGAACGGTATAGCTTCGGCTGGCCAGTACGAAGCTCCGTGATTCAAGTCCCGGTTGGGGCAGCAAGGTTCTTTAGCGGTTTTCGCACAAATCTGTTTCTTAGCGATCGAAAATATTATCACAGAGTTTTTATTCTAACACCACCAAAAATAATTCTTTCAAATAATTATTTTTTAAACATACTTTGAACGGTTTTTCGTGAATTTTTCAAATATTTGTACTTTTTGTACATGATTTTAAAATTGCGATATAAAAAATTGACTAACAATCTGATCTTCATAATTTAACAGGTATTTATACGCGCTGCATCAAATAAAAATGTTGTTTCTGCTGCCATCCGTTCATTAATTATTAATATTTATGTAAAATCTTATAAACTTTCCAAAACAATTCTAGAAGCGTACGGGACCGGTACTTAAACAGGTTTTCCTTCGTCCTTGGGACGAATCCGCGACGTTAAATGCTATCTTCTTGAAGTGGGTGTATATGGAGCGAACTAGGAAGTGCGGGTGTTGCGATGCGACATCATCTGAAACTGATATCTTTTGCCTTGTAACTGCTTGGGGATTTATTTGGATTGCAAAATGGTACTACCATCGAAAATATTATCGCAGAGTTTAGAAGTATTTTCATTTAGAAAACGTGCAGTTAATGTGAAGCATTCCTAATTTAAATGCGCCCTGCCCTCAGTCATGTTTGGGCGTAGCGCGCGACGAGCCCAGCTAGGGGCGTATTACGTCCACGCACAGCAAGATAAGGCATGTTTTGGCATTTATTTAAGGCGTATTACTCCAGCTTAGCAGGCGGGAGGCAGCCGTGCGTCTGTTCACGGAGCGGAACACTACGCTTTTTAAAGAACTTAATGTATGAATTAAATTTAAATCCCGAGCAACGTCGGGTTCATTTTTTAGAATATAATAAAAAAAAATATATGCCTACGTGTGTGTATGTGTGTCTGCCAGTGCGTGTTGTCTGTAGCGTTAAATCGAAGCTTCGGAAAGCAGCGAAATTCGGTACAGAAGCATCTCAGGTCCCTGGATTATACGGCTCGGTGAGATTTTTTGAAATTCAAATTAGTTTAAAAGTAATGAACATTTAAATCCGAAAATCTGTCGATTTTTTTTTTCTAAATTTGGTATGGTTATCCTTAAATTCAGTACTAGTAACTCCGTATATGTTTCGATTTTCTAGGATAATGAGTTGCAGAGATATCAATTGAAAAAAACGTCATGTGGTCAGCACATGAGTTTTCCTACATAATGCACTGACTTAACTTCCTTCACAGCGAAATAATAGTGCACAAGATCCAAGAGTATTATATTCAGCATTGAATGAACACCACGTAAATTAAAATTGGGCACTTTTGGTAACTTGATGAGTCCAAACAGAATGACTTATTCACACTCGCGTACAAAATCTTTATTGACACTTAATTAATATGTAAAAGAAATGAATTTTCTTTTGTGAATGGAATGAACTAGATTCACAAGAATGATGTTGCATAACATTGCATACGATAAAAAGTGAACATGTGATGTCATTCTACACTACTCGAAACAGAAAATGGCAACACCATAAAGTTTTGACCGTATAATTATGCAAATTGCGAGACAAACGCGGCTGGCCGATTTATGCATGAAATGCAAATGAATCACGTGATTCAAGAGCGGGATAAAAGGGATAGAAACGGCAGATGAGCCAACAGTTGTTACTATCTGTCGTATACGGAAACGTTTTCCGAGCTGTTTTTTGTTTCAGAAGACACGTGTTGTGAGGATTCATTTTAGGCCTAAGTACAGCTTAGTACAACTTTCCTGAGGCGATAGTTTCCTGAGGCGATAGTTTCCTGATTGTACCGGCTTATCGCCACTGAAACACTTGTACATGCGTCTACTGTGCAAAGGATTTAGAAAAGATAGATTGAAGGGCGTGTGAATTGTCGCAGTGCTACGGTCCATCCAGACGTACGTCAGCACGAGTTGATCGACGCATTCGAAAGCATCGGTGGCGTCCTCACAAACGACGACTGTCGACACTCTGCAGAATTTGCAGGGTACATTGGTTGTTCCAATATCAGCGAGAACAGTTTCTCGATGATTGGCCGAAAGCGACTTGCACTCAAACCGTCCTTTACGAAGACTGTCATTGACGACAAGACACCGACGAGAGAGATTGGAATGATGTCGGACCCGAGCCTCGTGGACGTCTGAATGGGACAGGGTAGTGAATCTCAGTTCTGTTTGTCGAATGACAGTCGTCGTGTAAGAATCTGAAGGCGACGTGGAAACAGATCCAATCCTCCTGCGAACATCATACTGGTCGACAATGCGGCATCATGGTTTGGCCAACGGCTTGAATAGCCAGTCACCTCCGGTTCGTATCAGAGGCATAACGACGGCACGACAATATGCGGATGAGGTGCTGCGGCCGGTTACACTGCTCTACCTTCAACGATTCCAAAATGTTGTTTTCCAACAAGATAGCGTGCAACCGAACATAACAACCATTAGCAGACAAGCCTTGTAAGGTATCCAGGTGCTTTCTTGGCCTCCAAATTACTCACCCATCAAGCATGTATAGGACATGATTGGCCGTCGGTTGACTGCCCTGCCTCCGCCGCAAACAAAGGGCGACCTGTGGAGGAAGGTTGAAGGTACATGGTCATCCATCCCTCAGGAAACTATCAGCCCACTCATTGTATCTGTTCTTCGGAGGGTTGCTGTTTGTATCGCCGCAAGAGGTGATCCTACTGCCTACTGGTCTATGCCATTACTGTATTATATTATCCTTCTGGAATTAGCATCGCTTATTTATATATGTCATGTCTGTTTCTGTCCTTTATCATCATACTCAATTCGCTCTTTCGTGGCGTTGCATTTTCTGTGTCGGGTAGTGTATATTGGGCTAGAATCAATGTTCAGATGAGATAGGTTTTGAAGTGAGTCCCAAAAAGTTGTATGCCGTGGAAGGTTTTCGGCAAAGCGCTTGACGTGAATAATACCTAGACCTGTGTAGTCGAAGACGCGGTAGTTCCAGGAGCAGCAAAGAATCCGTGCGCGTTGGTGTCCTATACATCTATATTCTATAGTATTGTAATATAATGTGTTTTTGTGGGTTTCGCGAGGGTATTGCCACTTGCACGTAGATTGTGATTTCTATGTTATCTGATGTTATAAGGCATTCCTTTCATTTTATAATGCCCAATGAGAAGCTGTGGATTTCAGTTTGATAAATGTGTTTTTGTCTGTGTGTAATCTCTGCTCGTTAGAAATTTGATTGTTTGATTTTTAGGATAGAATTTTAACTATGTTATTTATGTGTAGGATTTTAATATCCTTGAAAGTCAGTTCTTTACAATGGAACCCGAACTTTAAAACATTATACACAGATAGAGGAAACATTTAGTCTGGCCCAGAATTTTAGATTAGCGCCAGATCGATGGCCCGAACTAATAAAATATTGTACACAGATAGAGAGGTTTCAGTCTAACATAGGATTCTAAGTTAGCCCCCAAACTTAACGTTGTGCGCAGGGAAGTTTTGTAAATTGCTGTAAGAAAGAAAATTGAGATGGGAAGTATGTTTAACCAATTTAATGAAACATTGGCGAGGATAGCAAAATCGAGTTGTACGTTCCATGGAAGTGGGTCCGTACAAAAATATTTGCAGGAATTTGAAATTTTCTTTTTAGGAAGAAATAATGAGCAAACGCATCAATGCAAATTACACTCATGGGACGAGCTAGTCATTGATGGGACATGCTGGGAGAAGATAGTTGTAAAACTTGGAAAGAATTTTAACCGTAAATATAAAATCTATTTCCGGAAGTAAGAACTAAAGTAGATGTGCAGGCAGAATTTTATGGGGTAAGGTAGAAAATTTGAGAATCAGTTAGTTAATTCTTAACAAGAAAAGTAGAATTTCTTAAACAATTTGAAATTAAAGTTGAGGATCCGGAAATGAATATTTTAATATATGAAAGGTTAAGACCGGAAATACAGAATTTCCTCTTTGATAGACCGCTAGGAACAATCAATGATTTCTTGGAGTTAGCTGTAAAATATGATAATAGACACTCCACAAACTTAATTGAAGTTGCACCATATGCTACAAATAAAACTGAGCCACCCTTGAAACCTAAATGAAGTTGCACCGCCGCCGTATGCTACAAATAAATCTTATATTATAAATCTTACATTATAAATCTTTCAAAGATTCAGAAAGTTTGACAACAGTGGTTATGAACAAAAATCTAACAGGGAAAATGTTGTTAAAGTAATAAGTGTATAATAAATGAATTAAATGTATAATAAATATGGTTTAATTAATAAATGTATTAAAAGTAAAAAATATTCATCTGCCAATCAAAAGGTGAACAGGGATCAAAGTAAATTTGATTATGCTAAAGTATAAAGCAAAGTTGTGGATTGGGGTTTTGGAAGTGATGTTGGTTTAAACCAGTTATTTGAAAGTGAAATAGATTCGATATTAAAATGTGATTCAGATGTGCAAAGTGTTTTTGAAATAGGCGAAGTTGAATTTAAGAAAATAGATTCAGATTTTATATCGGACATATAGAAAACTAGAAAACTTGCCCCCCCCCCCCCCCCCCAAAAAAAAAAATTCGCCCGCCCCACCACGGCCAAAAAGTCCTAAAAAACTGCCTGTCAGCTTGGAAGGATTTCATCGAACATCAAATATAAAGATAAGTAAAATAAATGGTAGAATATATATAAAGTGTAAGTAATGCTATGCGTGCTAAACTGAAATATTTGTTAAAATAATAAAGGTTTTTCAATCAAATTCGGGAAAGGAACTTTTGGATCTGTATAACAAAAATCAGATGTGTGCAGCGCATGACTGTCTTATATAATGCAATGGATTTATTTCTTTAACAGGGAAGAAATGATGTATAAGATTTATGGTACAATGTTTTTAACGTTGAATTGTACATTTGGCGCTTTTCCGCATCACAAAATGTAAAACTATTTCGAAGTACCCAATTAACTTATATTTCACGTAACTCTTAACTAACAATTATCAATATTGATAACATCCGCAATAAGCAATATAGTAGTCCATATATTAAAATATTTTAATAATTAATTCAACAATTTAGGCACATTTTCGTTAATTTTTGCAATTCTAACGATATTTCCGTTAATCTGGGGCTATATATCGCCAGGTTGGCGATATTTCTCTAAATTAGTCGCCAAGTTTGCCAAATTTATCGCCAAGCGTTATATACAAATAGTGCAATACTCGAGAACGGTTCATGCTAGCGTTCTAAAGAGAGCAAAAAAGTTTTGTAATGAAAATTTACATAAATGATTATTTACGTAACATTATTAAAGGTTTTGATTTTTTGATAATTTTTTTAAAGATTCATTCAAACATTTGTGGGTCTCCCGAACATTCGATTGTGTTTAAAAATCAATAGGATTCTAGTATTCACCGATTGTAAATTTTGTACCAAATTTAGTTCAAAACGCTCCATTCGTTCGTGAGATATCGTATCTACAGACTCACGGGCACACACACACACATTGACATCACCTCAAAAACGTTCGGTTTGAATTCAGGGTTGCTTGAAACGTGCTCTTTCGTTGAAAACTCGAATTCTACTAGGAAAAGTAAAAAGCTCCTTACAGAACTTTTGTCAACAAGCTTTGATTGTTTTTAATGACGACTTTGTAAAAACTAAAAACAATAGTTCTCTTGCAAAATTACAACGTTCTTGCTCCTACAAGTAGATGTAAAAATTAAAAATATTATAACAAATAGTGCAGTCTAGTAAAAACAGTGTATATATGCACAATGTATTTTCAAAGTAAAAAGTTTTAATTTATGTTTTTAATATTGAAATGAATCTTGAAATACATGATGCAGTATATTTCTGGAGGTAAACGGAGTTTTGTTTTAAAATGCAAAAGATAAATATATATTTCATTTTAAAAGGGGAGTCGGTAGGTAAAGCGATTTAAAGACAAATGTTAATGTTTAATGATGGTGTAAACATTATATATTTATGTTGTTGTTGAGACCCAGACCGTCCGACCTACCAGAAAGCATTATATATTTATGTGTAAAAGTTTTCGATATTACTTCATGGACTTTTGTCTTAAAGTTGGACCCAATGTAAATACTTTTAAAAGGTTTTTATTCCCAATGTCCACATATTTTTCCTAGATCTACAGATCAAAATTAAAAGTGATCGCAAGGAGACAGGTCATACGATGGAAAGATCACGCTTGATGTTTTCGTGAGATATTGCGTCTACAGATTCACGGATACACACACACATACACACACATACACACACACACGCATACACACACACACTAACACGGTAACAAACATACACACATACAGACATTACCTCAAAAACGTTCAATTCGAGTTCAGGGACATTTAAAATGTGCTCTTCTGCCGAAAACTCGAATTGGAATTTTTTAACCCTTCACAATATTTTCCCTATACATTATACTATATATGTAGGGAACGTAAAAATAAGAAGCATCCATATAAAATAACATTGTGCAGACGATTTATTCCTGAAATTGCTGGCGGAAACTGCATTACGTTGCTTAGCAACGGAGTTACATCCAATGTAGTTATACAGCAGATAGTTTTCCTTTAATTTACCCAGTTTAAAAGATATAGAAATTATACAAGAAAATATTCCATAAATGAATAAATGAATTGTATTATATTTTTAACACTTTACAACATAGTTGAAAAGAGTTTATGACTTTGTTCATTCTATCTGCCTGTCTGCCCGTTCGCACGATAACTGCCGTAAAAATGACTTTATCAAAATGAAATTTTAATATGTTATTGAGACGGTCTATGTGACATATGGGAATGTAAATGAATAATATCATCCAATTAATTTTGGATTGAACCCGGACTGAAAAACTGTAATACATTCAACCCTGTGGGACCTAATTTTTCAAACATTTTTTAAGCGAATTTAAAATTCACAAATTGCGTCGAAAATCTTAAGAAATATTCAAATTATCCCATAAAATATATATAAAATATTTCAAAATATGTTTTGTAGTTTTTAAATAAAAATTAAAATAATAATTCCACCCATATAATATGAAGAGATCACGTGACCCATTTCAAAATAAAATATGGCATCCATCTTTTTTCCTCGTAATTTTTACAGTTTTTTTTTCAATTCATATTTAGTGTTGCATCCGTTCTAAAACCGCTTTATTATTGCGTAATTTTTGTGCATCTATATTCTGCGCCAACGCAATTCCAATATTTTTGAGTTTAAATGATCATCAAACTTTGATTATTTCTACAACGAAGCCTAATTTTAATGGATGCAGAATGTAAACAAGTGATTGTAAAGATGTGTTGTATAAGAATTGTTGAAATTTTTCACGCAAAATTATTAAACTCTGAAGTCTGGAATAAAAGTGTATGAATGAAATATTCACAGCTTTTACATGGAGCACCAGACGATTTATATTTCGATGACATCATTTGAATAAAGTTCACTTTTTTCGATGAAGCTTGAAGTTTTGAGGTAATATAAATTATCGTAGTCCTGTGATAATTAAAAAAATATCATCACTGAATGTATCGCATTTTGCATATCAGTTGAAAAGCGTTTCATAATCAATGCTTTATGCTTGATTGATCTTTCTTGTTATTGGATATATTACAGTTACGGATAAGATTATGGGAATTATTAATATTTTCAATATCTGAAGCAATTTGTTTCATTCTGGTAAAGATTTTTCAAATTCATATACTTTTTATTATGTTTAACCGATTGTTGCAACAGGATAAAAATGGTACTTTTGCTACTACTTTAGCGTCTTCAATTTGGTGCATGTTGATAACATTCCATGTAATATATTTTATAATATGTATACAAACGAAACTGTGGTGTTTTATTCTTCAGATTTGACTCTGCAGATAATTTTGTAGAGCGAGAACATATATTCTTAAATTTTTTCTTTAGGGGGAATTAAATTAAATACTTCAATATATATATTATTTTAAGCAATATGAGTTAGAATACTATTGAAATTTGGATATATTTTAAATCGCAAGAAGCGCCTAGTATATTTGCTAGTCCTTAATAAAGCATTATACCACATACATGTACTTTTTTAAAATCAAAAACAAGGAATAAATAAATTGGCATCACGTCTGATTTCAATTAGCAGAAACAACAAGCACACAACTATAATAGGTCTTTATTTCACTTCTTATAAGACGTACAAAATTTAAAAAAGGCTAGAGCGCTTTCGAGCGTAAATATGCTCTTCATCAGTGGCTACATGGAAATAGAAATGATCGTTCATATATAGACCAGAAAAGGCGACAAATTTGCATAAATACAATTACCAATAAACTTACGTTTATCTAAGGAGAATCCAAAAATACAAAACATTTTGAACAGATTCAAAATCGAGCATAAATCACGAAAAGTACAGTAAAAAACCTTTACAATTTTATTATAGAAATTTCAAATTCAAAAATATTTTGAAAATAGGGGGGGCAGTCAGGCCCAATCCCCGAGAGGATGACGTCAAAGATAACTATGAAGAGACTGAATTGCATGAAGTCGAGAATGAGTCGCCAAGCATAACTTAAAATCTAAACGGGGTCAAAATTACAAATCGACTCGCGGTAAATATAAATAAAGAGGGATTCAAAAAGGAGAATATTACGAGGGTTATTACAACGCATAAGAAGGAAAGTTCTTTCAAAAATAGGCCGAAAATTTTCTTTAACAACAAAATGAGCAAGGGCCGTAGAAAGTTTAACACCTTTGACATCCCTAGAATGTTCTGCCAAACGAATACCAATAGTACGTTTTGTACTGCCAATATAAAATTTAAAGTTACCATTGATGGACAACAGGGGAACCACATACACCCCAGCAAAGCTTTTAAAGTCATCCTTAGCACCCAGCTTATCAGACCGAATCCAGTTAAATAAAGAAGAAACATTAGAGTGAGCAGGCCTGACACCAAACTCAGAGCAGAACTGCGTAAAGGGGCGGAAAATCCTAGGATGGTACGGGAAACTAGATTTATGATTCAAACGATCTTTTAAAGTTATAAGTTTAGAATCAATTTGAGAAAATTTACGGCGAACATGGGAAAAAACATTATGTATAAATTCAAAGGAATAGACAGCCCCATGGCCAAGATTGAAAATAAAATCAATTTCGTCACTTAAACTAGAAACAGAAGAACAAACGTTAAAAGCGCGATTAAAATAAACGCTAAAAGAAGATTTTTTAGAGGAAATAGGATGGTAAGAATTAGCAGGAATACAGGAATTAGTAAAAGGCGGTTTACGATAAACAGAAGTGTGGAAACCAACAGCTGAACGGGTAACCAGAACATCAAGAAAAGGCAAGGAACAATTATTTCCGTGCTTAACAGTAAAATTAATCTAAGGGTAAAAATCATTAACCTTGGGCAAAAGAAGAAGGAGATCATTTAAATCACTATCCCAAATAATAAAAACATCATCAACAAACCGGCACCAAAGAGAGGAGGGGGGGGGGGGGGGGGGGGTGAGGCAAAATTTCATTCTCGAGCTCTTGCAAAAACAAGGGTTTATTTAAAAACAAGGGTTTATTTATTTCAAAACAAGGGTTTATTTTATTATTTTATATTCAATAATTTGGCATCTGTTTCCAGAAAATCGACCTTTCTAGCTGAAGAAGCATTGAAATAAACGTCATTTCTCACGAAGAATAAAATATCAGTCTAAATAATGTGAGACAATATTACATAATGGGCAATAGTTAAATCAGCAATTTTATCCTAGGAAAAAAAGATAAAATTCGCTGGATGGTCACCAGATAAATCGCAAACATATCACGGCGGGCGATTTCACTAATGTTTCTAAAAAAAGTCTACCGTATACAAAGCAATGACACAAATAACTACTACGCACATTATAAAGCATTATCTTATATTTTGTTAAACTAATAGCTGCATATACAGGGTGATTAAAAAAAAGATGGGCCAAACTTTACGAGGTGGTAGTACACACCAAATCAATCATTTTTCGTCATAGTTTACCGGGTCGGAAATGAAACGTAAAGTGGGCGCTAATGGTGAAACCGATGAAGTGAGGCGAAAACACAAGAATGACTTCAAAATTATAAAATAACATTTAATAAACAATAATTACAGTTATGGCTCAAAAGAGCGACCGCCAAACTGAATGCACGTCTCACAGCGGCGATGGAGGGATTGGCGAACTCTCTCGAACAAGCCAGGCATGTCGCGAACTTCGGCAGCAGCGGCCGAAATTCTGGCGACGAGTTCCTCTTCAGATTCAAGGGGAGTATCACAGACGAGAATCTTGAGATATCTCCACAAAAAAAGGTCAAGACACGAGAGATCGGGCGATCGTGAGAGCCAAGCTATGGGACCACCTCGCCCAATCCATCGGCCCGGAAAAGTGACGTCCAAATAGTTCCTTACCTCTTGCCCAAACTGGGCTGGTGCTCCAACGTGCTGGAACCACATACGCCGCTGAATGTCTGTTGGAACATCCTCCAGCAATTCCAGCAAGACCTCCTGCAGGAAAATACGGTGCATTCTCCCATCAAGTCGTTTCGGCATAATATACGGGCCTATTAGACGGTCGCAGATTATTCCTGACCACACATTGACGGAGAATCGTCACTGATGCGCATGTGGACATGTTGCATGTGGGTTTACACTCGCCCACACATGTGCATTGTGGATGTTAAATGTGCCATCACGTGCAAAGGAGGCTTCACCCGTGAAAAACACAGTCGCCGGAAAATCTGGTTGCGTCGCACTTTGTCCCAGGAACCAGCGGGAGAACTCCACGCGACAAGGATACTCCACTCCAGTCATTGATTGAATTTGTTGGAAATGGTATGGGTGTAACTAACTGTTCCCCAAAAAGAACCTGCTATACAGTGGATTGTGGCACACAACGAGAATGCCCCATTGCTCTTGTGCTCTTGCATGGCAGAACTACTACTGTGTCCAGAATCGCCTGTTCCACACTTGACGTTCTAGTACTCCTTGCACGACCTGCATCAGACCTGGTAGCGAGAAAGGATCCCAATTCACAGAGCTACCAATGCAAGCGTTTCAATGTTTTACGATTGGGCAACCGCCTATGGGGGAAAGTTCACCATACAGTCGTTGTGCCGCTCTGCCATTCCCATTTGCAGCTCCATAGATGAAATACATATCGGCTTTTTCCCTATTTGTAAATCCTTCCATCGTCTCAAAAGTTGGAGCTGCGAATAACTGCTGCAAACTCATAAGGCCGTACATTCGGTGTTACGAAAATTTGCATAAGGGTTATTCTTCTTTCCCAGATTAAATTTGCATACGTGGTTTTCTTCTTCAATCAGAAAATAACAGCCAGAATGATGCTTTTAAATTTACGGAGAGGCCGCTTCCCAACCAGTAAGCGCCTGTAACGCCTTTACGTTCATTTCCGACCCGGTAAACTATGATAAAAAATGCTTAGTTTGGTGTGCACTATCACCTCATAAACTTTGGTCCATCTTTTTTTTAATCACCCTGTATAAACCATTCAACATCTGGCAATGCTATCATAAGATCAAAAATTTCACTTAAGTAGACAGTGACAAGATATATTATATTGCGTACATACACACATTTTCTTAAATGCAGTATTTGTTGGCCTGTACCACGTTTCTTCATTCAGAAAAGAATTGTTCAGTATCAACACTGTTTGTGGGTATTGACAGACAACAGATGACGACTTTATACAGGAAAATTATTACTTTCCTTATATGTATAGTATAATGTATATGGAAAGTATTGTGACGGGGTCGAAAATTCGAGTTCGAGTTTTCGAAGGGAGAGAGCGTTTCAAGCATCCCTGAACACGAATCAAACGTGTATGAGGTGATGTCTTTGTGTGTGTGTGAGTGTCGGTGTGGGTATCAGTGAGTCTATGGAGACGATATCTGACGAACGAATGGAGCGATTCGAACAAAATTTGGAACAAAAATTACAATCCGTGAATACTGGAAGCCGTTTGTTTTTAAACGTAATCGAATGTTGAGAGCCCTACTAAATTTTCGTGTGAAATTTTGAAAAAATCATCAAAATATCAAAATCTTTAATAAAGTCGCGCAAATAGTACGATTAACATAAACTTGAGAACGCTAGCATGAACCGTTCTCGTAATATTGCACATTTCTCAAATAAATTTATCAAAAAATCACATAAAATAAAAAAAATAATAACCATAGTGAAATATGTTCACTTTTCATATGCAATATCATGCGATAAATTTGGTGACATCATTCTCATGGATCTAGCTCGTTCCATTCATAAGAAAAATACTTTGGGTAATACTTTTGTAGTTGGATGCCAATAGTCATTTATCTGCTATAAGAATAACTTATTTCTCCGTCCATAAAGCTTGGCGAGATTCTAGAAACGAATTTGGGGGAATGTCGCCAACTTGGCGACTTTGTAAATATTGCCAAATTAACGGAAATGTCGCCAAATTGATAAAAATGACGATAAATTAATAAAAATGACGACTAATTGACGAAAATTCAATATCTCGAAAAGAATATAAGAATCTACGAGTACTATGGGAATAAAAATAAAATAAAACTGTATGGCCGCACGTCAAAATAATCAATACTTTAAAAAAAATATCTGATGTGCGCAGCACATGACTTTCCTTATATAATGCAATTCCTTATATACTCCTTTTACAGTCAAAAAATAATGTATAAGATCCACGGTACTGTGTTTATAATGTTGAATTGTATATTTGGCGATTTTCCGGATGACAACATGTAAAACTATTTCAAAGTACCCAATTAATTTATATTTCGCGCAATTCTAAATAAGCAATTATCAATATTTATAGCATCCATCAATAAGCGACATAGTTCATATATTAAAATATTTTAATAATTAATACATCAATTAAGCGTCATTTTCAGTAATTTAGCGTCATTTTCGCAATTTTGACGATATTTTCATCAATCTCGGGTGAAATATCGCCAAATTGGCGATACGTTGCTCGATTATTCGCCAAGTTTGCCAAATGTATCACCAAATGTACAGACAAACGGAGAAAAAAGCTTTACTTATACACTGGAAGGTAGTCCGTCATATGACGGAAATCAGATTTTGCAAAACATTGCTTCCCCTTTAGCGTCATTTTTATCAATTTGGCGACATTTTTGCACTTTGACAACATTTAAAATAGTCGCCAAATAGACGAAATCCCGCTAATTTACTCACCAAGCGTTAAGGACGGACGGAAAAATGGGTTATTCTTATAGTCTACTCTTATGTTCTTTCCAAGATATTGCATCCAATTAGTGTCATTTCATTGATTTAGCGTCGGTTTCATCAATTTGGCGAATTTTCATCAATTGGGTGACATTTTCATCAATTTGGCAACATTTAAAAAGTCAGCAAGTTGGAGATATTCCGACAAATTCGTCACCAAAATTTTGCCAAATGTTACGGACGGAAAAATAAGTTATTCTTATAGTAGACACTTATATTCTTTTCAAGATATTGAATTTTCGTCAATTAACCGTCATTTTCATTGATTTAGCGTCATTTTTATCAATTCGGCGACATTTTCGTTACTTTGGCTATATTTTAAAAAAAAACGCCAAGTTGGCGCCATTTCACCAAATTCATCGCCAAAACCTCGCCAAGCGTTATGGACGGAGAAATAAATTATTCTTATAGTACATAAATGGCTATTGGCGTTCAAATACAAAAGTATTACCCAAAATATAATTTTTTATGAATGAAACGAGCTAGATATACGAGAATGTTGTCACCAAACTTATCGCATGATATTACATATGACAAGTGAACATATTTCACAATAGTTAATATTTTTTTCATTTTATGTGAATTTTTATACATTTATTTGAAAAATGTGCAAATCTCAAGAACAGTTCATGCTAGCGTTCTAAAGTTTGTGCCAATCGTTTTCTAAGGAAAATTTACATAAGAAATGACTATTTGCGTAACTTTATTAAAAACTTTGATTTTTTGATGATTTTTTCAAAATTTCACTCGAAAATTTAGAGGGCGTTTTGAACATTCGATTGCGTTTAAAAACAATAGGCTTCCAGTATTCACAGATTGCAATTTTTGTACCAAATTTCGTTCGAATCGCTCAATTTGTTCGTGAGATATCGTCTCCACAGAGTCACTGATACACACACAGACATCAATTCAAAAACGTATGATTCGTATTGAGGAATGTTTGAAATGTGCCCTCCCGTCAAAAACTCGAATTCGAGTTTCTGACCCCATAACAATACTTTCCTAATACATTATACTATGTACGTATATAAGGAAAGTAATAAAGACAACCAAAAATTGGCCATAATTAAAAGTCTTTTATTAAAATCTCCTTCTAAGACGTACTAAAATTACTCAGCCATAGCTCTTTTGGGCATTACCATCCCTTCATCAACGGCAAATTGAAAATAAGTGGCGAAATATGTGCTTAAATACAGGCTATAACCGCCAGGAAAAATTTACATACTACATTTTTACACACAAGGCATTTAAAATATTATTTAATTATAAAATACAAAAAGTGTATACATTAAAAGGAAAAAAGGTTCATAAATTAAATGGTAACTAATAGAAATGTCGTCAAAAACAAAATAAAGCAACTACTAAATATTCAGAAAATCCTATAGAGGTTTAACATGTAGTGAGTCGAGAACGAGACGGAAAGCATAACTAAGGGTCTGAACGGGATCAAAATTGCGAATAGAATCACGGTAGTTATAAACAAGAAAGATTAATCATGCATAAAGTATTGTTTAGGAAACACTTTCCAACTGCAATGCAATTTTATGTAAACATCTCCAAAATACGATACATTCAACGGTGACATTTTTAAAATTATCATACTACAATAATTAGAAACTTAAAACTTCATCAAAAAAGGCAATGCTATAAAATCGCTGACTACTCTAAGTAAAATCGATGAATATTCCATTCATACACTGTAAAAAATAAATGTGTCAATTTACACATAAAAAGTGGTATTCTTTCGCTACCAGAACGATTTGTCTTGGTGTGTAAAAAAGCGTGTAAATTGCAAATTACACAGAAAATGGGTAAATTTAAAAATACACACTTTTAATGTGTAACACGCATCTAATGTGTAAATTTCAAGTAACATGTTAAGCGTGTATTTTGGTTACACATTACTTGTGTAGTTTGTAATTTACACATCTAGACAAGTTGTTCTGGTGGTGAAAGAATACCACCTTCTATGTGTAAAAAGAACACATTTACAACCATTCAAAAAGAGTAAATATAAATTTTGAGATCTTATAAATTTTGAACACAATATAGTTAAAATTTTGAAAAAAAGCAAAAACTTTCGTAATGTACCACTTATAAAATTAATCTCCATTCATATTCTAATTGATATAAACAAATAAAATAAACAATTTCAGAAAGTATATAAAACAAGCTTTAATTTTAATTTAATCAAAAATAGCATTTTTAATATTTTCCAAAAAATACATTTGTTAGTCTTCATGTCTTTTATATTTCTGCCAAATGATTTTTGTATCCACATGGTAAGTTTTGAAGATTAAATGAATAATAACAAAAATGAAGAACTGTAGTAGCATGTTAAAATTCCTATTCAGAGTGTTGTCAGCCTGCAAATGATATTTACATATAGATGTGGGCCGTTTATGGTCAGAATAGGAAGTTTAGCATCCTTTATATTTTATCTTCAAACATTAGCATGTGCCCAAAACATTATTTGCTAGATATATAAAAAACATGAAGAGACCAACAATTATATATATTCTTTGAAAATATAAAAGATGCTGTTTTTGAGTAGTAAATCAAAATCAAATTTTGATAATTTAAATTTACAAATTTAGATTTGTACAATATACAATTTTAAAGCTTGTTTTATATGGTTTCAAAAACCTTATATTTCATTTATCCAATGTATTTCTAATTAAACAATGATTAATTGTATGAGTGGCAAATCACAAAAAAATGTTATTTATTTTCAAAATGTAAACTGCAATATGTCCAAAACGTTTTAAATTATGAAGCTTAAAATTTATATTTACTAAATCAAATAAGGAGATTTACTCCTTTTGATGTTAAGACAAAAATATGATTACAAAATTTGATAAAACAAAATTAAAAATAACAATAGAATTCTGAAGCCCAATTGCTGCTAATAATACTTGCATCTTATTGACAGCAAAGAAGATGAACAATATTATTACAGACAATGTTTTGAAATAAAATTATGTTGATATTTAAATACACTGTAGAACAGGATGACCCAGGATGGAATCAATTGCATTTTTTGAAAAGGGAAGCCTGGAACAAATGTGCGGTTAATAGTTCCAGCTGCTTGGACTGCCTTAAGTATCTTTTCCAAGGATCCCACTGGATGGAAAGATGGCAAGTAATGTAAAGAAATCTTAAAAACTGTGAAGAAGCAGGCAGTTATCGATGACAGAACCGAGCGAGACAAAGCCCTCATCCATGATAACAACAGGGATATGCAATTACAATTCTTCAATGACCATTATAGTTTCCTGGTTGCACAAAGTGGACCATAATAGCAAAAACTACAAAGCAGTAGACTCTTAATAGTGTCAGAATTCCTCAAAGAAAATTAAATAAAAATAATTTAATTTTAAAATGCTGCATTTTAAAATATTCAAATATAAATATGAACTTAATTAGAATATTTAGAACATTAGATTTACACTGGCATGTTCTTATCAACAGGTCTACTCTACAGATTAAAAAATACAGTTTAGCAAATAAATGAAATACCCCCCCTCCCCCCCATCCCATTTGAATCAGAAAACTGCCCAGAAATTTACTAGCTGTGCATTTCGTCCTTCTCTAATCCTCATTCCATCAAACTACTTTCATTTTCAAATAATCAAATAATTATCTTTCTGCTTTATTCTACCTGCAAGGACCATTGCATGTATACATATTAAGTATATATATATAACCATACATCGAATTTACTTACATTGAAAGTGTCTACTAGCCACTTGCTACTAAGTGAAAATTTAAATTTTCAGGTCTACTTTAGAGAGTATTATTGAATTATAAATGAGAAAACAAATCTCTCAAAATATGTATACAATAATTTGTATACCACATATACACACTAAATACTAAAAAATTAACTTTTGAACCCCAAAGAAAAGATCTCAAAATTCCAACTACTATTGATATCGGTATAGAAATAAACTGAACTGCAACCTTTCTTAACACTTAAAAATACAATATTCTGCTGATTTACACACAAAATAATAACAAGAAAGATCAATCATGCATAAAGCATTGATTAAGAAACAGTTTAAACTGAAATGCAATTTTATTTAAGTCTCTAAAATGCAATAAATTCAGCGCTGATATAAAATTATAACAGTACTACTACTTGAAAACTTAAAACTTCATCGAAACAGACAAGTATAATTATATACTATGAATTTTATTCAAATGACATCATTGAAATATAAAGTGTCTGCCTCTCTATGTAAAATCAATGAATATTTAATTCATATCCCCTATATTCTCAACTCCAGAGCTAAATTTTGAGTGAAAAAAAAATTCAGCAATTTTTATACAACTCATCTTACAATCGCTTGATTTCTTTACTTCAGTATGCTGCAGATTATCCATCAAATTAGGCCCAGAATTTAGATATACAAATAATATAAGTGGGCCCAGAATGTTACACAGGCTGTCTCAACAAAATACTAAAATTTTACTTTGATTAAGCAAATTTTAAGTCAGTCACGCAAAAAGACAGACAGAATGACCAGAGTCTTAAACACTTCTCAACTGCGTTGGAAAGTATTCAAAATGAAACTTCTGAACTTTACACAATGCTACTAAAATCAGAATGATCATATATTGAAATTGAAAAGGTTAATAAATCATGCAAATTATTTTGGTTGTTTGGAAGACACTGTATTCTGATTGTTTTTGTTGTCACTAACACTTTCTTGTCTCTATAATGTTTATCAACTTTGTAAAATAATTTATTTGTGTTTCCAGAAGCTATTGATTTCATTTTTACGCAAATCCTTTCAGTCAAAGCGTTGCATGTCTATGAAATTTGGTACATGGGTACTTCAGAACCCAAATAGGTGCACCTTAATATTATTTTTTTTTTAATTGCAATTAGTTTTGCAGTTATTTTATGTTTTAGCTCGATTTAGGTCAATATATTTACACAAATCCCTTCCTTAGCAACCTAAAATATTATCAAGTTTCCATCTGGACACCTTCGGAAAGGTAAAAAAAAATTTCTTTCAAATAGATTTACTATGAACCTCTAATGAAGCATAAACCATATACTTCATTAAATTAACATTCGATCAAATAACATATAATTTGTAATGCCAAAAACATTGCAGTAATTTGACTAGATCTTCTTCATAAAATGCTCATATTTAAATAACCTATGTTGAAGTCATTATATTTTTCATTGTTGAGCAAAAGTCTGTAAAAAATAATCTTTAAGTATTTGAGATATAACCATAGAGGTAAAGGAACTCTCTAACGCCATGGATACTTTCGATGAAGCTTTTAAACTATCAAGTAAAAGTTTTCCTTTACCTTAATGTTTTAAATAATGTAAATAAAGCTAAACTCATTGTCATTCTGCAAAAGATAATTAGATCTTCTTCTCATTCAACATACCTGTGCACCTAAGTGTAATATAGTAAACTCGCCTTATAGCAACCCTTATTCCAGCAACTTATTAGAGGAATTCAGATCTGTGGGCGAAAGGTGGACATTATATACCTGATAATCATACGTCTGAATGTTTACGTAACTTTCCCTATCAAATTGTTTAAGTGTCCCAGTAAAAAAGACTGCTTTGCATTGCTAAATAAGTAGGATTACTGTGATCATGCCTATGTTTTGTTTAATTGATAAAATACTTTCTATTTTTGCAATCTGTTAGCATCAGCTAAAATTTTTGTAAACATTTTGTTTTATACAGAAAAACTATTTTTTTCAAAAATACTATGAATAAAATGATGGATGATGTTTAAAATAATAATTTGGTTACTTAGAAATGCAACCATTTCAGAAACAGAAACTAGAACGTGATGTACACTATATGATCAAAAGCATCCAGACACTTTAGATATTAGAATTTTTTTCGAATTTCTAAACAAATACTTCGCACAGTGTTCTGTAACTTCGGCGATGTGAAGAACATGCTTGAACGCATGCTTTCCAGTAAAGTTTCAGTGACTTGTGCATTTAGGGGACCACCAAGATATTGAAAAAGGGGAAAAATATATTTGTTCACAATGTATCATAAAAAGCTGGAAATGATTTGTAACTTTTCACAAAATAGTTAACTAGCTTTGTTCAATGTGTGTAAATATTTTCGTAAAACAAAAACATATATTCATGAAGATATAAACATTTCTTAAAAATAAACAAATTTTGTTACATGTTTTTTTCTTACAATATCCATATGTCAATCCAAGTTTCAATTACAATATCCAGGTTTCAATCAAATTTCACGAAATTTGCAGAACATTTGTCAACGTCCAAGAAAAACATTATAATTTAATTGAAAATTAAAGCATTGAATATACAATGAGATATAAGCATTTGAAGAAACTAAGTTTTTACTGCGCAGGTGCGAAACATAGCAATACTTTCCTTTCATGATTTTGTAGTGAATACTATAGGGCAACTTCTATAAAAAAAAATCCACTGGAATATCGTGAAAATTCAAAGATATCGATGATATAGTGATCAGTTTTTCTCTGACTCTCTGAAAGTACCTGGATGATAAGGGGGTTTCTACAAATTGACATTTTAAATCGTAAATCATAGGATAGTTAAACTGGAGTAAATACAATTAACTAATATACTAAATACATATACACAATCTGATCAAAAGTATCCAGACACCTGTATGTTTTGCTTTTCCTTCAGAGAAGTCACAAATTAGTATGAAGTGGGGCCACCTTTTGCTGCAATGATGGCTGCCACTCTATCAGAGAGGCTATCCACTAGTTTCTGGAATGTTGCAGCAGGAATTACATGCCATTCTTTTAAAAGAATACCAGTCAGATCTGCTGCCGATGTGGGTCGTTTTGGCCTAACTCGCAGTTGACGTTCCAATTCATCCCATAGATGTTCTATGGGATTGAGGTCTGGGCTCTGAGCAGGTGAGTCCAATTCTTCAACATCCATGTCAGCAAACCAGCTCTGCACAGCCCGTGCTTTACACACAGTGAATCCACTCCAAACTGTTGCCACAATGCAGGCAGCATGGAATTGTTCAAAATGTCAAGATATCCTTCCGTCTTCTGAGTTCCCTTCACAGGAATAACAGGGCAAGCCCAAACCACGAGAAACAGCCCCAAACCATAATGCTTCCACCACCAACTTAACTTGCCGCACAATGCAGTCACGTAAAAGGCGTTAATCAAGTATTCTCTACACCCAGACTCTACCATCGGATTGCCAGAGAGTGTACCGTAATTCGTCGCTCCATAACACTTGATGCCATTGTTGAAGGCTCCATTTTTTGCGCGCTTTGCACCACTGTAAGCAAAGCTTGGGATTGGTTCCAGTAATGCTTGGTTCATATGCAGCTGCTCGCCCATGACAACCAAGACTGCAGTTCCCGACGAACTGTCATTGCATCCAGAGGTTTCATGAATTTCTGAACAAACTATTTTCGCTAATTGCATGCAGTTTGCTTTTAAAACTCTCTTCAGCACTCTGTGGTCACTTTCTACTAGACGGAATGGTCGACCAGGTCGTGCATGTACAGTTGTAACGTCTGTACATTTCCACTTCATGATAACATCATTTACGGTGAAATGGGGCACTCGTAACATGACAAAAATCTTACAGATTTTCCACAACGGTGGCAACTTGCACTGTTCTCAAACTCATTTAGCTCGCATTTTCCTCCCATCTTAATTTTCTGGCTTTGAAATCAAATTTGTTAACTCGTCTGACTTTTTTTTATACTTGTAAGAGAGTTAGAAATTTGATGTCACTGGCAGAATCCACCACATAGAGGGGTGTCCGGAGACTTTTGATCATTATTTGCATAAAATTGGACTAGTTCATTTTCAGAATAGGGATGTACGATGAATTTGTAAAGTGTCAATTTGTGGAACCCCCTTATCATCCAGGTACTTTCAGAGTCAGAGAAAAACTGATCACTATATTGTCGATATCTTTGTGAATTTCCACGATATTTCAGTGGATTTTTTTTATAGAAGTTGCCCTACAGTATTCACTACAAAATCATGAAAGAAAACTATTGCAGTGTTTCGCGCCTGCGCAGTAAAAACTCTGTTTATTCAAATGCTTATATCTCATTGTATATTCAATGCTTTAATTTTCAATTGAAGTATAATGTTTTTCTTGGATGGTGACAAATGTTCTGTAAATTTCGTGAAATTTGATTGAAACCTATGGATATTGTAAGCAAAAAACATGTAACAAAATTTGTTTTGTTTTTTTAAAGAAACCTTTATATCTTCATGAATATATGTTTTTATTTTACGAAAATGCTTAATCATTTCTACCTTTTTATGATACAGGGTGATCAAATATATTTTTCCCCTTTTTCAATGTCTTGGTGGTCTCCCAAATGCACAAGTCACCAAAACTTTACTGGAAAGTGTGTGTTCAAACATGTTCTTCACATCGCCAAAGTTACAGAACACTTTGCCAAGTATTTGCTCTTAGAAATTCGAAAAACATTCTAACATCCAAAGTGTCTGGATACTTTTGATCATATAGTGTATTTGCATCGAAATTTACATCTTTAGAATTTTAATTAAAAATTAACATTTATTTCAACTTTTAATTTAAATATAGATAGTAATCCTAATAACTTTAAGTTAAATGACTTTAGAAAATATTAAAAAATTAAGGCTCAGGGTTTAACAATAAAATTTACAAAACATTTTAGACTGTCAGATATGTTCTAATGTATTTTGCTATTGTATGCAGTAAATGTAATTTGCTTTTTTCTAAACAAGCACAAATAAAGAAAGCATTTCTTTAATCCCATTATTATTTTTTTTTAAACGTAGAAATCAGAAACTTTTCTTCTGTTGGGTGGTAACCCTGAAATTGCTTATATACATATATACAGTAAATTTAATACAATTTTGGAAATTTTAGGGCAATTGTTCATTCATTAAAAATAACTCCTCTGGAAAGTAAAACGCTCAAGTCAAGGAGTATTTTTGTATTTTTCCTTTTCTTGAAAAATTTCACTCAAAATTTCATATTATTTTATGTTATAGTTTTTGTGGTACATAACAAACTTGGGGTATACAGAATTTGTCAAACAGCGGTGGTGGCATCAGCTACTTTTTTAATATAGACAATTTAAAAATACACACAGACTGCAAAAAAAAAATAATTCCATAAAATTAAGTAATTTATATACTTGAAGTCATAACCATACACACAAATTTAAAAAATGTTTGTATAACATACAGTAGACAGAATAAAATACCTGCAACTTGAATACAGTAAAAAATTTAATATTTCGAAATACACAAAAATGTCTAAAGGAAATTCAGTCTTGCCTGCTAAGATAAACAGGCCTTTTGACGTTCCCTAAAAATGAAAATTAAAGTTCTTATGAAGGTTTTTTAAGGACTGTAAATGTTCTTAATTATCTGCATCTGGAGGTAGCAGTTTCTTTCATTAGCCTTCCCTTTAGTAATTCTAGAAGATAAAAAAAAAGTATTTTAGGACATATACAATTACCTTTCATGCTATTTTTTTTTTATATTCTGATACAAAAAGAAAATAACTTATTACATATAACAACAAACAAAAAAATTGGGTCCCCAAAAAATCCCATTTTAAAATTTCCTGATTTCATTATTTCTCTCATGGTCAGCCACTTATACAAAACATTGCAAATCATATTTCTTGACTCGCAGCGCTTAACATAAACAAACTTTTGAAATACATACTGCAAATTCTCATATTTTATTAATCCTTCGATTTTTGGATAATAATCTTATTGGGTAATATTTTTTTATTATTGTTCACTTTATGCTTTGTTAACAAAATGAAATTTATACTTCAGACAATTTACCAATAAGACCAACTTCAGACAATAAATCTACCACAGAGCAATGTATATTAGAAATGCTTAGTAATCAATGTTTCACGTAGAGATATCTGGTTGATAGAGATCCTGTACTCTGCACTACTCACACGGGTTTTCTTATGAAACAGGGATAAAAGACATTCAGGACCGAAAAGCACTATCACTACTGAACTTACCCTTTCCTCTTAAAATCATGCACTTTTCCTGGAATATTACAAAACAATTTGTAGCAAATTTTTTACAGGAAATTTCTACACTTATTTGTACTTGATTAAGCAAATTATGTTTATACTTGTTATAGATTGTTTTTATGTAATGTAATATGATGAATTGAAAGATCATA
The DNA here is from genome assembly GCA_951213105.1 of Amaurobius ferox. NCBI lineage: Eukaryota > Metazoa > Arthropoda > Arachnida > Araneae > Amaurobiidae > Amaurobius > Amaurobius ferox. Next base: position 20,762,344 of record OX578133.1, read on the forward strand.
TTTTAAAAGTTAAAATTAGTAAAATATACTTTAAAAAACTAAGGTTCAAAATATTACTTAATTATACACCTACACTACTATAGGTATAGTGCTTTTATGCTCAGAAACAATTACAGATATCTTTGATAGTTCCCGAGAAAACTGTTCGCTTTTACTTGGGAAAGATCAGCATGTAGCAAAATTGTAATCTACAATTCACAGCTTCAATAAGTATTGGGATCAACATATAAAAATTATAGTTATTCTCCCCTAAGAAATAAATATGCTACAAAAATTGAAAGTGATATTTCATGCTATGTTAACCCTTTTCACTCGTATGTCCCCGTATGGGGGACATCACTCGTTTTACCATCGTGCTTGTATGTCCCCGTACAGGAGACATCGCATCTGTACCGTTGCGTTCGTATGTCGCCATAGAAATAGGAAAAACACAGAAGGAGGAATGATTGCGCAATCGCTTTTTTCCCCGATTCCTCTCTCTGTGCTTTCTCCCCTGCTTTGTCAAGGAATTTTCATACTGGCTAGTCGCTAGAGCGTTTCCCCGTTGACCCAAGACGGTTTTGTGTTATAGTTCTATAGTACTATTACTTTATAATTTCTTATTTTTTATGTTCGCAATGCCAAAGCGACATTTACAAGGTAACATTGAAAAGGAGTTTGAGAGCAGTGACGACGAATTTTATATGGACTATTATAATCGAGAATTACAGTGCAATGAAAGTAGTGACGAAGGCAGCAGCGAAGAAGCTGCAGGAAGTGATACGAGTGGTAGTGACATTATAGTTGCCAAAAGAAATCGGGCAATACCTTTGCCCAGTACAAGCAGCAGCGACGACGACGCAATTCACGATGCAAGAGAAGACAATTATGGGCCATGGGTGAATGTTACAACGCAGGATAATGTGCCGAACAGGATAGATTTTACTTCTGGTGATAAAGCTGAAGGACCACAGATTCCTGACAACTGTTCAAACCCCATTGACTTTTTTAAACTTTTTTTTGCGGATGAATTGATGGAAAAAATTGTAGAAGAGACCAATAATTATGCTCGCAATAAAATTAGACAAAAAAGGTTATCAAAGCGATCCACGTGGAATACATGGGTGGATCTTACAGTGGCAGAATTTGAGGCCTTTCTAGGAGTTATTCTAAATATGGGTACAATAACTGTTAGCCATCTGCAGGAATATTGGTCCCAAAACTTCAATGCTAAAATTCCTTTCTTTAGTGCCATATTCAGAAGGGAATGATTCATGCAAATCTTTTGGATGCTTCATTTGCATGAGACAGATCCAAACGATCAAAGTCTTCGGAGTCGGGTGCAAAAGGTCAGTCATTATTCAGATTTTTTGGACAAAAAGTTCAAGGAACATTTTGTTCCGTCAAGGGAAATTTCTGTTGATGAGTCTGTAGTTGGATTCAAAGGCAGAATAAGTTTTTTGACTTATAACCCAAATAAACCAACAAAGTGGGGAATCAGGATATATGTGTTGGCAGATGCTAATACTGGATATATATATTCTATTTTGCCTTACTATGGAAGCTTGACATCAGAAAATGTAGTAAGACCTGACCTTCCTGTAAGTTCACGAGTTGTGCTGCATTTGTGCCAAAATTTACTGGAAGGCAATCCTGGCAGTAAAGGATACCATATATTTACTGACAGGTATTATACAAGTCTACCACTTGCACGAGAACTTCTGAAAATAAACATGTACTTAACCGGAACTATCCAAATTGCCCGGAAATTCATACCCGACTCTATAAAAAGACCGCAGTTTTCCAAGGATAATACATTTGCCTGCAGATCGGGAAACTTACTATTATTGGCCTGGAAAGATAAAAGGGTTGTCACTGCACTTAGTAGTTGGGATGTTTCGGGTACTCAGCCAATAAGCAGAAGAGTACGTGGAGGAAATTTGCAGGAAGTGAACAAACCCACGGTTGCTATTAACTACAACAAATATATGGGGGGCGTTGACAAATGTATGGAGGGCGTAGTTTCAATAAATTATTTTGACACGTTGAAAAATAAAATATTATGTGGCCACATTCCCATCCTAGGCCAAGGGGTGTATTCAGGGGTTATATTTTTAAATTTTTGATTTAAGGATGGTAAACCTTCTAGTTAAATTGGAACACATTTCCATCAAAACAATTCATCTTGATCGAACATGAAAAAAAATTCCGAGTTATTTGCTAACTTTCTAAAGCATAATTATGAGTGCAAAGGGTTAATACATGACTTACCATTACTACCTTTCAATGAAAACTTTTTTACCAGAGTAGATTCCAATCTGAGGTCCTCCTTTTTCTACATTGTTTAGATACAATAGATAGGATACCAACAGAGGGGGGAAAACAGGTTCTGAAAAGCTGCTACCTATAGATGGCACTGTTCTCATTGATGAGACCAAAAGCCAGAGCATTTACTAAGGTGTGACGAAACAAAAAAAGATCCGATACCAAATAACTGATACTATTGTATTACAGAAGAACCAACATATGATAGCAATAGATTGCTATTATAATGTATGACAAATTTATATTTGCTGTAAAATTGCATATAAAACTTATTTCAGCCATAATTAACTAGATATCTAAAATATTATAAAACAAAAACATTTATAATACACATGTTAATAAATATTTTATACGCTTTCTGAAAATCTTAGTAAAAGAATGATCATGAAATAATAAAAAATTTATATTAATCTAAACAAAATGAAAAAATTTTTCTATAGGGAATAGGGAAAAAATTGTTCTATAGGGAATACGAAAAATATTGCATAAAATACAAAATTTCTGATTATAATCACGGATGTAAGAGAATAGAAATATACAAATAAAAATCATACCATAGATCCAAAGTTTTCTATCAATCGTACTTCTAATGAGCCATGTTCGTGCATTGCTAGTTATATCCATGCTAGCGAATTGCAGTAAACATCATTTAATAATCTTCTCTGCACTTTTGGCAGTAATGATTTGTAGCAGAAAGCATTCACAGCAACCTTTCAGAAAATAATCGTCTGCTGCCATGGTTATGCAATAGTTCAATGAAAAATTGCTGAGGAGGCAGAAAACGGAAAAGAAAAGCTATGTATGTGTCAACTGAAAGCAAACCGGCTGCGAGTCGGGCCACCGACAGGAAGGGGCAAAAGAATGCTTTTGAGATACAGACGTTTCAAGTAATATGACAATTTCAATTTTTGAACCGGAAATAAAAAAAAACGGAAATGGAAATCCATAGTGAACTTCAATCTCTCCGAAATATAAAGCTAACTTCAAATCAGTTATCATCTGAACTCCATTGAAGATCTGAAAAAATAGATGTTTCAAGAAAACATTTTTCTGAAAAACAATAGTATGGCAAATTTTTTGGGCCGTGAAGTTCCACCCAATTTAGATAGGAACCCAGTGGGGGTGGCATCCACAGGGACCGTACCTTCCTTCCCCTCTCACCAACCTCTCGGAAGGACTTACGAACTCACATATTTAACGTGCACACAGGGGCAGTTTGGGCTAACCACTGGGCTGTCCCACCCCTGCATAGCAAACCTTGGATAGCCTATGCTTTTGTTTTCCCAAAGAATTGAAAGTCAAACTTTCTTCTTGTCCCTTGTCTTTATACATAAGCAGGAAGGCGTCATCTACCAAACAATATCGTTTTATAATTCTTATAGGAATGTGAAGTTTATAACAGAAACCATATTTTGAGAGACCACCACAGATACTAAACATCCTAATAATTACCATCTTTATCGGCACCAGGTTGCAAAAGTCTGTTTAGATCGACTCTTAGAAACAAATTCAATGACTAGACAAAATATAGATTAGCCGTTTTCTCTTTTCTGAAGCGTTATTCTGCGGTTTAAACACTAAATGTATTTTGAGTATTTTAAAAATACAAAATACTCTGAAAATGTATTTTCGATACATTACCAAAATACTTTAGTTTTTTCAATTTAAAATACAAAATACAAATGTATTTTGAAAATGTATTTAAAATACATGTATTTTGATACTGCCCAACTCTGCTTTAAACCATGTCAGCTAAGAAGTAAAATCACCAATAACTGGATTTTTTTTTCCTGTAAGCAATTACATATGTTTAAAATTTATGAAAAGTATTTTAAATGACGCTTTTCAAAATTTAAATATTTACAGTTCCAGATTTGAACTTTATGGGGAATAAATTTCATTAGGAATTAGCCCTATTTTCAATTAACCAGATTGAACAAAAAAATACATTTTTATTAGGATCAGGAAATTAATTCAGCTTTTTAGAAAAATTCACATTAACAGTTAAAATTCGTATTAACTGTTACTTGTAAAATCTGTGAAATTTTAAAATGTATTAATAGAAAGAATTTTACAGTGCTTAAGTATACATATGCTGAAAAATAAAGCTGAAAATCTGTACTAACATTATTATTTTAAAAAAAGAAGTTGTATAGTTAGTAAGAAGATGCAAGATTACAAGAAGTTCTATAGATAATGACATGTATCAATATCGACATGTCATTATCTCACCTTGGTTAGACAATTTCAGTCCCTGGCAGAATTAAGATAAATTTTATATGCAAAAAAACATTTTAAAGTTCTATAAAGAAAATTTATAACTTCATTTTTATACCAATGAAATTGAATTTCTATGATATGAAAATTTTAGATAGTGAAAAATTGACCTAGCATTTTTACTTCAATTACATATGTTGAACAGTGGAAGGAAAAATATTAATCATTTTAAAAATTATAAACTCCATATTACAAGTTCCATTTCGAAAAATCTTCCTAAAATTCAGTTTCCAATACCACAGATGTATGAAAAGACAACAGTAAATAAAAGTTTATAAACATAGAAAAATTATAAATTTTCAAAATTCCCACTTCATGTAACAACTTTAAGGGTTATACTTTATGTAAACAAACATCCGGCAGACGATTTATGACCAAAGCTTAACTACATCTTTGTTAGTTCCATATTACTTGTCGGTTATAAAACAGGCTAATTAACATTGACTTTTTTAGATTTCGATATTCGCAGTTTAAAAAAAAACTTTCATAGTAATATAAACAGACCGGGTTGAAAAGTTATGAAGACAAACTTTTGTCAGTCAATGTAATATTCATCAAAAGAATTTATCGAAATTTTAAATAGTTTACATACAAGAATTTGTATTTCAATAATATTTTTTAAAGATACGTATTAAAAATTAGTAAATAGTCTAAAACTTACTTCATTTAGTTCAGCGATTACAGCTTACAATCACCACAAAGGAGAAAGCAAAACACCCTGACGTCATTCAAGTGCAGGATCGCAGCTTCTTTAGCAACCAATCACGTTAAGTGTAGAGTTATTACAATTTAATTATATAATTTTATTATAAACTATATTAATTATATATGAATAAATAAAATATATGTATTTTGTAAAACCATGTTAAACCTCCAAAACCACTTTGCGGTCATTCCATTTTATTATCGGTTTCTTCCTAGCTGAAAACTTAAGAAGCTTTGAGCGCGGTTAGTACTTTGAGCGCGGTTTGGGTGACATCTGTCAGCACACAGGTCAGCACTCAGCACACGGACTTGTGTCATTCTTTGCTTGTGTGTCGGCAGATCAAAACCTAAGTAGCTCTGAACTCTGTTAGTGACAAGGAGGGGAACATTCAAGGTTATTATATCTATAATCTGGGCACCTGTTTCCTCCGTACCACTCTCCTACTCGATTACGCAACGCAATGCGCTTGCTTTATTGAGTCGCGTTGCATAATCGAGTGGTTGCCGTGGTACTACTGCCATATTCTCTTCGCATCAACTGCATTTTTCTTAATAAACAACTACCTACCTCGAAAACTCTTCGAAGTACTTCATTTTAAAATCTCTATTGTAATTATCATGCAATTTTGCACAGAGGGCAAAATAAAATTAATATTTCATTTTAATTTCAAATCGGTTCTGTTCAAATAATGTGAAGTATACAAATAGTGGCACATATCCGGGGTTAAAGCAAGGAAAATCTCAGGTAAAATCCCTGCCTACGCCACTGATATTTGGAACTGACGCAGTAATATTCACATAATGGGGAAATCTAATTTGGCAGAATGTAAATCGAATATATGAATTTAACTATAAAATTCTAATTTAGAATTTAAATAATATATTTGAATCTAACGAAAATTTTTATTATATATTTTTTAACTTTTAAAACATCTTATTAATAAAATAAAATCGCTTAACTAATGTAAAAATAGGGAACTGATTAAAGTTCATCTTCTCCTTCGAATTAGACCGGCCGACCTAGGTGTAAGGTATCTATTTGGACGGTCGAGTAGTGTTCCGCAATTTAGACCGGAACCCAGTAAGGGCTGCATCCACAGGGACCATACACTCCTCCCCCTACCAGCAACCTCTCGGAAGGACTTACGGGCCTGCATATTTAACGTGCTCATACCTCGCGTGAACACAAGGACAGTTTGGGCAGAGTCGGGAATCAAATTCGGATCGTTCGAGTGCAATTCCCGCGCGTTAACCACTGGGCTGTCTCACCATCGTTCAGATAGATTTTTTCAAAACAAATTAGTTTTTATATTATGAAATTTGTGACAGCTCATGTGGAGAATTTCGTCAACCCATCAATAAAATTGTAAAGCGAAAGGGCTGGCCACAGATGTTCGTTAGTATACATTAAAATGTGTGTAAACTGAAAAACCAGCCAAGCTGTGTAAAATCCCATGATCTATTAGATTTACACATTATAATGCATTTTTAGAAAGTAGTACACACTTCCTTAAATACACACTTCCTTAAATACACACACCAACGCGTATATTGTGAGATACACGTCTGTAAATTGACACATTTACCGACATACGTGTGTAAATTTCCAGTTTTACACATTTATTTTTTAGAGTGTATCTCTTATATTCCAGACTTCAGAGCTAAATGATTTTGCGTTAAAAAATTCAACAATTCTTATACAACTCATCAACTACAATCGTTTGTTTTGTTTACATTTTGCATACGTTAAAATTAGGGTTCGTTGTAGAAACAATCAAAGTTTAGTGATCATTTAAAATAAAAAAATATTATAATTGCGCAAGCACAGAATTTAGAAACACGGATAATATGCAAAAATAAAGCGTTTTTAGGACGGATGCAACACTAAATATAAATACAAGAAAGATCAATCATGCATAAAGCATTGATTATAAAACACTATCCAACTGTAATTTTATTTAAATATCTCTAAAATACGATGCGTTCAGCGGCGATATTATTTTATTTATTACAGAACTACAATAATTTATTTTACTTGGAAAATTAAAATCATGGAGGTAAAAATATGTTCTAACGCCATGCTTAAAACTTCATTCAAACTTTATTCAAATGACGACATCGAAATATAAATCGTCTGGCTCTATATGTAAAAGTAGTGAGTATTTCAGTCATACACTTTTATTCTAGACTCCAGAGTTAAATAATATTGTGTGAAAAAAATCAGCAATTTTTATACAACTCATCTTACAATCACTTGTTTACATTTTGCATTCATTAAAGTTAGGCTTCGTTGTAGAAATAATCAAAGTTTGATGATCATTTAAACTCAAAGATATTGTAACTGCGGAGATATTGTAACGGATGCAACATTAAATGTAAATTAAAAAGAACTTTAAAAATCACGATTTTAACACAAAATGGATGGCATATTTCAGTTTGAAGTGGGTCACGTGACCGTCTCATATTATATGGGTGTCATTATTATTTTAATTTTTATTTAAAAAACTACCAAACAACTTTTGCTGAAATTTGTTTTATATATTTTATGGGATAATTTAAATATTTCCTAAAATTATCGAAGCAATTTATGAATTTTAACTTCGCTTAAAAAATGTTTGAAAAATTAGGTCCAATAGGGTTCAATGTATTTCATTTTTTTCAACCCGGGGTTCAATCCAAAACTAATTGGGTGATATTATTCATTTTCAACAACATACCAAAGTTCCATTTTGATAAAGTCATTTTTACGGCAGTTATCGTGCAAACGGACAGACAGACAGAATGAACAAAGTCATAAACACTTTTCAACTATGTTGTAAAGTGTTAACAAAAATGGATTCATAAAGTAAAAAATATTACGGGGGATATTGCAGTTAATTAAAAGAAAAATCTTATCAAACATAGGATGAAAATTATCGTTAATAACAAACTGAGCTAGAGCCATGGACAGTTTACCATGTTTAACATTGTGATCATGTTCAGCTAAACGAATACCGACAGTACGTTTAGTACTACCATTGTAGAATTAAAAGTTACTTTTGGCATTATACGCAATATCAGACTGAGGGACACGTTTCTTAAAAAGTATAAACAGCGCGGTCTGACATATGACCTTATACATTATAAATTAGAGCTAAGATTAAGACAGATATCAATCGTGATTATAAATCATATGTTAGATTTGTTGAATCCTCTCTTAAAAGCAATCCTAAGCGTTTTTGGCCTTATAGTAAGTTTAAAGATAAGATTTCGTGCAATACAATGAATTTAAATAATGTTATGTATTCCACTGACAAAACCATTGCTAATGCTTTTGCTGAGGTTTTTTTGTGCAAATTTTATTGTCAGTACGCCTTTTGATGCTGATTCGTTTCCGGCTAATCATCACATGAGTGATATTTCTGATGCTGTGAGTGTTAATCATGTAACTTTGAAAGATGTTGCAGATGGTATGAATAGACTAAAGGGTTCTAGCTCGTTGGGTTTTCATTGGTGTACCAGCTTATATTATAAAAGCGTGTTCTACATATCTTGTGATCCTTTACTCATTATTTTTAACCTGTCCATCAGTTGTAATGTTTTTCCAGATGAATGGAAGAGATCCAGAATTGTTCTTATTTTTAAAAAGAGTCATAAAAATATCATATTGATAACTACAGGCCCATCTCAATTATTTCTCTATTGCTAAGGTTTTTGAGTTTGTTTTACATAGGTACATTTACAGTCAAGTTCGGTCTTTTATTTCTATCAATCAGCATGGTTTCATGAGAGGTAGGTCTACTGTTACTAATCTTCTTTGCTTTAATTCGTTTGTGATTGATGCCATTAATTCTAGGGGTCAGTTGGGTGTTGTTTACACTGATTCTGCGAAAGTTTTTGATTAGGTTGATCACGGTATTTTGATTCATAAATTGAAGATTATTGGGTTTTGTCCTAATTTGGTTATGCTTTTAAAGTCCTATTTAACTTCTAGGTTTTCATGTGTAAATTTTGGTTCTTGCTTGAGTAGGGGTTTTTCGGGTACTTCCGGTGTGCCCCAGGGCTCTGTTCTTGATCCCTTGTTATTTATTATTTTTATTAATGATCTTGCTGATTGTTTTAAAAATTGCCTTTTTTATGCTAACGATTTGAAAATTTTATGTCCTACTAGCCGAATACCTGTTGAATATCAAAAGTCTCGCAATAAGCAAGCCCTGAATAATGTAAATTTTTGAATAATTCGCGTTTCACATTTATTCGGCAAATCGAATATTTTGGAGTGCAGAACCCCCTAAAGAAGAAATTATTGGGAAACTTAAGTTGCGCATTTCTTCCTTTCGAACTATCTACCCGTACGCCACAAGTCTATCTCATCCCTAAGCATTGCTATTTTATCATTTCTCCTTTTGAACGTTTTTCTGTGTAGCAGACCCATAAATGAACATTTTTGAAAAATTCTGTTTATCTTGAGTTTTTATCCGATAATTGGCCCATATACCAAATATCAAATCTCTATCACATTTAAAAGGAAGTGTGCCTCATTTATTCGGAAAAATCGAACATATTAGTGTGCGGCACCCCTTAAAGTAACAAATATGGGAAATCTGAAATTTCACACTTTCTTCCTTTCAAACATCTACTTGTAGAGCAAATATAAAGCCTCTATCCTATCGCGAAGCATGTTTTTCTATCACTTCACCTTTCGAACGTTCTTCTGTGTAACACCCAGTTAATGAACATTTTTGTCAAACCGTATTCATCTTTGGTTTTTTTATCAATGATTAGCCCATATACTAAATTTCAAGCCTCTGTCACATTGTAAAGGAGGTGATTTTCATTTGTTCGGCAAATTGAACATTTTTTTGAGCGGCACCCCCTACAATAGCAAATGTTGGAAAACTAAAATTGCACACTTTCTTTCTTTCCAACTTTTTACCCGTACACCAAATTTGAAGTCTGTATCTCATCGCGAAGCATGCTTTTCTAACATTTCACCTTTCGAATGATTTTTTGTGGAGTACCCACCTCCTTAAATATACATTTTTGAAAAACTCTATTCTTTTTGTGATTTCTATCACATGATTTGCCCATATACCAAATATCAAGCCTCTATCACGCTTTAAAAGTGGCGTTTCTACTTTATTCCGAAAATCGAACATTTTGGTGTGCAGTACCCTCTAAAGTAGAAAATATTCGTAAACTGAAATTGTACACTTTCTTCCTTCCAAACTATCTACGTTTACAACAAATTTGACATCTCTATCTCATTCCGAAGCATGGTTTTTTATCAATTCACTTTTCGAACGTTTCACTCGGGAGCACCCCCTTAAACGAACATTTTTGGAAAACTATATTCGTCTTGGGTCTTTTCGGCAAATGATTAGCCCATATGCCAAATTTTAAGCCTCTACCAAATTTTAAAGGAGCCCTTTCTCATTTATTCGGTAACATTTTGGTGTGCGGAACCCCCTTAAGTAGAAAATACTGGAAATCAGAAATTGCACACTTTCTTCCTTTCGAACAATTTACCCATACACCAAATTTGAAATATCTATCTTATCGCAAAGCATGCTTTCCCATCATTTCACTTTTCGAACGTTTTGGTGTGGAGCACCCCCCCCCCCCCCCCCCCTCTAGAGAACGTTTTCGAAAAATTTGATTTTTCTAGGATGTTTTATCGAACGACCGAGACGTGTACCAAATTGCAAGTCTCTATCTCTTCGGGAAGTGCCTAAAAATGCGTGACAGACAGACAGACGGACACTTGGCAATTAGTATATACTAGCCGAATACCCGTTGAAAATTAACGGTCCCACATTAAGCAACCACCTAATAAGTTAAATTTTTAAATAATTCGCGTTTCTTATTTATTCGAAAAATCGAACATTTGGTTTTGAGGCACCCCTAAAAGTTGAAAATATCGGAAAACTGAAATTGCACATGTTCTTCCTTTCGAACTATCTACCCGTACACCAAATTTGAAGTCTGTATCTCATTCCGAAGCATGTTCTTTTTTTATCAATTCACCTTTCGAACATTTTCCTCTTGAGCACTCCCTTGAACGAACATTTTTGAAAAACTATATTCGTTTTGGGTGTTTTCATCAAATGATTAGTCCATATATCAAATTTCAAGCCTCTATCAAATTGTACAGGGGCCGTTTCTCATTTATTCAGAAAATCGAACATTTTTGTGTAGCACCCCCTTAATGAACATTTTTGTCAAAACATATTCATCTTTGGTTGTTTTATCAAATGGTTAGCCCATACACTAAATTTCAAGCCTTTATCACATTGTAAAGGAGGCGTTTTTCATTTGTTCGTTAAATCGAAACCATCCTCCATGCATATATAGTGAGCTGCGCACCCTACAATACCAAATGTTAGAAAACTGAAATTGCACACCCTACAATACCAAATGTTAGAAAACTGAAATTGCACACCCTACAATACCAAATGTTAGAAAATTGAAATTGCACACTTCCTTCTTTTCCAACTTTTTACCCGTACAACAAATTTGAAGTCTCTATCTCATCGCGAAGCATTCTTTTTCTATTATTTCACCTTTCGAATATTTTTGTGTGGAGTACCCACCCCCTTAAATATACATTTTTGAAAAGCTCTATTCTTCTTGTGTTTTCTATCAAATGATTCGCCTATATACCAAATATTAAGCCTCTATCATGTTTTAAAAGTGGCATTTCTACTTTATTCCGAAAATCGAACCAAATTTGATATCTCTATGTCATCCCGAAGTATGTTTTATTTATCAATTCACCTTTCAAACGTTTTTCTCTGGAGCACCCCCTTAAACTAACATTTTTGAAAAACTATATTCGTCTTGGGTGTTTTTATTAAATGATTAGCCCATATATCAAATTTCAAGCCTCTAAAGCCTCTATCAAATTTTAAAGGAACCTTTTCTCATTTATTCGGTAAATTGAACATTTTGGTGTGCGGCACCCTCTTAAGTAAAAAATATTGGAAATCTGAAATTGTACACTTTCTTCCTTTCGAATGATTTACCCATACACCAATTTTGACGTCGCTATCTTATCGCAAAGCATGCTTTCCTATCATTTCACATTCCGAAAGTTTTGGTGTGGAGCACTCCCTCTAGAGAACGTTTCAGAAAAAATCGATTTTTCCAGGTGGTTTTATCGAACGACCGAGCCATGTACCAAATTTCAAGTCTTTATCTATTCGGGAAGTGCCTAAAAAACGCGTGACAGACGGACAGACGGACACTTGGCAATTAGTATATATAGATTTTTGATGCTGTTTCATGTAATAATATTCAATCTGAGTTGCATGTCCTTTCCCCTTGGTGTAGCTATAACCGTCTTCATCTCAATATTAGTAAACGTAGTGTTGTGTCTTTTACTCATAGAAAAGTACCTATTTTATTTTCTTATGGTATTAGCAACTCTGTTTGGGATGTTCTTTATTACTGATCTTGAAGTTATTTATAAGTCCGATTTTTCCTTTTCTCCTCATATTTCTAATATCTGCTCTAAAACCTATAGAAAACTGGGTTACATTAAGAGAATTACTCAGGATTTTACAAATGAGGATACCATTATTGTTCTTTTCAATGTCTTGGTCAGGTCTGGGCTTGAATATGCGTTTGTGGTTTGGAAGCTTTTTCATGCCGTTCACTCAAACAGGATCGAGATCATTCAAAATAATTTTTTTCAAAATAATTTTTTGAGGTATCTTTAATATAGGAAAACTCGCATTCTTTGTTACGCCTTATCCGCTACTTTTCTACGTGATTTGTTTGGATTAAAAAGCTTTACAGAGCAGAAGGGATTACATTCTGTTTTCATTCTGCCGGAATCTGTTCGGTGGCCGTGTTGATTGTTCCCCTGTCATGGGTGGGATTGGGTTTCGTGTTCCTCAATATACAACCAGAAGCATTAACTTATTTGCTGTAATAAATTTTAATTCAAATATTGGATGTAATTGTGCAATTACTAGTTTTTCTAAATTATACAACAATTTCCCTGATAATCTGAATATTTTTTTATTCATCGGAGATGGATTTAAAAAAAAAGAATTTTTTGTAAACATCTTGTATTTTATTGTATTTATTCATGTGCATCTGTTTATGAAGATCATTTGTTGTTGAAGGTTTGCTTTCCTTCTTAATGTATTTTATGGTATTTTAATCTGTATTTTTTTAATGTATTTTTATTTCTGCACGCTGTAACTGGGACTACTTTTTCAAATAAATAAATAAGTAAATAAAATTTTGTCAAAATTGCAAAAATGACTCTAAATTATTGAAAATGACGTCTAATTGAGGAATTCATTGTTAAAATATTTTAATATATGGACTATATCGCTTACTGAGGATGCTATCAATATTGATAATTGTTAATTTAGAGGTGTGTGAAGTTATTTGGGTATTTTGAAATAGTATTACATAGCGTCATCCGGAAAATCGCCAAATGTACAATTCAACGTTAAAAATACAGTACCGTGGATCTTATACATTATATTTTTACTGTAAAAGGAGTAAATTCATTGCATTATATAAGAAAAGTCTTAATGTTGCCCATATCAGATTTTTTTTTTTCTAATTTCAGAAATCTATCGAATCTTTGATGACACGAAATTATTTTGTAGTCACTTTATATGAACGAAAGAGCAAACAATTCTTTATCGTCCGAAAAGTCAAAGGACTTTTTATATTTGGTAGTTGCGAAATTTCTGAGAAAACCTTAAAATTCACAAAAAAAAATCGCTAAAATTCGCAAACAAACAAAAATCTTAACAATTAGGCAATAATAAGAAAAAAAATCTTAAATTCGGGAGTATATTTGATATTAGCCAAATTTCCGAAAATCCACTAAAATTCGTGGGGGAAAACGTGGAAATTCTCGCCCCGAAATAATTACTTCCCTAGCAATAGTTACATGAACTGATACGATTCCCTAGCAATAGTTACACGAACTGATACGTACATACGATTCAAGAGCCTCCTCTTTAAAAATTTGCATTCTATGAAGCTTGAAAACAAAGTAAAAAGAGCACGATTTCAATGGGAGTAATGCTATATTAAGACCCTAGCGTCATATCAAGGCCGCTGGGTCAAAACAATTGGTTGGCGATGTCATCAGTTGGGCGCCCGTCCACAAGAAATAAACCCATGATGAATGGAATCATATATAAGTTTTCTTTAGATCAATTCTTTTAAATACTTTTAGGTAACACATGTAATTAAAAGAAAAAGCTAAAGACCATTTTCTAATTTTCTTTTTTCTACCGTTGACTGCATTAATAATTGAATTAGTACCGAAACGCTTCTAAGTAATCAACAATAAGACATATAATAGATCAGGTCCGGCCATCTCTATGACGTTTTTGCTAGCTACCAATCACAGAGAAGTTGGAAATCGGCTCGGCCCATCAATTCTTTGCTCATATTGACAATGCTAAATTTTATATTAATTAATATTTCATTAACTAAGGCTTAAATCCAAATTTAATGTCCGTTTTGTCCATCTACGGATTCATATTAGTGTATCTGTAAAAATTCAGAACTGTACGTTTTTGCGTCTGTTCACAATGCAGGGGCAAATTTTCGCAGGATTTTTATTTCTATTTATTTATCTATTTTTTAACATAAAGAGAAAATCATCAATAGCCTAAATTTTTACTCCATTTTTATAATAGAAATGCCAATATCTTTACTTACTAATTAAAAAAAATCTGATGTGGGCAACACATGACTTCCCTTATATAATACAATGAATTTACTAGTTTTACAGTCAAAATATAATGTATAAGATCCACGGCGCTGTGTTTTTATCGTTGAATTGTACATTGAGCGATTTTCCGGATGACAACATGTAAATCTATTTCAAAATACTCAATTACCTTATACTTCGCGCAACTCTAAATAAACAGTCATCATTCATCAATATTGATAGCATCCTCAATAAGCGATATAGTCCATATATTAAAGTACCTTAATAATTACGTCATCAATTAGGAGTAATTTTCATTAATTTAACTTCATTTTTGCAATTTTGACGATATTTTTGTCAATCTGGGGCGAACTATCGCCAAACTGGAAATACTTTCTAAATTATTCGTTGAGTTTGCCAAATGCATCACCAAGGGTTACAGACAAACGGAGAGAAGAGTATTTCTTATATACTAGAAGGTATGCCCGTCATATGACGGAAATCATAATTTGGGAGACAATACTTCCCATTTGCCGTCATTTTTATCAATTTGGTGACATTTTTGTCATTTCAGAAACATTTAAAATAGTCGCCAAGTTGGCAACATCCCACTAAATTTCTCGCCAAACGTTACGGACGGACGGAGAAATGTGTTATTCTTATGGTCTAAGCTTATGGTCTTTATAGTTAAGCTTATAGTCTAAGCTTATGGTCTTAGATATTGAACTTTCATCATCTAGTCGTCATTTTTATTAATTTGGCGACATTTTTGTTAATTTAGCAACATTTAAAAAAGTCGCTAAGTTGGCGACATTCCGCCAAAATTTCGTTAAGCATTATGGACGGAGATATAAGTTATTCTTGTAGCAGATAAATGACTATTAGCGTCCAAATACAAAAGTATTACCTAAAGTATCTTTTCACATGAATGGAACTAGGTAGATCCATGAGAATGATGTCACCAAATTTATCGCATGATATTACTTATGTAAAGGGAACATATTTCGCAAAAGGTAATATTTCTTTTTTATTTTATATGATTTTTTGATAATTTTTTTTTAAATGTGCAATATCTCGAGAACAGTTCATGCTAGTGTTCTAAAATTTATCTCAATCGTTTTCTACTGAGAAATTACATAAGAAATGACTACTTGCGTAACGTTATTAAATGTTTTAATTTCTTGATGATGTTTTCAAAATTTTACTCGAAAATTTAGGGGGTTCTGAACTTTCGATTACGTATAAAAACAATAGGCTTCCAGTATTCATTCAGTATTCATTGATTGCAATTTTTGTACCAAATTTCGTTCGAATCGGTCCATTTGTCAGTTATCGTCTCCACCCACACACACACACACACAGAGAGAGACATTATCTCAAAAACGTCTGAGTCGTGTTCAGGGATGCTTGAAACATGCTCTCCCATCGAGAACTCGAATTCGAATTTTTAATCCCGTCACAATACTTTCCTTATACATTATATGTATATAAGGAAAGTAAAAATCGTTCTTCTATCGTTAAAACATATTAGGTAAGGGTGGTCATGATAATATTGTTTTGAGTCAAACAGATGTGCAAAATATTAAAACGTATTTAGCATAAGAATGAAGTTACAAATACACTGTATAACCATAGTTAAGCTTACCTGGCTATTGTAACTGGATATTAAAATTCTAAGTAAGCACATTGCTATCTGCTTCTTCAGCAGGTGCTTTAGTACCTAAAAATGATTAAAATATTTTAAAATACTGAGCATAACAAATTTAACTACCATACACACATACAAATCATAAACTCTATCTTGAATAATGAAATAGGAGAGCCAGCGGGACTTTACGTTCCCCTCGCCTCGATCCTACGAGACAAATTATTTTATACCTTAGTGGGTGCTAAAACTTTTTAAGGTTGTCTACAGTGAAAAAAACTGGCTATACTACAAAAATGGCGGACATTTTTAAACTTTTTAATTTAAATTTAAAATATTAAATGATTAATTTGTCCACGCGAGTAGTAATTTTATATGCAAGTTTTCACGAAATAGAAATGTACTTTAAACCATAGGCATAAAGTTATATGGGGCCTTAGGGCTCGAGCCCCCCCCCCCCCCCCCCGAATAATTTTCCCAGGTGGACTGAGTCCACCCAATATTCCAGCGGCCACATTTTATTTTATGCCAATCTTAATCAGTAAATTTAGTTATTCAATGTTTCTCATTGTGCAATGCGCAACTTTTTTCCTGGAAAACTCTTTACAAGAAAAACAGTTTAAACTGCAGGGACACAGAGATGCTGTGGGTGAATAGCCTTCCTGTTTTCTTTTTATGAGCAGGAGGATGTACCATTATGCTCTTTTTGGAGGTTCAGCCCAAACCCCCACGGCAACCTATATGGGTTTATGCCGGTGGGTAAAGGAGGCAGAAAGACGTTTATCATTCTCAGCGAAGCCACAAACAGGGGAGCGAGGTCGGCTGAATTACCCACGGCGCGGGTCCGGAGAGACGGTCTGCCTAGTCTCGACCCCAGTCGCCGACGGGTGTGGAAACTGGCCACAAAGACACAGTTCTTCTTTACCACCTGGAGGAGTCGGTTCATAAACACCCGAATATTATACCCAAGGGGCAATCGCACGATTTGTATATCCCCTTAAAGGAGGCGGGTCAGAGATTACAGAACCAATGCCCATACTCCAAGTCGCCCTCCCCTTAAGGGAAAGCTCTTTTTGAGGAAGGCGAATGCTGACCAAATGTCTGACAAACAATTGCTTACACCCCAAATCGGTCCCTAATTTATCTTTTGTTGGATCTTTACTCTGTGGGAGTCTAATTACATTTGAATATTCAAGGTGGAGGAGGTTCTGAAAAGAATAAAAGGATTGCCCATTCATAAGGAACAATTATTTTAAATGATGTATAGATTTTATAGCTTTTAATTATTTTTTAAACTTTAATTAATTAACTATATTTCATAATTATAATTATTTTAGTGTTTAAAATGAAATGTTTGAATTGATGGCGATCATGATGTTACCTATGCAAATTTAAATTATTAAACTCGAAAATTTTTCTCACTTACATCATATCTTAACTTTTTTTAGCACTTTACAACAAAGTTGAAAAGTGTTTATGACTTTGTTCATTCCGTCTGTCTGTCTGTCTGTCCGTTAGCACGATAACTGCCGTAAAAATGACTTAATCAAAATGAAATTTTAGTATGTTGTTCAGACGGTCTGTAGGACCTATGGGAATATAAATGAATAATATCACCCAATTAGTTTTGGATTGAACCCGGGTTGAAAAAATGAAATACATTGAGCCCTATGGGACCTAATTTTTCAAGCATTTTTTAAGCGGATTTAAAATTCACAAATTGCTTCGAAAATTTTAGGCAATATTCAAATTGTTCCATAAAATATATAAAAAAAAATTCAACGAAATATATTCAGTAGTTTTTTAAATAAAAATTAAAAATAATAATAACACCTCTTATATGAAGCGATCATGTGACCATGATATGAAACGATCACGTGACATACTTCAAAATGATATATGGCATCCATCTGGTCTCAAAATCATGATTTTTAAAGTTCTTTTTAATTCATTTTGAGTGTTATATCCGTCCTAAAACTACTTTATTTTTGCCTAAATTCTGTGCATCTACATACTGAAACAACGCAATGACAATGTATTTGTGTTTAAATGCTCATCCCAAATTTGATTATTTCTACAACTAAGCCTATTTTTCACCTATGTAAAATGTAAACAGCAAAATATGTAGAATGAGTTGTATGAGAATTGCTGTAATTCTTTAACACAAAATCATTTAGTCCATGGAGTCTGCTTAGCTGATATGAATGAAATATTCATTGATTTTAGAAAGAGAAGGACGATATTTTTCGATGAAGTTTTGCGCATATAGTTTAATTACTTGTAGCTCCATGGTCTTAATTTTCAAATAAAATAAATTATTATAGTATTGTGATGAATGACATGAATGGGGGAATTATTTATGAATGAAATGTTGCTTTTATAGAGAGAGCCAGGCGTGTTATTTTTTCTATGACGTCATTTGAATGGATTTCAGTTGTTTTCGATGAAGTTTTCAAATATAATAAATTATCGTAGTATTATGACAATTCTAAAATTATTACCGAGGAATGTATCACAATTTAGAGATGTTTAAACCAGGCAATTTATACTTTAATGCCGTCATTTGAATGAAGTTAATTTTTTTTTTATGAAGGTTTAAGGTTTCAAATATAATAAATTAATGTAGTATTGTGATAAGTTTTAAAATATTACCGAGGAATGTATTGCATTTTAGACATGTTTAAATAAAATTGCATTGAAGTTGGAAAGTGTTTCATAATCAATGCTTTAAGCATGATTGATCTTTCTTGTTTTTAACGTGCTTTACTCCCTATCATTTTTCCATATCATCTATTTTCTTTTCTTACAAGATTTTTCTGTAGAAAATCTTATTCTTACACAAAATTATCGATCATTCAAGCTTTTTGTCTACATAATATTTAAACCTTCGTTTAGATAATTAGAAAATGCTGAAAACTAGTTATACAACTCCTTACTGTATAGCTGTGGCGGATGCAGGGGATGGGAGTTCTTCCAGGGAACAGAGCCGCCCATACAAATTGTGGACCCTCACCCCTCTTGCTATTTGATTTTCTGTTACTCTTTCATGTCTTCTCCTCCTAAAGAAACACCACTGATTGTGACTACCTCCCACTCGAGTGGTGTCCCCCCATAAACGGCCCTGCAAGGAGTCCCAATCACTAATTTCCTCTTAAAACATCCAGTATGATTAAGAGTAGGCTGTAAGTGAGACATAGGAGTTCAGTCCCCTTCAAGATCAGTATCCCCTCTAAAATTTTCCACAGCATACTCTCCTACAGAATTATATAAAATGATTTAATGCAAAATACACTCTATAACAAAAAAATCGACGCACCAAGAAGGTGTTGTCCGATTGTGATAAAAATTGGTGGATGTGAAGAACATACATAGAAAAAGAAGCGATTAAAATTTCAGAACAATTTAATGATTTAGAGTTTGACAGTATACAAAGGGAGGAAGCCAATAAGGCGTTGGTCTACCTTTGGCCTGGATGCAAGATGTCACCCGGAGTGGCATAGACTGATAAAGTTCACGGATGGTGTCCTGCGGAATGTCCTGCCAAATTGTCTTCAACTGTCGGACTAAATCGTCAACATTCCGGGATGGTTGCAATTGCCTTCCCTTAACGTCCCAAATGTGCTCTATGGGAGAGAGATCAGGAGATCTAGTTCGCCAAGGAAGTGTTGGGCAAGCTTGAAGACAATTCATAGCAACACGTGCCGTGTGCTGCCGAGCATTATCTTGTTGAAAAGTAATCCGGAGTGTCGTAAAAGTAACGGTAACACAACCGGTCGTAGAATGTTGTCTACGTACCGCTGTGCTGCCAGTGTGCCAGAAATGACTTCCAAAGACGTAAGATATCCGCAGTCAAAATGCAACAGAAGTTTTGACCACAGATTCAGAATCGCTCCTTATATATACCTGCTGAATGCGCAGTTCCGATGAGCTGGAGCTCCCACTATTTATTCATTGGACACCAAATTTTATTTATTTGTATGTTCGCTCAAAATGTCTTTGCATACGAAATGTCATTACAATCGGACAACTCTTTCTTGGTGCGTCGATTTTTTGTGTTATAGAGTATATTTTCTTTGCCTATTTGTTCTGATTTCATAATTGAAGCTACCGAACAAAGGACAGTATGCATCCTCTCAACGCGTAATGTGCACAATAATAATTGATATATCTACAATTTCAGCAATGGAAAATGCTTGTTCACTCGCAATAATATTTTTGAAAATAGCATAAAGTTAATTTCATGTGGCAATTCACATAAAATGAATCGTTGAAGCCGCTAATTATAATAACGATGATGTAATATCAAAATGTTTCATGGACATCTACCGGAGAGATAATGTGGCCATTTATAATATTTTCATGTTTTACTTTCCCTACAATTCCTTATAATATGCAAAATAAAAGTATTGTTGGTGTCAAAAATTTTGCCATATATGTTTTTACTGAAAATTCACCAACATCTATTTCTCATAAGCGGCTACATTGCTTAGATAATAACTAATATGGGTTCAGCATCACGGAGAGGTTTAGGGATTCACGAAGGATTTACACTTTCGGTTTTGAAGATGTCATCTGACTAGACTTTACGGAAGAAGTGTGCAATAGAGCATAAAAATTCTTAAAGAGTTCCATCAAAAATGAAGTGCAACCATCTGAAATTTCTGTGGTAAGAACAAAAGTTCAATTCTCGTAATTTAAATAGATCCATGTTTTGATTATCCCTGACCACAAATAAGCTGTTCTTGAAAGATATCTGTGTTTCTATCTAAATTTATGTACACTATATATATCTTGAGAAAGTAACCGATTTCTAAGAAATTTGGTATAAAAATTTTAATCAGTAAAATAATATACCTATTGATTCAAGATATTGAAAATAAAATCATAAATAAAAAAATAAAAAATCCAGCATCCGTATTTTACGCCTCAAAGTATTTCAGATATTGCATAATATATTTTTAGAAAACGTGAACTGCCTCAGGAACTTTATTAATATTCCAAAACCTCTACTTGTAGTATGAATCACGTCATATTCAATATGTCCCCAGAATTGCAATAATTTTCACAATATTTTGTTTTTGTATTTCTGTTGTACTCTACTTAACAAATGATAATTAGTTCGATTTTTTTTTATGTGCAAGTGTCATCAAAACATCAATATATCGCTTCCCTATTTTGATGTGAACAACATCTATGGTTCGGGTTTCACTGGCGGAAAAACTGAACGTTAAGAAAAATGTAAACAATTTAGAAGCTTACCTAATAGATAAAAATATACATAATTTTCCAAGTTTTGTCGGAAATAAGGTCCATATTATTAATATATAAAAATAATTGCAATATTTTGAACTTTCTTTTTCGAAAAAACTTAAAAAAGACATAGCTTACAGAGCAAGTTTTTTTTTCATTTTTATAGCTTTCACTTGAAATATAAAGTAAACTATAAAAGATGGATATAAATAGTAAACGACAAAAATGTGTTCTGGAAAATTTAGTATTAAAATCTATATTTATTTATGTTTATCATTAAAACAAACGTTTTTAGTTTTCGAGTAATCGTCTTGTCAAATTGAAGATTGAAAAATTTTCATTTTTCAAGTTTGTAATGCTTATATCTCAAAAACTAAAGGAGCTAGCTTTAAACAATAAGCAAGAATTTATAGCTTTTTGAAATCCCTACAAGTATATATAATTGCATTTCGGATTGAGCTCTATTTATTCGAAAAAAGAAAATTAAACATGTATCTGGCCTAACGAGTCACCCCCCCCCCCCACACACACACACATACACACACCATACTTTCACTCGAAATATCTTCGAAACTATAAAAGATAGCTATAAATAGTAAGTGATAAAATATATATGATGAAATTTAATTTCTAAATCTATATTTATTTTTTAAAAAATCTCTTATGGTTTTCGAGTAATCGTCGAGTAATCGTCTTGTCATGTTGAAGAAGTATGAAAATTTTACGTTTTTCAAGTTTGTAATGCTTATATCTTAAAAACTAAAAGTGATAGCTATAAACAATTAGCAAGAATTTGCAGCTCTTTGAAAACCGAATTTGAAAGTATATATAATCAGATTTTGAATCGATTTTTTTTATTGATATTACAAAAGTTGGATTTTATTTTACAAAATGTTATTCACGTAAAATCATTTCGACCCCATTGGACTAGAGCTACCGCCGATTTTTTTCGTTTTATTTTTAAATAATTTTTTTGAGAAAATGAGCATGATTGCAGATTTAAATAATGGATTTTTAAAATGTCCTCTGAAAGGCTAAAGTAAAGAAATTATACTTAATATATGTGGAAGACCCAGACCACACGATCAACCCGAAAGTTACATATTTAATATATGTGAAAACTTTCCAAAGTTCTATTTGCAAATTATTTTATAAACCTATATTAATTTCTTCTAAAAAATAAATGTCAGAGCTTTGATTTTCTTTAATACTTGGCTTAAGTATTGTTATGAAATAGTGTAAGTATATTATAGTGTAAAACTGCATAATAGTATTCGGAAAAAAATCCTCTTTTCTCATGATTAACTACTGAATTGTTGATCTTTTTGTTCTGGTTTCTTTTCATGTTCTGAATTTTATGTGCAACTGGAAATTATAGTAGCTTGTGTTATTTTTCTTGAATGCAAAATTTTTATTTTCCTTACAATACATGGTAATGTATAGGGAAAATATTAGAATCGTGTCGAAAATTGCAACTCGAGTTTTCGAGAGATCTACACATTTCATGCAGCCTAAAACACGAAAAACCTATTTTTAAAGTGACGTCTGTCCGTGTATGTATCTACTCTAGCTGAATTTCTAATTGACCAAATTTTACAAAATTTGGTAGATGAGTCACTTGTGTATGTTACCGTGGTGCTGATTAGATTTTGGTACGATTAAAAAAATAATTTTATTTTTTTGCGAAATAGTCCATAAAAATCGTCAAAATCTAAAATAAAAGACTACATATGTTCAAATGTACCAATTAAATGTTCGCTTCATACGTAAATTTTGACGTCGAAAAGAATAAGACCAACCCCATTACTCCATGGACCATTCTAGCAATATTGAAGTTTTTTAATTTTGAGGAGCTGAAGATGGTCCTCACTGTAGTTAAAAAACTATTTGATGAAATTTCTTAAAATGTAGTAGTTAAGCCCCTTGAGTTGATGCTGATTAGATTTTTCATGATTCTGAAAAATATAACCAACCCTATGTTACGAAACGGACAGCAATGATCATGAAAATATGAAATAAATGACTAAAATTGCTCAAACATATTAGTTACATACTTGTTCTTCATGTAATTTTTGATAAAAAAGCGAATAAGACTCTAGGATGAACTGCTCTCGAGCTATTTTATTATTTTGGGGAATTTTTAAAATGCAATAAATTACCAAATGAAACGAAGATGCAAATTCAAAAAATTCAAAAATCAAAAAGTTCAAATTGGATATAATATCAGAAAAGGATCCATGTTATTTCCTGCAATTATACCCAAATTAATGCATCATGAAATAAAAAAATAAGAAAATGACAAGTCTGTAGGGAAAGAGTCCTGTGCTGCCTACATGGGATTTTAAAATTTGTTTAATATAAAGCATTATTTGTAGTTGGCCGGAGAGTTAGCTATTCTACGGTCAAAAAGCTTTTTATATTTTGTGAGACAGTTTGGCAATGCTCTTTAAATTAATGTGTCGGGAATTTTAAAATGTAAATTATACGAATGTGTCCTGTATGGGAGCGCGTGCGTTAAATGGAGGTATCCGTTATTGAGGAGTGTCCGTTATATGAAGATGTCCAATTTTAGTAGTGTCAGTTAGAAAGGCTTTACTCTGTATGCCTCACATTAAGGAAGAATGAGCAGCCTCAAGACCCCCCCCCTATAATTTCGAAAACTCACTCTACGTCTATGCTTAAATTAATTTAGATTCACAATAAGGAATTGTTCCTGAAGATTGTTCCTGTTAGATACCAAAAATTTTGATTTAGAAGTAAAATTTTCTGAGTAATGTTGCAAGCTGCTATACCAATTTTTTTGTTGGACAATTAGTTCATAATATTCAATTTTCTATAAAAAAATATTTCTTTATATTGTGTTTAAAAAAATTTGCATTGAAAATAAAACATAGATTTATCACGAGAAAGAAATAGTGTGTTTCTAAAATGTATACTTTATGAAATATAACATGTTGAATAGGATGAATATATTTCACTCTTTAACATTTAAAAAGTCCGACTCATAATCTGCATGGATGGATAAATACTAAACTCTGCATTCTATGTATAATTAACTTATCCATGCATAAACTGAGCTCAACTCGCACAAGAATCAATAACAAAATACAGAAATATCGCAACGGAGCGAGACCAACAAAAATGCTTACACAAAGAAAATAAAGGAAATATTCAGCAACGACCTTCAAAGAATGAATGCTTTCAAATAGATTTTATTTCAAGAGATTAACGTTGAAAGTGTTTATTTTTAGGGAAAAGATAGGTAATATTTTTCTTCACGTAATAGATAACAAATAAAGTTTGCCGCTTATAGTCTTATGTGTCCAGCACATGGATTTCCTTATAGATTAACAAATTTCAATATTTTGGGGGAAAAAAGACAAATTAGGGGTTTTTTAAATAAAAATATCACTGAAAATCAATAGGCTTTAGTTGTTTCCTATTAAAATTAGCATATCTAATAACTGTGTAATGTGTTGTTGTCTTTCCAGAAATCCTCTGTGACACAGAAGGCAGAATCGTTGCACACTTATAGTATCCTTCCCGGCCGTTCAAATAGTTGCTCAAGTCCTTTGGATGAGTCGAACGGCCTGGGTCTTCAACACTTATAGTATCGAATACGGGACAGAACTTAAGACACAGAAGGCAGAATCGTTGCACACTTATAGTATCCTTCCCGGCCGTTCAAATAGTTGCTCAAGTCCTTTGGATGAGTCGAACGGCCTGGGTCTTCAACACTTATAGTATCGAATACGGGACAGAACTTAAGATCGCGGCATCGGATTGGGTACCAGTTGTTTCCCGTTTTGAGTTCTGGTAGTGTTTCCTTTATTTCACCAATTGCGGGTCGTAAACGGAGGTTACAAACTGTAAACAGCAGAAAATTGACCATATGCTCTACTAAAAATTAGCATATCTAATAACTGTTATTGTTGTTGAGACCCAGACCATCCGACCTACCAGAAAGGTTAAAGATAACTGTTTGGACAGCCGGGAAGAGCCACCCAATTTAGACCGGAACCCAGTGGGGGAGTCATCCACAGGGACCGTACCCTCCTTCCCCTACCACCAACCTTTCGGAAGGAATATCTAACAACTGTGTAATGTGTTGTTGTCTTTCCAGAAATCATCGGTGACACAAAAGGCAGAATCGTTGCACATTTATAGCATCGAATATGAGACAGAACTTGAGACCGCGGCATCGGGTTGAGTACCCGCTGTTTCCCGCTTTGAGTTCTGGTAGATTTTCCTTTATTTCACCAATTACGGGTTGTAAATGGAGGTTACAAACTGTAAACAGCATAAAATTGACCATATGCTCTACTAAAAATTAGCATATCTAATAACTGTTGTTGTTGTTGAGACCTAGACCGTCCGACCTATCAAAAAGGTGTAAGATAACTGTTTGGACGGCCGGGAAGAGCCACCCAATTTAGACCGGAACCCAGTGGGGAAAGGCATCCACAGGGACCGTACTCTCCTTCCCCTACCACCAACCTCTCCGAAGAAATATCTAATAACTGTGTAATGTGTTGTTGTCTTTCCAGAAATCCTCGGTGACACAGAAGGCAGAATCGTTGCACACTTATAGTATCGAATACGAGACAGAACTTGAGACAGCGGCATCGGGTTGAATACCCGCTGTTTCCCGCTTTGAGTTCTGGTAGGGGTTGCCTTTATTTCACCAGTTAAGGGTCGTAAACGGAGGTTACAAACTGTAAAAAGCAGAAAATTTTAAATTACAATTCCATTACGGATCTCTAGTTGGGTATTCAGGTCATACGCTATAAGAGTTTGGGTCGGGTCACTGGTCCATAATATTCTTCGGTTGGAATTCGGGTCGGATTAAACACATGCTATCGTTCTGTGAATTATGTCATTCGTTATGTCATTCGCTCATATCGTTTTGTGAATTATTTCCTTATGTCATTCGTTTCGTTTATTCAATAATCTGAAACTCACTTTTTCTTTTTTTCCTTTCGTGTTCCATAATGCATCAAATTTAGTTTGTTCTATAATCTCAAACGCATTTTTTCTTTATTTGCTCAATAATGCTATCAAACTTTATTTTTTCTATAATATCAAATTCATTTCTTATTTATTTGTTCCATACATCAAACTTTATTTGTGTCAAAACCTCCTATTCATTTTACCAATAATACATCAAATTTTATTTGGTTCATAAACTAATACACGTTTTTGCTTTATTTGTTCCATAATACATCAAAATTTAATTTTGAATTTAATTTGCGCCATAATCACAAAATCATTTTTTCATTATTTGTACCATAATGGCTCAAACTTTATTTGTTCCGGAATCTCAATCTCATTTTACTTCACCTGCAAAGTATTGGAATCGTGTCGAAAAACGCAACTCCAGTTTTCGACGGATTTACACGTTTTGGGATCGAAAAAACTATTTTTAGCTTGACATCTGTGTGCGTGTGTGTCTGTCTGTGTAGATTTTGTATTAACTCTAACTGAAAACTAACTGACCGAATTTCATAAATTTTGGTAGGTGATTCCCCTGTGGGTGACTCTGGTGCTGATTGGATTTTGGTACGATTTGGGATAAAAGTACCTGCCTTATTTTGCGAAATGGTCTGCAAAATTACCTGTATCGACTCTAGATGAAAAATTAATAGACCAAATTTAACAAACTTTGGTAGATAAATCACTTGTAGGGTAACCTCCTGGTGCTGATTAGAGTTTGGTACGAGTCGGAAAAAAGTGCCTGCCGTTTTTTGCAAAATGGCCCGCAAAAATAATACGTAATTTTTGACGACGAAAAGAATAAGACCAACCCCATTACTCTAGGACTAGCCGTTCTCGAGATATTTTAGTTTTTGGCATTTTCGTTACGCCGCCTTTTGAAAATAAGTCCAGTTACCAAATGAAAACGGAAATTGAATTACAAATGCAAATTCAGTGTAATTTAAAATAATTATGGCTGTCATTTTGTGCAATTGAACTCAATTTAATGAATTAATGAAGAAATAAAGAGAACGCGAATATGAGTCTGCAGGGAAAGTCATCTGCTGTCCACATCAATTTTTTTTTTCTATTTATTTGTTCCATAATGCATCAAATTGAATTTAATTGCACAAAATAACGCAAGGACCAAACATTTTAAATATTACATCAATTTTGCAATTTATATGAAATTTTCATTTTCATTTAGCGACCTGACGCATTTTAAAATGGCGGCATGAGAAAAATTCCAAAAAAGCTTAAATATATCAATTACGTGTTATTATACAGTAATGGTCGTTTTAGCGCCAGAAATTACGAATAAAACTAGCGCCGTCCCTACAAATTGTGACCCCTGTAAACATTTATCCCTCCCCACCACCACCACCACCACTCCATATTTAATGTTCCTCGTTTTGTTAATTTTTCATATCTTCTCCTTCCTCAAAAGAAAAATTATGGAGGTTTCTCCCCCTCACGGAACCCCCCCCCCCTTTACCATTGGCGAATCCTAGTCTAAAAAGCAAGTCATGCAGAAATGTATATTACATCCCACCCCAATTTTTAATGATAATTAGAAATGTTACTGATATTGTATGATGTATAGTAATTAGGGAAGGGTTTTGTCGAGGACTTTGGTATTTTTGTGGTTGATGCCATACCACATCCTTTGGCAGCATTCGCCACTGCCCCCCCCCCTCCTCCTCACACACTTGAATGGTGTTCATCCCCTTATGAACGGACTTGATCAAATAAACAATTAATCAATATTTTAAGCGTATTTAGACTTTCATTTCAAATTAGGTCTGTTTTTACGCACTATTTCGAAAAAAATGTCGATTCTATTTACAGAAATCGAACTAAAATATACTCATAAACAGGGTAACGCGCAAATGAATTATCTACCGAATTTCATGATATTGCATTCGATAGTTTTTATAGTGGAAACACACACACATAGACGTAACGCTAAAAATAGCGTATTCGTGTTCTAGAGGGCACAAAGCATGTAGATCCGTCGAAAACATGTTTCAATTTTTGATCCTATCCCAATCTTACTTTCCCTATACATTACCTTATACATTTCCCTATACATTTATGGGAAATAAAAATGAGCATGACTGTAGAATGATTAGTGTGTTACCAACATAATATAATTTAACAAATTTATCAAAAGACGAAACAAAATAAAACATGCAAGAATTCAATACTTCAAAGGCGCATAATGAAAACGAAACATTGAATTTAAACATCTTGTTGAGTCACATATTGATTTTCTCTAAAAATAAGTGGAACAAGGTCAGGTTCGGTAAAATAAAATGGGGAAAAGTGTAAAACAAAATAAAATCAATGCAAATGGAGGAAAAAATGGATGAATAGTTAGTTACCAATGTGGTGCGAATGTAAAAACATGAAAAAATTAATTAGAAGAAAATTGCTAATCTTTAATTAGGAAATATATGAGAGTTGGACAACACCCCCCTTCTCCCAGAAACTGAATTTTTTTTTTAAATTTTAATGGTTTTATATATTTTCGATTTTCAATATAGAACGTGGAACTGCTTTATTTTCTGAATTAAAATTATACTGCTTAATACCGTAACTAATAATTAAAATCATAATTTTAACAACTATTCAAATATGGTAAGTATGAGACTTCATTTTTAATGCAATCATTTCGGCTATCTCAATAGAAGCGATTTGAGCCTTTTCTGAAATTGTAAACTTTTTTTTTAAATATTTACCCTCCTTTGATTGTTGTTCTGACAGTCTTTTGAAAGAATGCAAATCTTTTCCTTGAAGATATTGGTGTTTAGTTGTAAAATATATTTTTAACTTGCTACGTAACATGGCTTCGTTAGACATTTTCTCGCCACAAACAAGACAAAGAGGGAATGGATGATCATCGTTTCCAGTTCAAGTAAAACCAAACTTTAAATAAGTATTGCAGTACTGACGATTAGCCCTTGCTTTTACCATATTACTACTACTTAGCTACTTTTGACAGACGTTCATGTTTAGGTTCACAATCGTCACTGTTATTTTCCTCTTAATAAACCTATCCATTTTTATGGGAAATATATTTTATCTAAAAAATAATTATAGAAAAATGAAATACTGCTATAAAACATTCACACTAAATAAGCATTATTTGCACAAAAACAAAACAAAAAACACTTCTAATCTGATCGAAATCCATTATAAAACTAAGGTAAATGAGTGGACAACAGAATGCCGTATCAGCCAATGAGGACTCGACCCTTAAAGTACCGACACCACTCGCATACCAACGGCAGTTAATAATTCAATTTACAATATTGCATTTGTATTTGCTTTTTCCATGAATTTTATTTTTAATGAGTAAGTCGATTTTTTAATTAACTTATAACGTCTTTACATGAATAAAATAAATATACCAGGAAATACCACATGAATTTTTTAATCAAAATTAATAAATATTAAAACGTATGAGAACAATTGCCAGCGACACAGACAGACGTACCAATTGTGATCATTAAAAACACTCGTGAACCCAAAATACCGTATAAGCGTAAATTAATTATATAATATGTTGGACGAATTAACAAGCATAAGGATATGTATTAATAATAATTATATATAATTCAACATAATATATATATATATATATATATATATATATATATATATATATATATATATATATAATAATAGAAGTTTGAAAATCCAATGAACGAAAAGTAAGAAGATGTAACACGATAAACCTAACTTTTTAAAAACACCCACAGAATAAAATATAATACAGCAAATCATCAATCAAATGGATTAAAAATACAAAACACTAGCTATCAAGTTACAGAAAATCAACCAAATTAAAAGGTATGGAAACAAAAAAAGAAAAACTTAAACTAAATTCAACTATCTAACTGGCGTACAAAACAAATGTAAAAATCAATTAATCCTCAAGCATATGGAAAAAATAAAAAAATTAATATCGAATCAACAAGTCAATGAAAAATATAATACAAAGGTATGGAATCGAAATAAGTATAACAAACGAAATCAAGCACAAACGCCTTACACGTGGACGAGGCTCTAAGCCTAAATCATGAATTGTTAACCTCTACAAAAATCTAATCATGTCCAAGTTTTTTGTAGAAGCAAACTCAAAAATGTATGTTTCTGAAGAAATAGATAGATTAAATCTATGAACTATTTCTACTTGGAATTAAATGTATTTTGCATTTTCATTCCATTTACTTAATAACTTTAAATTCTTTATTTAATAATTTCTGCATAGTATCTTTCATAATTTTGTAAGCTATAGTATCTAAAAAAATTTTATATATATATATATATATATATATATATATACAATATATATATATATATATATACAATATATATATATATATATATATATATATATATATATATACAATGGTGCTCGGCGGTACATATTTCCATTCATATCGTATAGCCGAGATAAAACTGACTGACAGACTAAGGGATGAATTTACACAGCCCAAACTGCTGAAGATAGAAATATGAAACATTGTATACACATGAGGTTTGACCTGTAAGTAGTGAAAAAAAGCTAAAATCTTGGAATTTTGTTCGAAAATATTATAAATCACGGAATTTTCCTTTCATATAGCTGAGTGAAACTGACTGATTGACTAAAGGCTGAATTACAACATAGCCCAAACTGCTGAAGGTAGGAACTTGAAACCTTGCTTACAAGTGAAACTTGACCTAAAAGTATTGAGAACAATGTAAATAGAACCTTGAAATTTATTTATAATTTTCGATTCTATTGTGGTAGCTATGATAATAGAGCTAAGGTTCAAGCCGAAATCGTTTGATGGCTATTCTTCAAATCAAACTATTGAAAAATATTGCTTTAATTCACATAAGTGAAAAACACCTTGTGCAAAGGATAAGGTAAACTTGAGCAATATATTTATTAATAACTAGAAAGTGTACCCGAAGTTACACGGGAGTTAAAGAGAGATTAATTTAACAATTTAAAACAGGAATTTATTTCTCTAATAATAGTCCTGCCGCCTACTATTACAGAAATGAATCCCAGCTTTAAATTGGGATTAACACTGGTAAAAAAAAGTAGGGCTTTTAGAAGTTTATTTCTGGGTGTTGGTTCCAGCTAGGTGCACTTCTAGGTGCCAGCCCACAATCGCCAACATTTTCGCCAAATCCTTTTTCAGTCGCCAAACTGGATTTTCTTTCTCAAAATGCGACGATGGCAATTGGCAGCGCGACCCCTGAGATATGTCTCTCTTGTCAGTCGGATTAAAAATAGGTCTGCATCTCCTTATATTCATTTGCATAGAAAACATTTTATACATTTATTTCCAATAATACATAATTAAAATAAAAGTTACTGGGAGGTACATTATTTGGGCAGACACTGTTTACCTTGTCTTCCTTGACTCTTCGTCACTTATTCTATGAAACGTCCGGGATGGCATTCCCTAATACCCATTATCTTTGTATTTTGAAGGTAATACACAAAGAATCACGTAATCCTCACACAAATATTCCTTGTCATTTTTTTTCATTTTATCCTGCTTCCTTGTAAATAAAATAAAATCAATACTCACTCATGCTTTAGGTATCCAATTTTATTGTCCAAAACTATTCATTTTGAAGGATCAAAGATGACAAACACAACCGTAAAAGGATCATTTTTCTGAAAAATAATAAATTGATACTTAATAAATTACTTATTGAATGAAATTAATATTTCATTCAATAAATAATTTACATTAATTAACACTTTTTAAATTTACATTAACTGAAATCACAGTTATTTAAATTGTCTTACATTAATTATCAAATAGTACTAAAAAAATTAAATTATATTTAAAATATTATACATGGATGATAAATACCGAAAAATTTAAAATAACACATGACTTTTCCTTTAATCTAGCACATTCTAGTTTCGTAATTTATGTTAATTGCAATGAATTATTTTGGTTTAATATGCACACCTAGACTTAAAGGGATTACACATTTAAAATTACATCAGGGTTTGAAGAATCCAAGTTTCTTCATATATTACATATAAGCAGAGCAATAAACAATAAGTAATACATATAAGAATAAATAAAGCAAGCAAAACACAAAATGCTGTGCAAATAAAATATTAAAAGCAGATAGATGATCGTTTCGGAAATACTTTGATTTCCTTCTCCAGTTTGAGAAGCATAGAGTTGAACACTACATGAGCCGCGTATGTGAAAATGGAAAACTGTAGCACCTAGTGTAGTGGCGGTACCTAGTGTTGTTGTTGTTGTTGAGACCCAGACCGTCCGACCTACCAGAAAGGTGTAAGGTAACTGTATGGACGGCCGGGAAGTGCCACCCAATTTAGACCGGAACCCAGTGGGGGAGGCATCCACAGGGACCGTACCCTCCTTCCCCTACCACCAACCTCTCGGAAGGACTTACGGACCCACATGTTTAACGTGATCGAACTCCGCATGAACACGGCGGCATTTTGTGGTAGCGTGCAAATCTAGCGCGCAAACCACGGGGATACCGCACCCAAGAGGGCCAACAGCACGCGGTGTTCCGAGGTGGTCACCCACCAAGTACTAACCGCGCCCGATGCTGCTTGACTTCGGTGATCTAGCGGTACCTAGTGTAACGGAGAAAAGGTAAAACGAGAAATAGCAATAAAAATAAAATATATATATATATATAAATATAGCATTTTCCTGTTCAGCTTCAGACAGTGTTTCTTTCAGGACTTTTTGGCCGGGGGAGGGGGGGGCGAATGAAATTTTAGGGGGAGGGACAAGTTTTCTATTTTCTATTTTCCCCATATAAATATCTCTAAATACTGTGTCACATAAATAGAAACTAGGTTAACATAAAATGTCTCCGGAAGGGTTTCGCCCCGCACCCCCGGAGGTATGCCTGAAAGAAACACTGGCTTTAGGCTTGTTCGCACAGAAGAAGGAAATCTGGGTATTTCTGCTGTAACGATCGCCTTTGCGCAGTAATTTACATCACGTTTGGGTTATATTTTATCAGTGCACAAAATCACGTTTTGTACTAATAAACATAGTATTCTATATTTATTATTGCATTCAATACCTTACAGTAATTTCAAAATTATAATATCTAGAGAAGGACTTGTTATAACTACAATGCGATACTAGCCTATTTGTCACGAAAAATGTATTGTTTTAAAGCGAATTATGTATTTTATGACTAGGCCTCATTTAAGCACGGACCTACGGGACCTAGACCCTAGGCATTAACATTTAAGGGAACCCAAATAAAATAGGAATTTGTTAATAATGTTTATGCGGGGCCATATGTACTGTCATAGTGATCGCCGACAGGGGCACAATATAACTGTCATGCCCTGCAAGGCACACCCGTACTTTGGGCTCTGTATAAGATGACTTCAACATATCTATTTTTAAAATCACAAGAACCCACCAGAAAGGGGCGTTCCCCAAATATGGAGGTCACTCTCATTGCGGATGTCAGTATCCATGGACCGGTTTCGCTCTTATTATGCGTTCATCAGTTTGGAATATCCGTTAACCGCAATGTTTTAATGGAAACTTTTTGAAATATAATATGAATGCGTTTATACTTTTACATATTTTAAATCACGAGATGCGCTGAGTATATCTGCTAGTTTTAAATAACTTTAGAAGGAATCTTTATAACTCCAGTGTATGTGTCTGCGAGAGAGGGGGGGAGAGGGGAGAGAGAGACAGAGAGAGAGAGTTGATGTCCTAGAACTAACGATGTTGCTCTTTGCTGTCGGCAGACATGGATGGTCATTTTTCAAAAACACCATGTTAATGTTCAGTCTGGGGCGAAATAATTCCAAGTTGACGATATATAGCCTGATTAATTGCCAAATGTATCGCTAAGCGTTATAAACAAACAAAGAGAATAGCATATTTTAAGTACTTAGTAGGTATGCCTGTTGTACGACGGAATTCAAATTTGCAAACATTACCTTCCATTAACGTCACTGTTTTTACCAATTTGGCGACATTTTTAACAATTTTTCGACATTTAATTCAATTTGGCTATAAGTTGGCAACATTCCGCCAAATTTATCACCAAGCGTTACGGATGGACGGACGGAGAAATGGGTTATTCTTATAGTAGATATTGAACATTCATCCATTAGTCCTCATTTTCATTGATTTACCGCCATTTTTATAAATTTCGCAACATTTCATAAATTTCGCAACATTTAAAAAAACTTGCCAAAATGGTGATATTCCGCCAAGTTCGTCGCCAAAATTTCGCCAAGCATTACGAATGGAGAAATAAGTTATTTTTATAGTGGATTCTTATATTCTTTCCAAGATATTGAATTTTCATCAATTAGTCGTCATTTCCATTGATTTAGAGTCATTTTTATCAATTTGGCGAAATTTTCGTAAATTTCATAATATTAAAAAAACAATTGTTAAGATGGCAATATTCAGCCTAATTAGTCACCAAAATCTTTCCAAGTGTTACTGACAGAGAAATAGGTTATTCTTATAGTAGATAATTGACTATTGACGAATTGTTATAGGTGTCAAGGTACAAAAGTACTACCCAAAGTATTTTCTCTCTTGAATGGAACGAACGAGATCCATGAGAATGATGTTAATAAATTCATCGCATAATATCACATTTGAAAAATGAACATATTTCACTATAGTTAATACTTAACATATTACGTTTAAATTTTAACATATTTTTTGTTAAATTTATTTGAAAAATGTGCAATATCTTGAGGTCTACACGGTTCATGACCTCTAGAATACGAAAAAGCCATTTTTAGCGTGGCGTTTGTGTGTGTCTGTCTGTCTGTCTGTCTGTACAATGTATGTATCCATTCTAACTCAAAAACTAATGGACCAAATTTCGTAAAATTTGGTAGGTAAGTCACTCGTGTGTGACCTTGGTGCTGATTAGTTTTTCGTACGATTGGGGATAAAACAACCCGCCTTTTTTTGCGAAATAGCCTGCAAAAATTGCCTGTATCCACTCTAACTGAAAAACTAATTGACCAAATGTTACAAAATTTTGGTAGATAAGTCACTTGTAGGTCACCCTGGTGCTGATTAGATTTTGATACGATTCGAAAAAAAGGAACCTGCATTTTTTTAAGAAATGGCCCGCAAAAATTATATATATCCACTCTAACTCAACTAATCGACTAAATTTCATAAAATTTGGTAGGTAAGTCACTTGGATGTGACCCTGGTGCTGATTAGTTTTTGGTATGATTCGAGATAATACAACCTGCCTTTTTTTGCGAAATGGCCCGCAAAAATTGCCTGTATCCACTCTAACTGAAAAACTAATTGATCAAATTTTACAAAATTTGGTAGATGAGTCACTTGTAGGTCACCCTGTTGCTGATTAAATTTTAATACGATTCGAAAAAGAAGAACCTTTTTTTTTTCACGAAATGGCCAGCAAAAATTTTATATATCCACTCTAACTCAACAAATCAACTAAATTTCATAAAATGTGGTAGGTAAGGCACTTGGGTGTGACCCTGGTGCTAATTAGTTTTTGGTACGATTCGGAAAAAGAGAACCCGCCTTTTTTTGTAAAATGGCCAGCAAAAATTGTATGTATCCACTCTAGCTGACAAACTAATTGATCAAATTACACAAAATTTGGTAGATAAATCGCTCGTATGATACTGTGAAGCTGGTTAGATTTTGATACGATTAAAAAAAAAAAAAAAGAATGTGCCCTTTTTTTTTGCGAAATGACTCGCAAATCTAATATATTCGATCTAAAATAAAATACTACATGTGCAAGATAGTAAAACTCTGAAATAAATGACTAAAATTGATGAAATATATTAATTAAGTACTTGTTCCACATGTAAAATTTGACAACTAAGCAAATAAATCTGACCCCATGACTGTAGGATAAACCGTTCTCAAGATACTGTAGTTTTTGGAATTTTAAGGGCCTGAAGAATTTAAAGTGAATTATCCATATTATTTTCTGCAATTGAACTCAATTTAATGCATAATGAAATACAAAATTGCAAAATGAATTTGAATCTGCAGGGAAAGTCATGTGCTGCCTACATCAGATTTTTTGTGTTATAACAAAATTAATCTAATCCAAAATCAACACTAATACACTTCGAAAACTTTTCTTTTAGTATTGAAACCCTTAGGTGCAAACGAGTCGTTTTCAACGCCTAATTTTCACACAGTTCGAGAAACAAACAAATCGCACATCAGGAAGGCAGTGTAGTTCGAAATAGTGTACAATTTCAGTTTTTCAATATTTGTTTCTTCATGGATGCCTCACACTAAAATTTTCGATTTGCGAATAAATGAAAACAATCTTCTTCTAAGTGAAATAGAAAAAAAGTCGCTTAAAATTCAGTACACGGACAATCGTTCGATTACATTTTGAGGAAAAATCGAATTTTTCAAAATGTTTAATAGAGGGGGGGGGGGGGGCTCCACACCAAAAGGTGAAATAATAGAGACACATACTTTGCCATAAGATAGATACTTTAAATTTGGTGTATGAGTATATAGTTTGAAAGCAATAAAGTGTACAACTTCAGTTTTCTAATATTTGCTACTTCAGGGGTACTGCACAACAAAATATTCCTTTGACGAAAAATGCCTTCTTTTAAGTCAGATAGAGGCTTGCAATTAATGGTTCGGTAAAACTCCCAGTAAAAATTAATTTTTTATAAAACAAAATGTTCATTAGAGGGGGAAAGGTGTTTAACACCAAAACGTTCGAGAGGTAAAATGATAAAAAAAACATACTTCACGATGCGATAGACTTTAAATTTGGTGTCAGGGTAGATGATAGTTCGAAAAGTAGAAAGTGTACAATGTTAGGTTTTCCTAATTTGCTACTTTAGTTATGCTGCACACCAGAATGTTTGATTTGCATAATAAATGAAAAACGTCTTCTTTTAAGTGAGATAGACACTTGTAATTTGGTATACGGGTCAATCATTCAATAAAACCCCCAAAAGAAACCAATTTTTTTAAAAATGTTTATTAGAGTGGAGTAGGAGGAGGGTGCTCAACACCAAAACGTTCGAAATATGAAAGACTTCATGGTAGAGATTTGGTGTAAGGGTAGATAGTTCGAAAGGAAGAAAGTGTACAATTTCAGTTTTCCAATATTTATTATTTTAAGAGTGACGCATAAGAAAAATGCTCGATTTGCCGAAATAACAAGAAACTCCATCTTTTAAGTAAGATGGAAACTTGAAATTTGGTACACGGGTCAAGCGTTTGATAAAACTTCAGCGAAAAATCGGATTTTTCACAAAAGTTTATTTAAGGGGGGGGGGGGGGGCACGCCGAAACGTTTAATATGTAAAATCAGATATAGAGATTTGAAGTTTGATACACGGATTAATCATTCGATAAAACCTTCTTCCTCTTCGATCCAGACCGTCCGACCTACCAGAAAGGTATAAGGTATCTGTTTGGACGGACGGGAAGTGCTACCCAATTTAGATCGGAACCCAGTGGGGGAGGCATCCACAGGGACCGTACCCTCCTTCCCCTACCACCAACCTCTTGGACGGACTTACGGACCCACATGTTTAAAGTGATCGTACTCCGCGTGAACACGAAGGCAGTTTTGGCAGCGGCGGGAATTGAACCTGGGCCGACCGAGTGCAATTCCCGCGCGCTAACCACTGGACTGTAGCGCCCCCGATAAAACCTTCGGGGAAAATCTCATTTTTCAAACTGTTCATTTAAGGGGGTTCTGTGCGCCATACCAAAACGTTCGAAAAGTGAAATGATTGTGAAACGTACTTTGCAGTCAGATAGAGACTTAAATTAGTGCAAGGGCAGATCTCTAAATGAAAAGATAATGTACAATTTCAGTTTTCCGATACATGTCACTTTACAAATATCATACACCAAAATGTTCGATTTGCAGAATACATAAAAACATCTCTTTTAAGTCAGGAAGAGATGTGGAATTGATACACTGGTTAATAATTAAAAAAACAATTAAGATAGATACTTGAAATTTAGTACACGTGAGATAGTTTGATAAATCTGATAAGACATTCCATAATTCTAATCATTTAACAACAAAATTAAGAAGCCTTTAACTTCTAACAATTCTATATCTGTGTATATTACTGTTCGGGATATATTTAATGTGGCATCGTTGATTTTTAACAGGCATTCGGCTAATATACGTATACTAATTCCCAAGTACCCGTCAGGTCGAATATATAAAACGTGCAATTTGGTACATGAGTCAATCAATGATTCGATAAAACCCCAGGGAAAAACCGAATTTTTCAAAAATATTCATTAAAAAAGTTGCTCCACACCAAAACGTTTGAGATGCGAAATGATAGAAAAACATACTTAGCGATAAGATAGAGACTTCAATTTTGGTGTATAATAACTTTTTTTTAAATAAATTAAAGACGAAATCTTTAGATTTTAAAAGTCATTAATTAAACATCCTATAGACGTACACATAGATTAAAAGCCAGAGCGCTTTCGGGCATCACTATACCCTTCCTCAGTGGCATTATATGAAAATCGTGCCAACAAGCTTAAATACTATCCACACTGATAAACAAAATTTGCATATTACAAATCGGCATCATTACAACAAACACAATAATGCGTCAACATAAAAACATGAGCAAAAAATTTGTGTTGTGCATTTTCGTGTGTTTTTATGTTGATGCATTATCGTGTTTGTTGTAATGATGCCGATTTGTAATATGCAAATTTTGCCTGTCAGTGTGGATAGTATAAGCTTGTTGGTACGATTTTCATATAATGCAACTGGGGAAGGGTATAGTGATGCCCGAAAGCGCTCTGGCATCTATGTGTACTTCTATAGGATGTTTATTAAATGACTTTTAAAATCTAAAGATTTCGTCTTTAATTTATTTAAATCAATTTACAATTTTGAGGTGTTACCCCTTTAAGTACAATAACTTATCTGAATACCCTTAGGCCTGTTATTTTACTTCAAAAATTATTTATTAGGATTGTCTCATGTAAACCTCGTAAGACACCATTCTTTTCTCTTTTCCATGGTGAATGAGACCCACCTGAACCCCCCCGCCTCCCCAGGAATCTGTAATTATACAGGTTACTTCTCGTATAGAACGAGACCTGGGGCGGCGAGGAGGTACGTTAAAGGCGGCACTGCACTCTATGTTAAAAACAACATTCCTCATCATAGGTTAAGTGTCCCGGCCTTCACGAAGCTTGAGGCCACAGCTATCAAAGTCACTATTCCAAATTTGGTCCCGATTGCACTTGCTTCAGTGTATATCCCTCCTGATAACGGTTCTAGACTACCTTCTTCGGAGCTTGAAGCACTTTTAGGACTGAGCAGTAATATTATCATCGCTGGTGACCTAAATTCTCGCCATGTTTCCTGGGACATAGCTTCGAATGGAAAAGGCAGAGATCTAAAACGATTGGCTCAGTGCGCCAACTTCAGGATCGTAGCTCCGCCCACCCCCACTTACTACTTTACAGGAAGGAACCCTTCAGTTCTTGATCTGGCTCTCTTCAGAAATATTCCTTTCAGTCACTCGATCAGAGTCGATAATAAATTGACGTCTGATCACCTTCCTGTAATATTAACCCTTAATATTGATAAAATCTCTTTAGACCACCCGGTGGAGCTACACACAAATTGGGACGACTTTCGTCACCACCTTAATAACTCTAGTTCTGCCCCCCCCTCTCAAAATTACCAGCACGGACGACATTG
This sequence comes from Amaurobius ferox, assembly GCA_951213105.1. Taxonomy (NCBI): domain Eukaryota; kingdom Metazoa; phylum Arthropoda; class Arachnida; order Araneae; family Amaurobiidae; genus Amaurobius; species Amaurobius ferox. Next base: position 20,802,924 of record OX578133.1, read on the forward strand.
ATAATGGCGTCCAAGATTTTAATCACTTACTGCTAGAGGATTACGCTGCTGCCTCGAAACCAAATCTCTCACGTGTTAATCATCACTCTCTACCTAGTGATATCAAAGCCAAAATTAAGCAGCGTAACTGGTTACGGAGAAATTGGCAGCGCAGTAGGTATCCTCCATTCCAAGCGCAACTCCGTCAACTTCATAGCGAGGTCAAGTCTATGATTCAAACTCACACCCAGCAACGCTGGCGTACTCACCTTGAGGGACTCTCAACCACGAATCACAGTCTCTGGCGAACAGCTAAAAACAAGAGAACCACGAAAACAACAAGTCCGCCCATTAATGGCTTACATGCTCTCGCCCAGACTGCGGAGGAAAAAGCTAATGCAATTGCAGATAGCTTGGAACTCCAATTCACTCCACACGAAGACCCAAACTTCAGCCAACTTCATACAAGCACTTTACACGATTTCCAACAGACCAATCAGAATGCTCTAAATGTACAAGTACCAAACGACCTCGAAACTATACACCTGGCTGAAGTTCACAACATTATACGTAGCTTCAAAGCAAAGAAATCACCTGGCTCTGATAAGATCAGCAATAGAATGCTGAAAAACCTTCCTCTTCATTATGAGTGCTGGCTCACCGTGCTCCTTAACCATATGTTGGAACTTCGATACTTTCCCCAGAGTTGGAAAACTGCTGATGTTGTCCCTCTCTTCAAAAATGGTCAAAATCCTAATTCTGCTGATAGTTACAGACCAATCAGCCTTCTATCTAGCCTTTCCAAAATTTTTGAGTTAGTGTTGCTTAGACGTTTGACTAGTTTCTGCAGATCGAAAGATATTTTAATTCCTGAACAGCACGGCTTTCGATCTGATTTTTCCACGCATTCCCAACTCATGCGTGTAGTAGAAACTATTCACAAAAACTCTACCAACAAGCAGTATACCAGCATAGTGTTTTTTGATATCAGTAAAGCCTTTGATAAAGCCTTTATCCCGGGTCTGCTAACCAAGCTGGTCCGACTTGGTATTTCGACACAACTTTTGGCTCTCATCAACTCGTATCTTGCTAAACGTTCTTTCCGCGTACGAGTTGAACATTCATACTTTTCTCTTCGGCCAATCAGAGCCGGGGTCCCTCAGGGCGGAAATTTAAGCCCACTTCTATTTAATCTATATATCAACGATATTCCTAAGAACCCTTACGTTAAGCTGGCCATCTTTTCTGATGACACAGCTCTGATTTCTAGAAGCTCTACACCAAACTACGCTATTAACACACTCCAAAGCTACATAAAGAATAGTCTTGAGCACTGGCTCGCGACCTGGAGAATCAAAATCAATCCGACCAAGAGTGCAGTCGTCATTTTTCGACCGAACTACCGAGAACTTAGACTTAGTAATTTCTCCCTTAAAATTTTCAATGATCCGATCCCCTTTTCACAGTCTGCAAAGTACTTGGGAGTCATATTGGACTCCAAGTTACTTTTCGCTGAGCACATCTCTAAGAAAATTGAATCTGCTAATAAAATTTTTGTAGCCCTCCTCCCACTTCTCGGTAGAAAGTCTCACTTGTCCCTCTACAATAAACTGCTCATCTATAAACAAATCATCGCACCTGCGTTTTTGTATGCCAGCCCTGTCTGGGGCTCGGCTGCAAAAAAGCACATTGAGAAACTGCAAGTGTTTCAAAACAAGGTTCTGCGCTGTATTGTCAATGCGCCCTGGTACATTCAGAACGAAGTGATACATCACGACCTCAAAGTCCCACACATTACTGGGCATATTAGGAAAACCTCACGAAATTTCTTCAAAAAGAACACTAGAAAACCCTGCCTGAGAGGTGTCGATAGTAGCTACGACACTTCCACAACCTCCTACCTTGGAAAAAGAAGGCCTAGACACCTTCTTTCCGGGCCAGCGGCGCCCCCGTGGAAGCGCCCCAGATATTCTACGCCCCAGGCAGGCGTTTCCTAACCTTGTTCGCCGGACGGCGTTGAAGGCGCACTTTTTCACTCTGGAGCTGCCTCGGCAGACCCAGAGTGGAACGGAGCGTTCTGATTCGTCCTCCCCGGCGAGCCCTCAATCCACTTGTTTACTTTGCTTTGCCCGCGACTTCTAATGCCAGCCCGGTCATCTCTCGTGCAAGCTATGCTTGCCCTGCTTATATTGCTTTTATACTGAAGTATAAATAAAAATAAATTATTTAATTATTTCTACATTGTAAATTAATTGTAAACTTAATTGTTTTGTGTGCCTGAAAAGGGCCTTTCTTTTTTCACAACAAGAGCGGAACTTAAATCCTTGTACGATAAGATAATTTATAATTGTTTAGATTAATTATTTTTATAACTCTTAAATCTCACCTGCATAAATTGTATTAATATTATACTTATCTTAACTTAACTTTAATTGTTTCACTGAACTTTAACGTTATACTGGCCCTGCAACTCTGCAGTTTCTATTGGCCGCCAGCCCTTGGCCCCGCCCTCCCCTTCTCTTACAGCTACCACAGCTCAGTACTCAGTCGTCGTTTCAACACCAAACCAAGATGAGAGTGACACAACATCGTCACCGTGAATCCAGCATCGACACCAGCAAACCCAAAGCAGCACCTCATCATGAAAGAGTGCATATTACTACCAACACAGATTGCTATAAACATTCAAAGTGGACACTTTTATTTTCGATGTGGGCGTGAGGGACTCAGTCCCATGGCAGCCCGTAATCAAGCGTCTTGGTCTTGGTCTTTTCTCTTTTCCTCGATTCTATGATTGTGACGTTTATGTATCTTTATGATTACAAAGTTCTTAATATGTTTTACATTAGAAATAAAAATGCGGATGGTAGTCAATGTAACTTCGGGTTAAGGTATCATAAGACCTCCTCCTCGAACCAATTCTGCTAAGTTTCAGAAATTTTATCTCTTTTTAGCTCCTAGATTTTACAATCTTATGCCTCAATCTTTCAAAAGCATTGTTACCTATCGATCTTTTCCAGGGCTATCAAAGACTGGTTATTTACTTATAATTCAGTTGAAATTGAAAAAAAATTCCGTATTGATATCTAATTATTTACCTGCTTTTATTGCCATCTTTACCTTTTTTGTTGTTTATGTTTATCTTTTTAGATGTTATGTTCTAATGATTTATTGCAATTATTTTATCTGTAACTGTTTTTATGTCATTTGATGCTGCTATATATGTCGTGTTTACTCATCTCCTTCTATAAGGTTATCTTTTAGGAGAGGGTATTCCTGGATCCAATAATCTCCCTACTTTGAATATATATTAAAGTGTATAAGGGTAAATAGTTCGATAGAAAAAAGGTGTACAATTTCAGCTTTTCCATATTTGCTACTTATAGGTGCCTCACACCAAAATGTTCGATTTGCCAAATACGTAAGTTAGAAACTTGCATGAGATAGAGATTTGCAATTTAGTATACGGGTTCGATAAAACGTCGTGAAAAATCAAATTTTTCAAAAAATCTTATTAGATGGGGTGTTCTACACCAAAGCGTTTGAAATGCGAAATGATAGAAAAACATACTTAGCGATAAGATAGAGACTTTAATTTTGGTGTAAGGATGGATAGTTCGAAAGGAAGAACGCGTACAATTTCAGTTTTCTCATATTTACTTCTTTAAGGGTGCCGCACACCAAAATGTTCGAATTGCCGAATAAGGGAGAAAAGCATTCGTTTAAGTGCGAGATAGAGACTTGCAATTTACTATGTAGGTCAATCGTTTGATAAAACCATGAAAAATCAAATGTTTCAAAAATGTTCTTAGAGGAGGTTAGAGGAGGGAAGTTCCTCAACACCTATATGTTTGAAAGGTGAAATGACAGAAAATCATACTTTGCGGTGAGACAGACTTAAAATTTGGTTCAAAGGTAGATCGTTCATTGGGAAGAAGATGCACAGTTTCAATTGGTCTAATATTTGTTACTTTGGGGAGTGTCACACATAATGTTCGATAGTTGAGCAAATGAGAAAAGCCTTCTTTCAAGTGAGATAGAAACTTGAAATTTAATACACGGGTCATTTACTCGTTTAAACCTTTAGAATTTTCAAAAATGTTCATTAAAGGGGTACATCATGCCAAAACGTTAGAAGGATGAAATGATAGTAAAAATACTTCGAGACAAGACAGAGACTGTAAATTTGGTGTAATGGCAGATTGTTCAAAAGAAATAAAAAGTACCATTTAAGTTTTCCATTATTTGCTTCTTTAATGGTGCGGCTGCGACATACTAAAATGTTCGATTTGACGAATAAATGAGAAATGCCTTCTTTTAAGTGAGATAGAGACTTCAAATTTAATACATGGGTTAATCATACGAAAAACCAATGGGGTGATTTACACCAAAATGTCTGAAGGGCTAAATGACAGAAAAACATACCTTGTGATGAAATATAGACTTTATAGTATTTAATGTATTGGTAGATCGTTCGAAAGAAATAAAATGTACAATTTTAGCTTTCCAATATTTGCTACTGTTGGGGTGTAGTACACTAAAATGCTCAATTTGCAGAAAATCTTCTTTTAAGTGAAGTATGATGTTTTATATGTCATTGTACAAACCATTTCGGCTCCATCGGACTGTGGCCACTGTCATTTTTCCCCTGCTCTTCTTATTACATTCATGTGAACTTTGTCCCTCCGTTCAACAACTTTGACGAGCTCGTTCTCTCATCCCAGAACACATGTAGAACTGAAACTCGGCACACAGTTTCATCTATTGGAACATATTCTTCTGTCAAATGTTCATATTATTACTCTATGTCGTTACGTCATCATGTCATCTAATGGGTCATTTTTTATTTGGACCTTTTCATGCATTTTCTTTGCAACTGACGTTTACGACTGACTTTGCGACTGACGCCTTCCGGTGGCGTAACTAGTATTAAGCGAGGTTTAGCTACGCTTAAGGGCCTAAGAAACATAGGGGCCCAGAGAGAGCTGGGAATGCGCGAAGAACAAAACAATTTTTCTCAAAAATTTTATTGAAAAAAAAAATACTATTATTGTTATTATAAAAAATATACGCATTAAGTTATTTGTTACTAATAACGCTGCTTTTTATGATAAATACAAAAACAATTTTACACAAAATATCAATTACCTGTTATATATAAATAGAAATGCTTCTCAAAGTTCAAAAAACGCGGGAGCCAGGACGACGACAAACACGAGCGTGTGAGTTTAACGGTGTTTTCACTTAGAAAGTGTCTTCACTTCACTGCGGGAATAGCACACGAAGTGGAAATAGTTTAAGACTCTTAACGTTTTTTAATATAAGTTGAAGCAGAATAATTTAACTATATTAAGACAATTGAAAATAAGTTTTATTCAATTACCCATGGCTGACAAAAATTAAAGTAAATTATTGGAGCTTTAAAAAGAAGAAGAGCAAAAGAAAAGGAAGAGAAAGTAAAGAAAATACAAAAGATTTCAATTTTTTTTTTCACTTAAGAAAATGGCCTTAAAAATAAAAGCATTTTCTTAAATACTTTTATCTTTTGGGACCAAAACTAAATTTTTTTTCATGAGGGGCGCTTTATTATATTTTACTTAAGGGGCTAAAATTCGCAGTTACGCCACTGCTTCAGATAAAATATTCTTCTGGTTCTAATGCGTCAATCCATGTATAATACTACAGGGGTTTGAAAGTAAATTACGTCAAAAAAATAAAAAAGAAGTAAAAAGTAAATAAATTGTGAGAAAAAACAAGATTTTGAATGTCCTCTTCTACACAGCAGTGTCGCACTGAAATGTAGGAAATAAATTTTAATTACACACGAAATTGAACCAAATTGAGGTGTGTTGTTTTCAATTCAAAACAATAATATATTAATCTTATCATTATCCAAAATTGGTATTATGCAAAACTATCGAAGGGAAATTAGGGTGTAGTTATATTCAATTCAAACGATACTATATACATCTTAATGTCTTATTATCTAAAATTGATATTATGCAAATAGTCGAAACTATTTCATGTGCCTTCTCTTTTATTAGAAGAAAGAAAATAAAAAAAATAGTGAGTTCTCATTTCGAAACAAAGAATTATCTAAATTTAGAAATTTTGTAGCAGCACTTTCTAAAAGGGTTATATTATTAATAAAAAATTCTGCTTCATCAAATAAAATCATGGCAGCCAAAGTTAAGCATAAATTAAACAAAGCAAATTTTAAATTAATGATCAATAATGCAAAAAGTGATGCTTGGAAATCATTTTGGTCTAAAGTGTGAATCGAAATTCGGTATCTTATTTAAGCTTACTTTCAATTAATTAAACAAAAGACATAGCATTAGCTTACAGTTTCAAGTTAATATAAATTTAGCATACTCTGAAAAAATGTCACGACTTTTAGACCATTGTTTCCAAGATGATAATTTTTATGTCTTTTCTTTCTTTCGGTTTCTCTTGATGGTATGGGTATGGTCATTGCAGAAGAATCATCCCTAGTTTTCAATAATTAAAAAAAAATGGTAAAGTTCTAGGATTAAATAATATTGACTATAAAAATAATTTGGAAAGGCCATTTTAGATTTAATTCAAATATGTTTATAAAAATTTTCGCAAATACTGCTATTTCCCAATATGTTTGAAAAATACCAAAGTTATATTTTTACATAAACCTGGTTGTGATCTGTACCTCCTATCGTCCAATATGCCTTTTACCTACTCTTGGTAAAATATTAGAAAGAATTTTTATTAACAGGTTAAATTATTTTCTCCAAACCAAGGATATTCATCATGGTAATTAATTTGTGTTTAGGGAACTCCATAGTTGTGATGATGCCTTTCATAAACTGATTAGTGTAATCAAGAACTTCAAATATTTAGATCACGTATCACTTACTACTATAAATGTACGTGGGGTTTTTGACAATCTGAACTGGAATGTACTCCCAATTACTTGAGAAATTAAATATTCCTATTGCTTTCCGAATTTTTATTTTTTCCTATCTTAATAATCGATCCGTTTCTTATATTGAGGATAATCCTACCTTATTTAAAATCAAATCATCGAAAGGATCACCTCAGGGTGCTGTCATAACACCTATTCTTTGAAACATATATTTCAACGTTTTGTATATTTTACTTTCCCTGCAATACATGGTAATGTAAAGGAAAAATACCAAAAATCGCAACTCGAGTTTTCGACTGATCTGCACATTTTGAGACCTCTAGAACACGAAAAACTATTTTTAGCGTGACCTCTGTGTGTGTGTCTGTCTGAACAATGTATGTATCTACTCTAACTGCAAAACTAATCGACCAAATTTCATAAAATTTGGTAGGTAAGTTACTTATGGGTGACCCTGGTGCCAATTAGATTTTCGTATGATTCGGGATAAAAGAATCTGCCTTTTTTTACGAAATGGCCCGCAAAAATCGCATGTATCCACTCTAGCTGAAAGACTAATTTACCAATTTTCACAAAATTTGGCAGATAAGTCACATGAAGGTTACCCCGGTGCCGATTAGATTTTGGTACGATTCGAAAAAACAAAACATGGTTTCTTTTAATCTTCAGGGAAAGTCATGTGCTGCTCACATCACATTTTGTTTTTCTTCTGTGTGTGTATTTTCCCGTCCGTCCCTTATAATTGCTTTACACCTTTTGAGTGGGGCGTGGTAGTCCAGTGGTTAGCGAGCGGGAATTGCACTAGGTAGGTCCGGGTTGGATTCTCTCAGCTGCCAAAACTGTCGCCGTGTTCACGAGGAGTACGATCACGTTAAACATGTGGGTCCGTAAGTCTTTCCAAGAGGTTGGTGGTAGGGGAAGGATGGTACGGTCCCTGTGGATGCCTCCTCTACTGGGTTCCGGTCTAAATTGGGTGTCTCTTCCCGGCCGTTCAAACAGTTACCTTACATTTTTCTGGTAGGTCGGACGGTCTGGGTCTCAACAATAATACCTTTTGATTGAGCTGGCATTAAATTTTAATACTCTCTGTATGTGCATAACGAATTACAAATTATCAATTTGTTGCAGAGACTGTTATCATTGTTTCGGAAGTTATAATTGTTCTCAGCAGGAATAATTGCTTTGAAAATATTGAATTTTGAATAATAAGTGTAATAATTAGTAGCGAAGCGTGATAAAATAATTTGGAAAACCTTAAAATCAAGGACCAAAATAAGCAAATAAAATGTTTCATGCTGTATTTTAACAAGGTTACAATTTAAATAAAATGTAATAATTAAATTACAATGAAAAAGATGAATGGCATTTTGCAATTTTGCTATGAATGTGGAACTCCATATTTGCGTTTCTCTGCGTAACCGATTCAAAAACGTTGTATGCTGGAAAACACAATGCACTGGGAAAACTCTATTTTAACTACTATATAAAAATCAAAGAAAAGAATTAAAAAAATAAATATACCAGTCACCAACTTTACTTTTTCATTTGTCAAAAATTTAATTTTTGAATCACACAAAAAGTTTCCAAAAATATCAAAAATGTCAAAAAATGAATAACTCTCCAGAGTCCTCAGATAATAAACACTGTGCTTGCGGAAACGAAACAATTTAGAAAAAAAAATCCAACGAAATCCCTCTGTGGACGGAGAAAGGAAATCTGCACTCTTCCAAGACATCCCGCAGCTTAGCCAGTCTACCCAACAGATCAAAAGGTATATGATCTAAGATAGTTAAATGATAGAAGATGCGTGCGTATTGTCTTTTAGTTCAAATCCCAATGCAATATCACATTTTGTTTTTCTTCTGTGTGTGTATTTTCCCGTCCGTCCCTTATAATTGCTTTACACCTTTTGAGTGGGGCGTGGTAGTCCAGTGGTTAGCGAGCGGGAATTGCACTAGGTAGGTCCGGGTTGGATTCTCTCAGCTGCCAAAACTGTCGCCGTGTTCACGAGGAGTACGATCACGTTAAACATGTGGGTCCGTAAGTCTTTCCAAGAGGTTGGTGGTAGGGGAAGGATGGTACGGTCCCTGTGGATGCCTCCTCTACTGGGTTCCGGTCTAAATTGGGTGTCTCTTCCCGGCCGTTCAAACAGTTACCTTACATTTTTCTGGTAGGTCGGACGGTCTGGGTCTCAACAATAATACCTTTTGATTGAGCTGGCATTAAATTTTAATACTCTCTGTATGTGCATAACGAATTACAAATTATCAATTTGTTGCAGAGACTGTTATCATTGTTTCGGAAGTTATAATTGTTCTCAGCAGGAATAATTGCTTTGAAAATATTGAATTTTGAATAATAAGTGTAATAATTAGTAGCGAAGCGTGATAAAATAATTTGGAAAACCTTAAAATCAAGGACCAAAATAAGCAAATAAAATGTTTCATGCTGTATTTTAACAAGGTTACAATTTAAATAAAATGTAATAATTAAATTACAATGAAAAAGATGAATGGCATTTTGCAATTTTGCTATGAATGTGGAACTCCATATTTGCGTTTCTCTGCGTAACCGATTCAAAAACGTTGTATGCTGGAAAACACAATGCACTGGGAAAACTCTATTTTAACTACTATATAAAAATCAAAGAAAAGAATTAAAAAAATAAATATACCAGTCACCAACTTTACTTTTTCATTTGTCAAAAATTTAATTTTTGAATCACACAAAAAGTTTCCAAAAATATCAAAAATGTCAAAAAATGAATAACTCTCCAGAGTCCTCAGATAATAAACACTGTGCTTGCGGAAACGAAACAATTTAGAAAAAAAAATCCAACGAAATCCCTCTGTGGACGGAGAAAGGAAATCTGCACTCTTCCAAGACATCCCGCAGCTTAGCCAGTCTACCCAACAGATCAAAAGGTATATGATCTAAGATAGTTAAATGATAGAAGATGCGTGCGTATTGTCTTTTAGTTCAAATCCCAATGCAATATCACTTGACGGGGTAGACATTTGGAGATATGTCTCTCCTGAACAATACGCCAGAACTTAGTGATCTGGCGCCAGTCGGATCAAAAATTTATCTGCATCTATCTTCGTCTATTTACAAAAAAAAAATTGATACATTTATTTTGAATAATATATTATTTATTTATTTATTTCTCACCGATACAAAGCGGAACAAGCCCAATTGAAACGATCACATTAAAAAAGAAAATATATTAAAAATTAAATTTTAAATTTAAATAAAAGTTACTAGTCGTAAATTATTTGGATAGGCGCCGTCTTCCTTTCCTGACGCTACTCCACCGATAATATTAATTTCGGGTAATCTTTCGAATTACAAACATTATAACTTATTCTAGTTTTTAACATATTAAATTTCATACGGATTCGTATATACAGGTTTGCGAAATTGTGGAAGCAGCATTTCTTGATGCCAAGGCTGTCAATACAATGTGTAACTTTTATCAAACGATTGACCCGTATAACAAATTATAAAGCTATATGGGAAGTGCTTAAAAAAGAGGTGACAGATAGACGGACACCCGGAAATTAGTATATATGCATAGATTGTTTTTATAATGGCTTTCTTTGCTTATATGTATAATGTAATATTGTTCAATGTTTAAACGAATTCATCAAAAATCACTAAGTCTAAAACCTTCTACTTTCCTTATATATATATAATATAATGTACATGGAAAGTATTGTGACGGGGTCGAAAATTCAAATTCGAGTTTTCGACGGGAGAGCACGTATCCTGCATCCCTGAACACAAATCGAACGTTTTTGAGGTGATGTCTGTGTGTAAGTGCGTGTGTGTGTGTCAATGAGACTGTGGAGACGATATCTCACGAACAAATGGAGCGATTCAAAGGATATTTGGTACAAAAATTACAATCCATGAATACTGGAAGCCTATTGTTTTTAAACGCAAGAGGATCTTCGGAATTTTGAATGAAATTTTAAAAAAATCGTCAAAATATCAGAGCTTTCAATAAAGTTGCGTAAATAATCATTTCTTATATAAGTTTCCATTAGTAAACGATTAACATATTTTTTTTAACGCTACCATGAACCGTTCTCCAGATATTTCACATTTTTCAAATAAATTTATCAAAAAATCACAGAAAATTAAAAAATATATATATTAACTATTGCGAAATATATTCATTTTTCATATATGACATTACGCGATAAATTTGTTAACATCATTATCGTGGATCTAGTTCGCTCCATTCGCGAGAGAAGATACTTTGGGTAATAGTTTTGCATTTGGACGCTAATAGTCATTTATCTACTATAAGACTAACATATTTTTCCGTCCATAATGATTGGCAAAAGTTTTGCGACGAATTTGGCGGAATATCGCTTTTTTGGCGACTTTTTTAAATGTTACCAAATTGATAAAAATGTCGCCAAGTTGATAAAAAAAATGCCGCCAAACTGATAAAAATGACGCTAAATCAATGAAAATGACTTAGTGGTAAAAATTCAATATCTTGGAAAGAGTATAAGAATCTACAATAACCCATTTTTCCGTCCTTAACTCTTGGCGAAATTTTGGCGCCGAATTTGGTCGAAATATCGCCAATTTGGTGACTTTTTACTTTCCTTATATATATATATAGTACTGTGACGAGGTCGAAAATTCGAATTCGAGTTTTCGACGGGAGAGCAAGTTTCAAGCATCCCTGAACTCCAATCGAACTTTTTGAGGTGATGTCTGTCTGTGTGTGTGTGTGTGTGCGTGTGTCAGTGAGTCTGTGGAGACGATGTCTCACGAACGAATGGCGCGATTCGAACGATGGTGCAAAAATTACAATCTGTGAACACTGGAAGCCTGTTGTTTTTAAACGCAATCGAATGTTCAGAACATTCGAATGAAATTTTCGAGTAAAATTTTACGCTAGAGTAAACCAAAAATTAGAACGCTAGAGTAAACCTTTCTCGAGATATTGTATATTTTTCAAATAAATTTATTAAAATCACATAAAATAAAAAAAATATATTAACTATTTTAAAACATGTTCACTTTTCATATGTAATATTATACGATAAATTTGTTAACATCATTCTCGTGGATCTAGCTTGTTCCATTCACGAGAGAAGATACTTTGAGTACTAGTTTTTTATTTCGACGCCAATAGTCATTTACCTACTATAAGAATAACCTATTTCTCGTTCATAACGCTTGGTGAGTTTTAGCGAAAAATTTGGCGAAATATCACCAACTTGGCGACTTTTTAAAATGTTGCCAAATTGAAGAAAATATCGCCAAATTGATAAAAATGAATCAATGAAAATGACGACTAATTGATGAAAATTCAATATTTTGTAAAGAACATAAAAATCGACTATAAGAATAAACTATTTCTCTGTCCGTCCGTAGCGATAGGCGAAAATTTTGGCAGAAAGTCGCCAACTTGGCTACTTTTTAACTGTTTCCAAAGTGACGAAAATGTCGCCAACGTAATAAAAATAACGTCAAATGGGAGGTGATGTTTTGCAAATTTTGAATTCCGTCATATGATGGGCATACCTTCTAGTATATCAGAAATACTCTTCTCTCCGTTTGTCTGTAGTAACACTTGGCGATACATTTGGCGAACTTGGTGAATAATCTAGCGAGATATCGTATTAGCAATATTAATAATTGTTAATTTAGAGTTGCGTGAAATACAAGTTAATTGGGTACTTTGAAATAGTGTTACGTGGTGTCATCCGGAAAGCGCCAAGTGTACAATTTGACGTTAAAAACACTGTACCGTGGATCTTGTACATCATATTTTCACTGTGAAGGAACTAAATTCATTGCATTATATAAGGAAATTCATGTGCTGCCCACATCAGATTTTTTCAAATGTTGCTACATTGATGAAAATGTCGCCAAATTGATAAAAAAAAATGTCACCAAATTGATAAAAAAATGACGCTAAATCAATAAAAATGACAGCCAATTGATGAAAATTCTATATTTTGGATAGAACATAAGAATCGACTATAAGAATAACACATTTCTCCGTTCGTCTGTCCGCAACTCTTGGCAAAATAGCGATATTTCACCCCAGATTAGCGAAAACATTGTTAAAATTGCAAATAATGACGCCAAGTTAATGAAAATGACGCCGCCTAATTGAGTAATTAATTGTTAAAAAATTTAAATATATGGACTATATTGCTTATTGAGAACGCTATCAATATTAATAATTGTCAATTTAGAGTTGCAGGAAATATAATTTAATTGGATACTTCGAAATACATGTTGTTATCCGAAAAAGCGCCAAATATGCAATTCAACGTTTAAAACACAAATGTGCCGAGTGTTTATATATCAATTTTTCCCTGTGAAAGAAATTAATTCATAGCATTATATAAAGAATGTCATGTGCTGCCCACATTAGATTTTTTTATAAGTTCCGAGCCGAGAATGTTAATCGTAGAAAATGGTGGAATACGGTCTAGGTGGTGAAATACAAAACTGTTAACTGTTAACTAAAGTTTATAAAAAACGAAAATGTTACTTTACTAACTAAAGGGAACTTATTTTCCTTTCACGATTTCAAGCATTTAGCACGCTTTTTCAGGGCATATCAAATGAGCTTATTTAGGGGGCATTACGCACGCGTTGCACAACTGCCACGATTGAGCATAGAAAGAAAAGGAGCGGGGAAATGATTTTTTGTCAAAACAGGCAATTTGAAAATTGAGTGGTGTTATCTGGAGCTGTATTACATATTATTTACATAGCGTTTAGGATCCAGACAACTTCTATATTTCGTTCTAGTAAATGTGATAAAAGAATAAAGAAATAAAATTAATTCAGTCTAATACGCCTTAATTTCATTTTGCATCGGAGCAAATTGTTCGGAGCTATTCCATACACTGATAAATGTTACCTTACACCTTTCTGGTAGGTCGGACAGTCTGGGTCTCAACATCAACACACTGATAAATAAGTAAACCACAATGTAAAATGCTGCTCAAATAAAATATAAATAGGAAACAACTCTTTCGGATAGAAATAGATTTCCTTTTTAAGTGAGAACAAGCCTCGAGTTGAACGCTAAATGTGAGCATAACCACGTTGTGCATGCGAATAGTAAAATACAGAATCTAGTAACGCTACTAATGTGTGAGGAATCAAAGTAAAACGAGAAAAACAATCAAATGCATAAAATATGAACGCGAAGTACGGTGCAGAAAAAGAGTGAGACAGATAAATAAAAGGAAAAAAAGATAATGAGAAAAGTAAAACAAATATAATTAAAAGTGGTCATGCCATAACTTAAATATATGACATAGACAAATCATTAACCAAGTTGTTGGATCTTTACTTTCCCTGTATACATAGTACAATATATAGGGAAAGTATTGCGACGGGGTCGAAAAATCGAACTCGAGTTTTCATTGGAAGAGCACGTTTCAAGCATCCCTGAATTCGAATCGACGTTATTGAGGTAATGGGTTTGTGTGTGTGTGTGCGAGTCTGTGGAAGCGATATCTCACGCGATGGAGCGTTTCGAACGAAATTTGGTACAAATATTACAATCGATACTACTGATTTTAAAAGCAATCGAATGTTCGGGGAAGACCCCCCCCCCCCCCCCCCGAAATTTTCGAATGAAATTAAAAAAAAAATCCTTAAAAAATCAGAACTTTTATTAATGTTACGTAAATTATCCTCTTTTATGTAATTTTTCATTAGAAAACGAATGACACAAACTTTAGAAGGCTAGCATGAACCGTTCTCTAGATACTGTACGTTTTTTTAATAAATTTATCAAAAATATTACATAAAATTAAAAAAAAGTATGAACTATCGTGAAATATGTTCACTTTTCATGCAATATTATGCGACAAATTTGTTAACATCATTCTTGTGGATCTAGTTCGTTCCATTCATGGAAGCTTTTCTCTTCGTCTGTGCGTAACGCTTGGCGATAAATTTGGGAACATAGCGACTCATTTAGCGAAATATCGCCAACTTGGCAATATGTTGCCACAGATTGACGAAAATAATGTCGAAATTTTAAAAAATCACGACAAATTGATGATTTAATTATAAAAATATTTAATATATTGACTATATTGCGTATTCTGGATGCTATCAATATTAATAATTTTCAACCTAGAGTTGCACGAAATACAAGTTAATTGGGTTTCAAAATTGTTTTGCATGCTGTCATATGGAAAAGCGCCAAATGTGCAATCCAACGTTAAAAACATTGTGCTGTGGATCTTATACATCATTTGTTCACTGTGAAGAAGTAAATTAATTGCATTATATAGGTAAAGTCATGTGCTGTCCACATAAGAATTTTTATTAATATGAAGAAAGAAAAATCAATCACCTAGCCATCCATATTTTATTGACGTATGAAATGTATTACTTTCTTTCTTTCTTTTTTAATTTTTTTTTATGTTTAGCGGTAGTTCAAAGTACGTTCAGTTTGACCAATATCCGAAAGTCCGCACTGACAAAGAATTTCATAAAGGCCAACGAATTTCTCAATAAAATCCTTAAAGGAAGACAAATTTATTTACTTGATAGAAAGAGAAAAAAACCACTTTGAAGTTAACACTTTTGTCATTTCAAGCAATGTTTTGGAAAAAAAGGAAATAATATTGCTAAATGTTTAAACCGGACCCTCCTTACTCTGTAGTGGCTTAGAAAATTTTCGAAAAGCACGATCAATAATTTTAGGCGAGAATTCATGATCTAAGGTAAGATGACAGCTTTTAAATAATCAAGCTCGAAATGTAATAAATCAAAAATAGACCATAATTTAATAGTACAATAGATATCTATTAAGAAATATTAAATGCAACAGATAAGTTTATAATGAAGAGGATGATAAGAATTTTTATGAGAAAGTAACTGCTAAAGACTTACGGTAAACAGTGGTTACCAAATGAATTTTCTCTGCGAATGACCGGCACATACAGGAATAAATAATAAAGAAATGACATTATATAAATTTGTATCTATTGTTTACGCGCAAAGTCACGTTCCGTATTTATTCCATACACAGATCTGAAATGTTAGTTCGATTGAATTATTATTATTGTTCATTACATATTAATAAATGAGTTTAAGAACACATAACACGATGTCAAATCAATTTTGAATAAATGAAAACGATTTATGAAATATATTGCTGCAATTAAGACGCTGAAGGTTAAATTTCAAAATCTTTCAAAGTAACTATTTATTCTTTAGTTTCCGCAGATATGCATGACTTAACTGAACTCGAATAATGCATAGTACATGGAGTATACATATTAAAACTTAAGGTAATCAAACTAGTTATCAATTTTACAATTGAAGAGAGTGTCATTGCGCGTTTGGAGAAGCTAGGAAAACTTACTTCTCAATTTCTGATAACTCCAAATCGTCAAATAAAAAATTCTTCAATTAAAGCACATTTATAAAACGCTAGTAAAATGCATTTTATATTCGTGTGACTTTAAGTTAATTTGTATCTCCTCACGAGTCAACTGTAGCTATGCGACAAAAAAGGAACCCATTTTCATGCGGCTGCTGCGGCTGAATAGGACACCACCCTTCGCAGAAATGAGCTCGTCCATCGGTTGGCAAGCCTTTCACCGGCGCACCTGACGAAGGCTACTTTTAACTGCGCAGGCTTGGCCACAGAACAGACGAAAGCACAGAACAGACAAATTTCTATCGTTAGTTTCTTTTCGGAGTCCCTAATTATAAAAATAAATAAAAATAAACTAAGGAAAGAAAGGGATAAAATAATTTGCTCTTGAGATGAAAGTGCGTATAACTATTTCTTTTTCTTAATATAGCACGGTGAAAAAAATTTCTCACCTTTGACACAGGGCCAGCCGCCCTTGGCGACCACTTGGGTTCGCCTACATCGCAAAGATTAGAGGATCATTCTAACAAAATGAAAATTTTTATATTTAAGAAAATAATTATAGCTATATTTTTTTATTAAAAGACTATATCGTTCTTCAGGGCTTACCATAACGAGGGACGGCCACCACCAGTGTGTGTGTGTGTGTGTGGGGGGGGGGGGGAGTCCATAGGGAGCCCGGACCGCCACTATTTTCTGTTTGAGGAAAATAAATATAATCTGTTTGAGATATAATATGTTTAGATATAATCTGTTTGAGAAAGAGCCCATAATTTCTATGGATAGCCCTAAGCTTGTTTGTATGTTTGTTTCCTATGCAAATTCACATTTTTTTTTATCAAATTTGGCTATTTTTTACTTTACTACGGGTAACGACGTCCCCATTACAAACTTTAACATGCAGAGGCTGTCGAAATATTAATAAAAATATTTTTTAAAAATAGCTATAGAAATAACATTATGCAGACGATTAATTTATTTTTACTTATTTAATTTTACTAAAACTTTAGCTGAGAAAAAATGAATTCATGTTGCGTAGCAACGGAAATAAATTAATTTTATTTTGTAAAAATGGTTTAAAAAAACGCACACACAATAAATAAAATTGCTGCTTGTAAGAATAAAACTTTCAAATTTTTTGCTTAAAGAAAGCAAGCATATGAAAATTAGGTACTACAATTGTTTCGAGGAGTTTTGATCCCTCTTCCTCGAGTCGAAACAGTGTCTTTTCTTAACAACTGCTAAGAAAGAACTGTCTAAGCGGTTGTTAAGAAAAGACACTGTTTTGACCTGAGGAAGAGGGATCAAAACTCCATCGAAACAATTGCAGTCACCTAATTTTTTATATACCTGCTTCTTTAAGGAAGGATTAAAGTTTTAATGTTTTAAAAGTCAAATTATAAGTAGGCTATATTTATTATCACTATTATTATTTTATAATTAGAAAATATCTGATAGATAAGTTTAATAAATTCATGACATTTATTGGGTTTATCAGCCATTGCAACGAAATAAAAAATGGAATGCAGGTAGCACGTGCCTTTCCCTGCATAATTCAATGACTTTACTTCTTTCACAGCAAAATAATGGTTTGCAAGATCAACAGGACAATGTTTTCGGCATTGAATTTACACTACTTAAATTGAAATTGGGCGCTTTATGCAATTTACTAGCTTTATGCAATGACTAACTCATACTCACGGGCAAAATCATCATCAAAATGCAATTGACATTTTATTAATATCAATAAGACTATTGTCGAATTCTCGGACGTCAAAATCCAAAACTGTTACAAAACAAAAGTATAATTTCTTGTTGATGGAACGAATTAGATTCACGAGAATGATGTTGCATAATATTGCATATGGAAAGTGAATATATTTGACGATACTTATTATTTTTTTAATGTAATTTTTTGATACATTTATTTGAAAAGCGTTCAATATCTCCAGAACAATTCATGTTCTAAAGTTTATATCATTCGTTTTCTAATGTAAAATTACATATGAAATGATTAACAGTATTCCGGATTTTTAAAGATTTTCTTTTAATTTATTCGAAAATCGTGCCATATATCGAGAATGGTTCATGCTAGCATTCTAACGTTTATGTCTTTCGTTTTCTAGTGAAAAATAAAGTCTGAAATATTATTTTCTTATGATATATTATATTTTTTTATGGTTGTATGAATTTAATTCCTGATTAAAGCCTTATGTAACAACATATTTTTTACGACCATTGAAAGAATTTTTAAGTATTTTTTGAAGAATTCATTCAAAAATTAAAAGGTTTTCCAAGTAATTAGTTTGCGTTTTAAGTGAATAGGATTCCAGTATTTAATTATTGTAATAATCGTATCAATAATCGTATCGTTCGTTCGTAAAATATATCGTGACATCGCTTCAAATACGTTCAATTCGAGATCAGGGATGCTAGAAACGTGCTCTTCCGTCAGAAACTCAAATTCGAATTTTCGACCCCGTCACAATGCTTTCGCTATACATTATACTATGCATGTAGGGAGAGTAAAAGTTTTACGTAAATTATCGATATTTTCAACTACTTAAATCACCTATTCTATTGTGGCTATTACTTGTTCTATTATTCAAATTTACATATTGCGTTTAATTGATTTTTGAAACGAGATAAAACATTGTGGCCGAGAAGTATTTTCGACACGAAAGCAATGTTTTCCTTTGGCGAGGGAAGCCAACTTCCCCCGCCAAGGGGCCAATTCCGTCCAGTGTTTCTTTCAGAACCTTTTGGTCGGGTGGGGGGTGAAACTTTAGGGGGGGGGTTCTATTTGTCCTATATACATATATGCAAATGCTGCCACATAAACAGAAACTAGGTAAACAAAAAATGTCTCGGGGGGGGCGAAGTTCCCCCCCCCCTCAGATGTATGCCTGATTGAAACACTGACTAAAAAATACACTTAAAGACATCATGAACACATTTCGAACATTTTGGGGAATATTTCCATCAGTGTGTGTGTGTATCTGTGGGGTGCGACACTTTTTAAATGCATTATCTCTTAGATTAGAATTAAATTAATTCAGTATTCACTCAATTAAAGAATCATTTTATTATTTTCTAATGCTATTGTATAGAGGAAGTTCACGGATAATCACGACATTTAGGCGAAAAAATACACTTAAAGACACCATCCGGCCATCCACCTTGGTGCTCTAAGTCTTAGGACAAGTCGGCTGGCCTGGGCTTTCGACTTAAAGACACCATGAACACATTTCGAACATTTTGGGAAATATTTCCATCCGTGTGTGTGTGTGTATTTGTGGGGTGCGAATGCACGTATCACTATGGCAATTTATATGTAGATGCATTCTGTATAAAATTAGAAACAGGTAGAATATTTTGTAATAAATGGGATTAAAATATTATTCCAAATTAGAGATTGTAAATTAGAGAGAGTACGTACAACCACGAAATTCTATATATAGCTGAATTCTGAAAAAATTAGAATTAGGTAGATCATTATGCAATTAACGTGATTAGAGTAGGGGTGAAAGGGAGGGAGAGAGAGACAGAGAGCGAGAGAGTGTGTATGTGTGTCAAATAAATTACAACTAATAAATTACATTTGGCGAATTGTTTGATGTCAAAATACAAAACTATTACAAAACAGTGTCTCGTGAATGAAACCTACCAGAATGATGCTAACACAGTTGTCACATAATATTGCACATGGAATGGGAACATATTTCACGGTAGTTAGCACAGTTTTAGTTTCGTGTATTTTTTTTAATTTATTTGAAAATCGTACAATATATCAAGAATGGCTCATGCTAGTATCCCAAAGTTTATGTTATTCATTTTCTAATAAAATATTAAATAAAAAATGATATTTCATGTAACAATATTAAAGGTTATGATTTTTTATGATTTTTTACAAAATTTCATTAGAAAGTTTGGAGCTGGTTTCCAAATATTCGATTGCTTATAAAATCAACAAACTTCCAGTATTCACTGATTATAATAATAGTAAAAATTTTCGTTTGAAACTTTTCATCCGTTCGTTAGATATCGCATCCACTGACTCAAGGACACACACACTAACACACACTACAGAATTCATTTTGGCGATAAGAGCTTGCAATTTCGTCCCAGTAGCTCAGTGATAGAGCATCGGCTGGTCAATTCGAAGATCCAGAATTCGATTCTCGGTTGGGGCAGCAACGTTCTTTACAACACACACACACACTAATATACATACACACACTAATATGCATACATACATACACACACAGTAATACACATACACACACTAATATACATGCACATACATTAATATACATGCGCGCACGCGCGCACACACACAGAGAGAGAGAGAGAGATCACTTTAAAAACATTCGATTCGATTTCAGGGATGTTTGAAACGAGCTCTACAGATGAAAACACAAAGTAGAAATCGAGTTTTCGATCTCATCATCCCTATACATTATACCAGTGTTTTTCAAACTTATTTTGTCGCGAAACCCTTTTGAAATTTAATTTGATGGTAGAACCCCAAAATAAGAAAAATCCTTTGTTGTCCAAATTATGCCTCAAAATTTTGCTCGTTTTTAAATGCAAGACAATTTACATGAAACTATCACGTCGCGGAACTCCATGGGTTCCGCGGAACACA
This sequence comes from Amaurobius ferox, assembly GCA_951213105.1. NCBI lineage: Eukaryota > Metazoa > Arthropoda > Arachnida > Araneae > Amaurobiidae > Amaurobius > Amaurobius ferox. The sequence continues at coordinate 20,823,846 of OX578133.1, forward strand.
TCTTGAAAAACGATGCATTATACTAGGTATGTCAGAAAAGTAATATTTATTGCTCCCACAAACCGAAAATGTCAAGCAAATTTCCTTAAAATGTGACAAATTTTTCACTGATTCTTGTACTATGTAAATATTGAACAACATACGGATCCTACACATATATTTATTATATATGTGTGTGGAACATTTCTTAAACTCATTGTAAACAATTTGTGTGCAGTACAAAAAGTTCTTAAATACATACACTTTCATAGTATTACTTTTAAACCAAAAAATACATAAAACATGACTTAAATAATAGGATACAAATGTATCTAATCGGTCTTCACGAACAATATCGCGGATTAAAAATAATTCGCCTTACCCTCCGCTTTTGCAGGAGTTGCAAGAATAGTGTACCAGAACTGGCGATAAAACGACGTTTGGCGTGTGATGTGAAAGAAGCTTTCTGGCGTAGCATACTTTTTGATCGACCGCGATATGGGCAGCATATGACTCCTCCGTACGGATTGTAATGACTTTACTTCTTTCACAGCGAAATATTGATGTATATGTACAATGGTATCACATATGTATATTGGTATCACAGTACAATGATTTTGGTATTGACTTATTTGGGGGTTTTGGCAACTTATTAGTCTAAACAGAATTATTTATTTCTTCAATAAAATATTCATCAAAATGCAATTGAATGAAGATTTAACAATTGATATTTGAAATCAATTGTTATTGATTGCAAATGACATTGCAATTTGTATTTGACATTTAATTAATATCCGGTGACATAAATAGCTCTTAAAGAAATCTTTGGCGCCAAAATGTAAAAGTGTTACTAAAAGTAACTTCTCTCGTGACTGGAACGAACTAGACCTACAAGAGTGATGTTAACATATTTGTTGAACATTAGATACGGAAAGTGAATTTATTTTACGATACTTGCTACTTTTTTATTTTATGTAATTTTTGTGAAATATTTATTTGAAAGTCGTCAATCTCGAGAACTATTCATGGTGACGCTTTAAAGTTTGTGTCAATCGCTTTCTAATAAAAAATTCCGCATGAACCCATTATTTATTTAACTGTTGTTGCTGTTGAGACCCATACCGTCCGACCTACCAGAAAGGTGTAAGGCAACTGTTTGGACGGCCGGGAAGTGCCATCCAATTTAGACCGGAACCCAGTGGGGAAGGCATCCACAGGGGGGACCGTACCCTCCTTCCCTACCACCAACCTCTCGGAAGGACTTACGGACCCACATGTTTAACGTGATCGTACTCCGCGTGAACACGGCGGTGGCAGCGGAGGGAATCGAACCCGGGCCTACCGGGGCAGTTGTGGCAGCGTGCAAATCCAACGCGCAAACCACCGGGCTACCGCGCCCGAAATGTGCCAACAGCACGCGGCGTTCCCAGGTGGTCACCCACCCAAGTACTAACCGCGCCCGATGCTGCCTGACTTCGGTGATCTAAAGAGAAACGCTGTTTTCAGCACGGTAGAGCCGTTGACTATTTATTTAACTGTGTTGAAGAACCTGAATTTTTAATGATTTTTTACAAAAATTCATTCGAAAACTGTGCAGTATCTCGAGAACGGTTCATATTACTTTAATAAAACTTTTGTCATTCGCTTTTTTTTTAATGAAAAATTGCATTACGTATAAATTATTATTTATTTGTAAATATTATTTATTTGTGTCTTGATTTTCTAATGATTTTTTCAAGAAATCATTCGAAAATTAGGAGGGGTGGGTGTCTTCCGTACATTCGATCGCGTTTAAAAGCAGGGTTGCAGTATTATCTGATTGTATTATCTGATTCGTAACGAATTGTGTTTGAAACGCTCTATTCCTCCGTGAGATATCGCATTCACAGATTCTCTCTCTCTCTCTCTCTCTCTCTCTCTCTCTCACTCTCTCTTACACACACAGACATCAATATTTGATTCGATTTATGCTTTAAACGCATAGTCGCTCAAAACGTGCTCTTTCGTCGAAAATTTGAATTCGGGTTCTTCATCCCGCCACTACTTTTCCTATATATTATACTATGTATGTAGGGAAAGTAAAAAGTTTGATCGACATATGCCGAAGCGAAGAGCAAAAGATACTCACCATTTTCAGTGCTGCCGAAAGAATTTTCGGGTTCCTATGCAGCAAATGAACTACCACATATTTTACAAGTTATTAACCTTTTCCCATAAAGTGTTTTTGTGGACAGGGCCCTTTATGCAATGCAGTTCCTTCACCCTTCTATACAATAACATTAGAAAATAATAAAATTATTCTTTAATTTAGTCAATACTGGATTTATTTAATTTTAATCTGAGAGATAATGCATTTAAAAAGTGTCTATATTGCTTAATTGTAAGTTATATATCAGCTTCTTTAATTTAGTCAATATTGATTCTAATCTAAGAGATAATACATTTAAAATGTGTCTATATTGCTAAACTAGCAGCATACCCGTTCTTCGTGCGGAGTATATAATATAAAAAAACTTATAATTCGCAATCATATGCAAATTCTGTTAAAATATTAAATTTATTGCTCATAAAGAGAAGTTTAAGAATATCTGTTCTCACTATGCAAAATTATCTTCATGGGCAGATCTGAAGAATAAAACATCCTGGCTCCTTTTGTAAGCAAATTTACAAAAACAAAAGGAATTGAATCAATATATGCAACCCCGTACTACTTATATTGTCGCAGATTAGAAAATATGCCAGTGTGTTAGTAGAAGCTTACCCGTATTGCAATATGAGTCTCAAAAATATTTGCCAAAATAAAAGAAATGGCGTAATAAATTGAAGGTATCAAAAATCCCCGTAATCTTAATACCAGGAGATCGTAATTGATTCCAATATATGCCAATATATATCAAAATATATGCCAATATACCTGTACTACTTATATTCTCGTAGATTAGAAGATATACCAGTGCATTTGTAGAAGATTACTCGTACAACGTACTATATATGAGTTTCAACAATTTTTGTCATAATAAAACAATGGCATAATAATTTGAAAATATCAATAATCCCTGAATCAACAGTCCCCGAAAATATCAATAATAATGATGTTTAAACCTGTAGACTTTAATTGATATTATCCAGTAAAAAATGCAATGTCAATGATATTTATTTTATATACATATTTTTATTATTCAAATCTGAAAAGATTTAATAAAAATCATATGTCGCATAACACATTGGATCCGTCGATAAGCGACATGATGCTTCAAATAAATTGATGGAAATCATATCATCTGAATAATGCGATCTCCATGGAAGGTTTGGCGACATTTTCGTTAATTTAGCGATAACTTATATAATCGCCAAATTTATCGCCAAGTGGGACTGTAGGACTCATAGTCCCATTTTGCGACAAATTGACGAAACATCATCACAATACTATCCCCTAACAAAACACAATTAATTTCATTTATTAAGCGCAATTTATCAATTCCATGATATTTTTATGGATTTACAAATATTTTTATCAATTTGGTGATAGTAAAAAAATTCGTTAAATGTGCTACTAAGTAGGATGGATGGACTGACCGACAAATGCTACAGAAACATCATTTCAGTACTCTATTCTAAAAAAACAGATTTAATTTCATTGATTTGGGTCATTTTTATCAATTTGGAGACATTTCCGCTAATTTGGTAACGTTTAAGAAAAGTTACTAAGTAATTTAGAGATATTTTGCTAAATTCGTAGCTCTGAATTTGCAGATCTGAAGAATACAATATTCTGATCCTGTTTGTATATACTAAATGAAAATACTAAAATTGTATTAGAAGATACATACACCCGTTCTACTCTTTTTCTGCTTCAACAATCGGACAAATGAATTTATTGGGTAAACACAATATATGAGTTTATTAGCTAATCACAATATATGAGCTTGAAACCTCTTTGCTAAAATAAATGAAAGTGATGTACGCAGCCCGCAATTTATATAATTAAAAGAACAATCAAACCGTTCATTTATAAAATATATTTTTACATCCATTTATTTATTATTCAAATAGAAAAAATAATAATAAATATTAACAACACTTTTAATTTCATTCCGTTGCCGAGCAACATGATATAAGATAGAATCTTCCTCATACAATGCGAAATTAAATAGCCATTTTGATTTCTTTTTACTTTTCATCGTTGAGTAAAAGCTTGTGAAAGATGAACCATGGAGGTAGATTTTTCCATTTAAATTCATGTTTCAAACAATTCATGTTCTCCTATAGTGATTAATTAATGTAAAAATCCTGCACCAAACTCGGAAATAAAGTTTTATTTCATTTTGACGTTTTAAACCAACGATTTTCATCCTTTCCGTTTGGATAAACCACGGAGTTGGAGAGTAGTACTCCTAGGAAAAAGTTCCATTTTTCATTAATATCTCGACAACCCCTGGTCTTAGAAACTCGAAACTTGGACTAAATTTATGGGGGGTTATTTTAAGGCTATTCCCAAAATTTCATTAAATTCGGTTCAGTCGTTTTCCCGTGATGATGAGACAAACGAAAATTTCGTTTTTTACTAATATCTCGAGTACCATTGGTCGTAGAAACTCAAAACACGGACTAAATTTTAAGTGGGGTAATTTCTAGGCTACCCACAAAATTTCATCAAATTTGGTTCAGCCGTTCTCACGTGATGATGGGACAAACAGACAGACAGATTTTCAATTTTATTTATATAGACTAGCAGCATACCCGTTCTTCGTACGGAGTATATAATATAAAGAAACTTATAATTCGCAATCATGTGCAAATTCTGTTAAAATATTTAATTTATTGCTCATAAAGAGAAGTTTAAGAATATCTGTTCTCACTATGCAAAATTATCTTCACGGGCAGATCTGAAGAGTAAAACATCCTGGCCCCTTTTGTAAGCAAATTTACAAAAAAAAGGAATTGAATCAATATATGGAACCCCGAACTACTTATAATGTCGCAGATTGGAAAATATGCCAGTGTGTTAGTAGAAGCTTACCCGTATTGCAATATGAGTCTCAAAAATATTTGCCAAAATAAAAGAGATGACGTAAAAAATTGAAAGTATCAAAAATCCCCCTAATCTTAATACCAGAAGGCCATAATTGATTCCAATATATGCCAATATATATCAAAATATATGCCAATATACCTGTACTACTTATATTCTCGTAGATTGGAAGATACCCATGCATTTGTAGAAGATTACTCGTACAACGTACTATATATGAGTTTCAACAATTTTCGTCATAATAAAACAATTCCATAATAATTTGAAAATATCAGTAATCCCTGAATCAACAGTCCCCTAAAATACCAATAATAATGATGTTTAAATCTGAAGACCGTAATTGATCCAGTCAAAAATGCAATGTCAATGAAATTTATTTTATATACATATTTTTATTATTCAAATCGGAAAAGATTTAATAAAAATCGTATGCCGCCTAACATATTGAATCCGTTGCTAAGCGACATGATATCATTTGCTTCAAATAAATTGATAGAAATCATATCATCTGAATAATGCAATCTCCATGGAAGGTTTGGCGACATTTTCGTCAATTTAGCGATAACTTAAAAAATCGCCAAATTTATCGCCAAGTGGGACTGTAGAACTGATAGTCCCATTTTGGACAAATTGACGAAACATCATCACAATACTATCTCCGAACAGAACACAATTAATTTCATTTAGTAAGCGCGATTTTATCAATTTCATGATATTTTTATGGATTTAAAAATATTTTTACCAATTTGGTGATATTAAAAAAATTCCTTCAATATGTTACTAAGTAGGATGGATGAACTGACCGACAAATGCTACAGAAACATCATTTCAGTACTCTATTCTAAAAAAACAAATTTAATTTCATTGATTGATTTGGGCCATTTTTATCAATTTGGAGACATTTCCACTAATTTGATAAAGTTTAAGAAAAGTTACCAAGTTATTTAGAGATATTCCGCTAAATTCGTAGCTCTGAATTTGCAGATCTGAAAAATAAAATATCCTGATCCCTTTTGTATATACTAAATGAAAACACTAAAATTGTATTAGAAGATACATACACCCGTTCTACTCTTTTTCTGCTTCAACAATCGGCTAAATGAATTTATTGGGTAAACACAATATATGAGTTTATTAGCTAAACACAGTATATGAACTTGAAACCTCTTTGCTTAAATAAATGAAAGTGATGTACGCAGTCCGCAATATATATAATTAAAATAACAATCAAACCGTTCATTTATAAAATATATTTTTGCATCCATTTATTTATTATACAAATAGAAAAAATAATAATAAATATTACCAACACATTTAATTTCATTCCATTGCCGAACAACATGATATAAGATAGAATCTTCCTCATAAAATGTGAAATTAAATAGCCATTTTGATTTCTTTATACTCTTCATCGTTGAGTAAAAATTTGTGAAAGATGAACCATGGAGGTAGATTTTTCCATTTAAATTCATGTTTCAAACAATTCATGCTTTCCTATAGTGACTAATTAATGCAAAAATCCTGTACTAAACTCGGAAATAAAGTTTTATTTCAATTTGGCGTTTGAAACAAACGATTTTCATCCTTTCCGTTTGGATAAACCACGGAGTTGGAGAGTAGATCTCCTAAGAAAAAGTTCCGTTTTTCATTAATATCTCGACAACCCCTGGTCTTAGAAACTCGAAACTTGGACAAAATTTATGGGGGGCTATTTCAAGGATATCCACAAAATTTCATTAAATTGGGTTCAGCCGTTTTTCCGTGATGATGAGACAAACGAAAATTTCGTTTTTTACTAATATCTCGAGAACCACTGGTCGTAAAAACTCAAAACACAGACTAAATTTTAAGTGGGGCTATTTCTAGGCTACCCACAAAATTTCATCAAATTCAGTTCAGCCGTTCTCCCGTGATGATGGGACAAACAGACAGACAGACAGACAGACAGACAGACAGACAGATTTTCATTTTTATTTATATAGACTAGCAGCATACCCGTTCTTCGTACGGAGTATATAATATAAAGAAACTTGAAATTCATAATCATGCCCAAATTCTTATAGTATACTAAATGACATGTTTAATCAAAATATTCTGTTAAAATATTTAATATAATGCTCCTAAAAAGAAGTTTAAGAATCTCTGTTCTCGCTATATAAAATTATCTTCATGGACATATCTGAAGAATAAAACATCTTGGACCCCTTATGTAAGCAAATATAAAAAAAATATGGAATTGAATCAATATATGCAAAATAAAAGCGTTAAAATTGTATGGGACCCGTACTAATTATATACGCGAATATTAGAAAATATAACCTGTATTAGTAGATTACATGTATAAATTGAAAATACCAATAAACCCGTAATCTTTAAATCTGAAGACAGTCATTTATTCCAATATATGTCAAAATTAAAGTACTAAAATTATATGGGAAGATATACACGTACTACTTATAATGTCCGATTATTAGTAGAAGATTACCCGTTTTGCAATATGAGTCACAAATGTTTTTTGGTAAAATACAACAGACGACGTTATAAATTGAATATATAATTAATCCCCTTAATCTTCATACCAGAAGACTGTACTTGATTCCAATATATATGCCAATATATGTCAAAATATATGCCAATATACCTGTACTACTTATATTCTCGTAAGTTAGAAGATATACCCGTGCATTCCTAGAAGATTACTCGTACAACGTACAATATGCGTGTGTCAGCAATTTTTGCCGCAATAAAACAATGGCGTAATAACTTAAAAATATCAATAATCCCTGAATCAATAATTCCGGAAAATATCAATAATAATAATGTTTAAACCTGAAGAGTATAATTGATATTATCCAGTCCAAAATGAAATGGCAATGAAATTTATTTTATATACATATCTTCATTATTCAAATCGGAAAGGATTTAATAAAAATCGTCTGCCGCATAAACACATTGGGTTTAAATCCGTTGCTAAGCGACATGATATCATTTGCTTCAAATAAATTGGTAGAAAAAATATCGTCTAAATAGTTATATTTCTATGGAACATTTGGCGACAGTTTCGTCAAATTAGCGACATTTTAAAAAATCGCCAAATTTATCGCCAAGTGGGACTGTAGAACTGACTGTTCCACTTTGCGACAAATTGACGAAATATCATCACAATACTATCCCGTAACAAAAAACAATTAATATCATTTATGTAGCGCAATTTTATCAATTTCAAGATATTTTTATAGATTTGAAAACATTTTTATCAATTTGGTGACATTTTAAAAATTCGCTAAATGTATTACTAAGTAGGATGGTTGGTCTGACAGAGAAATGCTAACCAAACATCATCTCAGTACTCTCTTCTAACAAAACAAAAAAAAATTTCATTGATATGTAGAAGACCCAAGCCACACGACCAACCCGAAGGTTTATGGCAGCTGTTTGTGTGTCGTTTATATCAATTTGGCGACATTTCCGTCAATTTGGCAAAGTTTAAGAAAAGTTGTCAAATTAGCGATATCCCTCCAAATTCGTAGCTTTGAATTTGCAGATCTGAATGAAACATTCTTATCCCGTTTCAATATACTAAATGAAAACACTACAATTGTATTAGAAGATATACCCGCTCTACTCTTTTTCTGTTTCAACAATCGGCTATATGAATTTATTGGCTAAACACAATATATGAGTTTAGTAGCTAAATACGATATAAGCTTGAAAACTCTTTGCCAAAATAAATGAAATTGATGTACGCAGTCAGCAATTAATATAATTAAAAGAAAAATCAAACCGTCCATTCATAAGATATACTTTTATATCCATTTATCCATTTATTTATTATTTAAATCGAAAAAAAATAATAAAAACATTAACAAACACATTTAATTTAATTGCGATGCCGAGCAACATGATATATCCTCCTAAAATGTTAAAATTTATTAACCACTAACAGCACACCTGTTATTCGTACGGAGTGTATAATTTAAAGAAACTTAAAGTTCGCAATCATGTGCAAATTCTGTTAAAATATTAAATTTATTGCTCCTAAAGAGAAGTTTAAGAATATATGTTCTCACTATGCAAAATTATCTTCACGATCAGATCTGAAGAATAAAACATCCTGCCCCCTTTTGTAAGCAAATTTACAGAAGGAAAAATAGGAATTGAATGAATATATGCAACCCCGTACTAATTATATTGTCGCAGATCAGAAAATATGCCAATGTGTTAGTAGAAGATTACCCGTATTACAATATGCGTCTCAAAAATATTTGCCAAAATAAAAGAGATGACGTAATAAATTGAAAACATCAATAATATCCGTACTCTTTATACCAGAAGGTCGTAATTGATTCCAATATATGCCAATATATATCAAAACATATGTCAATATACCTGTACTACTTATATTCTCGTATATTAAAAGATATACACGTGTATTTGTAGAAGATTCGTACAACATACAATATATGAGTTTAAACAATTTTTGTCATAATAAAATAATTGCATAATAACTTGAAAGTATCATTAATCCTTGAATCAATAATCCCCGAAAATATAAATAATAATAATTTTTAAACCTGAAGACCGTAATTGATATTATCCAGTCAAAAATGCTATAAGAAAAATCAAATCGTTCTTTTCTAAAATATATTTTTATATCCATTTATTTATTATTCAAATCGAAAAAATAATTATTAAAATTAACAGACAGATTTAATTTAATTGCGTTTCTGAGTAACATGATATAAGATAGAATCTTATAACATGTTAAATATGTCATGTCTTATAACATAAACTGCGAAATTAAATAACGATTTTGATTTCTCTGTACTTCTCATTGTTCCGTAAAAGCTTGTTTTAAATAAACCATGAACCATGGAGATAGATTTCCCCTTTAAATCATGTTTCAAACAATTCATGTTTTCAGAATGTGACTAATTAACGCAAAAAATCTCCCATCAAACTCAGAGATTAAATTTTAATTCACTTTCAAACGATTTTCAAGCTTTTCGTTTGGATAAACCACGGAGTTAGGGAGTAGAACTCCTAGGAAAAAGTTCCGTTTTTCATTAATATCTCGACAACCCCAGGTCTTAGAAACTCGAAACTTGGACAAAAGTTATGGGGGGATATTTCAAGGCTATTCACCAAATTTCATTAAATTCGGTTCAGCCGTTTTTCCGTGATGATGAGACAAACGAAAATTTTGTTTTTTACTAATATCTCGAGAACCACTGGTCGTAGAAACTCAAAACACGGATATAATTTTAAGTGGGGCTATTTCTGGGCTACCCACAAAATTTCATCAAATTCGGTTCAGCCGTTCTCCCGTGATGGTGTGACAAACAGACAGACAGACAGACAGACAGATTTTCATTTTTATTTATATAGATTAGCTTCTAAATATGTTATGCCTTTAGAGGCATTTAATATATGGAAATTTACTTTATTAGAATTTATTAAAAATGCTATTAGTAGTATTAAATAGTCTAGATCTATATAAAATACTAGCAGCAGCATACCCGTTCTTCGTACGGAGTATATAATATAAAGAAACTTATAAAATTCAGAATCATATGCAAATTATGTTAAAATATTAAATTTATTGCTCCTAAAGAGAAGTTTATGAATATATGTTCTCATCATGCAAAATTATCTTCACGGGCAGATCTGAAGAATAAAACATTCTGGCCCCTTCCGAAAGCAAATATACAAAAAATATGAAAATGAATCAATATATTCAAAATAACAGTGAAAAATTGTATGGGACCCGTAGTATTTATATACTCGAATATTAGACGATATAACCTGTATTAGTAGATTACATGTATAAATTGAAAATATCAATAAACCCGTAATTGATTCCAATATATGTCAGAATGAAAGCACTAAAATTATATGGGAATATATATATATATATATATATATATATATATATATATATATATCCCCGTACTACTTATATTGTCGCAGATTAGAAAATATGCCTGTATGTTAGTAGAAGATTACCCTTATTACAATATGAGTCTCTAAAAAATCTTTGCCGAAATAAAACAGATGACATATTCAATTATTCCCGTAATCTTTATACCAGAAGGTCGTAATTGATTCCAATATATGCCAATATATATCAAATATATGCCTATATACCTGTACTACTTATATTCTAGTAAATTAGAAGTTAACCCGTTGTTGATGTTGTTGAGACCCAGACCGTCCGACCTACCAGAATGGTGTAAGGTAACTGTATGGACGGCCGGGAAGTGCCACCCAATTTAGACCGGAACCCAGTGGGGGAGGCATCCACAGGGACCGTACCCTCCTTCCCCTACCACCAACCTCTCGGAAGGACTTACGGACCCACATGTTTAACGTGATCGTACTCCGCATGAACACGGCGGCATTTGTGGTAGCGTGCAAATCTAGCGCGCAAACCACGGGGATACCGCACCCGAGATGGCCAACAGCACGTGGTGTTCCGAGGTGGTCACCCACCAAGTACTAACCGCGCCCGATGCTGCTTGACTTCGGTGATCTAACGAGAACCGGTGTTATCAGCACGGTACGGCCGTTGGCCCAGAAGTTAACCCGTGTATTTATAGAAGATTACTGGCACAACGAACAATATGTGAGTTTCAACAATTTTTGTCATAATAAAACAATGGCATAGAATCCATATGGAAATATCAATAATCCCTGAATCAACAGTCCACGAAAATACCAATAATAATAATGTTTAAACCTGAAGACCGTAATTGATATTATCCAGTCAACAATGCAAAGTCAATGAAATTTAATTTATATACATATCTTTGTTATTCAAATCGAAAAAGTTTTAATAAAAATCGTATGCCGCATAAACACATTGGATTTACATCCGTTGCTAAACGACATGACATCATTTGTTTCAAATGAATTGATTGGAATCTTATCGTTTGAATAATTCTATCTCCATGGAAGGTTTGGCGACATTTTCGTCAATTTAGTGACAATTTAAAACATCGCCAAATTTATCACCAAGTGGGACTGTAGAACTGCCCATTTGCGACACATTGACGAATAATCATCGCAATACCGTGCCCTAACAAAACACAATTAATTGCATTTGTTAAGCGCAATTTTATCAATTTTGTTATATTTTTATGGATTTGCAAACATTTTATCAATTTGGTGACATTTTAAAAATTCTCTAAATGTGTTACTAAGTAGGATGGATGGACTGGCTGACAAATGCTACCTAAACATCATTTCAGTACTCTCTTCTAACAAAACAAAATAAATTTCATTGATTTGCGTCGTTGTTATCAATTTCTCGACATTTTCTGTTTCAACAATCGACTCTCTCTCTCTCTCTCTCTCTCTCTCTCTCTCCTTAACCTTTTGCCACCATATAAAAGTTTCTTCATAAATTTCTCTTTTCTTTATTATATCTTCTTTTTATGAAATGTATTCTTCCATAGATTCATTTATTTTCTTTATTTGTTTTTACATGGAGATTTTAAATTTCAGAGTTTAGCCTTTAAAGAGTCATACTTTTATTCATACATTCTAAATCTGTTAAAATGACAATGTTAATACAGTCAAACCTGTATAAACGGAACCTGCAAGAAAAAGAATACTGTAATAAGCGTAAAACGTTTTTGACTTCGTCCAAAAATATAGGATATTTGTATTATTCCCCCTGTGTGAAACGGAACCTGCACAACGCGGAAACAGACAGCCAATTTAAAATAATTTTTAAATAAAGCATCTGTTGTAACGAACAAAGAACCAAAAAACCATTCAAATATTTCAGCCCAAGGAAACCATTTTTCACAGAATTTTCTATTAAATCGTATGACGATTTTCTGAAAGCTATTTCAGAACGTCAAGAATTTTCAGTTAATCAGGGAGATTCTGAAATGCTAGCAATAATAATCAATGCAAGATTTTTAACCGAAAGTCTCATCATTAATGTGGTTTTGGGGGTTCTAGAATACTCGAAACATGTAGATCCGTCAAAAACTTGAGTTGCGATTTTCGACGCGATTCCAATACTTTTCTTATACAATGTATTGTTTGGAAAGTAAAATTTCATTATTCAGTCTATCGCAAAGCTTCAAATGGAAAATGATACGAAACAGAATGCTTGCTACAGTAAAATAGTTCTGCTGTCCGGGTAAATGGGGGGGGGGAGAAATATTTAGCCCACTATGATAAGAGTAGGGTTTATGGGTTCTCGTTGGATTTCTTTTAATAAAAAAAATGATTTTGAAAATATTTTGGCATTAGCAGTAGCTTAGCGTCCAATCGGCTTGTCTATACTTAGATAGCGACAATTTTCTTTCGGAGTTTCACGGAGACTGTAATGTTTGTCACATAAGCTTAGTTCTAACGTACAAGCGGTTTGAGATAACATTGCGTAGTTTTAATTGGTTAATCCGCTGCACACACACACACACAGTGGAGTCACCAAGGGAAGGGGAATTTGAAGATCATACCCCCACTCCCAGAAGCCCACGGTAGCTCTTAAATTTCAAATAAATATATATGGAGAAATGAAAAGGCAGATATTTGGTTACCTCCCCCAATCAGAATTTTTTCTCTGGCAACGCAACTGCACACACACACACACACGTGTGGCGGGCGTGACTCTACTATAACTCGTTGCCTCGCCACAATCTTGAATTAAAAGAAGTGTTCTTTTTATTAAGACCAGACACATTGTTGGAAACTTAATATTTTATGTACAAAACACTACAAGATTAAAAATCTTACAATAAATTAAACAAATTTGAACTGAGCCCCAGGCTCCATAATAACGTGATATACGACAAGGCGTATTTGCCAACTAGCTAGTCGCGTGTGTACATCTTTGGAAAAGCATACTAGCGGGAGCAAAGCCCACGGCTATATACCTTTATGTGCCTGACGTCATCAAGCAAATGATTTTTATTGATGACCGGAGCGGTTTATACATTATGCAAATCTGAAAACATATTAGCATACAACAAATATAAAGTTTTAAAGTTCAAAAATAAAGTTCAGAGAAATGTTGTTGTTGAAACCCAGACCGTCCGACCTACCAGAAAGGTGTAAGGTAACTGTTTGGACGGTCGGGAAGAGAAATGTGTAAAAGTCAAATGGATTTGAGTCGCTACATGACTCCCTCCTCAGTCTCTCACAGGGAGATGAAATCGAACATCTCCTTCCATATCTGGTGAAGACAGGTTTCACGGTCCTTAGAACCGATTGTCCAGATGCTGCTTGCGATGACGTTCCATCCGCTGTCAGCACTGGTGGGCAGTCTGTGATTAATTGTGCTCCGGTGCTCAGCGACGGTCTGTCGGTGGTCAGCAATGGTCTGTCGGTGGTCAGCAATGGTCTGTCGGTCTCTACATCTGGTGTAACCGCAACAGAATTGTTTGCAAATGGGCTAACGTTATCCTCGCGTAATATATACGCCGGCTTTAGACGATCAATGGCTATAAGTTTTTCGTGATCGTTGATTCGAATCACATAATCTTTTGGTAGTCTCCTTACGACCTAAAATCGTCTTTCATATTGCGGCTGTAGAGACTTCTTAAATGGTCCACGTTTTAAAAACATATGTGATAAGTGTTCAAATTTTTTGGCATGTATATTTGCTTAGCTCCATGTTTGGACGTTGCACATGGTCTCGTGGTTTGCACTATGGCTTTTAGCCTATTTACAAAATCTACATCGTGTGTATGTAAAGGAGCGTCTATAAAAGATTCACGGGGTAGTTTGAGTGTTGTGCCATACATAATTTCTGCTGTAGAAGCGTCATGCTCCTCTTTATGCACCGTTTGCAGTACTAATAGGACAGATGGTAAGGCATCGTACCATGGTACCTTTTTATGGCACACAGGGCCTGTTTCAGTGGACGATGCTGTCATCCCATTGCATCTTGGGTTATAAGCGGCTGTTCTTGTCATCCCAATATCCAACATTTGAGTCAAGCATTTAAATAACCCCGATTCAAATTGAACTCCCGAATCAGTTGTGATTTTTCCTGGAGTTCCGAAACGGGCTACTCAATGAAATACAAAGGCTCTAGCTACAGATTCGGCAGATATATCAGGAATTGGGACCACCTCAAGCCATCGTGTAAATTTATCAATAAAAGTGACACAATATGAAAAACCTCTACACTGTGGTAACGGCCCAATTATGTCTATATATATGTGCGAAACCTCTCACTTGGGACCGCAAACTTTGCGATTGGGGATTTCGTATGTTTATGAACTTTAGTCATTTGACACGGAACACAAGTCCTACCCCCACAGTGCAATGTCCTTATTCATCGATTTCCACACATACATTGAGGCGACTAATTTCTGAGTTGCCCTAATCCCAGGATAAGCTAATCCATGCAGCATATCGAAAACATTTTTTGAAGTTATAATGGGACAAAAGGGAGCGTCTGTTCCATACAATATTCACAATACATAGGAACTTCTGAATTAAGCAAAATTACCTTTTTAAACTTCAGTGAAGTATTTGATGGTTCTTGTAAGACTTGTTGTTGTTGAGACCCAGACCGTCCGACCTACCAGATTGTAAGACTTGTTGTAAATCCTCATCATTTTTTGTACTCCCGCCCATTTAAACATATCAGTTGATGAAAAGGTTGAAATTTCATTGATACGAGAAAGTGTATTGGCTACAACGTTATTCTTTCCTTCTAGGAAACGTATATCGTTTGTAAATTGTGAAATAAAATCCAACTGACGTAACTTCCGCGGGGAACATTTATCATGTTTTTGCCACAGGGCATAAGTTAATGGCTTGTGATCAACATATAATATATTTTTTTCTGGTTTCAAGCATATGTCTTAAATGTAAAATAGCTCTATATGCAGCTAAAAATTCCCGATCATATGTAGAATACATTTCCAGGGCTGTTGTTAACTTCTTTGAAAAGAATGCCAACGGTTTTGGTCCCGAGGGTGATAAATCGTATAATGCAGCACCCATAGCTTCATCGCTACAATCAGTTATTACTGCAAGATCAGCATTTGGCGACGGGTGATGTAATAACGTAGCATGTGTTAAAGCATTTTTGCTGTCCTCGAAACTTTTCTCCGTTTCAAGGCTCCATTTCAAAATTTTCTTTTCTTTCTTTTTTAATCTAGTTAAAAATTTATTTAAGGGTGCCAAAATAACAGCAACGTTAGGGATGAATCTGCAATAAAAATTTATCATACCAAGATATCTTCTTAACTGCCGGACATCATTCGGTAATTTATAATCTAGTATCGTCTGAACTCTTTCTTTAAGAGGCGTACATACCATTCCGTTTACTATACGGTCTAAGAAATTTATTTCTTCAACCCCGAAAATGCATTTCGAAACATTGATCGTTACCCTATATTCTGAAAATCTCCGGAAATTTTGATCTATATGATCTCTATGTTGATCCGAATTTTTACTAAAAATCAGTATGCCATTGATATAAGGAAAGCAAGGTTCTTGTCCATGTAAAACTTCCGTAATAAATCTTTAAAAAGTTTGAGCTGCTCCACATAGTCCAAAATTCAGATACGGAAATTCATATAATCCGATAGGTGTTGTAATTGCTGTTTTCGGTATATCATCTGCATTTACTGGTATCTGGTGAAATCCTTTTAACAAATCAATATTCGAAAATACAATACTTCCTTTTAGCATTTGGGTAAAATCTCGTAAGTAGGGTAAAGGAAATTTATCAACTTGTGTAACTCTATTTAGATGCCGATAATCTCATGTCAGTCTCCAGTCAGTAGAACCTTTAAGGACCATACGCAATGGTCTAGACCAGGGGTCGGCAACCTGCGGCTCGCGAGCCGCATGCGGCTCTTTTGCTGTAAAGTTGCGGCTCTCCAGTTCCATACGAAAAAATTAATAATTTATTATCAAAACCCTTAAAAAATAAGAAAATATATTTTTAAGTACCTAATTTCTCAATAGCTTCTATTTTCATAATCGTTAATTACAAATCGCTACGCTTAACATGACCGTAATGAGATAAATGTGAACTATTATTTTGTTCTTAGAGATGAGACTCCGTGACCATGTTTATCTTTCAGCCAATTGCATTCCATTTCCGTCTCACCCAAACAGCCACCATCTAGAGTCCAGACAACACGTCTAGATTCTAGACGTGTTGTCAGTCAGTCATCCTCGGATAGCGCGGTCGACGTTACGTTGCATGTGTGTTAATTTAATCGCTTGCGGTTTTTGCGTGTTTATTCGCTTGTTGTTTCAAGAAGAATACGATTTAGAAGCGAATTATCTTCTCAAAGGTATGTACGCGTATAATATAATAAAATCAGTAACAGAATTGGATTACATATCTGAGGATCGTGTTAACGAAGTAATAATGGTAAATAAATTGTTTGCCGTTTTAGATAGCTAAGTAAAATTATAAAAAATCATTTTTTCAGCTCCGCCGCCAGCATGGCATCTGGTAAAAAAAAGAGAAGAACTGAAGAAGAAAACCGCGAATTCAATCAGGATTGGACGGAGTCGTTTGCATTCATATGCAACACAGATGGCCTTCCGACTTGTCACATTTGCCACGAAAAACTCGCACACAATAAGAAGTCAAATTTGGAGAGACACTTCACTACAAAACATATCCAGTTTGCTGGAAAATATCCAACCGGTGACGCACGAAAAAAAGCTGTTGAAGAGCTAAAAAAAAAAAAACAGTCAAGTTCCATGCTAAGTAACTGGGCGCAATCTTCCAATAATGTAAATCTGGTAAGCTTTGCAGTATCATTAGAAATTGCAAAAAGAGGAAAACCATTCACAGATGGTGAGTATGTCAAAGATTGTTTTATACGTACATCTGAAGAACTGTTTCGTGATTTTAAAAACAAAGCAGAAATCATGAAAAAAATCAAAGATTTGCCATTATCTGCTAAAACAGTACAAGATAGAACTGCTAAAATGTCTTCAAATGTAACACATATTCAACTGGCTTCTGCCTTATCACTTGCTATAAATGAGTCTTGCGACATAAAAGACACGGCACAAGTTGCCCTTTTCGTCAGGTATATGTCGTCCCAAGGTCCAAAAGAAGAACTGCTAAGATTGCTACCGCTCTCAGGGCAAACTCGTGGAGAAAATATAGCAAATGCTGTGCAAAAATGCCTGGAAGACAATGGAATCGATATAAATAAAATCGTTTCTATAGCAACTGATGGAGCCAGAAGTATGACAGGAATACATAGAGGGGTAGCATCAATTCTTCAGAAAAAAATAAACCACGAAATTCTAACGTTTCACTGCATAATTCATCAAGAAGCGCTTTGTGCCCAAACATTTCCGGCCGAAATAGTTGAGGTCATGAACTTGGTAATTAAGATTATTAACAGCATCTTGGCAAAAGTACTCTACCATCGCCAGTTTAAAGATTTCCTTGAAGAAATAGATAGCCAGTTTTCTGACCTACTTTTGCACAATAAAGTGCGATGGCTTTCCAGAGGTAACGTATTGCAACGTTTTGCTTTGTGCTTGAGTGAAATAAAAACATTCCTCAATGAAAAAAGCATTGACCATCCCGAATTGGAAGAAGACAAATGGCTGCAAAAATTCAACTTCATGGTAGATACCACAATGAAACTAAATGAACTAAATCTAAAACTGCAAGGAAAGGGCAACCCAGCATACGCCTTGCTTGAAGAAGTAGTTTGTTTCGAAAAAAAAATTACTTCTTTTTGTTGAAGACATGGAGAGCGGTAAATTACTTCATTTTAAAAATCTGAAGCAATATCGCGATGAGACCAATGCAACTATTGACACGAATTACTTCAGCATAGCTTTAAAAAACATGAAGGATGGATTCGCTGAGAGATTCGAGCAATTCAAAACAAACAAATGTACTCTCGCGTTCATAGTAAATCCTCTCAACACAAATACAAATGAGATCAAAATTGAGCCATTTGGAATTGATGCTGGATCGCTCCAAATGCAATTGCTAGATTTGAAAACCAAAGACTTGTGGATTGGCAAGTTCACAGAACTCAAGAGCAAGTTGGAAGAGTTGGAGGTCCAGAAATGCATGCACATCGCGCAGCACAAGTGGACAGCTCTAAAAGAAATTCCGCGAGTTGAGGCCCTCATATTCGGCGCATGGAATAGTCTTCCAGAATGCTACAGTGAGGTGAAGAAGTTGGCATATGGAGTGCTGACGATCTTCGGTTCGACATATTCGTGCGAGCAAGCGTTCTCTTGCATGAATATAATAAAAAGTAAAGTTAGAAGTCAACTAACAAATAAAAATCTAGAGTCGTGTTTGAAACTTAAAACAACAAGTTATAAGCCAGATTTAATCAAACTTTCAAAAGGCATGCAAAGCCAATGCTCCCATTGATGTAACTATCTATATTTGTGTTTTTATATAAATAAATATTATTCCGTATTTAAAGCCGTTTATTTTAAATCAAAATCAAATATATATAAACAAATACTATAATATTGAAACGAAAAATTTTAGTGGCTCTTTAAAAACTGGGAAATTTTGTAAATTGTAACATTTGGCTCTTCCGTTTCAATAGGTTGCCGACCCCTGGTCTAGACCAACTACTTTTGGAAGGTCTACACATGCCTTTTCCTAGCATGTAAGAAAATTCACGTTTTGCGATTTCTAACTTTGCAAGTTGCAATCTTCGCGGTCTGGCATTTACTGGAGGTCTCTAGGTATAAAGTGCACTGTATTGTATTTCGCTGTACTCGATACTTCGGAATTCAGTCGTGTAATTTCCGGATATTTCCGTAACAATTCATGATATACTGAATTTCCGCTGGCAATCTTTATAATTTCCACTTCATATTTAACAACTTGTCCTTTACTACTTATTTTTGTGAGAGGATCCAATATAGATTTATTTTTTATGTCAATAATTAATTCACATTTTTGCAAAAAATTGGCGCCAATTACTGGTTTGTTAACGTCAGCTATTATAAATGGCCACTGGAATGATCGTCTTAATCCAATGTCTAAAGTGTATAGCTTAGATCTATAAGTTTTAATTACTCATCCATTCGCAACAGTGAGCTTAATGCCATTACTATTCAAGTTTGATGATAAATATAATTTTGGAAAGCATTTAACGTAGCAACCTGCGTCAATTAGAAACTTTGACTGTGAAATTTTATCCAAAACATAATTTATTACTGCGTCTAGTAACATATAAACTGGAAATAGCAGTAGTAATCTCCGGCTCTACTCATTTTTTTTAATGAAAATTACATGGCGATTTGTACTTGAGCTTTTTGGTCGAATTTTTCATGATACCTGCATAATTTTGATTTACGATACGCGGAGATCGCGAATTTCTTCAATCCCGATTTTGACGCGAAAAAATTGATGTCTTAGAAGTTATAATTTCAAATTTCGGTTTCTTTACCAATAAATCCTGAATCATATTTTTAAGTTCGCCGACTTCTTTTCTTAATTTATCTACATTTACAGTTTGGTTCTCAATAGGTTCACTATTTAATGTGCACGCGGAATGTTTTCCATGAGTTATTCAATTTATTTTGTCGACCCTTACTGCTAATTTACGTAAGCCCTTAGAACTAACTGGTTGCAATTATTGATTGAACATTTCTCTGTAATTTGTTTAGACACATATTTTTTAAAAATTCCTCGTCGATATGTTCTTCACATAATTCACGCATTTCTTCAGCAATAGTGACGGTTTCTTGAATCTCAAATCTGTTTCATGTAAGAGTATTTTTACTTTTCTAGTCTCTGAAGCTTGAAACTACTCAGTGAGACAGACGGTCTTGAGTGCCAAATACTTTCCGTCAGTATAGGCGGTTTAAATACAATGTCCGGAGTATAACTTAAGGTTTGCGAATCAAGGCAGATACAAGAGTATAGTATTTTGTGTTATTACTAGTTATCCCTGAAACAAAGAAGTTTGCTTCTAATTGGGTAAAATATAACCCAGGCCAAAAAGGAGGAATTTTCACCGAAATTCTATCAATGTGTTGATGTCTTTCCGTATCTACGCTCTGACTATTCCAAACAGTGACTTCTTTCTCCGTGTTAGACATTTTCTACTATTTATTATTGACAATTATTAGTATAAAATTTTTACATAATATAACTTATTCACAGAAACACTAATTTATACTATGAAATCACATAAAATTCTATGTATAAGAATGAAAAGTGTATGCAAGTAAATGTACTAAAATTACATCAAAATCCACCACTATTTTCCTTAAGTATATTATATCAAACTCAAATAAGGGTCAAACTATCCGGTCACATAACACTCCAGAAAGTAATCTACAACAAACTTAACGGGACTCATTTTACAGAAAAAATTACACCGATCAGAGAGTAAATGAAAGGGTTTTTCTTTATCTGTATTTGCTTAACTTGCCACCATTCAGTCGAATCTATATCGTGCACATATTTAACAGTGATATTTTTTAAGCTTCGTGTTCTTGTACCGGGTCACCACTTTGTGGAGGGAGTGACTCCACTATAACTCGTTTTCTCGCCACAATCTTGAATTAGACACTCTGATCTGTTTATGAAGGTTGCTGGACGAAGCTCCGTTATTAGAAGTGTGCTTTTGATTAAGACCAGACACATTGCTGGAAATTCTTAATATGTATAAAACACTACACGATTAAAAATCTTACAATAAATTCATCGAATTAAAACTGAGCTTCTGGTTCCATAATAACGTGATTTACGACAAGGCATATTTGCCAACTACCTAGTCGCGTGGGTGCATCTTTGGAAAAGCATACCGGCGGGAGCAAAGGCCGCGGTTATATACCTTCACGTGCATAACGGCACCAAGCAAATAATTTTTATTAACGACCGGCACGATTTATACATTATACAAATTTGAAAACATATTAGCATAAAATGAAAATAAAGTTTGAAAGTTCAAAAATAAAGTTCAGAAAAATGTGTAAAAGTCAAATGGATTTGAGTTGCCACACATGCAACACTTTTGCTAATGTTTCACGAACCGGATCGGTATTGTTCTATATTTCACAAATCGAAACGGTATGACTCCCGGATTGGTGGATAACCGTAAATGGCGTCCATCCATTTCAAGCACAAATCTATTGCCAAATCGATGTAACCTCGTTTTCTACGAAACTGTTCAACCAAATGAAACCAAATGTAATAAATATATATAATGCTGCACGAAGATGATAACAGAGTGGCGACTTTTTCTTAATATGTCGTGCGGAATACAGGCAAGCACAATTTTCGCGATATTGCTAAATTTGGGAAATCACTCGACCGACTAAAAACAAATTCTGTATAACTTTAGTCTGTTTTACACCTGCAAAAACAGTGCTGTGTTGTTGTTAACTTTGCGTATTGTGCGCATGCGCATTTTTCGTTGCGAAATTGTGTAACTGTTTTTTTTTTCTAAAACTACTCAACCAACAGAAACCATATTTGATACAAAAGATGCAACATAAATATAAAAACTACGTCGCATCTATTTATTATTTTCCCACGTCGTGTACAGAATGCGTATGAGCATTTTGCATGTTATTGCAATATTATCACAACTACTCATCTTGATGATACCTAATTGGGTGCAAATATAAGCCGGTACATCAATGTGAATGCTCAGTTATATTTTAATATAACTGGGAAAAAATAGTTAAAAAGGAGGGAGGGGGGGAGGTATGGGAAAACGTATTTTTAATTCGAGCGATATGATATTTAGTAATACGTATATATCGGAAATTATCAGTCGGTGCATATCTTTGCAAGGTCGTGTGCGGAACGAAATTATGCACTTCATTTTATTTTTATTTTTGCCAAGTACTTTAAAAATGTTTTTTCACTCTCCTAGAAGAGTTCTTTTCATTTTAAGATCATGAATGTAGAATAATTATATATACATTTTTTTTAGAGAAGGGGACACAAAATTTCGATATCCATCGTACCCTATCGCATTTTTGACGCCCTAGTTTATCCCAGTAATGAGCTGTTGGAAACTATTCTATTTACCTATATTATTATAGTACAGAATCTACAGTACATTGGTAGTGAAATGGGAGTGGATTTTTTTTTTCTATTTTGTCCGTAGAAAAAGAAGTAAAATCTTACGATTAACTGTTAAACTTTAACGGCTACATCGAATGTACAGCCATCAAAATGGTGTGGGCAAGGATTGCTGTCGATGCCCGCACTGATCTCCACATTTTCCCTCGCCGTACTGTGACTGCAGTAAGACATAAAGTTGATATCCTTGCTCCATATGTTCGCTCATGTCTTGCGACCATGGGTCTGTATGCCATATTTATAGGCGATAACGCGCGAGTTCACAGGGCTCGCATTATCGGCCAGTACTTAGAATCGGAAACACTGCTTCGTCTGGGATAGCCATCGAGATCCCCTGATTTGAATTCCATCGAGCATGCATGTATGGGACATGCTTGGAAGACGTTTAAGTTTTCTCTATGGCTCTCCCCGGCGAACCTTTGCGAGCTAAAAATATCTCTGCTCCTTGAATGCACACAGATACCCATACCCCAAACCGCCATAGATGATCTTATTCTTATCATAAATCGACGCTGGATGTGTTTCCAATAGAGGTCATCACATTCCGCATTGACACAGACCTCCACCAATGAACTGTTTCTGCCCCTCCAAATCAAATGTTTATGTTTATCTCTATTAATGAATTATTTATTGATAATTTTCTTTGCATTTACCCATGTATTTTCTTATACCCCATGATCTGTGCAAATTTCAATGAATTCGAATAAATACTTCTCTTTTTACCAGTTTTTTTTCACTTTTTTATTTAAATTTTGAACATGATTGTATATGTATATATAACACATACATAGACATAAGCACAGAGATGACCCCCCCCCCCCTCTACATGTCGCTCACGAGTCGCCACTGGCTGCAGAGTTTACTTTTTAGACGCACCCTTAATGACTTTTAAGGATTTTCTCGGTCAATTTTGGACCTTTTTCTATTACTATTATTATTATTTTAATCTGCCTGAAAGTTTTCGATGAATCCAAATATGTAATGATCAATGGGAGTTGCCCTTGAAGATTTCGGGGTTAGAGCCAAAAGAACTGCGAAGATGGCTCCTCCTATTGAAAATTTAAACATTGCCATATGTAGAATCCCAATAGAATGATATCTTCTGTTTTGTTCAATTGCGGTCGGATGTTTCGATTTTTTTAAGGCCAGTGACAAACGAGCGTGAAAAGCGCCGGACGTTTTCTCTACAAGAAACGCAGAAGAGGAGATTCTCATATATCCCATGACACACGAGTTCCGGTGCGTTTCACCCGGCAAATGGAAGCTGAAGTAGCAGTTGTGCTTTTATGCCAGTCTGTATATCTTATATATAAAATCAAAGAAGATATTGGGTGCACCCATTAATTAGTGATCGGTTAATTGCCGGTCAATTTTACTTGAAGCATCCCAAACTGCAAGAATTTCAAGAAATATTCTTCAATTATTATAGGATGTCAAAACCATCATTTGAGGAACTATTATCCAAGCTTTATGATAGGACATTAAAAGAAAACACAAATATGAGGTCAGTAATTCCATCAGAAGAAATGTTTACATTGACCATAAGGTTTACATAATTAATTACAAATTATAATTAATTACAAATAAATATTAAACGTAAAACTGTTATGTGAAGAATGAATTCCTTAAAATCATTTTGAAGAATTGCAATAAATTATTGCAAATTGCTTGTATGTTCTGCAGATCAATAATTGTGAGGAGTCAAAAATCAAACCAATGTATCTTGATAGATATATGCGATTTGAGCATCCCTGAATACGAACCGGCCATTTTACCCAAGTGCCTATCTTTCTGTGGGCACAATATCTTTACAACAAGTTGATAATCGATATAAATAAATGTATATAAACAAGAAAGATTAATCATGCATACAGCATTGATTATCAAACACTTTCCAACTCAAGTGCAATTTTATTTAAACATCTCTAAAATGCGATACATTCAGCGGTGATATTTTTAAAATTATCATAGTACAATAATTGGAAACATAAAACTTCACCAAAAAAAGCAATGCTATAAAATCTCTATCTAAGTTAAATCAATGAATATTCCATTCATAAACACTTATATTCCAGACTCCAGAGCTAAAAAATTTTGCTTTAAAAAATTCAGCAATTCGTATACAACTCATGTTACAATTGTTTACATTTTGCATACGTTGAAATTAAAATAATCAAAGTTCAGTGATCATTTGAAATTAAAAATATTGTAATTGCGCAAGCACAGAATTTAGAAACACAGATAATATGTAAAAAATAAACCGGTTTTAGGACGGATGCAACACTAAATATAAATGCAAGAAAGATCAGTCGTGCATAAACCATTGATTATAAAACACTATCCAACTGTAATTTTATTTAAACATCTATAAAATACGATAGATTCAGTGACGACATTATTTTAATTATCACAGAACTAAAATAATTTATTTTACTTGGAAAATTAAAATCATGGAGGTAAAAGTACGTTCTAACTCCATGCTTAAAACTTCATTCAAACTTTGTGCAAATGCCGTCATCAAAATACAAATCGCCTGGCTTTCTATGTAAAAGCAATGAATATCACTTTTATTCCAGATTCCAGAGTTAAATAATTTTGCGTGAAAAAAAATTCAGCAATTCTTATACAACTCATCTTAAAATCACTTGTTTACATTTTACATTCCTTAAGTTAGGTTTCGTTGTAGAAATAGCCAAAGATTAATAATCATTTAAACTCAAAAATATGCCCTGGCGCAGAATATAGATGCACAGAAAAAAAGCAAAAATAAAGCGGTTTTAGGACAAATACAACACTAAATATAAATTAAAAGGAACTTTAAAAATCACGATTTTGACGCAAGATGGATGTCATATTTCATTTTGAAGTGGGTCACGTAACTTTTTTTCATTGGGAAATAACATAAAATAAACTCACTTTTATCAAATGGATTAATGTTGGCTACTGAAATAGCTACTGACATTTCTACTTTTAAGTTGAAATGAATGGAAGCAAATATTAATTATTTAGAAATTTACCGTCCTCGATATATCAAAAATTTTATTTCTTTTCTACATTTAGCTCTATGTCTATGGCACAAATAAATAGAAAAGAATAAAATTTTGGGTAACTTTTTTCCAAATATTAAAGGCCAGCAGCCAGCTGATTATCGGTATGCTCAAACCACGGAAACACCTTCAACTTATCGAACATTTATTAAATCGAAAAAATATTAAAACATAATTATGTTACAACTCATTGCAAATCATCATCATTTATGTGTATTTATTTTTATTTAAAAGCGAATGATATAACTTTAAGAGTAATAGCATATGGCGTTCTTAAGATATTGCAAAGGTTATTTTTTATTAAGGTAATAAAAATAACTTTTAATGATAACATTAAAAGTTATTTTTCCATTAAAATTAAATTTCTTTGATAATCCGGATAATAGTCTACTATACAGGGTGTCACAAAGACATTGACCTCGGCTTTTATTCCTTAAATATTGATCTTAGACATACAATAAATTACATAGTTGCGTAAAAAAGGTACAGAATTTTATGAAATCGATAAAAATTTTCAGAGGATTAAATTTGAAGAAATGCAAAATTTAAATTTTTATACGGCCCCCGTACAAAGACATTTCCAATGAGTAAAATATGCCCCATACGGTGACGTACAAAATTTCAGCATTTTATCATAAAAAGTCTCAGAGATATGTTTAAACAAAGTTGGTGAGGGATTAATCACAAATTAAAATGTAAATGTTTACAGCACGAGTGCAAATGACGCAACGCAGAAATGCATCATAGGCTTGTTATCAGGAGAATGCAGCTCTGTATTGGCATGGATGGAAAACATTTTAACAATAATAATAATAATAAACTTTATTTTGCCACACAATATACACATTGAACAAGCTTTGTAATATTTGTGTAAAGTTATTATTTCTACACAGTGTAGATACTTTTGTACCAATAAATAGCAAAATTATTACTTATTTATCCAATCATTGTTTTCTTTCATAATTTATGTATGGCCCCCTGAAAAGCGGTCTGCCGACATGATTTCCCCCCTCTGAGAATCCATGTCGATGCATTGAAAAGTGGTTTAAGTCAGCATTTTTGTCTTTTCATATCTCTGGGACATTTTATGATAAAATGCTGAAATTTTGTATATCACCTTATTAGTGTATTGGGCACATTTTACTCATTGGAAATATTTTTGTACAGATGCCGTATAAAAATTTAAATTTTGTATTTCTTAAAATTTAATTCCCTCGAAAATTTTAATCGATTTCATAAAATTCTGTATCTTTTTTACGCAACTTTGTAATTTATTATATATGTCTAAGATCAATATTTAAGGAATAAAACCGAGGTCAATGTTTTTGAGAGACCCTGTATATATTAATTTTATTAGTCATTAATAGTACATAGATTAATTTGCATAAAACCCTCACATTCTTGAATGTTTTGTGTTACAACACTATGACAATATCAATCATAAAAAAAAAATATGCTGAATTATACAACACTAAAAAATCTAACCTTTGCTTTATTTAAAGAGACCGGGTGAAATATTGCAGTATGTCATTACATAATATTGATATCTTCTTAAATAATTATAAAAGGCAATGTCTGTGTGTCTTATACACTATAAGTTTCGCGACCGCGCGTCGGAGAGCTACGAAATTTAGCAATCGGAGACCGGGGGGGGGGGGGGAGGTGACACGTGAAAACCGATTTTTAAAATGTTAATTTTTTTTTTTGTTGTCGTTATTTAATGTTTTATACGAGTTCGATCTTTTTTGCCCTTTTTGCTCTTTTTTCTCCACGATCCAGACGTTGTAGAAAAAAACAAATCACACCACTGGAAAGAGAAGACAATTGCAAGTAAAAATATATCAATTTCAAATTTCAATTTCGATTTCTAATATTTTTTTAAGATTTTAAAACAAAACACTTTTCGCTCAAAAAAAACGATTTTTGGTTTTTAAATTCTCGCATAGTAAAAAGTACTCATAATTTCGACTAATAATTTACATTTTTAGAAAGCTCAAGCATCTGGCTTTCGTACAAGCCCAATCTGGTCAAGAAATAATTAAAATTGGCCGCTGGATCGGAATTTTAAAGAAGTCATGATTTTAAAATTCATCGCGGCGGGCGAAAGAAGTTCCCATCGCCCGTTTCCCCCAAGCACGCGTTTCAATGGCACCGGTTTGTGTCTAGGTGGAGATGATGTCACGGTTCTGAATAGAGCTCCTCCTCTACTACAGGCTGACTTATCAAGCATATTGAAGCCCATTAGGTTCCATACTACAGTTGCAGAAATTGTAAAATGAGTGTTTAAAATAAATACTTTATATAAAAGAAGAAGTTTCAATTAGAATATTATAGAACTTAGTTCGCACAAGTATGTTCCAGTATCGGGTATCCAATTATTTATTAGCCATTGTTTTCTTCTTTCTTCGTTTCTAGGAAAGCGAAATAGCCTAAAACCATTTCTAGAATGATTACAGCAATTCGGCGCAGAACAACTACCCATAATTATTTTAATTATACTTCTTAAAGTGAAAATAAGAATAGAGTTAATGCGCTTCCAGCTACGGTGGGCTTCAATATGCTTGATGAGTCAGCTCGTATATAGAGGAGCCTTAGTTTTGAATAAGGCTCCTCTATATACGAGCTGACTCGTCAAGCATATTGAAGAACACCCAGGTCGAAAGCGTAATCCATTAGCATTAGCTCTATTCGTATTTTCACTTTAGAAAGTACTATTGAAATAATTTTTTGTAGGTGTTCTGCACCAAATTGCTCTAAACATACCAGAAAAAGGTTTAGGTAATTTCGCTTTCCCAGAAATGAAGAGGGAATAAAAAAATGGCTTATAAATAGTCGGCAGAATCATTGGATACCCGGTACAAGAGCATACTTGTGAAAGCTAAATTTTACAATATTGTAATTGAAACTTCTATTTTTATATAAAGTAGTATTTTAAACACTTATTTTATAATTTCGGTAACTGTAGTATGTATTATTATTGATTTTTGTGTGTTATAACCTTATCTTAGTAAACGTGGTTTGTAGTCCTGAATGTGTTATTCTCTCTCTTCAAAACTTAAAAGTATAATTGCTTCAAATTATATATATATATATATTAAAGATTTATTCATGTTACACCAATATATTTCAAATTTTATGCACTTTGTTGCATGTTTAGAGTATAATGAATCATAAAATTGTAGAATCCTACTGCTAACAAACAGTCGCCAAGTGGAAATCTTACCATATTATAATAATTATGTAAACATAAGCTAAAATGGTAAATAAATCGAAATGCATTTATCATAAAAGATAATGAATGATCAAATAGGGTTTTTTTACTCAAAACTGATAAAAATTATGTCTGAATGACTCAAATTTACTTTGGAACGGCACTGATATTTTCATCGCCAAGACGATGATTGGCACCAATCATTTGAAGTAAACATTGGCGCTATGTTTAGAGGATCCAGTTCAGAGGATTTCCTTAAAATAATCTTTTAAAGTACTTCAATTCTTTTGTACAAGACATAAAAAATATATCGTTTACAATACAGATTTATATAATTTATTATTATTATTCTTAAAATTTTAAATGCTGTATCTATACATCCACATGTTTATAACAAAATTACCCCTCTTTAAAATTTTAGTACCATTAAAATTAAATACACTTTTTTAAAGTGCCCTCCCCCCGGGGTAATTCACACACTATTATGCATCATCATAAATATATATTTCAAAAACAACTTTTCATTATTTAGTTCAGGTATTTCAAATAATTCAAGGTCTTTCTGAGATCATAATAAGACCATATTTTATTCTATACAATGGTAGAACTGTAACAGATGCAAAATAGAAATATACGTCAAAGTATGTCATAAATTTTAATAAGACCGGATCTTTGCAAAAAATAATAATAATAAAAAAATGTCCATCTATTTGTTAATCTGCTTATAGTGTGAGAATCATATTTTTGATTCTTGTTAATAAGTGTCGCGTAATTACAAATGTTACTCCAATCTAATTCATATTTATAAAAATGTAACTCAATTGAAAATTTGTTACCATTATCAAATACCTGTAAAAATCAATATTTGGAGCACGTGTTAAACCGCCAAATATGGTAACCCATGTATTTGTAGAATGCTGGCTGGGCTTCAATATGCTTGATAAGTCAGCCTGTAGTAGAGGAGCTCTAGTTCTGAATAAGGCTCCTCTATATACGAGCTGACTCATCAAGAATATTGAAGCCCACCCTAGTTGGAAGCGCAATCCATTAGCATTAGCTCTATGCGTATTTTCACTTTAGGAAGTATTATTGAAATAATTATGGGTGGTTGTTCTATACCGAACTGCTCTAATCATTCTAGAAAGGGTTTTAGGGTATTTCGTTTTTCTAGAAACGAAGAAAGAAGAAAACAATGGCTAATAAATAATCGGCACGATAATTGAATACCCGGTACTGGAGCTTACTTATGCGAGGTAAGTTCTACAATATTCTAATTGAAACTTCCTTTTCTATATAAATTATTTATTTTAAACTCTTATTTTATAATTTCTGTAACTGTAATATGGATTATTAATGATTTTTAGTTGCTATAGTCTTATCTTAGTACACTTGGTTTGTAATCTAAACATCACCTTAAATGCATTATGCTCTCTTCCAAATCTAGAAGAAAATAGCTTCAAATTATATATATATATATTTTTGAAGCTATATATATATAAAGATTTATTGCTGTTACACCAGTATCTTTCATGTTTTATACACTTTGTTGTATTTTTAGATCATAATGAATCACAGAATTGGTAAATCCTACTATCAACAAACTGTCGCCAAGTGGAAAACTTGCCATGTTATAGTAATTATGCAAGCATAAGCTAAAATGGTAAATAAATCGAAATACGTTTATCACAATAGCTACGTAATGATCAACTATTGATTGAAAATCCTTGATGAAAAAAAGCCGAGTTCCGTAGGTTATTATTAGTATTTTCCTCTTTAAATACAAAGTAGTTAACAAACTTTCAAATATGTGAGGCAAACATTCATACATGTTAATAAAAAAACTTCATTAAAGTAAAATTATTTTGAAAAATTTATTCAAAATGTAGAGAATTTTAAATTGAATATACACGAGTGCCAATTTCAATTTGTAGAACATTTACGTATCTAATTTTTTTGTTTGCATAATTACTATAACATGGCAATTTTCCACTTGGCGACAGTTTGTTGATAGTAGAATTCACCAATTCTGTGATTTATTATGATCTAAAAATACAATAAAGTGTATAAAACTTGAAAGATATTGGTGTAACAGGAATAAATCTTTAATATATATATGTATAATTTGAAGCTATTTATTTCTAGGTTTTGAAGGCAGTATAATGCATTCAAGGTGATGTTTACATTACAAACCAAGTGTCCTAAGATAAGACTATAACAACTAAAAATTATTAATAATCCATATTACAGTTACAGAAATTATAAAATAAGTTTAAAATAAGTACTTTATATAAAAAAAAGAAGTTTCAAATAGAAATTGTTGAACTTACCTCGCACAAGCAAGCACCAGTACCGGGTATTCAATGATCGCGCCGACTATTTATTAGCCATTGTTTTCTTCTTTCTTCGTTTGTAGGAAAGCGAAATAGCCCCAAACCCTTTTTAGAATGACTAGAGCATTTCGGTACAGAACAACCACTCATAATTATTTCAGTAATACTTCCTTAAGTGAAAATACGAATAGAGCTAATGCTAATGGATTGCGCTTCTAGCTATGGTGGGCTTCAATAAGCTTGATAAGCCAGCCTATAGTAGAGGAGCACTAGTTCTGAATATGCATAGCGATGGGTGAGACTATAGTGACTGGAATACTAGGCACTGTAGGTATTCTAGGCACTGTAGGTGGGACAATAAAAACAGAATTAGTTTTTGCTTTCCTTTTCCCGCGCTTCCGGTTTTAAATGAATTAAAAGCTTAGCATATGTATTGTAGAAATTATTATATTTATATTTTAAATGATAGAACGATATGGATTTTTTAAATGGATACTTTAAACGGATATTTTAATTTTATGGATATTTTAAATGATGGAACGATGGAGATATTTTAATTTTATGGATATTTTAAATTATAGAACAATGGAACGATGGAATGAGGATGATGGAATTAAGAGCTTAGCATATGGTCATTTTAAATTGTAAATTAGCGCGCGGGAAGTTAGCGGTAGGCCCGGGTTCGATTCCCACCACTGCCTAAACTGCCGCCGTGTTCAGGCGGAGTACGATCACGTTGAACATGTGGGTCCGTAAGTCCTTCCGAGAGGTTGGTAGTAGGGGAAGGAATGTGCGGTCCCTGTGGATGCCTCCCCACTGGGTTCCGGTCTAAATTGGGTGAATAAAAAGAAAGTTATGGAGATTGTCGCGGAGGACGCAGTAGCCCAGTGGTTAACGCGCAGGAATTGCACTCGGAAGGCCCGGGTTCGATTCCCGCCACTGTCAAAACTGCTGCCGTGTTCACGCGGAGTACGATCACGTTAAACATGCGGGTCCGTAAGTCTTCCGAGAGGTTGGTGGTAGGGGAATGAGAGTACGGTTCTTGTGGATGCCTTTACCACTGGGTTCCGGTCTAAATTGGGCGAATAAAAAGAAAGTTATGGAGATTGTCGCGGAGGGCGCGGTAGCCCAGTGGTTAGCGCGCGGGAATTGCACTCTCGGTAGGCCCGGGTTCGATTCCCGCCACTACCAAAACTGCCGCCGTGTTCACGCGGAGTACGATCACGTTAAACATGTGGGTCCGTAAGTCCTTCCGAGAGGTTGGTGGTAGGGGGAGGAGGGTACGGTCCCTGTGGATGTCTTCCCCACTGGGTTCCGATATAAATTGGGTGGCACTTCCTGGCCGTCCAAACAGTTACCTTACACCTTTCTGGTAGGTCGCGTCAGCGAGTTTGCCACGGTCAGAATTTTCAAGGGTAGCGAACAGGCTGGTCGCCAAAGGCGGCTAGTATATAATATATAATATTAAATAATATATAATATTGATATATATATAATACATAATACTGAATTTATTTAGCAAAAACAAAATATCTGAAAAAATTTTGTGTTGTCTAAATTTAAACACTCAAACCTGTTACAGATTACTGCACAAAACACTACAATTGAAATTACTGTAAACAAAGGAAAATAGATATGTACCTGATATAAAATTATCCAGAACTTGTAAATTGAGTAAAAGATCAGCATGATTTTTTTTGAGATTTCAATACAAAATTGATCTGTAATAGGTACGTATTCGAATCACCATGCACAATGTTATATGAATCCCATGATTTTTCCCCTCTGATAATCCATATCGATGCATCGAAAAGTGGTTTAAGCCAGCATTTATTCTTTTCATATCTCTGGGACTTTTTATGATAAAATGCTGAAATTTTGCACATCCCTTATTAGTGTATGGGGCACATTTTACTCATTGGAAATGTTTTTGTACAGGGGCCGTTTAAAAATTTAAATTTTGTATTTCTTAAAATTTAATTCTCTTGAAAATTTTAATCGATTTCATAAAATTCTGTACATTTTTTTACGCAACTTTATAATTTATTTTATATGCCTAAGATCAATATTTAAGGAATAAAAGCCGAGGTCAATGTTTTTGGGACACCCTGTATAGTTAAAAGACTTTTTTTTACTTAACTATGATCTCTTTTTCTGCATTTTCTTTGGTATTAAATCCTTCAATCAAATGCTGACAAATATCTGTCCAGCTACTTCTCCTTTTGTTTCTATCTTTGTAGTCATCACATCTTTAGTGTCCCACAATTCAGGGCACTCTGAAATATATAAAATAAGTCGTTCAATATCTACAACCTCCATACTATTGATTAGAATGATTTAAAAAGTGCACTCGTCCGTCAAAATAACTGTTATGTGTAACCTAGATATAATTCAGCAATGTAATTGAGACCGGCTCTAAAACGCTCTGGTCTGAAAAAGCTGCGTGCTGACAAACTTCCAATCCATCGACCTTGAGCCAATTATCACTGGACGTTCTCGTGTGACGAGCTCTAGGCATTCATTTACTCCCAGCACGCAGAGTCGTCTTCAAAACGGACTGCAGACAACGCTCGTCTGTCATAGGTCTAAGGGGCAATTTCTTTTCAAAATTGTGTACTTTCTTATGTTGAGCATTTTTCTAATCGGGCTTTCGCTACATTACGTAGGGCATTACATGCTCTACGTTGTGAATATTTAAAGTTTCTTGTTTTATTTATTTAATGTTTATTTAACCGCTTAAACATTAAATATTTATTTAAAGCTCAGGCGGCATTTTGACCAATTTGCACACAAATCCATTAGCAATCGAAAACATTATCGCAAGGTTTCAATCTCAACATCATTGTAACAATTATTCAAAGGTTTGATGAGGGGGTGGGGGGTGAAATTATTTTGCAATAGTGCATTTTCGGGATTTCGTGATGAGACATGACGTCATTCCATTTCAATTAGGAAAAAGATATACTCGATTTAATAAACGCGTTTCCGTGTGCTATGGGGAAAGCAGGGTCTATCGGCAAATATCTTTAGATGGGGCTACTAAAAAGTGCCTGCTATAAAAAGTGACCGCTAGCTGCCGGCATCGCATCTAGTGTTTTACTGCAATTGCAGGAGTGTAATTTAAATTTATCTTTAACACAGAAAGCTGGTATTGCGGCATTCAACATTTTGTTATAATATTGCGGCATTCAAAATTTTGTTATAATATTGAGGCATTCAATTGTATAGTATTGCTGCATTCGAATACCTGCTGTCTTCGCTTTTGTGAGAATGAAGCATGTTGTGCTGCAACACATTCACTTATTGTGCTCTTTTAGCTTCCAAGAGTTGCGGCATTAGTACTCAAATATAAGTTTTACAGGACAAAACATACATACTCACATTTTTACTTAACAAAGGAAGATATCTGTGTGCGTGTCTGTCTTCTTTGACTTTTGGATTGCTTGATGGCCTGGGTGGATCTCGGTTTGTCGCTTTTTGGACTTTTAGTTGAACTATGTTGTTCTTTCCCCTTTGTTATTAGGATTTTTTCCCCTTGTTTTCTTCTTGTTATTTATTACTACTAGGCTTTTGTTTTCTTAAGATCCAACTCCACTGCAAAACGAAAAGCAGGAAGTATATGTGTGGAACTCTCTAGATGGTAGGGGTCCCCAGGAACCATTTATCTTAATGGAACGGAGAGAGTGTGAAATATGAAATTGGGTTTACGAAATTGGGGTGTTATCGGCTCCAATCATGAGTTTTGATTTGAAAGAATTCGAGCCCACACTGTTTGAAAAATGCCGTTTGACAGTAAAATTGCTCTCACCATTCCTATTGAAGAGAGAATAATCATTAACAATGGAATTCGAATGAGAAAAACAATAAAGAAATTTTTAAGGAAGTCTGAATTGTAAATGTGTTATAACCGGGTGTACAATATATCATAAATTTGTAATAATCGAGTGTAATAATAATAACTGTACTCACCCAGGCTTCAAACCACGCATCTTCTAACAGGCAAATCGAGTCTCCATCCATTAAGCAACTGGGAAGAAATTCTTATCTTTTATAGTCAATGCAAAACCTACATTCGGTTGCGAATGATCGTTAAGGACGGAAAAATAGGTTATTCTTTTAGTAGATAAATGACTATTGAAGAATTATTAGGATAATATTACATATGAAAACTGAATATATTTCACAATAGTTAATATTTTTTTTTAATTTTATGTGATATTTTTGATAAATGTATTTGAAAAATGTGTAATATCTTGAGAACGGTTTATGCTAGCATTCTAACATAACATTTATGTCAATCGTTATCTAATGTAAAATTACAGAAGAAATCATTATATACGTAACTTTATTGAAGGTTTTGATTTTTTTGATGATTTTTTCAATGTGTCATTTGAAAATTTGAGGATCTTCCGAACATTTGATTACGTTTAAAAACAATTGGCTTCCAGTATCCACAGTCTGTAATTTTTGTGCTAAATTTCGTTTGAATCGCTCCATTCGTTCATGAATGATAAGATATCGTCACTCCCCCCCCCCCCCCCCCCCACACACACACACATCACCTGAAATACATCCTATTTGTATTCAGAGATGCTTAAAACGTGATCTCCCGTCGAAAACTCGAATTCTCGACCCCGTCACATTTTGGGGAAAACATACGGTTTTTTTAGTTTTCATATACTATATATATATATATATATATATATATATATATATATATATATATATATATTTGAAATGTAATAATAAGAATTATGTAAAAATAAAAAAATAAAAATACAATTATATATATATATATATATATATGAGATATATAATTAAAATTAAAAGCGTACATAAATTTCATGTACGAAGACTAATGAAACTCAAAATCTTAGCCAAGGGGGGATTAAAAATCCGGCTACGTTAAGTTCTATCCAATCGTCGATATTATAACTAAGAAGATGGAATATATTCCATCTTCTTGGTACTATAAACGTGCAAAGATTCAGTTTTCTAGGTCACCAGGCTGTTTCTAGGGGGATCTAAAAGGATTTTTAGAAAAAAAAAAACGCATTTTTTCCACTCTCGGGGGGTGAATCGAAAGTTCAGCTCTGTTATGTTCTGTACCATAGTCGGTGCTATAAGTTTGCTAAGATTCGGGCT
This sequence comes from Amaurobius ferox, assembly GCA_951213105.1. NCBI lineage: Eukaryota > Metazoa > Arthropoda > Arachnida > Araneae > Amaurobiidae > Amaurobius > Amaurobius ferox. Next base: position 20,860,639 of record OX578133.1, read on the forward strand.
TCTAGGTCAAAGGCATCGCTTCTGGAGAATCTGAAAGTACTTTTAATCCCCCTCCCCATTTTTTCCAACGCCGGGGGTAAACCTAAAGCCCGTTAGGTTCTGTACCGTAGTCGATATTATAAGAGTGCAGAAATTCAGCCTTCTAGGTTACCAGGGGGTCTCTGAAGTGTCTCGAAAGACAAAACATATTAAACAATTATATGCACGGATATGCATATTTTTAATACATCTTGTATTAAATGACAAACTCAACTTGTATCATAGGTGTAGCCAGGAATTGTAAAAGGGGAATGGTCGAGTGCTGAAAGTTATTTTCCAATAAGCCCCTTTCCAGAATTAGTGCAATTTTTTCTTCCTCGGGGGAGGGGGGAGTTATTATGACCCCACCCCTGCAAACGCCATTGAATCTTATACGTTCTCCGTAATTTAAAATATTTCTAATAACATAACTAAACTTTTTATTTTTATTTTAAATATTGAAATATATATTTCAAAATAATCTACATTTAAACATTCGAAAGTAACCTAATTTATGACCGCTTCTATGTATGAATAAATTAGAATTCGCCACCTATTTAGACCATTAAATAATTGTAATTGCATAGTAAACATTAATCTTTCGAAATTTTGAGTCAGCTGTATTTTTTTTTCTCGTAAAAATATCTCTGTAAAACATTTTCATTAGAAAATCTACGAGAATCCACAACCGATGAGAAAGATCCCCAATGTGGCCGGTATCCTCCTCTCTCGCCAATTCCCGATCCAACCTTCGAGGAGTAATCTAAGTGAAAGCTCTTTGGATCCAACGCACCTTGGTGGGGGTACGTAATGATAGGCAGATTGATATAGCAAACCTAAAACTCAGTTTGTTGGAAATTTTCAAGAAACTCATTGTGAGACAGACGATCCCTGAATTCTAGCTTTTTGCACATTGGAGACTTCCTCGTTCTGTCACGTAATGGTGTGTGGATATTAACTATGATTGACCTCTGATAAGGTTACGAAACAAAAGGCTTGTAAATAAGCAGGTGATTTTCTGTCATTTGCGTGAATTTTATGTAGAAGTGCCATCGTGAATGTAAAATGTCATTTTCACAGAGGCAGCTTTCGGAGACAGGATTCGTATTCGGCGTTTATGACGTTAGCCCTTAGTACGATAAATCTGTAGGTCTGAAAGACCTTCAGAGAGGTGACGGGTCAAGGGAAAGGGGTACAGTTGTAGTGGCTGCAACCCCGTTGGGTTCCGGTTTAAATTAGGTGGTATTTTCCCAGCCGTCCAAATAGTTACCTTATACCTTCTTTTAGATCGGACGGTCTGGATCGAAGGAAAGAAAGGACAGACAGAGAGGCTCTCGTAAAACAGAATTAATATACCATCCGTTAAATAATTTGTTTGAATTCCAATCCGTTCTTAATATGTAAAGCCGATATCTGACTTAAGTTTGATTTTAAATTTATCAATTTAGCGTCATTTTTGTTGATTTATCGTCATTTTTGTCTATTTAGCGACATTTTCATCAACTTAAAAGCATTTTCGTCAGTTTCGCGAAATAAAAGAAAAAAAATCGCCAAGCGTTATGGACAGAGAAACCTTAGTCATAATAGTATTAATAACTTATTTGGTATGCGTATTCATTTGCAACATTTTGTTTACATAATAAAGGGCACCTCATGATTTAGCGCGATCACTGTGGCGCTGGCGCGAAATATACTAGTTTGGGGAGCTCAGACCTACCTCTTGCTTACCAGAAGTAAAAACCTCAAAACTATGGTCCAAAAGTGGTTAAGAGCCGTTTAAATGCCCTTTACACTATACTATACGAGTCAATGAAATTTGGGGCCAATCGTCCACATTAGAAGTTTCCTTCATTTTCAACCAATGTTTCTTTCAGAGATATATCCTGGTGAGGGTTGAAGACCCAGACCGTCCGACTCGTCCAGAGGACTAAGAGCAGCTATTTGGACGGCCGGATCCTGGTGAGGGTGAACTTCCCCCCTCCCCGAAGACATTTTATGAAGCATAGTTTCTATTTATGTGTCAGCATTTAGATCATTTTTATTTCGCTACTGATTATTTTCAGAATAAGATTTTGGGGCTGTATATAGTCCAGATTGCAATATATATATATATATATATATATTGCATAAATATATATACAGGGTGTCCAGTGCTGTCGGTGCCCAATGGCTATTTCCTCAACCGTTAGTCACAGAGATACATTTCCAATTGCAAAAATATTTTAAATTTTAAAATCTATTATCTTAGAAACAGTTTAGATCAATAAATGCATTTCTGAAAGAAATACGAAATATAAATTTTTATACGGTCCCCCGGTCCTACCAATTATATTTAGGAAAATCATCCTCATACAATTTTATGTAAAATAAAAAAAATCATCCTTTTACGACCAAAATTGACTGCCTTATAGCTGTTTAAATTTGGAGCATTTTTTGTACTGAGAAATGGTCAATACGGTCCCTGATTGGTTGGTTGCCTGAAACGGGACATTTTTATACCTGGAAAAGCGACTTAGTCATAAAGTTTAATGCTTTATAACTCGGTGAATTTTGGTCGTAAAAGAAAGACTTTTTTTTTTATTTTGCATGAAATTGTATGAGGATGATTTTCCTAAATATAATTGGTAGGACCGGGGGACCGTTTAAAAATGTATATTTCGTATTTCTTTCAGAAATGTATTTATTGATTTAAACTGTTTCTAAGATAATAGATTTTAAAATTTAGAACATATTTGCAATTGGAAGTATATCTCTGTGACTAACGGTTGAGGAAATAGCCATTGGGTACCCATAGCACTGGACACCCTGTATGAATATTTTAACCACGTGTTTTTATGCAATCATAGAAACAACGGATTTTAGTATATCTGTCTAGAATGTGCCCCTGAAGACGTTTCTGGCAGATATACTATTCTTTAATATGTTTTCCTTGTCCTGGCCTCTCCGTGCTCTACTTTTTCGGCCCTTCCTCGTTGCTTTTTGCTTTTCACAACACGCTTTATTTTGCTCGCGGTTTGATACTGTGGTTACTGATTCACACTCTTGCACTTTAGTTTTTGCTATTTTAATATATATATATATATATATATATATATATATATATATATATATATATATATATATATATATATATATATATATATATATATATATATATGTATATGTATATATATATATAAATGGAAAGATTTTAATCGAAAATTATGCAGAAACTACTGTATGTACAAAAAAGCCCATCTCTAGCATATCTGTTACAAAAGAATAACTATAAACCAAGACTAAGGATAAAGATAGAAGGTAACATTAGAATGAGAGTAGGTATGGTATCCTTCCAAATCGTCTATAAAGCTTAATTGGTCAATGTTTGTCGATCTATAATTATCCCAATTCATATATATATATATATATATATATATATATATATATACATATATATATATATATATATATATATATATATATATATATATATATATATATATATATATATATATATATATATATATGTGTGTGTGTGTATATATATATAAATGGAAAGATTTTAATCGAAAATTATGCAGAAACTACTGTATGTACAAAAAAGCCCATCTCTAGCATATCTGTTACAAAAGAGTAACTATAGACCAAGACTGAGGATAAAGATAGAAGGTAACATTAGATTGAGAGTAGGTATGGTATCCTTCCAAATCGTCTATAAAGCTTAATTGGTCAATGTTTGTCGATCTATAATTATCCCAATTCATATATATATATATACAAATATATATATATATTGGACTTGAGAACGAATTTTACGAAGTGAACATTTCTTTTTGTTTAGGCTTAGCCCTTTTTCCACGTGTATAGCGATATAGCTTGTTTTATTAAGTTTTTCTTACCATACCTTTTCTTTCCATACCTTTGAATTTTGTTGATTTTCTGTAACTTGATAGCTTGTGTTTTGTATATATTTCCATTTTAATTGATGATTTGTTGTATTATATTTTATTCTGTGGGTGTTTTAGAAAGTTAGGTTTATCGTGTTGCATCTTCTTACTTTTCGTTCATTAGATTTTCAAACTACTATTATATATATATATATATATATATATATATATATATATATATATATATATATATATATATATATATATATATATATATATATATATGCATATATATATATATATATATATATATATATATATGCATATATATATATATATATATATATATATATATATATATATATATATATATATATGCATATATATATATATATATGCATATATATATATATATATATATATATATGCATATATATATATATATATATGTATATATATGTATATATGTATATGTATATATATATATATGTATATATATATATGTATATATATATATATATATATATATATATATATATATATATATATGTGTGTTCATTTCGAAGGGATATCTGGACTAGACGAGAATTTTTTCGAAATGAACTAACTTAAGCCTAAAGCTCTTCCATGTGCAAGCTTTTTTGCTTGATTTTTTTGTTTTCCTATTCTCATTCCTCATCTTTGAAATTTGTTGATTGTCTTTGTCTTTATGACCTGCATTACGCTTTATAATTTCCTCTTTATGTTTTAATTTCTTTTATTTCTTTGTATTTTGTAGAAAATTTTGGAATAGTGTATTATGAGTTACTACTTACATTCTAGCATTGGATTTACTAATTTCTATATATATATATATATATATATATGCATATATACATATATATATGTATATATGCATATATATATATATATATATATATATGCATATATACATATATATATATATGTATATATATATATATATATAATATATACATATATATATATATATATATATATATATGTGTGTGTGTGTGTGTGTGTGTGTGTGTGTCGAAAACCCAGGCCAGCCGACTCGTCCTAAGACTTAGAGCAGCAAGGTGGATGGCCGGGACTGTGTGTGTGTGTGTTGAAGTGTTGAAAACCCAGACCACACGACAGACCCGAAGGTTTACTGTTGCTAAGTGTGTGGCCGGGAACTGTGTGTGTGTGTGTTGTTGTTGTTGTTGTTGAAACCCAGACCGTCCGACCTACCAGAAAGGTGTAAGGTAACTGTTTGGACGGTCGGGAAGTGCCACCCAATTTAGACCGGAACCCAGTGGGGGAGGCATCCACAGGGACCGTACCCTCCTTCCCCTACCACCAACCTCTCGGAAGGCCTTTCGGACCCACATGTTTAACGTGATCGTACTCCGCATGAACACGGCGGCAGTTTTGGCAGTGGCTGGAATCGAACCCGGGCCTACCGAGTGCAACTCCAGCGCGCTAACCAATGGGCTACCGCGCCCCTGTGTGTGTGTGTGTGTAATAATTGTGTAATAATTGATTTGAAGAGTCCAAGGAAGATACAATTTAAGTTATAAAAATCTATTTTATTCGATGCCACTAGGAATAGATATAATTGCATGTTCTGGACGACGCCTAATCGTCGACCAGTTAGTTCTCATCAAATCTGTGTGCCGTCTGCGTAGTTCTTCACAAGTGCAAAATACATTTTTATCAGAGGGGGAGGGAGGATATGAGGCATGTGACTGCTGTCATAGCTGTTTAGGCTTTAAAAATGTGATTGGGAATGCAGTTTCAATGAGAACATTTACATAGGGTTAAGTTTAGTGACCATATATGGTATGATCGAGGAAACGAGGAAGTGTCTCCGGACTTATTAATATTAATGGCGTGGGATAGAATTAGATAGGAATTTGGAATAATAATTGTGAAAGGAAAGGACGCGTTATTGGGAAAGTCTTAAAATTCATGTATCACACACATATATATATATATATATATATATATATATATATATACATTAGTAATTAGTACATAATTATATATTAATACAGGGCAAATATAAGAACGCGTCTCCCTAAAGTTTCATTCGCCCCCTCCGGCCAAATTGTCCTGAAAGAAACACTGCTTGCAACTCCTAATAAATTAGCTGGGCTGACGGCAGGGCAGCACATGCATATTGTGGGTCTCCCTCCAAACAATTTTTTTCATACCCAGACCGTCCGACCTACCCAAATGTGTAAGGTAACTGTCTGGGCGGCCACGACAGTAGGGGAATAGGGAGAGTTCAGCGGCACTTCAGAGGCGGTGAATCCCTATACTTTAACATGGGGAACCCTCCGAGGCCAGAAAATGGGTGCATCAACAGAGGCGGTGGTAAAGTCCCATGCTTTAACATAGGGGTTCTCAGAAGTCGGTGTGAGGCAGCACAGTTCCATAAGGTGACGTCACAGAAGAGAGTGGAGTTTATGACGTATATTTTTTTCCTTTTCTTTTTTTCCTATATTTTTTGGCAAATGTAAGTTTTCTACTTTTGTATTTTTTTTTTTAAATGTGGTAATGGGAAAAATTAACATTTTGTTAAAATGTTCCAAAACCGTAAAAAAGTAACAAAAAATGTGGTAATGAGAAAAATTAACATTTTGCGTCTTTTTTTTGAAAATGTTAATTTCTCTATGGGAATTAACATGGGTTTTCACACTTTTGTAATTTTTTTTCAAAAAATGTGGTAATGGGAAAAATTAACTTTTTGCACAAAATGTCTCAAAAACGTAAAAAAGTAACAAAAAATGTGGTAATGGGCAAAATTAACATTTTTGCGATTTTTTTCAAAATTCCAATTTCTCTATGGGAATTAACATGGGTTTTCGCACTTTTGTAATTTTTTTACAAAAAAATGTGCGTTTTTACAAAAATGTCACTAAAAATGTGGTAATGGGAAAAATTAACTTTTTGCACAAAATGTTGCAAAAACGTAAAAAAACAACAAAAACGTGTGTTTTTTACAAAAATGTGATAAAAAAGCGAGTTTTTAAAACAGCAGAATCGCGTGAATTGGGGTGTATGAGTGGGGGTGTGTTTCCTCAATCCTTTCGGTCTCGGATTTTAATATTTGTAAACAATAGCAGATACTTGATTTCAACTATCCAAATGCAGTAATGTCTCTTTAATAAATTAGATGCTGTTAGAAAAATATATTATTTTTTTAATTGTGGTCCCACCTCCACCCGGTGTATAGGATACACCGCCACAATTTCTATTTTTTTTTCTTTTTTCCTATTTTTCTCCCTTTTTTTTCTTCTTTCTCTTTTTCTTTTTTTTATTTTTTTATTTTAAAGTGTCCGTAGGCATAACTTGTAATGCCGTCCTCGAGTAAATATCTTTTATCATCAATGGGTGACAAAGCCACCTTGTTCTGGCATATAGTGAATAGTTTATGATGGCTACTATCTATTCTAATCTGTTCTTCCATGGTAGATCTAACACTCAACAGGCATTGTCTATAGTCATTATGTGTAATTTTCCGTGCAACCACATGTGTAGAAACACCTTTAGCTCTTTTCTTTTCTCCAGCAGCTGATAGAATAGAGTACATTTTAGGTCTAAGTCCGATAAACTCTTGAATGGGGGTTGAATTCAGTTCATCTTTAAAATATCCAATACGCTTTTTATTGTCTTCACTGAAGAGGGGATGATCCTTGGGATAGTCAGAAAAATCATACAGCTGTTTATGCTGGTTCATATCTTCATAAATATCAGCAGTTTGGATTTCATAAGCCAATGAATCAGTATCGGTGAAGAGAAGCGAAGCTTTTTCACCATATTGACTTTTAATATGTTTATAATGAAACTCATACATCAGGAGTTTAGATAACTCCAAGATAGCAAAGCCAACATATATAGGCCGATTCATTAAAATGCAACTCTTTACACGTTCAACACCCACCAGATCTTCGCTAAAAATCCTGCTAGCTCTATAAGCTGGAGATGCCACCACCTTCAGGGCCCGCTTTGAAGAATTCACTAGTTCAATATTCACTCGATTTCGAAGATTCTCCATCGTTTTTCCAAACACAGCGTTATTAAGCAATTTAAAAAAGTCTTTCTCAAAATTAGTCTTTGCCTTCTTTCTTTCTTCTGTGTTAAATTGGATGTATTTCTCCAACCAAGGCTTCTGATTAAATTTTAAGGCCTTGTGAATTTTCTTGAGTCTTAAACCTAATGATAGGTATAGCTGAAGGTTGCGATAGTGAACAATATAATGTTTCTTGTCATGCAGATTGGGTACCAATTTCATAGTACTAACAAAATGTTCATGATGTAATTGTTGAACCAGTCGTTCAGCATAGGGGGATAGCATTTCTCGTTCAATCTTCACCCTTTCAGGGGCTAGAGGGTATTCATTATGGTAATCATGTAAGGATTCAGGATACTCCAGATCCACTTCAAATATATACCCCTCTTGGGCATTATCCTTTAGACTCATTATCCAGAATTCATTCAAATTTTCTGTAGATACCCATTCAAAGCCACCATAGGGCAGTGGTTGAGACATGGCCCAACCATATAGGTTATTAGCATCAAGATAGATAATGTGCTTATCAGGCTTAGTAGAATCGTAATTTTCCAAATAACGATTATTAGCCTCGGATCTACGCTGACTTATCATACATATGCCACCGCGGATTCCACGTTCTATAAACAGTAGCATATTTTCATCTGTGAGTAGTTCTAGGGTTTTCTCAGTCATTTTTAAAGAGGCTTGCCAAGCCAGTCCAGGGGCGGTCATCATATGAGCGGCGTCTAAATCATAGTTCTTCTTGCAAATTTTTCGAAAATTCTCAAATACATCGGCTAATAGTAGCACATCCGTTTTTACATACAGGTCGTGGTATTCTCCCAAGTTCTTTATGTTGAAGGTATCCCATACAGTTTGGGCATGCCGATAATCTTCACTCTTAATATCTTCTCCTTTAATATCATTATGAAATGCAGAAGGGGAAGGGAGTACATTTTCATCAAATTTTTGAAAGGATGTCATATAGCTATAGGGATATACTCCTTTCCTAATAAGAGCATTCTGTTGTACTATATCAGGGAAATGTTCTCTGAGAATATGAAATTCACTCAAGTCTAAATTGAAAACTAGCTTTTCCAGGGAAGCATTCAGAAACTGTAGGCTATCAATAAATTGTAAACAGACACGGGGCCCCTCTTTCTTTGAAATCTTAAAAGATATGTATTTTTCCATATTAGTGGCAATCACATCAATTTTATGGTCTTGCAATTTCCCAAAACTCAGCATAATATGATGAGAGTCATAATTTTTTAAATTATGAAACACTACAGGAATATTAATACTTTGCCTATAGTTAAGATTACAGGCATTATGCAGGGCACCTCTATAGGCTCCAGTCACGTGATTATGATCACGCACACGATCTGTTTTCAGTTCTTGATGGCACACGATACAATGGGTAGCTCTTTCAAAGTCAACTTCATTCTCTTTAGTCATTCGCAGTGGTTTAACATAACGTAATTTTTCTCCAAGATACTGTTTCTCCATTATCAAGTTGTTAAGAAAATGATTCACAGGGTCGATACCTCGATACACAGCTTGTTTCAGGCATTTTCCATCAGGTCCTATGATAACATAAGCATATCCACAAGGTTCATGAATTGCTAGTCTATGCGTGTAAGATCTAATATTCGAGGGTTTTGTAGTGTCTTCTTTAACGATCAGGGCTTCAAAGTCAGCATAAATGATGAAAGGGATGGAATGCTGATACTGTTTGTTCGTGAATTGGAGATATTTCTGATCTTCCGAGGGCATTTTAATGCGCTGAGGTGCATGTTCTTTGCAATATTGAGCATGATCTTGCAAAAGATCGTCTCTGCTGTAACGATGTAAACATCTATAACATATATATTGGGCTCCATTGTGCTTAGTTATATCTCCCAGCAAGCGTGACATATTCCTAATTAAAGTATAGTGTTGCTTATCTTCATCACTAATCAGCAGAAGATTCACACAGTCTTCATACCGGCCGTCCAAATAGATGCTCAAGTCCTTGGTGACGAGTCGGACGGTCTGGGTCCTCAACACAGTCTTCATCTTCACGTTTGGATATATGCAAAGGAAAAATATCTTCATCTTCGTATCCATATACATTTATTCGTATATTATTCAAGTTTTCAATCTGAGGAATCTGCACAACTGAGATAGGGTATCGAATATCTCCAAGTTTAATGTCATTTTCAAAACTTTTATAATGTGACACTCTTTCAGGCTTATATTCACGGGATATATAGTATTTGTGGGCCAATAGGCACCACAACAGACATTTCTCGTCTTCATTTCGAATATTGAGTAAAGCTTTCTTGGCTGCAAGTTTTGTTGGCAAGGGTATATAGCTAGAAGCTGCAAGAGGCTTATACTTTGCACAGAAAACATCTATCTTTCGCATCGTTTGTAAAGTCCATCCAGAACCGCGGCTGACAAATTCTTCGAATAACTTCAAGATTTGAGAAAAGGATTCTTCAACATTGTTGGGAGGGGTATCATCACGAAGTTCTGTCACAACATCTGTTCTAAAATATGAGCAGGATACCTCTTGGCCATTTGCAATGTCACGAATAAATTGCACATCCGCAATAAGATACCACTTAATAGATCTGTATGCATCAAGTTCGTCTTTTAATATCTTCAATAGCTGAGGGCGAATCTCATCAAAACATAGCATAAGATCCCCCTCTACACTTTCAGTGGGTTTCAGAGTGTGTACAGAGAATACATCTAAACCCTTCTTCTTCTTCGCTGCAATCTTGGGGCGCTTATTAGAAGTTGAGGCTAAAGCAGGAGCTTTTCTCTTTTTAGAACCATGTTCAATACGCTGATGGCGCAGGGCATCACTTTTCTTGCTGAATATAAGTTCACAATGCTTGCATTTCACACCATCCTTCAGATGAAGTAACAGGTGGCGCTTCAGGTTATCTCGTCTAGTAAACTGTATGGAGCATTGAGTGCATTCAAACACTTTAACGGGAGAATGCGTATTCGCATCTCTAGCCAAGTCTTCCTTACGAACAAATGCGCGTTCGCATACTTTACATCGATAATTCAAGGCATCATCATCAGAATAAATCTTCATATGTCTTGCTAAGGCATCTTTTCTGGAAAAGTGCTTATTACAGGATAAACACATCTGCAAAAGATAAAAAAATACAAGACTTTAGTATAAACACGCTATTCTCGGTAACAATGTAATACATGTCTCAAGATGTATATAAAGAAATCATGAATCCATTATACTTAACCCGTAAAAATTACGGGTTTAACGTTGAATGACTGTGTATTTGGATGTACGTTGGGGGTGAAGGTGAATGTTTTATTATGGATTGTGGTTGCTATGGGTTACGGTTAGTGTATGAGGAAGTGAGTGTTGGTGTCTCGAGGAGGGATGGGGAGAGAGGAGTATATGTTATTCGGGGGGTTTTATGCTTGCAAGGGAGTAGCGCGTTGCTGTATTGTTTAAGGATTGGGGGTTTTAAGGGGTCTCGCAAAGGGATTTCCTTTCATTATTTTATTAAAATCTATTATTTTATAAGATGTGAATTTATTTAATATATCGATTACGATTATTAAAAAGGATATAATCGATTGCGATGTTGAACGAATTGTTTATTTCTTTATTGGATTTGTGCATAATTACATTCGTGTGTTGCAAGTTTAACGGTAACCGTGATATAACTATCACGTGACCTTGATATGCCCTTGGCGGATGGATACACGAAGAACTCTTTAGGAATAACCTTGGGGTCATCTTGGCGGAAGGATATTCCAGGAACTATTTTTTTTTTATGAATGGGTGTAGGTGGTCTTTAAGCAGCGATTTTATCATTTCTGTTGTGAATTTCGTGCTGTTAAGAGGTGTTTCAAGTTCTTCTGCGAGTATGTTTGCCTTAGAAAGTAATATCGGAGGTACTATTCCTACCGTTACTGACGTTCCTATGCGTAATGCACCTTCTTTGAACAGGATTGGACATGTAAGTACTTGTTTTAATGTGATTTTATTCTCTCATTTTATTAAACTTTGTATTTTTATGCGTAACAACTTTTTTAATGAGTGTTTTTATGAATTTAATGAAATGTCTTGGGGATCTTACATGAAATGTGTTGTATCTGGATATATTCTTTAATTCAGGAATTTTATTATTTCTAATGGGGATAGTATAATGGATTCATGATTTCTTTATATACATCTTGAGACATGTATTACATTGTTACCGAGAATAGCGTGTTTATACTAAAGTCTTGTATTTTTTTATCTTTTGCAGATGTGTTTATCCTGTAATAAGCACTTTTCCAGAAAAGATGCCTTAGCAAGACATATGAAGATTTATTCTGATGATGATGCCTTGAATTATCGATGTAAAGTATGCGAACGCGCATTTGTTCGTAAGGAAGACTTGGCTAGAGATGCGAATACGCATTCTCCCGTTAAAGTGTTTGAATGCACTCAATGCTCCATACAGTTTACTAGACGAGATAACCTGAAGCGCCACCTGTTACTTCATCTGAAGGATGGTGTGAAATGCAAGCATTGTGAACTTATATTCAGCAAGAAAAGTGATGCCCTGCGCCATCAGCGTATTGAACATGGTTCTAAAAAGAGAAAAGCTCCTGCTTTAGCCTCAACTTCTAATAAGCGCCCCAAGATTGCAGCGAAGAAGAAGAAGGGTTTAGATGTATTCTCTGTACACACTCTGAAACCCACTGAAAGTGTAGAGGGGGATCTTATGCTATGTTTTGATGAGATTCGCCCTCAGCTATTGAAGATATTAAAAGACGAACTTGATGCATACAGATCTATTAAGTGGTATCTTATTGCGGATGTGCAATTTATTCGTGACATTGCAAATGGCCAAGAGGTATCCTGCTCATATTTTAGAACAGATGTTGTGACAGAACTTCGTGATGATACCCCTCCCAACAATGTTGAAGAATCCTTTTCTCAAATCTTGAAGTTATTCGAAGAATTTGTCAGCCGCGGTTCTGGATGGACTTTACAAACGATGCGAAAGATAGATGTTTTCTGTGCAAAGTATAAGCCTCTTGCAGCTTCTAGCTATATACCCTTGCCAACAAAACTTGCAGCCAAGAAAGCTTTACTCAATATTCGAAATGAAGACGAGAAATGTCTGTTGTGGTGCCTATTGGCCCACAAATACTATATATCCCGTGAATATAAGCCTGAAAGAGTGTCACATTATAAAAGTTTTGAAAATGACATTAAACTTGGAGATATTCGATACCCTATCTCAGTTGTGCAGATTCCTCAGATTGAAAACTTGAATAATATACGAATAAATGTATATGGATACGAAGATGAAGATATTTTTCCTTTGCATATATCCAAACGTGAAGATGAAGACTGTGTTGAGGACCCAGACCGTCCGACTCGTCACCAAGGACTTGAGCATCTATTTGGACGGCCGGTATGAAGACTGTGTGAATCTTCTGCTGATTAGTGATGAAGATAAGCAACACTATACTTTAATTAGGAATATGTCACGCTTGCTGGGAGATATAACTAAGCACAATGGAGCCCAATATATATGTTATAGATGTTTACATCGTTACAGCAGAGACGATCTTTTGCAAGATCATGCTCAATATTGCAAAGAACATGCACCTCAGCGCATTAAAATGCCCTCGGAAGATCAGAAATATCTCCAATTCACGAACAAACAGTATCAGCATTCCATCCCTTTCATCATTTATGCTGACTTTGAAGCCCTGATCGTTAAAGAAGACACTACAAAACCCTCGAATATTAGATCTTACACGCATAGACTAGCAATTCATGAACCTTGTGGATATGCTTATGTTATCATAGGACCTGATGGAAAATGCCTGAAACAAGCTGTGTATCGAGGTATCGACCCTGTGAATCATTTTCTTAACAACTTGATAATGGAGAAACAGTATCTTGGAGAAAAATTACGTTATGTTAAACCACTGCGAATGACTAAAGAGAATGAAGTTGACTTTGAAAGAGCTACCCATTGTATCGTGTGCCATCAAGAACTGAAAACAGATCGTGTGCGTGATCATAATCACGTGACTGGAGCCTATAGAGGTGCCCTGCATAATGCCTGTAATCTTAACTATAGGCAAAGTATTAATATTCCTGTAGTGTTTCATAATTTAAAAAATTATGACTCTCATCATATATTATGCTGAGTTTTGGGAAATTGCAAGACCATAAAATTGATGTGATTGCCACTAATATGGAAAAATACATATCTTTTAAGATTTCAAAGAAAGAGGGGCCCCGTGTCTGTTTACAATTTATTGATAGCCTACAGTTTCTGAATGCTTCCCTGGAAAAGCTAGTTTCCAATTTAGACTTGAGTGAATTTCATATTCTCAGAGAACATTTCCCTGATATAGTACAACAGAATGCTCTTATTAGGAAAGGAGTATATCCCTATAGCTATATGACATCCTTTCAAAAATTTGATGAAAATGTACTCCCTTCCCCTTCTGCATTTCATAATGATATTAAAGGAGAAGATATTAAGAGTGAAGATTATCGGCATGCCCAAACTGTATGGGATACCTTTAACATAAAGAACTTGGGAGAATATCACGACCTGTATGTGAAAACAGATGTGCTACTGTTAGCCGATGTATTTGAGAATTTTCGAAAAATTTGCAAGAAGAACTATGATTTAGATGCCGCCCATATGATGACCGCCCCTGGACTGGCCTGGCAAGCCTCTTTAAAAATGACTGAGAAAACCCTAGAACTACTCACAGATGAAAATATGCTACTGTTTATAGAACGTGGAATCCGCGGTGGCATATGTATGATAAGTCAGCGTAGATCCGAGGCTAATAATCGTTATTTGGAAAATTACGATTCTACTAAGCCTGATAAGCACATTATCTATCTTGATGCTAATAACCTATATGGTTGGGCCATGTCTCAACCACTGCCCTATGGTGGCTTTGAATGGGTATCTACAGAAAATTTGAATGAATTCTGGATAATGAGTCTAAAGGATAATGCCCAAGAGGGGTATATATTTGAAGTGGATCTGGAGTATCCTGAATCCTTACATGATTACCATAATGAATACCCTCTAGCCCCTGAAAGGGTGAAGATTGAACGAGAAATGCTATCCCCCTATGCTGAACGACTGGTTCAACAATTACATCATGAACATTTTGTTAGTACTATGAAATTGGTACCCAATCTGCATGACAAGAAACATTATATTGTTCACTATCGCAACCTTCAGCTATACCTATCATTAGGTTTAAGACTCAAGAAAATTCACAAGGCCTTAAAATTTAATCAGAAGCCTTGGTTGGAGAAATACATCCAATTTAACACAGAAGAAAGAAAGAAGGCAAAGACTAATTTTGAGAAAGACTTTTTTAAATTGCTTAATAACGCTGTGTTTGGAAAAACGATGGAGAATCTTCGAAATCGAGTGAATATTGAACTAGTGAATTCTTCAAAGCGGGCCCTGAAGGTGGTGGCATCTCCAGCTTATAGAGCTAGCAGGATTTTTAGCGAAGATCTGGTGGGTGTTGAACGTGTAAAGAGTTGCATTTTAATGAATCGGCCTATATATGTTGGCTTTGCTATCTTGGAGTTATCTAAACTCCTGATGTATGAGTTTCATTATAAACATATTAAAAGTCAATATGGTGAAAAAGCTTCGCTTCTCTTCACCGATACTGATTCATTGGCTTATGAAATCCAAACTGCTGATATTTATGAAGATATGAACCAGCATAAACAGCTGTATGATTTTTCTGACTATCCCAAGGATCATCCCCTCTTCAGTGAAGACAATAAAAAGCGTATTGGATATTTTAAAGATGAACTGAATTCAACTCCCATTCAAGAGTTTATCGGACTTAGACCTAAAATGTACTCTATTCTATCAGCTGCTGGAGAAAAGAAAAGAGCTAAAGGTGTTTCTACACATGTGGTTGCACGGAAAATTACACATAATGACTATAGACAATGCCTGTTGAGTGTTAGATCTACCATGGAAGAACAGATTAGAATAGATAGTAGCCATCATAAACTATTCACTATATGCCAGAACAAGGTGGCTTTGTCACCCATTGATGATAAAAGATATTTACTCGAGGACGGCATTACAAGTTACGCCTACGGACACTTTAAAATAAAAAAATAAAAAAAGGAAAAAGAGAAAGAAGAAAAAAAAGGGAGAAAAATAGGAAAAAAGAAAAAAAAATAGAAATTGTGGCGGTGTATCCTATACACCGGGTGGAGGTGGGACCACAATTAAAAAAATAATATATTTTTCTAACAGCATCTAATTTATTAAAGAGACATTACTGCATTTGGATAGTTGAAATCAAGTATCTGCTATTGTTTACAAATATTAAAATCCGAGACTGAAAGGATTGAGGAAACACACCCCCACTCATACACCCCAATTCACGCGATTCTGCTGTTTTAAAAACTCGCTTTTTTATCACATTTTTGTAAAAAACACACATTTTTGTTGTTTTTTTACGTTTTTGCAACATTTTGTGCAAAAAGTTAATTTTTCCCATTACCACATTTTTAGTGACATTTTTGTAAAAACGCACATTTTTTTGTAAAAAAATTACAAAAGTGCGAAAACCCATGTTAATTCCCATAGAGAAATTGGAATTTTGAAAAAAATCGCAAAAATGTTAATTTTGCCCATTACCACATTTTTTGTTACTTTTTTACGTTTTTGAGACATTTTGTGCAAAAAGTTAATTTTTCCCATTACCACATTTTTTGAAAAAAAATTACAAAAGTGTGAAAACCCATGTTAATTCCCATAGAGAAATTAACATTTTCAAAAAAAAGACGCAAAATGTTAATTTTTCTCATTACCACATTTTTTGTTACTTTTTTACGGTTTTGGAACATTTTAACAAAATGTTAATTTTTCCCATTACCACATTTAAAAAAAAAAATACAAAAGTAGAAAACTTACATTTGCCAAAAAATATAGGAAAAAAAGAAAAGGAAAAAAATATACGTCATAAACTCCACTCTCTTCTGTGACGTCACCTTATGGAACTGTGCTGCCTCACACCGACTTCTGAGAACCCCTATGTTAAAGCATGGGACTTTACCACCGCCTCTGTTGATGCACCCATTTTCTGGCCTCGGAGGGTTCCCTATGTTAAAGTATAGGGATTCACCGCCTCTGAAGTGCCGCTGAACTCTCCCTATTCCCCTACTCACGACAGTGCCACACAAATTAGATCGGAGACAATGGAGGGTAGCAACCACGAGGACCGTACCATTCTTCACCTAATCCATCACCTCTCGAATGTATTTTCGAATCTACAGGTTTAATATTCCCTATACTCCGCGTAGACACAGCCCCTGCAAACATTTATCAAGGGACCCCCTTCCATATCTGATTTCCTTTCATTTGTGAATATTTCATACTTTCCGTAACCACAAAAATTGGGTTGGCGGGCTTCCCTCAGACTCCTCCCCCCCCCCCCCACACACACATACACTTGAGTGGTGCCAGTGCTCCTTAGGACCGGACCTGCTGATGTGTTCGTTTGAGGTCAAGGACGCGAGAAGAAAAAAAAGAATGATTCGCCTGAAGTGCAAACTATCTTCGAGCCACGTGTGCCTGAGTGCCAAGTGTCCAACGAAAGATCCAATTGGTCAAAAATCCCTTTCACAATAAATCCATCTATCCTAATTTCCAAAATGTCCAAAACCGCACGTTGTACAACTCAGTTTTTACCCCTCCCCCCCCCCCCCCCCACATACACACACCTCTCCAGAATACGGCATAGAAGATCTATGGAATACGGTAGACGAGTACATTGGCGTAGTTCTCGGAAAGAAGGGGATGATGGTGAATGGGAGTAGGGGCTAAGGGGTGCTTTAACCCCTGCCGAGGCCCCCCTAGGCAAAAATAAATTCCAGTCCATCCCCCCTCCCTTTTTTAAAAATTTTTTTAGTAAAAAATGGTACATTCAGCATGGAAGATAGGGTCCGCCCCGCCCCAGATCTCCAACATTTGCTACTTTGCCTATGGTCAAAAATGGCCTTGGAGGAGTGGTGGTCAGAGAGCTGAATTTCGTTTTCCAACATGGATCCTATGCAGAACTAATATAATTATTTCGTCAATGGGGGGAGGGGTTATGACCCTCCCTGTTTCCTACTCCACTGAACAACTGTTTTACAAAGAAAACCGCTGGCGTTTCTCTTTTGATAGTCCTCGAATTGAAAACGTTCTTGCTAATATGATTGCAGGAAGCAGAATTCTACTGGGATGCCCTTTCTCAGAGAAGTCGCTTCACTGTCTGCCTGTGATGTTAAAGGAAATAATAAACTGGACAGTTTTCAAAGTTCTTTGTGCAGAATGAATTTTAATGCAACATTAGTTATCTTTACATCATTTGAAGATACGAAAATTCTTAACGCAAGGAAATATCTTGAGTATTCATTTTTTCCTATTTCCTTTTCCTCTGCAGACTGAAATTGACTTCAAGGTCATTTACCAAATTTTTCCTTTAAACGCATTACTACTGTTAAGTAATCTAGACAAGACTTGGACACAAAGCACATTTATATGCCGTAGTAGATTTTGTGAGAAACTTTCTTATTGTTTCCTTGTGAGATAAAGTCTTGGGGGAAAAAAGCTTTTACTTCAATCAGCCTAAACATTTCCATTCAATAAACATTTTGGGGGTGGGGGCGGAGATACGCTAAACATAATTTGAGTTATTACGTTAAACATTAACTATGCTAAACATAAACTACTCTAAACATAATGTGAAGTGAAATGATTTGATTTAAATGATTAAATTATGCTAAACATAATGTGAAGTGAAATGATTTGATTTAAATGATTAAGTGAAATGATTTGATTTAAATGATTAAATTAAAATTAAATGATTTGAATTAAATGAATTGCTTTATTTAACGTAAAATATAGTATAATGTAGCAATGGTTACGTAACATAATGAAGTTACACGATCAACAGAATAATAAAAATCTGACGTGGTCAGCACATAACTTTCGCTACATAATACAACTTCACTTCTTTCACAGCGAAATAATGATGTACAAGATCCACAGCACAATGTTTTAGTACATTAACATTGGGCGCTTTTCTGGCTGAATTCGAAGTACCAAATTAACATATATTTAGAGCAAATATAACTTGACTATTAGAAATACTGCTGGTATTCGCTAAGCTATATAAAATCCTCCCGTTAATGTTTAACCAATTTTCATGGGCAGATTTTAGAATTTTTTTCGAAAACAAATATAAGATTTGATTGAGAAACTTATTGCGGGACTAGGTATACAGAACATTTCAATTTCATATCTGTAACATGTTACTGGCGTTATTATCTACGCACATTAGTAATAGACGGAACTCTATGCAAACAAGTAATAAATAAGATAATAAATAAGATAGCGAAATTACGTGTGAACGGTATTATACTTAAAATACGGATTCTTCTTATCAGTTAGAATACAATTTTTTTTTTTACCAAACCTTAATTTGCAGAAACAATGGATTAGACATTTACAGAGACCAAAATTTTGCAAATTAAACAAGAAATCTTGTATTATTTGTTGAAAACGTTTTTTCTTTCATTCATTTACTCATTTATTATTTTCATCTCCTTTGAAATTAAAATATCAGTAGCATTTAGGACAAATTTTTCTTTATCTTTTCTGGTCTTTTTTATGAACGTATCCCCGCGCATTAAATACCTTCTCACCTTCTCATCTCCAGAATTTTGTCCTCGCAATAAACTCAGCAATAACATAATTGACGGTTCTTTTGACAGTTTTTTGTTTTGTTTTGTTTTTCCATACCCGGTTTTCATTTCTTTGGAAACTGCTGGTTTTGAGCTCTTTCCAGGCGAAGAACGTGGAAAGGATAGTTAATGAGAATAGTGCTAAAAAATTATTAAATCAGGTGTCAGCAATTTGTGTGAAGTATAAATATAATCCGACAAGACACATGCTTATTTCTCTCACATAAACCAATGCTCTTCCTAGCTAATATCTTTAATAAAATAATGCACATTACTACAAATTATTTTCGCTTCTTATCATTATTCGATCTTTGAAATATTAAATTGCTTTAACAGATTAAACTTGATAAGCTGAAGTTTATGGAAGAAGAAATTGACATTTTAAAAAAATTGCAGTAACTTCCTTCTTATAATATATATTTTTACCTAACATATTCGTCAAAGTAAAAAGAAGGATATCTGAGTGATAAAAATAGCCAATAAAGCACCATTAAGCTTTCCGATATATTTTAGCAGTAAAATCAGCTTACCTTTATAAATAAAACTATTTTCCCATAATATTGTAACTTTTAACATTTGCACTTGCATACCCGGCATTTTTTTTCTATTTCTTTAATCAGTTTAGAATGCTTTCAGGCCAACAACTTTATAACACCAGCCAATAGCAAAAATTTTTGATAACCTCACTCAATTTCAAGTAGGATTTTACTGAGTATTTCACATTACTTCATGGAGAATACAAAATAGATAAAAGGAATAATCCACATTGTCGTGTATTTTAAAATTATGTTGGTTTGAGAGCAATCAAAACCAGCTGTTTGTTGAAAACCCTGACCAGCCGAGAGCATATAGCAGCTGGTTGAGAAGCTGGTAACAAGCTGTTTGTTGCAATATCAATATATATATATAGTTTAATTAAATAAATAGTATTTATAAATATAAATGAAATTCTCATCATTGATGATACAGCTCCATCAGGCCATCTTATAGGTTTTCTCAGTAGTTCCTCTTTGTGGCTACTTCGCCAGTTTTGTTTTTCACATCGACATCAAACCATCAAAATAATACGCAAATTATGTTTAACAATGAAAAAAATTCAATCCAATTGGACTTCCATAATTAACATTTAGTTAAAAAAATAAAATGTGCTCATTTTGTTAGAATTTGAGTTGTGATAAATTTTACATTTGTTTAAAATTTCAAAGCTGAGTTCAGTAGTTGACATGATCACAAAAACACATTTTGATTTTATTAACATGATTTTAATAATGCTTTTTCAACTTTCAAACCTGTAATGTTATATTTTTTATATTAATATAATAAAACTAGCTTATAACCATTGAAAATCAATGATGTAAGATACCGTATGTGCTTGTATAAATTTTTTCAGATATTGTTTTTACTTCCACAAACCAGAAAAATACTGAATAATGAAAAAAGAAAATGAAGAAATAAATTATCGTTAAAGGAGAAAAATAATTATTTTTTATTAATGCATTAACATTAATTGAATGGAAATGAAGAACAGATGTTTCTTATAATAAAACTGATAGAATATTTCAGTATAAACCACATATTTAATAATTTTTTTTTTAGCAAATTAACTGAAATCCACATTTGAATCTAAACTAAAAACCACTATAACTAACTGTGAATCCAGTTTTGAAAACATATCTGAATTAGAATTCCAAATTTGTTGATCAACTGCCCATTGCTAAAATATTTTTCCTCTATACAGAAAAGTGTTGAACTTATTGGGTCTTACCGCAGTCTGATAAATTTTTATCATAGAGATATTTCTTCGTTTATATGAAACCATATTAGTTTCCATATTTTAAATATCTGCAAGCCCTTTTAGTTGGTGACAGTTTGCTTACAACAATGGTAATATGAATAGCCATTGTTATAAGATAGTTAAAAACGAGTCTAATATTCAGCTTCGCTTCTACAGAGAAGATTTTAATAAGAACAGTGAAGCTGAATATTGGACTTGTCTTATTCAATATTTTTCACCAGACAGAACACATATTGGGGCCAGCACACCCCTCCAAAAAACTTTGCATCATAATTACTCATGCACCCTTTTGGAGTAAGAACTAAATACTTACCAAATTTTAGCTTCCTATGCATTATGGTATTTGAGATGTTTTTGGGCCGACAAAGAAACCTTAAAGGTGTGTACAGACGATCAGTGAATGTTTGTCAAACAAGCTTGATCACTTATTTTTGATCGTCTGAACACGTGTTTGACGTAGTTGTCAAAGTGTGAGGTCAAACATTTTTCTTGTAGAGCAGGGTCCTACTTTTTCGCCAAACATTGCGGAGCCAGCATGATTGACATTTGTATTGACCAATCACGAGCATATTACCATTTTGGATTTGCATCCGTATTCATCATATCGTTCTGCATCGCGTATATTTTTTGCCCGTTTGTTTGTTATTTGTAGTCTTTTTCTTTTCTGTAATTTTTTTAATTCATTCATTGTTTGCTGATTTCAGTGAGCAACCCTGCATTTATTCCATGAATTGAGTTTTATTCTATGTACCCTTTCTGTGTGCCTTTTAATTTCAGTTTTATAAAGTGTAATTACTAGAGAGTTATGCTCTATCTTCCAAGTGTTTTTTGACTGAAAACCTTCAAGAATATATTTTTCATTTCATAGAATTGGAAATTGTTTGCTTTTACGTAAGTAGTTGCATGTAATAATTTTAGCATCTTGATATTTTGCATGTTTATTACTTAGTCTAAGTTAAAGTTTAAGAATGGAAATAGCATGTTTTTAATAGATTACATGAATTCTAACAATTTTGCATGTTTCTGGGAAATAATTAACAGAAGTGTATGTTTTCTAAGAAGACTGACGTGTATTTTGTTTGTGGATTTCAATGTGCAACACTGCATTTATTTCATGAATTGAGTATTATTCTATGTATCCATTCTGTGTATCTTTTAATTTCAGTTTAATGTTTGGATTGTACAATGGGATTTATAAAGTATTTTTACGGTGTCTTCCACTACGTCATATAAAGCTAAATAATCACTAGAGAGTTATGTTGTTTATAAAATGTCAACAATCTTTCTAGTGGTTTTTTGGCTGAAAATCTTCAAGGATATTTTTCTCATCTCACAGAATTGAAGAATGTTTGATTTTACGTAAGTAGTTTCATGTAATAATTTTAGCATCTTGATAATTTGCCTGTTTATAACTTAGACTAAGTTGAAACTTAAGAATTGAAATGGCATGTTTTTAATAGATTGCGTAGATTCTAACAATTTTGCATGTTTCTGGTGAATAATTAACAGAACTGTATGTTTTCTAACAAGAGTGTATATAGTTTATTCATTGGAATGTGCAGCCAGCCCTGCATTTATTTCATGAATTGAGTATTATTCTATGTGCCCTTTCTGTGTTTCTTTTAATTTCAGTTTAATGCTTGGATTGTACAATGAGATTTCTAAACTATAGTTCGGTTTTATCCACTACAGTCATACAAAGATAATAATTACTAGAGAATTATGCTGCTTATGTAAAATGTCAGCAATCTTTCTAGTGTTTTTTCTCGTTTTGTTTTTCCTGAAAACTTTTAAGGATATTTTTCTTGTCTCGCAGATTTGAAAAAT
Organism: Amaurobius ferox; assembly: GCA_951213105.1. Taxonomy (NCBI): domain Eukaryota; kingdom Metazoa; phylum Arthropoda; class Arachnida; order Araneae; family Amaurobiidae; genus Amaurobius; species Amaurobius ferox. The sequence continues at coordinate 20,883,972 of OX578133.1, forward strand.
GTGTGATTTTATGTACAGTGTGGCATGTAAGTAGCTTCATGTAGTAATTTTAGTATCTTGATTATGCATGTATATATAGATATGATGATATAGCATGTGCATGATTTAGATTATGATGTAGGTGAAGAAGTGAAATTACATATTTTTAAGAATGTGTCAAGTAAGTAATTGTATGTAAAAATTTGTATCTTGATATATTGCACGCATATTTTGATTATTTGTCATGGCATAATAAAACAAAATTATGTTATGTTCAGGTTGTGTAAATCTGTTTTTATAATGTGAATGAACTGTTATTATGTTATTAATTATAGTATATTATATATTTATATGTTATAATATTTTAAGAACAGTTCATAACTAGTAAACAATGATGTTAATTTGTTTTTGATTAAAAGTACTTTCATTCATGTGTGATATCGTGCATGACTTCTAAAATATTTCTTTGCATTTATACATAAAAAAAAGTGCTCATTGAATGCAAATTTACTCCGCTAATATTTTATATTTAATTATTTTGCTTTAAACATACTTCGTTAAATTAATAACATTACTTTTCATACTTTTTTTAATTTGTAAAACATTTGATGTTTCATAATTTATCGCCTAAAAACTATTAAACAATTAGAATTTTTAAATGTTTTTTTGAGCCCAAGTTAGTATTTTGTTAATAACTTCACCGAAACTGTTACCGACTCAGATTCCACAACCCTGGTATGAGATTGGAAGAGGTTTTTAGTCTTCCTTATTCTGTACTTTGCTGCAGGGTCAAATTATCAAAATCCATCTCATGGTTCAAGATATAGTTGTGTTTTTCCTTTTATATAGAGGACATTTATGTGAAATGGAAAATACAGAATGAGTCAAAAGTACCATATTTTTTTTATATTTATTTAAAAAAGTAAAAGGTTAAGAAAACAAAACATATATATAAATTATAATTTTGATTTAAGCGTCAACCTTGAAACAGTTTTCAGTTCTTTTGCACAAGCAGCTTTAATATTTGCTTGCTTAGCCATAATTAACTACAGATACGTTAGCAAAAAAAAAAAAAAAATAATAATCAGCAGGTTCTGATCAATCGAGTACTCTACTGACAATAAAACAAAACTAAATAACAATTATAAAACAATATATTTGAATTAATTATATATTGTTAATAGTCATTGTAACCAGTAGCGTATGCTTGCCCCCCCCCCCCCCCCCACCAATTTTCAAGGCTTTTTAATGTTATGCGTATTTTTCATTTAAAATAACTCTGGCATAAGCAATTGTTAAACATTCCTCCCCCCCCCCCCCTCCACTTTTTAGAGTCAGGATAAGTCACTGATTGTAACGATTTGGGACACTTTTAATTTTGTTTCCACTTTCTTGATTTGAAAACAAACGAAATTAGTAAACAAGTACAACAGCGCCATCTACTAGATATGAAAGGAAACTAGCTCATTATCATAAGACGTCAAATATGTGTGCCCGTGTGGACAAAGCGCACTTCAAACACAATTCTGAGAATCGACATCTTTGACAAACATTCAGTGACCGTCTGTACACACCTTAACTCAAAAGGTAGCACACTCCCTCGAGAAAATTTCTAAGGTATTCACATCAACTTTTGGAGTAAGGACTGATTGCCTACCAAATTTCAGCTTCCTAGGCCTAACAGTTTTATAGATATTTTTGTTCCAACATTGAATCCCACACATATGGATAAATTCAAAACATACTAATTAACAATAAAATCAAATACATAAATTTAATTTGTTTATTTTTCAGAAGTATACAGCTAAAATTTTTAGATATAAGAAATAAAATATTTTATAACAGATTATGTTCAGCAAATATGGATATCTTTTTAAAACAAAACTAGATCCAGTCAAACTTTCTTTAAATTTTCTAGTCCATACTTGAATTCAGAAAAACCTGTAAAAAATAAAATGTATAGTTTTAAAGAATTCTCATTTTTAACTATTTTACAAAATTAAATGAATAGAATATCAGCAAAGGCCTGACATAAACCACACATGGGCAACCCATGTCTTCATTTTTTTTTTTTGTTATGAATACTTTTTTTTTTAAACTTTAAAATTCTATTTGAAATTTCTGCATTTGGATTAATGTATACCATAAAGCAGTAGATTTTGATCATAAAAGTGAGGCTTTCAGTTCTATCGTTAGTCGTACCTGATAAAAAAAAAGTAACCACTGGCTGTCAGCTAGTTATACAAAAATGCAATTTTCTACAACCAAATATGACTTTTATGCAGGAGAAGCAGATTAAAAATAGTGTTGCTATCTTAGCTTATATGAAACATTTTCAAAAAGTAATGTTTCATGGCCAATGAAAATACTTCTAAAATATTGGAATGATATGAAGCTTTAACTTTAGTGCCAACAAGTTGCTAAATCTTAATCCCCATTAGCATGGCATATTTCACATGTCATGTTTCTATATATATAATGGTCATTAGCAATTCTTCCTTTTATGCAATATTTTCATCATATGTTTACAAACTGATCATTGGGAACACTCAGGGCTGTGCAGTCGGAGTTAGTAAAAATATACCGACTCTGACTCCTAAATTAAACTATATAAAAGTAATTTTATCTTTCAATATTAAATTCTTTTATTAGTTAAAATAGTTTTAAAAAATCATTAGATGTTTACCAATTAAGAAACTAATGAATTGAAAAACTAAAAATTGCTATCCATAACAGTCACTATTTTAGCAATAACTTTTATAAACAAATAATATGTGAGCACTATTTTATCTAGATATAAGTTGCTATACTACACTACCTAAAAATAAAATGTGACCTATGCAAACTAAATATATGCACCCACTATTCAGTGGAATAGGCTGTGCTAACAAAGAAAATATTAAAATGCAGCTTATTCATATTAAAAATATGTGTCTGCTACAGTGCGGCATGTGCTACTACTTGGCATCATGCATATGTCCTAAATAAACACCTTCTGTGTGGGTAATAAATGCACTTGATATGTTGATGCATACTGTGGTGGTGTCCCAAGCTAGCAGTAACTTTTTAAGACAAATGGGTTATGTATTACATGTGCAATATATGAATCAGATTAAAATTGGTCCTACAATGAATGCAGTTTAAATCCAGTTTAAATGCAGTTAAAATAATTTGATCCTTTTCACGATAGTTACAATTTAATTTGAAACAGGTTATTTTCACAAGATACAATTTAAATCTAAAACCAGTAACTTTATAGTTGATTTCAAATTGTTTAGCTTGCTTATACAAAACTTGAAATCAGAATAAAATTAGCATTTATTCTAAGAAATTTTAGTTGACCAGATTGATTATTGTAATGAAAATGAAAATTTTAATTTTCAAAATTTTAATTTCAAAAATGCTAAATTTAATTTCTTGATAATATTTCTTTACTCAGCTTGCATGCACAGGTCAGGCGTTTCCGAACGATCATTGGAAAGTCCTTGAAAGTGAAATGACTAACCCACATGTGTGTGTTTAAGAGACTGATGAACGAATCACGAGGATTCAAATTGCAGATTATGAATTAAAATGACTACAGCAAGATAATATTTATATGTTAGATGTGTTTGTCATTATAAAAATTTACTTAGCATATGTTATAAATGTGGAACAGCTTACCCCACAAAGTTCTATATACAAGTATTTGACTTTTAACAGCATAGCAACATCTAATGTTTACTTAAATGCATCCACTTTACACTTTTAATCACCAATTAAGGAATTTCTAATTTACAGTATATTAACTAGGAATAGTAAATGTCAAGCACTGAAATTAATGTGATAAAAACATACCTTAACCTTTTCACAATCTTAAGGGATCAGAGCAGAGGATGTGTGCATCAGCTATAGATTTTTCAGTCCTTCAAGAAATATAATTGGGCTCTTTCTAGACACTTTAAATTCCTGTAACAAATTAAATCAGAATTAGTATCACTTTATAACCCTTGGTGAAAAAAAAAGCACATCAAAACTGCTTGTCCTCAAATATTAGAATGAATATTTTAAAATTATGGTATCTAGCTGTAGATAAAAATTCATGGTAATAAATATCAGACTTGAACTTGAATACCACACGCACCTTGAAAAATATTTCTAAATAGATTTCTTCTGTATTCAAACAAGTTAGAAAAATGAAAATATAACAAATCTAATTGTAATGTTGCATAATATGCTATAACATTCTGCTAATAACGAGTAAATAATTCAGGGTTAGAAATTTCAGCTCAGTGATCACTCGCCAAAAGTTTTTTCCCATACTAGTATCATATAAATATAATAGCTGTGCTTTTAACTCTTTTGGCATTTTTTTCTCGGGAGAAAAAACAAACAAACTAATAATTACAGTAAAATTAATAGCCAATTATGTAAAAAAATTAACATAAATATATACATAACATATCAGCGATTAAGATGTTGCTTACAGATGTAATGGACAAAATGTTGAAACACAAATATTGATTTACAATTGCAAAATCTAAAAGTCACTATTTTCAAGATTCCTGGGATTTACACATAAAATGCGAGTAAGTACAAACCGCCTGTTACACAGAAGTGCATTGGCACTGGATAAAAGAGAACATACATTTCATATTAACAGTGGCGAATCATGGGAGAATGTGGTCCTTCATGAATCGTGGGAGTCATGGGAGAATGTGGTCCTTCATGAATCATGGGAGTCATGGGAGAATGTGGTCCTTCATGAATCATGGGAGTCATGGGAGAATGTGGCAATATTTTCCGAAGAGCCCCCCCCCACACACACACACACACACACTCTAAAAGCCAATTTAGAAAAAAAAAAGTACTTAAAAATAAACACGTTGAATCTGGTTCTATACAAATCCTGCTACGCATTTTTTTTTCATCTAATAAACATACTTGAAATATTTGCACCCAAAAGTTTGAACAGAAATTACATTAAAATGAGAATAATAATATTTTATGAAAATATTAAACAATACAAGTGTTTAAATATTATACATTTTTATTTGTTAAACTGTGCGGTAAATATTGATATTACAGCACAATACTATGAAAAGAGTTAAAACTTCTTAGGGTACTTTAAATTGGACATTTTCTGGCTTTTGCTGCAACAAAGTATCAATAATATATGTAAAATCTAACGTTTTAACAAAGTAGTTTTCAATACTAAGAATTGACAGATGATTTACCCTCTTTTCAGTCATTACGCTTCTTAAGTTGTTTTTGATTAGTTTTAATTTAGCGAATGACCTTTCCCCATTAGCGTTGGAGATCATCAAACACAGATAAGTATGAAGTACTATTTCAACATTTGGAAATGCTTGAATTATGCTTTCTTCACATAAATACGAATACAAACACTTTAAATCCACTTTTTGGGATTCATTTTCGAGTTCATCCTTATTTCCTTCTTCACTATTAAAAATCTTTAAGAATTTTTTTTGTTTCTTAAAGATATTTTACTTTTATTTTTCGTTCAAAATGAGGCCCTCCTCTGAAGCGAGGTCCCTGGCATTCGTCAGTATGTTAATTCACCACTGCATCTTAACTACTATTTTGCATGAAACAAACACATATATAGGCACAGCCTGCATATCGTGTTAACCGATATTTCACTTTCGTGTTCAGTAGTCTCAATAGTATATATTATCACAACATTCATTACTAGGATGAGGACCCTGTGTTGAAGTTGATAAATGCTAATATAAATGCCAGAATAAATTGTGCAATAAAAAAAATTACGAAAGTGTATAAGATTCCCAAATTTGCATGCCACATAACAAATATGCTATATGTGAAGTCTGCAACAAAATATGGTTTGGGTTGTTTACTTTATTCACGTAAGGATACAAAATATGGAATGATTAAAAACAACGCACATTAATTACACTTAGGACTCAAAAACATACTAAACACATTATACAAATAATAATTATTTAAACCATTATTTTTGGATATTAATTTAATTATAATTTATTGAAAAACTGTTATATCTAAAGGGAATTTCAACAATTTATAAATAGCATCACATACACATCCTGACAGATTTCTTCATGACAACTATGCGAAAAAGTATGACGTCGCAAAACTTGAAATACCGATAAAGTCCGGAAGGGATAGAAATATTTGGTATGGTCATGATGAATAACTGAGTGCGATTATATGTTCTGTTTCTATAAAATATTTGCAATAAATTTTACTCAAACATCCATTCATTGAGAGCGTACTAGTTTACATTGTTTAACATTAGAAGTGGGGCAATTACTTTAATCACAGATATACATTTTTAAATTGGATCCAGTCAGGTCATTTTGTACAGTTCTAAATCAGTATATTGAGCGATCGATATACATTAAAATACAATTTTATGACCACACGTTCAAATGAACAAGTGATCACACAAGTAATTTATCTACTGATCGTCAAACTGGTATAGATTTAAGAGTAAACTTCCTATGTTTCTTTTAAATAAACAAATCATAACTCACCAAGCATAATATTTTCATATTGTCTGCCGTATATCCGAAATTGCATTTGGAAATCCTCTGATCAAAGTGACTGCCATCTTGTTTATTAGGAGAAGCCTTTTCATTGGTGTCTTTTCAGCGGTAACGCATCATGTGACCAACGCTTCCGCCGAAACATGAACTTGAATCATGTTCAACGGATGAACGCACGGTCGTGCGTTCGAGCCTGTGATTGGTTGACGTACAGCTCCCAACGGATGGGCAATGGACGAACGGATCAGTCTGAATCCGGCCTTAGTCTGACAGATAAATGCTAACGAAGCATCATTTCAGTACTCTCTTCTAACAAAACAAAATAAATTTCATTGATTTGGTCGTTGTTATCAATTTGTCGACATTTCCGTCAATTTGGCAAAGTTTAAGAAAAGTTGAAAAATTAACGATATCCCGCCAAATTCGTAGCTCTGAATTTGCAGATCTGAATGAAACATCCTGATCCCGTTTCTATATACTAAATGATAACACTACAATTGTATTAGAAGATATACCCGTTCTACTCTTTTTCTGTTTCAACAATCGGCTAAAAGAATTTATTGGCTAAACACAATATATGAGTTTAGTAGCTAAACACAATATAAGCTTGAAAACTCTTTGCCAAAATAAATGAAAGTGATGCAGTCAGCAATTAATATAATTAAAAGAAAAATCAAATCGTTCATTCATAAGATATAATTTTATATCCATTTAATTATTATTCAAATCGAAAAAATAATAATAAAAACATTAACAAACACATTTAATTTAATTGCGTTGCCAAGCAACATGATATATCCTCATAAAATGTTAAAATTTATTAACGATTTTAATTTCTAATACTTTTCATTGTTGCGTAAAAGCTTGTGGAAAATAAACCATGGAGATAGAGTTTCCATTTAAATTCATGTTTCAAACAATTCATGATTTCATATAGTGACTAATATGCGCAAAAAATCTCCACCAAACTCAGAAATAAAGTTTTATTTCACTTTGACAACGATTTTCATCCTTTCCGATTCGATAAACCAGGGAGTTAGAGAGTAGAACCCCTAGGAAAAAGTTCCGTTTATCATCAATATCTCGTCAACCTCTGGTCTTAGAAACTCGAAACTTGTACTAAATTTATGGGAAGCTATTTCAAGGCTATCCACAAAATATCATTAAATTCGGTTTAGCCGTTCTCCCGTGATGATGAGACAAACGAAAATTTTGTTTTTTACTAATATCTCGAGAACCACTGGTCGTAGAAACTCAAAACACGGACGAAATTTGAAGTGGGGCTATTTCCAGGCTATCCACAAAATTTCATCAAATTCGGTTCTGCCGTTTTCCCGTGATGGGACAAACAGACACACAGATTTTCAATTTTATATATATAGACTAGCCGCATATCCGTTCTTCGTACGGAGTATATAATATAAAGGAACTTATAATTCGTAATCACGTGCAAATTCTGTTAAAATGTTAAATGTATTGCTCCTAAAGAGAAGTTTAAGAATATCTGTTCTCACTATGCAAAATTATCTTCACGGGCAGATCTGAAGAATAAAACATCCTGGCCCCTTTTGTAAGCAAATTTACAAAAGAAAAAGGAATTGAATCAATATATGCAACCCCGTACTACTTATATTGTCGCAGATTAGAAAATATACCAGTGTGTTAGTAGAAGCAGAGGCATAGCAAGGTCAGGTCATACCCAGTGCGGAAAATTTCTTGTCATCCTGCCACCGCCCCCCCCCCCCATTGAAATTATTAAAAGAAGGAAAAATTAGATACTTAAAATTGCAAGTGTTATTTTCTGGTTTATTTACTGTGAGCACTTTGTGCTTGATTGTGTGTGTGTGATTTATCACACTGTGAACTGTTTCCTAACTTTGCTCTCTGCAGATTTTGAAATCACATCATCAAAATCAATTCCTTTCGCTACATTGTTTTCAATTGACAATATAGCTAAGCCAGAGAGCCGAGCTTGACTCATGGTGGACCTAAGATAACTCTTCATTAATTTTAGTTTTGAAAAACTCCTGTCACATGATGCTACTGAAACATATAACGTTAACAAGAATCTTAAGGCTAAAGTCAGATTTGGTACAGAATCTGAAAGTTCATATTCAATAACAAACTCTAAAAATATTGAAGAAGACCATTGCAAAGAATCTTTTTTTGAAACTTCGGCATTTGTAAATGTCTTCTTAGTCGTGCAATCTCTCTAAGAATTCCATCTTCAGAAAGTTCATCATAGTTTAAGTTTTGTATTAACTGTGGAAGTTCGTTTTCTGAAGTTGTAATCAGATTCTTGGACTCGAGAACTACAAACCGAGCTGATATACTTTCCATGTCTTTGCAGTGATTGTCGATTTCTTGATAAAACCTGTCAATGCACCCCAACATTGATCTTTTCAATTCTTCATTCAACATGAGTGGTTCATCTTCAGCCTTTTCTCCAGGCATCATTTTCTTCTTTCTGACTGTTCTTTTTTTCATTAAAGGAATGTCCATCTCTTCACAAGTGTTCGTTGCAAACTGCAGAGCTATCTCCACGATCTCATTTCTTTTGTCTTTCAAAAAGGTCTTCAGACTTCTCAGTTTGATAATGCACTTCTCAAAACTGATTCCAACGATCTGTAGGTATTTTTTAGTGTGGTTTACTTCTTTTAAGACATTACTTCAGAAATACAAAAACATAAAAAAGAAAAATCACATATTGCTGGCAAAAGCGTTTGAGCTGCTCCTCTGGTTTCGACAGTTTCTGTGGGATCACAAAGTTCTTTTATAGCATCAACAATTTTCTTGAAATTAACATATACAGGTTTTACAGCTTCGTAGTGAGCACTGCATCTTGTATCTGAAAATCTCTTGACTGTAACTCCAACATTAGTTACAAGGATCGTCCATCTGTGTGTGGAAACCGAGAGAAAGCAGTACAGACTTTCTAAGGTACCAAAAAAGGTTACACATTGTGAAACGGCTGCAAAAGAATGCACGAGAGTGATTTGTACAAGGAACAAAAAGTGTTTTAGGATTAAGTTTACGAATCCTCGCTTGGACTCCAGAGTGCACTCTAGTCATTGTAGAGACATTGTCATACCCCTGACCTCGACACAATGTGATATCCAGTCTGTCCTGTTCAATTGCCTTTATAATGTCTTTTGTTATGTCAAGGGCTTTCTTTCCAGTTAGCTGAAAATAGCCTAGCAATGACTCCTTTATTTCTACTTTTTTATTCTCGATATAAACATATCGAACTATTTTTAAAAAGTATTGTGCTCCCCCAATTTTTTTTTAATTTTAAAAACACATATTTTTGCAATTTTGTCACCCGGGGCGGTCCGCACTCCCCTTCCTACGCCACTGAGTAGAAGATTACCCGTATTACAATATGAGTCTCAAAGATCTTTGCCAAAATAAAAGAGATGACGTAATGAATTGAAAATATCAATAATCCCCGTACTCTTTATACCAGAAAGTCGTAATTGATTCCAATATATGCCAATATATGTCAAAACATATGCCAATATACCTGTACTACTTATATTCTCGTAGATTAAAAGATATACCCGTGTATTTGTAGAAGATTACTCGTACAACGTACAATATATGAGTTTAAACAATTTTTGTCATAATAAAACAATTGCATAATAACTTGAAAATATCAATAATCCCCGAAAATATCAATAATAATAACGTTCAAACCTGAAGGCCGTAATTGATATTATCCAGTCAAAAATGCTATAAGAAACATCAAATCGTTCTTTTCTAAAATATATTTTTATATCCATTTATTTATTATTCAAATCGAAAAAATAATAAATAAAATTAACAGACAGATTTAATTTAATTGCGTTTCTGAGCAACATGATATAAGCTAGAATCTTCCTCATAAACTGCGAAATTAAATAGCCATTTTGATTTCTTTATACTTTTCATTGTTTAGTAAAAGCTTGTGAAAATAAACCATGGAGATAGATTTCCCATTTAAATCATGTTTCAAACAATTCATGTTTTCAGAAAGTGACTAATCCGCGCAAAAAATCTCCCATCAAACGCAGAGATAAGGTTTTAATTCACTTTCAAACGATTTTCAAGCTTTTCGTTTGGATAAACCACGGAGATAGAGAGTAGAACTCCTAGGAAAATGTTTCGTTTTTCATTAATATCTCAACCCCTGGTCTTAGATACTCGATACTTGGACTAAATTTATGGGGGACTATTTCAAGGCTATCCACAAAATTTCATCAAATTCGGTTTAGCCGTTCTTCCGTGATGATGAGACAAGCGAAAACGTCGTTTTTTACTAATATCTCGAGAACCACTGATCGTAGAAACTCCAAACATAGACTAAATTTTAAGTGGGACTATTTCCAGGCTACCCACAAAATTTCATCAAATTCGGTTCAGCCGTTCTCTCGTGATGACGGGATAAATAGACAGACAGATTTTCAATTTTCTTTATATAGATTAGACTAGCAGCATACCCATTCTTCGTACGGAGTCTATATATATAAAATTGAAAATCTGTCTGTCTGTTTGTCCCATCATCACGGGAGAACCGCTGAACCGAATTTGATGTTAATTTTGTGGTTAGCCTAGAAATAGCCCCACTTAAAATTTAGTCTGTGTTTTGAGTTTCTACGAGCAGTGGTTTTCGAGATATTAGTAAAAAACGAAATTGTCGTTTGTCTCATCATCACGGGAAAACGGCTGAACCGAATTTAATGAAATTTTGTGGATAGCCTTGAAATAGCCCCCCATAAATTTAGTCCAAGTTTCGAGTTTCTAAGGCCAGGGGTTGTCGAGATATTAATGAAAAAAGGAACTTTTTCCTAAGAGTTCTACTCTCCAACTCCGTGGTTTATCCAAACGGAAAGGATGAAAGTCGTTTGTTTAAAACGCCAAAATGAAATAAAACTTTATTTCCGAGTTTGGTGCAGGATTTTTGCATTAAATAGTCACTATCTGAAAGCATGAATTGTTTAAAACATGAATTTAAATGGAAAAATCTATCTCCATGTTTTATATTTCACAAGCTTTTACTCAACGATTAAAAGTATAAAGAAATTAAAATGGTTATTTAATTTCGCATTTTATGAGGAAGATTCTATCTTATATCATAATGCTCGACAACGGAATGAAATTAAATGTGTTTGTTAATGATTATTATTATTTTTTCGATTTGAATATTAAATAAATGGATATTAAAATATATCTTATAAATGAACGGTTTGATTTTTCTTTTAATTATATTAATTGCGAACTGCATACATCACTTTCATTTATTTTACCAAAGTGGTTTCAAGCTTATATAGTGTGTTTAGCTAATAAACTCATTGTGGCGTGGCTCCACTGAAATCTTACAATTACACATTGGCCGTTAATCGTATTTCTGCACGCCACTTGCTCGAGTACCGAGCAAATCTCCAGGTTCAGATCAATTAGAAAATGCATCACGAGAATACACAATAAATACTCATTAAAAGTTAATAAAGCTTTTATTTTAGAATACTTATATTTAAAACTTGTTACTTAAAATTTAAAACCACAAAATATCATCTTACATTTATACAATATTTACAGTTGCTCAGTCGTATGCATTAAGACAATGCTCAGTTTCAAATTCATGATCTCTCCTCTCTCTCTAGTTTTAATTATCATATTAAACTATCAAGTTAAGTTGTTAGATTCCCTTTTTACTCTAACTTTATTCTCTGATACTCAGTCTGCAGTGGGAGAGGACAAAAGGACTTACCCCTTTTAAGCACGGGCAGGACGGCATCGTGTCGGATCTCCTCCGTCGATTTTAGAACGACCAGCACTTGACTTCAAAAATTACCGAGTTCTCTCTCAACTCTTCTTCTCCTCGTCGGGACCCCGGACAGCCCCCTGGCCGGGATCCATAGCTGACGCTTGGCCGCTATAGGTTCGAAAACCCATAAATTCAGTGACGCGGCCGGGCTCCATCGAATCACTGGATTTGGCCCCTTCCAAAGGGTTGGTTAAAAATGGGGGGCTCTAGCCCTCTTGCAGGTGTCCATTTTATTTAAAAACAAGATAGCGTCCTTTGCCATTTTCTCACCCCTGCAGCTGGTCTCTTACTCATAGCCATGGAATGTCAACCGTTTCTAAAGAGAGAAGGGGGGGGGGGTAATACTTTCTAGAAGTGGAGTGGCGACAGGAAAATTCCAATACTGTCCCACGACACTGGCTTCCCCCCAACAAGGGAAAAGAAACCAAGTTTCTTTTTCAAATGCTTAAACTACCAAAAAAAAAGGTTACAAATTATGCACAGTATACATATATAAACAGAGATAACAATAACATTTAACAATAACATTATACATTGAAATTATATACATAAGGACACGCCCTATAGGTATGGAGATATTCTGTCTCTCCAAGTATGTCCAAAGACTAATTAAGGTGCAAGATTGTCGCTGTCCGTATGGTATAAATATTGTCACTGTCCGTATGGTATAAATATTGTCACTGTCCGTATGGTATAAATTTGCCGAACAGTCTAATGTAGCATACTGATTGTACTTTCTAGTCTGTTAAGTGTATTCACATAATATGAAAGTTTGTCATGAGAACACATGAATCGAGAACATTTGTCCGTTCACATTATACACTAAAAGATTGATAGTTATTCTGTAGGGTAACAAAATTAGTGATATTCCATATGGAAGGAATGTTCTGTGAGCAGGATCAGTTGTGACATCACTTTATAAAAAGAAGTTGCACTAAAACTGTGAAAATGACGTTGCACTTAACACTGCGAAAATGGAGTTGCACTAAGACGTTGCATTAAAACGATGAAAATGAAGTTGAAGTTGCACTTAACACTGCGAACATGAAGTTGCAGTAAGACTTTGCCTTAAAACGATGAAAATGAAGTTGAAGTTGCACTGTTTGGTACCTTTTGGTCCAAGGAAGGAATGATTTCGTTTTCGGTTAATGGTGCTGCATACATGTGCTGGTAAAGGCTTATGTGAGCTGTAAAACTACGCCTTTGTTGCTGCAAAAGTCTTTATAACGGCAACTTTCGTTGTTGAAGACCGGATCCGTGTCTGCGACCTTCTGCAGTTTCTCCCGATAATCAGAGTAAGTGTATGTAACTGGCCATAGTCTTGATTTGTACAAAGTACTTTATCGATATAACTGATGTAATTTCACATTAGACATTCTATTCGTGCTTTAATATACAACTAGATGTAGGAGGTTTAGAGTCCTAGAACTCTGTCCACTGCATTGTATCAGAGAACAATTTACTTTTAATGTTTTCTACATTCCTACCCTATTTATTTTACATTAAACACATTTTTTTTCTAATCACATTTATTTTACATTAAATATTTATATACTTATAGAAATTATAGAATATTCTTTATAGAAATTCTTATTGAAAAGGAATTTTGTTTTCTTAAGAATTATTTATTCTTACTTTCAAGAGCCCTCTTAAATGTCTTATTTCATTCCAGACCTTAATCAATCACCTCAATCCATCCTCTAACCATTTCTCTACTTAATTCAGTCTTAAACAATTACTTTACTCCATCCTCTAATCATTTCTCTACTAATTTCTACTTAATTCTCTACCCATTTCTCTATTCCTTTCCAATTAATTCTCTAATCATTTTTCTACTAATTTTTACTTAATTCTCTAACCATTTCTCTATTCATTTCTAATTAATTTTCTCTAACCATTTCTCTATTCATTTCTCTAAACGTTTTTGATTCCCCTCTTTACGTACCACCCGGCTGTCCGGTTTAAAAATGCTATCCCTGGTGAAGGCCTGTACCGCAGTATACTTTCTACGCTAGCAGCGGTCACTTTTCGTACGACCTGACAAAAGTTTTTTCTCTTTTATTTTTCTTTACGTGGGCCAATAACAGACGCTGTCTTTGATTCTGTCCTGCGGTAATTCTCTCTAATTGAAACCGCGTATGTGATTTGCTTCCGCTTGTCATTTGACTGGACCTCGAGTAGAGTCGAAAAAATTCAAAGTCAACGCGGGCAGTGTACTTTCTCTTTGTGTGCTGAACAACGGATTTTTACAAAATGGATTACACATATAAATTTTTCCGGAAGCTCCGTGAGTGAAATTACTCTTATTATTTATTTAAGATGACAGTTTAATGTACATATTTCGCTAGGGTGCTTAAATTTGCTTACTTAAAGTTTAAATTACTTATTTTAGGAATTAGATTTGCTTAGGTTGTTCGACTGACAGCCGATCGCTCTGTCTGTCCGGTCATTTAAACTTTAGACGCCTGCATCTCAGTTTATCTTACCTTACCTCCCTAAGTTTTAAATTACGTGAAAGTTTAATTTAATTGCCTCACTTTTGCGGTTATTTCTTTATATTATTTATAATGGCACGCTAATCATAAAAAATTCTTGTTATATTTCGTTTTACTCCTCTAAGTCTTTACTGCGATAATCTTTACTCTGAATGTATTTTAATCGGTATTATTTTAACTTATATTTAAGTGACCTACGTGTAACTTTAAATTATTTTCCACTGACCTATTCACGTTATTTTATTTTCCGTGGCCTTAGATTATAACGAGAGTTGTGAAATACTCTCCCGTAAACGGTTGATTTCTGTTCATGTATATTTTCTACGTTATCCTCCACTTGGGGATTATTTAAATTATTTGAGCTAACTTTGTCAGTGTTCGTTGTATTCTCTGTGATAGGAATAGTCGATTGACCGGGCCCTTCTACCGATCTCTCTTTGACAATTTGCTCTCTCTGTTGAACCTGTTTTCGTCCTGGCGGGAGGGGGGAGCGGACTTGCGTTTCCCTCGAGGAGCGACCTTCTTCCAATTCGAGTTGAAATGGGAGGATTTGTTCGAAAAAGCTATCTTCCGCCTTTCCGGTGGCAACGCTTATCTCAGGCGCGATGTTTATTTTGGTTTGCAAGACGCCCTGAGAGTCTTTTCCCGTTATTTCTGCTTCATGTAATAAATGCGGTCTCCTATCAGGCATTTCATATATTCGATTTATATTTATTTTGATTGGCTTTGCCCTAGGATCTTTAATTAGTTTTAATAAAAATAAGTGGGTTGTTAGTTTTTCTATTATTCTATACGGGCCTCTAAAACGTTTTTTTCCGAAGTTTGGAATATTTTTCACAAAAACTTTTTGGCCTATTTCTAGTTTTCTAAATTTAGCTTTTTTTAAATATTTTTCCTCCTGTATCTCTTGTGTGCGGATTAAAGTTTCGTAGGCTTGCTTGTATGCTACGGCCATAGTTTCCAGCTTTTGAGGTTGGTTTCGTATATAATTTTGAGTCTCTTCCGCGTTATTTGGTACGATGTCCATAAATAATGGTAGGTCCCGAGAAAAGAACAGGAAGTTCGGTGACATACCTGTGGCTGGGTGGTCTACTGCATTATAACATGCTTTATGACTTCCTACAGCTGTTTCCCAATCGTCTTGCTTGTAACACTCGATTGCACGTTTTATGGCTGAATTAATTCTTTCTGAGATTCCGTTTGTTCTCGGATTCGCTGCTGAAGTTAATTTTGCATGTATATCTAGTTTATCAAGTATAGATTTAAATAATTGACTGGTAAATTGGCTCCCGCGGTCCGTCAACACAAATTCACTTTTCCCGTAAGTAGTCACATACGTAATTAATTTTGTTGCAATGGTGTCCGCAGTAATATTATCTATCGGATAAAGTTCCGCGTGCCTGCTAAAATGACATACCACAGTCAAAATGTACCGGTTCCCATATTTACTTCTTCTTAGAGGTCCCAGAATGTCAAGAGACACCAGATTTCCTGGATAATGCGGGATTACATTCCTACCCAATGGGAAGGGGGGTGAACTCTTTTGAGTCCCCTACAGTCCTCACAAGAATTTACATAATTTTTTGTGTCTCCATAAATTCCAACCCAAAAATAACGTTTGCTAACCAAATCGTAAAGTTTTCCTACTCCCTGATGAGGGCTATGCAAATGAAGTAAAATTCTTCTTTGTAAACTTTTCGGGATCACTACCCGTTCTATTGCGCTATCGCGGATGATATTTTTATCTTGCGAGACATACATCAATAGATCCGTTTCTGGGTCAATAAAATATTGCTCGAAATCTTTAGTTTTACTATGCTGCTGTTCTCTAATATTATTCCTAAGTTTATTTAAAATTTCGTCCTTAATTTGCTCTCTGTGTATTTCTTCGATATTTGGAAGTTGGGAATTATTTTCTAAGCTATTTACTGTTTCAAAATTATTTTTATTTCCTACAATTTCTATGTTACTGAGGTTGTTCTCGAAATTTTCTCTGGAGAGATAGTCCGCTAAGATGTTCGAGTTTCCGTCTATGTGTAAAAAGTCATAATCATATTCAGATAGTTTTAATAGCCAGCGGGCTTCCAAATTAGCCGGGTTAGAAATTTTTAAGTGATACTTAAGGGGTCTGTGGTCGGAAATAACATAGAATTTTTTCCCGTAAAGGTAATTGTGGAAATTTTTGACTCCGTAGAATATAGCCATGAGCTCCGTTTTTACTGCGGGATATCTTTGCTCGTGTGGTTTAAGTTTTTTACTGTAGTAAAGTACTGGTTGTAAGCGTTCATTATTCTTTTGTAACAGAATTGAAGAAATAGAGGTCGAGCTTGCGTCTGTATTAAGGTAGAACGGTTTGTCTAAATCCGGTTGTAGCACTAAAGGGTGTAGAAAAAATTTATTCTGTAATTCTTGAAATGCGTCATTGCATTGCGAAGACCATGAAAATCTATTCCGCTTAGCCGTTAGCTCAACTAGTGGAGCGGTGAGTTGCGCATAGTCTGGGATTAATGTTCGATAAAAGTTACATAGACCTAGAAATTTTTTAAGTTTTCGAACAGTGTTTGGTCTGGGGAAAGAAACAATTTTTTTTGTATTATTATCAGTTGGACTTAATCCCTGTTTAGTTACTGTAAACCCTAAATATTCCATTTTCTCTCTAGAGAATTCACATTTGGTCGGTGTCAAAGTTAAATTAAAATCTCTTAGCCTTTGAAAAACAAGATCTAATTTCTCTTTTAGTCCTTCATATTTGTGTGCCGCTAAAACCACATCATCAAAATATGCGTAAATGTCATGTTCGTGTAAATCTTTAAGAACGATATCTATAGCTTTTTGAAACCACGCGCCGGTAGTTTTATGTCCAAATATTAATCTGTTATATTCAAATCTTCCATATGGGCTTGTGAATGCCATCTTATGCCTTTCTTCCTCTGGTAATAAAATTTGTGAAAATGCGCTCTGGAAATCTAATTTTGCGTAAAATTCGAAACCTGCTAGTTTTGTCATTATATCTTGGATTCTTGGCACTGGATAATTAAAGTTTTGTGAAATACTGTTTAAAAGTCTTATATCTAAACAAATTCTGAATTTATCTGTATTTTGTTTCTTCACTAGAACCATTCCTGCGCTATAATTAGAGTCGCTATGCCTAATTATGTTTGCTTGCAACATCTCGTCAATTTGTCTTTTTAGTTCTTTTCTCAAAGCGTACGGCACTTCATAAGCTCTAGTTTCTATCGGATTTTGGTGCGATAGAATAAATTTAGGTTTTACTACTTCTGTGCATCCTAAAGTGTTTAAATTTTTGGAAAATACGTCTCCGTAATCCATTAATAATTTTAATAAATCTTTCCTCTAATCGACTGGCATATGGTCTAAGTTAAAGTCTGTTTCCAGTAATTCGTTCCGTCTAATTTCTCTTATTTTATTTATTCTATCTTCCAATTCGATTTTATTCCTAGTAGTATCTATAAAGTGAATTTCCTCATTATCCTGTTTAATATTGTATTTTAATTTCCCTATCAAAGTGTTTTTATTAAGTGTAATTTTATGTGACCCTTCATTCTTAATTGATATGAATTTATTTGGGTTAGTCTCTTCTGTTTCTAAGTGAAAAATCGTTGGGTTGATGTTTAAAGGCTGTTTTAAAATTTTAGGTTCAAAATCATAATTTTCTAATTTATTTTCTGTGTAAGTTCAATTAATTTCAACTAGTTTAGATTCTTGCGGGTCTATTTTAATTTTCTTGCGCGTTCTAATTGCTGTATCTGAAATTATATTTAGCACGCTTTCTTGCTCTCCTAAAGGGATTATTATATTATCTATTTTTATTATGTTTTGTTTAGTATCGATAATGGCGTTATGAAATTTCAAAAAATCAAAACCGATTATCCCAGCATAGTTATGCGGAAATTTGGCGATAGTAACGTAGAATATGTGTTTAAAGATTTTATTTTCAATTTTAAATGACGTTTGTATAACGTTTATATAATTTAGCCTTTCTCCTGCCAACGTTTTAATCGTGACTGATCTTGATAAATATTTAACGTGACATATTTCTCTTATTTTTTTGGAATGTTTCTTTTCCGATTATACTAATCGTCGCTCCACTATCTATCATCATTGCAACGGGAATTTTATTAAATATTACTTGTATTGTAGGTAATTTTATAGATTTTTCTCCTAATTTTTCGTCTAAAGCAGAAATCACTTCGTATTTACACACCTTCCTATCCCAGTTACCTTACACCTTTCTGGTAGGTCGGACGGTCTGGGTCTCAACAACAACAACAACAACACCTTCCTATCCTTATGAAATCGTGCATTCTTTATTTCTCCCTGGTCATCAACATAACCAAATCCATCGTAACTTAACTGGGGCGGGTTTTCTGGGAGCTTATGATAATCGCCGCCCCTCTCTAGTTTAAAGACCTTCTGGGGAATGTATTTTCTCTTTCATTGTACCTATTTCCTCTAAATGTACGTGAAAACAACGGATTTCGCCTTGCGTATTCTCCGCGGGGGAAATTGTTAGCTGGCCCCTGCCTTTCTCTTTGCGTATATTGCCTTTCGCTCTGGTTGTTAAACTCCTGTGGGCGTGAACTCTGAGATCTACGCATTTCGTTATCCCGGTTATATAGTCTACAATTTATCATCAGATGGTTTGTGCGTCCGCAAAATAGACAAAACATATCATTATTGATATTATTATTAGAAGTTCTAGCTTTAGGTGTGTTTTGTTCCAATCTAAGTGCGTTAATTTGTTCGCCTAATGTTTCTAACAGATACCTGCTAGCACTTTCCTGTTCTTTTCGTAGTTTTTCGATTTCAGTTTGTAAAGCCGGTGGTCCAGGGTGTGTGACAATATTGTTTACAGCTTCTGTTTCAGGTGGAGAAATTGCTATTGCGTTTTCAATATTTTCTGCTATTACAATCGCCGCTTCGAAGGATAACGGGTTTGCTTTTAGCACCTCTCTCTTGATTTGCATGTTTAGTGCGTCCAAAAATTTTCTTAGTCTTAATTGGCCAATGATTTTTTTTTACTCCTCGCTACTCAAATCACCTGCACTTTCTAGATAAGTCAGCGTGATACATTTGATTCTGTGGGCTAATGCCTTGACGCTCTCACCTTCAAATTGTTTAGTTAGAGTAAATTGCATTTGGCGGGTCGTTATGCTAGTCCTTTGTGAAAAAAATTCTAGTAGTCTTTCCTTTAGTACTTCGTACGAACTTTCTTTACGTAATTCCGCCGAACTCGCTAGGAATTTTAATGCATTTCCCTTTAAACGCGACTTTAATACTACGAGTTTTTTTGGTTCGGTCCATTTTCCTAGCTTGGCTATCGAATCAAATTGATCGAAAAATATTTTACAGCCTGTCTCAGCATTTCCTTCGAAAACCCCAAGTAAAAAGGTTAACCCCTGTAAACGACTTTGATTTTCGCCTCCCTGCTCGGGCGCTTCTGTATTATTTGTATCCGGCATCTTGTACAATTTTTATATATACTTTCAAATTACTAAATATTAACTCACTTATTATTTACAATATTACAAAGATCTTCCCATGATGCATATTCATTTCACAAAAAAAAATTTCTCTGAATTTTGAATTATTAAATTATCCAGTCAGATATTAATCGAGGCACTTTGATAACTGTGCGCAAGACTGGTCTCGGCGCCATAATATGTGGCGTGGCTCCGCTGAAATCTTACAATTACACATTGGCCGTTAATCGTATTTCTGCACGCCACTTGCTCGAGTACCGAGCAAATCTCCAGGTTCAGATCAATTAGAAAATGCATCACGAGAATACACAATAAATACTCATTAAAAGTTAATAAAGCTTTTATTTTAGAATACTTATATTTAAAACTTGTTACTTAAAATTTAAAACCACAAAATATCATCTTACATTTATACAATATTTACAGTTGCTCAGTCGTATGCATTAAGACAATGCTCAGTTTCAAATTCATGATCTCTCCTCTCTCTCTAGTTTTAATTATCATATTAAACTATCAAGTTAAGTTGTTAGATTCCCTTTTTACTCTAACTTTATTCTCTGATACTCAGTCTGCAATGGGAGAGGACAAAAGGACTTACCCCTTTTAAGCACGGGCAGGACGGCATCGTGTCGGATCTCCTCCGTCGATTTTAGAACGACCAGCACTTGACTTCAAAAATTACCGAGTTCTCTCTCAACTCTTCTTCTCCTCGTCGGGACCCCGGACAGCCCCCTGGCCGGGCTCCATAGCTGACGCTTGGCCGCTATACCCATAAATTCAGTGACGCGGCCGGGCTCCATCGAATCACTGGATTTGGCCCCTTCCAAAGGGTTGGCTAAAAATGGGGGGCTCTAGCCCTCTTGCAGGTGTCCATTTTATTTAAAAATAAGATAGCGTCCTTTGCCATTTTCTCACCCCTGCAGCTGGTCTCTTACTCATAGCCATGGAATGTCAACCGTTTCTAAAGAGAGAAGGGGGGGGGTAATACTTTCTAGAAGTGGAGTGGCGACAGGAAAATTCCAATACTGTCCCACGACACTGGCTTCCCCCCAACAAGGGAAAAGAAACCAAGTTTCTTTTTCAAATGCTTAAACTACCAAAAAAAAAGATTACAAATTATGCACAGTATACATATATAAACAGAGATAACAATAACATTTAACAATAAAATTATACATTGAAATTATATACATAAGGACACGCCCTATAGGTATGGAGATATTCTGTCTCTCCAAGTATGTCCAAAGACTAATTAAGGTGCAAGATTGTCACTGTCCGTATGGTATAAATATTGTCACTGTCCGTATGGTATAAATATTGTCACTGTCCGTATGGTATAAATTTGCCGAACAGTCTAATGTAGCATACTGATTGTACTTTCTAGTCTGTTAAGTGTATTCACATAATATGAAAGTTTGTCATGAGAACACATGAATCGAGAACATTTGTCCGTTCACATTATACACTAAAAGATTGATAGTTATTCTGTAGGGCAGGGGTCGCCAAACTTTTTTGATCATCGACCCCTATATAATTTAAAAAACCAAACTTTTTTGATCATCGACCCCTATATAATTTAAAAAACCTTAATATTTATTAAATAATGAGTAATTATAAATAAGTAGAAATAATAAGTAAAGTAACTACAGATTTATTGCTTCTTAATCAATGAGATGGGTGTGCCTGGTGTATTTTTGCAAGGTTCGCTATATTTGGTTCAAAATTAGTCAATTTTAATCTTAAATCCCCTCGAAGCTCCACATTTAATTTATTTCTGTACTTGGTTAAGATTGAATTTACGTGACTGAAACCGGCTTCAACCATATAGGAACTTGGAAATGCTAGCATAAACGGTTGAGCTATTTCACAAAGTTTTACATATTTTTGCATTATATTTATATTTGTCCAAAATTTGCTTATTGTTAAATTTCTAAGAAGCGTCTTTGCTTCAAGATCCGATAATAATTCAGCAAGCTCATCTTGCAGGTTGCAATATTCGTTGATTAATTTATGTTCTATAAAGAAACTGATATTAAGTCAATTATAAAAAAATTCACAAATTTTACGATCATCGCGATTACGTATGTGTGATTTTCGTATTAAGAACTGTTTTTTCTTCGACCCCCAATCGACCCCCTGGCTCAGATCGACCCCCGCTTTTGTTAAATAGACCCCTGGGGGTCTATATAGACCACTTTGGCGACCTCTGCTGTAGGGTAACAAAATTAGTGATATTCCATATGGAAGGAATGTTCTGTGAGCAGGATCAGTTGTGACATCACTTTATAAAAAGAAGTTGCACTAAAACTGTGAAAATGACGTTGCACTTAACACTGCGAAAATGGAGTTGCACTAAGACGTTGCATTAAAACGATGAAAATGAAGTTGAAGTTGCACTTAACACTGCGAACATGAAGTTGCAGTAAGACTTTGCCTTAAAACGATGAAAATGAAGTTGAAGTTGCACTGTTTGGTACCTTTTGGTCCAAGGAAGGAATGATTTCGTTTTCGGTTAATGGTGCTGCATACATGTGCTGGTAAAGGCTTATGTGAGCTGTAAAACTACGCCTTTGTTGCTGCAAAAGTCTTTATAACGGCAACTTTCGTTGTTGAAGACCGGATCCGTGTCTGCGACCTTCTGCAGTTTCTCCCGATAATCAGAGTAAGTGTATGTAACTGGCCATAGTCTTGATTTGTACAAAGTACTTTATCGATATAACTGATGTAATTTCACATTAGACATTCTATTCGTGCTTTAATATACAACTAGATGTAGGAGGTTTAGAGTCCTAGAACTCTGTCCACTGCATTGTATCAGAGAACAATTTACTTTTAATGTTTTCTACATTCCTACCCTATTTATTTTACATTAAACACATTTTTTTTCTAATCACATTTATTTTACATTAAATATTTATATACTTATAGAAATTATAGAATATTCTTTATAGAAATTCTTATTGAAAAGGAATTTTGTTTTCTTAAGAATTATTTATTCTTACTTTCGAGAGCCCTCTTAAATGTCTTATTTCATTCCAGACCTTAATCAATCACCTCAATCCATCCTCTAACCATTTCTCTACTTAATTCAGTCTTAAACAATTACTTTACTCCATCCTCTAATCATTTCTCTACTAATTTCTACTTAATTCTCTACCCATTTCTCTATTCCTTTCCAATTAATTCTCTAATCATTTTTCTACTAATTTTTACTTAATTCTCTAACCATTTCTCTATTCATTTCTAATTAATTTTCTCTAACCATTTCTCTATTCATTTCTCTAAACGTTTTTGATTCCCCTCTTTACGTACCACCCGGCTGTCCGGTTTAAAAATGCTATCCCTGGTGAAGGCCTGTACCGCAGTATACTTTCTACGCTAGCAGCGGTCACTTTTCGTACGACCTGACAAAAGTTTTTTCTCTTTTATTTTTCTTTACGTGGGCCAATAACAGACGCTGTCTTTGATTCTGTCCTGCGGTAATTCTCTCTAATTGAAACCGCGTATGTGATTTGCTTCCGCTTGTCATTTGACTGGACCTCGAGTAGAGTCGAAAAAATTCAAAGTCAACGCGGGCAGTGTACTTTCTCTTTGTGTGCTGAACAACGGATTTTTACAAAATGGATTACACATATAAATTTTTCCGGAAGCTCCGTGAGTGAAATTACTCTTATTATTTATTTAAGATGACAGTTTAATGTACATATTTCGCTAGGGTGCTTAAATTTGCTTACTTAAAGTTTAAATTACTTATTTTAGGAATTAGATTTGCTTAGGTTGTTCGACTGACAGCCGATCGCTCTGTCTGTCCGGTCATTTAAACTTTAGACGCCTGCATCTCAGTTTATCTTACCTTACCTCCCTAAGTTTTAAATTACGTGAAAGTTTAATTTAATTGCCTCACTTTTGCGGTTATTTCTTTATATTATTTATAATGGCACGCTAATCATAAAAAATTCTTGTTATATTTCGTTTTACTCCTCTAAGTCTTTACTGCGATAATCTTTACTCTGAATGTATTTTAATCGGTATTATTTTAACTTATATTTAAGTGACCTACGTGTAACTTTAAATTATTTTCCACTGACCTATTCACGTTATTTTATTTTCCGTGGCCTTAGATTATAACGAGAGTTGTGAAATACTCTCCCGTAAACGGTTGATTTCTGTTCATGTATATTTTCTACGTTATCCTCCACTTGGGGATTATTTAAATTATTTGAGCTAACTTTGTCAGTGTTCGTTGTATTCTCTGTGATAGGAATAGTCGATTGACCGGGCCCTTCTACCGATCTCTCTTTGACAATTTGCTCTCTCTGTTGAACCTGTTTTCGTCCTGGCGGGAGGGGGGAGCGGACTTGCGTTTCCCTCGAGGAGCGACCTTCTTCCAATTCGAGTTGAAATGGGAGGATTTGTTCGAAAAAGCTATCTTCCGCCTTTCCGGTGGCAACGTTTATCTCAGGCGCGATGTTTATTTTGGTTTGCAAGACGCCCTGAGAGTCTTTTCCCGTTATTTCTGCTTCATGTAATAAATGCGGTCTCCTATCAGGCATTTCATATATTCGATTTATATTTATTTTGATTGGCTTTGCCCTAGGATCTTTAATTAGTTTTAATAAAAATAAGTGGGTTGTTAGTTTTTCTATTATTCTATACGGGCCTCTAAAACGTTTTTTTCCGAAGTTTGGAATATTTTTCACAAAAACTTTTTGGCCTATTTCTAGTTTTCTAAATTTAGCTTTTTTTAAATATTTTTCCTCCTGTATCTCTTGTGTGCGGATTAAAGTTTCGTAGGCTTGCTTGTATGCTACGGCCATAGTTTCCAGCTTTTGAGGTTGGTTTCGTATATAATTTTGAGTCTCTTCCGCGTTATTTGGTACGATGTCCATAAATAATGGTAGGTCCCGAGAAAAGAACAGGAAGTTCGGTGACATACCTGTGGCTGGGTGGTCTACTGCATTATAACATGCTTTATGACTTCCTACAGCTGTTTC
Organism: Amaurobius ferox; assembly: GCA_951213105.1. NCBI lineage: Eukaryota > Metazoa > Arthropoda > Arachnida > Araneae > Amaurobiidae > Amaurobius > Amaurobius ferox. Next base: position 20,909,277 of record OX578133.1, read on the forward strand.
CCAATCGTCTTGCTTGTAACACTCGATTGCACGTTTTATGGCTGAATTAATTCTTTCTGAGATTCCGTTTGTTCTCGGATTCGCTGCTGAAGTTAATTTTGCATGTATATCTAGTTTATCAAGTATAGATTTAAATAATTGACTGGTAAATTGGCTCCCGCGGTCCGTCAACACAAATTCACTTTTCCCGTAAGTAGTCACATACGTAATTAATTTTGTTGCAATGGTGTCCGCAGTAATATTATCTATCGGATAAAGTTCCGCGTGCCTGCTAAAATGACATACCACAGTCAAAATGTACCGGTTCCCATATTTACTTCTTCTTAGAGGTCCCAGAATGTCAAGAGACACCAGATTTCCTGGATAATGCGGGATTACATTCCTACCCAATGGGAAGGGGGGTGAACTCTTTTGAGTCCCCTACAGTCCTCACAAGAATTTACATAATTTTTTGTGTCTCCATAAATTCCAACCCAAAAATAACGTTTGCTAACCAAATCGTAAAGTTTTCCTACTCCCTGATGAGGGCTATGCAAATGAAGTAAAATTCTTCTTTGTAAACTTTTCGGGATCACTACCCGTTCTATTGCGCTATCGCGGATGATATTTTTATCTTGCGAGACATACATCAATAGATCCGTTTCTGGGTCAATAAAATATTGCTCGAAATCTTTAGTTTTACTATGCTGCTGTTCTCTAATATTATTCCTAAGTTTATTTAAAATTTCGTCCTTAATTTGCTCTCTGTGTATTTCTTCGATATTTGGAAGTTGGGAATTATTTTCTAAGCTATTTACTGTTTCAAAATTATTTTTATTTCCTACAATTTCTATGTTACTGAGGTTGTTCTCGAAATTTTCTCTGGAGAGATAGTCCGCTAAGATGTTCGAGTTTCCGTCTATGTGTAAAAAGTCATAATCATATTCAGATAGTTTTAATAGCCAGCGGGCTTCCAAATTAGCCGGGTTAGAAATTTTTAAGTGATACTTAAGGGGTCTGTGGTCGGAAATAATATAGAATTTTTTCCCGTAAAGGTAATTGTGGAAATTTTTGACTCCGTAGAATATAGCCATGAGCTCCGTTTTTACTGCGGGATATCTTTGCTCGTGTGGTTTAAGTTTTTTACTGTAGTAAAGTACTGGTTGTAAGCGTTCATTATTCTTTTGTAACAGAATTGAAGAAATAGAGGTCGAGCTTGCGTCTGTATTAAGGTAGAACGGTTTGTCTAAATCCGGTTGTAGCACTAAAGGGTGTAGAAAAAATTTATTCTGTAATTCTTGAAATGCGTCATTGCATTGCGAAGACCATGAAAATCTATTCCGCTTAGCCGTTAGCTCAACTAGTGGAGCGGTGAGTTGCGCATAGTCTGGGATTAATGTTCGATAAAAGTTACATAGGCCTAGAAATTTTTTAAGTTTTCGAACAGTGTTTGGTCTGGGGAAAGAAACAATTTTTTTTGTATTATTATCAGTTGGACTTAATCCCTGTTTAGTTACTGTAAACCCTAAATATTCCATTTTCTCTCTAGAGAATTCACATTTGGTCGGTGTCAAAGTTAAATTAAAATCTCTTAGCCTTTGAAAAACAAGATCTAATTTCTCTTTTAGTCCTTCATATTTGTGTGCCGCTAAAACCACATCATCAAAATATGCGTAAATGTCATGTTCGTGTAAATCTTTAAGAACGATATCTATAGCTTTTTGAAACCACGCGCCGGTAGTTTTATGTCCAAATATTAATCTGTTATATTCAAATCTTCCATATGGGCTTGTGAATGCCATCTTATGCCTTTCTTCCTCTGGTAATAAAATTTGTGAAAATGCGCTCTGGAAATCTAATTTTGCGTAAAATTCGAAACCTGCTAGTTTTGTCATTATATCTTGGATTCTTGGCACTGGATAATTAAAGTTTTGTGAAATACTGTTTAAAAGTCTTATATCTAAACAAATTCTGAATTTATCTGTATTTTGTTTCTTCACTAGAACCATTCCTGCGCTATAATTAGAGTCGCTATGCCTAATTATGTTTGCTTGCAACATCTCGTCAATTTGTCTTTTTAGTTCTTTTCTCAAAGCGTACGGCACTTCATAAGCTCTAGTTTCTATCGGATTTTGGTGCGATAGAATAAATTTAGGTTTTACTACTTCTGTGCATCCTAAAGTGTTTAAATTTTTGGAAAATACGTCTCCGTAATCCATTAATAATTTTAATAAATCTTTCCTCTAATCGACTGGCATATGGTCTAAGTTAAAGTCTGTTTCCAGTAATTCGTTCCGTCTAATTTCTCTTATTTTATTTATTCTATCTTCCAATTCGATTTTATTCCTAGTAGTATCTATAAAGTGAATTTCCTCATTATCCTGTTTAATATTGTATTTTAATTTCCCTATCAAAGTGTTTTTATTAAGTGTAATTTTATGTGACCCTTCATTCTTAATTGATATGAATTTATTTGGGTTAGTCTCTTCTGTTTCTAAGTGAAAAATCGTTGGGTTGATGTTTAAAGGCTGTTTTAAAATTTTAGGTTCAAAATCATAATTTTCTAATTTATTTTCTGTGTAAGTTCAATTAATTTCAACTAGTTTAGATTCTTGCGGGTCTATTTTAATTTTCTTGCGCGTTCTAATTGCTGTATCTGAAATTATATTTAGCACGCTTTCTTGCTCTCCTAAAGGGATTATTATATTATCTATTTTTATTATGTTTTGTTTAGTATCGATAATGGCGTTATGAAATTTCAAAAAATCAAAACCGATTATCCCAGCATAGTTATGCGGAAATTTGGCGGTAGTAACGTAGAATATGTGTTTAAAGATTTTATTTTCAATTTTAAATGACGTTTGTATAACGTTTATATAATTTAGCCTTTCTCCTGCCAACGTTTTAATCGTGACTGATCTTGATAAATATTTAACGTGACATATTTCTCTTATTTTTTTGGAATGTTTCTTTTCCGATTATACTAATCGTCGCTCCACTATCTATCATCATTGCAACGGGAATTTTATTAAATATTACTTGTAATGTAGGTAATTTTATAGATTTTTCTCCTAATTTTTCGTCTAAAGCAGAAATCACTTCGTATTTACACACCTTCCTATCCTTATGAAATCGTGCATTCTTTATTTCTCCCTGGTCATCAACATAACCAAATCCATCGTAACTTAACTGGGGCGGGTTTTCTGGGAGCTTATGATAATCGCCGCCCCTCTCTAGTTTAAAGACCTTTTGGGGAATGTATTTTCTCTTTCATTGTACCTATTTCCTCTAAATGTACGTGAAAACAACGGATTTCGCCTTGCGTATTCTCCGCGGGGGAAATTGTTAGCTGGCCCCTGCCTTTCTCTTTGCGTATATTGCCTTTCGCTCTGGTTGTTAAACTCCTGTGGGCGTGAACTCTGAGATCTACGCATTTCGTTATCCCGGTTATATAGTCTACAATTTATCATCAGATGGTTTGTGCGTCCGCAAAATAGACAAAACATATCATTATTGATATTATTATTAGAAGTTCTAGCTTTAGGTGTGTTTTGTTCCAATCTAAGTGCGTTAATTTGTTCGCCTAATGTTTCTAACAGATACCTGCTAGCACTTTCCTGTTCTTTTCGTAGTTTTTCGATTTCAGTTTGTAAAGCCGGTGGTCCAGGGTGTGTGACAATATTGTTTACAGCTTCTGTTTCAGGTGGAGAAATTGCTATTGCGTTTTCAATATTTTCTGCTATTACAATCGCCGCTTCGAAGGATAACGGGTTTGCTTTTAGCACCTCTCTCTTGATTTGCATGTTTAGTGCGTCCAAAAATTTTCCTAGTCTTAATTGGCCAATGATTTTTTTTTACTCCTCGCTACTCAAATCACCTGCACTTTCTAGATAAGTCAGCGTGATACATTTGATTCTGTGGGCTAATGCCTTGACGCTCTCACCTTCAAATTGTTTAGTTAGAGTAAATTGCATTTGGCGGGTCGTTATGCTAGTCCTTTGTGAAAAAAATTCTAGTAGTCTTTCCTTTAGTACTTCGTACGAACTTTCTTTACGTAATTCCGCCGAACTCGCTAGGAATTTTAATGCATTTCCCTTTAAACGCGACTTTAATACTACGAGTTTTTTTGGTTCGGTCCATTTTCCTAGCTTGGCTATCGAATCAAATTGATCGAAAAATATTTTACAGCCTGTCTCAGCATTTCCTTCGAAAACCCCAAGTAAAAAGGTTAACCCCTGTAAACGACTTTGATTTTCGCCTCCCTGCTCGGGCGCTTCTGTATTATTTGTATCCGGCATCTTGTACAATTTTTATATATACTTTCAAATTACTAAATATTAACTCACTTATTATTTACAATATTACAAAGATCTTCCCATGATGCATATTCATTTCACAAAAAAAAAATTTCTCTGAATTTTGAATTATTAAATTATCCAGTCAGATATTAATCGAGGCACTTTGATAACTGTGCGCAAGACTGGTCTCGGCGCCATAATATGTGGCGTGGCTCCGCTGAAATCTTACAATTACACATTGGCCGTTAATCGTATTTCTGCACGCCACTTGCTCGAGTACCGAGCAAATCTCCAGGTTCAGATCAATTAGAAAATGCATCACGAGAATACACAATAAATACTCATTAAAAGTTAATAAAGCTTTTATTTTAGAATACTTATATTTAAAACTTGTTACTTAAAATTTAAAACCACAAAATATCATCTTACATTTATACAATATTTACAGTTGCTCAGTCGTATGCATTAAGACAATGCTCAGTTTCAAATTCATGATCTCTCCTCTCTCTCTAGTTTTAATTATCATATTAAACTATCAAGTTAAGTTGTTAGATTCCCTTTTTACTCTAACTTTATTCTCTGATACTCAGTCTGCAGTGGGAGAGGACAAAAGGACTTACCCCTTTTAAGCACGGGCAGGACGGCATCGTGTCGGATCTCCTCCGTCGATTTTAGAACGACCAGCACTTGACTTCAAAAATTACCGAGTTCTCTCTCAACTCTTCTTCTCCTCGTCGGGACCCCGGACAGCCCCCTGGCCGGGCTCCATAGCTGACGCTTGGCCGCTATACCCATAAATTCAGTGACGCGGCCGGGCTCCATCGAATCACTGGATTTGGCCCCTTCCAAAGGGTTGGCTAAAAATGGGGGGCTCTAGCCCTCTTGCAGGTGTCCATTTTATTTAAAAATAAGATAGCGTCCTTTGCCATTTTCTCACCCCTGCAGCTGGTCTCTTACTCATAGCCATGGAATGTCAACCGTTTCTAAAGAGAGAAGGGGGGGGGGGGGGTAATACTTTCTAGAAGTGGAGTGGCGACAGGAAAATTCCAATACTGCCCCACGACACTCATATATTCTGTTTACCCAATAAATTCATTTATCCAACTGTTGAAACAGAAAAAGTGTAGAATGGATATATCGTCTAATAATATTTTAGTGTTTTTATTTAGTATATACAAACTGGATCACGATATTTTATTCAGATCTGCGAATTTAGAGCTACGAATTTGACTGGATGTCGCTAATTTGCAAATTTCTTAAAAGTTGCCAAATTGATTGAAATGTCCCCAAATTGATAAAAATGACGCAAATCAATGAAATTTATTTTGTTTTGTTATAAGAAATTACTGAAATGGTGTTTCGTTAGCATTTGTCTGTCAGTCCAACCATTCTACTTAGTAACACATTTAGCGAATTTTTAAAATGTCACCAAATTGATAAAAATGTTTATAAATCCATAGAAATACTTTGAAATTGATAAATTGCCCTAAATAAATGAAATTGTGTTTTTTTAGGGGATATTATTTTGATTATGGTTCGTCAATTTATCGTCAAGTGGGACTATCAGTTCTATAGTCCCACTTGGGGATAAATTTGGCGATTTTTTAAAATGTCGCCAAACCTTCATTAGAGTTAGCGTTATTTAGACGACATTTTGACCACGAATTTATTTGAAGCAAATCATAACATGTCGCTTAACAACGGATTTAAATTCAATGTGTTTATGAGGAAGAAGATTTTTATTGAATCTTTTCCGATTTTAATGATGAAGATATGTATATAAAATAAATTTCATTGCCATCGTATTTTTGACTGAATAATATCAATTACGATTTTCATGTTTAAACATTATTATTATTGATGTTTTCGGGGATTATTGATTCAGAGATTATTGATATTTTCAATTTCTTATGCCATTGTTTTATTGCGGCAAAAATTGTTGAAACTCATATATTGTACGTTGTACGAGTAATCTTCTACAAATGCACGGGTATATCTTCTAATCTAAGAGAATATAAGTAGTACAGGTGTATTAGCATATATTGGAATCAAGCCTTCCGGTATGAAGATGACGGGGATTATTGATATTTTTAATTTATTAAGTAATCTGTTATATATTGGCAAACATTTTTCAGACTAAATATTATAATACGGGTCAACTTTTACTAACACTAGGACATATCTTCTAATCTATGACATTATAAGTAGTACCGGTTTATCTTCACATATAATTTTAGCACTTTCATTTCGACACATATTGGAATTAATTACTGCCTACTGGTTTAAAGAATACGGATTTATTAATATTTTCAATGTATATATGAAATCTACTAATACAGGTTGTATCTTCTAATATTCGCGTATATAAGTAGTACGGGTCCCATACAATACGCTTTTATTTTGCATATATTGATTCAATTCCATATTTTTTGTAAATTTGCTTACAAAAGAGGCCAGGATATTTTATTCTTCAGATCTACCAGTGAAGATAATTTTGAATAACGAGAACAGCCATTCCTTAACTTCTTTTTAGGAGCATTATGTTAAATATTTTAACAGAATATTTTGATCAAAAATGCCATTTAGTATACCATAGGAATTTGCAAATGATTGTGAATTTTAAGTTTATTTATATTATATACTCCGTACGAAGAACGGGTATGCTGCTAGTATATAATATAAAGAAACTTATAATTCAGAATCATATGCAAATTATGTTAAAATATTAAATTTATTGCTCCTAAAGAGAAGTTTATGAATATCTGTTCTCATCATGCAAAATTATCTTCACGGGCAGATCTGAAGAATAAAACATCCTGGCCCCTTTCGAAAGCAAATATACAAAAAATATAAAATTGAATCAATATATTCAAAATAACAGTGCTAAAATTGTATGGGACCCGTAGTATTTATATACTCGAATATTAGAAGATATAACCTGTATTAGTAGATTACATGTATAAATTGAAAATATCAATAAACCCGTAATTGATTCCAACATATGCCAGAATGTAAGCACTAAAATTATATGGGAATATATATATATATATATATATATATATATATATATATATATATATATCCCCGTACTACTTATATTGTGGCAGATTAGAAAATATGCCTGTATGTTAGTAGAAGATTACCCTTATTACAATATGAGTCTAAAAAATCTTTGCCGAAATAAAACAGATGACATAATAAATTGAAAATTTCAATTATCCCTGTAATCTTTATACCAGAAGGTCGTAATTGATTCCAATATATATCAAAATATATGCCTATATACCTGTACTACTTATATTCTCGTAGATTAGAAGATAACCCGTGCATTTATAGAAGATTAATCGCACAACGTACAATATGTGAGTTTCAACAATTTTTGTCATAATAAAACAATGGCATAGAATTAATATGAAAATATCAATAATCCCTGAATCAACAGTCCACGAAAATACCAATAATAATAATGTTTAAACCTGAAGACCGTAATTGATATTATCCAGTCAACAATGCAATGTCAATGAAATTTAATTTATATACATATCTTTGTTATTCAAATCGGAAAAGATTTAATAAAAATCGTATGCCGCATAAACACATTGGATTTACATCCGTTGCTAAACGACATGACATCATTTGTTTCAAATGAATTGATGGGAATCTTATCGTTTGAATAATTCTATCTCCATAAAAGGTTTGGCGACATTTTCGTCAATTTAGAACATCGCCAAATTTATCACCAAGTTGGACTGTAGAACTGACAGTCCCATTCTGCAACACATTGACAAACAATCATCACAATACTATGCCCTAACAAAACGCAATTAATTGCATTTATTAAGCGCAATTTTATCAATTTTATTATATTTTTATGGATTTGCAAACATTTTATCAATTTGGTGATATTTTAAAAAATCGCTAAATGTGTTACTAAGTAAGATAGATGGACTGGCCGACAAATGCTACCTAAGCATCATTTCAGTACTCTCTTCTAAGAAAACAAATTTAATTTAATTGATTTGCATCGTTTTTATCAATTTATCGACATTTCCGCCAATTTGGCAACGTTTAAGAAAAGTTGCCAAGTTAGCGATATTCCTCGAAATTCATAGCTCTGAATTTGCAGATATGAGGAATAAAACATCCGATCCCGTTTGCATATACTAAATGAACACACTAAAATTGCATTAGAAAATATACCCGTTCTACTCTTTTTCTGTTTCAACAATCGGCTAAATAAATTTATTGGCTAAACACAATATATGAGTTTATTAGCTAAACACAATATATAAGCTTGAAAACTCTTTGCCAAAATAAAGGAAAGTGATGTACACAGTCCGTAATTAATATAATTAAAAGAAAAATCAAACCTTTCATTTACAAAATATATTTTTACATCTATTTATTTATTATTCAAATAGAAAAAATAATAACAAATATTAACAAACACATTTAATTTAATTGCGTTGCTGAGCAACATAATATATAAGAAAGAATCTTCCTCATAAACTGCGAAATTAAATAACCATTTTGATCTCTTCCCCATAAAATGCAAAAATAATAACCATTTTGATTTCTTTCATTGTTTAGTAAATTCTAGTGAAGCATAAACCATGGAGTTAGAATCAATATTTAAATTCATGTTTCAAACAATTCATGCTTTCAGATAGTGACTAATTAATGCAAAAATCCTGCACTAATCTCAGAAATGAAGTTTTAATTCACGTTGACGTTTTAAACAAACGATTTTCATCCTTTCCGTTTGGATAAACCACGGAATTAGAGAGTAGAACTCCTAGGATAAAGTTACGTTTTTCATCAATATCTCGACAACCCCTGGTATTAGAAACTCGAAACTTGGGCAAAATTTATGGGGGGCTATTTCAAGGCTACTCACAAAATTTCATTAAATTCGATTCAGCCGTTCCCTCGTGATGATGAGACAAACGAAATATTCGTTTTTCACTAATATCTCGAGAACCAGTGGTTGTGGAAACTCCAAACATGGACTAAATTTTAAGCGGGGCTATTTCTAGGCTACCCACAAAATTTCATCAAATTCGGTTCAGTCGTTCTCTCGTGATGACGGGACAAACAGACAGATTTTCAATTTTATTTATATAGACTAGCAGCATACCCGTTCTTCGTACGGAGTATATAATATAAAGAAACTTGAAATTCATAATCATGCCCAAATTCTTATAGTATACTAAATGACATGTTTAATCAAAATATTCTGTTAAAATATTTAATATAATGCTCCTAAAAAGAAGTTTAAGAATATCTGTTCTCGCTATATAAAATTATCTTCATGGACATATCTGAAGAATAAAACATCTTGGACCCCTTATGTAAGCAAATATAAAAAAAAATATGGAATTGAATCAATATATGCAAAATAAAAGCGTTAAAATTGTATGGGACCCGTACTAATTATATACGTGAATATTAGAAAATATAACCTGTATTAGTAGTTTACATGTATAAATTGAAAATACCAATAAACCCGCAATCTTTAAATCTGAAGACAGTCATTTATTCCAATATATGTCAAAATTAAAGTGCTAAAATTATATGGGAAGATATACACGTACTACTTATAATGTCCGATTATTAGTAGAAGATTACCCGTTTTGCAATATGAGTCACAAATGTTTTTTGGTAAAATACAACAGACGACGTAATAAATTGAATATATAATTAATCCCCTTAATCTTCATACCAGAAGACTGTACTTGATTCCAATATATATGCCAATATATGTCAAAATATATGCCAATATACCTGTACTACTTATATTCTCGTAGGTTAGAAGATATACCCGTGCATTCCTAGAAGATTACTCGTACAACGTACAATATGCGTGTGTCAGCAATTTTTGCCGCAATAAAACAATGACGTAATAACTTAAAAATATCAATAATCCCTGAATCAAAAATTCCGGAAAATATCAATAATAATAATGTTTAAACCTGAAGAGTATAATTGATATTATCCAGTCCAAAATGAAATGGCAATGCAATTTATTTTATATACATATCTTCATTATTCAAATCGGAAAGGATTTAATAAAAATCGTCTGCCGCATAAACACATTGGATTTAAATCCGTTGCTAAGCGACATGATATCATTTGCTTCAAATAAATTGGTAGAAAAAATATCGTCTAAATAGTTATATTTCTATGAAACATTTGGCGACAGTTTCGTCAAATTAGCGACATTTTAAAAAATAGCCAAATTTATCGCCAAGTGGGACTGTAGAACTGACAGTTCCACTTTGCGACAAATTGACGAAATATCATCACAATACTATCCCCTAACAAAAAACAATTAATATCATTTATGTAGCGCAATTTTATCAATTTCAAGATATTTTTATAGATTTGAAAACATTTTTATCAATTTGGTGACATTTTAAAAATTCGCTAAATGTATTACTAAGTAGGATGGTTGGTCTGACAGATAAATGCTAACCAAACATCATTTCAGTACTCTCTTCTAACAAAAAAAAAAATTTCATTAATATGTAGAAGACCCAAGCCACACGACCAACCCGAAGGTTTATGGCAGTTGTTTGTGTGTCATTTATATCAATTTGGCGACATTTCCGTCAATTTGGCAAAGTTTAAAAAAAGTTGTCAAATTAGCGATATCCCTCCAAATTCGTAGCTTTGAATTTGCAGATCTGAATGAAACATACTTATCCCGTTTCAATATACTAAATGAAAACAATACAATTGTATTAGAAGATATACCCGCTCTACTATTTTTCTGTATCAACAATCGGCTATATGAATTTATTGGCTAAACACAGTATATGAGTTTAGTAGCTAAATAAGATATAAGCTTGAAAACTCTTTGCCAAAATAAATGAAATTGATGTACGCAGTCAGCAATTAATGTAATTAAAAGAAAAATCAAACCGTCCATTCATAAGATATACTTTTATATCCATTTATCCATTTATTTATTATTTAAATCGAAAAAAAATAATAAAAACATTAACAAACACATTTAATTTAATTGCGATGCCGAGAAACATGATATATCCTCCTAAAATGTTAAAATTTATTAACCACTAACAGCACACCCGTTATTCGTACGGAGTGTATAATTTAAAGAAACTTAAAGTTCGCAATCACGTGCAAATTCTGTTAAAATATTAAATTTATTGCTCCTAAAGAGAAGTTTAAGAATATATGTTCTCACTATGCAAAATTATCTTCACGATCAGATCTGAAGAATAAAACATCCTGTCCCCTTTTGTAAGCAAATTTGCAGAAGAAAAAATAGGAATTGAATGAATATATGCAACCCCGTACTAATTATATTGTCGCAGATCAGAAAATATGCCAATGTGTTAGTAGAAGATTACCCGTATTACAATATGCGTCTCAAAAATATTTGCCAAAATAAAAGAGATGACGTAATAAATTGAAAACATCAATAATATCCGTACTCTTTATACCAGAAGGTCGTAATTGATTCCAATATATGCCAATATATATCAAAACATATGTCAATATACCTGTACTACTTATATTCTCGTAGATTAAAAGATATACACGTGTATTTGTAGAAGATTCGTACAACATACAATATATGAGTTTAAACAATTTTTGTCATAATAAAATAATTGCATAATAACTTGAAAATATCAATAATCCTTGAATCAATAATCCCCGAAAATATAAATAATAATAATTTTTAAACTTGAAGATCGTAATTGATATTATCCAGTCAAAAATGCTATAAGAAAAATCAAATCGTTCTTTTCTGAAATATATTTTTATATCCATTTATTTATTATTCAAATCGAAAAAATAATTATTAAAATTAGCAGACAGATTTAATTTAATTGCGTTTATGAGTAACATGATATAAGATAGAATCTTATAACATGTTAAATATGTCATGTCTTATAACATAAACTGCGAAATTAAATAACGATTTTGATTTCTCTATACTTCTCATTGTTCCGTAAAAGCTTGTTTTAAATAAACCATGAACCATGGAGATAGATTTCCCCTTTAAATCATGTTTCAAACAATTCATGTTTTCAGAAAGTGACTAATTAACGCAAAAAATCTCCCATCAAACTCAGAGATTAAATTTTAATTCACTTTCAAACGATTTTCAAGCTTTTCGTTTGGATAAACCACGGAGTTAGGGAGTAGAACTCCTAGGAAAAAGTTCCGTTTTTCATTAATATCTCGACAACCCCAGGTCTTAGAAACTCGAAACTTGGACAAAATTTATGGGGGGATATTTCAAGGCTATTCACCAAATTTCATTAAATTCGGTTCAGCCGTTTTTCCGTGATGATGAGACAAACGAAAATTTCGTTTTTTACTAATATCTCGAGAACCACTGATCGTAGAAACTCAAAACACGGATATAATTTTAAGTGGGGCTATTTCTGGGCTACCCACAAAATTTCATCAAATTCGGTTCAGCCGTTCTCCCGTGATGGTGTGACAAACAGACAGACAGACAGACAGACAGACAGACAGATTTTCATTTTTATTTATATAGATTAATTTCAACAATTACATTTTTACATTTGTTGCCATTGGTCAAATGAAAATTCATATGTCTTTTCGATGGAGGTGGTACGGGTCTTCTATTAGGATCTACATTTCGTACACATATAATGTAATCCATATTTTGTACGTATATAAATTATATACATAACTACATTAATTTCAAGTTTTACTTTGAGTATTGCTGTGATGCCATTGATCAAGTGAAAATTAAGCACCTTCTCAAAGGAAAAGGGAAACATTTTATATTGTACGAATAATTTTAACATATTTTGAGCACTTGAAGTCATTGATTAAGGGAACATTTACACATGCCTTTATTACTGGCCGTCCAAACAGTTACCTTACACCTTTCTGGTAGGTCGGACGGTCTGGGTCTCAACAACATGCCTTTATTAAGTAGTATAAGCTATGTAATTTATCAGGTTACTTGCAATAATGATATTTTGAGCACTCTTTTTCAATGGGCTTTTCTAGAGCTCCGAGTTCCCCTGAACTATTTGGTTTCGCGACATGGTTGTTACACTCCCTGGCAGGTGTCCCTGTGGATGCCTCCCCCACTGGGTTCCGGTCTAAATTGGGTGGCACTTCCCGGCCGTCCAAACGGTTACCTTACACCTTTCTGGTAGGTCGGACGGTCTGGGTCTCAAAAACAACAATCCCCTGGCAGATGTGCTAACTTTCCAAACCAAAAAATCAGGAGACTATTTTACCACAAATATATTGGTCACTTAATATTTGTTTAAAATACTGTGCCATTTAAGTGCATTATGTTTTTAAACTTAACTGAAAATTTCATGAACCATCTTTTGAATTAAAATTTATCTGCTAAAAATAGTGTCAGTTACGAAACAAAAAAAATAACTTGATAACATGAATTCTTGATTAATTTATTAAATCTTACTGCAAAAAATTATATACAGGGGGTCCCAAAAACATTGACCTAGGCTTTCATTCCTTAAATATTGATCTGAGACATATATAATAAATTACAAAGTTGTGTAAAAAATGGTACAGAATTTTATGAAATCGATAAAAATTTTCAGGGGATTAAATTTGAATAAATACAAAATTTGAATTTTTATACGGCCCGCGAACAAAAACATTTCCAATGAGTAAAATGTGCCTCATACACTAATAAGGTGATGTACAAAATTTCAGCATTTTATCATAAAAAATCTCAGAGATACGTTTAAACAAAGTTGGTGAGGGATTAATCACAAATTAAAATGTAAATGTTTACGGCAAGTGTGCAAATGACACAACGCAGACATGCATCATAGCAAATAATATCTGCCTCTTATCTTTAATGGATCTTTGGCATGGATGGAAAACATTTTGAACAAGCTTTGTAATCTTTGTGTAAAGTTATTATTTCTACACAGGGTAGATACTTTTGTACCAATAAATAGCAAAATTATTATTTATTTATGTAATCATTGTTTTCTTTCATAATTTGTGTATGGCCCCTGAAATGCGATCTGCCGACATAATTTTTCTCCTCTGAGAACCCATGTCGATGCATCGAAAAGTGGTGCAAGTCAGCATTTTTGTCTTTTCATATCTCTAGGACTTTTTATTTAGAAAATGCTGAAATTTTGTACATCACCTTATTAGTGTATGGGACACATTTTACTCATTGGAAATGTTTTTGTACGGGGGTCGTATAAAAATTTAAATATTGTATTTCTTAAAATTTAATTCCCTTGCAAATTTTAATCGATTTCATAAAATTCTGTACCTTTTTTTACGCAACTTTGTAATTTATTATATATGTCTAAGATCAATATTTAAGTATTTAAGGAATAAAAGCCGAGGTCAATGTTTTTGTTATCATTATATATATATATATATATATATAATGAAAATAGTTTGAAAATCCAATGATAGAATAGAAAGAAGTTGTAACTTTAAAAATCCTAACTTTAAAATATATCTACATAATAAAAATAAGTATTAAATAGAGAATCATCAATCAAATGGAAAATAAAATGCAAATTTCTAGTCATCAAGCTGTAGATAATCAACAAATATCAATGGAATAAAATCGATAACTGAAAATCAAATAAAATCCAAGCATTAAAGCTGTACAAGTGGATAAGAACTAGGCCTAAATAAATGGATTGTTCATTTTGAAAAACTTTTCTTCAAGTCCAAGTATATAATCAAAATGAACACAAAATGTATGGTTCTGATATTAGAGATAGATTATATCTATAAACTCTAAAAACTTGGACTACATACATAAATATGGAAAAATTATAAAGTAAACAAGGATACCTTAAAAAAACTCTGCATAAGTCATAACCATTGGAGCCCAGAATGAAGAGACTAGTGTTGCCAATCGCAAAGGATTAAAGTAAAGAACTACAGTTGCCAATTATAAGAATTAAATAATAGTAATGTGAAAAGGCAATAAAAGGTGATATTCTACAGTAAGAGCAACAAAATAATGGGGAGTATATAATCAAAAACAGTGAGGCTAATGTGTAAGGGGATGTAAATACAATGTGTAATGTAATGTGTAATGTTTATACAATGTGTATACAATGTGTAATGTAATGTTTATTCAAGAGATTGTTGATGTCTGGCTAATATAAGATACTAAGTAGAGAATTCAAGAATATTCTGCTAATCTAAACTTTTTAACTATACCATTTACTAAATATGCTGGATCTTTATATAATTTGCTGGTAATTTTTAGATTATTTATATGCATAGTATGAAATTTATTATCTGATAATCTATAAATTCTAAAAAGTTGGATAAGTATAATATTTCCAAACAATTGAATCGAGTTACAGGAATTAAATGGCAATATTTTATCAATGTTAAAATTAAAATTCTTTTTTTTCATATAAATTAGTAACTATTCCAATAGTCGGTTCATAGATCAATAGTCGGTTCATAGTCGGTTATTAGGCCTAGGGCTTGTCCACGTGTAAAGCTTTCATGCTTGGATTTTATTTGATATTTTATCGATTCCTTTCCATTGATGTTTTTTGTTTGTCTTCAACTTGATGACTAGAGCTTTGCATTTTTATTTTCCACTTGATTGATGATTCTCTATTTGATACTTTTATTTGTAAGGCATTTTGTAATGTTGGAGTTTTTTGAGTTGAAACTTCTCTCTATTCTTTCATTGGATTTTTAAACTTTTATTATATATATATATATATATATTGCATTAAATATCAATATAAAAAATTCTTGAATAATGTATTAAATATCAATGTACAAAATTGCTGAATAAAACATTACCTTTCATAAGTAAATTTTTAGATCATAAAACTTACACACAAATAATACAGAAATAAAATTATGTGTTTACAAACAATTTAGAAACAAATAATAGAGAAAAAAATTATGTTTAAACCTTTTAATTATGACTGTAAAGAAATAAAGGTAGCAGATTTTGCTCTTTTTAAGAAAATATTGTAGAAATTTTTAATGTAATATGACTGTACCATGTTAGATTTAATAGTAATTAAATTTTCTAAACAATGATTGTATGAGATGACCTGAATTGTATTTGAATTTTTTGTTACTAAACTAAAAATTCTTTCACACTCAGCATTACGCCGCCAATGGCTCTATCGTACTGAAAACACCGGTTCTCGTTAGATCACAGAAGTCAATCAGCATCGGGCACGGCTAGTACTTGGGTGGGTAACCACCTGGGAACACCGCGTGCTGTTGACACATTTTGGGCGCAGTAGCCCGGTGGTTTGCGTGCTAGATTTGCACGTTGCCACAACTGCCACCGTGTTCATGCGGAGTACGATCACGTTAAACATGTGGGTCTGTAAGTCCTTCCGAGAGGTTGGTGATAGGGGAAGGAGGGTACGGTCCCTGTGGATGCCTCCCCCACTGGGTTCCGGTCTAAATTGGGTGGCACTTCCCGGCCGTCTAAACAGTTACCTTACATGTTACATCTTTCTGGTAGGTCTCAAGAACAACACTCAGCATTGCTGTGTGGGAGAGTTAAGACAGAAAGCATAAATATGGATAAAAGGGAATACTTGGGAGTTGTGTATTTTCCTCAATTTTGCCCATTTGACATCAATCCTTTGATCTGATTGTATAAATTCTGGAATTTCTTTAAATTGAAAATTACAGAACTGGGATTGCAAATCATCTAAAATTGAGTTTTTATCACTTCCTAAAATTTTTTCGAAGTTCTGGAAACTTATCTATGAAGAAATTCACACTAGAAAATGCAGTCCTTCCGAGAGGTTGGTGGTAGGGGAAGGAGGGTACGGTCCCTGTGGATGCCTCCCCCACTGGGTTCCGGTCTAAATTGGGTGGCACTTCCCGACCGTCCAAACAGTTACCTTACACCTTTCTGGTAGGTCGGACGGTCTGGGTTTCAACAACAACAACACTAGAAAATGCAGAAGTATTAATTTTTTCTATATCATCTATTTGAGAATGAATTATAACTTCATGCTTAAATGGGAACTTATTAAGCACACACTTTTACAAAATATTTTCTAATTGAATTATAAAAAATGTTTTGATCATTCTCATTCAGTGTATTAACAGTTTTCAGTGTGGTCTGTCCTATTACCAATTCTGTTTCAATATTTTGATTTGCAACAGAATGGAAATTAACATCTATTAAGATAGGGGGTGATTTTACTACATCAGGAATAATAAATTTTGATAAAATGCTTTTGAGCATATTCAATAACATATTACTCAAAACATGATTTTTTGGAATATTTGATTGCAATTCAATATTTATATCTTCAAATAAAGGTAATGTGCTCAATAAAAATTGAGCAAATGCCTTATTCAACTCAGATGATACAAACAATCTTTTTTCTCAAGATTAAATTCTCAAGAAGCATTTTTTTTCTGTAAAAATGAAGCAATTAAAGAAGAAACAGTTTTTTGTTTCTTTGCAGGAGATAAATCACTAACACTAGCCATTTTTGTCTTTTTCAATTTAGTTACATGATTTGAGTCTTTTGTTTTCACTTTAGTGAAATGAATTTTGGAAGACTTGGTTGCTTTAATTTAGGAATTTTATAGTCCTCAAATCTGGTATTTGAATTACTCTTTACTTCTTCTTTAAAGAAAGAAGTCAGAGGTTCCCATTGTTGCAAAATTCTTTTAATGCAACTGCCAAGAGACAGCCAACATGTTGAAACATGCTTTCGAATTTTTCTGACTTCTACATTATGTATTTCCTGGAACTTCTTAAGCTTGTTCCTTTCTCGGTAGCTAAATGTATCAAATGGCATATGCAACCATAAACAAACAAATATGGCATATCTTTTCACAAAATGCCAGCAACTCCTGCATTATTCCCAATCATAATTGGAGCATTATCCACACTTAGACAAACAGTTTTCCAAAGGAATTTTTTATTGCTTTCCAAGATATTTAATAAGTTTTGCAATATTTTGTCCTGTTCCATCTCCTTCCAGCACTGGCACTGATAATAAAGAATACTCTATTTGTAATATTTTATCATTATGAAAAGTTACTACCATGGGATACAGTTTCAAATCACCTTTGTTAATTTCATCAGTGGAAATTAAATAGGGAGTGTTCCTCAAAATATCAATTAAAAATTGTTTTTTCAATCTAGCCATCTTGCCTATAATGGCTGTAGTTTTTGTTCTTGCACACCCATATTTTTGTGAAATTTTACTGCCCAGAAACATTTTTCTAAACAGTGGAGCCACATGATCCGAAGCACTTATTGGTAGATTATGTTCTACAAGAAAAGCAGTAAATAAGGTTTTGGCTTGAATAACATTTCAATCGTTTGGCCAAGAAAAATTTATCTTTTTATTGGTTTCCATCACTTGAGCAAATCCTTATGTTTTTGCCGATTTATAAGAGCAAACTGCGATGATAGTACCTGCGATGGTAGTTACTGCGATGAAGTATGGATAAATCTGTTGCGCACATAGTGCAGAAGGCAAACTTGAACTTATAATGAATGAAAATTCTTCTCTATAAAATCTGTTAAATACTGTTTGATACTTCTTCTTTGCCCAATTTGAAGACATTTGTAATGTTATGCTTATTTTATTAAGATTTGCGCGAGAAAAAACAGAATGTTTCAAAGTAATGATTCCACAGAAAACACTCAAACACATGGAATATATATCAATAATGATTACTTCACATCCTTTCTTTTGCTTACCGCAACTTTTGCTTATCGCAATAGAGAAAACTAAACTAGAATTGGCAACGAATCACAAGTCTTGTATACTTTCTATAGGTTGCTACAAAAAGCTTTTGGCGACTATTTTAAGACAACCCTGACTATCATACTGGCGATAAAAGTGCACCAAATGCATTTTTTAAATTACCGTATATATCTGTGTATGTTTTAATTTCTGTATAATTTTTTTTCCATTTCTTGTCCAGCCAATAATTAGTGTCATATATATTTGTTTACATAGTTGTAAAGAGTGTTCACTCTTTGCACAGCCAGGCTCAGCTGCTTGTATGCTTGTAGCCATTGAATCATTGATTATGACTGTGAAGTCAATACATCTATACATCGGTACTCGCATGTGGTTGGATGTTTCCGGAGGAGAGAGATATGATGTGTGCATCCTTCTCCCAATATGTCAGCAGGCATGGTTGGCGGGTTTCGGATTTTCATCAAAATACTCGGCTTATATTTGGAAATATACGGTATATTTGGTGACCGAATTTTTTTTTTGATTACGTACATAATAAAAAATACCTCCGATTGGAAATTGATAAATTTCAAACAAAAAAATCAGAGAATTTCATTAATTATCCAGAGGCCAGAGATTTAATGAAAAATCCGGAGTCTCCAGTCAAAATCCGGAAAGTTGGCACATCTGTCCTGGGTTTGAGCCTCCTCACTTGAACCAAGGCCCCTCCTACCTAGAGCCCTGCTCTTAATTAATCAATGATATGGCACATGAGAGTGGGCCCGGACCCCGAGAAAGCAAAAATTCCAAGCTGAAAAACTGTGTGTGGGTAAATTGTTTTTAATTATTCCAGATCCGGATCTTGCAGGTTGCACAGGCTTGGAAATATATCCTGGCTTTTTCCACCCTCTCCACAGTCTCCGGCCTCTCAATTTGCTGCTCAAACTCTCGGGTGAGTAAGGTGGCCTGGGTCTTCTACCCTCTCCACAGCTTAACTCAACATTTTCACTTTTTAAACAAAAAATGATTATTTTTAAATTTGAATTAAATGCACTCAGTCACTCATAGTATAAATATATAAAACTATTTACTTTTGGTATTTTTATGAGAGAAACGAAAATAAAACATACTAGACTTGTATTGATTGTCAAAATTTAGAAAGTCTAAGGGTACACCACATTCCCTTTGCCGTTTGGCTTTAAATGCTTCCCCCAAAATTTACATTTACTTATCAACTTATACTTCTTACTTATAAAGAAAGGATACTTAAATTTACATTTACTTATCAACTTACTTATAAAAGAAAGGATACTTAAATTTACATTTACTTATCAACTTACTTATAAAAGAAAGGATATTTTATCTTTTCTTTTTATTCAAAATGGCATGTTTGGCCTTATTTCATTCTTTGGAAATGATAATTTATAAAACTTTAATATTGCCCCTCCCCCCTTTATTTAGATAAAGGTGGCTAAGTTTGAAGCTTCATAATTTTGACCCATTGAAGTATCCTTATATCAATAGATGGCAGCACCAAATGAATTTCTTTTATGAAATCATGAACAAATTTTTATAACTAAAATTACTGTGTTTTATACTCGCTTTTACAAATTAAATTATGGTGCATTTTTAAGGCAAAAAATTTTTATGAATGATTTGAAATTAAGAAATATAACTTGCATTTTACATTAAATAAAAGTATAAAAGTTGAAGAAATGAGTAAAAAGTTGCAATTCATGTTTCTATGTATGTGGCTTACAACTGAACACTAATATTAATTTATTCAAATAAATAATAATTATCAAAAAGAGCATATAAATATCATTTTACAAAACATATATATTATACGAAACATAGAGGGTCTCAAATACTGAATCTTTGAAACTCCAGATTCAGACTGGTGCTACCTTAATTCGGAGGTGAATCTGGGTACTCACTTTCTTGCCTCTAATTTTGAGACTGAAACCCCTGGCCACAAAGAATCCATCATTACTTTTCTTCCTTGTCCACGGTGTTTTCAGTTAATTTTTATATTTTATGCACACAATAACTTTTTTATGGCCATTAGGCTTTAGACATCTCTCAAGCAATATTAGAAAAGCAGTCAGTATCGGATTGGAGCCTAGACATCCAGATTTTGAGACCAGTGTTCAACCAACTGAGCCAATATTTGCAAAATTACTATTTTTAAAACGTGTCCAAAGATGGCACCATCGGAATTTTTATACAATTCAATTATTTACAATTTTGAGCTAATTTATTAAAAGTTTCTTACATACATTTATTTAATGAAAGGTACTTATGAGCTATCGGTAGGAAGGTTTTTGGAAGTGTAAAAAGTTACATCCCTTAGGAATCCAATACCCCCCCCCCATATTTCCACTAAAAAATTGGGAGATTTTTCATATTTAATTAAATTTTTACTTTTTAGTCCTTTATGTTGATTGTTACTACCTGCTTGGCTGTATATCAGATGCATATCCACCAATTTCTCGTATGTGTAGTTCGACATGCCCTTGATGAATATGTAAATTATTATACAATGTTATCCTATTACTATCGATGAACGGGTTCAGCTGCACTTCTATGCACTTGAGCAGTGCATAGATGAGTCGTTTTTCAAACATACTCTTTTTAATTGCAAATATTGTTTGTCTTGATGTGTATACTATCATGCTTTTTTTGGTGAAAGAGTTTACACTCACCCTATATATATATATAATTTTTACTCTATTTTTTTAGAGGAATTGATTGATATGCATGATTATTTAGAACCAGTTATGGTATAAATACTAAATTTATTTAAATTATTATATGATAAAACATTGTTGCTATTTGAATGTATTTCTTTAATTTGATAAAAAAATAGAGGTAAAACTAGGGAAAATTAAAATGAAACAATACATTTTTTATCATAAAAAATCAGGAAATATTTTGTCACAAATAAAATTAAAAAAATTGTTTTTATAAAAAGTTTGACTTCTTAATTTATATGTTTTATGAGCCTTCTTTAATTTTTTATATTCTCATGTCCATATTAATAAGGATTCCCCTATACAAAATTATTAACATTTATTTACATGTTATTCGATCAATTTGATTCTTACGATATAGACATAGGAATCCAATCTGATCAGTGTAGATATAATGTATGGTTTTATTTATTTTTTAAAGGAGTAATTATTTATTGAATTTATTTTCTTACAAGATTTTTTTTAGGGCTACTTAAAACTTAGAAATACAATCGAACTTTTATATAGATGCCTATTTTTTAGTGAATGCATCTACTGTATAGCACTTACTTGGCTCTACCTAACACAGTTAATTTCTGTATTTAAAGCTTTAGAATATCATTTCAATAATACTGAATTATATAGATAAGTATAGAACACATAACATAATAAAAATGCTACTCCTGTTAAAATTTATATATCAAGACATATTTAATTATTCATTAAATATTTCACAAGTGAAAGTTACACATTCGGCAGAAGTTTTCAATGGACAAAATGTGTAAAATAAAAAAAAACTCTACACTTGAAAGATAAATTTCGCAAAAAAAAAAACTGCCCCATATAAATTTTGTAATAAATAATTGGATCAAATAATAACAAGAAAGATCAATCATGCAAAAGCATTGATTATGAAACACTTTCCAACTGAAATGTAATTTCATTTAAAAATTTCTAAAATGTGATTCATTCAGTGGTAATATCTTTTACATTATCACAGTACTACAGTAATTTATTATACTTAAATATTTAAAACTGTATCGAAATATAAATCATCTGATTCTTTATGCAAAATCAATGAATATTTCATTCATATAACTTGTATTCCAGACTCCAGAGCTAAATAATTTTGTGTGAAAAAAATCCAGCAATTCTTATGTAATTCATCTTACAATCGCTTGAGATATTTGCATTCTGCATATGTTAAAATTAGGCTTCCTTGAAGAAATAATAAAAGTTTAGGGATCATTTAAAATCACAACTATTGTAATTGCATAGGCACGGAATTTAGATACACAGATAATACACAGATAATATATATGTGTATGTGTATGTACTCAAAGTATTGGAATCGTGCCGAAGATCGGAACTCGAATTTTCAAAGGATCTACACGTTTTGGGACTTCTAGAACACGAAAAAACTACTTTTAGGAAGACGTCTGTGTGTGTAAGGGTGTATCTGTGTATGTTTCTGTGTGTCTGTGTGGATATTACATCCACTCTAATTGAAAAACTAATGGACCAAATTTCATACAATTTGGTATGTTTTTTGTGGGAAATCCTGATGTTCATTAGATTATAGTACGATTCGTAATAAAAGAATCTGCCTTCTTTGCGAAATGGCCGCAGAAATTGCCTTTATCCACTCTAGCTAAAAACTAATGAACTAAATTTAACAAAATTTGGAGTATAATATTTCAATCACCTACAAGTGATTTATATACCAAATTTAACAAAATTTTGTATATAAATCATTTGTAGGTTATTCTACTACGATTCGGGAAAAAGGAACGGGCTATTTTTGCGAAATGGCCAGCAAAAATCGTTATATATAAAAATAAAAGACTACGTGTGCTCAATTATATTAATTAAATTCCTATTTTATATGTGATTTTTGACAACAAAAAGAATAAGACTAACCCCATTACTCTAGGACTAGCCGTTCTTGAGATATTCTAGTTTTTTCGCGTTTTCGCTACGCCACCTTTGACAATAAGTCCAGCTATCAAATGAGAACCAAATTTAAGTTTAACGTGTAAATTCAATGTCATTTAAAATACTTATGTTGTGCAGATAAACTCAAATTATCATTGAATAAATAAAGAGAACAAATATGAGTCTGCAGAGAAAGACATGTGCTGTCCACATCAGAATTTTTAACAATATTACACCAATGATTTATAGAAGTGAACGGGGATTATTTTCAGGCCATTTCGAAAAAAATGTATGATCTATATTTAAAGATAAATCAAATTTTTGTCGAATAAAATGTTCAACAAATTTAAGCTGTGTACCAAATTTTAACTCTCTAGGACGTAGGAAAGTGCATTTAAAATGCCATCAATTAAATTTATCAAGAAGAGTTATATAAAATTTAAAAAAAATGAAAAATTGTTATCTACCAAATTTATTTTAAAATATGAAGCCACTCCCATATGCAAAACGTTTAAACAAATGGAGAGATATTTATTATATAATATCTCTCTCTTTTCTTTCTGGAAGATATCCCAAAGTCAGAATTTAATTGAATTTGTTATTTTCCCTATATTAAATAATTTTTTTAATTAAAAAACTACTTAACATATTTTACTGAATTTTTTTTTATATATTCTATGGGATAATGTGAATATTTCCAAAAAATTTCGAAGCAATTCGTGAATTTTAAATTTACTTAAAAAATGTTTGAAAAATTAGGTCCCATAGGGTTCAATGTATTTCATTTTTTCAACCCGGGTTCAATAAAAAACTAATTGGGTGATATTATTTATTTATATTCCCATAGGTCCTACAGACCGTCTGAACAACATACTAAAATTTCATTTTGATAAACTCATTTTTACGGCAGTTATCGTGCTAACGGACAGACAGACAGACAGACAGACAGACAGACAGACAGAATGAACAAAGTCATAAACACTTTTCAACTTTGTTGTAAAGTGTTAAAAAAGGATTGAAGGGTATAACATTAAAAATATGAAACAAAAATACATTAGAGAGAAATAAATGCAAATATTATTAAATAAATATTTTTAAAGAATATTAAATATATTCTTCCATAAAGCATCCTCTTAAATTTATAAACAGTCACTACTGTTTAGAACCATTTGTATTGGATCAAGTGATGAAAGACATCTTATAAAACTGTAATGTATTGGAGATTTTTCCATAAGGGTACAGATTATTCCTAAAGCAAATGACTGACATTGAACTTTTATATTAAAGATGTATTTGTTAGATATTTCTTTTTGAAACAGCATGTGCTTTATCAGTTGATCACCAATAAAACCCTTCACCCACTTATTTTACTGCAACAAGAATAGTTTGATTTGTTACTTATATCTAGATTTGCATTTTTAAGTGAATTGTTTAATTGATCAGCATAGTAATTTTTCAGCAGATTAAAGTTTAGCAGTATATTTGAAATAACCTTTCTAACATCATTTGTAATGAAGGGTAGAAGAGGTTTGCTGTTTTGATATTGTGTTCCTCACACCAAAGTGATATATTCAACCACAATATAAAATTAAATTTAGAATCTAAAAGATTATTTATTTGAAAGAGAAAGAAGTTCCAATGAAATGTAAAAATACTTAATAAAATATGAGTTAGTGTTTTTTACTTTGTGGAATTTACTTTTCTTTGTTATTGCCGACCAAGTTCCCTCATTCGAATTGGTAAGAACACCTATCTCGGGGTCTTTAAATACATAACTGTGATTTACTTGAAGGTGCATGAAGCTTTCATGTTTAAAATAATCATGCCCCTTTCAACAGTCCGAAATTAGCAAGGTCCCCTTCTCGATATACATTTCAATCACTTTCAACACAACATTCACTCAACCTATTAGAAATCTTAGAAAAAAAAATTTATTCATCCCTCTTTCGATTCCTCTAAACACCCACTGTCAGTGTTTTGTTTAGAACTTTTTGGCCATGGGGACGAATAACATTTTACAGGGGGCAGCTTTTCTATTTGTCCTATATAAATATCTCAATGCTGTGCAACATAAATAGAACCTAAGTTTCATAAAATGTCTCCGGAAGGGGAGGACTTCTCCCGTCTCTCCGGAGGTATGCCTGAAAGAAACACTGCCCAACTGTCCGTCCAAAGGCTTGCCTCTTACATACTTATTTTTACCAAACTTAACTTTCATCAATTTTTACAACCACATCATTACCGTCAATCTTACTCCTTTCACTCAAAAAGCACATGTCTCAGCAAAATTGTTTCCAATCAGTTACAGTCTTATACAAAACATTCAAATGATTCATGATAAATTTGTACTCACAACTACTAAACCACATTAAAGTCATAATAAAAATTTAAATCACACTTAACTTACTCTTCTCAAACTATGTACCCCTCTTTAAGCTCCTAGAAATATCATGTTGATTCACTCCAGACATCTTTCTACACCTCCATTCATACCCATCAATCAATTTCTCTCTCTCATACAATTTCATCTCCACACTTAGGACATACATACTTATCACTCATAAGCCCTTTCATAATGCACCAATCAATAACTTCTTTAATAGCTTTATTTTCCATACTATAAAAAAATTTCATACTCAACTCATTTAAATCAACATCCATTCAACCATGTTTCATAGAACTACACTCGCTAACCATTTGATCCTGCTTATGAGCAGCCACAAGGAAACCATAATCGAGAATAAAAAGTAATCCATAAAAGAAATAAAGTTAAAATCATGTTATAAAACACATTCGAAACAAATCAAGAAGGTTAATGAACAAAAAGTGGTTATCGTGCTGCTACTTCATAAAATGATAAGAACCATAGAACCGTGTGTTCATTGGATGTAATGCATATGAGAGGCTGCCAGATTATAACAAAAATGATCGTAATTGGAATGCTTGGTCGCAACTTGGCAAGCTTAGAGGTGTGGGGAACTATTCTCAGCATCAACCAAGACATCAAATTTGTGAAATTAAGATTTTCAAATTCAGTACTCATTTTAATATATTGTCTTTATTACAATAAAGCAGAATGAGCTGCTTATAAATGTAGTTCTTGAAATATTACATTTGCTAAATCTGTACAAAGACAGTCATGTAGCAATAGTCCACTAACTATTTTTAAAATGTTCATGCATTTTGAAGAATATTTTTCTTTTCATTAAATATATACTTTTACCGTGATTCATACATTTTATGCAACAAATCAACAATAGTTAAGGATATCTGTAGTCAAGTAGATCTTGATATTGGTAAAGATGGCACATAATTTGATGTATCTGTAATTAAACAGTTATTTAAAATGCAGTCCACATTTTCCGTGATTCCTACATTTAGCATAATACATAATAGTCGAATAAAAAGACCTCAAGATTCTACAATTTAGATACAATTTTCAACAATAAAATCAAATTCCTAATTTGGTTTATCATTACAAATAATGTCCAATTTATTAATAATCTGTAGGAAACAATGTTTTTTTTACCCCAGTCAGAGGCCTTCACCACATTTTATTCAGCCCTGGTCATTCAATTAATGGACTTCTGCACATTTCAACACTTTAACTGTGATTTTTACTTTTTGTGAAATTTAGTATTTCAAAATCTGTTCTTGTCTTTTCAGTTATAATAATTCATCTAAGAGGTATATCAAAAAGGCTAACAGTTAAATAAGAATGTCACATGCTTATAAATGATTTCTGTCTAACAATATAGTTCTTGAAATATTATATCTGCACAGTCATATTACAACAGTCCCCTTTAACTATTTTTATATCAGCAAATTCATACATTTTGAAGAATAATTTCCATTTCATGAAAATATACTTTTACCGTGATTCATACATTTTGCGCAACAAATCAGCAATAGTCTAGTACATCTGCAATCAAATAGATTGCATTTAATTTGGTGTTAAAATGCAGTCGACATTTTTCGTGATTCAGACATTTAGCATAATACATAATACCTGAGTAAAAATCTGGAGATTTCATCATTTAAGTATAATTTCCAATATTGTCTTAGCTCTTTATAAGGTGTAAGCATACGAAAATCCAACTCACAATTTGGATTCGCATTACATTTTCGCAAATATAAAACATTTTAAAACTATTAATATCATGACAAATAAAGAATATAATCTCAATGTATTTTTATGAGATATAAATCATTTACTAATCCGTAGTACGATTTTTACTGATTAAAACGTCTCGAAATTAGTACAAGATTATAATGCTGACGCGAATGAAAAATATAGAATTCTCTTCCTTTCAAATAACAACCAGCCATGCAACAGTAATACTTCGCAAATTTCTTGACAGGTAATTAATAATTCATTTTACTCTTCTGCCTTGTGCATGTATCAAAAACGTACCCGGCATACCCGGAGCAGCTGTGAAGTTCATACATTCCTATTGGCTGGAGGGCCGATCACACCATGAAGACTAGATAGAAGGAGGGGAAACGAAATAGGCTGCAGCGGAGAAAAGTGATAAATGTTTGATGGGAAGAAAGATTCCAGTTTAGTGGCGCTGCTGTTAGTACAATCCCTATTGTTCCATTCAAATAGCATTAGGTTGATCACAAGTTTATTTGATTTTAATTTATTCCTTTATTACCAGTACTTCGATTTTTCTCAAAATATGGTTTCTAGTACATGTTTTGCTCCTGCTTGTAAATCAGGGTATGACAGTGACAGAAAACAACGTGAAATTGAAGGTAAAAAGAATCCCATTTTATTTTACCAGCCTCATGTAAGTATCATATTTTTATTAGATTTCACTGTATATTTACAAACGCTTCTCAGTCAGTTTTACTTGCTATAGTTATAAAATAATTGATTTTGAAAGGAAATTACTTTCTTTTAAGAGGGCCATTACATTTGAAGTGCACCTCCCCCCCTATATAAAATTTGAAGCTGTGAATACAATGGAGTGTTAAATTTTGAAGTATTTGCGATTTTAATCTGACATTTTGCAAGTCAAAAGTTTGTTTCGCATACGATCATTGTAACTGATACAATGCTTAATGTGTGCTTATTGTATTTCCTCTAAACATTGTAACTAAACCTCCTCTAAACATTGTAACTGATCCTCTAAAGTCTAAACATTGTAACTGATACAATGCTTAATGTGTGCTTATTGTATTTCCTCTAAACATGGATTTTGTGGTGAGCATCTATTAAGCACTTTTATATATAAATAAATAAGAAGATTGTAATGCAGTGTTTAGTAATACATAAAAAGATAACTAATAAACAAAAATATTGTAACGTATTTTACTTGAGGATGCTGATCTATTCCCAAAAAGGAAATTGGCCATACCTAGAGCGGACAAAGAATTGACCAAAATAAGTAAGGTCTGTGAATTGCATTTTTTGGAAGAGGATATTGAAAATGTTTTACTGATGGAAGTACTTTTCAATTAGAAAGAATGAGGTACATTTTAAAATCAGGAGCAATTCCAAAATTTTTCAAAATCTGCCACCTTATTTACGTAAGACCGAGCCTAACAGGAAATTGCCTGCAAGCAATTAGCACTTAGGAATACACTGCACCACCGAAAAAATCTACTGCACCACCGAAAAAATCTAAAGTATGTACAACTGATTGTAAATATGTTGATGATTCGCCTGTGGTAGAATCAGAAGAGGATTTTACATTTGACAACTTTTTGATGCATCTTCAGTCTGTGGAAAAACCAAATTCTTTTTGGAGTATTACTCATGTGGATAATTTTGTGATGTGTGCCAGATGGAATGCATCATATTACTCAGAAAAAAGAATAGTTATTCAATATAATAGGGATATAAAAGTAAGTAACTGTTTAAAGTACTCCCTTATTTAAAATGGAAGTCTTGGCCATATAAAGTAAACAAGTTGATTAACTACAAAGTTTGTTGTAAATATATGCATAATACAATATACATAATAATATGTGTAATCTGTGTCTCCAATGCGATTTTACCAAGGCCACTAAATAAAGGAGTATCTTTTCTAATTTTATATAAATCAGGGATGAGGAGTAAAAAAAAATAATTTCGACTCCTTGCAAAAGAAAAAAACTTTTATAAGGTAAATCAAGTTAAATTAATACAATATACTCAATTAACACTCTTCTAAAATGTGTTAAGATGCCAGACTCCCCATCCTTGGTATAAAGATAACTTAAATTATGATTTTGTTAATTAATTATTTGAAATTGTATTTACATTTTTTTTTACTGCCCAAACTGTATTTTCAATAATTAATGTCACTGACTGATTTGTAAATATTATATGCTCTAAAACAAATAACTAATTGAAATAATATTGAAATGCTGTTAAAAATGTTAATTGCAAAAACAAAAACATGTAAAGAAATAAGGGTACTTACGTATTATCGCAACCATGCCAACCTCCGGGATAACTTGCCATATTGGTAATATAAAATAAAACCAAAAAGTAATTAATAATACCATAAAGCCAAAAAGGTTCATTTTTGGTTTTATTATTTTTTTAATAACTTTTTGGTTTTATTTTATATTACCAATTCGGCAAGTTATCCCGGAGGTTGGCATGGTTGCGATAATACGTAAGTACCTAAATAAGTGGAGACTTCGGGTTTTTTTCATTTTATACTAAATATGATATTTTGATTTATCAAAATGAATTTGTCCAGAAATTAAAGGGAAAAATTTATGGCAGCCACTGGCTAATAGTATGTTAAGAACTTTTATGAATTTAATATACATAATTTTTTTTTAACAAATTATTTGTTGTTAGTAATTTGGATAAATGGCTACTAAAATAAAATGAGATGTAATATAGTGGAAATATAGCGGATGTAATATAGCGGATGTAATATAGTGGATGTAATATAGCGGATGTAATATAGTGGATGTAATATAGCGGAAATAAAATAGTGGCCACCATACAAGGTACCTCACAAACCTTCATAGTGGTCTCTAAGAAAATGCTTAAGTTTTGACCTTTAACTAAAGTACCTTTTAAATGTTTATTATTTTGGGAATGAGTCTTATTTTTTCTTTCAGGTTTTTATAAAGGATAAAGAAATAGATGGTTTGAATTTGAAGAAAGTTGGATGTATCGAGGATGTGACAACATTACTAAAGCAGATTGAAAGCTACAGAATATGTGCAGGAGCTGATAAGTAATATATATTTCCTAAGTGCTAATTAAAAGTACTTACTAGTATTAAAGCCTAATCTTGAAAAATTAGCTTTTGTAAATGTTTTTTTAGAGAGAGTTATCATTTATTTATTTCTGTCAGACATTTCTGTATTTTTCAATTCTGCCTTACAAATGTATCAACACATATCAAAATGAAATATTATACATTAACCCTTTCGCGACGAACGGCACGCCCAGGTGCCAGATGCGAACATGCATTCAAGGACGAACGGCACTCATTCGGGCCAGAGGAAATTTTACCGCAAGCGGATAGTGGCACGTATAAGTGCCACTACGCAGAACGTTTTAATTTGTGAACTAGATGGCGTTACTTGTCCATGGAACTAACTTCAATGCATTTTGCAGAGGCATGACCTTGGCAGAAGAGGATCGAATGAATTATTTCTCCATTTGGAGCGGTGAAAATCATTTTGTAGCATAAACAAACAGAGCAATTCTCGTAGCATCAACAATTTTATAATTGAGTTTCGGTTTTTATTTTTATTTCAGCGTTATGATTTAGTTGGTGAATCATAGGAATATAAGAGAGTATTTTTTTTTTGTTTGGGTTTTAGAGGCAGTGAAATTATTCGTTTATTTCGGATAAAAGAATGGAAGCAACTAACGAGTATTTTGTATTCAGATTTGTATGAAAATTATACATCAAATAGAACATAAATATTTCTTTTATTCCTGTAAAAAGTAGATTTCTGTGTTGAATAGGTGATTTTTAGTGAATTTTTTTCGACCAGTTCGGAAGCGAAGCGCGTCGTCCTTTGGGCCGCGACAGCTCCGGAATGCCGCCATCCCGAAAGGGTTAAATAATTATGGTAGCATATTGAAAATTTTTTGGTTCTCATTTTTGTAGATTCAAAGACTACATATGTTTGCCTGAAAGGAACAATTTTAAGGGAAATACTAAAATATGGTGCACACAATCTAAGACAATGAAAAAAAAAATGCTCCACGAAGAGTCTGCCAAAAGAAAGCAGTCGGATATCAAAGGCTTTACCAGCGTCTTGCTTCAGAGAAGAAAAAATGTTCGCGCTTATCTCGAAAAGTAAGATTTTGTATATAACAGGAGAAAAGATTGCATTTATTCTTATCTAATCTATTAATATATGTGGACTATCTATCTATATCTGTATGTCCAATATATTTTCACCTAATTTGCCCTCATCAAATTGGTGTTTGGTAGTAAATGGAAGATTTTTTTCTATAGAAGACCATTAGCTATTAGAAAAATTAATAGATTTTTAATAATTTTCAAAACTGCTGAAATCAGTCTTGAAAAATTAGTGGTGACTCCAGTCCAACGGAGCCAAAATGGTTTTGCATGAATAACATTTTATAAAATAAAACTCCAGTAAAGTTCAATAAATTTTTTATACCAAACTCATTTGTTTTGTTTACAGGCTTTCAAAGCACAAGTCACTCGCTAACTGTTCATAGCAAATTAAAACTAAATTTTCTCATATTTTTGTCACTTATATTTATATTTCTCTTTTATAGTTTTGAAGGTATTTCGAGTGAAAGTAAGAAAAATGAAAAAAAGAACCTCATTCGAACAGATACTTTAAGTTTAATCGAAAGAAAAGAGTTCAATTCAAGACCTAATTATATACACTAGTCAGAGCTTTCAAAGAGCTACAAATTCTTGTTTATTGTTTAGAGCTAGCATGTTTAGTTTTTCAGATACAAGCATTGAACAAAAAATTTTTACTCTTCAACTTAACAAGAGGATTACTCGATAACTGTAAAATAAACATGTTTTCAAAATAAACGTAAGTTTAGATACTAAATTTCCTAGCACATATTTTTATTGTTTGCTGTTTATATCTTTATACTTTCGGAGATATTTCAAATGAAAGTAAGAAAAACGAAAAAACACTCGGACAGATACTTTTTCAAGTTTTTAGGAAAGAAAGTTCAAAATATCAAAATTATTTTTATATATTCATAATCTGAATCATATTTATGACAAAACAAAAAAAAAATATTTATATTTATATCTATTACGTTTGGGGGCATAAGCTACATCTTTGTGTACATTTTTCGTAACTCTCCATTTTCCGCCACAAAATCCCCAAGCATAGATGCTGACATCAAAATGTCTGAACAATTTGCAACAATGTACAAATATTTTGTACATCGCATTATTGCATTGTACATTGCATTATTGCGAATATGAGGTAATGGTCTATCACTTGCTTTAATAACACACTAGTTGAAAGCATTCTTTGGAAGTATTGTCTCTAATTTATTATTGTATATGCTCTTTCGCTTGTTGAGCACTTATTTTCTGGAATGTATAAAAATTCTTGAAGATCTTAAGTGTGATAACATTTAATATGCTTTCTGTTGAATATTTCAATTTTAATTCTGTGAAAGAATATAACATTTTTAATGCATAATGAAGACTGCTGAAGATTTGAAATTTCACAATATTTTATGTGCTTCTGGTTATTATAAATTTACAGTTTTCTTTTTAAATTTTTACATTTTTTACATAATTTAAACATTTATTTTAATTTGTTTTTAGCCTTCAATTTATTATTAATATTCTAAATGAAAGAGTGCAGATATTTGAAATGTATAAAAATTATTAAAGATCTTAAATGGAATAACATTTAATTTAACTTTTTAACATTTAATCTGGTGAATTCGAATATTAACTTTAACATTTCAAAATCATAAATCTATTGAATGTGTTTAATTTAGATTGAGGGGAAGTTCAAGAAGGGAAATACCATGCTTTTAACAGATTGCATAAAGTCTAACAATATTGCATGTTTTGGAAAACTAATTTACAGAACTATGTGTTTTAACAGTAAAAATTGTAGTATTTTGATCTATTGCATGTGCATAATTTAGATTAAGGTGGAGCTCAAGAAGTGTTTTAATAGGTTGTATGAAATATAACAATTTTGCATGTGTTGAAAAAATAATTAACAGAACTGTATGATTTTAACAGAGTGCATGAAGTCTAACAATTTTTAACAGAGTACATGCAATCAAACATATTTTTGGCATGTTCTGGTACATAAAAATATCAGAATTGTTAAAGATTTTTAAAATTTCAGCAAATTTTAGTTTCTTTCTTTCTTTTTTTTTTTTTTCCAGAAAACTTTTAAAGATATTCTCATTTCATAAAATATGGAGAATGTGTAATTTTTAAGTACAGTGAGGCATGTAAGTAGTTGCAGGTGAAAATTGTATTATTTTGATTTATAGCATGCGCATAATTTAGATTAAGGTGGAGCTCAAGGAGTGTTATAATAGATTTCATGAAATCTAACAATTTTGCATGTTTTTTAAAACTAACAAAACTGTATGTTTTTAATAGAGTGCATCAAGTTTAACAATTTTGCAATTTTAAACAGAGTGCATACAATTGGGCACTTAGAATGTTATGATACAAAATATATCAGAATTGTTAAAGATTTCTAAAATTTCAACAAATTTTCTAATTTGTTTTGTAGAAATCTTTCAAGGATATTCTCATTTCACCGAATATGTTGAATGGGTGATTTTTAAGTACAGTGATGCATGTAAGTAGCTGCAAGTAAAAATTGTAGTATTTTGATGGATTGTATGTGTATAATTTAGTTTAAGATGGAGTTCAAGAATAGCAAATAAGAAATAGCATACTTCTTAGGGGTTGCAAGAAATATAACAATTTTGCATGTTTTGGAAAAATACTTAATAGAACTCCAAGCTTTTAAGTAAGTGCATGAAGACACAGAATAATTTTGATGTTTGGTAATAAAAGATTTGGTAAAAGAATTTCATGTTTTTAAGAGTCATGGATATTTGTTGATTCAATGTGCAATCCTACAATTATTTTATGTCTTTATTGAGTATCATTCTGTGTTTCTTTTAATTTTAATAGAAACTTTTAGATTTTGTTATAGGATTTCTGCGATATATAGTACCGTTTCTTCATCTACAACCATTTAGAGCTAAATGATCACTAGAGAGTTAAGCTGCTTTTATAATGTCAGCAATCTCTTTAGTGGTTTTTTGGCAGAAAATTTTCAAGAATATTCTCATCTCACAGAATATGAAGAATATATGCTTTTTATGTACGAGGCTGTGGTTGGGAATCGGTGGAAGGTAGTTCCCACCTGATTTGCGGAGGAGTACCTCTACTCTCGCATGGCACTCCGACACTGGAAGGTCTTTACCCCAGTGTTCCCTGCTTCTGTAGGGCTTTCTTTCCTCCTCCCCTCTCCTCTTTCTGTCCTTCTCGCAGGCTTCCCATTTGCTCCAGCTCTCTTTCGCCTGCGGGACCCCTGTCTTCCCTGCTCCTGGACGCTTTGGTCCACTGTCAACCTCTGGGGGTATGTCCCAGCGTTTATTTTTGTTGTTTAGTCACCTCAGTAGTGACAGGTTTCCTTTTCAGGTTTAGGCTTCTTTTGGCAGCGGCCCCTCACTAGTTGAGGTCAGCGCACCACCCTTCCACCTTAGTTGTGGAAGGAGTCTCCACCCTGTTGTTTTGGTCAGTTTCTCCACCCCAGTTGTGGACGGTTTAACTCGCACGTCCCGTACCGCCCATCCCCTCGCACGTCCCGTACCGCCCACATTGTCCCGTACCGCCCATCTTTAGGTGTCATCCCAGCTTGGTATTTTTGTTTTGGAAGTAAGCTTCCAAGTGTTTACTTACCCACATTCCCTTTCAGATTTAACAACCCTTCCCTTTCAGCTACTGATATGTTGTTTTTTCCAGCCCGCACAAGGCTTTTTCCCTTGGACATTAGGTCCTTCCCTCCCCCCCCCCCTAGGAAGAAGACTCCAGCTTCCCAGGCACAGGACGGCCTGCCTCAGGTGGTATCTGGTAGTTGGTAGGCTTTTGGGGGCCCCCCCGGGGGTCCACTGTCACTAATCTTTCCTTTTCAGCTCCAGTGACGGGCAGTCCTTCTCCAGGGTAAGCGGTTTAGCTTAGCTTAGTTTTAGCTTAGTCTTTTAAGGCTTCCCTTTCTCGGCTTTGTGGCAGTATAGCCACCTCACCCGTGGTTCTCCACTCTCCTCCGTGGTCTCCTCCCTTCTCCCTGTGTTTAGGGTCCTCTTGGTGTTTTCCCCTGGCTAAGGGGGTCTCTTCCCTTCTTTAGTCGTTTAGCTTAGACTAAAGTTTTGGTTTTTTCCCCTGTCCTCTTTTTTAATTAGCATGTATTTAATTAGTATTATTTATGTTCTTATTTTTATTAGTATAGTTACTTAACTTATTATCCTCCTGGTCTTTCGTATGAAATTCCTCCTGGTACTAGACTTTTAAGATTCTCTTCCCGGGTCTAAGATTAAAAATTATCTTCCTCCCCTGTCAGCTCACCCTCCCTTGTTCGACCCTCTCTGGGCCTCTCCCGGCTTTGGCTTTAGCCTCCCCTTTTGTCTCTCCTATCTCTCCTTCTTTTTTCTAGGTTAAGCTAACCCGGCAGTACGGGTATAAGTCCGGGTTACGACAGCGCCTCTTTAAGTTGCATACTGCCTCTGCATAACTACCGAGGGGTAGAAAGTTGGAATCCTCTGCAAAACTCGACCTAAATTATATGGTTGCCGTAACTACGGCTCTTCTCTCGGAACGTTAGGCGGTCACTGCAGTTGTAATTATGTCGTTCACGCATCGTCCGTAGAGCCTCATTTTCTCCTGCTGGAGTAGGAGGCTGCCCGGGATGCCACTGCTGGGAAATTCCTGGCGGTGATATCCAGGGCACTGTTCTCATATCTTGGCTGCTCTCTAGGCGTGGTGTGTGTGGTCAAGGGTCCAGCAGATACCTTCCCAGTTTTGGCATTTGTCTAGCCTTGGTGCTTCGGTCATGCTTTAGACCACTCCTCTTCTTCTGGACCTCAGCCGGGTCGTCTGCGGGCGACTCTCAGCGATGGAGAACCAAACCTGTAAGCCGTGTGGTAGAACAGGTCTCCATTTAGCTGTTTGACAGTGTGGCACGTAAGTAGTTTCATGTAAATTTTTTAATATATTTATATAGTGCATGCATATTTTTGTTTATTAACTATTTGTCATGGTATGTAAAAACTAAAACAAATGGTTAAAGCCCATTTTTAATCATTCATTAATAATGTATAACAATTTTATGTATATGTCAAATGATTTTAATTTTCTAGGATAGGATACAAAGATAGTCTTAACCTTTGCCTTTATTGTAATTCAAGGAAGTTAATTTTGGTATTTTGAGCCATCGTTGTATCTAACTCAGACTGTTCAATTGGTGATATGCAGGTTGGATCCAACTATCAAAGGAATGTTTATGGCATGTGCAAGCATGTGTTCTGAATAAAAAAATATCAATAAAAAATTTGTGTTAATAAAATGAGTATTTTGTTTCCTATAACCTCTAAAAAAAAGGGTGTATATATAAAACAGTGTGGTCCACAAAGTAATTTATTTGGGAATTTGGGCCAAGTTAGACAACACATATCTATAACAGTAAAGTAACTGCTACCTTAAAACACACTGCTGCATACAAGCAAATAAGTACTTAACCACCTGTGAATGATTTCATGGTTCTTACCACTCATCAGCATAAGGTAGGCAATGAGATGATCAATAAGCACTTATTGCACTGATTTCATTTTTTTTTCTAGTCAAAGATTTACACAGAACCTAGCAATGTGAAGAGCATTATTTTAGCTCGCACAATCATTGACAAAATTCTATGTAACGAAGATACCTTAAAACACTCTATTGCTTGTATGCCACCCTGTTGTTACCTATACACAATATTGTTACCTGTATTATTGATATTGTTTTATAACCTAAATAATTTGCCTGGATATTGAACAAAATTAGTTTGGAAAGAATCCCTCTTCTCAACTTTTTAGGCAAAGTGTAAAATTATAAAATCTAAGTATTTTTCACTAGCAGCATATCCATTCTTAAACAAATTTATAAAAAATATCAAATTGAATCAATATATGCCTAAATGAAAACGCTATGAAATTGGATCAACATATGCTGAATTGAAAGTGCTGAAATGGTATTAGAAGATACCAATTAGATCATTAGATCCATTATCATTAGATCCATACCAATTTTATTCTGTTTAAGAAATTGAAAATATCTGTTATCTCCACAACCTTTCAAAATAATGTCATTCTGATCAAATTTATTGTTATATGGATTTCTTAATTATTCTAATCTGAGAAGATTTAATAAAAATAGTAGGCTGGATCATTGGGTTTAATTACGTTGCTTAGCAACATATCATTTTTTTCTGCTATATAAACTCATCGGGTTTAATTCTGTTGCTTAGTAACATGATGTCATTTAAAAAAAAAGAAATAAACTTGCAGTAAAAAGATAATTTGCATAATGCTATCTAAGGGCAGGGCCTGATAAAGCCAAAATGGGACACAGAGCCAGATGTTAATTTGGGGCCTACATGCATGCACTCAAAACATGTCAAACATATGCAAAACATTAACATATAACAAATTTGGGGGCTCAGGATCACAGCTCTAAAAGCCTTTTGGTACATGCATAGAACTTCCAAACTTTTTACTTTATAAAATGTAATATATTAAGATTTTAAAGGATATCTATTAGCATATTTTTTAATTTACAATGAAAACGAATATCAGTTTTAAATTAATTAAATTATTTCTGTTTAAATCTTTGTATCACATACAAAATTTTAGGCCCTTTAAAATTTGGGGCGTAGGGCCGCGGCCCCGAAGGCTCGTGCTTATTAAGTTACAAAGTAACTTAATCAGGCCCTGTCTATGGGAGATTCTTTTTACATAAATGTCTCGATAACCCCTGGTCCTGGAAACTCGAGACATGGATTAAATTTTAAGAAGGGCTATTTTATGACTATCCACAAAATTTCATGAAATTCAGTGCACTAGTTAATTCTTCTGCGATGAGACAAACATACAAGCAGATTTTCAACTTTATTTCTATCGATAACAGCTTACAATGTTTTGTTTCTCGTAACATTTCCCTCTGTTTGCTTGTAATTAATACATATTCTTAAACACAGTGCATATATTGAAATATAGATAGCATTTTAAAATTAATATCCTATTATTTGCAGAGCGCTATCTTTTATAAATGCATTCTAAACTGAGTTATTAGAATTCGAGATTGCTGTTAACAGATAATATAATGTTGCAGGTTTGGATTATAATTTTGCAGTGTTTCAAGTTGACGGGAATCATTTTAACAGTGGTATAGAGAGGTGAAACATTCTCAAATACAAAGTAACTTAAAAGTAAACTTCCTAAAACATTGGTAAGCACATAAAATAAATTGTAAATGTGTAATTATTACAAATTAATTTATGTGCTTAACATATATTATTTTATATGCATATTCTCATCATTTTTTGACAAAAGTTATGGATTAGAATTTCACTGCAGGAAAATATCAATCAAGAAAATAAAATCTAAGAATATATTAAAGCTAATGTTAGATTTTAATACGTTCATATCCCGAAATTTATACGACTGTATTTTAAAATTAATGAGCAAGTGCATTCTCATCAAGTTTTATCATGAAGTTTCTCATCTCTATGAATTATAATTCTATTATAATTCTTAGAGATGAAAAATAAAATTAACACGGCTTGCTTTTTTTTATTTACTTTCAATACGAATTAAATATTATTTTCAAACTGAAAACATTTATTTTAAAACTGCGTATGATAATTGAAAAAATTTAGAGTTTTTAGTTTACACAATGTGCACTAGAGGGCGGTACCATTAGCAGAATTGCGAAGTGCATCGCTTGGCCAGGAAAAAAATGCAATTCTTTACTACGGCGTGTCCTCTCCTTCTCTCTAGTCTTCATGCTTGAAGCTTTGACATGAGTTGGCTGGATTGCACGTGTGCAGATAGAGTCCATAGGGACCACCCACAGTGGGCGGAGCAACGGGATCTGTTTTTCCTGTTGGTCAAGAGAACTGGAGCACAATTCCGAAAAACTATCTTGCAAGGCAGAGTTAGTTTAAGTTATGAGTAAAGTTTGAA
This sequence comes from Amaurobius ferox, assembly GCA_951213105.1. Lineage (NCBI taxonomy): Eukaryota > Metazoa > Arthropoda > Arachnida > Araneae > Amaurobiidae > Amaurobius > Amaurobius ferox. The sequence continues at coordinate 20,949,109 of OX578133.1, forward strand.
GTTTTTTGATCTGCAATTAGTTCACACTAATTGCAGATCAAAAAACTTCAAACTTTATATCAAAGGTCTTTTGCATCGGGTCTACGTCTGCTTTAATTATTTTGGTGATTTGATTTAAGAAGTTCCTGACATTATTGATATTGAAATAATCTTGTATTTCTTTAAAGAATTTAATGAATTCTAGAAAGAGGTCAGGGGTTTGATTTGAAGATTTTTGGGCATGTGAGTGCGTGTGGGCCACGTGCTCTTCGGAACTTGGTGTTCTTGTCTTGGCACGCGCCATCCCCACGTTGTCTGTAACAATTTCGAGGTTTTGTGATTTAGGGAGCTGTGGAAAGTTTTCCATGCTCAGGTTTGAATTATCTGATCTATTGGTACGAAGGTTTTGGGGTTTGGTTTTAGGTTCCTGGAACTTGTTACGGTTCCAGGGGTTTTTGGGGCAGAGCCTAAAGTTGGCGGGGTGGGTCCTACCACAATTAGCACACTTTGCTGGAAGGTCCCTAGGTTTAAGGCATTCGCGAGTTTGATGGTTTTCTCCGCATTTTAAACACCTGGCGGGAAGAGAGCAATTATCCGAAGAATGGTTGTAATTTTGACAATTGTAACAAATTTTTACTCCTTTTGATTTGAAGGCTTGTACTACGATTCTCATGTAGAGAATGGAGATGAGGTTGTAAATTTTATCCCACCCCTCATCCGGCTCTAGGCAGACCAAGAAGATGGGGAGAGGGGACCTATCACGACGATTTCTAAGCTGTGAAATCCTAACAATCCTGAATCCTTCACGGGATATAGCCTCTTTAATAGAATCTATGCTAGTGTTGGTTGGCAGCCCTTTTATCACTACTTTTTTTGGTCTTTCGTTTTTTAAGCATATGGAGCTAAAAGAGATTTTATTCTGAGTCAGGTGAGTCTGTACACTCCTGTAATCCTCAACGGATCCTGGAGTGAACCTAATCACCCTCCCCATCAGCAGTCCTTCAATTTTAGTGCCTAAAGATTTGTTTAATTCTTCTATGAGGGCTCCCCAATTACTCGAGGAGTCAACCTAGAAGGAAGAAATTTTGGGATTAGGTTTTGGGTTACTATTTCCATTCTCTTCTTTCTGATTATCAAGCGGCATGAATTTATTTTTAAGTAGAGGGAAGTCCTTAATAGATGCAGCCTCTCGTGGCATGGCCTCAGCCAACTCAGCAGCCGTAATCTCGTCATTAGGCTTATTGCACGGGAGCTCAAAATTTAGTTTGAAAGATTTCGGGATTTTAGTTTTGTATTGACTATACAAAAAATCCTCAGATAAGCTATTCCATATTTTGATGACATAAGCCGTAGCCTGATAGGATTTCCTAACCAAGAGGTTCTTAGGGCTAGGGGTATCCGCTAGCAAGATAGCATCAGAAGTTGTGCTTACAAATATCTCTTTGATGAGTGCCGCCTTGTCGATGTCCTCAACTTCCTCGATGGCGATTTCGACATCCAGGTGTCTCTTGGCCCAGTCATAGATCTCACAGTGTCTGTGGATATCGAAGGCTTCATTTTTAGGTGTCTCAGGGGTATTTCCCACGCTTGCTTCGCATCTGGCAGCGAAGGATGTGAAGTACTCAGGCGTCTTGTGCGCCTGTCACACCAGCTTCTCAGCACGTGCTGCTCCGTCCAAGTCTTTTTTTTCTTTTCATCCTCATAGATCTCCATGGCATCTGCCTAGCTGAGAGTCTCTTTTTGCTTGTCCTTCCTGTGCCTTTCGAAAAGATTTTTTTCCTTACTCTTGGTCTGTCTGCCTTTCACGTCCTCCTCTTTGCCTTTGGGTATCTCCTTACTGTCGTTGGCTTTCTTGTCTTTAGGCCTAGGCATCTCGGCTATCCCTTGTCGTCCCTCAGTTTGTACACTTTCCTTTGAAATCCAATTATATTCCTCTAGATTCTCCTGTACCTCCTCCTCTGTTTTTCCAAAGCTCTTAACAAATAAATCTCTAATAAGCAGTAATTTCTCTTTTTCCTCCGGCGAAAACATCTTGATTAGCTTAGCCCGATATATTCTACCAAAACTTGGTACAATTATACCCAGGCTAGCACTAAAAGTCACCACGTGCAATAGTCTCAGGAGCTAGCACGAACATGTCCGAACACCAGCTCGACCAGTCTCCGAATAAATGGCAACATCCAATTTCTAACCGTAAAGAAGGGAAGCTTCCGTAGGCATGCAACCGTTACAACAGAAGTTTAACGGTTGATTAGCACTTTTTTTTGTTTTTCACCCATCAAGGTGAAATATAGGTCTGGTCGAATACTCGTATCTGTGGTCGAAGGTCTCCCAGCACTTTAAAGGGCCATTAATTTAAGTCGCTGATTTTGGCCACTTAAATATTTAACAGTTGATTAAATAGTTGAACAAGATGGCGGCAATTTCTGTATCATACGCCACCGGCGTGCAACGTCACGGCGGCCATTGGAGACATTTTCGGATAGCTTATGGAGTGATATTTTCAAAGCTTCTGACAGAATAATGTATGATATTTAACTCTTCGGACCTCAATATTTAGCATCCTGAGTGCATAAACTTTTTTAAAAAATCGTTGTTATGCAATATTTTCTATCTAGGAATTTTTTATAGACTAAAATGTACGGACTCTGTCAATGCTTGGCGAACACATTTGACAGTTCTCGCCAACGCTGACACAATTTTCGCCCGCGTTCCTAACGTTGAACCAAGGTCTATTGAAAGGTAAGGTTGTCCAAAGATTGTACGCCAACAGCTGGAATTCTCCCCTCCCTTCGCGACTGACGTCACTGGTCCCAAAGACAGGGCCGTAGCCCGTTGCTGTCATAAGAAATACATTGATACCGAAGCAATTTTCTTAATTTAAATATACATCATATAGTATATTGAAATTTCTACCTAGTAAATGATAGATTAGATTTCATTATTCATATATAAGAATATAATATTAAATAAAACTAGTTATGGTAAATTTTATTTAGGACTGTATTGTTAGAGTTGTTTTTAAGCATCTCTAACGATGACATTAGCAATTGAGCTGTTCTATGATAACATATTTTCTGCATTTTAAAATTGTTATTAGTTTTTCTTTAATAAGTGCATAGTAAAATATCGGAGGATTTAGCTAAAATACAAGGCACTATTATTCTATCTGAGACTAGAATAATAAGCCAACAAAACCTGTTCATTTTTATCTCAACTGCTTTAAAATATCATGCTTGTAGACTTGACATGATAAAATAAATTAGAAGACAGTGAATGACTTGCTGAATGCAATTCAAAAATAGTTTTCAGAATTATAGAAATAAATAAATATGTGACGTCCTTAAAGATTTCAGGCAGAAAAATACTCGTATTATATATGTTTTTCATAATGAAATTCATATGTGTACGAAATCCAATTATTTAAAGACTTCTCCGAATGCGAACAAATGTGGAAATCATATTTTGTACGATACAAAAGATCAGTATAATTGTTTTCTTTAATTATGTACCATTATTTTTCCATAATGGTCATAAAATCCAATTATTCAAGAAATTAAATGAGCACTGAATTTCATATAACGATAGGCAATTTTTGAATATGGGTACTTCATGATAAAAAAAAATTAAAAATTAAAAAAAGTAAAGAGATAGGACGAGATATTGATTAGATAAGTTCAGTTGTGACCAGATTTTGAAAATTCCTTTCATAAAGGAACATCTACCGAAATCGTGCCTTATTTACGCTATATGTTTGAAAAACAATGGAAACTAACACGTCCAACCAGTCAGTAGGTTTTAATCAATTGTGTCGACAGAAAAAATGGGGGGGGGGGCGATAATGAAATGAGTTGTTTCCTATTTCTCCTAATATCCTTCCTTCTAACTTCAATAGTTTCCGATAAGTTTCTAGGGGGGGGGGGTATATCTCCCTATACCTCTTTAGTGACTTTACTAGATTTGATCTTACGATCTTTCAACTAATTCTGGTGTTACAAAGGTCAGTGATCAAATGACTGGGTTACGGATTTTCCCCTATGGGAGAGAAGGATAATTTTAAAAATGGCCATTCTATAAAGGAGGAATGCCTTCATGGAGGACTTTTTAAGGGAAGCTGCGTCACACATTTATGTTACATGCTAGGAAAACCATGAAAACCTAACACACTCAGCCCGTCAATTCCTACCTACTAGGTCATGAGTAAACCTTAAAATTTAAAGCTATCTCTCCGTTGCTTATTTTTCATTTCTTCACGTGAATGACCAGAAATTCTTTCAGCTTTTCTTTTCATGGCGTTTCTTTTCATCTGTTCAATTATGTGCCTTATTCGAAAGAAGGTTCTGGTTCTGGTATATGTTCTTACAACATCAAGAGCTATTTCAGTTATTGTTCTTTTATTTTCAGTTGGAGGTTCTCTAAAATATTTCTTGAATTAGAAATAAAATTTCCGTGTAGTTTTAAAAAAATATCTTATAATTTGGTGACTGTTTCTACCCAGGTATCATGTGGAACAATTAAACCACCTCTTGATAAAGATTCAATCCATTTTTTGTCATTTTCGGATGTTGATTCCACTAGATATGAATAAGTTCCTAACTGCACTTCTTTGTGACGATATGCCAAATATCCTGCAAAAAAAAAACGCAAGGCTTCTTTTTCATTTACATCAGGACTGAAATGAATGTCATGTTGAGGCTCAATATCTGCAATGATGCTGACTGCATCGTCTTTTTCTTTTAATTTGAAAAATAAAGTCGCAGTTAGTGTTTGATCTTGGTCATTTTCCACATTTGTATTTATTGGCATAGGAAGCTTAGACCCAAGCAATAATGTTTTAAGTCAGGATTTGAAATCACTAGCAAGAGGATGGTTATAAAATCTAATTTGGGGAAATATATTTTCTAAAGCATCTTGATTGACTCCACTTGTTATTATGTATTTAATATTATTTTCTTTCATGTCATCATAAAGTCCTTTTAAGCTTGTTATTGAAACAAGAATGCCTTTTTGGAAAGGCAGTATTGAAGTTTTAGAAATCCCTCTGAGTTCCGTAATATCCGCTTACATTTGACTCAGAATTTGCATTTGGTCATTTATATTATTTCCAAAAGCTGAGCGCTTTGATTTATTAGAAACGCGAGAGTTAAAAACATCGACACATTTTCCCATGCTTCGGAAAGATCCGGCTAGGGACCAGTGACGTCAGTAATTCCAAGAACTCTGGAAAGGAGTAGGTTGCCAGAAACGAATGGCCTACCTCTCTTACTTCCATTTACCTTGACGTTGAACAAGGAGGATCGGGGTGGATGGTTGCTGTTAATAGCCGTTTATCGCTAATTTTATTCTTTTTCTGATTTGGCGAAACGCTTGGATGGTATTTTGCCACTCTCGCCAACGCCCAACATTGATTGTAACATGGTGGAATGAAAACATGACCGATGTGTAAAAATGTACTATCAGAAAGTTATATATTTATGAAAATCAGAAAAGCATGAAAGGATAAAAAGCTATAAAAGTATTTAAATTACCCACAATTTAACGTGTGTACATGTTAAATGTTTATTTTGGAGGTAAAGAAGATGATAAAGTTTTACTTTACAGGTACGTGTTACTTTTTATTCAAATGTTTATCGTATGTACATTTTATCTCTAGTAAATAAAGATGTACAAAATCGTAACACGTTAATCATTACTCATGCAATTATGTCTAGATATGGTTCTATGTTATCAACTTTTATCTATAAGTACTTATTTTTTTTTACTTAAAATAGGCGTAGGATAAATACATTGCACATTTAACACGTTTGTCATTTTATTTTTCGATATTAGTTTTGTAGAAAAGATTACGTTCTAAGTTTATATATACTGTAGAATATTTACATATACTGGCTAGCTGAATTTCTTCTTTGTCCAGAGATCATAATTAAAATCTCTGGCATAGAAGACAATTTTGCTAGTTTTGCTGTCGAAAGATGTCAAGCAAGTTAATACTTTATATAGATACAGGACACATTGTAAATTTAACATGTACATGTCATAAAATGCAATAACATTAAACTGTTTTGCTAATTCTGTGAAACTTCAGTTTTCATTCAAATAAATTTTGTACTTAAATGTACTCATTTTTATACTTGTATAAACTGAATAATTGCTATATGTACTGGTCAGATGATTTTCTATCCAGAGATCATAATTGAAATCTCTGATTTAGAACAAGGTTGATGTCAAAAACAGCAGTAACTGAAATATTTCATGTGACCAAATTGTTCATTGTGCAGTATAAATCCGAAACTTTGCATCATGTTCTTTATTTTCCTTAAAAAGGAAGCCGCTTCTTTTTTTCATTTCTACATATTTTTATATGCTTTTAAATGAATTCTAAAATCTAACTTTACATCATGTTTTTTATTTTCCTTAAAAAGGAAGCCGCTTCTTTTTTCATTTTTACATATTTTTATACGCTTTTAAATGTATTCTAAAATCTAACTTTAAATTTAAAAATAAATTTAAACACTGAAATTTTAAAATATTTTGTAATTTGGTGTCGATTAGAGTATATGTGTTCAAAAATTTAAGCCCAATACAAGTGATCGAGCTAAATAGTGATATTCACAAGCCTAAAAATTAAAATAAAGCGATAATGCTCACTTATGTTTATTACTCACAAAAAGCAAATCTTGCACCTTTTCCTTGTACATTATTTGTACCATTCCCTGTGACTATTTTTATTCAGCTGATCTCCTTGAAAATCGATACCAACCAAGATTTTATATCAATAAATTGATTTGCAAAGTTTGTGTTGGAGTTTGCATGCGTCTGAACATACAAACCAAACAGTTGAGCTTAAGAATCCTTTATGTAAACTTTTACAAAACATCTCAAACCATAAAATTGAAATACTTCATTTTTTAAATCAAATTTTAACTAAATTATGTAAGAAACTCTAAAATATTAATACAGTTAGTCTTGTTTCTTATAACTGATTTTCATCGTTATATGCAATACACTGATGGGATATCTCTCCATGACTGAAATCAGAGTCTTACGAAAAATGTAAACATGTTGGACGTTTATATTTCCAAACCTAATAGGTTAAAATGTAAAGAAATTTTACTAATTTTATTGAAAATATGGCAGAAAAATAATTTTTATATTTAGAACAAACTGGTGAGGCCCGTGGGCATTTTACCTATAAGTAATTTAAAAAACAGGTTTATTCATGGAATAATATAATAAAAGACAATACAGCAGTGCCTGATAGCCACAATACAAAAGGAGGTAATGTAATATCCATTGTTGTAAATTAATTAAAAATGAGTCTAATATCGAGCTTCGGATGTCAAATGCAATGTAAAGCTTCAGAATTCTTCATTGCTGAAAATGAGTCCAATATCAAGCTTTGTTTTCAGCATCTGATGTCATATGCAACCTAAAACTCCAGAATGCTGCTCTTAATATATAGATTATTATGAATATATGGAAATATTTTTTTTACTTTTTTTTTCGAAGAAACTGAAAAGATATCTTTCAAGTGAGATTTTGTTTCACTTTTTTTACTTTCACTCAAATTATCTTCTAAACTATAGAAAATAGATATAAACAGTAAAAGATAAAAATATTCAGTTGAGAATCCAGTTTCTAGATTAATAATTTTTTTACAAAGCTTTTATAGTGTTTGAGGAAGTGTCTTGTTAAGTTGAAGATTGAAAAATTTCAATCTTTAAAGGTTTTAATGAAGTTAAATGTTTTTTTATATACGCAACACTTAAAGTGATAGATATACGTACTAACTTTTGTACTAAATGTTACTTACTAAAGTAATATATATATATATATATATATATATATATATATATACACATTTAAACATGTAAATTAACATATAACATTTATGTATTAAATATGACATTTTAAAAGTTATTCCTCAAAATAAGTTTTTAAGAAAGATTTAACCAAGTGATGTAAGAAAGTGTTGCACAATTCTGGAGAGTATTGATTTGTTTATACTTTGGAGCAGTCCGTGTAAACAAGACATATGAGAAATTTTGAGTATGTTTCAACTGTTTTATAGAAATTTGCAAGCTGTGCAATATAAATAAAACATCATGCTGTACAGCATATAAATAAAATAAACATCTGTAACCTGTTATCGAGCACCATATTCCTCCTGTGATTAAAAGTATATTATTTACTGCACTATTTCCTTTACCGGGTGCTTTCTAGAAAAATTATCATATTCTGGTGCTTGCTGATAGGATAAGGTTATGGACCCCTGTTCTAGTGATTTAGTGTATTGAAAAAATCATGCATGTCTACAATTTAAAACATAAGAGAAACATTAAAAAAAAAAAACTATTTACTTACAATTAACAGTTAGAAAATCTGTCCACAGATGGTCTTCATGCATGCAAAGTGTTTGTGGTTCCCGTAGCCTATAGCCTAATGTAAATATAGTTGTTGTTGAGACCCAGACCGTCCAACCTACCAGAAAGGTGTAAAGTAACTGTTTGGACGGCCGGGAAGAGCCACTCAATTTAGACCGGAATCCAGTGGAGGAGGCATCCACAGGGATCGTACCCCTCCTTCTCCTACTACCAACCTCTCAGTAGGACTTATGGACCCCCATGTTTAACGTGATCGTACTCCGTGTGAACACAGCGGCAGTTTTGGCAGCAGAGGGAATCGAACCCGGGCCTACCGAGTGCAATTCCCAAGCTCTAACCACTGGGCTACTGCGCCTTATATTGTAAATATAGTAATATTTCAAATTGAAAGTCTTTCACCAGAAGTATTTCTTTCTTTGCAGCATGGTTAAAGTATCCCCCCACTACATTACATGCAATTTAATGCATGTAATGTGGTGGGGGGATACCACTACATTACATGCATTAACCACTGGGCTACTGCGCCTTATATTGTAAATATAGTAATATTTCAAATTGAAATTCTTTCACCAGAATTATTTCTTTCTTTGCAGCATGGTTAAAGTATCCCCCCACTACATTACATGCAATTTAATGAAAGTAGTTTTTATAAACTAAGTATATACTTAAGATATGCATTGTGCAGTGGATAAACATGCATGTGTCCATATCACATATTTTATATTTTTTTTCATGGCATCCTACAAGTTTATTTTAAATATTAATAAAAATAAACAAAAATTTATTATGCATTTATTATTATAATAAATGCATTTATTATTATAATGCATTTATTATTATAATAAGAACCAAATTGCATGGTGGAGTCGGGGGGCTTTCTCCGTCCGGTGGGTAGGGTTGGCCAGTTGACCGAGCTTGTGTTGGGGATCGTTCTTCCCGGCCGTGCTTCCAAATCCTTCACGCCCTAGCTGGCAGGGGGCACGGTCAGGGTTGTGGAATAAGAACCAAACGGTTTAGCTTAAAAGTGATATTCTGACACTCGTAAAAAGTAAAATTTTACAAAACATCTCAAACTATAAAGTCAAAACAATTTCACATTTTTTTAATGCAATTGTAACTAATTTCTGTATGAAATCTTGAAATATTATTATAGTTCATTTTTTTATTACTCATTTTCATTGTTATATTAGATCCGAAATAAATCCGTATGTTACATATTATTAACAGGGCATTGTTTCTAGGAAAACAGCATATCACCACTTATTGATATAACTAACATCTATGGTTGGGGTATTCTGGCTGAAATTGGGGCGTTAGGAAAAATGTAAGCAATTTGTATGCTTATATCTCCAAATCAAATAGATACAAATATAATGACGCATATATGAATGGCATCTGTGTACGTATAAATTTAGTTTGCTATGCCACTGTTTCAATATTGGATTGTAATAATTATATTAATAATAATATTCCTGCGCTGATGAAGCAAGAGAGCGAAATAACTATATGTTCCTAACTTTTGAATTGGACATGGTTTGCTGTTGTCTGTCTGTATAAATTTTTTGTTCAAGAATAATTAATATAAAGTTTAACCATTTTTTTTATAGTTTAGATATATGGTGTAAATGATTATTTCGACATATACAGAGTGTGTTTAATGACAATTCATTGTCGATAAACTTTAACAACAGCAGGCCCGACCCTATGTTGCTGTTTGCTTATGAGGTATAATTCTAAAATTCAATATCATGTATAATTCATTTTATATTCTGCATTATTTTTCATGTAGGTAGCATTTTTGGTACTTATCGGTTATAGGAACCATGAAATCAAACACGGCAACACGTAGGGGCTACGCCAAATTCTGGTTTATACCTGTTGCTGATATTATAAATTGAGCTCATATCTCGCAGAATTTATGTGGGAAGCATTACCGGTAGTGATAAATTTAATGAAATTTTTATCGGCAATAGCTGAGTTTTGGCCGCCACAAATTTCAATGTAACACAATATTTTTTTGTTACGCAAAGTTGATCAAACCCCATTATATATTAAATTTTAATCATTGTGTTTGTAGTGAATTTCTTGTATCGGATTATATCGCCAATGTTCGTGTTGGCGATAACTCGGAAAAGCAGTCGCTAATCCATGGTCCCTATAGCCGATAAGCATCGCATTTTTTTTCTATTTCATGTTTCTTCACTAACACATTTAATTTATTCACATTCTAAATATGCATACATGCATGTATGTATATATACTTAGACATATGCATGTATGTATATATACTTAAACATATGCATGTATGTATACATACTTACACACAGTGGTTGGAAAAACTACTTTTTTTCTGTAGTGAGCTACAACTAAAACTACTTTATGACAAATGTAATTAACTACAATTACTTTATGACAAATGTAATTAACTACAACTACAACTACTTTTTTAAAAAGTAGTGACTACAAACTAATTTTTAAATATAGTCATTACTTAACTACTTTTATAAGACAAATTCTGTCACAGCTTCAATTTACACAAAGGATTGTAAACATTGAGGATATGGATATACCGTAGAAATTTAACATGCTTATTCTAAATAAGTAAAATTTACTGATTCCCAAATTTACTGATCAACTTATGAACCTTTACCCGTTTACATATTTCTGAAAACAATAAAATAAAACAAAAGTAAAAACTATTTATTTAAAAACATGTTTGTTCATTTTTAGTAGAATTTACATCTCAAAGTTGCAATCAGATTAGCATGAACTTTTAGGTCATAACACATCTGAATATATTCATGTAAAATTTAACATCATGTGAGGCAGTAGCTTTTCTAATCCCTGCAGTACAGTGCTCAGATTTCTAGGCACTGTACCTGCAGCATCGAAAACTTTGTGTAGTTTCTCCTCATTCTCCTTCAGGAACCGGCATATGTGTTCGACGGCAGAATGCACTGAGTTCCATCTCGTCTTATTTGGTATTATGACACGGGCAATTAGCTCTGAAGATGTTTTAAAATCTTATGAACACATTTTTGGAAAGATGTATATTTGCACGTGTGAACACGATAATTTAAGAAATAATTGTTCAGAACTCTCATATTGCTATATATTATATGTTCCTATTTAGACCGCCCAAAAGTGTTGTAAGGTACCTGTTTAGACAGCTGGTTGAGAAAGGTCATTCAGGTTGTAAAATTCTTATAAATAATAAATAAGTGGACGTAAACATCATGGAGGGAAAGCTGAGTGGCGCCACACACTCCACATACTTTCTCAAGAAATATATAGTATATAAAATTGACTGTCTGATTTTATATGTATTATAATGTGTATGTGAGTATAAACTTGGCTGCTGCATGGTAGGACTGACTGTCACGACAGAAGTTTGTAAAATTGTAGCACACAGCAAGTTTTTTTGCTATTCCGTGTTGAAAAGTGCTAATAAATTTGTAACAGAATGCAAGTATCTGCATTGGTGTATGGTACTGCATTGGGGCTTTGGCACCCCTATAAGTGAATTCTCTGACGTTGAACTTTACTATTGCAGCCTGAGCTCAATTTTCTTGACTATTGAAGGAAGTTGATTGATCCAATAGTTAGTCACAATAGAAGAGGTTTACAAAATTTCAGCACATAGTCAGTGGTGAATCCTGGTCTAAAAAGCAGGTCAGGTGGAAATGTATCTCCCCCCTCCCCCCACACACATTGTCAATTGAACCACAATGTTCAAAGTTTAAAAAACAGTAATAGTAATAATTTATAATGTTACTGTGTTATATATTGTAACTAGGGCAGGAATTCGTGAAGAATATAGAACAAAGTTAGAAGAACATTCGTTAAAAGTTCCAAAAATTCATACATATTCCTTAAAAAGTTAAACTAAATTCCAATACAGAGTGAATGAATTTCAAATTATAAATTTTTTCAATGCAATAATTAAAATTGCAAACATTTTAATAAATTTTTCTTGCATTTTGCATTTATTGTAAAATCCCATATCTTGAAAAATATGAGTTTTTGTGTATGTTAAAAAAAAAAAAAAAAATAAATACTAATACTAGTCGATGGGGCTATCATAGATGAGACTTTTCATATGGCCCCATAAGAAAAAGTCGAGACAGGAGAGATCAGGCGATCAGCTTTGGCTAGTACTGACGCAGTCGTCACTGCGTTCAATGTCAGCGAGGTCTAGCGGTTCACCTCTTGCGTTACGACCCTGCTTTGTATGACAAAAATTGCTTGTTTAGATGTGATTTATCACCCCTTAAAGTTTGGCCCAAGAGCTCTGATTCACCCTATATAATTGAATTTTGGGTCACCTTCTTGGTTTTTGAAGTATAGTAGTTATAATTTCAATATTTTAGCATTTTTACCTGGGTTTTCCAATGGGTGGGAAAGCTGTAATATTTGAAATGCCACGGTTGTTGCAGCTCAGTCTAGTTACATACTGCTTTGTGGAATATTGGTGCACAAGCACGAGATAATTGGTTTATTTAAAAAAAAAGGAATTTAAATAAACTCGGAAATTCTAAAGATATTTAATGATTGGTGAGGTTTGAACAGAATAGGTGGAAATAGTATGTAAAATCCCGTCAGTGAGTTTAATTTTTATACCGCAAATCATGTTGGTAAAATAATTGAATATATTAAAGTGGAGTCTATGGTCGGAGTTTCCAGATGAAATCGGGAAAATCTAAAAGCGCAAACTGGCTATAAATAGTTCCCGAGTAATTTGCGTACTTTGAAAGCCTGTAAACGAAACAAATGAGGCTGAAATAATCGAATAAACTCATTGAACTTGGAATTTATATTACTAAATATCATTCACTCAAAACAATTTCGTCTCCATCGGCTGGAGGCACCGCCGATTATATTTTTCTGAATTTAACAGGAGTCAGAAGTAACTTACTGCATTATGTAGTGTCATGAAAGTTGCCCACATAATTTTGTTTTAATAAAATTTGAATTTGTAATTGGAAAAATTTTATGAATTATTTGTACATCTTAGCAGTAAAACAGTATAAACAAGTCAAACAAATGATCTCATGAACAAGAAAGATCAATCATGCTTAAAGCATTGATTATGAAACACTTTCCAACTTCAATGCAATTTTATTTAAACATCTCTAAAATGCAATATATTCTTAAGTAATATTTTAAAACTTATCACAATACTACATTAATTTATTATATTTGAAAACTTGAACCTTCATCGAAAACAATGAACTTCATTCAAATGACGGCATTGAAATATAAATTGTCTGGTTTAAACATCTCTAAAATGCGATACATTCCTCGGTAATATTTTTAATATCATCATAATACTACAATAATTTATTATATTTTAAAACTTCATCGAAAACAACTGACATTCATTCAAATGACGTCATAGAAAAAATATCACGCCTGGCTCTCTCTATAAAAGCAGCATTTCATTTATGACATTTTTCCAATCATTTCATTCATCACAGTACTAAAATAATTTATTTTATTTAAAAACTTAAGACCATGGAACTACACGTAATTAAACTCTATGCTTAAAACTTCATCGAAAAAAATCGTCCTTCTCTCTATAAAATCAATGAATATTTCATTCATATCAGCTATGCAGATTCCATGAGCTAAATACTTTTGCGTTAAAAAAATACATCAATTCTTATACAACTCATCCTACATATTTTGCTGTTTACATTTTACATAAGTGAAAAATAGGCTTCGTTGTAGAAATAATCAAATTTGGATGATCATTTAAACTCAAATATATTGTCATTGCGTTGTTTCAGTATGTAGATGCACAGAATTTAAGCAAAAATAAAGCGATTTTAGGACGAATACAACACTCAATATGAATTAAAAAGAACTTTAAATATCACGATTTTGAGACAAGATGGATGCCATATTTTATTTTGAAGTGGGTCACGTGATCTTTTCATATCATGGTCACGTGATCACTTCATATAAGAGGTGTAATTATTATTTTAATTTTTATTTAAAAAACTACTGAATATATTTTGCTGAAACTTTTTTTACATATTTTATGGAATAATTTAAATATTACCTAACATTTTCGAAGCAATTTGTGAATTTTAAATCCGCTTAAAAAATGTTTGAAAAATTGGGTCCCATAGGGTTCAATGTATTTCCTTTTTTCAACCCGGGTTCAATCCAAAACTAATTGGGTGATATTGTTCATTTATATTCCTATAGGTCCTACAGACCATCTGAACAACATACTAAAATTACATTTTGATTAAGTCATTTTTATGGCAGTTATCGTGCTAACGGACAGACAGACAGACAGACAGAATGAACAAAGTCATAAACACTTTTCAATTTTGTTGTAAAGTGTTAATAAATTAGAAAAGGAGAGAGATGAAGGAAAAGCATTTCAATCCCTAAGAATCGAAGATGTAATATAACGAGACAAGTCAGAATTTTGCAGGTCAGCAATTTATTAAAATAGCTAATCTTTAAATATTATCAGCAATTTATTTAAATAGCTAATCTTTAAATATTAAATTAAAAACGCAAAATATTTAAATTTATTGCGTTTTTGGTTTCGCAGATAAGAACCTGGAATCCTATTTGGAAGCTGTTTGTGACTGTCTATTGTAATCCCTCTAAAATCTGATTCAAATACTGTAAAGACATAAAAAAACAAATACTGTAAAGATAATAAAGTACTAGCCAAATTACAAGAAAATTTTACACCTTGACAAATTTAAAATTTGTTTTATTGTGTCACTGGTACGCATTACCCGATGTTGACCGGGACGTAAATAAATCCCGCTACGTAAATAATACATTTACAGATAACACTACTCAATTTTTTTCAAATACTAAACCGACGCAAAATTACCACGTACCCTATTCGCAAAGCAAAAAGAAAATACACCTTCACAGTAATGCAAAAAATAAATGAATGAAAGATTAATAACCTCTAAGAGATGAATGTGGCATTAGATAATTAAGGCAGCTATTAAATCGTATGAGTAGCTGTTAAATCATATCGATGGCTGGAGGTTCTGTAACTGTTAAATCGTGAATAAAGCAGCTAGGTCATATCGGTAGCTGGAGATTATCTGATTTTGGAATTTAAAAATTCGTTAAAAAATCTAATTAAAATTTTGAAAAAAGGCCATTGAGATGCATTAGTTCAGGTATAGATGCTACTGTGTGAAAAAATTTAGTGATTGAATATCGCGAGACATTGTGGATAAACAAACAGACAGATTCTTCTTTTTATTATTATAGATTCACTGGGGCTGAAGACGATAGAAATGGAATGTTTAAAATGTCCCTGAGTTTGTCACAAGTGAATGAAAATATATAAAAAATGTTAGAAGATACAAAACTTAATCCAAATGCAGGAAAAATACAGGACAACAGTTAGGAAGAAAATGGGGGTGGGGGGTGGGGGTGGGTTAAAAATTGAAAATATTCTTATTTCGTGTCAAAAGATAAAGCGCATCACAAAATTAAGAGAGGGAAAAAAATCATATTTGCAATCATTGGAGGCGGTAAAAAACGCAATATTTTTTTTAATTTTGGAAAAAATAATAAACGAAATCACCTGAAGAGAATTTAAAGATACATCGAACCAACTGAAACACGAGGAATGCTTCCAAATTCATTAAAAAAAGGGGGGGGGACTAAAAATTGAAACTATGACTTTCGAGTGGGATAATAAAAATAAGGCGTATTAAAAATTAAAAAAAATCCATTATTTGGAGGAAAAGACCGTCAATCTTTCAGATAGCTTCTTATAGACGGCGAAGGTTGGATGATTCGAGCTTCTAAAACATTAGAATATGCGTTTTAATGGGGAAAATACTTTGAAATGTGTCAAAAATTTTCTAAATAGTATATATATATTCGAAAGTTATTTAAAAATATAATAATTAGAAGTATGTTTAAATAATTCTTTAAACTAGATTTTAAGCAGGGGAAGCTCAACTTTTTAGCTTCAATGGGCGCTACGCCACTGTATGGAAGTGAGAGGAATTGATTTTCCCAATAGGACCCCTATATGAAAAATGTAATTGATTAGTCAATGGGGGAGGGGGCATACTGAATGTACTAAAGGTAGTTATATGACTATGAATAAGTTGCCTCAGATTATTCAACTAAAAATGCTAAAATAAACGATTTATCACAAAATAGTCGTGTACACAAATTCATAGACTTACACTTTCTGTGTTATATATTCTATATACATCTTTCCCCCATTGGCTAAAATATTACATTACTTTTCTGTAGAAGATATCTTGGAAAAGAAAACCCGCTCTATTAGCTCCATCCATTCGATCGTCGAGTTTTTGGTTACGCCTAAAGGTGTACAGAGGCATAAGGATACAGAGGGATAAGGAACAGAGGAATAAGGAACAGAGGGATAAGGAACAGAGCGAAAAGTAACAGAAGGGATAAGGAACATAGGGATAAGGAACATAGGGATAAGGAACAGAGGGATAAGGATAATAAATTGTGTGGGTAGAAAAAAATCACGATATCAAATGTGCATTTTACAAATTCTAAGACTGTTTACTTTACCTATAAGTGTATTACATTATAATTATAACTAAAATTGCAATTATACAAAAATAAAATATTATATATAGATTATTAAATGTATATCTAAGCAGAAATTTATATGCATGGCCAAAAGAATTTGTCAAATTCGTAGCTATTGTGCCTATAGAATAAATATATTAATTTACGAACTTCTCTACAATTTTAGAACAACTTTTGCACTTTTAAGCAAATAATTATAAGGAAATATTTTACTTCCCAAAAACCATTTGTATCTTTCTTTTATGTAAATGAAACTGGGAAAAATCATTAAATGAAGATCATTTTACTTTATCGTACAATAAATTGTCGCTGAAATCATTATAGAAGAACAATGTATCCTTTAATGTTTTAATAAAATTTAAAAAGTTACAATAATTTCATTTATATTAAAATGGCACAGAATTGGTTTAATTTCAAAAATTCGTTTGGTTGCGCCCGCAAAAGTATTATATAGGTATTATTTTGGTACTAAAAATGAAAACATTTCTTTGTTTATCAATATTATTCTGTGATCAATTGGATATTCTAAACTCACCAAAATATTTAATCTAATAATAAATCTATATTCAGCAAAAGACAGTCAACTAAGAAATTTTAGGAAAACACTTTAAGTAATTGAAGAAAAATTACCTAAATAGTTAGAAGACTCTCAATAAAAGAAGAAGACACATAAGACAGACGCATATATTGAGAAAGGGTGTCCAAATTACTACTTACTACGGTTCCGCCCCCGGTCTCGCCCATAATGGGCACCACGGAGGAGGAGACAATGTGACGTAACACAAACGTAACGAGATATGCCAATCAAGGAGAGATTCACGCCATTATTTAGCTAGATATAATTTTTTAAACAATTTAAAGTTATTTGATGTATTTCAAAAAGAGGATTTTCATAAATTCCCATTTATGTGTTCTAAAACACGAAGATTTAATCTTTTGTCTTCATCGTCGAAGTCCAAGACTTCTGCTTACGGGGTACCTGCCTCCAGGAGACTCATCCCCACATCGAAAATAAGCATGTCCTTTTTTTTGTCGTAGTGTCGTACAAGACAGAGCACCAGGCGCGAAGCGCCTTTAATCTCCAATTTCAATATGTGGTTCTTATCGTCAAACTGTGACATTAATTCAGTGACCCTAATTGGAGGTTCGAGGTTTTTATTTACTACTTTATTATTTGTCCTAGCTCCTAGTCTGGCAGTTTGTTGCACATTTAGAGTTTAAGCAGTTTGGGAGGTTGATGCAGATCTAAGGGTTACCTAGCGTTTTGGCAGTTTAGAGTTTAGAATATTTTTTTTTTTTTTTTTTTTTATAAAATAATAGTCGCGAGTTTTATTTAAAAATCAGATGTTTGAGGTGGGATCTTTTAATTCCGATTATCGATGTTTAGAACAGCGCGGGGTCTCTTACGAGATTTGGCCTTGCGATGATCATAGTCATGCAGATTGAATAACAGTTCGTTTGGAACGGATGGCAAATTTCTGTAAAATTTAAGCGCTAGCTTTTTAATTTGGGCTCTAACAGTTTTTATTTTGAAGTCATTCCTAATTACCGAGTTTCTTAAGTACCTGGGAGCTTTCCTGATAATCCGTAGGATTTTGTTTTGTTTTGTCTCTAGGAGGTCTATTGTAGTTTTACAGGCATATCCCCATACGGGTGCTGCATACAGCATTCCCGGGCGGATGACCGATTTATAAATTAGGAGTTTATTTTGATAACTTAGATTTCCGTTTCCTATCATTGGGTATAAGGCTCCTGTGGCCATATACGCTTTTTTGATTAAGTTCGTTACGTGCTGTTTCCAGGTTAGGTGGGAATCTATCGTTACACCTAGGTATTTAGTAGATTTTTCCGCTTTTAGGGCATGGTTGTTTATGTACAGAGGCGGCGGAGGTTTACGTTTTCTAGAGAAATAAATCCAATGACATTTATTGGGGTTTAATTTTATTCGCCATTTTTCCAGCCAAGTTTGGAGCATGTCTAAGTGTTGTTGTAGCTGTCTGTGCATTACTGAGACATAAGGGTATTTTGCAAGTATCGCACTATCGTCTGCATAGAGTGCCAGCTCTGTGTTTGGAGTCCTGGGGATGTCATTCAGGTATATGTTAAAGAGTGTCGGGCCCAGGATAGAACCTTGCGGTACACTACTTTTAATGAGCTTGGGTGTTGATAAGTTACCTCCTACTCTGACTTGAAAGTG
Source organism: Amaurobius ferox (assembly GCA_951213105.1). Taxonomy (NCBI): domain Eukaryota; kingdom Metazoa; phylum Arthropoda; class Arachnida; order Araneae; family Amaurobiidae; genus Amaurobius; species Amaurobius ferox. The sequence continues at coordinate 20,968,246 of OX578133.1, forward strand.
TCTGTTATTTAAGTATGAGATTAAAAGTTTGACAAGAGCGTCAGGGACTTTTAAAGTGATCAATTTGTATGCTAATCCACAGTGCCACACTTTATCAAAGGCTTTTTGTATGTCCAGAAAAATCGCAGCTGTGGGTGTCTTACTATTAAGTCCAGAAGATATGTACTCTACCACTCTCAGCAATTGATGAGTGGTGGAGTGCTTTGGCCGAAATCCAAACTGCTCCGGAATGAGGATGTCATTCTCACTAAGGTGCGTGTTCAGTCTCTTAAGAATTATTTTCTCAGTAATTTTACTAAGTGTCGGTAGCAAGCTGATTGGTCTGTAGTTGGCTGGAATTGTGGCATCCTCACCTGGCTTGGGGATTGTTATGATTATCGCTTCCTTCCATTCTTTGGGAAAGTAGTTTAGTTTTAATATTTTATTTATTAAGATAGTCAAGTAACATATTACGTTTAGGGGTAGGTTTTTAACCGCAATATTTCTGATTTTGTCGTGCCCTGGGCTTTTGCGATTTTTGATAATTTCTAATATCTCCTGCGGGGTGGCTGGGTTAATCTCAGCCGTTACTGGGGAATTCCTGAAGTTATTTAAAGTTTGGCTAACCATTCTTAGGGTATCCTGACACATTAGATCGTGGTTTGGTTGGAATTGTTTTTCATAATGGCTTGCCAGCGCCTCGGCTTTTTCCTCGTCTGAGTACGCGATTTTAGCGCCATCCATTAGTGGCGGAAGCTTAATTTGAGGTTTCCTGAGTCTTTTTGCGAATTGCCAGAGCGATACATCTTCTGGGCTAAGGGATTCGATTAATTCTTTATACTGTTGCTGCTTTTCTGCGACAATTTTCCCCCTGACTTTGCTCGTGAGTCTGTTAAGCTCCCTTTTAAGGGCGGGATCTCTGTTAGCCTGCCATGTCTTACGCATTCTATTCCTTTGCCTGACTAATTGTTTGACATGGTGGGAAAGTGTGGGTAATTTTGGAGACTCACGATGTGTTGTGGCAGAGGCAATTGCTCTCTTGATTTCTGTTGTGAGTGTGTGCGTGGCAGAGTCAATATCCGCCGTGCTCATAATGTTAGGTACTGCTAAATGCGGCTCGAAGAGTGCTCTTTTGAATACTTCCCAGTTGACCCTCTCTTGTCCCAGAGAGGCTGGAAGAGGTGTGTTCAGGTCAAATGTCACCAGTACCGGTAGATGATCCGAGTCGAATTCATCCAGGGTACTAATAGTGTGAGCGTAGTCTATGTTTCGCGTTAGGACAAAGTCTATGAATGTGCCGCTGGCGCCTGAGAAGCAGGTTGGTGTCGACGGAACAATAATGTTAGTATTTGTGGTGTTCAGCAGTCTATGTATCTGTGTACCGCGTGCATTGGCTCTCCTACAACCCCACGCTCGGTGATGTGCGTTGAAGTCGCCTGCGAGTATCGTGTTAATAAGCATGTCCGGTCCAAAAGGAGTGTTTTATATAGCAATTGCGATCAGCGTGATTCCACCAATGGGAGGTGGGCAGAGGAGTTGGTCAGCTTATTTTGTAGAGTCTTGGAAATGGTTTCTGCCTGCTCGGCTGCAAAAAAGGTGGGCAAGGGTGGGAAGTCCGTAAGAGCGAGTCACATTAAATTTAGTTTTAATATACAGAAGTGAAAATTTACTTTGATAAATATGATTGAGAACTTTTTACAACAAGTTAGGTTTTTGCAGTGATTTGAGATCTACAGATACATGTTTAAGAAGATTACACTGTATTACAATTATGAGTTACACTACAATCTGTTAAGTTTTTAAGTTAAGTTAATTTTTAATTTAGGTTTAAATCAGATTTGTTCGGTACATTACAAAAAAGAGAACACTAAGTTTTAATAATCAGTCAGTAACTGAGTGAAGTTCTGTGCTGGCGTCGATGTGTGGGCAAATGCTAGCCTCTTGAATCCTATTGGCCGGCTCAGAATCCGCAGCCGGGGCCACCTCTGTCCACCGAAGTGGACAGCTGTGGCGCCATCTGCCGACGCCGAGAGGGACCAAAAGGGTGAAAGCGTTGAAGTTTAAGTTCTTCAACTGAATTAAAGTCGAGAAATTTTGGGTGAAAGACTCTAGGAGACCCCCGATTGGGGAACAACATACCTCGCTTTCTTCCACTCGGTTCGCTGGGAGTCGAGAAGAAGATGCCTTGCCCTGCGTTTCCCATAATAGGAGCGCGTGGACAAGTCGTAAGTTTGGTCGGTGTTTCTCATGCAGGGTCTGCTAGAGTTTTTCTTGTAGAAATTTTGACTGAGCTTCCGAACCTGCTCTGCAATGCCAGAGACTCTGAGGTCATGGTGAATAACCTCGTTTTGGACGTACCTAGGAGCTTTAACAATGCAACGAAGGACTTTATTTTGGAAAGTTTGCAATTTCTTAGTGTGGCGATGAGCTGCCGAACCCCAGACAGGGCTGGCATACAAGAATGCCGGTGCGATGACTTGTTTGTAGATCAGCAGTTTATTAAAGGTGGAAAGGTGGGAGTTTCTACCGAGAAGGGGGAGGAGGGCAACAAAGGTTTTATTGGCTTTTTCAATCTTATTGGCTATGTGCTCTCCGTAAGTTAAATGTTCGTCGAGTTTGACTCCCAAATAACTCACGGAGCGCTGGAAAGGAATTTCTTCGTTGAAAATTTTGAGCGTGAAATTTGGATTCATTTCTCGGTAGTTTGGCTTGAAGATACAAACTGCACTCTTGGACGCGTTAATTTTGATTCTCCAAGTGACGAGCCAGTGCTCAAGGCTGTGTGTTATATAGCTTTGCAGCGTGTTGATGGAGTTTTGTGGTGAGCGGCTTCGCGCAATCAGTGCAGTGTCATCTGCAAAGATGGCGAGCTTGACTTGTGGTATGCTTGGAATATCGTTGATGAAAATGTTGAATAGCAGAGGGCTCAGGTTTCCTCCTTGCGGCACCCCAGCTCTGATTGGTCGGACAGTTGAGAGGGTCTGGTCAATTCGTACTTGAAAGAAACGGTTAGTGAGGTACGAATTGATGATGGCCAAAAGTTGGGTAGAGATTCCAAGTCACACCAGCTTGGCAATGATTCCAGGAATTAATGTTTTATCAAAAGCTTTAGCTATGTCGAAACAGACAATGCTAGTATACTGTCAGACAGCTAAATGGAGACCTGTTCTGCCACTACGGCTTACAGGTTTGATTCTCCCTCGCTGAGAGTCGCCCGCAGACGACCCGGCTGAGGTCCAGAAGAGGAAGAGTGGTCTAAAGCATGACCGAGACACCAAGGCTAAACAAATGCCAAAACTGGAAAGGTTTCTGCTGGACCCTTGACCACGCACACCACTCCCAGAGAGCAGCCAAGATGTGAAAACAATGCCCTGGATAACACCACCAGGAATATCCCAGCAGTGGCATCCCGGGCAGCCTCCAACTCCAGAGGAGAATGTGAAGCTCTGCTGACGATGCGTGAACGACATAATTACAACTGCAGTGACCGCCTAACGTTCCGAAAGAAGAGCCGTAAATACGGCAGCCGAATAATTTTAGGTCGAGTTTTGCAGAGGATTCCAACTTTCTACCCCTCGGTAGTTATGCAGAGGCAGTATGCAACTTAAAGAGGCGCTGTCGTAACCCGGACTTATACCCGTACTGCCGGGTTAGCTTAACCTAGAAAAAGAATAAGAGATAGGAGAGGCTAGAGGATGGGCTAAAGCCAAGGCCGGGAGGGGCCCAGATAGGGTCAAGCAGAGGAGGGTGAGTTGACAGAGGAGGAAGATTATTTAAGATCTTATACCCGGGAAGAGAATCTTAGAAATCTAAGGCCATGGGGTTAATCTTGCGAAGGACCAGGAAGATACAAAGCTAAAAGAGTTAATTACTTATTACTAAAACTAAAATGGTTAATTACATATTAACTAATCTAAAATACAAGAAACAATAACTGATAGACTAAACTAAGCAGACAGCAGAGTGGGGAAGAGACCCCCTAAACTAGGGGGAAACACCAGGAGGACCCTAAACACAAGTTGAGGGGAGAAGACCAAGGAGGGTGGTGGAGAGCCACGGAAGAAGTGGCTAGACTGCCACCAAGACGGGAGCGAGAGGTCTTAAGAGACTAAACTAATACTACGTTAACCTAAAAACGGCTTACCCAGGAGAGGGACTGCCCGACACTGGCGCTGAAAAGGAAAGATTAGAGACAGTGGGCCCCGGGGGGTCCAAAAAAGCCTACCAACTACCAAATACCACCTGAGGCAGGCCGTCCTGTGCCTGGGAAGCTGGAGTCTTCTTCCTAGGGGAAGGGGGGTAGGACCTATTGTCCAAGGGGTTGCTGTAAAAAACAAGATATTAATTGCTGTAAGGGAAAGGTTATTAAATCTGAAAAGGAATGTTATGGTCAGTAAACACTTGGAAGCTTGCTTCCAACATAAAGTTACCAATTTAGGTTGACACCATATATGAAAGGATACCATATTAGGTAAACACCTTAATATGGGCGGTGCGGGACAATACCCCGACCGAGCGAGGATTACCATCCGCAACTAGGGCGGAGTGACGAGCCAAGATTCTGAAAAATAGACCTGTCACTACTGAGGTGACGGACCGCCAAAAGCTGTAAATTAAACCTTTCACCACTGGGGTGACGAGACAACAAAAATAACTTTGGGAATAAGCCCTAAAGGACGAGAATGGGCCAAGAAATCCTGAGGTCGAGACGAAAGGGATCTAACAGGCAAAAGAGAGCTGGAACAAAAGGGAAGCCTGCGAGAAGGACAGAAAGGAGAGAAGGGAGGAGGAAAGAAAGTCCTACTGGAGTAGGGAACGCTGGAGGAAAGACCCTCCAGTGTCGGAGTGCCATGCGAGAGTAGAGGTTCTCCTCCGCAAATCAGGTGGGAACTACCTGCCTGCTGTTAGCGTTTGTGGGGATAGTTTCGACTACACGCAAGAGTTGAGATTGCGTGGAATGAGCAGATCGAAATCCATGCTGGTCAGGTATAAGTACGTCGTTGAGTCTGCAGAAACTATCCAAACGTCTAAGCAGCACTAATTCGTAAATTTTGGACAAATTTGAAAGAAGGGAGATTGGTCGCCAGTTTGAGACCAATGTAAGATTTTGGTTCGGCTTTGGAATAGGGCAGATGGTGGCAGTTTTCCAACTCTGGGGAAAGTAACGATGCTCCAACATATGGTTGAAAAATATGGTCAGCCAGCATTAGTAGAGATCTGGAAGGTTTTTAATGATGCGATTAGAAATTCTGTCCGACCCAGGTGCTTTCCTGAGTTTGAGTCCATGTAGAATTTCAGCCAATGAGATTTTCTCTAAGTCGTTTGGTGCATGTGAGTTGAGGGCGTTGTCAATTGTCTGTTGTAGTTCGTTTTCTGTGTTTGTATAAGTATGGCTGAAATTGTGGTCAATATGTGGTGAAAATTGGAGTTCGAAGCTGTCAGCAAATGCATTAGCTTTTTCCTCCGCAGTCTGGGCGAGAAGTCCATTTGGGCCGTTTGGAATTGTTGTTTTCTTGGTCCTTAGGTTTTTAGCTATTCGCCAGAGACTGTGATTTGCAGGTGTGAGCTCCTCAAGGTATTTTTGCCAGCGTTGCTGGGTGTGTGTATAGATCAGGGCCTTGATCTCGTTTCGAAGTTTACGGAATTCTGCGTAGTAAAGAGGATACCTAGTACGCTGCCAATCTTTCCGTAATTTATTTCGCTGCTTAATTTTGAGCCTAATATCACTTGGTAGATTGTGATGATTAGGTCTGATACGATCTGGTTTCAAGGCTGCAGCTACTGCCTCGAGCAGAACATGGTTCATTTCTTGGACGCATCTTTCGATATCGTCCGTGCTGGCAATTTTGAGGGGGGGGGGTGCTTTAAAATTTTGGAGGATGAATCTGAAGTCATCCCAATTTGTAAATAGCTCCACCGGGTGATCGAATGAAATACTAGAAAAGTCTAAGGTTAATACCACAGGAAGGTGATCAGATGACAGTTCATTTTCTGCACTGATCGTATAATTAAAAGGAATGTTCTGAAAAATGGCCAGATCAATAAAACTCTGGGTTCTTCCATTTGTGGTAAAGTGAGTGGGGGTGGGTGGAGCTATGATCCTGAGGTTGGCGCACTGAGCCAATCGATTTAGAGCATTGCCATAGCTGTTTGAAGCTGTGTCCCAGTTGCTATGGCGTGCGTTTAGATCGCCAGCAATGACCATGTTACTGCAGAGTCCTAAAAGTGCTTCGATTTCGCTGGTCGGAAAGTGCCTAGTATAGTTATTTGGTGGAATATACACTGAAGCAAGTGCAAACGGGACTAAATTTGGAATAGAGATTTTGATGAGCGTGGCTTCAAGCTTCGTGAAGACCGGGACGCTCAGACGATGATGCGGAATATTCTTTTTGATGTAGAGTGCAGTTCCTCCGTAAACATACCCTCCAGGCCTGATGCTCCTATAACTGAAGTATCCTACATAATTGCAGATTTCTGGGCTGGAGGGTGCGGTCAGATGAGTTTCATTGACCATGAAGATGTCAAAATTATTTTGAATAACAAAGTCACGCACCTCACCGAGTTTGGAACGCACTCCATTGGCGTTCCAGAACCCGATTTTAAGAGATTGCAAACTAGAGGTTGCCGAAAAAGAGAACATGGCGAGGCCAGAAAACGGTCAGCAAAAGAGGGGGGGGGGGTTACCTAAGGAGCGCGTCATAGCGCTGATAGATATGAAATATCATATCTATCTCCGTAGGTGCCTCCCGAAGTTCAGGCAGCGCTTGGCTGAAAGCTTTAAACAGTATATCTTTGTTGTGCATATTCCTCATGGCCATTAAGGACGAAAGGAATGACGCATAGTCAACAGTTTTGCCAGAAGGATTTGCTGGCTTCTGATTGGAGGCTCTGGGAATCCTTTGATTTTGAATTTTGGAGTTGCTTTCTTGCACATTAGTTTGTACATTTTCTTGAATTTGGCGATTTCTTCAGCCAATTGGCGATCGACGACGATTTGAGGGGGAGATTGCTCCTGTGTACGTCCAGAAACGACGGCAGAAAAATTAAGTTTGTTAGAAACGCCAGCAGATAGGAATGAGCGGCCTTGGTTCCCAGGTCTATACTGGGGGGCGGATCCTACATTTTTGGAAATGTGATCAGAGTTGTAACGAGGGCGGTTTTGGCGATTAGGTACAGACGAGTTGCCCGGGTTCTTCGGGCAACCGCGCCAGTTTGCTGCGTGTTGGCCGTTGCAGTTGCAACATATCACATAATCGGCTCTGCAGTCTCTGACGGTGTGGGGCCCTCCACACTTGACACACCGAAGTGGTAATGTACAGACCTCAGAACTATGGAAATAATTCTGACAGCCATAACATTGAGAGGCATAGCCTTTCCTTCCGGTGTAGGGCTCCAGCCTCACTTCTGTACCTAAAATGCAGTTGATAGCATAAACATCCTCTGGGTTAGTCCCAGGTTTTAATTGAAGATAGTAAAGGGGCATGGGGTCTCTGCTGCCTCTTCGCGATAGGCGAGAAATTTTGAGGACAGGGAAACCCATCGCTTCCATGACTTGGTTGATCGTCTCAATAGACGTTGCAACCGGAAGCCCTCTGATCACGACCTTGAGTGGTCGGTCTTCGATTAAACTGAAAGATTTAAACTGGACTCCACTGCTCTTGAGGAAGTCTGTGCATGATCTAAACTCATCTGAGTTGGCGACGTGAGCTTTAAAAAAGTTCCCTTCGAGTTTTGGCACTATTTTTGGTGCAATGACTTTGAGGTTGTATAATATAGAAGGCCATTCAGGCTGATTTGCGCTGATGAGCAGAGGTGGAGTCGGGGGGGGGGCTTCGATGTTGAAGCCGTACCGTTCATTCCCATCGTTGCAGAACTTGAAGGTTTGCTATTTAGATTAAATTTATTATTATTTACATTTAAATTTTGAGTCTCCTTAGTGGAGGCTTGAGAATTTCTTCTAGATCTATTTTTCCTTTGGACAGTTGTCCATTCTCCTTCCATCTCGTTGGTTTCAGTTTGGTTTAAGTTTTCACAGCTATTTTGACTGTCTAACCTAGATCTCTTTTTGGATGTAGTAGGCTGTTGATCATCATTATTAATACTCAGGTTACTGACTGATTCTGAAATACTGCTTACAGTTTGTGGAGCATTAGGTGCTACCACGTGGTCGCTCTTGCTAGATGATGCAATCGGTGCAGAGTCTTTAGGAGATTCGCTGATAGAAGTTTGAACAGGGGGGGGGGGAGTAAAGTTAAATATACTCACCGAGCAGGCGTCGGCCATCACAGAGAGTCTCCTGTACAGGGCATCCCGGTTCCGCTTTAGCTCAGCGTGCTCCACATGATCAGCTGTATTTTTCCCGGCCTTGGCTGCCAGGATAATACATTTGGTGTCCAGTTCTATAAGCTCCTTACGGCATACGTTGACATCGTCAATCGTACAAACATTGCTTTCAGGGGGACTTTCGTCCATAAGCACTTCAACCGCTTGCTCCGGCGTTACCGGAGCTTCATTATTCGACATCTTGAACGTACTGTGGTCTTCATCGTATTACGGATGGATATCTTTTTCTATTTACGTATGTTGTTGTTGAAACCCAGACCGTCCGACCTACCAGAAAGGTGTAAGGTAACTGTTTGGACGGTCGGGAAGTGCCACCCAATTTAGACCGGAACCCAGTGGGGGAGGCATCCACAGGGACCGTACTCTCCTTCCCCTACCACCAACCTCTCGGAAGGACTTTCGGACCCACATGTTTAACGTGATCGTACTCCGCATGAACACGGCGGCAGTTTTGGCAGTGGCTGGAATCGAACCCGGGCCTACCGAGTGCAACTCCAGCGCGCTAACCAATGGGCTACCGCGCCCTCTATTTACGTATGTGTAATTATCGAAACTCATTCAAACTACGATTCGTTTTAATTTGAGGGCATAATGTAATTTTTGAAATATTTCAGCGAGCTGGATATTTTCTTTGGATTAGGTGGATTTTAAAACATCTGATTCATTGTAAATTTATCTTGCTCAATTTGTAAAATCATTTTAATTATCAGTATTATATTGTGTTGAATTCGAGTTTCTCTTACTTTCAAGTTTTCTACAACATACTTAAAGCTTGCAAATATGAATCTCAAATATTTTTATTCTGTTTTTAATGATTTCATGCCACAATTACAAATGACAAGTAGTAAATAGTATTGCATGATTCATGTATGTAGTTACAATATCATACAACTACCCACTTCACCCACTGCATTTCATAACCAAGTGGGGGATTATAGTGGGGGCCATTAGTGACCCCCACTATTTCCCCTTATTCTGTTGCTTATAGTACACTCCAACATATTTAGTATAATATACCATTAAAGCATTGATAAATATACCACTTAAAGCATTCATAATCTAAATTATTTCATAGGAATGCTGTTGTGAATCTGAGATTCGATTTAAATTTTTATGCCAGTTTTATATATTCATGGCTGCAGCTATCTTATCTGCAGTGAGAGCAGGGTGCAAAATAGGCGGTATTGCATCGCAAATTGCTAATGAAAAATATTCCTTTATTTTGCACCTTTCTTCCTCTTCGGCCAAACCGTCCGACCTACCAGAAAGGTATAAGGTATTAATTTGGACAGCCGGAAAGTGCCACCCAATTTAGACCGGAACCCAGTGGGGGAGGCATCCACAAGGAACATACCCTTCTTCCTCTACCACCAACCTCTCGGATGACGGATAGACTTACAGACCCACATCTATATAATAAAAGGCAATGTCTGTGTGTGTGTCTGTGTGTCTGTCTTATACACTATACGTTTCGCGACCGCGCGTCGGAGAGCTACGAAATTTGGCAATCGGAGACCTTGGGGGGGGGGGGAGGAGATACGTGAAAACCGATTTTTAAAATTTTAATTATTTTTTTGCTATTTAATGTTTTATGCGATTTCGACCGTTTTTTTGCCCTTTTTTCTCCACGATCCAGACGTCGTAGAAAAAACAAATTTCACCACCGGAAAGAGCAGACAATTGCGAGTGAAAATATATCAATTTCAAATCTTAATTTCGATTTCTAATATTTTTTAAAGATTTTAAAACAAAAGTCACTTTTGGATCAAAAAAAAAGGTTTTTAGTTTTTAAATTCTCGCATAGTATAAAGTACACATAATTTCGACTAATAATTTACATTTTTAGAAAGTTCAAACATCTGGCTTTCTTACAAGGCTAATCTGGTCAAGAAATAATTAAAATTAGTCGCTGGATCGGAATTTTAAAGAAATCATGATTTTAAAATTCATCAGTGGGCGAAAGAAGTTCCCATTTCCCGGCTCCCGTTTCCCCTAAGCACGCGTTTCAAAGGCGCCGGTTTGTGTCTAGGTGGAAGTGACGTCACGGTTCTGAATATGCATAGGGATGGGTGGGACAATAAAAAACCGAATTATTGTTTGCTTTCCGTTACCCGCGCTTCCGGTTTTAAATGAATTAAGAGCTTAGCATATGTATTGTAGAAATTATTATATTTATATTTTAAATGATGGAACAATATGGATTTTTTAAATGGATATTTTAATTTTTGGATATTTTAAATGGATATTTTAATTTGTGGATATTTTAAATGGATATTTTAATTTTATGGATATTTTAAATGATGGAACGATGAATATTTTAATTTTATGGATATTTTAAATGATGGAACGATGAATATTTCAATTTTATGGATATTTTAAATGATGGAACGATGGAATGAGGATGATGGAATTAAGAGCTTAGCATATGGTCATTTTAAATTGTAAATTAGCGCGCGGGAAGTTAGCGGTAGGCCCGGGTTCGATTCCCGCCACTGCTTAAACTGCCGCCGTGTTCAGGCGGAGTACGATCACATTAAACATGTGGGTCCGTAAGTCCTTCCGAGAGGTTGGTGGTAGGGGAATGAGGGTACGGTTCCTGTGGATGCCTCTCCCACTGGGTTCCGGTCTAAATTGGGTGAATAAAAAGAAAGTTATGAAGATTGTCGCGGAGGGCGCGGTAGCCCAGTAGTTAGCGCGCGGGAATTGCACTCGGTAGGCCCGGGTTCAATTCCCGCCACTGCTTAAACTGCCGCTGTGTTCAGGCGGAGTACGATCACGTTAAACATGTGGGTCCGTAAGTCCTTCCGAGAGGTTGGTGGTAGGGGAAGGGTACGGTCCCTGTGGATGCCTCTCCCACTGGGTTCCGGTCTAAATTGGAAGAATAAAAAGAAAGTTATGGAGATCGTCGCGGAGGGCGCGGTAGCCCAGTGGTTAGCGCGCGGGAATTGCACTCGGTATCCCCGGGTTCGATTCCGCCACTGCCAAAACTGCTGCCGTGTTCACACGGAGTACGATCACGTTAAACATGTGGGTCCATAAGTCCTTCCGAGAGGTTGGTGGTAAGGGAAGGAGGGTACGGTCCCTGTGGATGCCTCCCTCACTGGGTTTCGATCTAAATTGGGTGGTACTTCCTGACCGTCCAAACAGTTATCTTACACCTTTCTGGTAGGTCGCGCCAGCGAGTTTGCCACTGTCAGAAATTGCCACGGTCAGAGTTTTCAAGGGTAGCGAACAGGCTGGTCGCCAAAGGCGGCTAGTGTTTAATATGATCGTACTTCGCATGAACACGGCAGCAGTTTTGGCAGTGGCGGGAATAGAACCCGTCCATCAGAGTGCAATTTCCGCGAGCTAACCACTGGGCTGTCGCGCCCCTTATTTTGCACATTGAATGAAATCAAACTTTGGGAATATTTTCATAGGCAAAGTTCTCTTAAGAGTTTAATTTTTAATATAAATTAGAAGCCGGCTGCATGTTAGCACTTAATATATCAGTTCCCACAGAAATTCACATTATAGTGGCATATAGCAAGTTTTCTTGCTGCCATTGCAGGTATTACTTATTCCATGTTCATAACATGTTTCTTTAAAATAAAATATAAATATACCTTACTTCATATTACGTTAAACAAATGAGTACTTAGAATGTTAACGATATTGTACACAAATATTTGTTCAGAAATTATTTAAAATTTGTGCTTTGTGTACAGGGATAACTAAAATGTGTAAATCGATGAAAGTAAGAAAGTCAAAAAATATTTTTTTTAAACAACACTAAAAATTTACATGCACAATGATTTGAAAAACTTATATGCATCCTGAGATTGTTATTTAAAAACATCATATCAATTTCATACTAAATCTTTTTCAGACATAGTTAAAAGATGTGTATCGGTAAATTTTCTATTTTTATTTCATTTCAATAGGTTAGAAAATTAATTCTTTTTACACTGTTTCTTAAAAAGCAAGTAACTTTACAAGTCTTTGATTATTTAGTTTTTAATTTTGAGGAGCATGGTTCAGTCACGATAACTGTCATAATGACAGATCAGTCATGTAAAAATAATTTGCGGAGACTGAAAAACGGAGTCCAAAATTTGCAAATATGTAGTTTTATGATATATATTTTAGCTAGGTTACATTTAAGACTTAAAGTGGTGCCGGATTATCAGCTGTCGAAATAAGGTAAGGAATTAATATTAATTTAAAACAAAATATTGGGCAATAAATATATTTTTTTCCAAAAGCATTAGACGGAATGTTCACTGCACAGTACTTAAAAAACATTTAAATTAATTTATATATTATAAAGTAAACTTCGATAAACAGAAATCTTTATATAAAAGCATTTAATCTATTAAAATAAATATACCTTAGTACAGCTGAATGGACCTGAACATAGCCGCCGTCAGATATTTTGGGCATATACAACAAATGTGCACTCGTCCTTATTTTACAAGTTATTGATCTATTTTTGCAAACGGTATAGGCAAAAAGGGGTCTGGTTTGTGGAACAGTCCGGTGTCAGTGCACGGGGATTGCACTCGGATCACCCAAGTTTGATTCCCAGCTCTGCCCAAACTGTCTATGTGTTCATGCGAAGTACGGGAACGTTAAATATGTGGGCCTGTAAGTTCTTCCGAAAGATGCAGTCCCTGTGAATGCTGCCTCCACTGGTTTCTGGTCTAAATTGGATGGCACTTCCTGGTCATTTAAACAGATACCTTACATCTTCGAGCAGGTCAGATGGTGTGGGTAAAAAAAATGAAGCCTCCCGAGCCCCTATGCAAAGTATTTGTATGCCTTACCTATCAGTACCTCTGTACTAGACTGCGGTTTGAGAGGTTTATGGAACAGTCCGGTGTTAGTGCACGGGGATTGCATTCGGATCACCCAAGTTTGATTCCCAGCTCTGCCCAAACTGTCTATGTGTTCATGCGGAGTACGGGAACGTTAAATATATGGGCCTGCAAGTTCTTCCGAAAGATACAGTCCCTGTGGATGCTACCCCCACTGGTTTCTTGTCTAAATTGGATGGCACTTCTTGGTCATTTAAACAGATATCGTACATCTTCAAGTAGGTCAGATGGTGTGGGTAAAAAAATGAAGCCTCCCGAGCCCCTATGCAAAGTATGCGAATGCCTTACCTAACAGTGTCTCTGTACTAGGCTGCGGTTTGAGAAGTATGGAATACTATTTTAATACACGGAAAACTCCATTTTAATTGGAATATAAAAATTAAGGAAAATATATAAGAAAATAAATAAACCACTTATCAAGCTTTATTTTTTCATTTGATAAAAATTTAATCAAGAACACTTCCAAATATATATTCATATATTTCATTCAAGATTGATTTGGTTTCCACAATAATTTTTTACATTGACCTTAATACATAGACTTGTAAATTTCTTTATTATAAACAACTATGCTATTTCTAATTTATACAAAAAAATTGAAGCAAATAATAAATAAATATCAAAGAATGTAAGGTGAAATTGAATAAATTAAAACATCAGGATATTTGAAGTCAAATTTCCTATTAACTATTAAGAAAACAGCCATTCCTTATAGCTTAGACATGTCTATCAAAGACTTGCTGTAGCTCGAGTATAAATTGCGTGCATATTTCCTTTAAGTTCCATTTCCAATGGAATATCGTCCAATGTGGGTAGACAGAGAGAGATTCGTCACTCCTGAAAATCTCGCTTGACGCTTAGCTTTACTAGACAAAGTAAACATACTTTGCTTATTTACAAATTATTTGGATAGACGCTATCTCCCTTGTCAGCCATAAAACCAAAATAAATGAAATATTTCTACAAAATTAACTCTTTATAAAAACTTAAAACGAAATTGTAACATATTACATATATAAACGTACAAGGTTACGGAATTGATTTTTAAATGAAATGATAAAACCAGTGATGAGCAGTGATATTTTGCTTTAGGCAAGCACAACATTTAATTCTGATATATAAGCACAATAGAAAAAATATATTACAGTCAACCCTTCTATATAGTGGTACTGTAATAATGCGGATTCTATATAATGAGGAGCAAAAATTGCGACAGCCCTGTAATGAGGCAATATTCATAAAACGTGGTAGTTTTATAAAGCGGTTTCTCTATAATACCACTCAGTTTAAGCAGACTCTCTGTAGTATGATTTTCTCTATTACACTTTTACGGTTCGAAATTAATGGGGAATTCCCCTGTTTTTTCATCCACGTACATCACCATATTTCAATTTCAGTTATCAGGGAAATCCTCTGTAAAATAAATGAATACATTCACCTCAAATGCATTGGTATACGAAAATACGGGTAAAGAATGGGTTTCAAATTTCAATTTAAGTGATATGAAAAGGGGGCTGGATATGGGTAAACAATTTAGACTTTATTGAAAATGATCCTTCATGTAAAGATTAAAAGATAATTACAAAATTGTTTAGCTCCTTTCTGAGAGATTTTGGTAGAGTTACAAATTAAAACTACATTTGAAAACGAAAATTAATATATGCAAAGTGAAGAGGACATTAAAAGAATTAGGCCACTAACTAATATTTAACAGAGGTGATGAATATTAAGAGAATTTTTGTTGGAAAAAAGGGTACTTATCGGTTATGGGGACTATGGGTTACCGACTACTTTTCCGAGTTATCGCCAACATGAACGTTGGCGATATAATCCGATACGAGAAATTCACTACAAACAAAATGATTATAATTTAATATACCAATGAGATTTGATCAACTTTACTTAATAAAAAAATATTGTGTTACATTGAAATTTGTGGTGGCCCGAACTCAGCTAACATGAAGTCAAACAAGGCAACACGTAGCGACCACGCCAAATTCTGGTTTATACCGGTTGGTGATATTATAAATAGGTGGCGCTGTTTTCATATTTCGTGGCTTACACCGGCTTTCAATATTTGAAAGTAAACCATGAGTATAACTTCGTGGATTTTGAAACCAGGACTCATACGCAGACCATAGAGACTCTGGGGATCCGCGAAATGGAGTAACAAAAAGCATAGAGGCACCGCGAGACAGCACTTGGACTCATATTTCACAGAATTTTTGTGGCGAAGCGTTACCGGTAGTAATAAATTTAATGACATTTTATCGGCAATAGCTGAGTTTTGGCTGCCACAAATTTCAATGTAACACAATATTTTTTTGTTAAGTAAAGTTGATCAAACCCCATTATATATTAAATTGTAATCATTTTGTTTGTAGTGAATTTCTCGTATCGGATTATATCGCCAACGTTCGTGTTGGCGACAACTCGGAAAAGTAGTCGGTAACCCATGGTTCCTATAACCGATAAGTACCGAAAAAAGTTATTAAGTTTATATTTCACACTGTTTTTTTAAGTTTCTTATAAAGTCTTAATAAAAATAATTCGAAATATGTAAAATATTTTTGCCTTACTTTTGTTTATATAAACATATATTTCATAACCATATTCACCATAACATGGTACTCTAAAAATACAATTTTATATAACGTAGAATGAATCAGTCTGATTTATATGTTCTGAGTTCCACTTAATGCGGTTTTTGTATAACACAGCACGAATTGTTCTGTGTATCTATAACTCTGTATGCGGTTTCCATATAACATGGTACGAATTAATCTGATGTGCACTAATCTGAGTTTCATAATATAAAGCGGCATGAATTAACCCTAGAAAGACGGAAGCGGTCATTTTGGTCGCATAACTACTTCGAGACGACTCCAAAACGACTAATCTCAGCCCATTGAAATGTTATGACTCTTCTTATTTTCTTTGCAAAAAATGTGTCGAAGAAACATCCTAAATGCTGTAACTATGATATTTTGGTTTTGAATTAAAGGTATGTTGTACTTTTTCCATGGCGATCAAATTGACCGTTGTCCGACGTTTTAGGTAGTTCAAAATATCAATCATTCTAGTGTTAATTGCATTATGGGAGGGTTGACTGTACTATTGAACCTATTTGTACATAAATTCCAATCTTCTACTTTTTTTGTAAATGCATTAATGACATTTTCGTGGAAATAAGGAGTTCTTATTTCTCAAATTTGAAGAAAACTTTTTAAGAAAAAACAGAAAAGTGTATATTTGCTATTATTAATTAAGATTAATTTGAGCTTGGTCACCAATGATCTATCATCAATCACCGTTTCACAAATTCTGCTGAAATATTATAGCAAAAATTTTATTTTTTTTAAACTGATGTTAAGTAAGCATTGTTTCTATGGATTGCATACCACAAAGGACAAAATCTAACTAAAACTGATAATATTTGGGAAACAGTTAAGGAGTTTCTACAATTATGACAGGTGACCACCAGTCATGACTAGAGAGTTCGAACACTTTTTCATAACTACTGCAATTTAAATAAAAAATCGTTTCGGTCACAGTGCAGTTATAATCAGAATGACCAAGGATTTTCTCAATCAATGTTATGTGGTTACATGATACACAGAACACGTATTTTGCTTGAAATGCTGTCTAGAATAGTGTAGAATAACCATGCTGTTCTTTCTCTGGTGAGTGACCTGATAACTGGTAAGCAATTATTAACGGAGATGACCATTCAGTTAACTTTTCAAACACACCCTTGACATGTGCAAAAGTTATACAATAAAAGCAATGCGCAACTTATTGATTGTTTCAAAGCTGGACCAAGTCTTGTTTAACATAAGTGATAACAGAAACCGAATATCGCAACAAAAGTACCTACTTCTACAAAAGAAAGCTTGTTGAATGAATGTCTGTCCAAAAGTGCATACAAAATTAGCTAAAATATATTTCTACATGTGTTATGCCTGCATTCTGTAACTATTTATTACCAGGGCATGGGGTGGTTTGTGTAAAAAGATGCGAGTATGAATTGTTATAAAGATTGGTAAATAATTGATCAGTTACACATGCAATATAACTGGGCGCGGTAGCCCATTGGTTAGCGCGCTGGAGTTGCACTCGGTAGGCCCGGGTTCGATTCCAGCCACTGCCAAAACTGCCGCCGTGTTCATGCGGAGTACGATCACGTTAAACATGTGGGTCCGAAAGTCCTTCCGAGAGGTTGGTGGTAGGGGAAGGAGGATACGGTCCCTGTGGATGCCTCCCCCACTGGGTTCCGGTCTAAATTGGGTGGCACTTCCCGACCGTCCAAACAGTTACCTTACACCTTTCTGGTAGGTCGGACGGTCTGGGTTTCAACAACAACAACAACATGCAATATAACTTTTACATATAGATATCTTTACAAATTCTTGGTCAGAAAAACACTCGAAAGCTTGCTGTTATTTTATAAACAGCAAAAACTTCATTGTGTTCATTTAGCCTTTTCGAGGTTTAATAGAATTTGCAGTCTTTTAGTGCTGTTGTTAAGACCCAGACCGTCCGACCTACCAGAAAGGTGTAAGGTAACTGTTTGGACGGCCGGGAAGTGCCACCCAATTTTTTTTATTATTAATGCAAAGGCACATAGATGCAAATCTATTGGCCCCCATGTGTCACGCAGTGACGCATGAAGCCAGAGCAGAGCACAACAAAAAGAGAAAACAGAAACACAACAGGAACAAAAATAACAAGAACAAGTAACGAATTAAAAAGAGTCCATCAGCATCATAAGGGAACAAGCTCTCCAATATCGATCATAGATGTTCTCACCAGAAATGGCCGTACACTCCCGAAGATGATCTCCGTCCACGTCAGTTATTCGTTTACACAAGACGCAATTTGGACTACTAAAAATACCTATGTGCTTAGCCAAACAATCGTGTCCAATTAGAAGTCTAAAAGCTGCTACCGCAATGTTTCGAGGACTGTCAGGGATATTATGTATCGAGTCTCTCTAACTTTTGTCCCTAATTTCCTCCGTCACGTGTGATTTATAGAATAAGTTTAATTTATTTTTAATTAATCTAGTTGCCGAGCAAGCCGGAATTTGACGTTGACAAAGTTGAGTGCCACCCAATTTAGACCGAAACCCAGTGGGGGAGGCATCCACAGGAACCGTACCCTCCTTCCCCTACCACCAACCTCTCGGAAGGACTTACGGACCCACATGTTTGACATGATCGTACTCCGCATGAACACGGCGGCAGTTGTGGCAGTGTGCAAATCCAGCGCGCAAACCACCGAGCTACCGCGCCCGAAATGTGCCAGCAGCACGCGGTATTCCCAGGTGGTCACCCACCCAAGTACTAACCGCCCCCGATGCTGCCTGACTTCGGTGATCTAACAAGAATAGGTGTTTTCAGCACGGTACGGCCGTTGGCTGCAGTCTTTCAGTGTTGTTGTTGTTGAAACCCAGACCGTCCGACCTTCCAGAAAGGTGTAAGGTAACTGTTTGGACGGTCGGGAAGTGCCACCCAATTTAGACCGGAACCCAGTGGGGGAGGCATCCGCAGGGACCGTACCCTCCTTCCCCTACCACCAACCTCTCGGAAGGACTTTCGGACCCACATGTTTAACGTGATCGTACTCCGCATGAACACGGCGGCAGTTTTGGCAGTGGCTGGAATCGAACCCGAGCCTACCGAGTGCAACTCCAGCGCGCTAACCAATGGGCTACCGCACCCGCAGTCTTTCAGTGTGTACTTTTATACACAATTGATAAGAATTTGATATTTTTGTAAATAATACTTGAATTTGATGTAATACAATCTTGAAATGATATTAGATTATTGTTAAAAGGAAATCTGCGTCATATTATACATATTAAAATAAAACACTTACTTGATTGATACTTCGTTAAAATATTATATCCAGCATAACCATAATAGCATTATAGCTTAAACGTAAAGAAAGAAAATAAGATACGGGAAGCGAAGTGACGTTTGGGTTCTACGTCACAATGGCCCGCCCCCGAGAGAAGTCTTAGTAAGTAGAAATTTGGACACCCCGTCTCAATATATGCAAAACAGACATATAAACAGCACGGCAGTGATATAACGGAATATTCTGAACACTTCTAGCCACTGTGCTATCTGAATGGGAAATGCACAGAATATTTTGGGGAACTGCTTCAGCTGTCATCCAGTCAAGCTAAATGAGCTTGGGTAAATGACCAAAGGAGCAACTATTCTTATGGAACGCTCCGGGGCTCCGGTTGGCTGTCGGCATATTTTATAACATACAAATACCCTTTCTTTCAGTCCTTTCCAAATTTACAACCTTTTAGAAGTGCGATAGAGACTGCATCCATATCCATGTATTTACCATTTGAATTTGAAACTAGGAGCAAATCGTGATAATAGCCCTCAGGCTTTTTCGTAGCCGGTATTTAGGGAACAGAAATTCTTTCTCAGGGATTACAGGCTTCACCCAGCTGCAAGCTGTATAAAATCTAATAATCTCCTAAATGTTTGGGTGCACGTATTTCCTGGTGAACTATACATTGCTGCAAAAGAGAACTAATTACAGGAGATAAAACGATTATAAAAATTTACATCAATTTAATTTATATTAAAATGGCACAGATTTGGTTAAATTTCAAATTTTTTGGATGTGCACGGAAAGTCATTCTTATTACACCTTATTTCACTTCCAAATTCGGCAGCCGTGGGCAATTGCCCACGTCTTAAACCGGGCCTGATTCTGCCAGGCATCCCTCAACTGTTGCTCCAGATCAGCTACATTTCGGGGTGCCCGAATCTGGCGGTCTAGCATGTTCCATACATGCTCGACTGGATAAAGGTCTGGTGACTTTGTGGCCAAGTAACAGTATCAACAGCACGAAGAGAGTCCACAGATATGCGAGCCGCATGTGGCGGGGCATTATCCTGTAGGAAAATGACTCCCAGGAGGACGTACCATGAAGGGTAACGCAAACGACCGCAGGATTTCATCAATATATCGTTGAGCTGTTAAAGTTGTAAGCAGGATGACTAGGGGCGACGTGTTGTTGTAAGAGATAGTACCCCACACCATCACATCAGGGGTAATGGCTGTGTGCCTGTTGAAGACCCAAGTCACCCGACTTACCCGTAGGTATGAGCAGCCGGTTGGGTGATCGGGGGCTATGTGCCTAGCGTGCCTAGCGTGATTCATCGCTGAACACTATGCAATGCCAATCTGCTGGCAGTCATGATACTCAATTACGACACCACTCCAAACGACTCTGTCGATGTTGTGCGTTTATGGGCAGACGTCTTAAAGGTCGCCGTGAGTGTAACCCCACCTCAGCTAAGCGCCGTAAGATAGTAGAAGGTACCATGGGTGGTACCACGTAGCACGTTGGATGGCGGACAATGATGCCGTTGGACCCGTTCGGGCCTGTTGCACAATCATCCGATCTTACCATGCATTCGGGCACCTTGGCCTTCCAGAGCTTTCATTCCGCCGATGAGTTCCTTGAAGTAACCACTGCTGCCAGCACCTTTACACAGTATTGTACGTTCGGTTCATGTGGCGGCTTATTGCTCGGTGTGACCAGCCACCTTCACGCATCCCGACTATACGACCACTTCCGAACTCGTCTAATTGCTTATAAGATCTTCGGCAACGTAGTAACGACATTATTGGTTGTGTCTCCAAGGAACTGCAACGCTGATAACGAGCAAAGATAAACCGTCAACATTTTTAACCTGTTTTATAGAATGCTAGTGTCGCAATAGAAACATGGGTATGACCGAAGTTAACACTCATTGGCCTTGCAAATTTAATCATTTGCATACTTGGCATAAAGGAATTTTCATGCGACATTTTGAGATGATCGGATTATTTTTTAGGGGATGCTTCTTTTTTTTGCAAAAGAGTGTATATATATATGTGTGTGTGTGTGTGTGTGTATGCTTTCAATATCAGAATAGCGAATAGACTAATTGAAATGTAAATTTCCGCATGAAGAAAACAAAGAACTCTCATCATTCTTCTGAGGTCATACATCTGCGTGACGTCACCGGAATGGCTGTGGTATGCTGAAATTCGAGGGCGACGTATTAGCACGTGGTGATTACCTAGACGTTCGACGTCATGTTCGCGATTCCACTGCACAGCGGCCATGTTCTTTGTAATATCGGTCTATCCGTATATTACAGATGATTTTTAGAAATTTACAATCATAATGTAATTGCATAATTTCAGTAGGATATATTTTTATAATTTCAGTAAGATTTATCTTTTCTTAGGATTATTTAGCACAAATATTCATAAAAAGAAGTGTTTTGATGACATAAATTTCATATTGCCGCTACAAGCATATATGCACAATATTTGATTTTGGAAGTTTACTAAAGGAATTGGGTAAGTTACATTTAAAATTACTTTGTTGACATCTACCCTTGCATTATGTAATCATATCTGTGCCATCAATGTTTGTTTATTTAATTGAGCTATTTTTATTTCATGCACTTAAAACACCCATATTGCAAGTCTTATTAGTAATATATATTGAGTTGTAAACTTGTACAGTAATATAGCAGCTGGCTCATTTATCTATAAAAAAGGTCGGTTGTTCTGTTGTTGTATTAGTTATTGTTGAAGATGTGCAAGAGAAAACAGGCATAATTATGTATAACATAAGTTAACTCTGTGGAAGTGATCTATTTGTTTTTCTCTTGGGTACATATTTCCATTGAATATCTCTATTAATATTCTTATAGTTATTGATATATTACATAAATCTGGCAATCGTAGGCTGAAAATTGTTTTAATTTGTTCTTATAATGCTTCTCCAAAGTGCAATAAACCAAATCACACAATAACTTGTAAAATGTCTGCATATTCAGCTTTATTTAATGCAATTTTGTCTTCGATTAGAAATGACAAACAGATTATGCAATACTATTTATATTAAACTGGTGAGTGAAAAGCTCTTTTGGCAAGTAAACTCTGAAGTGAAATTTCTTGTCCTGCATATAGATTATGAAATTAGGGAAAGTGAAAAAACTTGCTTGTAGTGAGCATTTTGTATCGCAAAGTGCAGTCGGTCAAGTTCAATTATAATCCTCGGACTTTTTCTATATTTTTAAATCGATATATTAAAATAGAAAAGCATATGTATTTTCTGATGAATACACATTTAGTACTAAAAATAAATTAGGTAATATGGAAATTTTTTAAAATTGTTGTGCAAATTGTTTATACAAGCATCTTTTCATATCTGAATATATGTGATGACATACAAAGGATGTAAAAGTTTGAGCTTTGAGTTTAACACAAGGAAAGAACTGTGACTGGAATCAAATATTTGAATACTTTTCTTCTGATTTACACACTTTTAGCATCACTGAACTATACATAACATCTGGAAGACACTCCCATTACAGATATCAGCACCCATGGACCAGTTTTGCCCTTATTATATTGTCAGGCACCTATGTACAATTCAACCATGTGCTCTCGCCCCCCCCCCCTATTATTATCCCTGGGGGGTTTCAGACAAATAAAAGTTGTCGTTAATAGGGAAGAGAATTCATGTGACATCATGAGATTGTTTTATTTGTACAAGCAATCACTGGACGTACATTAGGTTTATAACAGAACATACTATTTCTTCAAGTATTTTGGTGGGATTTTATTTTAATAAAAAGCTGTTTTATTTAGAACCTAGGTAATATATATTGATGTATGCCTAGCTTGAACTAACTAGAAAGCATAAAGACGTGTGGTTGTCTCGCTTTCATCATGAATCAGAAAATTAAAAACAGTAGCGTTAATAAAAACAGTAGCGTTATAATAGACTATCATCTCATAATTTTTCGAATAAATTCTATTAATACAGTTTTAAATATATTTACTTTTATGTTCATTATACATCATCCAGAAAGTTATCGATAAATTTTCATCTCTTTTTTTTATTTTAATCTTCATATTGTTTACATTAAGAAAGTGTCTTTACAATGTATTGTTTGAATATCTGAAATAATTGTACCTCAAAATCATGCTAAAATTTATTATTCAAAGCTATGAAAGTGTGAACTCTTAGTCATATATATTATAATAATGTTAATGTTTACTAATTATAACTTAAATAAAAAAAATTCTCTGAAAAGAAGTAAATTTAAAAAAAAAAATTTTGAGCTTTCCTCGTTTCTACTTTTAATACACAACAATATAAGTTTTTCTAAACTCTTGTGTAGCGTAAGCATTCGTGTTTTATTTTAAAATTTCCTTATATTTCTTGAGGAGGCATTGTGAATATAACTTAGTTTTTCATTAAATATAGCAATTTGCAGGTAAAAAAAATAAATAAATGGGATTGTTACTTTATATACACATGCCCAGAAATGATCTATTCAATAACGCTTCTTTAAAAAAAATCATGTCAGCATTAGTATACACAGGAGTTTCTTCTAGAAAGTTATCGGTAACATGCAGTGGTATAAAAGTAAAAAGCAAGTACGTATGTTCTTACGTTTTCGAGAAGTAATAAGATCATATCAAGGAATCTTGATATTCATAACACTATTGTTCTGTTTTAAAAATCTCCACAAATGATTCTAATTTGAGGCGAAATATTGCAAAAACTTTATACATAAGCAATTCATGATTGAATGAAATAAAAATGCATTCAGCACATCTATCGTCTGTGGCATACCACATGTTATATGGTTTGTATTTTTACAGAGCACATTAAACGAGATCTTGTAGAGATCAAAAATAAATTTTAACATATTGCTGACTGACTATTTCAAGCCAAAACTATTCCGGGTAATGGGCTATGTTTCAGCAGTTGAAAATAAAATAAAACATTTAAATAAGCTTCAATAAATGTTATTTACACAGCATGCATTGAAATGAAATTTACTACATATATTTAATAATTTTTTCGGGTACGGTATACTGTAAAGCATTTACCTATGTGCAATGGTACACAAGTTTTACAAACATATCAAGTTTCACTGCACTTTCCCTTGGAAGGGCATACTTCACATACTCTGAGATCCCCGCCCCCCCAAGTAACATCAAAACATCTAAAAAAGCTTCAATAAACTTTATTTACACATACTCTGGGATTCCCCCCCCCACAAGTACAATCAAACCATCTAAATAAGCTTGAATAAACTTTATTTACACAGCAAGCATTGAAATGAAACTTACTGCATATATTTATTAATTTTTTCGGGAACGGTATACTGTAAAGCATTTACCTATGTGCAACTCAAGTTTTACAAACATATCGAGTTTCACTGCATTTTCTTTTGGATGAGCATATCTGGATTTCCCCCCCCCCCACACACAAGTAACATCAGAACATCTAAATAAGCTTCAATAAACTTTATTTATGCATACTCTGGGATTCCTCCCAAGTAAAATCAAAATATCTAAAGATTGAATAAACTTTATTTACTCAGCATGCGTTGAAATGAAACTGACTGCATATATTTAAAAAATTTTCCGGAACGATATACTGTAATGTAAAGCATTTACCTATGTGCAATGGTACTCAAGTTTTACAAACATATCGAGTTTCACTGCATTTTCCTTTGGATGAGCATATCTGGAATTCCCCCCCCCCCACAAGTAACATCAAAACATCTAAATAAGCTTCAATAAACTTTATTTACTCATACTCTGAGATTCTCCCCCCCCCCCTGAGATTTTGATTTTACTTGAGTAAAATCAAAACATCTAAATAAGCTTCAATAAACTTTATTTATACAGCATGCATTGAAATGGAACTTACTACATGTATTTAATAATGTTTTAGGGTAAGGGTATGCCGTAAAGCATTTACCTACTTGCAATCATACACAAGTATTGAACCATATCGAGTTTTGCTGCATTTTCCTTTGGACGAGCATATCTGGGATTCCCCCCTCAAGTAAAATCAAAACATCTAAATAAGATTGAATAAACTTTATTTACACAGCATGCGTTGAAATGAAACTGACTGCATATATTTAATAATTTTTCCGGAACGGTATATTGTAAAGCATTTACCTATGTGCAATGGTACTCAAGTTTTACAAACATATCAAGTTTCACTGCATTTCCTTTTGGAAGGACATACTTCACATACTCTGGGATCCCCGCCTCCCCAAGTAACATCAAAACATCTAAATAAGCTTCAATAAACTTTATTTACACATACTCTGGGATTCCCCTCCCCCACAAGTAAAATCAAAACATCTAAATAAACTTGAATAAATTTTATTTACACAGCATGCATTGAAATGAAACTTACTGCATATATTTAATAATTTTCTCGGGAACGGTATACTGTAAAGCATTTACCTATGTGCAATGGTACTCAAGTTTTACAAACATATCGAGTTTCACTGCATTTTCCTTTAGACGAGCATATTTGAGATTCCCCCCCCCCCCAAGTAACATCAAAACATCTAAATAAGCTTCAATAAACTTTATTTACGTATACTCTGGGATTCCCCCCCTCCACACACACAAGTAAAATCAAAGCATCTAAATAAGCTTCAATGAACTTTATTTATACCGCATGCATTGAAATGAAAAATACTACAAATATTTAATAATGTTTTTGGGTGTGGTATGCAGTAAAGCATTTACCTACGTGCAATCATACACAACAAGTTTTAAAGCATATCGAGTTTTGCTGCACTTTCCTTTGGAAAAATATACTCCATATATTCTATGATCCCTCACCCCCTCAAGTAACAATATGTTTTAAATATATAGTGACATGAAAACAAGGTGACTGATGAGCAACATGTGGCCATGCAAACATGAGTATACTCACAACCTGCCAGAAAAGTGTTAGTCACAAATGATTTATTTCGACATTTCAAAGGAAGATTTATGGAAAACAAGTATCAAACATGCACCGTATATATGTAACATATATATATATATATATATAGTATTCTATATATTGCAAAGAAAACAAACAAAAGTTTAAAAGATAAGTCTATTTTTTGTTCGTGCAACTCTAAATAATATCGAAACATAGGCAGCATATTAAAAATCATGTCTGTCTAAGTAAGATACCATCTAGATCTGGCAAATGAAATGAAGTGAAATCACATAATTTCTCTTGTTCAGAGGTACTTATATTTCCCGAATTTTTTTAAAACAAATTATTGCATTAAAATAAAGTAAATAAATAGACATGAAAAGTACCTTGGCTTCTTGTATTGTATCTGTACTTGGAGTAGAAGCAATACATGCCGATAGTATCCATTGGTTTTGTTGTATCAGTACACGCGATTCAGAAGTGACGAATATTATACGGTTCATCAGACAAATCCGTATAAAGTAATTTTTCTCGGTACTTTTATTGACTTCTTAGAAGCAACGTGCTGTGGTGTGAGGTATAATTTCACATTGGAATCTTGACAGGGTCAAGATAAAAAAAATCGCTACATTGACAGGAATGGTAATGGCGGACGGCGTCTACAAAGAGTATGGCGATAGCAACCGTTGCTAGGGGGAATGTGACGTCGGTGCAACTCATCTATAGGCGCTTGTTTTGTCCTCTGAGGTGTAAACCAGCCAGTGGGTGGGAGGCATGTTCCGAAAACGTACGCGCTATACCCCCTGCTGTGAGAACGATTCTTCGCTATTGGCTAAGTTAGATGACGTCATGGGCGGAGCCTAGTATACACTTTGAAGTTGTCGTCTTCCAGATCACAGATTAATATATAATATGGTATTCTGTGTTCGAGATTATACATGGAAAAAAATGTTTGTTATTAAATCGGGAAGAAAATTATGATAGAAAGAAATAGTGCAAAGATATAACGTTGTGTAACAATATATGGAGATATATACACGTTCGTAAAATAACAAAAATGTCTTAAATTTAGGTAAGTAGTATACGATATATTTATTACAATTTTTGCGAGTAAAATGCTGACACTGGGACGTTATACCTTATACATCTGTAATAATCCGATTGAATGATTTTCTAACTTATTTTTTATAGTACCTAATGTTAAATAGAAGATCGCCGACCAAATATGAATATATCAAAACTTGTACTGCAATATTTCACCTGGCCTGTTTAAATAACTTAAGTGGTCAGATGTTTTTATTGCTGTATCAGTTAAATTAAAGGAGAAACTTTGATTTATTTCCTTCTAAGCTAATTAAATTTGTGTAGAAGACAGCAATATATTTTTTAATGTGATTCATAGTTCATTTGTTTATCATAGTAGTGTGTTATAGTATAAGAGTGTAAAGATGTTATACAAATTAATGAAATTACTAATAACATTAATATATATTCTATATGTATATACCAAGTTGTAATTTAAATAGCATATATATGAAGTTTCATTTCAATTGTATGGGTGTTGATTTTGAGATTTTATTGATATTAAGTAACATTCTGAAGAAAGTAAACACTAATAACCATTATCTAATGTTTATGAAATACTTTGAAGTTTGATCTGTACCCAGTAATGAGCTGCCAAATTTTTAACAGCCAGTAAGCTATTATGGAAGATTATGGTTTCAAATGCTATCATTCTTCGCAGTTCACAGTAACATAATATACATTTATTGTGCGTTTAGAATTCATTTGGTGTTCGAGTTAAAATTATTTACATTTTAACTCATTGTTGTTTCTTATGACCTCCTGATTTCGACGGGCATTTTAACTCTTAAACATGTTTATTTCAAATTAGGTTTAAAATTTAACAACCAATATTTAAACTTTGGAAATGTTTAATAACAATTACATGTGTATTATCCTACACTTTGAATATACAAAATTTTGATATTCAAATTTAAAAGGCATGTATTGATACATCATTCAAATTTTTCAGAACATTTTGAATTTAACTCAACGTTAACCAGTTGAGCGGCTATGACGAGATAAGTCGTCTGAAAGATTGTCATCGTTCGCCGGCCGGAGACGAGTTAACTCGTCGACACATTCTGTGAGACCACCAGCTTCGACAGCCCCTTTAAAGGGGCAGACTAGTTTTCTTACAATACAACTGTTTCATTGCCCCAAATGTCGGAAAGAAAAGAGGATGTTCTGGGAATCTGATTTATGGCCGGTCATTGTAAGGACCGAGACGCAAAGATCGCTTATCTTGCCTGCTCCCCACCAACAAAGCTCGGACATCTTTCTCAACGTTTCGTTTTCATGCCTATCGTTCGATTTCAGGAGCAGTAAATGCTGGGAAAATAATTCTTTGAGATTGGTATTCATTCGGTTATATATTGCAGATTATTGCATTTTTTAAGTGACGGTCACAAAAACAACGCATTTTTTCTTAATTACCCTCTTAAATCCTCTAATCAACAGCTTAATTATTTCTTAGAAAAATAATTTGCAGTCGGTAAAAAAAGCAGTCAAATCTTAGGTAAAACATATTGGAATCTACTACCTTATACTATTTATTTTAACAGCATACTAACAAATTTTTATAGTGTACTATAACGTCTATTTATAGTATACTATAATAATAGACATTTTCATATTTAATAGCTAGCTTTCGCGACATGTTTGAAATTGGATTCTTAAATTATAAAAGTTAAATTTTTTAAATCATAAATTACTTATCAGATATTTTAATAATACAAATAAACTAACATATTTTGTGAAAAATCATTCAAGTTAACATTTTCATACATTTTATATATTGGGATAATTACTATAGATATTTGTCAAATTCCCGGTTTCATCTGATTAATTTATTTTATTAACAATTCATAATAGTTTTCTACAATTGACTTAATTTAGCTGTATTAATATAAACTATTTCAATACGATTTACAAAATTATAAATTTCCCTCCAGGACTAGGTAGTTAGTTCTTAGTATGGGAGGGACATCATCATTGTTTTTAAAGAAAATGCTATGGAAATTTTAAAATTCCAATAATTGCACATCTAAAAATTCTTTAGTTTTAATTCTTCACATAATGTATATAAAATTAAAATTTCATAGAGGTATTATTTCTTGAGTTATTGTGACTACACCCGACAAGCATATGATCACACTCGACATGCACATATATACTTACAGATATTTTTTCAAAAGTATTCAAAATGCTTTCAAGGAATTTAAACTTGTTTATCCGACAAAATCTCGATTTCTTTTCATAATAACAATACTTTTTCTTTACAGTAGCATAAGAATGTAAAAATATGTACAATAATATATATTGTTTTCCAGGGAAAATTGGAATTTTAAATTTTAACACAATAAAAGAAATGAATGTTTTAAATGTATATTTCTTCTTGTGAATGAACGTTTTTGGAATATAAAGAGTAATATGTTATTCCTCGTATCACTGCAGCTATACAAGTTTTAAAAATATCTTTAATAAATATATGAAACACATATTTCAAATATTTTTGTTTGGAGCCACACCTTTTAAAATTGAAAACTTCAATCAATTAAAAACGAACACTTTATTTCACCATTTTAAAATATTTTATATGTTTATCTTACACATAACGTTATTTAAAGAAACACATTTATCAAACCAATTGGTATTATATGTATTTCATGATGAATTTTCAAGGAAATGATAATTTTTTGTATTCTAATATTCTTAGCTAAACTCACTTTTTAGATTGTCTGGATTACAAAATTGTTGAAAATACAAAGTAAGTTTAGGGGGATCGCAAATTGAAGTATCTGATCATGAAACTTTGATTTAAATATTAGGTTAATAATAGGTTAAATATTAGGTATACAAAAACTGTAGTTTATAAAAAAAAATCGAATCAATATTTCGAAACAATCACCTAGTGAAATGTTTCACATTATGTGATCATTATTTGCATAAATGTCATTTCCTTATGATATAATTTATAAATCATATTTAATTTGCAAAGTATTTTATAACTGTAAAGTGGAACCATTATAAATAAATAATATAAAGAAATGTTGTTATAATACCTTTTAAAATAAGATATATAAGACTAATTGTAATTTACAAAATTATTTTAAGTTTTACATACTGTCCTATACTCAACTGCGGCTTAATAACTCATGCCTGTGTTTCTGAAGAATAGGAATAGTTATCTACATTCAGGAGTGAGAGTACTTTGATAACTAAAAACCCACCAATCAAACGCATTCCCAAAGTTTGGAATCGCGCTTCCAGTGTAGCAACCAGCATTCGGAAACCATTATACCGCTCTTCAGCATGGTGTAGACGATAATTAGATTCGCAGCAAGAGAACTTGCTATATTCCGATATTTTGTGAACCACTGTATGATTGATAAGTTAGTCATTCCATGCAACCAATTTCAAATTTCACGAATACAATAAGGATAAAAGCAGAGCCTCGTAGATTGTGGTCATGCGTGCTATCAGATACACCACTCGTGCCATGTACGAAATTACTTGAATTAGCATACATTCTCTCCCTTTTAAACAATGCTAGAATGGGACACCAACACCCTGCGGTTATAAACATAAAATATTTTATAACCGCATATATATTTAATGTATATATATTATATATTTAATAATATATTTAATGTATATATATTATAAACATTAAATATTTTGGTTCAAGTATTTTGGTTCAATTGTAATAAATTTATTTACAAACAATACTCGTTCATAGTTGGGTATTGAACCAACGACTCATGGATTACGTCCAATTATGCTGAAAACTACACAAATTCTGCCATGTAAAGAGTTATTTGAATTTATTTTCAACACTAGGACATAACTGTTCATTTATATATTTTTAATAATTGTTACCGTTTGAGAAAAATTAAATCACCCTAGAAGACTAATATTCCACACAAATATTTTTTCCTACAAGTCGTAATTGCACCAAATATTTGTTTGTATTGTGCAATAAAACGACGTCTGTGAAAGCACTTGAGGTGGTCTTTGTTATATCGTGGGAAGGACGTGCTGTAGACATACAGTCACTGATTCTTGACTGGAGAGTTGAATGGGCATAGAAAATCCTCCGTAATCAGCTGCACGGAGCGCGCTCCGGGCAAGAGGGTTGCGGGGAAGGGGGGGGGTTAAATACTTGTTGGATTCATTCTATTCCATGCAAGCTCCCCCACAGTAGCACAGTTTAATACTAAAAAAAGAAAGGAAATGAGGGATGTCCTTTTTATGCAAACACATCTCAAAAATAACTCAAAAATATATTCAAAATAACATAAATTTGAAGGATTCTATGTATGTGAATATAGCCAATAATTCTCTTAAATATACAATCTTTGCTTCAAAAGTGTAACTTTTGACCTAAGACAATTTAATAATCATGTATCTTGAATAGTATTTAAAATAGTCATTTACCATGAGACAACCAGTTAAAAATATTTAACTGTATTTTGCGCCTGTAAATATTTAACTTCATATATATTTGAAATGTTTGAGACACTTCATATAATGTATTATTAAAATTATTATTATTATTAACATTATTGAATTTTACTTTAGTTTAGAAACTTTAATTGTTATGAAATTTGTCATATATTATTTTGCTTTTGTTTGGAAATAGTCCGTCTTTGTATAGCATCTAAGCATATTGTTTTCCACCAATTTTTGATAAAATTATATATTTGATAACCACTGGTTACAAAAGAAAACCATACAAAAGCAGTATTGCTGATTGTAGTTTTCCAAAAAAGTCAGAGTATAAACCTTGAACGTTTTTGAACGACCTGTTTCTATACAATAGTCAAAGATTGATCACTAAATATTTAAAAGCTTATGTACAGGTATATCATGTTAGATGTTATGTATATTATATAGTATATCATGCATCTCTTAGCAGACCCAATACAAAATATCTAGAGTAGAGTGGGAGTCGACTTTCTCTTATATTCATATTCTACATAATTTACGTAAATTTATACTATATGAATTCCACAGCAAGCCAACATTTGTTCTTGCGTAAGCGTGTTCAAGACTTCATTATAATAATTCGAATTATTCGTCTTCTAATCATACAATTTATAAAAATATTCAATCTAGTTCGATTATTCTGATAATGAATGTACACATACGATTTCAGAGAAACAAACATTCGTTATTGAGTTATTGGCCGCACTTTATATCTGCATTTAAGTTTACCACTGTTTCGAAAACACTTTGGATCACTTTCCTCAGTGCTAAAAAGACCAAATAATTCCCAAAGAAGACGATTAGTTTTATTTTGACCCAAGTCTGAGTTTATTTGCTAAAAATATTTTTGGTACTAATATTGGTAGTTATTGTTAAATTAATAACTTTTATAAACTTTACAACAGCTTCTCTGGTGATCTTGATGTTTTGCATTCATCTGGAATTACTTTTAAAAATCATTTGTTGCAAATACTTTGTATTTTAGTTTTCTTATATATATATTTTTAATATTTTGTATTATATTTTATCTTGCAAGATGTTTCTGGGACCTTATCCTGTAGTTTGCCTATTTTAATTAAATAAATAAATACGAGTAAATAAATGAATATTTAACATTTAGTAATTGAATGCAATTTATGAAATTCAGAAGTTTTTGATTACAGAATAGGCTATAATTTTCTTGCCTATAGTCACTTTCTCAGAAGACACTAAAAATAATTCGTTTTTAAAGATAAATATCCTTTGAAACTTCCTAAATAATGTACACATGGAAACATAATGACACAAGTTACAAGGACTTATTTTTTAATCTCCATCTTTATATCAAAGTATATGTAAAAGTGAGCCTACCGAAAAAACTTTGTCGCAAATGCATTATATTTGTGAAAAAAGTTTTTGCATGTAATATTTTATTAACCTGAAAAGGCGGCAACAATTACCTTTTCCTTTCTTCATTGCAATATGTCTTTAATTATGGGGGTTCGCCATGGATACTATATTCTTGCTGGCTGAAGGCCCTATATTTACTGGGCATAATATTATATAGGATCGCGCTCTCACTGCAAATAACATTATTTATGGACAAAGTTAATTCTACTCTCGTCAGCATGGAATAGTCAATATTTGCAAAAGTAGTAGGAAGACTTGGTATGTTTCATAATTTTATGTTCAACATATTCAATCCAACCATGCAACTAGCTTCACTCCGGTTACGTAGAACATTAACGCCGCAACATATTCAGTCCTTTATGCCGGCTATTAAAGTATGTAAAATTATGTAAAAGCACACAGAATTAAGGAACATAGTACATTTTTTGCTGAAATTGCAGTTATCGAATATTAACTGCTGACGACCACATAAATGCGAAAACGGTCCATGAACGTGGATAATATTGTTTGCAATGGACACACTATGATCATTTTAAGAGAGTTTCTCTATAGGCCGTAATATTAAGAAAAAGATGTTTGAAAAATGGGAGTTAGACATGTTTAACAAACAAGCATCTCGCATGCAACTTCGCATCAGAAAACGAATGGTACTTATTTTAGAACACTAGAATGGATCTTCCTCAAGATATTGCTTGATTTTCAAATAAATTTATAATAAAAATATGAAATTTTAAATATGTTTAAATGAGTTAACATCCCCAACATTTTCATTCAGTTAGCACATTCATTCGTAAGAAAACAGACACAAACAAAAATTTTCTCACCATGCAAACATTAACTTTTTAAAACGATTATCTCTTTCTAGAAAATTGGCAATTAAGGAATATTTGTTGAAATTATGCAATTTAAAACAGTATAAATTCATAATAAAAATAATTTATGAATAAAAGTTTACGCTGCTGCACATTAACAATGTTATTTTAATTCTTATAAACAGAAAAAAAAATTAACCTCGTAGTTTGCTGGCTTATACATTATCGGTCCTTCTAATAAATCAACAGTTTTTAAAAGATTCTATTTGAGTATATAGAAAATGTATAAAAGATTTTCTTAAACCTCGATAAATGATAATCAAAGCTAAATCAAATTTGATTTGTAAAATAAATTTATAATATTTTCTTTGCATGCTTTACGATAAGAAAGAGGAAAATGAAACAAAATGTTGTATAAAAATTTTATTAATCAAAATACATTTATCATGCAATTTAAATTTCAAATAGCGTTTGCTTAAAAAATAAGGAGAAAACGGCTATTAAAAAATTAGCTATAAAATCTAAAGGGATTATAAAAAAAAGAATGATATTTTGGCCAAGCAAGATCCATCCAATTCTTATTTTGTAACCCACCCTATTTTGTTTTTCCCTTTCTGAGGGGTTCATGTCACGCGGTGCAAGCAAAGTGGGGTCAGACACCTGCTGCGCAAACTAATGACCATTACGTTGTTGACAGGCGTGATAGGGGGAACGGGACTGTTCAGTTGGAAAACAAACATTTGACCAGTCTCGCTGCGGTCAGTTTAGCTACAAAGCTGCTTCTTGAAAAGGAACGAAACTGGGACAGTTAGATAGAGTTTTCTCAGCCGACCAAGTGGTTAATTCAATTAAAATCCGCTTTACACTTGCTATTCTGTATAACACATCCGAAATATAAAACCTGAAATTTTATTTTTCAATCTCTTGAATAATTTCAGTTTGAAACATTTAGTCAAAATATTATTAATTTCTAAACCCAAAATTATTTATTTGAAACAAATATTAATTTCAATATCTTTATTACTTCAACAACTATAATTCGATTTAGATAATATATTACCATCTAATCTTAACGAAATACTTTAGCATCGGTTGGACGCAGTGATAACTAGTCAAACTTTTAACTGGTATATGTATTTTCAGCTTCATTATATCTCATTACATCAGGATAAATCTGATAACATCATTATTAACTAGGTAAGTCAATTTGCATCTATTCATGCATCCTAGGATATCAAATCCATCTTCATATAAAATTAAATTAGTAACTACTGTCTATTATTTTCAAAAACAGCATTCAGTAAGTTGATTTAAAATATCTGTTGGATAAACTCCTTCTTTATAAACATGTTATAAATTGAAATTAGGTAATATCATGCAACATTATTATTATGCAGTTAAAGTTGTTCAAACAGATTGTACTGTTAAACAGAAAATGCATATTTTTAACTATAGTAAAGCACTATTTATGCACTACTCTAGGGACCAGTGAAGTAAAGCGTATACCTGTGAAAATATGTAATTGAAATTAATGTCACTGGTTAGGAATGTTTGACGAGCTATGTAGAAATGCATATAAATGATGTATGTACTGTATTTCAAATATTTGAAATTTCATATTGACTGATTAGAATGGGAAATTGGACTATTATAAGATTTAACAAAATATTTGAAACATTTTTATGTAAATAAAATTAAAATTTGTTTTGATTTGACAACAAATTATGAATTTTATACAAATATTGAAATTAAAATATAACTATCCATATTACATTACCTGATGATAATTCAATTGAGTAGTAGAAAATTAGTACTAACTTTTGAATCATTTGTGAGATATCAGTGATCACAAAAGTACACATGCTTATCTCAAAAGCATTCAATTCGAAAATAAGAATATTTAAAACAAAAACATGTAAATATTCATTGATAGTTGTTCAAATATTTGATCATATTACAATATTTTCCTTAAACGTTAGTATTATGTGTGCAACAGTAGCATAGCATCCCCAGGCAATTCTTTTTTTGAGGAAGAGGAGGGGGGGAGTTCAATTGGTAACCAAACAGTTTGCTTCCCATTTCGCTAAATATCATTTTTCTGAACTTAAATGGGTTTCTAGGGAATATGATTTCCCTACTTGGTAATGCTATTGGTGTGTAGAGACAAAAAATATTTCTTAAATATATTTC
Organism: Amaurobius ferox; assembly: GCA_951213105.1. Lineage (NCBI taxonomy): Eukaryota > Metazoa > Arthropoda > Arachnida > Araneae > Amaurobiidae > Amaurobius > Amaurobius ferox. Next base: position 21,004,167 of record OX578133.1, read on the forward strand.
TATAATTTTAAAGAATCAAGGGTACTTCCTTATTATAACAGCCCCCGAGAATGAATCACGAAGCGTCCAAGATTTATCGCCAAGGTAGGTTGTAAAATCTTACCAAACGTTTGCAGTCCTAAAGAAACAGCACGTGTTTATATTATTGTAATATTGCTTTTTCGTTAATGAAAACCTTGGCGAAATCTTAACTGCGACCTTGGCTCAATCGGATTTATGGGAGCCACTATAATAAGATAGTACTGAATCAAGCTATATATACAATTTCTTTCTAATAATACAATGATTCTAGCTAAAACTAAATCTGCTTTTCAATTTCTTCGTCTACAGTTACAATTGCAATATATAGATATTAGTTTATTAAATGGAATGTTTTTATTTACTTTTGAAATTTATTTTTACCTTTACTCTAAGGCAGGAATTTACTTTTATGCATCAAAATTCTATTATCTGTACTACTGATGGGAAAAAATCAGTACAAATAAGATAACCATATGCATTACCTAAAAATCATATTTTAGTTCATCCGGTGAACAATATCTTGAAAAATTATAAATATTTAATCAACTGAACTTGATTGACTAATACCTACTTAATCAAATTTAAAACATTATAATTTTCATTACATAGTGTTTATGTTAATCCATGTCTAGCCAATCCGAATTTCTTATAGAAAGCTGAAGGTTAATTAGGTCCTTGTAAATTGATCATCATTCAATGAATCGTGAGTACAGTTAACAGTAGTATCTATACGCACGTATGAGCACACCTATATTTTTAATACTAAAAACTATATTTTATAGCTTATTTTTTATCTTTTTATATAAAAAAAAAGGTCTCGATCCATTTTAATATTAAAAACATGATTTTATATCAAAATAAGGCCTTTTTTACATTTAGACCAAATTTTAGATAAATGCGTGAAAAAAGAGATCAAAGATAGTCTGCCCCATTTTGAGGCTACCTCATACATAGGTAAATTACGGTAAAAAATAAAAGGATTTATATGAAAGGCGTGAAAAAAGAGGACTTCTAACTGAAGTCCTCTAAATAAACTTTAAAAATAATCAGGATTACAAAGTGACTTAAAATATATCGAAACGCGTCCGTAATTTACGGACGCGTTTTATAGTTATGAAGATCATAAAATCTTGATAGTAATTTATTAAATATTCCTGAGTGCTTTAAAATAAATGGGGGGACTAACGGTCCCCCCATAAAAAGAACCTAGATAATTATAAAAATGCTTTCTCACCCGAAATACTTAAATAATCATTCATCCGTTTATATGAGCATGCTATCAACGAGGTTACTCTGAGGTTTATCTACATTAAAACATTTCCCACCTCGCGGGAATTTTTTTTCCAACGCATCCGGAAAATAATATTTTTGACCCGCTTGGTGGAACAAACACCACACACCGGGATGTGGTATTTTTCTGACTGATAAGGGTTCACTTTGTGATAAACTTTCTCCTTCGAGAGTCTGAATCGAGGTCAAAGCAGAATGAAAAAAATAAATGCCGAATCTTTTTTGTTGGTTCACTAGCTCAAAGAGATTTAATAAATGTAAAAGATCATATGAAAAACGAAGAGATTTAAAAAAAAAAGAGAGACGTATAAGTAATGATGATTATAACTGTAGAAAATTGAAATTAGAAAAAACTATAAATTAATTATTAAAATGAAAGAAGAGATCTTACAATGGATTAATATTATATGATTGAGAAAAAGGTATGTACCCATTTTTCATAATCTAGGAAGTCAAACCAGTTAAAACTATGATTAATTAGGTGCTTCCTCTAATTCATATTCGTATTTATCATTAATCATACCTGAATACTTAAATATATATATACCTTTATTGATTTCATTTATTGATTTATCAGAAAGTTGTCCATGTTTATTTGCTAGATAATAAACCATTTCTTCACCTTCCACATATAACTTTACGATTACTGTATTTCCATATTTAGTTTTAATTTTTTTCAATGATATCAGATCATATTCCCCAGGATATAAATCATTTAATTTAAGCGTCTTAGGATAACCTCTCAGTCTATTGAACTCTTCCATTTATTAGTAAACATTTTTTATAAATTCATGACCAATAGAATAAATTCTTTGAAATAACATATAAAACTCCTAATCCTTTCAATTTAATATCTTCATTTTCTTCTTTTTCAATTAATTCAGTCAACCTATGAAAACTTTCTGATAATAGTTTTTTATTATGATTTATATCATACAATTCTTCACAAAGATAAGTCATATAGTAAATTTCTTCAGAATTTGTAAAATTTAAAGCTCGAATATCACCTAAGCACTCATCCATTTATATAGAAACATTTTTATAATGTCCTAAAGCTCTAGTATTCATACCATCTTCTAATATAAATCTTTTATCATCTTTTGCTGATAAAGCTATCTTGTTCACTTGAATTGAATACAATTCATGTTTCTTACTTCTAATTAAATTCTGTGTTCTATATTGATCTTTTTTATTTAATAAACAGTCTTTATAATCTTCAAATGATATTCTGTTTTTAACGGTACTAGTCTTAGTACCTTTAGACTTCTTAATCTCAAAATTTTTATGGTCTTCATTATTATTATTATATTCTTCAACACTCTGTTTTTCTAATCTTATTGAATACATTTTACTTCTTAAACCTACAAATTCTTCCATAATCACACCGTTATTTTCATCTTTCATTTTACCTAATACTTTTTTATTACATCTAGACATATTATACAGATTATTTACTTGATAATCAGATGTATCAAAATAATCAATCATAGACTTCATATCTTCATAAAAGTCATCTGTTTTAATATCATATATAAAACTATCTGTATCCATATATAATAACTTAATATTATCCTTATATCTCGGTTTCATGACATTATAATGAAAATCATACATTAAATGTTTAGATAAATCTAATATACTCATTCCAACATAAATCGGTTTATTAAAATATAGTTTTGTTTTTTTCATGTGAACAGCTACCAAATTTTCATCAAAAATAGTTCTACATTTGAAATTAGGTTTAGCAATTAATTTTTTAACTTGATCATAATTACAACATAATCTTACATCGATTCGTTTTCTTATATTTTCCATAGTTTTTCCAAATACTGAATTATTCATTAATTTATAAAAATCTTTCTCAAAATCATTAGCAGCTTTCTTTCTCATTTCAGTGTTTAAATCTATATATTTTTTTAACCAATTCGATTGTTTAAATTGCAATACTCTATGTACTCTTACAGCCTTTAAACCCATTTTCAAATATTGTTTTAAACTTCTATAATGAACTACATATTTCTCTTTATCGTGTAAAGTTGTTAATAACTTACCTTGTTTCGAATTTTCAGGAATTCTATTTTCAGGACATAATGGTAAATCTGAATGATAATCATGTAACTCTTTTGGATATCTTAAACTAATTTCAAATATATATCCAATCTCTGAATCATCTTTTATTTTATTGTTATATAATTCACGTTTAACATAATTTATTTCATTACACCATTTAAATTCTCCATATGGTAAATATTGACTCATAGCCCATCCATATAAATTATTAGCATCTAAATACATTAAATAATTGGATTCTTTACTTTTATCATAATTTTTCATATATTTATTATTTGCTTTTCCATATCTATTACAACATTGTGAAACACCTTCTCTTAAACCTTTTTCTATCATGAGAATCATATCATAATCATTTAATAAATCTAATTTAACATTTGTTATTTTTAACATTGCATCCCAAGATAAGCCAGGAGCTGAAAAATACCAATCTGGATCTAATTTATAAGTTTTTAAACAAACATCTCTAAAATTTTCAAATACATCTGTTAAAATTAATACATCTGTTTTGACATATAAATCTGTATATTCACCTAAATTTTTTATATTAAATTCTTTCCAAACACGTTGAGCATGTTTATATTCTTCATCAGTTATATTACATTCATTCAATTTATTATAAAATTTATCTTTTGAAGGTAATTCTGTTTCTTTATATTTATCTCTAGAATCCATATAATCATAAGGATATACACCTTTTCTTGTAATGAGATCTAATTTATCATCAGGAAAATGTAATGATGTCTCTCTAAATTTCGATTTTAAGTATTTAATATATTTCATTTTTCGTATTTTTGGAGGATATCTATTTATTTCATTCTCTGGTCTCAAGTTTTTTGATAAATTATCTAAACTACAAGACATAAATTTAAATGAATCAATAAATCTCAATTTCATACCTCCTATTTTTTTGCTGAAAGATATATATTTTTCTTCAGTATTAGGTATAACATCTATTTTTGATTGATCAAATCCAAGTTCTTTTATAAACAAATGAGAATCATAACCTGTTAAATTATGAATTTTTACTGGAATAAATTTTGGAATTTGATAATTTAAATTACAAACATTATGAGCAGGACCTCTATATTTTCCAGTTATATGACAATGATCAATTACTTTTTCATCATTTAAGATTTGATTTTCGCATATATGACAAATATTAGTTCTTTTATAATGATTTTCATCGAACTCTATCATTGATTTGATACTTTCATATTTTTTAGTTTTGTCTTCTATAATTTTTTCAATTTTAAGAGTATCCTCTTTTAACATAGATACAAACTTTTTGATTGTATCTGGTCCTCTATAAACAACAGGAGGTTTAAAGTATTCATTTTCATATTTGATATAATAGCAAAATGCATCTGCTACATGTTTTTGATATTTCACAGTATATGATTTAGTTTGATCTTGCTCACATGTATCAATTTTAGGTAAGAGAGATTCAAAATCAGCATATATAGTATATGGTACTCTCATTTTTCTTTCATGATTTTTAAATTGAATAACTTCATCTTTTTTAGGCATATTAATTGTGACAGCATCTTTACAGTATTCCACATGTATCTTTAATCTTTCCTCAGAATAAAAATAATTTAAACATCTATCACATAAAAATATATGATGATTAGTAATTTGTGATCTGATCAAACTATTCATATTTTTAATCCAACAATAATGATCTTTCATATAAAACAAGTTTACATGTTTTTCTAATTTATTGTTAGTTATTCTAAGTGGATAAATTGAACCATCATAACTATAAACATTTACAGATATATTATTTAGTTTTTCAAATTTCTTAATATTGTCTAATGAAACAGGAAAATCAATTCCTTTAAAATTTAATTCAACTTTATATTGTTCATATTTTAACACTCTTTGAGGATTTTTTTTTACAGGATGAATTGCTGATAATATTGACCACATAAAACATTTATTATCTTTATTTTTTACATTTATTATGGCTTGTTTAGATTTAATTTTTTCAGGTAAATCAATATAACTTGATCCTCTCAAGGGTTGATACTTATTTATTCTCAATTCCAAAAATTTAATTTCTTCAAGACTCCAACCAGATCCTTTTGATATAAAATCATCAGATTCATTTATTAAGTTGTCAATAACATAATCATAAAAAGTATGTAAATCATTAGATTTTAATATAATTTGATTCTCAGTTTTGAATGTAAATTCTTGAATTTCTTAATTTAATTTATACAAACAAAACAATTTAAAATTTACCTTTATTCCATTAAATTCTTTCATAATTTGCTTTATTTTTTCTATTACAACCTTTCTTTTCTCTTCTAAAAATTCTAGAGGGATTTTAATATTATTACAATTATTAATTCTGTATGATCTTAATCTAGATTTATAAGCAGTTTCATATTCCTTAATTTCTACATTACCTTCATCTAATGCTTTTTTATGTTTTCGACTTGATATGTGATTTTCTAAATGTTTATAATATATGCCGCAAATAATACATTTTCTTTTTTGTTTTGATCTTTTAATCATTAAGTCTTTCTTTATATGTTCTTCTTCTTCATCTTCATAATATTTACCACATATACGACATTTTCTATCTTCTGTAAATAACTTTTCAAGATTTTCTTCTACTGTAAATACATTTTCTTCGGGAAAGACAGATTTAAAATCATTTTTATCAAATCTTAAACTAAAAGAATCAAAAATCTTTTTAATTTTTTTACGTTTTTTAGGTTTATCAATAAATATTTTTTTCTTTTTTTCCAAGTATGCTGACAAATCTAAATTTAATAAATCTACTAAAACAGGTTTATATTCACCTGTTTTTCTGATATATTTAGTTAATAATTTAATTAAATCAACCTTCTTACAACCTTTAGGTTGTTTAATATTCAATAATTTTACTACTTTTCTAAGTTCATTAATAGTCTTTGACTTTAAGTTGAGCTCCATTTATTAGGAAACATTTTTTACAATACTTTTTCCTTGCTTACTGTGATAAATACTTTTTAAATGTCTCTTTTCATGTGTATAGGTATATTGCATACCACATTCACATTTAAATTTTTTATATTTAATTAAGGAATCACAACATTTGCAATGACTTTGGAAATAAATTTTTTCATTTCTATGATATATGTAAAACTCATTTACTGATTTCATAGTCAAACAGTGTATACACTTTTTTGTAAGCTCCATTTATTAGGAAACATTTCTTGAAATACTTTGTAAGAAATCATTCCATATTTTTTCATATTTCTTTTTAACTTTTTGGACTTTTATATTATTTTCAATATTAAAAATATCACAAATATTTTTCATAAAATAGTAATAGTTAATTGATTTCTCATAATACATAAAATCTAAAAATTTTAAAAACATATCCTCAACTTCTTGAGAAATATTATATCTCCTTCTTAATCGATTAAAATAACAAACTCTACTATTATATCTTTGTTTTAAACTTTCGTAATCGATAACATAAAAATATTCTTCTTCTTCTGAATCATAGATTAATTTCATCTTATTATCTAAATTCATTTATATATGAACTAATTCAGATGTCCAACTATTAAATTCATCCGAATATCCTAGCCATTTTACAAAATACGTATTTCCTTTCTTTTTTATGATTTTTTCAATTTTATATACATCATCTTTTTTATTATATTTTACCATTTCATTTTCATAAAAAGTTCCTTCAATTTCTTTACTGTTTAAATCTTTTAATCGATAAGTAATTGGATCTGTTTTCAATACTTCAGAAACTATAAAAATCTCTTCAGTAAATGTAGAATCATCTACTTTCCTGAATGTTTTCTTAATTGTAGATATTCTAACACTATCCCCTATCTTTTCCCGGTTTGTTTTCTTAATTGTAGATATTCTAACACTATCCCCTATCTTTTCCCGGCTGTCCAAATAGCTGCTCTTAGTCCTCTGGACGAGTCGGACGGTCTGGGTCTTCAACTATCCCCTATCTTAAATTTAGGTTTTTTCATGATCTTTTTCGTATATAAATTTTTATAAACTTGAGATTCATTTTCTCTAGCCTCAACAGGTGTCATTTTTATTGATCTATGATATGAATTGTTATAATTTTTAAGTAATTCAGGTAATACATCAATATATCTTTTAGTATTGTTAGCATGCATATATTTTATAATTTTTTCTCTTATACTTCTATTAAATCTCTCAGCTATTGCAGATTTTATTTCTTTATTTTTAGTTGTAAGCCAATGTATATTATTATCTTTAAATAATTTTTGTGTCTGTTTTCCTGTAAATTCAGTACCTTCATCTGTCAAAATGAATTTTGGTATTCTTTCTTTAAAAACTTGTTTAAAACCTTGTATAACTTCTTCAGATGTTTTTCTTTTTATAGGAAAAGCCCAAGCATATTTATTAAAAGCATCTATAACCGTTAACAAATAATTAGTTCCATCATTATATTTGCTATAATTTTTTATAAATAACAAATCAGCGTCAAATTGATTATTACTGTTTGGAACATAAACCCTTCTTCTTTTAAATTTACGATTGACAGGTTTATATCTAGTATATACATCTTGTTCATGTAAAAATTCTTCAACATTAGGTAACCCTGTTTTTCTTTTCAATTCTTGAATACCACAATAGCCTGTTTCTGGATTATAATAGACCTCTTTTAAATTCCTAAAAAAGTATTCTTTTTACTTCCACAAATAGTACAGATACCTTTACCAACAGGTTTATTATTTTTAGAAGTAGTTTTATGATAATTTTTAGTTGGGGTTTTATCTTTACACTTGACACAATATATAGAAAGACCTAATCCAAAAGTTTTTTTAGCTTTAATAATAGGTTTAATAATTCCTCTAGCTAATCTTTCTTGAAATGTTGGATCTTGTATATCATTTAGATCATCTATTAATTTTTGATCAGCAACATGTCTCAGTTTTGTATCTTTTGTTTTATTGTATTCAATATCATGTTTTTTACATGCTTTATCAACTCTGTTTATTCCTGGATCACCTCTTTTTAATCTTTTCTCTAATTTTGTATTTGGACCACAATATTGATATCCTGGTAAATGCATTTCTGGAAGATTTATTTTATCTTGTATCCATCCAACAATATCACCACCTTTCTTTTTACAAACCATTTATTTAGAATGAATAAATTTATATCCATTCAATTGCATTTGTTTTACATATATTTCAACTGGATTAAATTTTAAACTTTTTATGAAATCCTTTTCTCGCATATAAATTTCTTCTTCTGTCATATTTTTAGCTTTAAACGAATTAATGAGTTCTTTATAAAAATTATAACAATGTCTATATTCTTCCTTTCTTTCCACAATTTTTAATTCAAGATCGATAGCTTCTACTATACCAACTGATAAACTTAAAAAAGCAAGTGGTAGAAAGGCTATTGCTGATAAACCTGTTCCACTTAGAATAACCTTACTTACTGATAATGAAATACTTATCTTTTGATACAAATTTCTACTCTTTCTGTAAACATATAATCTTTTTTCTAAATATACATCCATTTATATAGGATTAAATTTTTTCCTGTATCTCATTTCAGGATTCACTAAATCTAACATAAAAAAATCATATTTTTCTTGAACACTTTTATTATACATTTGTTTGAATTCTTCAGTACTTAATAAACCATCTATCTCTCTTATAATCTGTTGAATTTCTTTAGATTGTAGAGTGAAAAATATATCGTAATTACAGTTCCTTCTTATATTGATAGGTGTTAAAAAATATGACTGAGTTAAATAAATAAAGGATGCGTTTTTCTTTCTACCTCTGATAAATAATTCATCGATGTTTTTTTGATCTTTCTCAATCACACAATCATCAAAAATAACTAAATTCTTTAATGTAGGATTTAAATCATCTACAGTAATATTTTGATCTGAAGAAAATAATACTTTTTTTTTTAATTTATCATATAATTTTAATAATCTTTTCTTATTCTTTATATTCTTACATTTCAAAATATCTTCTCTTTCTATATCTTCAAACAATGTATATTTTTCTTGTAATTTAGAATATTTAGGTTCGTATAAATCTTTTGCACATATATATAATGTATTAAAAAATAATAAATCATAAATCAAATTTAACAGTAAATTTGTTTTACCTGAACCTGAAGATCCTACTATAAGTAATCTAAATGGATGTTTAGGTAACAAAGGATGTTGTTTAGGATCAGGTAATTCTTCTGGTTCCGTGTAATCTTTAATTTTTATCATAATTTACTAGCAGTAAAAATAAAATTTGCTGCAGTAAAAATAAAATTAGCTGCAGTAAAAAAATAATATTATATAAATGGGTAAAAAAGGACGAAAGCTTATAAAACAAATAAGAAAAAGAAATAAGAATAGTCAAGAAGGTATACTCATCTGTGTAATCTTTATCATAAAAGTAAAATTAGCTGCAGTAAAAAAATAATATTATATAAATGAATGAATTAGAAAAAGAACGGAAACACAAGTTTTTAAAGCAAATAAAAGATTCAATTAAAATAGGAAAAATAGAAAAAGAAATAAGAAAGAATAATGAAGATCAACTAAAAGAAAAAATAGGTATTCAAAAGACCTTAGAGGAATTTCATAAACCAGTCACTCAAGAAATTGAAAAATATGAAAAATCAAATAAAGAGATTGTAAAAAGTATTCAAAATGTTGTAGAAAATATTTCATTTCCATCTATAGAAGAGCCTATTGAAGCTGTGAAAGAATTAGTATCTTATACTTATGATATCGATCAAAATTTAAATTTAAAATATTTAAAAGAGGAAAAATTATACAGACCGTCAGTATTTTTAAACGATCAAGAAAAATTAGAGGAGATGTATGGAAGAGCTAAACAGTTAAAAGAAGGATTATCTAAGAAAAGAGGCAACTTAAAAAGTACAATTTCTAGAGCTAAAAATTTTTCAGAGGAGGAATTAAACCAGAAAAAGAATGATATAAAAGAAATTAAAAATAAAGAAAATATGTTGCAAAATTATATGCATAGATTAAATATGATTCGAAGTAGTAAAGAAATGAAGGTAGGTAAAGGATTGAATGTATTATCAAATTTAACAGAAAAAATATGTAAAGGAAGTAAATCAAAGAAATTGTATAATCAAGTAGCTTTATTGTTAGATATGTTATTAAAAAATAAAGAAATGACTTATAATGATGTACAACGATATCATAAACAATTTCTCTGTTAATAAATGATAAAAAATAAAGTTTATTTGAGTGAAGGTCAGAAAAATAAACTTAAATCAGCTTTTAAAAATAAAGTAGAAGTAACATTACAAATAGATAAATCTAAAACTCCTAATCATGAGATGTATTTAACTAAAACTCAAATTAATCATATTAATGATAAAAAAAGAATTACAATCAGTAAAACTCAATTAGATAAAAATGGAGGATTTTTACCATTTCTAGCGGCACTTATACCCTCTTTAATAACTGCTGCTAAAATTGCAGTTCCAGCATTAGCATCAGGTACGTTTATCTGGATTAGCTAGTTCAGCTATACAAAAAAAGATGAAAGGATCTGGGAAAAAAAAAACTTGGAAAGGGAATATATCAACAGTGGGAATTAGCGACAAAATGATTAAAGAAAATATGAAAAATGAAAAAGGATTTAGAGGTGTGTTTACCTCCGATTTATTACCTAAAACAATAGGAAAATTTGAAAATGGAATCATTAATTTAGATGTATCAACAGGTCCCGGAACTCATTGGGTTTGTTATTATAATGATCCTAAATATAAATATGTGGAATATTTTGATCCGTTTGGTGAATATGACAATATGAAGAAGGACTATATTCCTAAAAATATTAAATCATTTCTTGTTACATCTAATAAAAAAATAGGTTATAATGATAGTTTTTTACAGAAACCTTCATCTGTGAAATGTGGTATATTTTGTATGAAATATATAAGAGAAAGGAATAAAGGTATATCACCTAAAAATGTTCTCAAATCATTTCCTACACAAAAACCTAGTGACTATAATGAAAATTTTGTTATGTATAAATGATAATATTAAAATCTCAAGGTCATGAGAGATCAGAGGAATTTACTGTAAATTTTATTACACCTCTTAAAATAAAAAAATTAGCTTTACACTCATTCTCTATGGAAGTTTCCTGGTTTAATATAAGTAAGAATTATGGAAATAACATATTTAGATTGTATACATTAGGCACAGATATAACAATTACTATATCAAATGGTAATTATACTATAAGAGGATTAAATGAGTATATGATGAAAATATTCGGTGAGGATCCACCTGTCAAATTTGGTATTATTGAAACAAGACAAAGAATATTTATTAAACTGAAAAATGGTTGGGTAATTGATTTTACAAAAAGTAACTTTCATAAAATTATAGGCTTTTTAAAACCGACATATGGAAGTTATGATGAAGAAACAGAGGTTGAAGGTGAACATATTGCTGATATATCTAATGGAAATGATAATATTTATATTCACTGTGATGTTGTAAAAGGATCTTTAATAAATCAATATAATTCAGAAGTTATATATTCTTTCACTAATAAAAACCCTCCAGGTAGTATAATTTCAAAAGAATTTAATAATTGGATATTTTTTCCTGTTAAAGTAGATCCTGTTGAAAGAATAAAAATGAGGATTACTAATCAAAAAGGTGAATTAATAGATTTAAATAAAGGAGCTGTAGAATTTAATTTTATTTCTTCTTAAATAAATGAATAAACATAGATTATATAGAAAAAGTAAAAAAATACTAGGATTTTTAAAGGTTTTATTGAAACCTAAGAATATATTAAATGAAATATTTTCTATGAAAAAGAAAGGAGGTGGTTTAAAAATTCTTCCTAAATAAATGATTTATGATTTAAGTGATACTCGTTATTATTATAATGATCACATTAAAAGTTATGAATTAAGAGAAATTCATCCAAAAGAACATAGTTCAGATGAGAATGCTACCTATGTTTTTCATATTAATGATACTAAAGCAAAAATTTTATATTCTAGAGGATATCTTGAACAAAAATTAAAAATTACAAAAAATGATAAATCATCCATTGGAAACGAAAATGTGAGTCTTTTAAATGGTGGAGGTTTTATCAAAACTTTAAAAGTACATATAGGAGATACCGAAATTGAATCAAATACACAGTCGAATTTTTCAATCATGAATCATGTTTTAAGATTAATTCATTATACTCCTGATTATGTAACATCACAAGCTCAAAATGAATTTTTTTATCTAGATACATCTGATTCAGCTGACCGTAATGAGTTCAAATATGATGGTACTTTAGAAGATACTACTAAAATAACTGAATTTTTTAATAATTTGAAAATGAATAAAGATTATAACGAAGGATTCGTAAAGAGATGGGAACTAACGAAAGATAGCAATGTCATTAAAATATGGACACCTTTGAAAGATATAATCGATTTCTTTAGAGAATATGAAAAGATAATTTCAGGTTTTGAAGTGAAAATAGAAATTCAAAGAAATGAAAATAAAAATATGATATATACTAATATAAGAAACGAAAATTATAAGGTAGTAGTTGAAGGTTTGACCTTGCATTTACCTTATATAGAATTAAAAAATTCTGCAGAAAGCTTGTTTCTGGAATCATATCTATCTAATAAAGATATAGAGGTAAATTGGGATCGATATAGATTTAAGATGGTAGGCCGTTATAGAAGCGATAGTGGATCTGTGACAGCAACTACAGCGTCAGATGAAGTTTTAGGTGTCTATGTTATTCCTCAATATGTTGAAAGAGATAGTAATTATGAAAAAAATAATATGATATTTGATAATATAGATATGAGAGAATGCTGGTTGATGATTAATAATAAACAAGTTCCTCTTATGCGTTATAAAACAAATTTTACCAATAAAGATTATAATAGAGTGTATGAAGCTCTTTTATATGTAGGATATAACAGTATTGATACAGAAACAGGATTTTTGATAAATAAGAAGAATTTTGGTGATCTGTATCCTATTTTTCCTTTTGACTCATCAAATCATGAAAACTATACCGATTTAAATAATTTAGATATTGAATTTAATTGGATAACGAATAGTCAAAAGGAATATAAGTTTTATTTTATTTTTAAAGAAAGAAAGAGATGTTTTATAAATTTAAAAAATAAAACTATAACAATGGTTAAGAGTTTAAAATCTTAAAATTAAATAAATGAGTGCTTATTATCCACCTTATGATGATCAAATGAAAGAAGGACCTATTGGACCTCCTGGTATAGGTTTTAAATTAATGAATGATGGAAATTATGATATGGAAAATAGAATTTTAAAAAATTGTGAAAATCCTATAGATGATTTAGATTTAACCACTAAAAGTTTTGTTTTGAATAAAATAGAGAATAATCATCATGAATTGAGAGATCTTATAAAAACTAAATATGATGAGGATTTTTTAACCTTTACTGAAGAAACAGGCAAGAGAATAAAAGAATTAAATGATACAACATTACATTCTTTAGAAGGAAAAGCTTTTGATGCAAAAGGAAAAAGAATAGGAAATGTAGCAGATCCTAAAGATGAAAAAAACGTTGTGAATAAAAGATATTTTGAAAAAAATTCGTTAATATTACAGAATGATAAATTTGATGCAAAAAATAAAATAATTACGAATGTTTCTGAACCTGAAAATGATAACGATGCTGTCAATAAAATATATTTAGATAATAGAGATATCTGGATTACCGTAGATGATCTTATTTTTATAGTTGAAAAATTTACAAAAGTAAATTTCAATATGATGAGTTCTAAATTACTGAATCCAGAGATGCGATTAACTACAGATATGTATATGAAAATATCTATATATATAGCTATATATGTAGAATATATATATATATATATATGATAAAAGTCCACTGATATCTCTAGAAATCAATGGTAAGGAAATTTTAAATGCTAATACAAATACAGTAACATGTTTTGCTTACGGTAAACGTGATGATATCATCACATTATGGATAAAATCTGATGGTAACACTTTAAAACCTTATATGCATATTGAAAAAATTTCTTTCTAATAAATGGATATTGATTGGAATGAATTTTCCAGAAATAATTTATCTGAAGATGTAATTAGAAATCTTAAAGATCACGTAAATTGGGATTTAGTTTTACAATATTCAACACTGTCTGAATCTTTTATTGAAGAATTTGCTCAACCTGATGATTGGTGTAAAATTTCTAGATATCAAAAATTATCAGAAGATTTTATAGAAAAATGTAAAGATAAAGTAGATTGGGTAAACATATCTCAATATCAAACTTTAAGTAACGAATTTATCGTAAAATTTTCTGATAATTTAGATTTATATAAAGTATCAATATTTCAAAATCTTACAGAAGATACCATGAGAGTATTAAAAGATGATTTAAATTGGTTGTATATAACTAGATATCAAACATTTAGTGAAAATTTTATAGAAGAATTTATGCATAAATTAGATTTTTGTTATTTGATTAAATATAAATTTGAGCTATTACCTGATCACTTTTTTAATGTTTATTGGAAAAAAGTACAAGCTATACAGATGAGTGAATTAAATAAAAAGTTCGGTCATCACGAAATAGAACCTTACCAAGAGAAAATTATTGAAGAGATATATGAAGTTAAATCAGTCTTGAGAGAGTGTGTTTATATTTTGAGACAATTAATTAATGATAAATAAATATTTAATAAAAATGTTTCTATATAAATGGATGTTACATATAATAATGATATGGAAAAAAAAACTATGTCTTTCTTAAATATAGAGAATCCTACTGAAGTGAAATCTATTTTTATATTTAATTGTACTCTTGAAGGAATAGAAAATTTAACTAATTTAAAAGAATTATATTGTGAAGGAAATAAATTAAAATCTCTTGAAGGAATAGAAAATTTAACTAATTTAGAAACATTAAATTGTGGGGGAAATAAATTAAAATCTCTTGAAGGAATAGAAAATTTAACTAATTTAGAAACATTAAATTGTAGGGGAAATAAATTAAAATCTCTTGAAGGTATAAAAAATTTAACTAATATAAAAGAATTATGTTGTGAAGATAATAGATTAACTTCACTTGAAGGAATAAAAAATTTAATAAATTTAAAAAAAATATATTGTGGAGGAAATAAATTAATGTCACTTGAAGGAATAGAAAATTTAACTAATTTAAATAAATTATATTGTGATAGAAATATATTAATATCACTTGAAGGAATAGAAAATTTAACTAATTTAAAAGAATTATATTGTGAAGATAATAGATTAACTTCACTTGAAGGAATAAAAAATTTAATAAATTTAAAAATATTAGATTGTAGTGAAAACGATATTACATCTCTTGAAGGTATAAAAAATTTAACTAATTTAAATAAATTATATTGTAGAGAAAACGATATTACATCTTTAACTGAATTAATATTTTTACCTAGAATAAATGAAATATGGTATGATGAAGATAATATAAATTTACCCCTGATGTTAAGAAGATTTAGTAATAAGGTATATAATAACTCTGAAGATGCGATATGGCACAGTATTTTTTAAGTCTTAAAAAATGTTTACTAATAAATGGAAGAGTTCAATAGTCTGAGTGGTTATCGTCAAACATATGTATTAGATGATTTATATCCTGGAAAATATGATCTGATATCATTGAAAAAAATTAAAAACATGATTGCAGGTACAGCAATCGTAAAGTTAATTGTAGAAGCAGAAGAAAAAGAGTATTACCTTTCGAATAAACATGGACAACTTTCTAATAGATCGATAAATAAAATCAATAAAGGAAGATATATATTTTTATATTTAGGTGATAATAAATACATATTAGAGAAAGCTTAATATATTTTAGAGTAGAGTTAAAAAATAATTCTAAATAAATGGATCTTTATAAGATTAAAAAATCTCTAGAAAAGAAAGGAATTAGTGTAATAGCAAGATTTATAGAATCAAACGGTGATACTGGAACAGCATTTTTAAGTAATTATAATGATAAAGATCTTAAAAAACTTAGTAAGAATATTAAGTCATATTATAATTTTGGTGGAGAGAAAAAATTTAGTAAAGATTGTATACAACTTACTTTTGTTGAAAAAAAGTGATTATATTTTATGTCTAAGTGTATATTATATCAGGCAGTACTTCTTTTAATATATATTAAACTATAGTACTTTGTGTATATATTAAACTTTCCTTTTTTATTTATATTATTTATAAAACTCTATTTTATAACTCTATAAAACACGTCCGTAAATTACGGACGCGTTTCGATATATTTTAAGTCACTTTGTAATCCTGATTATTTTTAAAGTTTATTTAGAGGACTTCATTTAGAAGTCCTCTTTTGTCACGCCTTTCATATAAATCCTTTTATTTTTTACCGTAATTTACCTATGTATGAGGTAGCCTCAAAATGGGGCAGACTATCTTTGATCTCTTTTTTCACGCATTTATCTAAAATTTGGTCTAAATGTAAAAAAGGCCTTATTTTGATATAAAATCATGTTTTTAATATTAAAATGGATCGAGACCTTTTTTTTTTATATAAAAAGATAAAAAATAAGCTATAAAATATAGTTTTTAGTATTAAAAATATAGGTGTGCTCATACGTGCGTATAGATACTACTGTTAACCAAATTTAAAAGGTAGTTGCAAAGTTTACGGTTAGTACATTACAAGGGCAGATTAAGAAATAAAAAGGGATTTACTTCGACACGTTTCTTTTATTGAACATTTGTTTTTGTAGTATATCAGTAAATAGTTATCGAAACTGATAATTTTTTTTGATTAATCATAAAATGAAGCAAACTAGCCTGATAAAATGAATTTTATGCCATTTTGGGATTTATGACATTGCAATAAACTTTTATAATTGAATCTATAGAATCACAAGAAATGACACATATATCTGAAAAAGGGGGGGGGTAACTGCCACAATGACCCATACCTGGATCTACATTAAGTTTCTTGTTACCATTATAGATATCAGATATTCTATATTGACGAATGCATAATAAGCATGAAACTAGTCCAAGAATGCTCATGCTGGTATCTGTAATAGGAATATCACCCATATTTTTTAGAATGCCTCTTATAGATGGGCTTTGTGCTTATAAACTTTGCCTTTGCAGCTTCATGTGGCTTGAGCAAAATTGTATATGAATTTTGAGCCGGCCACGTGGAAGAACTGAAAATGTTAGTTCGCATAGAAATTCTAAAAAATTGTGGTGCATGCTAACTTTCATGCTACCACTGCAAATTTTAACTATTTCATGATGACGAGCATATAATAAGTGACAAACTAGTCCATGGATGCTGGTATCTGCAATAGGAGTATCTTCTCCATTATATCCTATTCACAAATTGATATATTAGAATGTTGCAAAACTGTAAGAGCAAAACAGTTTTATCAAGTTATTTTCATAAAAAATATTATGACTGGAGAAACACATATGAGCAAGATAAATAGCAGATCTATTTTGAAGTTGAAATTGGGGCTGCAGCTAATATATTTCACATGACGCCTTTGATGAACAAGTATTTTAGCTATATTTCAGGCATTTAAAACTAACTTGAATGTACTAACTCGGAAAGCTGTATCTATTTACTCATATTTGTTTCTATTCACCTATTACGGGTACATATATTACGTAGATGGTTATCATAGAGACAAAATATCAATTTAGAATGTTCTGATATTAAAATATGGAATGTTATGAGGGTTTTGCTGTCTAAGAAAAGTTGAAACCACTTTATGTGAAATATCAGTTAGCACGAACTGTAGGCTAGGCACTATCAGTGCCTATTATATATTCTATTATATACCTATTTATTTGTTACATATAAAGTAGTTAACATGAAATTTGAATTAATGTAAAAAAAAGCTATTCCTCTAAAAGTCAAATTTTTCAGGTAACACACTAAGTTAAGAGTGCAAATCTCAACTAACTTGTTTATTTCTAGTGATATCAATTCAAATCCATAGCATCTATTCTATTGGTATATAACTTTTTAATACTTCTGTAAAGAAACCAGGCATAAAAAAATTAGGTGACAAATCAGATTCTTCAAGAAAGTATTACAAATTTATATTCTGAAAAGCAGCAGTTTATTTATTTTGATCTATTGGTATCTTTTATTCACATAGAAACAAGGAGCGAGCATTAAAGGAGAACTAGAGTCAGTATGTACATACTGATTGTCAAAATTTTCTATGTTCAAGTGTCAGTTGTTACATTGAAAATGTTTGAAGTAAATAAAAGTTTTATAAAGAATGCCAAGAAATTAACTTATATATTTAAAAGTATGCATTGGTTGTGACTGATGGACTTACCTGGTTAAAGATACCTCCCCTCCCTCCCAACTACAGGAAAAAATCTATTTTTTTTTAATTGCACTAAATCAAGACACAAATCATATTGTAATTGTTAATGTGTGTAAAAACTTCCTCAAAATCCAGAAGAAGGTGTATTGAAGTACTTTAATTGTAAATCCATTGACGCAGTTCTATAAAAAGATAGGTATGTCATTCTTTTGGTTTTGCCACTTTGTTATTTTTCGGTTAGTGGCAGTGGCATAGCATTACTCACACCTATTCAAATGGTAAAGAAACCAATATGCATATCTATTTGTTTAGAATTTAATGGGAACAGCAAACAATTGATATATATAATTTTTGAAGCATATCAGTTATTAAAAATTTTTAGCATAGAAAATTATTAGCACATCACTGGGTATATAGAGTGGGATGGATTACCCACCCTCTACACTAAATATTTTACCCAGGATTACATTGTAAGCCTGCATGTTTATTAATTTTAGATTAATTTTTTAGAAAAATTTCCACATTTTTTGTCCAAAATATTCCATTGTATGGCTTTTTCTTTTAAATCAAACACATAGTTTTGTTTACAAACTTGCATAAATATTTGAAACCGACTTCAAAAAAGGTTATAGTAACCCATATTTAAACAGTTATATATTTTGTTTTGGATAGGTAACTTGCTTTTTTGTAGTTAAATCATTAATAAAATAAAACAAATTGCCTCATGTGCTATAAGTCATCAATGAAAATAGGATTAAAAAGTTGCGATACACGTGCGGAATACAATATAAAATGGGCATAAGCTGCCTTTAATAAACATAATACATATAACACAAGCATTTTAAACTGTATGCTGTATATAATTTTTTTCCCGTAAATGGAGCATTTTTATCATTGATCAAGTCGTAATAATAATAATATATTTTATTTAATTCTTTAGTTTAAAATCATATCAAAAGCAAATAAATATGTGTGTATGAAATAAAATACATGACGAAATGTATGTAAGGAAAATGTAAACACGTATAATCTCGAAGACGACACAAAGTGTATACTAGGCTCCGCCTATGACGTCATTTAACTTTACCAATAGCGAAGAACCGGCCTCACAGCAGGGGGAATAGCGCGTACGTTTTCGGAACATGCGGGTGGGAGTCGGTTCGTTTTTGATAGCTGCATGCCAAGTGGCTTGCTGAATTTCCTTTCGGCCTTGCTAGCTTTTTTAACCTGGCAACCTGTCAAATTCTGTCGTATTTTGACGTTCGTAATTTGTTTATCACGCCCATAAAATTAATATGCGATTTTTATTTTGTATTTTCTCCTACGCAATATTGTTATAAGAGCGCAAGCTCTTCATTACGTGCGTTTTTAGTTTTTTTATATAAATTTATATTTCATGTAAACCATCCCCTGTATTTTTTTTTCTTTTGCAATACATCTTGCAAACTGCTTGTTATTTCATATACATGTCCTAATTATTATGTAGCATAAAATCAATTTGTTCAATTTAATCAATTTTATTTATTAACACTTTGAATATAATACAGTCACGAAAAGCAAATCTTAACGTATTGATATGGATCTAGTTTTGTATCATCCTGATTTAGAAGTTAATAATGCTCGATCAAAAGTAGTTAGTTGTGATTCTCTGTGCTCTGAATCAAAATCAAGTTCATTGAATTCGAAACTTGAACATGAATCTGCAGAAAGTCAAAGTTCTCAGTCAAAGGGTTCGCATTCACCCTCAAAATCTGTGTGCTCTTCGTCTTCAACGTCATCAGAAAATATTCCCTTGCAAGAATTAAAGGTATGTGTTTTTAAGGAATCGAGCTTCTATGCAAGTTTAATCACTTGATTTATTGCATACGGGGCCGTTTTTGATAACAGGCAAATACTGGGGAGCATTAGAAGCCTTTATGAGCTAGCTAACTCATTTTGGAAAAGTGTACACCTTGTGAGAAAATATTTTAGAATTCCACAATTTAGATATTTTATTTCCAAAGCACTCAGTTTTATAAGCCATATGAAGTCTATCATAATTATTTCCTTTTCTTTTTAAACTATAAACTACTGTAAAATTTTAATTATAATGTTCTTTTTAATTGAGTTTACATGTCACAAATATATTTTATGAGCTGTATGTTGGAAGTTGGAAACCCAGACCACACGACAGACCCGAAGGTTTACTGTAGCTAAGTGTGTGGCCGGGAACTTTATTATTGATTCAAGAAATTACAACACATATAAAATTGAATCACAACACAATAAGTAATAACAAGACAAGCAAAGACACAAAAAACACAAAAGCATAAAAGAACATATAAGAAAAACAACAGGTTAAAGCAAAAAGTAACTGTGAAAATTTTAAAGTACAAAGCAATAAGGCTGCACAGGTTTACCAAAGAGACCCTGGAGGGATATTTAAAAAACTTTAAATTTACTTAAAAAAAAAAAAAAATAAATAAATAAATAAATAAAAAAAAATTAATGAATAAAAGGAATTAAAACAACCAGGGGAAGTTACAAAAGGGGGGGGGGGACAATGAGAGACCAGGGCAAAGAACAAAGGGGAATATACAAAAGGAGGGGACAAAAGAGAGAGCAGGGCGCATAAAAGAGCAAAAGAAGGGTTATATAATGCCAGCCAGGACAATAATGCTGGACAAAAATAATATAGACATTGAAGGATATTTAAGTAACAGAAATATAAATTATCTGTTAATGATACAAAAGTAAAACTTTTGTGTTTGTGGACTATCTGTATAATCCATAATTTACAATATTTATAGATGTGTACAATATTTACAGATGTATAATTTGGAAGTAATATATGAGATTATAAATATTTACAGAGTTAAAGTATAAATTAACAGAAATGTATATAAATGGGGTGATTATAATTTTGTTGTTATATTACAGACAGATATGAGTGATTATGACTTTGTAGATGTATATACAGACAGAGACACAATTTTGTATTGAGAAAATATGTACAAAGGTATCACTTCAAAGTGTAAACATGTTTACATTTCCATATATAAGTCGCTTATTCACATTGTTTGGCAGGTTTGTATAACAGAAACAAGACTATACCGTTTTCAGGTGGTGACGAGACAGTTAACACAACGATAAAAAACACAAAAATAAAAACAAAACAAAGGGGAACCCAGGAACAGCAGGGGGAGGGGATTGATCACCAGAGACACGGGGATAGTAGGTACTCACAAGCTTTTCAGCGAACACGGTTCGAAATATCACGGGCGACGAGAACACAGTTCTTGAGTTTATTAAGTAATGTCGGATGTCGGCAAACCCCGGAGAACCAAGCTGCACGGGAAGCGGGGACAGGTTTAATTAAATGGTATTCTTTAGTAAAGGGGCAAGAGAATAAATAATGGTCTGCATCACCATATGCGTTGCAAGGGCAGTTGGAGGATGATTTATGTTTAAAAAAGTTAAGGTAATCTAAGAAAGGGCCATGGCCAGTTATAAAATATATGAGGTATTTGTTAAAGATTTGAATTTCGGGGTTAACAATAGGTAGAAATAGAGAAATACGTGAAGGGTCATGAGTTCGGGGTGAGACGTAGTTGTTTAGAAGATGTTGCCAGGAATTCAAAAGGGCGGATTTGCAGAATGAAGTAAGAAGGGAATAAGGGAAAGATGAGCTGTATGTGGCATAATTCACCAATTGAGCAGCACAGCATTAGGCGAAGCGATGATTTTATTATTTAAGGCAAATACGAAAATATAACATTTTAATTTCATTCCTATTGTCTTTTTAATGCTTTTGATTTCTCTAATCAATTGCATTTCTCTTTTTGAAAAAGTGCTTTCTCAAAGTATTAAGGTCTCTAGTTCATTTTTCACAGTTGGATGCATTACCTTCAGAACAATTCTTACTGACCCCAGGTATTGATTAAAGGAGGGTAAATGTGAACATCGGGATATGCAGGACTTTTGCTAGGGGTGTGTGTGTGTGCTAAAATCGATTGTATTCAAAATTGAGATTTTTATCAACCTTTCCTATTTTAGAGTTTCAAAATTTGAAAAAAAAGGAATCCTGTTTTCAGATGCCTGTATTAGTCTATATACACCCTACCCCCATATTTTAAATCTCAAGATTATTCAAATTTTCAAGATTGTTCATTGAACAATCTTCAATATCGGCACGCAAATGTAAATTTAAGGGTCCAACAACAGCAAACTGATAAATATTTGAAACATTTAATTTTTTTTCGGGAGGGGTGGGGGGAGTAAAGCTTAAAATTCCCATTTTTAGCCACTGGCTGGTAGGTTCATGAAGTTTAATGGCCAATTGTTGACAGCTGCAAAATGTGTGATCTGTTTTTTCAATTTGTTTAATGTTATGCAAAATTATATTTAAGTATGTTATATAATAATTTAGGAATTTGCTGTTATTACTCATTTATGTATAGATTTATTATACAGACAGAAAGAATGAATGAACAAAGTCATAAACACTTTTCAGCTATGTTGTAAAGTGTTAAAAAAGGAGTTCCCTTTATACTCAGCAAACAGTATCAAGATCACAAAATTTGGAACGAAATAATTAATTGTAAAATTTGGATTTCATTAAAAATTTGTTTGGGATTTTGTAATTGCAGATGTTTCACAAGCAATTTTATAGCTGCTGATTTCCTAACAAAATTTGGATTATTGGCCAACATAAAAAATCAATGATTAATATACAGCTATACTAAAGTTAGTATTAAAAGAAGTAGGATGCAATTACCCTCACTAGGACTTATAACATTGAGTAATGATTCACCTTAGACTCGGTTGCTAACAAAATTTCCAATCTTGATCCAGATCAATTCCCTGCAATCTGTGAAACGTAGCGTAACTCACTGTATTCAGATACGAAGATCTTTGGTTTATGCAAAAGTAAAATGATTAGCTCCGGACAAGTTGAAAGCTGTTAAAAAATAATTTGAATTTCTGCAGGGACAAGAAATGTGTAGACTTTCTATATGTCCATGGGCAAGCCCCATTAATGTCATTTCGAAAAAAGACTGTGGTTTTCGGGTATGCGTCTGATACTGAAATAGTCATTTTTTGTTTGCAAACTTTTTATATTTATTTCATTTATTGTATACAAAGTATAAGGACATTGCCTGTAAGATGTGAATTTTTTTAAATTTTACTTCCTAGAACGTGATTTATAATAAAAAAGAAATGTAATTGTACTTTGGATTATATGATCATTATATGAAATCCAGATTGATGGAGTTCAGATTAGCGAATCTACTGCCTTTTTGAAATTGTGATTTGAAGGAAAAATAATTCAAGGCAGTGTGACTAATGGAATCAGGGTAAGACCCCATCGAGGAGAGTTAGTCCTCCTGTCAGGGAATTCCTGGCACCTCTCCCAATCTTTAGGAGAATGATGGAATTAAAGGTGTCAAGCATCATAATGAGATTGAAATATATAAATATTGAATTGTTTATTTTTAAACAGTGACTAATATCATTTAAACTTTAATGTACAACTTTCAAGCATTATCTCTTTTCATTAGTATAATTTCTCTCTATCATTAACAAAATACTAAGCTCTCAGAATTCCAGTGAAGCAATGACTTGAGTGCTTAGAATTTTGCTAACTGTGGGTGGATCTTAATACTCTGTATCTTTACTGAGCTTGAACAAAATTTTTTACCAATTCTAAAATACTTTCTTTAAGGAGTTTTGTGCCGAATGATCATCTTATTGCTCACCTTGTGTTGAGATGTACAGGTAGTGAGGGATGATCAAGTGATCACTTTCTTGCTATTTTTTATACCATGTTGTAGCAGGCCTCATGCCAATGTTGATCGCCATATTTTTCCATTTGTAATAAAATAATCTTAGTTGCTAGTTTCTTTTAAAGTGCCAAAACTTGGTGGCTAAAAGAAAAAAATATCTTTTTAAGATCTCATACAATGATAGCCTTGTATGAGATGTTAAAAAAATATTTTATCCATTACTCAAAACAAATTAACAATAACTTCAAAAAATTTCATTTTAATTTTCAGATTATTATAAACAGTATGATGTATCAGCTTTTTACAAAGTAAAAACAATAGATATAGTGAAAATTATAAAATAAAATCTGTGGCTACAAATGTTAAAAAGTGGATATTAAAAAATAGAATTAGCTAATATGTGGATAAAGGAAAAAAAAAATCCTAAACGATTTCCCAGTATAGGGAATTAATCAATCACTTCACCGATACTTATTTTTGCTTTAACCTTTTATGAAAAGAGAGTGCTTCTTACTGAGAGCAAGCTCAATGCGAAATGTTACTTGAGAAAGGAAGTGAAATTTTTGTGTAAAAGTTCAAAAGTACCCAAATTTGAATATCTCCATTGCTTAATACTATTACCAGTCAGTGCATCTTAGCCATATTAATATTGTTATATGTGATAGTGTTGTTTGTTGAAGTGGAATTTACGTTTACTTTGTGTATGGAAAATTAAAAATAAATATAAATTTATTTTAGGCAAAACATCGTGAATCTCATATTTCTCATAAGGGTGATGAACCCCCTCTTCTTCAAGGTGAAAAAATTCCTGGAAATTCACGTGGTAAAGCAATTTAATTATTTCATTAGTTCTGTAAGTTATGTTTGATATATAATCAAGTTTTTATCGCTTATAAAATTACTAAGATACATTTTAATCTTGTTTAAATTACTTTGAATAGCCCTTTACATGTAATTATTTCATACTAGCAGCATACCCTTTCTTCATACGGAGTATATAATATAAAGAACCTTAAAATTCACAATTATGTGCAAATTCTTATAGTATAGACATTTTTAATCAAAATATTTTGTTAAAATATTTTATTTAATACTCCTAAAAAAAGTTTAAGAACCTCTGTTCTCGCTATATAAAATTATCTTCATGAACAGATCTGAAGAATAAAACATCCTGGCCCCTTTTGTAAGCAAATTTACAAAAAATATTGAATTGAATCAATATATGCAAAATAAAAGCGTTAAAATTGTATGGGACCCGTACTACTTATATACACGAATATTAGAAGATAAACCTAATTTACCCAGACCAGGGGGCTGGCCTATACAGGCTTACAGCTGGAAGATATAACCTGTATTAATAGATTACATGTATAAATTGAAAATATCAATAAACCCGTAATATTTAAACCTGAAGGTAGTAATTAATTCCAATATATGCCAAAACGAAAGTGCTAAAATTATATGGGAAGGTATACCCGTATTACTTTATAATGTTGTAGATTAGAAGATATGTCTGAGTGTTAGTAGTTAAGATTACCCGCTTTACTATATGAGTCTCAAAAATCTTTGCCAAAATAAAACAGATGATGTAATAAATTAAAAATATCAATAATCCTCGTAATCTTTACACCAGAAGGCCATAATTGATTCCAATAAATACCAATATGTATCAATATATATGCCAATACACCTGTACTACTTATATTCTCATAGATCAGACAATATACCTGTGCATTTGTAGAAGATTACTCGTACAACATACAATATATGAGTTTCAACAATTTTTGCTATAATAAAACAATGGCATAATAACTTGAAAATATCAATAATCTCTGAATCAATAATCCCCGAAAATATCAATAATAATAATGTTTAAACTTAAAGATAGTAATTGATATTATCCAGTCAAAAATGCAATGTCAATGAAATTTATTTAATATACATATCTTCATTATTCAAATCGGAAAAGATTTAATAAAAATTGTCTACCACATAAACACTTTGGATTTAAATCCGTTGCTAAGTGACAAGATATTATTTGCTACAAATAAATTGGTGAAAAATATATCGTCTGAATAATGCCATCTCTATGGAAGGTTTGGCGACATTTTAAAAAATCATCAAATTTATCGCCAAGTGGGACTGTAAAACTGACAGCGACAAATGGATGAAATATCATCATAATACTATCCCCAAACAAAATACAATTAATTTCATTTATCTCAATTTTTCATTTATCAATTTCAAGATATTTTTATGGATTTACAAACATTTTTATCAATTTAGTGACATTTTAAAAATTCGCTAAATGTATTACTAAGTAGGACGGTTGGCAGACCCTGTTTAAGGCGTGGGCGGCGTGAGCAATTGCTCACGGCAGTCAAATTAAGGGCGGCCATTTGGATGTGAAATTAGGTGTAGTAAGAATGACTTTCGTAGTCGTATTAAAAAATTGAAAATAAACGAATTTTATGTCACTTTAAATGAATTTACTTTTTTAGATAGTATTAAAATATAAAAAGGATAAAATCGTTTTTCTCCCATAATTATATCTTTTTTGAAGCAATGTATAGGTCTGTTTGAAAGTACTTACACTCAAACACTTGGGAGATTACTGGATTTTATACAACTTGCAGCTGAGTACAGCCTGCAATTCCCAAGGGTGACTTTGTTTCCCCCAAATACTGGGAAAAACACAAGGGCGATTCTCAGAATTTGTTGCTGCTTTAAAATTCAAATTGCAAACATATGGATGTGGTCTCTATGATCGCACTTCTAAGAGGACGGGAGGGAGGAAATTAGTCCAGATGGTCATTCTTTTGGTCATCTACCGTTTTGACTCATGGCATTGATCCTAGCTGGAGGCCATGCAGATAACAAACACAGTGACTAGAAGAAAAAGCTACTTCTTAGTGTTCAAAGTGTTGTGTTATGCCAGGTGTTATGCTGCTGGGCGAGATTCACAAATTCATCGTCAAATTTGGAAGTTCTAATTATTTGGATAATTATTTCATTCTATTATTTAAAATATTTTCTCAAAATTTCTTAATTGACTATGTTTTTTGTCGATTTTTAATGTGTTTCAACAAATAAAATTAATTTGGTGCTGAATTTAGTCTATGACATTAGCCCCAGAATAATACTAATAAAAGAATAATTTTTTCATGTTTTTATCCAAAATAATATGCCCCGTGACTGTTCTATGAGGAATTTCAGAGGCAAATAATTAAGCAATGGTGTAAAATTATCTTAATTTTGTAATTTTTCCAGTTTCAGTGCAAAACGAAAAAAAAAAATGATACAAAATATTTTTGTGTAGCAAAATATTCCTTTATGAAGATTTGCATGAAAGTGCAAAAGTTGTTTATAAATTGTTAGAGCTGTTTTATAAATTAATAAATTTATTTTATAGACTCAATCTGCGAATTATACAGATTCTTTTGCTCATGCATACAAATTTCTGTCTAGATATACGTTCAATAATCTGTAAATATTATTTTATTTTTGCATAATTACACTTTTAGGTATAATTATAATGTAATACACTTTAGGGTAAAATGTTAAGCAAACAATCTTAAAATTCGTAATATACATTTTGATATTGTGATTTTTTTTTTTTCTACTCAAACAATTCATTACCCCTATCCCCAATATTGCGTTTTTTTACCACCTTGTCCTCTAATGATTGCAAGTATGTCTTCCCCCTCTCTTAGTTTTGTTATGCACTTTATATCTTTTGATAGAAAAATTAGAATATTTTTAATTTTTACCCCCTCCCCCTTTTCTTCCTAATTATTTTCCCCTTTTCTATTCTATATATATTTCCTGCTTTTGGATTAGGTTTTGTATTTTCCAACATTTTTTCATATATTTTCATTTACTTGTCACAAACTCAGAGACATTGTAAACATTATATTTCAATCGTCTTCACCCCCAGTGAATCTATAATAATAAAAATAAGAATCTGTAATAATAAAAATAAGAATCTATGTGTTTGTTTGTCCACAATATTGCCCGATATGTACCGCATTGAATTTTTTCACCCAGTCGCATCTATACCTGAACTAATGCGTCTCGAAGCTTTTTTACCACATTTACATTAGATGTTTAACTAATTTTTGAATTCCAAAATCGGATAATCTCCAGCTACCGATATGACCTAGCAACTTTATTCTCGATTTAACAGTTACAGAACCTCTAACCATCGATATAATCTAACAGCTAATTATACGATTTAACAGCTACCGTAATGATCTAATGCCACGTTTTTGCATTACAAAGAGCGTTTATTTTCTGTTTGCTTTGCGGAGAGCGTACTGGTAATTTGGCTTCGGTTTAGGATTTGAAGAAAATTGAGTAGTGTTATTTGTAAATGTATTATTTAATTAACGGGGGTTTATTTACGCCCCTGTCAACACCGGGTAATTCGTTCCACTGATACAATAAAACAAATGTTAAATTCGTCAAAGTATAAAATTTTGTTGTTATTTGGATAGTATTCTATTATTCTGTATATTTCCGTACATATATTCCCACCCATTCTGTTCAAACCTCGCCAATTATTAAACATCTTTAAAATCCCCAAGTTCATTTAACTTCCTAATTTTTTTTTAAACATAACAAAATATCTCGTACTGGTGCACCAATATTTCACAAAAGAGTAAGTAACCAGACCGATCGGCAACAATCGTGGCATTTCAAATATTACTGTTTTCCCACCCATTGGAAAACTCGGTTTTTGAAGTATTGTGGTTATAATCTATGTCCCTGCTGTATTTGAATCAGATTTTAGAGAGGCTACAATGGACAGTTACAAACAGCTTCGAAACAGAATTTCAGGTTTTTATCTGCGAAATCAAAAATGCATTAAATTAAAATATATTTGCATTTTAAATTTAATATTTAAGGATTAGCTACTTAAATAAATTGCTGATAATAACTGGCAAAATTCTTAATTGTCCAGTTATATTATATCTTAGCTTTTTAGGGATTGAAATGCTTTATCTTCATTTCTCCTCTTTCCTAATTTATTCATGAGATCATTTGTTTGATTTGTTTATAATGTTTTACTGCTAAGAAGTACAAATAATTCATAAGATTTATGCAATTACAAATTCAAATTTTATTTTAAAAAATGATGAGGGACACTACATAATGAGTAAGTTACTTGTGACTCCTGATAAATTCAGAAAAATATAAGGGGCTCCAGTCCGATGAAGCTGAAATTGATTTGCGTGAATAATATTTTGTAAGATAAAAACTCCAGTAAAGTTCAATAAATTTATTAGATTATTTCAAACTCATTTGTTTCGTCTGACGGCACATAAATACGTACTTGATTACGTATATTTCCACCTATTCTGTTCAAACCTCACCAATCATTAAACATCTTTAGAACCCCCAAATTCATTTAAGTTCCTGATTTTTTTTAAACAAAACAAAATATCTCGTGCTTGTGCACCAATATTTCACAAAAGAGTAAGTAATCAGACTGATCAGCAACAATCGTGGCATTTCAAATATTACAGCTTTTCCACACATTGGAAAACTTGGTTTTTGAAGTATAGCGGTTATAATTTCGATACGTAAAAATATCAAAATTATAACCACTATACTTCAAAAACCAAGAAAGTGACCCAAAATCCATTTATATACGCACTTGTAGGATTTTTAAAGAGCAATAAATTCATACTTATTGTTTATAACTATCACTTTTAGTTTTTATGATATAAGCATTACAAACTTGAAACACGTCAAATTTTCAAACTTCTTCCACTTGACAAGACGATTATTCGAAAACTATAAACGCTTTTTTAAATATACATATAAATTTAGAAACTAAATTTCGTCATACATATTTTTACCGCTTATTAATTATATTGATCTTTTATACTTTCGATTCAAAGTTTAAGTCTCTCCCCCCCCCTCCCCCCGACCACACACACAAAAAAAAATGAAAATAAATAGGGTTCGATCCAAAATCCAATTATATACACTTGTAGGGCTTTCAAAGAGCTACAAATTCACATGCTTATTGTTTAAAGCTAGTTCTTTTAGTTTTTGATATGTTACAAACTTGAAAAATGGAAAATTTTCAATCTTCTTCTATTTAGATGATTACTCGAGAACTATAAAAGCTTTTCTTAATAATAAATATAGATTTTGATACTAAATTTCCTAGTACGTATTTTTGTCGTTTATTATTCATATCTGTATTTTATAGTTTAAAATAAAAACAAGAATTAAAGAAACACTCGCTCGGACAGACACTTTTTTTGTTTTCTGAAAAAAAGTTCTAAATATTGAAATTATTATTATAAGCGCCCAAAAGGTTTACATTTTTCGTAACGCTTCGTTTCCCCTCCACAGAAACCCCAAACATAGATGTTATTCACGTAAACTTATATATAATATGATTGTTTATTTAATATTTTTGGATGCCTTTCTTTTTATGATTTAAAAGAAGTTTTAAAATTTGCGACCTTCCAGTTCATTTCACTTTAAAATCATAAATTTTTTTCACTTCACTTCATTCGTTTCAGAAATTTTGTCTCTCTAGACCAGTGTTTCCCAACGTGGGGCCCATGCCCCACAGGGGGGCAATTTGATTGTTAAGGGGGGCAATAAAACTATTGTTACAAGTTTCCATCTTCATATTTAACTGAATGTGGATTTAGTGCCATAAATTATTTGCTGCTAAAAAAAAGAAATCGGCTGGATATAACACAACGGGGAGACTTGAGACTAAAGCTAACTAAATTGGAACCTAACATAAAATCTCTTTGCAGCAAGCGCAAGGATCTCACTAAATTTAAATAATAAATAATTACTAATAATTAAAATATAGAAAAATCTTTCATTAAAATTATTTCGTACTTGAATTTCAGTTCTCCATTATATGTTTTGAAAATCTACTTACTGTGTTTCCTCAACAATTTCCTAGTCATTTCTTCCTAAAACCTATCATTTAAGTTTCTTTAGTGAACAATTCAATTTTTGAATATTAAAAATTATGTATATGTTACATGGGGGCATAAGAATTTTAGAAAGGCTTAGGTGGGGCATGGCACAAAAAAGGTTGGGAAACACTGCTCTAGACTCATATACACACCCATATATACATTACACTCACGCACAGACATCCCTTTAAAAATAATTGATTCGGGTTAAAGGATGTCCAACACATATATTAATCCGTCGGAAAATCGAGTTTTCGACCTCATCAATATTTTTCGTATACATTTATCGTGTGCAGGGAAATTGCAAATAAAGTCCAAAATTCAGTTATGTATTATAAATTACTGCTGCATTATGCATGTATGTATGCAGAAAGAAATGTAAAGCATTACATTTTCTAAACCACTAATTAGAGCTCTATATTTAGATGAGAATAAAATTTGCTCTTAATAGCTTTCTCGTATAATCATGATAAAAGTCCAGTTCTCATCCATACACCTATCGGCAGTCATCAGTACCGAGAGAGAAGCGGAATTTGTCTCTAAACATGCCTCGAATCGGGCACTGTTTGTGTTGACCGAG
Source organism: Amaurobius ferox (assembly GCA_951213105.1). Taxonomy (NCBI): domain Eukaryota; kingdom Metazoa; phylum Arthropoda; class Arachnida; order Araneae; family Amaurobiidae; genus Amaurobius; species Amaurobius ferox. Next base: position 21,036,229 of record OX578133.1, read on the forward strand.
GTAAACACCAATCCAGGTGCCTCTGTCTATGTTGAGGTGTCAGTGATAGGCACGTTAATGGACGTCGACACTTAATCCTACCTTCTGCCAGTCTTCTCCGATTAATATACATTGATACAAGATGCAGGGGGGATGGTTGATTGCCATGCCATTGGTGTAGATGTGACTCCTCTCCTGACTGCACGATCTTCTCAAACACTCTGGGGCGTTCTAAGCTTCTGCGACTGTTACATGGGTCTTCTTTGATCCACTGTTTCTATCACCGAGCAACTACCATATCCCTCCGAAAAAGATGGCGACAGATACGTCTGTTTGACCAACCAGTTTCCCTTGGGCCATTGATGCCACTTCTCTTTAAATCCGAAAATTGTTCTTAGTGCTGTCGAGTACATATGTCTTAAAGGCATCTTTGTGCACAATTTTCAGTATCAAAGCAGAAAATCCAGTTTCAATTGCTCGTAAGTAAGAGCGTTGGGCGTTTTATATGCTGCACGATTCGTCGTCCCCATGCGCGTTGCATGAGTCCTATAACGTCATTGGCGTTGACAGTTTGATCATTTGTATAACTCTTAAAACGAAATTTGCATGCCCAGTTTCGGGGCTGTAGCTCAATTTATATTATATATATATATATATATATATATATATATCATTGGATTTTCAATTTTAATATTTTTATATATATATATAAAGGGCGGCCCCAAACTCTCTTGCCCACACACGAAAATATCCTTAAGCCGGCCCCCTGACAGTTGGATTGACAGCCAAATGCTAACGAAATATCATTTCATTACTCTCTTCTAACAATACAAATAAATTTCATTAATTTGCATCTTTTTTACCAATTTGGCGACATTTCTATCAATTTGGCAACTTTTAAGAAAAGTTACCAAGTTAGTGATATCCCACCAAATTCGTAGCTCTGAATTTACAGATCTGAATAAATCATCCTGACCCCGTTTGTATATACTAAATGAAAACACTAAAATTGTATTGGAAGATATACCTATTCTACTCTTTTTCTGTTTCAACAATCGGCTGAATGAGTTTATTGGCTAAACACACTATATGAGTTTATTAGCTCAACACGATATATAAGCTTGAAAACTCTTTGCCAAAATAAATGCAAGTGATGTACGCAGTCCGCAATTAATATAATTAAAAGAAAAATCAAATCGTTCATTTATAAGATATATTTTTATATCCATTTATTTATTATTCAAATCGAAAACATAATAATGCACATTAACAAACACATTTAATTTAATTACATTGCCGAGCAGCATGATATAAGATAGAATCTTCCTCATAAAATTTTAATAATTAAATAACCATTTTGATTTCTTAATACTTTTCATTGTTGAGTAAAAGCTTGTGAAAAATAAACCATAGTGATAGATTTTCCATTTAAATTTATGTTTCAAACCTTCGATTTTCAAAATTGACTAATACTTGCAATAAACTCCCACCAATCTTTGAGATAAAGTTTTAATTTACTTTCATATTTTAAACAAACGATTTCCAACCTTTTCATTTGGAGGAACCAGGGAGTTAGAGAGTAGGACTCCTAGGAAAAGCTTTCATTTTTCATTAATATCTCGACAACCCCTTATCTTAGAAACTAAAAACTTGGACTAAATTTAAGTGGGGCTATTTCAAGACTACCCACAAAATGTCATTAAATTCGGTTCAATCGTTCTCCCGTGATGATGAGACAAATGAAAGTTTAGTTTTTCACTAATATCTCAAGAACCCCTGGACGTAGAAACTCGAAACAGGGACTAAATTTTAAGTGGGGCTATTTCAAGGCTATCCACAAAATTTCATCAAATTCGGTTCAGCCATTCTTTTGTGATGATGGGACAAACAGATTTTCAATTTTATTTATATAGATGAGTAATATGACTTGATTATAATCATTGGAGTATTGTACACTAGGGTTTTTACTAGGAAAAATGGAAAAATTTCTTATTTTACAAGTGGACAGTATTAGTAACATATTAATTACAGGAGTGGTGGTGGTTCAAGTGTTTGTCACCTTGAAAATTTTGAAAATTTCAATGTTCAAAATATGGCTATATTTTAGTAATTTTTTAAAATATCCTAAATTTTGAATATCTTGAATGGAAAAGGAAAGTAATACCGCAATTCCTTGGTAACTTGCCTTTGAAATCTAAGCTCTAATGCAGCATTATCCAACTAGAAGCTCTCAAACACAGATAATGCGTACATAACATATTTAAAATTCAATAAATTACTAAAATGTATTTAAAACATTATAAGGTACCTATTGTTTGATTAAGACCTTAACTTATATTTACTTAAAGTTTACATAAGAACAATATGAGCTGAAACTACATTCCACCTGAAATAATCCGGGATCTGAAAATGTAAATTAACCCACTTTAACTTCAGTCTGAAAGATAAGCACTAAATCACTTAACTCCGATTCTAAGAAAGACTTACAGCAAAAGGATAACTTAAATTATTAATTGATTTACAGCTTACTTTGCTGGATAATTTAAAGCATAAATCCCTGATACAAATAAGCAAAGCTATTATTTACACAACATTAATATTATCAGGAAGCTAACATTCAGATTTTAACACACAATATACTGACACATTTTTAGTGGCTTTACCAGTATCTCATAGCGATTTACTTAACAGAAACTGAACATCCATTTGAAATACTGAATCTAATTGAACATTGAATAGTCCATTACTAAATGAGACAATTTGCATTTTTACAATGAATCCTCCTTTGATCAGTACACCAAGCAGAATAACAGATTATGAAATTCTATAATTTTTGCCATCAATTGACCTGTTTAGTCACTAAAGTGCACTTCTTTGGTGTGGAAGTTGAAAAGTTTAGAACATAAATTACAATTAGGACAAGGTAGAATTAGAATATAACAGTAATAATTAACAGAAACAGTAATAATTAACAGAATCCTTGCAAACGGAACAAATATTGAGTCTTAATGAAATATGTAACTATAATAAAATGTGATGCATAAATGTCACTGAAAGATTTTTCTACAATGGCAAAAATATTTTGATTGAAAATTTTCTTCGTATTTTATAGAAGTTGAATAGTATTGTATAAAGTGTACAAAAGTAAATTAAGAAAAAATTAAATATAAGTGTTCATGTCTCTGTTTTTTTAATCTTAAGATGAATTATTATTTCATAATCACAAAACATACTATGCACTTTTCAATACATGAAAGGCTTAACTTACAAAATGTCTTTTAACACAAACTCTTAAATTTTAGGGAAACATTTATGCCAATTAGAATAAACTTAATCATTATGACCCCCGCCCCGCTAAATCCCAACAGCAAAACTGAAAATCTTTTTGATAAAAAGCCATTTTCTCACACTTCACAAATTTCAGCTTCATACTGCACAAATTGTGCAATACTGCACATTAAAAGAAACTACATCACACATTATTTCATATGAGTAATTATTTCATGTGAGCAAATGAGACTAATTAAAATCTTGGATGATCAGTAGTTCATTTTTAGCTGTTGCTAGAAATATAAATTACTAGAAAAATATTCATTGAAAATCAAGGATGTCACAGGATGATCCTAAAAATCATAAGAATGATCTACATATTTTATATCTTTAATTTTTCATTAAATCATTAGTTCATTTTCTTTCTCTATATTTTTAGTTAAAAAAATTCTGTTTAAAATTATATTAAATTTACTTTTATGTTTGTTTGACCCTTTTCTTAAATTTTTAGTTTTTTAAGTTAATTTTTTAATTTAATATATTCAATTTTGAATGCCTGACTGTGGCCAGGCATTATTCTCATTTACTCTAACTATTGGATTATGTGTGATATGACTGACTTCTATTCTACATATGGTTCAACTCACTTTGTTGATCTGAATGCATTGTCGTATGCTGTCTGGAATATGCAACTCTGTGTGACCCTGTGTGAAAGTCTTTACTTTTGGTCTTATCCTGATGCTAAAGTCTAAGAATTTTATTTTTATAGTGATGTGTAGCCTGAATATTTTTTGTAGAGATGGGCAAATAATACTTTATTAACCAGATCTTGAATACTTTAATACCTGAATAGTTATTTAAAATTGTTAATAAATACTATCTATATTTATTAAATTAATAAAACCAAAGTAATTTAGAGATGTTAGTTTAAATTTCATTTATTTTACTGTAGCTTTTTATTTTAGATACTCTTCACTATTATAATTGTAAATGTATCTCACCTATTGTAGATTTTTATTTAAGAAATCATGTATGCGAACATGTTCAGGTTCTAGTTTGCTTTTTTTGTTGTAAATTAAAACAGAAGTTATGAAGAGTCACACTGACAAAACTGTTGATGGCAGTGTGACTAAATACTCCAATTCCTTCAAGCGAGGGTACAGACTTTACTTACATACAGACTATTCGAAATACTCGAATTTCAATTGACATTAAATTCGAGATTTCATAACTTGAATACTTTCTAGTACTTGTGAATAGTGTTCGCCCATGTCTATTCACAGATAGTATTCGCTTATCCCTAGTGTTTTGTAATAAGTAATATGCATATTACATTTCTATCTAATATAATTTATATTACAGCACGAGATGTTACCCATTTATGTCCCTTCACTGGGCCGGTCCGAGGAACACTGTTTGTAACAAACTACAAGCTCTACTTTAGAAGCAGTGACCGAGGGGTATGGTTTTATATTTTTCTTATAATTTTATTGTTTAATGAGACTAAACTCTTTAGAACTTAATGAAATATAATATAAAGCATTTGTGAGTAACATTTGCTGGAAAACAAAAAACTTTTGAATTGATCAAATGCATAGCTATCAAGTGTTCCAGTTTTCTCTTATTTGTTCGTTTTTACAGTCTTGTTCTGGGATTCTGATTTTTGGCCAAAATAATCCGATTTATCGTCTCCATAATGTGTGTATTTTTTTAAGTCATGAAATCAAAGCTTGGTTAAAAATGTTTAAAAAATGTTACAGAATTTGTAGTCAGAGTTTTTCTGTTTTTACATCTGGAAGTCTGTTGTCCCGCAATTTTGAAATTGGCACTCTCAAGCTATGATTCCCACTGTGTCATAAGAGAGGTGGTTAATGATTATCTTTCTCCTACTTTTACAATCCATTTACATTATCTAATATTTTTACAATTATTTCATGTTATATACACTCATCAAAAGTAAAATTGCAACACCATGAAGGAATGAACGTAGCCATATGCAAATCACAGTACCAGTAGAAGAGAGAGTCATATACAAATGATGAAGTTTTCGTACGTATCTGGTCACGTGATATCTAGTTCACGTGATACCACTAGGGTGCCATTAAGACCAGTAGATGGCTTGTTCCATAAATTCTGTCAGCGACGATTTGCAGCAGCTGAAAATTTGAAAAAGTGAAGAAGTGATGTCTCGAAGATGTCAGCAAGCTGTATATTAACAGTTAATGGCTGGGAAATAAGACTGTATCATAGAGCTGTGTGACATGAGTTTGTTGATGCTTGTACTTGATACGTGTGTTGGGCATGACATGAGTACCATCTTGCAATGTGTGTCACGATGGACGCAGGAACATCAGAGAACACACCAAAGAGGGAATGGATCGAACAAGTTCATGATACAGCATAGAGAGTGGCAGATTCGCCGAACAGCTCGTCGAGACCTGTTCGTAACAGCAAGTGACATACAAAAGAGTCTGCCACCATCAACGGTTACACCTGTGTGCACCCAAACAATGCGCAACAGGTTGCATGAAGTACAGCTCCATGCATGGCAGCCAGCCACTAGGGTGCCATTAAGCACTCGACAGAGGGATGTATGTCTGGCATGGTGTCGTCATCGCAACTGGACCAATGAATGGCATTGGGTATTGTTTACGGATGAATCTTGCTTCTGCCTGTGGGGGAAGGACAGCTGTGGATGGGTGTGTCGACTTCCTGGGGAATGCCACTTGCAAGCTCATATTACCGAGTGTCACACTGGCCCTTCACCGGGCATTATGGCTTGGAGCAGTCTCATGCTCGACCAGAGGACAGCTTTGGTGCACATTCTAGGTAATCTGACAGTGGACTGGTATATCACACAAGTTGTGATGCCTGTGATTCGGCCATTGATGCAGGCCATCCCCGGTATGGTGTTCCAACAAGACAATGCCACACCACATGGCAAACTCTAAACAACCTAAATAGAATTCACATCTTTTCCTCACCATCAACTTCACCGCTTCGCTCTTCCATTGAACACGTGTGGGCCCTCATCGAATGTCAGGTGCACCGGGGACCACCAGTACATACTGTAGACAAACTGCATATCACAGTGGACGCTGCTTGGCAAGGATTACCTCAGGCAACTATTAATAGCCTCATCGATAGTATGCCTCACCGTTTAGCAGCCTGTATAGCTGTCCGTAGGTTCTGCATCCTTTATTGAATAAACAGGTTTCTTTTGCATATCTTTGTTTTTGTAATCATTTGCATATGACTCTCTCTTTTACTGGTACTGTGATTTGCATATGGCTATGTGCATTTCTTCATAGTGTTGTAATTTCACTCTAGACGAGTGTAAGAAAAGAAGAAACTATACTTCAAACATTTTATTAATGAAATGAAATGCTATTTTGCAGCAGTATCGAAAAAAAACTGCATTTGTATGTTATCCTTCATATATTTTGTTTAATTGTGAAAATATTTTCAACTTATACAGTTTGTTTGCATCGACTAAAATTTTTATAATTATTATATGTTGTATACGAATAATATATTTTTAAACATATTATTAATGAAATGATAGATTATTTTGCAGCAGTATCACAAAAAAAAAAAAAAAAATTGCATTTGTATGTGATCCTTGGTATATTTAGTTTAATTGTGAAAATATTTTCTACTTTTGCAGTTTGTTCATCTTGTCTAAAATTCTTGTAAGTATTTTGTGTTTTGTACATAAAATCTATTTTTCAAGCATATTATATTAATAAAATATTGGATTATTTTCTGAGTAACGATATTATACTTATAAATGCAGGCCTTTTTGCATGCATTTTTGCGTGTGAGTATTTGAACAAGACTTTTTTTTTAGCTTTGATGGATTGGGCGTAGTGGCCCATTGCATGGCCACCACAATTACCCAATTTATCTAGCATTGATTTCTTTCTATGGGGGACTCTCAAAGCCATGGTGTATGAGACACCTAGGGGCTCTGAAACTGACCTAGTTGCAAGAATTGTCATCGCTACTGCTAATATCCACAAAATGCCTGATATTTAAAAAAATGTACACCTATCAAAGCAGCACTGCTGTCAAGTATGCATTACTGTTAATGGTTGGAACTTTGAGCCCTTGTTGTGAAACTATATATTTACACTCCTGTCAAACTGCTACAATATGCTTAATAAAGATATTTTCATCACTTATTGTCTTGCCATTTCTGCATCTTAGTGTATCCTTTAGTACATCAGGGTGGCATCTCTGGTCATATATTCATATGTGAATATGGTTTGTTTTGTGTTCTCTACCTCCTCTAAAAGTTTATAGTTGGGTCATTCCATATGGGGACACCCGATGAGTGTTGCGCTATAGTCACAGATTTTCTTTAAATTTTTACCATGGATACACATGGTAAAAAAAACCCCAAATCTGAATTTGTAATGTATATATCCCAATAATGATCCAGATACAGGCCTTTGAAAAATGGTCATTTTTGTCAAATGGTGGCCATCTTAGAATTTGCACTAATATTTAAAAATGTAATAGCGTAAGAACTAATGGCTCAAATGAAATAATTCTGGTACCAATTTAAGACTATTTATATCAGGAATATAAGTGCTATATCAAAACAATTAAAAAGATATATTTTAATATTGTTATTACATGAAAATTGCGAAAATTACCTTCGGATTGATGGGTAATTTTAATGGGCTATAAAAAAAATAGCACCTAATATTTTTTCTGAAACTTGGTACAAATACTAACTAATATGTGGGCTTTATGTAAAAGAAAAAAAAAAAATAGAATGGTAATATTTCTTATTACAGAGAAAAATAGCCTTAAAACATATATACATTTAGTTAACATTTGACATGCAATGTTTTAATCATTTAAAAAAATATATTTTTTATAAACAAATAATGAGTAAAAATAAAACATAGGCATTTTTTATACACTAACTAGTACGTGTGCTTTAAGTAAAAAAAAAACTAGGATGGTAATATCTAATTTAATGACTGAAAAAATACTGGTATAGGAAATCATATAGGCTGCTCTAAGTCCTCGGACGAGTCGGATGGTCAGGGCTTTCGGTATAGGAAATCAGTGTAAAATTTCTAGTGTGCTGAAAAATTCTAATAAAAATCTTCTTAAAACTATATAGTTATCTCTCTTGTACTTTATTTTCTTATTTCAAATTATAAGAAGGTATTTTCTATATTCAGTAGAACTGAAGGTACACATTTTTTCCTAGTGGCCACTGGTTTCTAAACCAATTTCACCTTAGAGGCAGTACAATAATCTTTGGCATATTGGTTATAAATGACAATTATCACTTAATGCTGAAGCTTTACAGCATACATATAATTAATTCCAGAAAAAATAATTTGTAATTAGATAATATAAAACACTCATTTTCATGAAAAGCAAAAATTAAACATAACTGCAGCATGTTGATCACCAAAACATATCTTTAACCTTCTGCTAACTCCAAGGGAAACACTACGCAATATCCCCTATCCAGTTCAAACAAGTACTTAAACAAACAAGCTATTGGAGAAGAAAATGGTCCTATAGCACCAATATTGTTTCTAGAATGTTTAAAAACACCTGTTCTGGTCTTTGTGTACATAAGACATCAGCTGCCTATATCCTCAGAATTTTTAACTCTAATAGTCACACAGTTCTGTTATATAAGTAATAGCAATTAACACATACCAGTTGCCAGAGTTGAGTTCCTGAAATGATTACTTGTACTGCATCATCTGTTTTCTCTTAGGTTGAATTTAAAGTACTATACAATATTATATTTCTGGGTGACATATTCCTTTCAGAGCTCATTTTTGCTCAAGTGTTTAGAGCTGAATATGTTTAACAAGTAAATCAGTGAATTGTGCTTCTATGATTATTTCTTTTATTTATGTTCCATGATTAGTTCTTGTCTTATGCTATAAAACTTGAATGTTTTGTATGTAAGAAAATCAATGTGTAATTAAGCCTTCCTGTTTATTCCTGTACTTGTGTTCTGAGTGGTAGTATATGTAAGGTTCATAAGGATGAATATCTAAAATGGTACAGTTTAAGACAGAAAACGTGTGATCTATGTAATAAACCACCAAAATCAGAGCTAAGTCCCTGAAACCAATTTCTCTCAGACTGTCAATGATAAATCAAGAATTACTCATTCCAGGGGGAAAAAACTCTGCATGTCTTGTTATTCTTCTTCGCATTCATCAGTGAGTCAGAGGTTTCTACTGCTGACATGGAAATGACCAATGATGCAGATTATAGTAAAGTCACAATAGTAATGGAAAAATTGAATAAAAGCTGTTAACTTTTGGATTTATCACCAATAAAAATCAATAGATTTAACTCGAGATAAGAGCATACTTAGTTATATGCAAGTTAAGAAATTAAGTAGTCACGTTGCTACTAAAACTGCTACAGCATTAGGTATTGAAAGTATTAATAAGCCACAAAATTCAAGACATTAATTGTCCAAGTTGCAAGTTTATGATGGAAAATTATTGAATAAGTTTTCTTTAGATGCATCATTTAAAGAAAACGTGCAAATTTTTAAAATTAGTCCAAGATTCATGGATAGTCTAACAAGCAAAGACATGCTATATTACTACAGCGAATTTAGTAAAAAAACCCAAGAAAATTAAAAGAAATAGAAGGGATGTTATCAACACCTAGTGAGATATAAGTGTTGTTAAATTAAATTCGATACTATAAAAAAGTTACTAGTTTTTAGTATAATAATTATATATGTTCAGGAAGAAAAGATTGCATATCTATACCAAGTGAAAATGGGAAAGTATTAAAACAAAAGAGATTTCTTTTGCATAATTTAAAAGAATTATATGCTGCATTTAAAGAAAATCATAATGAAATAAAAATACTATGTAAATTTTGCACACTACATCTAACAGAATTTTCAGAACATTCCAATAACAGAATATTCCAACAGATTTTCAAAATTAACTGTTAGTTTACAAATATAGCTATACAATTAAATCTTTGTTAATAATTTATATGGATTGAAATATATAATAAGAACTAGGATTAGGATTTTTTTATGACCTAAAAATTGCTAAAAAATGCCTTATATGAGGGCAAGTACTGAAATGTGGCAATACCAAAAATAACAGCTTTCAATGCAGACAATTTTTTAAAATTTGAACTTTTACATGAACATTGGCTGTTAAAGAATGAGAAATGCTGTAAAATTATTTTTATGGCATCATTTTGAAGTTAATAAGGTAGTAACAAAACATGGATTTAAGTCAAAGGAATTTTTTATCTATGGTTTATTATGACTTTTGACAAGGATTGACACAGCTAGTGTGTTGGTCGAATGAATTTCATTTTTGATTATGATTCACCATCCAAAGCAACAACTTACAACAGATTAAAAAAATTCCATCTTGGCCATAGGAGTGCATTCAATTTTACATGATCATTTAATAGTTTAAAAGGTACATGCACTTTTTATTCTACACAGTTGAACTCACAATAATGGCCGTGTCAAATGGTGCAAGGAAATTCTCAAAAAATTAAACTCTGCTTCAATACATGTTTTTGACATTTAACAGGTAATGAAACATGGATTTATTCCTATGAACCTCAAACAAAATATCTATCTACTATTTGGTGGTTTCAAAATGAACCAAATCCTACTAAGTTGTTTGTGCACGAAATGTTTCAAAGAAAATTATTTCTTCTTTTTCTGGTAAATCTGACCATGTTAGTTGTAACATGGTCATTGCTTTGGCAGATTATAGAACAATAAATGCTGATTGTTACATGATAATTTGTTTGCTAGAAATAGTTGAATAAATAAAGTTGAATAAATATTGCGAAGTGTCACATCATTCTTCATCATGACAATGCAAGCTCACACACTGTATTTCAAACTCAATTATTTGAAGCATGAAAAATTGATTTGATGAGTCATTGTCTTTATTTGCCTTATATAGCACCTAATGATTTTTTCTTGTTCCTGACAATCAAACATAAAATGCACATGGTCAACAATTTAACAGCTCAGAAGAAGCAGTTGAAGCTCATAAATCACATGCTTCTGCTATACCAACTGTTTTGAAAATTGGTTTATTCGAATGAAAAAATGTATTGATACTAAAGGTGAATATTTTTAAAAGCAATGAAACGATTTATTTCCATACAAAAATATTTTGTGTATTATTTGCTAAAACTTAAATACTAGCTTATGTAAAAAATGCATTTATGACCTAAAAATATTAAAAAAATTCCCTATAAAATAAACAAAGAATTTTGAAATATGACCTAAAAATTTATAATTTTTTATATCTTAGCAAAACTAGTAAAAAAAAAAAAAGGTGAATGAAGCAAAACAAAAAGGATCTAAAAAATATAATTTATTCTGTTGACTATTATCATATATATATATTGACTTATAAAACAAGAAATAAACAAGAAATACAACTCTATTTTTTACAGGTCCTGCGCCTTTAGGGAAATACATCCAAAAATGCTTTTTTTTTTTATTGAAAATGCCAAAATATGCAAAATAGTGACACAAAAATAATGGAAAAGTGCCCTAAAATAACCGGAACCTATTAGGTTTTCCTGGCATTTTTGTGTTCTGTGGGTTTGTCATTAAGACTTCAGAAAATAATTGGTAATCATAATATATAGGATTTTTCTAGAAATTATGCATTATATTTTAGTTATGGCCATAATACTGCAAAAATGAAATTAAAGAGAAAATGAATTTTGATGTATGTAACACGCTTTTGAAAATACCATATACTTTCAAAATTAAATTTTCAATACTGACTCTTTTGAAATTATGGTAATTTTATATTTTTTCATATAAATTTTTATGTATGTATCTCAATATGTTTAAAAATAATATTAATCCTTGCATCTGTAACATTTTTTTTTTTATCTTCCAGGACCAACCATTTATTTTAGATGTTCCATTGGGAGTCATGAGTCGTATTGAAAAAGTAGGTGGTGCAAGCAGTAGAGGAGAAAACTCTTATGGAATCGAATTATTCTGCAAAGACATGAGAAATTTGCGATTTGCTCACAAGCAGGAAAATCACTCTAGACGAGATGTGTTTGAGAAACTTCAACAATACGCTTTTCCAGTTTCAAATAAATTAGTAAGAATTTACCTTGTAAGAATAAAGAAACTGTTTTAAATTCTGTATTTAATGCAATATATGTTTACAGCCATTGTTTGCCTTTGAATATCAAGGAAAATATGCTGTAAATGGATGGTCTGTTTATGAACCGATTGCAGAGTACAAAAGGCAGGTATGGAGTTTTTTTTTATCCAATTTATTTTTTAATTATTTTATTTCAAAATTTATGTCAATGTATGAAATTATTTTTTTTTTCTAGGGCTTGCCCACCGAGAGCTGGAAAATAACAAAAATAAATGAACACTATGATTTATGTGATACTTATCCTGCAATTGTAAGCTTAATATTTAAAATTTTTTATGAATATAGCTCTTAATTTCCTGTTAATTTTCTGTCTTAACTATATATAACTGGGTGTTCCGAAAACATTGACCTCGGCTTTCATTCCTTAAATATTGATTTTAGAGACATCTATATAATAAAAGGCAATGTCTGTGTGTCTTATACACTATAGGTTCAGCGACCGCACGTTGCAGAGCTATGAAATTTGGCAATCGGAGATCCGAGGGGGGGGGGGGAGGTGACACGTGAAAACCGATTTTTAAAATGTGAATTATTATTTTTTTAATGTTTTATGCAATTTTGACCATTTTTTTCCCTTTTTCCTCCACCATCCAGACGTCGTAGAAAAAAAAAATCACACGACCGGAAAGAGGAGACAATTGCGAGTAAAAATATATCAATTTCAAATCTCAGGGACAAATTCTAATATTTTTTTAAAGATTTTAAAACAAAAGTCACTTTCGGCTCAAATAAATGAACTTTCGTTTTTAAATCCTTGCGTCAGGAAAGTACTGACAATTTCGACTAATAATTTACATTTTTAGAAAGCTCAAAGATCAGGCTTTCTTACAAGCCCAATCTGGTCACGAAATAATAAAAAGTAGTCGCAAGATCTGTATTTTAAGGAAGTAATGATTTTCAATTTCTTAGCAAAACTGTGAAAGACATTTTTCACCCACATGTGCACTCAGGCGCATGGTGTTTCTATAGAGAAAATAATAAATAAAAAGAAAGTTATGGAGATTGTCGCGGTGCATTTATGCATCGGGTTAGAAAATTACATTATATTTTAAATGATACAATTAAGAGCTTAGCGCATGGTCATTATAAAATTTAAATGATTAAATTATTGTGGATTGAATTGTGGTGATGTATTGTATACATCTGGTGGTGGTAATAGTATACAAAGTGAAATTATTATATTTATATGAAATTATTATATTTATTAGAAAATTACGTTATATGTTAAATGATAGAATTACGTGCTTAGCATATGGTCATTATGAAATTTAAATGATTGAATTGTGGTGATGTATTGTATACATCAGGTGGTGGTAACAGTATACAGAGTGAAATTATTATATTTATTGTATTTGCAAATGTCATCAGTGATTGCTTTTTATACAGTTTTTGGCCTAAGGACAATTAAAAACCAAATAAGTATTTGCTTTTTATACGGTTTTTGGCCTAGGGACAATTGAAAACCGAATTAGTGTGTGGTGGTATCTGGCTGATATATTTGGGCCGTGCTCTTGATACCCATAAGAATATCCTGATGAGGTTATTTGTGCATGGGTATAAAATTATATTTGCAAATGTCATCAGTGATTGCTTTTTATACGGTTCTTGGACTACGGACAATTAAAAACCGAATAAGTGTTTGTTTTTGTATGGTTTTTGGCCTAGGGACAATTGAAAACCGAATTAGTGTTTGCTTTTTATAAGGTTTTTGGCTCATGCTGAATTGAATTGTGGCGATGTATTGTTTATATCGGGTGGTGGTTGGGACCACAATGAAGAAACTTAAACACTGAAGATATAAAAAAGTAAATAAAAAGAAAGTTATGGAGATTGTCGTGGTGCATTTATGCATCGGGTGGTGGTAGGGACAATCTTTTAAAAAAAACTTTTTTTTGCTGAGCAGCATCGTTAAAGCAGCATCATTATTTCTTAAATACTAAATTTACATTCAACATCATCAGTTTCAAAAATACCTTCATCTCATTTGCGATGCAATACTAACAATGTAGACAAACGGATACAATTTCATTTATGTAAAATAAAAATTAGAGGAGCATTGATACCTCTAAAAAATATAGGAGCAGGTGATTCCGTCTGTGAGTACACATCAAAGAGATCCCTTTCCTAGGGTTACAGGTACAGAAATCCTCAGAATCTCACAGTTCACAAACATTAGAATAAATTCACTTTACAAATCAATTTTCAAGAACCCCCCTCCTAGAACATTTTTTTTTCATATTAAAATTTCATTATTAGTTTTAACGTCATTAAGTTAAAACAAACTTTGTTAACTCCATGGGGTTATGGTGTTAGCGAGTTTGCCACGGTCAGAATTTTCAAGGTAGCGAATAGGTTGGTTGCCGAAGGCGGCTAGTATATAATAAATTACAAAATTGCGTAAAAGAAAAGGTACAGAATTTTATGAAATCGATAAAAATTTTTAGAGGATTAAATTTGAAGAAATACAAAATTTATACAGGCCCTGTACAGAAAGATTTCCAATGAGTAAAATGCACCCCATACACTAATAAGGTGATGTACAAAATATTTCAGAATTTTATCATAAAAGTTCCAGAGATATGATTAAACAAAGTTGGTGAGGGATTAATCACAAATTAAAATGTAAACATTTGCAGCAAGAGTGCAAATGACGCAGTGCAAAAATGCATCATAGGCAAATAATATCTGCCTCTTATCTTTAATGGATTTTTGGCATGGATGGAAAACATTTTGAACAAGCTTTGTAATCTTTGTGTAAAGTTATTATTTCTATGCAGTGTAGATACTTTTGTACCAATACATAGCAAAATTATTATTTATTTATGTAATTATTGTTTTCTTTCGTAATTTGTGTATGACCCCTGAAACGCGATCTGCCAACATGATTTTCCCCGCTGAGAACCCATGGTGATGCATTAAAAAGTGGTTTAAGTCAGCATTTTTGTCTTTTCATATCTCTGGGACTTTTTATGATAAAATGCTGAAATTTTGTACATCACCTTATTAGTGTATGGGGTATATTTACCAGTTTCTGACATATATATATATATATGCATATATATACTAGAAGGTATACCCATCATATGACAGAATGAAATAATTCCAAAGCATTGCCTCGGACAATTTTACACAAGGCATTGGTTGGCCCGGGTTCGATTCCAGCCACTGCCAAAACTGCCGCTGTGTTCATGCGGAGTACGATCACGTTAAACATGTGGGTCCGAAAGTCCTTCCGAGAGGTTGGTGGTAAGGGAAGGAGGGTAAGGTCCCTGTGGATGCCTCCCCCACTGGGTTCCGGTCTAAATTGGGTGGCACTTCTCGACCGTCCAAACAGTTACCTTACACCTTTCTGGTAGGTCGGGCGGTCTGGGTTTCAACAACAACACAAGGCATTGGTGTAGGCAATATATAAATCTTCTGTGTGTTTGCAAACAATTGGAAATATCAACTCAAGAAAGCATGCACAGGTGCTGAACAGTGCATTCTGGCTACAGTGTACACAGACATCTGGCCGGTTTAGATATTAATTAGTTTTTGAGTACTTTGAGTTTGTTTTATAAATTTGTATAGTTTAAATTATGTCCATCCAATATTAATTTTTATCTATGTACACAATCATCTGAAGGAATGATAAGGCTCTGCTTGAAAGTGCATTCTGGCTATGGTGTATGTAGATGCCTGGAGGGTTTAGATATTATTTAGTTTTTGAGTTCTTTCAGTTTGTTTTATAAATTTGTATAGTTCAAGTTATGTCTGTCCAATATTAATTTTTAACTATGTACACAATCACCTAAATGCGTGATGAGGCTCTGCTTGACAGTGCATTCTGGCTACGGCTTATGCAGATGCTTGCCCGGTTTAGATATTCTTGAGTTTTTGAGTTCTTTCAGTTCATTGTATAAAATTGTATAGTTCAAATTATGTCCATCCAGTATAAATGTTTAATTATGTGCACAATCACCTGAATTGATGGTAAAGCTCTGCATTTCTCTTTTGTTTGATTAATCTTCTGCGATTGAAGTGTGTGTGTTGTGAGGTGTTGTATTTATGAGACAAAGGTCTTTATCTTCCAGGTAATTATGTACTGTTTTTAGTTTTGTCAGTGTCGATGAGTTTTTCAAAACTTTGTCAGTCCAGAGGGCCATGCTGTCTGTTGCTGGTGCTCTAAAATAGTATCTGTGCATCAGTGGACGGTATGATATGTAGTGAAGTGGGCCGCCGACAACCCCACAGACACAAGAGTCCGTGGCACTCTTACCTATTTGATACAGGAAGGATGGAAAAGGACCATGTCCTGTGAAGAACATTGTTGTTTCTCTGTTTATAGGTTGTCTGACTTGTGTAAATGGGTGAGTTTTGCTGTCTGTTTCTGATGTCGTCCAACATTCTTGTCACTTTTTCATATAGTATTGCTTTAGGTCTATCTCAAGGCTTGACAACGGTACAAATTGTATCTTCAGGATCCGTTCTTTGCTGCCTTGTCCACACATTCATTATCCTCTATTCCTGTGTGTGCTGGAACCCATCTCAGCTGTACTTTACAACTTGTTTCTAATTAGATTTTGGACATTCCTAACCTGCCCCAATGTCGTTTGGTGCTACTTCAAGGCTTCGAGGCATGACATACTATCTGTGAGAATTACCGCAGGTGGGGACCCATGTTGTACCAACCATGTTAGAGCCACTGAAATCGCATACATTTCTGTCTAGAAGACAGAGTTTTTATTTTGAAGTCTCTGCCTGTGTATGTGTTAGTGTGTTGTCTATGTAAACACAGAAGATCGTTGCAGTACCCAAGCTTGTCTTTGAGCCATCTGTGTTTATTGTTGTTTTGCTCTTTGTTGGATATTCTGTTATGTATTTGCTAACGTTGTCCATGGTTGGATGTGTTATCCAGCTTGGTGTTGTTCGGACATAGTCCTCTGGAACAAGATTCAGACCTTGCTCTTCATGGGCCACCCTGAGTCTGCTGACTTTGGCTGTTAATCTTTCCTTTGTAAGAGTGTAGTGATTGGGCATGACACCCACCAGCACCTGGAGGGCCTCCACTGGAGTTGAGCGATAGGCCCTTGTCATCAAGAGCGAGAAAGGCCTTTGTGCAAATAACAGTTTCCTTTTAGGATACCCCTTCAGATTGGTACCCCAATCACTCGTAGCATAACAGAGGACCCTCTCAACCACTGTCAAGTACTACACCTTGAGCAGCTTTGGTCTAATACCCCACATCCTGAGAGGGTGTCTCACTAGGTGCCTGTGGAAAGCCCAGGCCACCCGACTCACCAGAGGGCATGAGCAGCAAAGTAAGCAGCTGGACACTAGGTGCCTGTGCATCTGTAAAACTCAAATAAAAACTTTTAAGGCCTCAATGTGAGGTATCCATGACTGGGTCTGGTTCAGTGTTAGAAATTGGAACTAGGTGTCATTTAACTCCTATGGTTTTGACTCTAGGTGCCAAATACACACAGCTAGTTGCCATTTTTACATCTTTAACAATAACAACTATTTTTAAATGTCCATTTTTATTAAAGATATAAACAAAGAATAATTCAGATTTTTGAATTAAAAATTGTTTTAAATTTTCTTAAAATTTAAAATAAACTGATAAAGAAACCCAAGAGAAAATAAATATAAAAAATTGCTAATTTGTGTTTACTTGGCAAAAAGGACATAAAAAACAACAAATTAAAAAAAAAAACTTCTATTTAACAATTTTGAATTATGGTCATCTTATACAATCATTTCCCCAATACCCCTTCATTTTATGCTTGAAAATTAATTTTCATTGAGTTAAAATAGCAATTGATATAAAAGTTGCCGATGTGGTGGCCGAGCGGTCAAAGAGGCAAGCGTTTCTTCATGATGGCTCGGCTGCCAGATTGCGGGTTCGAGTCCCGCCTGCGGGCATGGATGTTGTGATGTCTTATTGGGGCAGAAGTCAGACTTCTACCTTTGGGTGCCCCGGGTCTTTGACTAAACAGAAGCAGTGCACACATTCTTCCTTAATAAAATACGTTAGGGACACGACACCAACCAACCAATATAAAAGTTTTTGTTAATGAAAACAGATTGCAAAAATGGAAAATACTGGATAATAAAATAGGATAAACCAAGAATTACGTATAAATGCACATTTTAGTGACATTCCCATATAATCTTTCTCATATTACTAACAAATATAAGAATTAAACACATATAAAATTAAAATATTATGCAGGAATTTTGAGCAAACTTTAGTCACTTTGGCCAATTTCGTCAAAGTACGGAATTTCATTTTAAAATCTGTTTACTATATTCCTCTTAAAAGTTTTTTTATATAAAGGGGAGGGGGAGTAATTTGCATATTTGTCATTAGATCAGCAGTCACTGCAAATATCGGAGCTTCACTGTGAAATGCAGAGTTGGCAGCTAGAGTTCAGTATTTGTAAGTCAATAATAAGTTTTTATGTTTTATAGTTGCTACTCTTTTTCTTGTCGCTTTGACAAAATATAAATCATACCTTTGAAACTTTGGGCATTTCCCGGCCACACACTGAATTACCATAAGCCTTAGGGTTGGTTGTGTGGTCTGGGTCTTCAACATCCTTTGGGTAAGCTAGACAGCCTGGATAATTATAATAAAAAAAGTATAAATCACATTAATTTCAGGAATTGATGTAAAAAATGCATAGATGCCAACCTACCCGAAAGAAAAATAGGAACATATTGCATGGGAAAAATTGATCACTAATACCATTTTTCACCATACTGCTGTAAAATATTTCATTAATAATACTTTTGAAAAATAGTTTTCCTATATAAAATTCAAAATAATTACAAATTTTTTAGATGATGCAAACAAATTGTAACAGTGGAAAAGTACTTTCACAATAAAACGAAATATAGAGGATCACGCATAAATGCCGTATATCACGGTACCTTTCATGTCATTAAAAACATATACGTGAAAAGTTTTTCTGCATAATATACGAAATAATTACAAACGTTTCAGACGATGCAAACAGATTGCAGAAGTAAAAAAATATTTTCACAATAAAACGAAATATGAGGAAGAGCGCGGATTAATGCCGTTTATCATGGTAATCGGTATTGGTGCAATATAACCTTTTATTTCTTTAATAATACATCTGAAAAATAGTTTTCTGGTATATAACACGAAATAATCGTAAAAATTTTAGTCAATGCGAATGTGTTTTTCCCACATTAATTAGAAACAGGTGTGATCATGTGAAAACAGACTTTTAGATGAAAAAATGGGAAAACTTCGATCTTAAAATATGTGACTTGTTTCTCATTTAATGACTTACTTCTGATTTTATGACTTGTAGATACTCATATGCAGGTGAAAAGTATGCAGATTTGCATACAATAAAATATAAATGTTATGGAAATTAAAAATCGGACTACTTTGGCCCCAAATCGGATTCCCGAAAGAAGACTGAAAAAACGGAACAAGTTCTTAAAAATCGGAACATTAAGCAGCTATAAAAATGTTATTTTCAATGTCTAATAACAAAGTATTAGCTGACCAAATTTGCAAGACGCTGGAATGATTTAATCTGATACTCAGTGTGTTTTATAATAGTAAGCAATTAGAATGTATAGACTCCATAGGATCACCCCCTTTTCTTTCAAGTAGGATACGTAGATGTGCGAGGGGATAAAGGTGAAGGGAGCAATAGAAACTCATTCAATACCTGGAGTCTCGGATATCGGAATGTCTGAGGATAAAGCAAACAAATAAATTATTTAGACGTGCAATTTTAGGTCTTGAAGGGTGGGAGGTAAGATAAAGTATAATAAAGATCCCATATGTTGTCCTTCCCTGAATAAACAGAGGGGGATTTTACTGCCTGTGTACCACCTGCAAATTTATCACTGAGGGCGTCTGGCTAGAGTATAAAATGCCACTTTTTTTTTCAACTATTATTCAGCCTTCTAACAGGGATCCTAATTTAGTTAAAGGGAACGAGAAGACAGATTGTGAGCAATAGCATTGTTAGGTGTCAAATTTGCCAACTAGGTTGAAGAATCTAATCGTCAAATTGAAATTTCTAGTGGCAAATTACGACTAACGGCTGCTAATTTCTAACACTGATCTGGTCTAATGGCACCCCAAGATAATTCAATGTGCTTTTTGTTTGAACTCCTCAGCCGCTGACCCTTATTGTTGGTGATCTTTCCATGGGCTTTTTCTGTTTCTTTCTATATATTATCTGTACAGATTTCTCGGGAAACACTGTAAGTCCTATCTTATCACACCAGTCTAAAGTAATTGACTGCAGCCTGACTACTCCACTCTTGTTCTCCCCTGGCACTACCTGACATTATTATGATGAAATCATCAGCATAAGCAGTTAGTTTGGCAATACTGCTGTTCATCATCTGAAGTACCATGTCGACAACCAAGGTCCAGAGCAGCAGGCCTAGACAAGACCCATCCGGGTAGACTTCAATTTCTTTACTTCCTGAACCCCAGTTGACTAAAACCTTTCTCTTACTGAGGTATGTGGACAGTGTCCTAGCAATGTTGCTCGGGCATCTTATCTCTTCCATTTTTCTTATCGTTGCTCACAGAAGAGGGCCAAATGCTCCCTTTATATCGAGTGAGACAAGCACTGTGTGTTTATCTTTTTCTTTGCTTTCCTGTATCACTTCCAGGACCTCCTGGATAGCTGACTCAGTTGAGTGCCTCTCCCTAAAAGCATGTTGGTGTTTGCTGATCCATCTCTTCTCAAGGTGCTCTATCAGTCTTTTTCCTATTAGCCTCTCAAACAATTTACCCAGCATTGGCAGTAGACATAAGGGACTGCAAGCCCTTAGATCTTTAGCATCTTTCCCTTGTTTTTTAAAAAGACAACTTTGCCTATCCGAAGGCATTCTGGGAAATATTCAAGTGAGAGACACCTGTTCAGCCAGTCCTTCTGGAGTCCTGGTGCTTGCTCTTGTGTACCTGTCTAATGATTAAGAAGTCAAGGTCTGGTCCCGGTGCTTTGTTAGGGTTTAGGCTAAAAAGTGCTAATTCGATTTCAGTGCTTGTGAATTGCTTATCTGAAAGGTCTGTGTAGAGACGTGTGCTATCTGTATCCTCTGTCTGTTGTTGTGTGCCCCCAAAAGTCCTTCTGCTAGTCTCACATGCGATTCCTCCTTGTTCCAGTGACTTCTGTCTGTCCATTGTATTTGGATTTCATGTGGCTTGAAAAATTTGCCATGTGTCATTTTGAAGCACCTGATGTATATTTCAGTTGTGTTTCTGCAGAATCTCTGCCATGCTTCTCTTTTTTCTTTTATTATCTTCTTTTTATATCGAGCTCTTTCCTTCCTAAGTTTTATCATCATTTCTATGTGTTGTTGAGTGTTTTTGTCCATTCTTTTGCAATGTCTCTGCAATGCTCTTATTCTGTGTCTATGTGTTGTGAGGTTTTTGTCCACCATGTTAATTTTGTTTCTATCTTCATTTCTCTTAGTTTATATGATTTTTCATAGATATCTTGCAATTGTTTAATTAAATTAGTTGTGAATTCTTGTAGTTTTATAGTTGTTGTTACATCCTGTAGGTGTGCTTTTAACTTGTCTTTAATGTTTCTGAAGTGGTGATGAAAATTTTTATATGTTGATAGCTTGATTTTATATCTTGGCATGTTATGTCGCACAGACGTGCTGAATTTGAGGATTATGTAATTGGAGTATCTTTCATTCAGTATGTCTTCTACTGTCCAATCCTGATGTTGTTGTAAAGCTGGTGCATTTAGCAATTTAAGGTTGGGCCAACTTTTTGCTCTATGTATCTCGAATGTTGGAGGTTCGTTGCTTGTATTTGCGAGCAAGTAATTATGTTGGCTGCAAAAGTCAATAACCTGCTCACCCCTTTCATCCTCTATTCTGTAGCCCCAGTCTGATGACTTTGCAATGAAATCTCTACCGATAATATGTGATATGTCTTGGATGCTGCTCACCACTGCATCTAGCTCTTCCAATGCTGTTAGCATATCCCCAGAAAGTGGCATGTAAAGCATCGTGATCGTCATGTCTCCTAAAGCTGTTAGTGTGATACCTGATGTTGATGCCATGCTTAGCTTCTTTGTGTAAATGAGGCTTGTGTCTGCAATCACTAGTCAGGTTCTCTCGTTTTCTGCAGGAAAAACTCTCCATGATATCAGGAATCCATAGAGTTTACCTTCTACTACATAAGCATCTTGCAGTAAGGCAACTTCTATCTTCTCTTGCTGAATATACTGAGCAGCCTGAACTGTGGCTGCTTTGTTGTTTTTTAGATTGATTGGCAGTAGCTGGAGACATGGTAATGCTTGACGAACTTGTTTTCAACTGCCTCTGCAGGTTTTCTTATATGCAAGTTGTTGTTCTTGGTGTTCTGTCTGTGATGTATTTAGCATTGTTGTGACTTATGTGTTAATTCTGTTGTGATATTGTGTGTTTAATTCTGTTGTGATATTGTGTTGAAGACCCAGACCGTCCGACTCGTCCTGAGGACTTAGAGTAACTAGTTGGACGGCCGGGGTTGTGATATTGTGTGTTAATTCTGTTGTAGACACTGTGGTTTTCTGTCCGTGATCCAACTCTTGTCTTCTGCTGTTCTTTGCTGCTTGTCTCTTATCCAATTGCTGTTGTGATACCAACCAATTCTGCTCCTGTCCATTTTGTTCATGTTGTTTCTGTTTTTCAGTTTCTTTATTTATATCAATTTGGTGACATTTTTATCAATTTTGGTAGCAATTTTATCAATTTTGCAATATTTAAAAAGGTGGTCAAGTTCCTGACATTCCGCCAAATTTTTCGTCAAGCATTAAGAATAGTTGGAGAAATGGGTCATTCATATAGTCGTTTGTTTTGTTATTTCCAAGATATTGAATTGTCACTAATTAGTCGTTAATCATCATTTTCATTGATTTATCATCAATTTTATCAATTTGGCAACATTTTCGTCAATTTAGCAGTTAATTAAATTAGTTGTGAATTCTTGTAGTTTTATAGTTGTTGTTGCATCCTGTAGGGGTGCTTTTAACTCATCTTTAATGTTTCTAAAGTGGTGATGAAAATTTTTATGTATTGATAGCTTGATTTTGTATCTTCTTGGCATTTTATGTCGCAGAGACGTGCTGAATTTGAGGTGTATGTAATTGGGATCTCTTGCATTCGGTATGCCTTCCACTGTCCAATCCTGATATTGTTGTAAAGCTGGTACATTTAGCAATGTAAGGTTGGGCCAACCTTTTACTCTATGTATCTCAAATGTTGGAGGTTCGTTGTGCTTGTATTTGCGAGCAAGTAATTATGTTGGCTGCAAAAGTTAATAATCTGCTCACCCCTTTCATCCTCTATTCTCTAGTTCCAGTCTGATGACTTTGCAATGAAATCTTTACCAATAATATGCGATATGTCTTGGATGCTGCTCACCACTGCATCTAGCTCTTCGAATGCTGTTAGCATATCCCCAGAAAGTGGCATGTAAAGCATCGTGATCGTCAGGTCTCCTAAAGCTGTTGTTAGTGTGATACCTGATGTTGATGCCATGCTTAGCTTCTTTGTGTAAATGAGGCTTGTGTCTGCAATCACTAGTCAGGCTCTCTCGTTTTCTGCAGGAAAAACTCTCCATGATATCAGAAATCCATAGAGTTTACCTTCTACCACATAAGCATCTTGCAATAAGATAACTTCTATCTTCTCTTGCTGAATATATTGAGCAGCCTGAGCTGTGGCTGCTCTGCTGTTGTTTAGATTGATTTGCAGTAGCTGGAGACATAGTAATGCTTGACGAATTTGTTTCCAACTGCCTCTGCAGATTTTCTTATATGCAAGTTGTTGGATATATATATATTTATGGACAGTAGAAGGGTGTTTGTATTACATATTGCTTCAAGTGTCAAATTATCTGGTCATGACTCTGATGCCATCAAATACAAATTAACAACACAGTCACATAACATGTGAAGATAATATGATGTATCGAAGTCTTAAATAATGTATCCATTTATTTTTTATTACAAGTACATACAAAGCATTTGAGCATTTAATGATATAGAACATATTTATGTTTTTAGGAACTTTTCCAATTTAGATCAAAAACATTTAATATCTCGAGAATGGTGGATATGAATATTCTGCAAATGATGTCAAATTCAGGGCATTCCCTTAGTGTGAGCATTCTGGAAATAACTAGCTCTCTGACGTCATTAGAATAATTAATTTAAAATAATCATGCCAAGTTTCATTCAATTCTCTTAATTTGCTCGAGAGATATCGTATCTACAGACTGACAAAACACACATATGTCATTGAAAAAGTGGTTAATTCATATTCAGGAATGCTGAAAATACTTAGACCCATCAATGTTTGATGGTTGGTTTCTTTATGCTCTAATACTTCTTCTGTACATATACTATGTTTTGTAGAGGAAAATATGTCAAAAGAGCATCCATTTTTATACTATATTTTATTCTAAAATGAATGGCACTATTTATATGTTACTAATTAGAAATGGTAATCAAGACTCCACCCAAATAGTAGTATATAATTTTTAGAAAAAAAAAATGGCTGATATCAGATTTTATACAATTAAAAAAAATAATTCTAATCAGATATCCTTATGCAAAACTATAGTAAAATAATATTTTAAAATTCTGTATAATATTTTTCTTTCTAAATGTTTAGCTAGACTTATAAAAAAAATAGAACAATTGAAAGATGCTGAATATCATTTTATTTGATACTGTTGAAATTTAGAGATTGACTGTTAAAAATAATGAAATAGCACTATAATACTATAGAAATATAATATAATGTATTCACTGAACCTGCTGTCTTAAATAATCTGAAATTAAAAATACTTCATTATTACAGCATAAACATTTGGTTGAATATATCAATCAGTTTCTGAGTCCTTTTTTTGTCAAAATAAATAGAACAACCACACCAGCAAAGAACTTCTTGCCCGAAGAAGGAGGATGTTTTTTGCTTCTGAAATGATTGATATATTTAATCAACTATTTATGCTGTAACTAATGAATTATTTTTAATTTCAGACAACAGAAACATTTTTTAATTGGTAAACATATGAAGGTTCTTTTATGTATAGAAAGTTTTCTATAGGAAGAAGTCTATTATGTTATTATCGTTTAAAAATATACCAAATGAATGTGTTAACCCAATTCCCAGTACTGTAGACTAGCTCAAGAACATGCCCCCCCCCCCAGATACTATAGAAAGCAGAAAAACAAGTCCCCTGTAACTGAAGAACTCCGATTTGCGGAAGGAATGGAACGAGATGAAAATGACCCAACTCTTTCTACCATACCTGTTACCTCATGATGGAATTAACTCATTGGTTCATTACTGCTTTGATGGTCTAGTGCAGTGGTTCTTAACCTTTTAAGTGATCTGCACCCCTTTTGAATCTAAAAATAAGTACTCGCACCCCTTGGAAAAAAGTGTTTCTATTTCTTTATTTAGGAAATTACATCTATTGCAAGATAATTTATTTATTGAAAAATAAACACATACATTTACATACAAAACAATATCTCAATTTTTAATGGCCACGTTGTTGTTTATTCATAATAATACTTTTGAAGCAAGACTTCTTTTTTGAAAGAGCCACATATACGTACGTCATCACTTGCATTTAAGCTATTTCTGGCTTTTGTTTTTATGTGCAAAAGTGATGAAAATCCCATTTCAGACAGGTAGGTAGTGGCAAATGATAAAAGTGTCTATCTGCAATGCTGCTTTTGCCAGCTGTGGATAAGGTTCTAATTGTATACACCAGAATTGTTCTAAATCCAGTTTTCCACATCCCATTTGAATATGCGCATTGGCTCGTATTTCAGTAAGATCTTCCTTTATTAAATCGCTGTCGCCCATTGAATCTGAGTCAAATAGAAATGGATCCAGTACCCATCTCTGAACTTTGCTAATATTTTTCGTGGTAAAGTATCCATGAAATGATTCACTTAATTGTTGGAGGTGTATTGCAATTTCAGGTGCAGTATAGGATCTATTATCCGGACTGCTTGGGACTTCAGGCATTCTGGATAAGGGGTTTTTACGTAATTCGGAACACTTTTCTAAAACTTACTGGAATGGTCTAAAATGTTATAGAAAATTATAATTCATTTTAAAAACATGTATTAAATACAGATTTTTTACTATCCATATGAAAAGATATACTTGGTTAACTAAAATGCAAATTACATATATATAGTATCAAGTTTAGGGATTAAGAAAATTTTTGAAAGAAAAAAATGTCTGAAAAAAGTTGATTATTCAGGGTAGTTATTAGAAGTCTTTTTTTGGAACATTTCAACTAAAGTGGGTCCTCACCATATTCATCTAATATTTTAGCAGAAGTACCTTTGTTCATATGTTTCAAAATATTTTAAAGTACTTTTAATAAAATTAAAGATGAGAAGGATGTTCATTTTTAATTGAAATGA
This sequence comes from Amaurobius ferox, assembly GCA_951213105.1. Taxonomy (NCBI): domain Eukaryota; kingdom Metazoa; phylum Arthropoda; class Arachnida; order Araneae; family Amaurobiidae; genus Amaurobius; species Amaurobius ferox. Next base: position 21,063,122 of record OX578133.1, read on the forward strand.
GAGATTCAACTATGGGTGCAAATATATCAAATTCTAATTTATGCTCTTCAAATGTATTTCTAATAAGCCTTATAATTCTAAATGCCTGAATAAATAAAAAAATTTAATTTCGTTATCCTAAACATATATCTCAATTTCATCAACAATATGTTTAAAAATAATATCCCAGCATAAAAAGCCCAAAACATATAAAAATATTAGTGGATGGAAACAGATTGAAAAAATGGAAAATATTTAAAAATAAAACAAAAGATATCGGCGATCGTGTTTACATAAAAAAATTCCGCTAAACTGTCTTTTATAAAATACTAATTAATAAATGTAACACGTTAAAACTCCTTGAATATACTGCAATGGAACTTTTTGATAGGGTCAATTTTCGGTTCAAAATAGCCATTTTCATCCAAATAGGATTTCATTGAAAATAATTTTGATGTTGGAATTCCATCAACGTTTTTTAAAATATTAAAGATGTGTATATTTCCACGGAGATGAAAAAAAATCGGATTTTCCCGAGGAAATGACAAGTTTATTGCTTAGGAGATCAATCAGAAGGCTCTGAATGACATTTTATAGCTGCTATATTTTTCTTCGCATTTCGGCAAAAGTTAACTCTCATTAATTTTGGGAATTCTTTAAACGTACTTTTTATCATCTCAGAAATGTGCTGATGACCTTTTTTTTTCAATCTTTTCCAATAAATGTTTGCAAAATAGTGTGAATTCTGTGTGGCACATCGCGTTTGAAGGGCGTAGACAAAGCAAATAGGATTTCTTTAGCGATATCGGAATATTTCTAGCGTAAAAGTTGGAATACTTTTACTGAAAATCAAAGTCCTGGAACAAAGAGCAGAAAAGAAAATGTAACGAATTCGGAAAAATCGAAACCATTGTGCCTAGTGTGCTCTGCCCTATATACCCAGAAAAGAATGAAACGCCATTAAAAAAAGCACTTTGCCGTGACTTGTCCGTAACTAAGGCTCCTATATATACAGGAGCGATATCCGTAACTAGTGAAGAATGGAATGACACGTCTTGCCATGAAGACTAGATAAATCCTTTTAACCTTCATGCGTCTCACCCGTGCAGGATGCAGCTGCTTCGGAAATTTTCGGGAAAAACGGTGCTACTTCGGATGTTTTCCGGAAAAGAAGAGTTGCGCTATTTAGATACAGAACTTCCCGAAAAAAACACAATCTACGGAATATTTTCATTCCTTCTTTTCATTCGCTCTCGCGAGAATTCCTCGCGTTCATTTTTGAAATTTTAGAATGTAGGCTTTAACGCATGTTAAAATTGCATACAAAAAATGTAGGCTTTAACGCATCATTTTTTTTTTTAATTGATATTACTAATTAAGGCAAAAAAGCATTTGGCAGGATTTTAAACAAAAAATCGTTATTTGGTGCAATATTTGGCAAATAATCGCTTGTTGGCGCAGAATTTGGCATTATTTTGCTGAATTCCGGTTTTGGGAGAGTCCGGATATTGGGGTGCTGGATAAGAGGTCGCGTACTGTATAATTATTATTTTCTCATTTTCTAGAACGATTGAATCAAGCAAAGGAAAGTTTGCAAAATTCCCATTTTCAACTCGACATTTCCAAATTTTTAGTTTTTCAATAAATGAAGATACTTTTTCACTAGCTGTTATTATGCTCTTACCAAATCCTTGCATTAAAATGTTTAATTCATTCAGGTGGCTAAATATATCTACTAAGTAGTCTTGTTGAAGTATTGCTTCTCTTTTTTCAAAAGCTTTAACTAAATCACAATTTTGGTTAGTAATAATCTGTTATATTTCCTCGCGTAATTCAAAAACCCTGCTTAGCATGCGTTTCGTGGAGAACCACCATACCATATCAGTGTGATAAAGAAGCACACTATGAACAGCACCGATTTTTCCCACAAAGCTCAAAATATACGACAATTAAGCACTCGTCCTCGGATATACTTAACTACATTTACTGCAGTAGTTAAACATTGTTTTAAATTATCTGGAAAAGCTTTTGATGCAAGTGTATGATGGTGCAACATACAATGAGTTATTGTAACTTACGGTATTTCTATTTTGATGTATGAAAAAAAATCCAGAATTTTTGCCCAACATTGCAAAAGCACTATCAGTGCAAATTGGGCCTATTTGATGTTTCGAAAAAAGTTTTTAATATGATTGAAAATACCAATTCCTTTTGTAATCAATTTCAGTGGCTCACAAAATAAAAATTCTTCCAACATTTCTTTTTTCTCAATGTATTGCACGAATACCAACACCCGATTGCAATTATCAACATTAGATAACTCATCTTTTTGAATACTCACATTTGGAGGACTGGCTTTGATATCTTCTACTACTTGCAGTAAAATATCAACACTAAGATCTTGAATGCATGATCAAATCACGTCGTTCAATAAAGGAATCTGCTGAATTTTCCTTTGTGTTCCAGAACCCAATACAATTTTTGCAATTTCAAGTGCACATGGTTTTAGCAATTCCTCAGTTACTGTATGACCTTTTCTTTTCTTAGCACACAGATATGCCACTTGATAAGAAGCTTCTAACAAGGGCTTTTGATCTGCCGCAACGTCAAATTCTGTGATAGTACCACTAGTATCAAATCGTGCCTTCTTAGACTTCAAGATGTTAACACTAGAACGACGGAAGCAGTCATTTTGACCGCATAATTACTTTGAGAAACGATTCCTACAAAACGGCTAATCCCAGCACATTGAAATTTTATAACTTTTCTTATTAGTTATTGAAAACACAGAAGAAATTAAGAAAAGTCAAAATTTCAAGAAGCTGGGATTAGCCGTTTTGGATGAATCGTTTCTCAAAATAGTTATGCGGTCAAAATGACTGCTGCCATTGTTCTAGTGTTAAGAGTATGTCCTGCGGATTCACCATCATGCTGATTGTTGAAATGCTCTGACAACTTCATCGGTTTAAGATTGGAGCTTAAAAATATTAAAGTTTGAATTCTCTTGTACCCCTGGAAATGCTTCCTCACACCCCCAGAGGTCCTTTCTGGTAGGTTGGATGGTCTGGGTCTCAACAACAACAACACCCCCAGAGGTGCATGCACCTCAAGTTAAGAACCACTGGTCTAGTGGATTGCACCTTAGTTTAAATATTGGCAATTTCTAAAACATAGTTACTAATTTTAAATGTAGATAGCGCTACCACACAATACCCCTAAAGTCTAAAAGACTCCTTTTTAACACTTTATAACACAGTCGAAAAGTGTTTATGACTTTGTTCATTCTGTCTGTCTGTCTGTCCGTTAGCACGATAACTGCTGTAAAAATGACTTTATCAAAATGAAATTTTAGTATGTTGTTCAGACGGACGGTCTGTGGGACCTATAGGAATATAAATGAATATCACTCAATTAGTTTTGGATTGAACCCGGGTTGAAAAAATGAAATAATTTGAACTCTATGGAACTTAATTTTTGAAACATTTTTTAAGTGAATTTAAAATTCACAAATTGCTTCAAAAGTTTTATGAAATATTCAAATTATCACGTAAAATAAATAAAAAATTTTTAAGCAAAATATATTCAGTAGTTTTTAAAATAAAAATTAAAATAATAATTACACCCATTATACGAAGAGATCACGTGACCATTATATAAAGAAATCACTTGACCCACTTCAAAATAAAATATGGCATCTATCTTGTGTCAAAATCATGATTTTTAAAGTTCTTTTTAATTTATATTTCATGTTGTATCCATCCTAAAACTTCTTTATTTTTGCTTAATTTCTGTGCATCAATGTTCTGAAACAATGCAATTATATTATATTTGAGTTTAAATTATCATCCAACTTTGAGTATTTCTACAACAAAGTCTAATTTTCACTTATGGAGATTGTAAACACATCAAGCTGTAAGATGAGTTGTATAAGAATTCCTGAATTTCTTTAACGCAAAATTATTTAGCTCTGTAGTCTGCAATATAGTTGATATGAATCAAACAGTCATTGATTTAGATAGAAAACAGACGATTTTATAGCAGACTTTTTCAGTGAAGTTTTAAGCACAAGAGTTAAATTATTTTTACCTCCATGGTTTTAAGTTTTTAAGTAAAATAAATTATTGTAGTATTGTGATGAATGAAAGGAATAGAATAAATTTGTTCTAATGTGTTCTAATTGTATTAGAAGACTCAGAAAAGCACATTTTACAAGCAAAGTAAATTTCAGACTTTCATATTTGGTATATTTTTTATTAATGCTCATTTTTAACACTTTACAACAAAGTTGAAAAGAGCTTATGACTCTGTTCAATCTGTCTGTCGTTAGCACGATAACTGCCGTAAAAATGACTTAATCAAAATGAAATTTTAGTATGTTGTTCAGACGGTCTGTGTGACCTATGGGAATATATATGAATAATATCACCCAATTAGTTTTGGATTGAACCTGGGTTGAAAAAATGAAATACATTGAACCCTATAGGGCCTAATTTTTCAAACATTTTTTAAGCGGATTTAAAATTCACAAATTGCTTTTGAAAATTTTAGGTAATATTCAAATTATCCCATAAAATATATAAAAAAAATATCAGCAAAATATATTCAGTAGTTTTTTAAATAAAAATTAAAATAATAATTACACCTCTTATATGAAGCGATCTAGTGACCATTGTATGAAGAGATCACGTGACCCACTTCAAAATGAAATATGACATCCATCTTGTCTCAAAATCGTGATTTTTAAAGTTCTTTTTAATTCATATTGAGTGTTGTATCTGGCCTAAAACTGCTTTATTCTGTGCATCTACATACTGAAACAACGCAATTACAATATATTTGAGTTTAAATGATCATCCAATTTTGCCGCCCAGGTGGTGTAGTGGATAGCGTGTTCGGCTGCTGTCTAGAGGGCTCGGGTTCGAATCCCGAATAAGGTATGGAGACTTGTGTGGCTACTGTAACTGGATTTCGGTCTGTTGTTGCCACGTTAATTGAATTTAAAAAAAAAAAAAAAAAAAAAAAAAATTGATTATTTCTACAACAAAGTCTATTTTTCACTTATGTAAAATGTAAACAGCAAAATATGTAGAATGAGTTGTATAAGAATTACTGCATTTCTTTAATGCAAAATTATGTAGCTCATGGAGTCTGCATAGCTGATATGAATGAAATATTCATAGATTTTACAGAGAGAAAGACGATTTTTTTCGATGAAGTTTTAAGCATAGAGTTTAATTACTTGTTCCTCCAAGTTTTTCTTAAGTTAAATTTTTAAATAAAACAAATTATTATAGTATTGTGATGAATGAAATGCTGCTTTTATAGAGAGAGCCAGGCTTGTTATATTTCCATGGCGTCTTTTGAATAAATTTCAGTTGTTTTTGATGAAGTTTTCAAATATAATAAATTTTTGCAGTATTATGATAATGTTAAAAACATTACCGAAGAGCCAGGCAATTTATATTTAATTGACGTCATTTGAATGAAGTTCATTTTTTTCGATGAACTTTTACGTTTTCAAATATAATAAATTAATGTAGGATTGTGATAATTTTAAAAATATTACCAAGGAATGTATCGCATTTTAGAGATGTTTAAATGAAATTGCATTGAAGTTGGAATGTGTTTCATAATCAATGCTTTATGCATGATTGATCTTTCTTGTTATAAAATTACATTGATGGTATAGGGCGGGGGTCGGCAACTGGCGGACCTCGGTCCAGGTCCGGACCGCAGAAGGTCAAAAACAGGACCTCCAAAACATTTTTGACAGTATAAAATAAATTAATCAAATTATTTAAAAAATATTTTTCTATATTATAGAAAAATCTTTTAGAATCAAACTTATAGAATCTATAAGTTTGAGCGCCACCCTTATTATTTTTATTTAATGAAATAATTTTTATTTAATCAGAGAAGGCGTAACTCGAATGAAAGCCTAACTCCACTTTATGAAACTTTTCTTTCGGGCGAGTCTACTTGGCGGCGGCGACCTTGGGCATGGAAGAGCCTCCCCTTTGCGGTGTGGTCCTTTGTTGTGCATCAGCATACACTTTGACGTGGAAGCGGTCGCCAAATCACTTCGTCAGTAGTTGTTGCGATCTCGTACGAAGCGTTTTGTTATTATCGAGGCTTATAATGTTTCTTTTTTATCGATATGGATCCTGAAAAGAGTTAAGTTGATAACGAAAATAGGAAGTTTTTGACTGAGTGGACTGAACAATATTGTTTTATGCTGCCTGATAGGCCTGGAGCTGTTCCAGTTTGCCTCATATGCAACAGAACTGTCGCTCTTATTAAAAGTGGCAATTTAAAGCGACACTACGAAACAACTCATCAGCAGTTCCATAAAAATTTTCCTCTGGGTAGTGAAGTTCGTCAAGAAAAACTCCAGTTATATCTAGCTTCTTACAAAAAAAGCACGGTCTTACTAGTTCGATCTATGAGCGAGCGAGAAAAATCTGCAGAAGCAGCGTTGCGTGTGTGTTGGACGCTTAATAAACACCAGAAGCCATTTTCAGACTCTGAGATAGTAAAAAAATGTATGTTGGAAGTGGCCGCGGCACTTTTTGAAGAGAAAAAGGATGTTGCTGCTGCAATTCAAGGTATTCCATTGTCGGCAAGAAGCAACACAAGAAGAACCGAAATTTTAGCTGCTGACAATAAAAGTAATTTGCTCGAACTTCTGCAGAAGGCACCTTGCTACGCCATAGCACTTGATGAATCATGTGACATTGTTGATGAGGAACAAATGTCCATTTTCGTGCGATTTTTGGATATTGAAAGTAAATCATTTAGGGAAGAATTGCTAGCAATATTGCCGGTTAAAAGCAAGACTCGCGTAGAAGATTTATTCAAGACTTTTGATGACTTCATGACGAAATCAAACATTAGTTATGATAAAATGGTGTCTCTTTCAACTGACGGGGCCCCAGCGATGATCGGAAAAGAAAAGGGACTAGTAATGAGAATCGAGGATAAGAATGTTGGGCTATTATCTTATCAGTGCATAATTCAGCAGGCAGCCCTTTGTGGAAAACTTAGTGTCACTCTGAAAGAAGTAATGGACAGCTTGATCAGGTTGATTAATTTTATGAGGTCTCATTCTGCTCTTCAGCATAGACAGTTCAAAGAGATTCTATTTGACTGCTCAAGGCCTGATTAAGCCAAACTTGGGCACAGGGCCTGTTAATTTAGAGCCCCCATACACTTATGGCATACTCAAAGACATGCAAACCATTAGTAACACTTTTAGAGGGTCAGGATCATAGTCCCGATTGCCCTTTTGTATATGTTGAAAACGTCCAAACTTTTTAGTTCAAAGTAATATATATTAAAGCTTTAAAGAATGTGTAATATATTTAAAATTATTAATATATTTTATGATTTAAAATAAAAACTAATTTTACCAGTTTTAAATTCATTAAATTTTTGCTTAAACTTTTGTCACATACAAAATTTAGGGCCTAGGTCTGTGGCTCTGGAGGTTTTTGCGTTAATCAGGTCCTGGACCTACGTGTTCCATTATTTTTATTTCATTTTAAAAGTTTTTAAGGGTATAACTTTAAAGTATTATACACATGATATTTTCATTTCATTAAGTTCAGATTATAACTCTCAAAGTGCCTAATTTGTATATTTGAGTGTAGCTTATCATTTGAGAAATTCTTTTGGCCTCTATGAATGCTAGGCACTTAAGTCTTATTTGAAAATGAGTGAGAGAACTTTGTGCACTACAAATGTGAAAAGCCCCTAAATGTTTTTTTTATTGAGTTTTATATTCTCAGAATGTTTGTGTAATCTGAATTAAATTAGTACACAGTGAGATCTTTGAGTCTATGTCCTAGTGCGACTGCTTTTTTCCCCTGGTTCTGCTATGGTTTGTGTAGTAGGATTTGGTTTATTAACTTGGAAATCTGAGGGGGTAGCACTTTTAAAAGATTACACTTCAGAATTGACATTTGAAAATAAATCATCATTATTCTAGAAATATAAAAATAATAAACAACATGTTTACATCACTGTAGTGAAAGTTCAATATACACTTTCAAGTTTTGGGCATTGTCAAGACTTCACGTTCCATATGGGTACTTCCTAAAGGCTATAAATATGACAGCATCTTTGCTTTTGAAAACAATATGCAAATTATTGAATTAAGAAATAAAGATTTAACTATTGAAAATAATTATCAATATAATATAATTTAACAAAATATCAGCAGTTTGAAATCTTATCTTGAAAATCCTGAGATGCTAAACATTGGAGGAAAATTATTTTTTACTTTGCTCATGCATTATTTTTTAAAAGTCATAACAAACAAAGAGTTTGATAATAGACTAATTTGACATATGCACTAAATTAAGAGGATGACAATACTTCAGAAAAAATGTTTCATTTAATAAGTCAAAATGCAGACTTGGCTATGTAGTAGGAACTGATCATATTCCAGTCATAAAATTTTAAATTATTAAGAGATATGTGATCTTTAAATTGTTAAGAAAATTATCTTGTCAATTGAGAAAAATCAGCTCTTAAAATAAAATTTATAAAATTCAGAGCAAGTATTGTATTTTTGAGATTGAAATGGTTTAATATCTACATTTTATTCTCTGCAGTTAGCAGTGCCTGCAGCAGCTACTGATGAAGATTTGAAGGCTGTAGCAAGTTTTCGAAGTCGAGGTAGGATCCCAGTAAGTAATATTTTGTTTTTTAAACAGTTTGTTGCATTATATTTCCTTAATAAATTTTATATCTTTAAATATTATCAATCACTGCAGAGATGCCAACCATTATGGATTTTCTGTAATTCTTGTTGATTTCTGAACAAAATGACAGACTGCAGAAAATACCCTTAAAATTATGGAAAAAACCTACTCTTTTCTATCTTTCCTACTTTTTACATCCATCAATTATTGCACATTAAATTGACAAAACTTGCTTATTTTTATATTTTGGTTCCTTTTTTAATTGTTTTCATACATTTAGCACAATTGCACAATTCACTAAATTCTCATGTAATCCTGGGAGTCCACAAGTATCCTTCTCCATCCATCTCCATCTAAATATTAACCATTAGATTGACGAAACTAGCTTATTTTCACACTTTGGTTTTTATTAAGGTTAATTTTTAAATTATTTTCACATAGTGAGATGGTATAATTCAGGTGGTATATGTATCGCCGAGCGCTGACTAATATTTTTTCCATCCATCTTCATCCTGTAATTATTGCACATTAAATTGACGAAACTTGCTTAATTTTATATTTTGGTTTATTCATGCTAATTTTTTAATTATTTTGATACATTCAATATGATTGCACAATTCAGTGAATTCTCGTGTAGTCCTGGGAGTCCACAAGTATCTTTTTCAATCCATTTCCATCCTCTAAATATTAATCATTAGATTAACTAAACTAGCTTATTTTCACAACTTGGTTAATTATAAAGGTTAATTTTTCGATTATTTTTACATAAATAGTGCGATTGCACAACTGAATTTGCTCAGAGGAATTTAACAGTTTAACCAGAAGAATTTAACGTAATCTGGTGAGAAAATCTAGTGATAAAAGTTTTACTTGTTCCCCATAATAATACTGTGACATAATGTATATTCAGTATTGTTAGAAAATATGTGTCTAAATTTAGGCTAAATTTGAATGCAGACACATTAACATTTTTATTTCTTCAGAAAATAAAGAACATGTCGAATGTCATTTTTTGGGTTTTGGAAGAAATGGTCAAATTCTGAGCTAGAGTAGGTTAAAAAAAAGAAAACAAAACAACCAACTGAACATAGCTTAAGCTAAACATATTCTGTTTTCTTAAGTATTTTGAAATTTTTTGTTTGTCCAGTAATCAAGAATATGTATTCAAATTATGTTTGTCTAGTAATAATATTAATTTAATTTGAATATTTCATATTTTGTCATTGCATATAAAAATATCAGATATTAAGAATTTGAAATGTTTGATCATATATTACTCTGATTATCAATGGGAATGATTTTTTATTGAAAATCAAACTATTAGCATCAAAACGTCCGGATTTTAGAGGTTTCCAGATTTTGGATGTCCGGATTTTAGAGGTTGTACTGTATATGTATACACTTATCCCCCGATTTACACGGCACTTGTTTTACATGATTTCGCTTTTACACAGTTTATAAATTAACAGATTTAAAAAAATTGATAAAAATGTATATTCTGCTCCATATACGCCTATACAAAGATTTGATGACATTTTTGAATTTTATTCCTTTGGTAACACTGATGAAAACAACAGGGGATTCCCGGTGTTGTAAAATATATACATTTAGGGGAATCCCCATATAGGGAAATCTCCGTAATAGGGGAATCCCCATATGTATTTTACAACAGTAAAGCTATCTGGTTCATGCAAGTACATAGTGCAGAAACATTTTAGCAGCAAAGCTTATATTATTGTGCGTTTATCTTTTGAACTGGTAAGTTTTCAACATTTATACTTTTTCTTGCATCTTTATAGTTTGCGTAAATTTGTTAAGGTTCTATAATGTCAAAGGATTTGAAGAAAAATCAAATGAAAAGAAAAGTTATTTCTTTAGACTGATAGTACATGAAAGTGATGACAGTGATTAAACTTATAATTAATTTCTAAGGGTCTTTTTGTTTTTTTGTTCTTTGTTCCTAATGTAAAATAAATTATATATGTTATATATTACTACATTCATATGTTTGTTGTTTTATAAATTAAGTATAATTTTAAGTTTTCTAAGATGTCTCACTTTTGTTTTACTTAGATAAATGACTGAATCATGCACATTTTGGGGTTATTTTCATTTTACACGGTTTTACTTAGCAAAATCCAAGATTTCAATTTACACGGTTTTGTGCAGAACCTATCTTCCGTGTAAATCAGGGGACAGGTGTATATATATATATATATATATATATATATATAATAATAATAATAGTAGTAGTTTGAAAATCCAATGAACGAAAAGTAAGAAGCTGCAACACGATAAACCTAACTTTCTAAAACACCCACAGAATAAAATATAAAACAGCAAATCATCAATCAAATGGAAAAAAATACAAAACATGAGTTATCAAGTTATATATATACACACCCACACACACATAATCACTTAGGGCAGTTATCTTTTATATATAATATACTAATATAACTACAATTTTTAAGTATGATGCACTGAATTACATGAATATTTTATCAGCATGGAAATAATAAACTCAGTGCATGCTAGGGATTGCAATCCCATAGCTAATTTTCAATCCCGGGATTACGAGATCATAAAATCTTCAATCCTGAGAGCCCCGGTATCCCACAGGATTCGGCATTTCTTTATTTATTGAAAAAAATGTATTACAGTACGCGACCTCTTATCCGCCGTTCCAATATCCGGACTCTCCCAAAACCGGAATACGACAAAATAATGCCAAATTCGGCGCCAACAAGCGATTATTTGTTAAATATTGCGCCAAATAGCGATTTTTTGTTTAAAATCCCGCCAAATGCTTTTTTGCTTTAATTAGCAATACCAATAAAAAAAAATGCATTGAAACCTACTATTTTAGAGGGTTTGAAGTAGGACGTGCAAACTGCGTACGAAATTCAAAATTCCCGTGCAGATAAAAATGCCGCACGCATTCGCCGTCGCTGATTCTTCTTAAATTTTGGAAACGAACGCGAGGAATTCTCGCGATAGCGAATGAAAATATTCCGTGGATCATGTTTTCTCCGAGAAGTTCCACAATTCCTCTTTTCCGGAAAACATCGGAAGTAGCATAGTTTTTCCCAAAAATTTCCTAAGTGGCTGCATCCAGCCGTCACCACCGATAGTAGCTCTCGGAGGTGACGATCCGGCACGGACGAGACCGTCACATTGACGGAGAGACGTGTCATTCCATTTTTCACTAGTTTCGATAGGAGCCGCGACTTGTCCATAACTAACTCCTGTATAGTATAATACAGGAGGTAGTAACTAACTCCTGTATAGTATAATACAGGAGGTAGTAACTAACTCCTGTATAGTATAATACAGGAGTTAGTTATGGACAAGTCGCGGCAAGGTGCTTTTCTAATGGCGTTTCATTTTTATCTGGGTGTATAGGGCAGAGCACACTAGGCACAAAATTTTCGATTTTTCCGAATTCGTTACATTTTCTTTTCTGCGTTTTGTTCCGGGACTTTGATTTTCTGTAAAAGTATTCCAACTTTTTCGCTAGAAATCCTACGCTCTTCAAACGCGATGTGCCACCCAGAATTCACACTATTTTGCACAATTTAATAAACATTTATTAGAAAAGATGAAAAAAAGAGAGTCATCAACGCATTTACGAGATGATAGAAAGTACGTTTAAGTAAGGAATTCCCGAAATTAATGAGAGTTAACTTTTGCCGAAATGCAGAGAAAAGTATAGTAGCTATAAAATGTCATTTAGGGCCTTCTGATTGATCTCTTTAAATACTTAACCTAAGCAATAAACTTGTCATTTTCTCGGGAAAATCCATTTTTTTTTTCATCTCTGTGGAAATATATACACATCTTCAATATTTTAAGAAACGTTGATGGAATTCCAAGATCAAAATCATTTTCAATTAAATCCTATTATTTGGATGAAAATGGCTATTTTGGACCGAAAATTGACCCTAGCAAAGCAGTATATTTATAGGGTTTTAACGTGTTACATTTATTAATTAGTAATTTATAGAAGACAGTTTAGAAATATCGCGAAATTTTTTTTATTTAAACACGATCGCCGGTATATTTCGTTTTATTTTAAAATATTTTCCATTTTTTCAATCTGCTTCCATCCACTAATATTTTTATATTTTTTGTGCTTTTCATGCTGGGATATTATCTTTTAAATATATTGTTGGTGAAAATGAGATATATGTTTAGGATAACGAAATTAATATTTTTTTATTTATTCAGGCATTTAGAATTATAAAGGCTTATTAGAAACACATTTGAAGAGCATAAATTAGAATTTGATATATTTGCACCCATAGTTGAATATCTCATTTCAATTAAAAATCAACATCCTTCTCATCTTAATTTTATTAAAAATACTTTAAAATATTTTGAAGCATATGAACAAAGGTGCTTCTGTCAAAATATTAGATGAATATGGTGAGAGCCCACTTTAGTTGAAATATTAAAAAAAAAAAAAAAAAAAAAAAAAAAAAAAAAAAAAAAAAAAAAAGACTTGTTATAACTACCCTGAATAATCAACTTTTTTCAGACATTTTTTTCTTTCAAAATTTTTCTTAATCACTAAATTTGATACTATAATTACATGTAATTTGCATTTTAGTTAACCCATATAGATTGTAAAAAAAGCTTTTTTTTAATGCATTTATGTTTTTAAAATGAATTATAATTTTCTATAAGGACATTTGAGACCATTCCAGTAAGTTTTAGAAAAAGTGTTCCGAATTACGGAAAAACCCCTTATCCAGAATGCCTGAAGTCCCAAGCATTCCGGATAATAGATCCTGTACTGTATTTCATTTTTTTATATTTATAAAGTAGTCCATTATCATATCTCTTATTGTATTCAGTGATTTAGGTATATTGGCATTGGCAAAACCCCTAGATTTAATATCTTCTCCCAAATCGAGAGAAGTGCAAAATGCGCTGAATGGTAGGCCACCGTGAGCAGTCATTCTAGTTAATATAGCTGGTAAAGTATTCTCATTTTTTGTAAAATATCTATAAATATTTCTTTTAGTATCTCTAATATCGCTAATACTGGCAGCACTATTTCCTTGAGAGCCGGAACTAGTTTCATTCTTATTTCTACTTCGTTTCAAAACATTAATCTCATGAATTGAATTTAAATGCACATGAAGCCCTTTTGTCGACTCACCTCCTGTTTTTATGATTTTTTTAAACAACTTACATTTTGACGATTGTCCATTGGCTTCACGTAAAAAATATTTCGAAACCGATTCAAGCTCGCACACTTTTGAACTTTTATACTCTTCGTATATCTTTGCGCTATTTTTATCAGATGTAGTCATTTCAAATTAATCTACATGTATTTTATTCATATAAAGAAAGAACATGAACTACCACAACAACGCTAGACGAAAATAAACATTCATTGCTTGAATTAACACAGCAGCTGTTGCCACTAAACAACTAACATAATCATGAAAAAATATGCTACAACTGCATTTGAAGTAGCGTCATCTATTGACCGCAGCAGATTTCAGGGTGAGAGCATGTTTCTTCAAGTCATTTACTTCTAATAAGTAAATTTTCACAAAATGTGCTTCAATCTCAAATTGAATGTTTTCCTTTGATAAACTCAGGTAAAGTTTAATTTAATAAGCATGAACACTGATGTTTAGCATGTGCATGTAGATCTGATAAAAATACCGCAATTCCGGGATTCTGGCGTCACCAATCCCGGTATTACGGTATTCATTTTTCAGCTGAGATCCTAGGATTCGGGATCCTGGGATTGCAATCCCTAGTACATGCCCCAAATCAACCAATAAACTGATTTCTGGCATGCATGAAGTAAAGGCAAAATAATTCAAAAGTAAAATCAAAAGTTAGAAGCAAAATAAGTTAAATGTAACACATTTTGTAGAAAAATATATATTCTGCATGGAAATAAATTGGAGCATGCCAAAATTCAGTTTGTGGACCTAAGCTCCTTATAGCAAGCATTCTTTGCTTTTTTTTTCAGTTCATCAACTGTAAAATCTTTAGCAGCAGTCTTATAGCAGCAGTCCATGTTCAGTTTCTCAATTAATGCTGATTCTAATGTTTTGGTGCCTAAAGATGCTCTATATTCTGTATGGTTTTTACCTTTTCTGTTGATGTATCCATTACTGTGGAGTACCACAATTAAAGATAACATTCATTTTGACAATACTGTGTATTCATAAGTTCCACCCCCATTCTTGAGTTTGTACTGGGCAACATCCATTCTTTCACCCTGTGCTATATTTGGAGGTAAATAATCAATTTGGCATTATGCAAACTTCAACTCTAGCTGGTCACTATCTTGTGACCACTGAAAGAGATCAGCAAAATATTTTACACAGAGGTAGTTTGTAAATTGACGTTTGTAGTGAGCAAATATTTGCCATAGCTGCATGACTAAAAGTGCCATCTATCAAAGGCAGTTAAGCACATAGCCATATGCTGCAATGGAAAGCAACAGCAGATGAATAAAGGTTTATTTATTTCACCAGTTGACAAATTACCGTTTTTAACATAAGTTCTCATATCAATCACAAGTTCATCATCATTTTTTTAATTTTTCAGTTTCGAAAAATTTACCTTTAGTATTGATTCAGAATTTTGAAATGGCTGATGGTGTGATGAAATACACCAGTAGGTCAAATAGGTCAAACAACAGCTTAAACAATAAATCATTTAAAATGTGGATTCATGGCTCTTCCTTCTGAAGAGCAACATTTACTTTAGTAAATGTTCTTATTACAGTTTTTTAGGAAAAGATAGTAAAGCTTTGATTTGAGTGGCTCTATCAGTGCCTTAACCCTTTCGGGACGGCAGCATTCCGAAACTACCGTGGCCCAAAGGACGAAGCGCTTCATTTCCGAAATGTGCGTAAAAGACGGCTATTTTTTTGCGCTAAGCCTAACTCTCGAAAAAAATTCACTAAAAATCACCCGTTCAACACAGCATTCTACTTTTTTCAGGAAGAAAGGAAATACTTATTTTCTATTTGATGTATATTTTTTATACAAATTTTCTTTTATCAAAATATTAAAAATTTTAGTGTATATATGTTTTAGGTACAGATGGATAATTCTTTGGCATGTCCTTCCGATTTTTTAAAACTGTACCACATACATGCGTATTCTTAGACAACAAATACTTTGCAAGTACAGGAGAGGTAAAAAATTTATCCAAATACAAAGTATATCCTTTTCCTGAAAGTTCACTTAGAAGTGTTTTCACAACGCGTTCTCCATACCCACCCATCAGAGCTTGATAATCCTGTGTCCTTTCCAGTATACATAAGGAAATTCCATTTATGGCCTCATTCCAATTCTGACGATTTATATATTTTTATTCCATATCTGGACCTTTTCGATGGGATATAATAACGAAATCCCAGCCTTCCTTTCCATGAGAACATAAATAACCTAATCATTTCATTGCCGCACATTCCTTTACCCCCCCCCCCCTCCCCTACCCACTCAAAAAAAAACTCTCTTATATTCCTCTAATTCAACAACCAAATCAATAAAAGACAAAATCAGAACGAGACCCGGAACTCAATTATAAAATTGTTGATGCTACGAGAAGTGCTCTGTTTACTGTACAGAACCATGTGTTTCACCGCTCCAAATGGAGAAATAATTCATTGGATTCTCCTTGTGCCAAGGTCAAACATCTACAAAATACATTTAAGTTGCTTCCACGGGCATTTAGCGCCATCTAGGAGACAAATACATTCAAACTAAAACGTTCCACGTAGAAACACCAATACGTGCCAGTCGTCCTTTAGGGTAAAATTTCCTCCGGCCCGCGGGCATGCCGTTCGTCCTTGAATGCAACTTCGCAGCTGGCGCGTGGGCGTGCCACTCGTCGCGAAAGGGTTAATAGTATGAAATCTTTCAGTTTTCTTCAATCCTTAGCATCATAGGAAATGTTTTTTTCAAGATGTTTCCATTATTCTTAGATTCTGTTTAAGGTACTTTAAGCAATAACCACCATATACTCGCATGCTTTAGAATTTTGGGAGTTTTAACATCATAAAAATTGTGCAGTTGTTTGAACTCATGTTTCCTTTTACTGCTCTTTTCAAAATAATAATAAATTTGGATAATAAGCATTTCCACATTTATTGGAAGCATCTTTGTTGCTATCCGAGCAGCAAGATGAATGTGGTGGGTGACATGCACAGCCAACTACATTAACATTAGACTGTATGATCTTTATAAAAGTTACTACACCATCGTAATGTCCAGTCATAGTGCTAGTCTTGTCACAATAAAATGCAACACAATAGATCCATCAGATGCTAAATTTTACAAATGCTGCATCAATTATATTAAGTATTGCTTCCCCTGTATTATCTGATGACTAACATGAAAGCAATGTTGTTACAATTGGTTCTTTGTCATCTTCATAGTAGATAGTAACAACTAGTGGATAGAGTTTTTATCTTCAGTGTCATTACTGCAAACAGTTGCAATAGAAAGTGACTTGTTTTTCATCACATTACATATTTTATCTTTTGTTAAATTAGCCATAGATCAAACAACAGCACCAGTTTTAGAATGCTCACTGCTGTATTTCTTTGCAATAGCAGAGCTTGGAATTATCTTTCCAAGCAGTGAGCTGGCATCATCTGCTATCGAGATAGGAACATTGTGCTCGATAAGGAATCTTGTAAAAAGACTTTCCAGTCACACAATACTCATGTTATTATTTTTTGTACGCAAGAACAATACAATCTGGTTTGAAGAGTTGGTTTTTGCAAATTCAACATGCTTGTTGCTTGCAATACAACATTAAAAAATATCGCAGTCCCCTTAAAGAATGGAAAAACTTGTGGAACATACTATGTGGTATGCATATCCCTCTTTTTCAGAAGCTATAAGGTAAGGCCATATCTTTGTATAATCATCTCTAAACTTTTGTCAATTCTTGAATTTTTTTGGTGGCATCATAGCTGTTTCATCAATCATATGCTTTTGAAGAAAATTATCTTGTTTTTTAAAACAATAAAATTTACCACAGCAAAAAAAAAAAAAAAATGAAAATTTTTGTCAAACACTCAACAAATTACGAAAACAAATGCAATCTAAATGAAAACATGTTGTTAACATGCTGTTCTATGAACAGGTGAGTCATAATGCCAAATTCTAAATTTTTATTAGTAACAATGAGTCACATACAATGACTATCGATAATTTACGTCTCCAAATACTTTCTACTGCCAACAGCTGAATTAACATCTGCATACTTCCCCCATGTGCTGCATTCTTATTAGCTAGTGTGTGCCATCATGCTTTATTGTGTATCTAGTGAGAGTGAAAAAATAAACATAGTGGTTAAAGGGGAAAAATGATAAACATTCATGCTTGTGAATATTTATTTTTGTATACGATTGTAATTAAGGTATTTTCCCCATTTTATAATAATAAATTAGGGTAAAAAATAATCAGTTTGTAAAACAGATAAAAACTTGAAGAATCCATAGTTTTAACAATGCGTTCAAAGATTGGAATCCATTGAAACTATGAAGATTCTATAGTAGTTGACATGTATGCAAATAAAGTGGTAATAAAAATGCTATAAAATAGGAGAAAAATAAATGATACACAACTGAAATGGAATAGTGGAAGCTTAAGATTTAAATTATAAGATGGAGAAAATGTACAGAACACTTGTAAGAGAAAATGTACAGAACACTTGTAAGAGAAAATGTACAGAACACTTGTAAGAGAAAATGTACAGAACACTTGTAATAAGTTCAATAAATTGCAGTTAGAGGAACATCTGAAATAGGCAGTGTTGAATTAAGGCACAGTTTTTAAAGGTTACAGTCCAGTCACTAGCTGAGGGGTATGTAGAGATTAAGTGAAAAATTATTTCTTTTGTGAATGCTGAATCAGAGTAGAAATACTAATTGTGCTGTGGAAAGCTGCCTTGGAGCAGTTTAAATTTTTGCTTTTATACAAAATCTTTGCAATTTCTTTTCTAGTTCAATGCTATGTTGGACAGTAATGCTTCAATGCCTTAAATCTGAAAATGTAAGCAAATTTACATTGGTAGTTAAAAGAGCATCAGATAAAAGATGGTTTGCATTAGTTGGTGCCTCACAGTACCAAGGGGCCCAAGGGGTTTCACAGGAGGTTTTACAGTGCCTGCATCCCAGGGTCTACACAATCATAATCTAGCCCTTTAAGTAGGCCCCAATACAATGTGAAATAAAGAGCCATGTGGATTTTTTTGTCTCTCTATTCTTTTATAAATTCCTTTTATGTTTTATTTTGCTTTTATTAAAAGTGAAATTGTTTTGAAGATTCTTTGAACTCAATATTTATGTAATTTATGTTGTATTTTATCCTCTGCAAAGCATAATCAGTTTTGGTGTGGTGTTTTTGTATGTATTCATGAGATCTATATCCCATTAAGAGCAGATGCATACACATGTATCTGCCATGGATATAGGAGAAACTGAAGATTGACATAAATTTATGCACCATGCAAACATATTTTGTTTTATATTTGTTCATGTGAGAAAATTATATATTTTTTGAACGCAATGCAAGATTTTTAGGATTTTTTTTGCTTGAAATTATGATTAGAATGATTTTTTCAATTAAAAAAAATTTTTTTTTTTTTTTTTTTGCTTTATATCCTTTTGCATTAAACACATTTGTTTGAAGTAAATAAGATGAAATGAAAATAATTTTGTTAGCTACATTTTAATATTTACTGCAATTCAACACATAGTTTATAATATTTAATAGTGAATATATTCATATTCAATTAAGGTGCTGTCTTGGATACACCCAGAAAGCCAAGCAACTATTACAAGATGCAGTCAACCTTTAGTAGGTGTAAGCTCTAAGCGAAACAAAGATGATGAAAGGTACATACAGATGGTAATGGATGCAAATGCACAATCTCATAAGATATTCATTATGGATGCAAGACCAAGTGTCAATGCTGTTGCTAATAAGGTGATTTCTTTAGTTTAAAACTATATTTTTCCTATGAAGGGATTTAAAAATTATATATTTGCTTACTGTTAAACTTTATATTAAATTAAAATTTTAAATGGAAATAAAATATCAGATCTGATTGTTTTATAGCTACTAATGAAATGTGATATTGAAAATTCAAAAGGTGTGGCATAACTGCCAGTCCCTCCTATTTACCAGAAAAGTTTCTGATTTTAAGGCAGCTTTGCTATCTTGTGATCAGAAAACGGTTTCTCCTGATTGTTCATCCAAAAACCAAAAGTCTTCACTTTTTTCCAATTCTGCTATAAAAAAAATCCCTAATACTTTCACAGTGCTACAGGTTTGGAAAGTTACAAAATCGGTCACAAAAGTTCCGAACATGTAACGAATTTTGAGAATGAAGTTTTCCCGTGGCTACATCTGTAAAATCTGTTTCTTCATGATTATAAAATTTATGCTCTTAAGACCATCAAGCGAGAGATGAGCAATGATTATTTTTCTCCCACTTTTACAATCTATTTGAATCGACTAAAATTTTTATAATTATTTCGTTCTATATACGAAATAATTATTTTTCAGATGTATTGTTAATAAAATGAGCTATTTTGCAGCAGTATTGTGAAAACTGGCGTTTGTATGTGATTCTTGGTATACGAGGGTCACACTGAAATTTTTGAGATACAAATAAGTGGTACAAGTTAAACTTACAAACTTACAAGTTAAACTCCTTGCCTGACTTTGGACTATCACACTGTTAAAAGGTTGTTAAACTAAAAATTGGCCCCTTTCGACAAAAATTTTACAAGGATTTTGCGAAGGGAAAGACTTGGGCTTCTTTGTTAAGGAATCCTGTCCCGTTCTCCCTCCATAGAGCTGTGGGAGTGGCTATCTTCCGACTCAAGACTGGCCACGACTTTCTACAGAAACATTTACATCGTTTTGGCTTGTCGGATTCTCCGACATGCCCACTTTGTGGCCTTGGTGACATGACTGGTGACCACTTCTAATCTTGCCCTGGGCTTAGTGACTTCGCAGATAGAAATTCTGCGGAGGATGACTTTTCGTTTCTTTCAAGACTTTACTGGGCTGCCCGACAGAGACTGATGGTTGAAAGACCAAGGTCTGGCATAGGATAAAAAAAAAAGTTAAACTTACAAACTCTTCGGAGTGTTCAAAGTACTCCCCTCCAGCATCAATGCACTTTTGTAGACAAATTTTCCAAAGATTAAAT
This sequence comes from Amaurobius ferox, assembly GCA_951213105.1. Lineage (NCBI taxonomy): Eukaryota > Metazoa > Arthropoda > Arachnida > Araneae > Amaurobiidae > Amaurobius > Amaurobius ferox. Next base: position 21,084,025 of record OX578133.1, read on the forward strand.
GCTTCAAGCCATCCATTTCTTGGAATCGATGAAAAATATGCTTTTATAGCCTCATCAATCTCATCTCTGGAATGAAAACGATGCCCACGTAAATTTTTTAGATTAAAAAATAGCCAAAATTTACACATAGCAAGATCAGGAGAATAAGGTGGATGTTCTATCACTTTGGTGTTTTTTCGTTCAAGAAATTCGACAGTCATTCTTGCTGAATGAGAAGATGCATTGTTATAGTGAAGCATGAGTCACCTGACATTCACTTCCTTAAGAATTTCTGGAAGACACTTAGTGGTGTACCAGTTAGCTGCAAACTGCCTTCTGTCCCTCTAGCTTTAGGGCTTTGACCAACTCTGTACTTCTGAAGAACACAGCATACATTACTATTTTCATTACTTATTGTCTTTTCATCATTATTGGTTTGAGGTCATCTTCAAAGACCCATACTTTGCTTTCTTGACATGTTGGAACATCAAAACACGGTATGTACGTTTCATCACCAGTTATGATTTTAGAAATAATTCTGTGTCCACCATCAAGTAATTTCAGGGTTTCTTTACTGATTCTGACACACGCCACATTTTTTTTTTCGGGCGCGGTAGGCCATTGGTTAGCGTGCTGGAGTTGCACTCGGTAGGCCCGGGTTCGATTCCAGCCACTGCCAAAACTGCCGCCGTGTTCATGCGGAGTACAATCACGTTAAACATGTGGGTCCGAAAGTTCTTCCGAGAGGTTGGTGGTAGGGGAAGGAGGGTACGGTCCCTGGGGATGCCTCCTCCACTGGGTTCCGGTCTAAATTGGGTGGCACTTCCCGACCGTCCAAACAGTTACCTTATACCTTTCTGGTAGGTCGGACCGTCTGGGTTTCAACAACAACAACAACACTCTACATTTTGACATTCTGTTAAATTATTGGGGACCCAACAACAAACTAATTTTTTCATATGCAGTTCTTCATGAATAGTTTTATGCATAGCTGCGGATCCAATGTTAAGTTCCTTCTGTATCATTTGGTAGGTACAGCGATTATCATCGATTAACATTTTTCGAATGGTTGATACATTTTCTGGGACTACAGCTGACAATGGTCTTCCTGTGTGTTTTTCATCCAGGAGAGAATTTTGAACTCTTCTAAACTCTGTAAACCATCTGAATATAGTGGCACGAGATGGAGCATCATTTCCATATACTAATTGTGGACATTGAAGACATTCTTCTTGATTTAACCCCCACTTTAAAATCATAGAAAATCATAGCTTGATAATGCTCCCTCATCAACTTCATTTTTTTTTTCAAAATTTATTCTACGATAGCTAAATTGTAATTGCCAGACATAAAAGAGTTTAAATTTAAATATCTAACCAATGATTTTTTTCTACTGCAAATCGTTTGCCCCTGTCTCAAAAATTTCAGTGTGACCCTCATATTTCTTTTAGTATGAAAGTATTTTTCACTTCTGCAATTTGTTTGCATTGACTAAAATTTGTATAAATATTACATGGTGTATATAAAAGCATTATTTTTCAAACTTTATTAATAAAATGAACTAATTTGCAGTAGTTTTTCAGAAAACTGCATTTATATATGATCCTTGGTATATTGGTGAGGGCATGAAGAAGTTTTGAAATTGCACTTTTAATATCCTGTAGACACCCTGATTTCATACTTTGAAAGTGATAAACAAATTCTCTTCCCTTGAAGTAGTTTAGCTAAAAAATAAGCTAAGTAACAAATTTAGTCACGTGCTAAATGTTTATTAAACAATTTTTTCTTTTTTTTTTGCATAAATGTCGTGATTATACAATTTAGTTTATATTTTTGTGTATTGTTGAAAGTCTATTAGTATCTTTTTCCATTTACCTTCATCCCTTAATTATTGCACATTATATTGACTAAACTAGCATATTTCTATATATTGGTTAATTATTAAGGGCAATTTTTAAATTATTTTTACACAAATTGTTCGATTGCGTAATTCAGTTTGTATTTTCGTACTTTGCCAGAAGAAGTCCACTAGTATCTTTTCCCATCCATTTTCATCTTCTAAATATTTCATATTAAATTGACTAAACTAACATATTTTTATATTCTGGTTAATTATAAAAGTTAATTTTTTAATTATTTACATATAAACAGTATGATTGTGCAATTCTGTTTGTTGTCCCAAGAGTCCACATGTATATTTTTCTATGGTAATGTCTTCAATGTTTTGTATCATTTACTAAATAGTATCAAGTTATCTTTCTTCACTGTGAAATTATTCTTATAATTAACAATTAACATACTTTTGCGGAGCTGTAAATCTAAAGGCATTTTTCTCAGTTTTAAAAATATCTGGTTTTGATATTGCAAAATATAATATGTAAGGAAAGTATTGTGATGGGGTCGAAAATTCGAATTCGAGTTTTTGACGGGAGAGCACGTTTCAAGCATCAATGAACACGAAACAAAAGTTTTTGAGGTGATGTGTGTGTGTGTGTATGTAAAAACGATATCTGATGAACGAATAGAACGATTCAAACGAAATTTGGTATTAAAATTACAATCCATGAATACTGGAAGTCTATTGTTTTTACACACAATTGAATGTTTAGAACCCCACTACATTTTAGAGTGAAATTTTGAAAAAATTATCAAACTCTCAAAACCTTTAATAAAATTATGCAAATAGTCATTTCTTATGTAATTTTTCATTAGAAAGCGATTGACATAAATGATTGACATGAACCGTTCTCGAGATATTGCACATTTTTCAATTAAATTGATCAAAAAATCACATAAAATAAAAGAAATATTAATTATGAATTATGTTCACTTTTCATATGTAATATCATGCAATAAGTTTGATGACATCATTCTCGTGGATCTAGCTCATTCCATTCATGAGAAAATATACTTTGAGTAATACTTTTGTAGTTGGATGCCAATAGTAAATTTTTCCGCTATAAGAATAACTTATTTCTCTGTCCTAACACCTGGCGAGATTTTGGTGACGAGTTTGGCTGAATGTCACCAGCTTAGTGACTTTTTAAATATTGCCAAATTAATGAAAATGTCGCCAAATTGATAAAAATGAATCTAAGTCAATGAAAGTGATAACTAATTGACGAAAATTCAATATCTTGGAAAGAATATAAGAATCTACGAGCACTATAAGAATAAGCTATTTTTCCATCCATAACATTTGGATAAAATTTTGGGGACAAATTTTTATATTTCCAATATCTTCAGAATATCTCTAACTTAGTGACTTTTTAAATGTTTTCATATTGACGAAAATGTCACACAATTGATAAAAATTCTCCAAATTGATGAAACTGATGCTGAATCAATGAAATGACAACTAATTGATGAAAGTTTAATATCTTGGAAAAATTATAAGAATATACTATAAGAGTAACCCATTTCTCCATCCATCCATCCATCCATCTTTAATGCTTGGCGAAAAACTTAGTGGAAGGTTGCCAGCTTTGTGACTTTTTTAAATGTTGCCAAAGTGAAAAAAATTATGCCAAATGAAATGTAATGTTTTGCAAATTCTTATTTCCATTATATGATGTGTATTATTCTAATTAATTTCTAATTAAATTCTAGTATATAAGAAATGCTCTTCTCTCCATTTATCTATAACACTTGGTGATATATTTGGCAAACATGGTGATTAATCTTGCAAAGTATTGCCAACTTAGTGATATTTTGCCCCAAAAATCATCCGGAAAATCATCAAATGTACAAATCAACATTGAAAGCACAGTACCGTGGATTTTATAATTCTTATACATTATTTTTTGACTGTAAAAGGAGTACATTTGTTACATTATATAAGGAAAGTTATGTGTGGTCCACATGAGATTTTTTTTTACTCAGAATGCATGAAGCAATAAATAAAATAATAGTTTTAAATTAATAAATACTTTTTGTATGTCTTAAACCTTATTTATTATTGCATAAAAAAGTATGCTTTGATTAGTCATTGTTATGGAAAATATTATGTATTTATTTGAACTTCAACATGAAAATTTTGCTAAAAACAACAGGGAAAACATGAGAAATTCTGGCAATTTCATTCTGAAAAATGGGTATGAACCAGTGGTGAATGTTGCAGTAGAATTTAGTATAGCACTTTCTTACTAAATTCGTGATAATAACCTTATCTACTTACCTTAGTTAAATATATAACACAATAGCAGTAAAATTATTATTTATCATTACTATTATAATCATTAAATTTCTTGAGTATTGTGATGTAATTGATAATGCTGGGGGTGGGATATAAAATGCATTTTTGATTGACTTGCTTTTTAAACTGGATTTGCCACTGGTATGAACCTTGCAAATGTTTTGCAACCGTTATTTTAAAAAAAAAAATTCTAAAAGAAAGATTTCATTCAACAACATTTATAAAAAATAGTGAAGAATCCATAAGGTAAAATTTGAAATTACATCAAATAAAATTCCCTTTTCCTTATTTTAGCTTATTTTTCTCTTTTCCCCTACTTTAGCTTATTTCTCTCCCCTTTTTAGTATGATGTGAATTTACTTTTATGATAATTATTAAGAGTGTTGCCAATTTTTCTGCAAGTACAATTCTACAGATTTTCAGCCATTCAGAGTTAGCAGCTATTGTATGGTTTTAATTTTTTCTAGAGTGGATTTGGAGGAGTTACCTAAAATAATTATTTTATGAAATAAAATTAGAGAAGTTACTGTCACATGTTTCCTTTTAATATATCACAAAGTGTAGATTAATTTTGGATTTGGCAATATTTCATATATCCATTATCTCGATCAAATTCATACTTTATTCTTGACTAGCTGCCTCCAGTGACAAGCTCAGTTGCCTTTTGAAAACTTACTATACAGTTAGGTCATGGCTAAAGGTAGACACAAAGTGTGCTCAACTTGGACATATACAACTGACCGCAGCTCAGATATACAGAAGTGCATAGGTTACTGTATCTTACGGTAGACCTATCTGCTATATGGGCAGCTCAGAATTATAGTCTGTTTCTTTTATATTGGCACTTTCATTTTCTGTAACCATAGCAGTGTTAGCTTCAAGCAAGTATGCACATTTTTTTACTCCACTCCAGTCAAAGCTAGAAAAGAAAGTCCCTTTTAAGAAAGTCCAACTCAAGCAGTTATCCTGAACTGATGTGGAAAAAGGATGAGCAGATAAATGAGCAAATTCCCACTTAATGCTGTAGCACTATGAATCTTGCAAAAAATGTTCACAGCATGTAGAACTCAACAATCTGTTCAAAAGCAGAAGAGTATTGAAAGCATAAAAATTAAGTTATTTGAGGAATGTAGTTCAGGAAGATAGATTTGAAGAAGATAAATGTGTCTGATTCTGCTGCAATTGTTGAAACGTTGAAAAATTTAAAATGTTTTTTGAATGTTTATTATTTTTAAATAAATTGAAAAAATATTCTTATTTAGTGATGAAAATTATTTAAATAGAAACTTAAATAGAAAGTAAGTGTTAATAAAAATATTTGAAAATAAAATTAATATTAAACTTAAATCAATTTTAAATCCTCATAGTATGAGTTTACAAATACTTGGTGCAAAAAAAAGCTTACAATTATGCTTAGAAATATTATGCATCTTGAAATATTATTTTAGAATTCGTTTCCTATTCAACAAAATAGTATTAAATAAGATTAATTAAATATAATTTTGGTAAAATCTAAATCCAGGCAGTCGATATCATCTGTGAGGTTGACTTTTATGCATAATATGTACATTTGAGTTCTCTGCAGAGAATAGTGAAAAATAGTATCTTTTCAAGAAAATTTTACATGCAGTAATGTTATGAACAGGAAATTCTTTCCATGATAGCTCATTTGAAAGCCATAAGGGAAAGAACATGAATCTAGGATTGCACTTTCATGATTTTCTGTTCATAGTTGCTAGATTTGGCGATTTATTGCCTATTTGGCAACTTTTGGCTATATTTCAAATGTTCAAAACCCTTCTTGATATAACGAATATGCTATGAGATATGAGCTCCTTCTGGAAGTTTCTACAGCAAGTATATAAAAGGAGGCATCTTTCAGTTGGAGGGCAATTGACGTGATACAAGCTACATTGAATTATGGTATATATCTATGTTTCAAGAATAGTATTGACTGTTTTGTGAAATTAGTTGAGCATAATTGCCATTTATTGTACCTGATAGTTGTTCAGTGATCTCATGAGATAGTTACTGAGTTGCATACTGCTGTATATTGTTCCTGTTTACACTCTGCTTGTAAATAAATGTGTTAGTTATCCAGTAATTTGGGACTCATTTTTGTATCCCAAGAGTACATCCATGTTTCCAGAGGATATGTCGTAGCATTTCCCCCCTCTGTATAATAAATATATAATATATTTTCCCCACAATACTGGAATAAATTAAAAATGCTTAGCTGCTTAACTATTTATGACTTTTAGTCTGGAAATATTGAATGAATCATTGGTTCATAACACAAAGATTGCTTTTACATTTTAAATCAATTAAACTTCTGATTAAAAGAAGATTAATCCAAATTGTGTAATAATTATTTTCATGTTTAGTTATGCATATGATTAATTTAATAAGGAAAAGTCTATGTTTTAACTACTTTTTGACTTTGTAACATCAGCCTTTATACATGTGATAACAACAATATCTATAAACAAGATTTTGGAAAGGAGGGGGGGAGGGTAATGAATGAATGTAGGATTTCATAGTATTACATTTTATTTTCCAATTCCATGGAAATGTGATGTAACTGTTCAGCTATTGGGTGTGTGTTATGACTCTTAAAACCTCACCATCGACACCACTGCTTTAAACTACCCAAATAATTGATAAACAAAATAAATGATACGTACAATATAATAGTATGGTTGCCGGGATAGTACAGTAGATAAAATGAGAGGATCGCTCACGGTAAATCCATGTTTTATTCTCGACAACACTCAAAACTATCTCTGTGTCAATGAAGAGTATGAGCACATTAAAGTCTGAAAGTTCACAATAGAAGTGATGAATTAAGGGAAGGGTGATCCCCAATTTAGACCGAAATTTATCAGAGTGAATTTCGGTCTAAATTGGGTTGCACTTACTAGCTGCCCAAACTTTTGGGTAGGTCAGGTGGTCTGGTTAGGAAGAAGTAAATAGTGTATTGTTGAATTCTATAAGTATTCAAAGTTTTATTAAGAAAAATATTTTAAAATTACTTATTTTCTGTTTAATTTTTATAATATTACAATTTTTGTTTCTTTATAAAAATAAAAAAATATAGATATTCATACTTGTACTATAATAATTTTAAAATCTATTTCAATAATCAATTTTCAGACATATCAAAATCACTAGATATTTTGCAGGATTTAAGTAATCTCTGAAGACACATATTCACTCGCAATTATAATTTATAGATTGACATTATCATTTATTCTTCCGCAAACCAAGATGATTTTTATATTTTCAATACGCTTGTGAACCTTTAACAGATCACAGAGTTTCGTACACTGCAAATTTTATAAATTCTAATGTAGTTCATTTACAAGTCCATTGCTTTCTGAATATCAGAAGAATGTTGTTGTTGAAACCCAGACCGTCCGACCTATCAGAAAGGTGTAAGGTAACTGTTTGGACGGTCGGGAAGTGCCACCCAATTTAGACCGGAACCCAGTGGGGGAGGCATCCACAGGGACCGTACCCTCCTTCCCCTACCACCAACCTCTCGGAAGGACTTTCGGACCCACATGTTTAACGTGATCGTACTCCGCATGAACACGGCGGCAGTTTTGGCAGTGGCTGGAATCGAACCCGGGCCTACCGAGTGCAACTCCAGCGCGCTAACCAATGGGCTACTGTGCCCTATCAGAAGAATGTGCATTAAGTAGGAATTTGCTCTTTTATTCACTTGTGAAAAAAGGGAATTTGCCTCTCAATATGGACAGTAGTAGAAGAGAGAGAAGAAAATATTATGACCTTGAGCTGCCAATTCAAAAGAAACAGACTATAATAGTAGATATCTCAATTGTTCTAATTAGAGCACGGCAATATTATACTCCCTTTGTTTACTGCACTCCAGATATAAAAAAACAATTTGAATAAATAATGTTCCTTTTAAGTAGATTACGCACCTGCTACTGAAAAAAAGATCCCTATTTGAACATTTGGCAAATTAATTAAAAAATAACTGCCAATTAATAGTACATTAATTAATAACTAATTCAATTGAAAAAGCTCTTTTGTGGCCAGACAATGCACAAAAAAAAAAAAAAAAAAAAATCAGATTTTTGCAGTTTGATTCAGATAGCAATTTTGATGCATTTATTTATTTTATATCAAAATATGTCTTTCCTTTCAGATAGATTTTTAAACTCGGATGTTTTGATGCCATTGAAAGCTAATTTTCTTCTGATTGGGCAAATGCATTAAAAACATGACAAATAAACTTATTCAAAAAACAAACTTGTTCAGAATCTATTGAACACAATTAAATTAAATTTGGAGAATTTTTTTATGTTTTTCATGCTTTGAGCAGAAATATGAGAAAAATAACCAAAAATTCACAAATTTAGAAATTACTTTTCTAAGATCCATTTAAATTTCCTTCCCCATTCCACTGCAACTGGTTGTGAAATATGGTAATTTTTTGTTATCGCTCTGTCATCTCCCGATATCTTTGAAAGAAAGCAATGAAATAGTGAAATGAAGTGGTATAAATTTTGGACAAATCTTGCCTTTTATTGCAAATAATTAAAAATCTATTAATTTTTATATATACTACAGTTATATGCAATCCTGGATATTTAGCTCCATATTAAGACAAACTAGAACTTTAAAAAAGTTTGTGGAATAAAAAAAAAATGAAAAAAATTCTTGGTTTTTGCGCAAATTTTGTTTTTCTTCAAATAAGTATTAATTTTTTTTTTTAATATTCAAATGTTATTTGCAAAAATCTAAATCTGCATCTCCCAATGGGACTTAAAGGCATTTTTTAATTTAACAGAAAATCCATGGTCCATTCTAGACAAGTAAAATGCTTATGGCTCATTTAACACAGGCATCTTTTTTAATACAAAATTGTATTATAGGAATTTTCTGTGGTATATATAATTTTATTGATTTACAGCTAAAATTATATGTGAAAAATTTTATTTGAATTGCTGAGTCACAAAAAGAAAAAAAAAAACCTCAACTATATAATATGTGAAAAGTAATATATCCTCATATATAAATAGGGATATATTTAGTTTTCATGCAAAACATTTATTTTGTGTCTGATTTCATATTAAACTCATTCATTTTTGGAATCATACATGTTGAAATATCTAATTATATAGAATTAGCATGTACAAAGTGATTTGCATAACTGTTAACATTGATGATTTTAAAGTTTTTTGGACTTTTAATATAACAATTTGAGAGGGAAATTGGCATAAAATGTGATTTAACTTTATTAAATTTTATAATGTTAAGTTCATATTTGATCTAGTTAGATGATCCAGTGAACTGGCAGCCCATGCCTCGAGAGATCCAGAAGAACTATTTCAGAGCTATGTAACAATTGATATTGATGCTTGTATGTCTGTTCATATTTCATTCTTTTCTGAGTAAACTGCAATATAAGCTCTAAAAGAACTCTTTGGCGGCATCAGTGATTGATTTTAACTTCATATTTTATAGCAACCCTAAACATATGAGAGTTAAAGTAGTTTTCTTATACTTCCTTGAAGAAAGCAGGTATAGGACAGTTAGGTGACTACAATTGTTTCAAGGGTATTTTGAGCCCTCTTTCTCATGTCAAAAACAGTTTATGCTCTTAACAATGGTTAAGAAACATTTGCCCATGGCTGCATACTTGCCTTCTGCACAGCGTGTCATGCCTGCTTTCATTAAGGAATTTTCAAAATGTTATATTCTCACAAGTAGCAGTTTCGTTTATTATGATGAAAGTCAGTGCTAGTAGTCATGACATGTGAATGCTTATTTCAAAATTTGTGTGCATTAAATTAATCTTAGTCAATTTTTTCATTATATTTGTAATATAAATTGTTGCAAATATTTGCTTGTAAAGTATTTATTGTGATCTGAATTGTGAAATTTTCTAAATCTTTTTTCTGTGATTGTATGTCTATAGTCTTGTTACACTTTTTCTTTTTGTAGGCTAGAGGTGGTGGTTATGAAAGTGAAGATGCTTATGAAAATGCTGAACTTATCTTTTTAGATATTCACAATATTCATGTAATGCGAGAAAGTCTTCGAAAATTAAAAGAAGTATGCTTTCCCTCCATTGATGAAAACCACTGGTTATCAAATATTGAATCTACACATTGGCTGGAGCATATAAGATTTATAATGGCTGGAGCATTGCGTATTGCTAACAATGTGGAGAGCAATAAGACATCTGTTGTTGTTCACTGTAGTGATGGTTGGGATCGCACTGCTCAGGTTTGTTGAAATAAAATCTAGCTTGTCATCATTCAATAAAGTGACTAAATTTCCACTGTTAAAATGTTATTATATTGATTTAGTTTGCATAGTTTTTCATGTGTAAGACAAGTTTTGAAACATTTTTACACAAAAATTAAATAAATGTAAAGCTAATTTTAGATATCTGATGAGAAAAATTTCTACTATAATTTCCTGAAGAGTTGGTGCATTCACAAATTTATAAATTAAAATGACAATACTGACATTTAATAAGAATGATAGCCCTTTCATTTTACAAGAAGAGAGGAAAGATTGCAATTAGTGCAGTTTTAAGAAAAGTCAAATTTTTTGTAAAAATATTTATTTTAGAAATTAAGCCTACTACACTGTAGTAATCTTCAGTACTCATCAGATTACTTTTTTGTTTAAATTTTTAATATATTCTTAAATGCACTATCATTTTATAAATTGATTTCTGATGTGAGATGGTATTGATATGCTATATATGCTAGATATTCATAGTTATCCTAGCATTTAACATAAATCAGGCACAAGTTCTCCTAGAAAGTTGTATAGTTTGTATGAAATGTTGTTTCTTTACAATAGTTTCTTCCTTTATACTTTAAAGAATTTTCTTTGTCCTCTGAAGTGAAGTAATTAGGGAAGAATAACCAGTGATTCAATTTGTTTTCTGCCATGATTTATGTAAAATTAATTGTATGTCTTCAAAAGTAGAAATTAATTTCATTCCTTATATTCTTATGTAAAATTTTTAACTTGGGTTGCATAGAAATAAAAAGGTATGCAGTTATTTTAATTTAGGAGCCTCACTTCTTTTAAATGAATTAGCTAACTGCGTCTTCTTCTGATTCCTACAGTGAAGCAGATATATTTTTTGTAAACTTCTTTAATAGACTTTTATATCATTGCATAACAATTTGCATATCTCTTTATTTGTTTTTAGCTAACTAGTCTTTCAATGCTGATATTGGATCCTTACTACAGAACACTTAAGGGCTTTGAAGTCTTAATTGAAAAAGAATGGATTAGCTTTGGTCATAAATTTTCTCAGGTAAGTGACTAGGAATATTTTTCTAGCATTTGTGTATGGATAAAACCTAAATTATGATAGTTTGATGCGTATATTGCCCATGGGATTTCTTTTAGGCTGTGCACATACTGAATTCTGCAAACTTTTTTTGAGAACAAATTATTTTACTTACACATGCTTACCTCTTTTATGGTCTCCTTCACACACCAATGCAGTATAAAATGAAAATAATCTTTGAAGCAGCTCAAAGCAACAATATTTTACTTGTCTTAGAAACACAGACCAATGCTTGCTGAATGAACATTTCAATGTATTCTCCCATGCCCTATCTCAGTATTCTCAAACCTGCCATCTACTCTTTTATTTTTATATTAAATTTGTGGAATTGCATGAAAGAAAAATGAAATTTTGCATAGCAATATTAATTGTTCTATGTTCTTTAAATGAATAATTTTCAATCAAGCAAACAGAAATCTTTTGAGGTAAAATGCTTTTTATTCCAGCTAATGCTTTTGCTTCAAGCAAAACATTTATGCTCAAAGCAGATTTGATTTTTTTTTCAGTGTGTGCACAATTGCACTTCTGAGATGCCTACCATCCCTTTTCTTTATTTCTGGTTTCTACTTCCATTTTATTTTCTTTCTCATTTATTGTGCGTTTTTTTTTTCAAAGATGTAATCCTTATAGATTGCAAAACTATTGAACAATTTTGTATCTACCCAATGCCATCTATCCAATGTATCTACCCAATGATACGAATTGCAGTACAAAATTAAAAAATGTGTTTTTTGAAGGAGAGTTGATATTTTTTCTATAATATTTTGTGAATACAAAAAAATAGAAAATGCATAGAAGGTATATTTTAGTATTTGTTATATTATACCATTTAAATCATCATACAAACTATTTAAATGAAGTATAACTCACACACACACATATCAGTCGGTATATACTCAGCTTATCTTGTAAACTAGCATGCATGTGTCACTATTATACTTTTTGTAATTTTTTTCTTAGCTTTTCATAAAATTAGTTTCTTTAAATATTAGTAAAAATAAATAAAGATATTTTGATTTAATCTAAAAATGTATTTATACATTAGGACATGACTATTCAAAGTTTAGTGTCGATTGGTGTATGCATTTGAAAGTTAGTTCCTATACAAATGAGTCATGGTTTATCTGAATAATAATATCTCAAACAAAATAAATTGAAAAGATGAAGTTCGCCTATGTTTATTATCTACAGAAAGCAAATTCTACATTTTTACTTTGTAGATTATTGAGCGTTATTCCCAGCAATCATCAACATTAATTCTAATCATCAAAATTCTAGATTTTTTAAAAACTTTCTTATGTATATTGCCATTTTTAGGAATCTTTTTATAACAGAATTTACAGTCACAACTATGGGCATATTTAAGGGTGGGTGGGTGTTAGGGAAGGTGCCAAAGTACCCCCCTTAAAATTGTAATTTAATTTTAAAAGTCAATATGAGAGAAAAATAAGAAAAAATTCTTTTTAGAATTAGTACATTCAACTACAATTGTGTGTTTTCTCCCACGTGTGTATTAATAAAAGCAATTTAAACTTATACCTAAATGGAAAATTTAAGATTATTGCATTTGGTATGTTTATGAATCTCCAGTTTGTTAGTTTAGTTACTTTGTCTGCAGGAAGGTTAATATTCTGTTATGAAAGGGGGAATATTTCTTACACATGGTATACACTTATTTTTAAAAACTGGTATATACTAATTTTAAATTAATACTAATTAAAGTGCATACTAATTAAAGTGCTAAACACACTAATTTTTAAAATGTGATGATCGTACCATTTATTCAAATTTACTTTGTGACAATACATATTTCAAGGTTGATAGTAATCTCTAAATTTTGAAATTTTGAATGCAATTAATTATCGTACCCCCCCCCCCCCCCCTCCATCCTGGAGAAAAATCCTGCATACGCCCATGGGTGCAGCACATAAATTACTCAAATTTCTTGTGAGAAAAAAGACAAGTAATTGATAGTGGACTTTTTTTGCCTTTCTCTTTTTGTAGGCTTTTCTTTATTTTTTTGAAAATTTTACGTACAGACTATTTCATTATTATGAGCAAATGCATAAAAAATACCATGATTATGTGATTATGTCCAATAGATTTTTTATTAGCCTGTATTAATTTCTTATTGATCTTTTTCTGCTAGAAGGCAGGTGGGGAAGTGTTTTTCTGTGCTTGTTTTGAGGAAGAATATGTTAGAAGGTGATGCCCCCCCCCTTTTGCAGTTAAAGGAGAAAGTCAATTACAATGTTGTAGAGTGAGTCAAATGTAGTACAAAAATGTTTTAGTTCTATAAAAGATGGAAAGGGACACTCCAAATGACACTAAATGTTCCTCTGTTGATGCAGATGTGCTGAAACACATGTATGCTCATCTCGCAGCATTGCAGACATGCATCGTTGCGAAAGAGTAGCATTTTGATTGTGCAAACATGTAACTTGCATTTTGTACATGGTAATAAATTTTGTGTTATTAATTCCCATATTGTTGCCTTGTCTAAATACTTGTTTGTTGCTTCCTGATGTTTTGATTTTCGGAGGGGGTGAGGGAGGTTCCCCAGTCCCCTTCCATCTTTTGTTATGGAACTAAAACAGTCTTGTATAAAATTTGACTCACTCTGCAACTTTTTAATTGAATATTTTCCCTATCTGGAAAAGGGGCCGAGATGAGCCTCCTAACCCCCAAATTTGGGGCCATGGGGTCCTCACTGGTTTTATTGTGGGGGCTATAGAGGGTTTCCTATACAATGGCACAAGAAGTAAATAGCTAGCTGCAATAGTTCATGAGATATTGGCTTGAGGAAGGACTTTCCTTGTAACTCTGTATATCTAAGAAAAAATAAAGCTTTAGATAAAAACTGTGAATGGCTATGGGTTTGCTATTACAAATATGCTATGGGATATAAATATACTGTGGCAGAAAGATGACATTAAAACTTTAGAATGGCATTAAAAATGTTGCTATTGCAAATTGTGTATTTTTAAATGTATTTTAAATTACAGGCTTTTAAAATGCAGAAAATTTTGAAGTATTTTTATTCATAATTTATGGACTGAAAAAAGTCTTGTCTCAGTCTTATTCTGCAGATAGAATTTAAATTTAGTAATAGTATATCACATGTAAGGGTCACACTAAAATTTTTGAGACAGGGCCAGACAATATGCGCTAGAAAAAAAATTATTAGTCGGATATTTAAATTTGAACACTTTTATGTTCACAGACGATAATTTGTGGCATCAATTACAATTTAGCTATTGTAGAATTAATTTTGAGAAAAAAGAAAATGGAGTTGACGCGAGAGCATTTTCAAGCTATGATTTTAAAGTTGGGTTAAATCAAGAAAAATGTCTTCAACATCTACAGTTAGCATATGGAAATGATGCTCCATCTCGTGCCACTGTATTCAGATGGTTTATAGAATTTAGAAGAGTTCGAAATTCTCTCCTGGATGAAGAACACACAGGAAGACCTTTGTCAGCTGTATCCCAAAAAATGTTTCGGCCATTCAAAACCAGTTAATCGATGATAATTGCTATACCTACCAAATGATACAGAAGGAACTTAACATTGCGTCTGCAGCTATACATAAAATTATTCATGAAGAACTGCATATGAAAAAATTAGTTTGTCGTTGGGTCCCCAATAATTTAACAGAATACCAAAAAGTGGGGCGTGTCAGAATCAGTAAAGAAACCCTAAAATTACTTTATAATGGTGGATATTACATTATTTCTGAAATCATAACTAGTGATGAAATATATATACTGTTTTTTGACGTTCCAACATGTCAAGAAAGTAAAGTATGGGTTTTTGAAGATGACCCCCAAACCAACAATGGTGAAAAGACAACAAGCAATGAAAAAAGCAATGTGTGACATGTTCCTCAGAAGTACAGATCTGGTCAAAGCTATAAAATTAGAGGGACAGAAGGCAGTTACAGTTCACAGCAAAGATCATCACATATGTGACAGTGACGTTGTAGTCACTTGGCACGTGGGCCACAATGTAACTTCATATTTGTGACTTCTATGCGACATTACGCATTAGTAACTTTGCAACTTCATTGTGACTATATTCTGTGATGTTTCCACAATTTAATTAACATCTAACAATGTGATGACATTACAATGTGACGTCACAAATAAGTTAATATGCGATGTCACAAACGACCATGAAAATGACCAAAATGACTTCACTGTGACCTCAATATGACATTGCTGAGATGTACTGCGACGTCCTGTGACGTCCCAAAGTCACAGTGTGACGTAAATCTTGCATCACTGTGAAAAAAAATGCTGTTAGGGAGCTAACTGGTACACCACTATGTGTCTTCCAGAAATTCTTCAGAAAGTGAATGTTAGGAGACTGATGCTTCACTATGACAATGCATCTTCTCATTGAGCAAGAATAATTTTTTAAACTAATTTTTTACAGCAATTTTTTAATCTAAAAAAAAAAATTACGTGGGCGTCGTTCTCATTCCGAAGATGAGATTGATGAGGCTATAAAAGCATATTTTTCATCGATTCCAAGGAATGGATGGCTTGAAGCATATAATCCTTGGAAAATTTGCCTACAAAAGTGCATTGATGTTAGAGGGGAGTACTTTGAACACTCCTAAGTGTTGGTAAGTTTAACTTGCACCACTTAGCAGTATCTCAAAAATTTCAGTGTTACCCTTGTATAAGTATTAACTTACTTTTACATAATTTTATTTGTCATTTATCAAATGTCTTATTTTTACAAAGCGTATTGGACATGGAGATGACAAACATTCTGATGCTGATCGATCACCTGTATTCCTTCAATTTATTGATTGTGTATGGCAAATGGTTGATCAGGTAAGTGGTTATTTTTTATTTATGAATTTCATTTTTTGTGTTTTTTAGTATGGATGGATTTGCATTTATAAATGTTATTTGTTTTACCATCAGGTATTCAGTTAAAACATGCTGTTTCCTTAAATTCTTTTGTATTGCAATGGTAAAGTATGAATGGGTTAATTCAAATCTTTTAAATTTATTTGTATAAAAGTTTTAATTTCACAGCAAGGAGTATGTAGGAGCATCCAACTATCCCAGAATTCTATGTATGATAAAATGATGAATGTTTTCTGTTTCATAAAATACATTGTTTTAATTAAATTAATTAAAAATATATTAAAATGGATTGTCAACCTCTGCTGACATTATATATGTGCCAATACTCTTAGTACTGTTTGATATTGTGAATAAAACAAATAGCTCAATGCGATGTATTATTAATGCGATGTAAAGAAGTGGAAAAAATTCAAATAATGTGTGGTTAATTAACTACAAATTTAAAATAGTCATTTGTGCAGTAAAACATCTAAACAACATACACCAAACAGACAACTAATTGCTGACTCTTGTTCCAGTGCATGCTATGTTGGTTTCCATATATTTCTGTATGCAAGTAGTGCTGCATCTAAGAGTTGATAACAATGGACCCCTGTAAATATATCTAGATTTGAAAGTTGCATTATATGTTTACTTTCCTTATATACATATAATGTATAAGGAAAGTATTGCGACAGGGTCAAAAACTTGAATTCTAGTTTTCAACAGGAGAGCATGTTTCAAGCATCCCTGAACATGAATCAGACATTTTTGAGATGATGTCTGTGTGTGTGTGTCAGTGAGTCTGTGGAGACGATAACTGATGAATAAATGGACCGATTCGAACGAAATTTGATACAAAAATTACAATCCATGAATACTAGAAGCCTATTGTTTTTATACGCAATGGAATGTTCAGACCCTCCCCCTAAATTTTGAGTGAAATTTTGAAAAAAATTATCAAAATATTAAAATATTTAATAAAGTTACGCAAATAGTCATTTCTCATGTAGTTTTTCAGTTGAAAACAATTGAGATAAATTTTAGAACTCTATCATGAACCGTTCTCGAGATATTGCACATTTTTCAAAAAAATTATCAAAAAATCATATAAAGTAAAAAAAATATTACCTATTGTGAAATATGTTCACTTTAAATAAGTAATATCATGCGATAAATTTGGTGACATCATTCTTATGGATCTAGCTAGTTCCAATCATGTAAAAAGATATTTTAGGTAATACTTTTTTATTTGGATTCTAATAGTCATTTATCTGCTACAAGAATAACTTATATTTCTTTCCATAACACTTGGCGAGATTTTGGCAGAATGTTGCCAACTTGGTAACATTTTTAAATGTTGCTAAATTCATGAAAATGTCACCAAATTAATAAAAATGATGCTGAATCAATGAAAATGGTGACTAGATGATGAAAATTCAATATCTTGGAAAGACCATAAGCGTAGACTATAAGAATAACACATTTCTCCGTCCGGCTGTAATGTTTGGCGAGAAATTTAGCGGGATGTCGCTAACTTGGCAACTATTTTAACTGTTGCTAAAATGACAAAAATGTTGCCAAATTGATAAAAATGATGCCAAATGGGAAGTAATGTCTTCCAAATTCGGATTTCCATCATATGATGGGCATACTCTTATATACTTCTAGTATATAAGAAATACTCTTCACTCCGTTTGTCTGTAATTACATTTGGCAAACTCAGCGAATAATTTAGCTAAGTATTCCAACTTAGCGGTAGTTCGTCCCCAGATTGACAAAAATATCATCAAAATTGCAAGAATGACGTTAAATTAATGAAAATTACGTCTTATTGATGACATAATTATTAAGGTATTTTAATATATGGACTATATCGCTTATTGAGGATGCTATCAATATTGATGACTGTTTATTTAGAGTTGCGCGAAGTATAAGGTAATTGAGTATTTTGAAATAGTTTTACATGTTGTCATCCGGAAAATCGCCAAATGTACAATTCAACGATAAAAACACAGCACCATGGATCTTATACATTATTTTTTGACTGTAAAACTAGCAAATTCATTGCATTATATAAGGAAAGTTATATGTTGCCCACATCAGATTTTTTTTAACTGTATTAAAAAAAGTCAGATAATCAGAGGTAAAATATATGAACACAAAATATAATAAAATGAATTGACAGTATTCGTTTATGTGACGATGCAGCCCTATTGAAAATGTGTTATAGATTTAGAGCATCATGTGTTAGTTGCAAGAAAATGATCTCAATCAATTTGTCTCATCATCCTATAACAATTTTTTTAACTATGTTTAACACTTTTGCAGTCCCTCCCAATTTATAGTATATATACAAAAGCATTGTGGTGCTTGGGAGCAACAAATTGCAGATATCTTTTTTAAAGTAAATAACCAACATATTTTTAAAATTTTGACAACTCACTAGTGTTGCAATTGTAAGGGTAATTCATAATTTTTTTATGAGTGTGATTTTAGAACAAAATACGAATCAAAAATAGTACTAGCAATGTCCTTATGCATCTGAATGTAGCTGTACTCAATTTCTTCATATCAAGTAGGATGCTTTTAAAATAGTTGTCCCTATTCTCAAAGATTTAGAAAGATAATAGTGAAATCAATACAAAGAATTATTAGTACCTTATTTAGGACATAGGGAACAGTTTTTTGGTAAAAAATATCTTATTTAAAATTCTGCTTCCAGGTTAAAAGTAAGGCAGTATATGTAATACGTTGTCACATTTATGCACCTTCAGTTGTTGGGTGCTGAAATGATAAGTGTGTCTATTCTATCTATTTATGTGCTTTACTTATAATGACATGCATAATGTTTATTATAATTACTATTTATTATTATTTTTATCTGTATTGCAGTTCCCCAATGCTTTTGAATTTAATGAACATTTCCTAATTACTATTTTGGATCATCTGTACAGCTGTTTATTTGGAACATTTCTCTTTAATTCAGAGTATCAAAGAGTGAAAGAGGTAATGTGATGTATATCTTGTTTTGAAATTCAGCTTTAAATATTTTCTGGCATCTTAATTTCTAATGTTATTGCAACACTAAGATTATTATCAGACTTCCACAAAGTGTTTTGACTATAAACGATGTCGCAGATTGTTTTAAAACACAAAGGTCTTAGGTCATGTACTGAAATCAATAACAAGTTTTTGATAGTTAAGAAGAAAAAAAAGATGACTTTGGCAATAAGTACACTCAAGAAGACTAGTTTTTGCCACATTAATAAATTTCTCAATTAGATTTTGGCTCTTATAATCTAGTATTTATGCATTTCTGTTTGGGATATTTTTTACATGTTATCTCCACTTAAATTTGAATTAAATTGTATTAGGTTATTGTACTTAGTATTTCAAAGAATTATTTTATACTTCTTTGTTTAAAAAAATAGATGTTTTTCATTTCTAGTAGGTTTGTGCATAATGATTTTGTACAGTATATTATTTAACATATGTAAGAATTATATATAATAAAAATTTTTATTCAAGTAATAGTGTATGCTACATTCAAAATACTTTAAGATCATTAATTTAAAAAGAAATTTATATATATATATAATAATAGTAGTTTGAAAATCCAATGAACGAAAAGTAAGAAGCTGCAACACGATAAACCTAACTTTCTAAAACACCCACAGAATAAAATTTAAAACAGCAAATCATCAATCAAATGGAAAAAAAATACAAAACACGAGTTATCAAGTTACAGAAAATCAACATATTTCAAAGGTATGGAAACGAATAAAGAAAAACTTAAAAAATCAAGCTATATCGCTATACACGTGGAAAAGGGCTAAGCCTAAAAAAATGGAAATGTTCACTTCGTAAAATTCGTTCTCAAGTCCAAGTATTTTGATGAAGCAGACACAAAATATGTATGTTTCTGAAGAAATAGATAGATTATATCTATAAACTATTTCTACTTGGACAACATACATAAAGAAGGAATAAAAAAGAAAAAATGAATACCTGGGAAATGCACAGCATATGTACAAACGAGTCGAAACTGGGAACTCTGATTGAAGAGACCAGTGTTGCCATTCGCAAATAAAAAATAAAAAACGATCTACTGTTGCCATTCATAAGAATTGAAAAACAGTAAAGCGAAATGGTAAGAAAAAGTAATAAAATACAAAAAGAGCTACTAAAAGGAGGGGCTAATAATAGTAATGCTGACGTGGAAGAGGATGTAAAAATAAAAGTATTAAAAATACAAGAGAATGGAGATGTCTGGCTAATATAAGATACTATGAATAGAATTTTTAAGATACTATGAAAAGAATTATAAAAATCCAGCTATTCTAAATCTTTTAACAATACCATTTGCTAAATAAGAGGGATATTTATATAAATTGCTGGTAATTTTGAGATTATTTATATGCATAGCATGAAATTTTTTATCAGATAATCTATAAATCCTAAAAGGCTGATTAAGTATAATATTTCTAAATAATTGAATCGAGTTACAGGAATTTATATATATATATATATATATATATATGTGAATGTAATAAAATTTATAAATATTTTGTACTCAAGTATTTTTAAAATATATTTTCATTACTAGTAAATGTGTTAATTATATAGCATGCAAGTTGCAGTATCTGCTGCCTTTAAAAAAATTATTGGTAAATAATTTATAAATCTTCAAAAGTCAGTTCACTGAATGCCCAGTATATACCCGCTATGTGCTAAGGGGACAGAGAGGAGAAAAAACTAACAGTAGCAGTATAATTTCTTAAATTGACCTGATAGAACCAAAATTGGGTAAACATGGTCTAGTGCAGTGATTCCCAATCAGGGTTCTGTGGAATTCTGGGGCTCTGCAAGAATTTGGTAAAGCTTATGAGAAAAGTACAACTTACCCTCTTTTATGCAATTGAGTAAAAAATAAATATTCAGGTTTGAATGTGATCTATTAATAAAACAATGAAGCATGTTGAATTTTGTTAGATATTGATTTGATAGTTCTAATTTTAGCTTCTAAAATCTTAGCAATGAAAGATTACCCAAAAGATAAATTTATTGAAACAGGGAACTTTTTAGAAGCAAGGGATTCAGTTGGCAGCAATGATCATTATCAGTGCTCTCAGTAACTACTCGTAGGGTTGCCAGTTAAAAATTGTTTAAAAAGGGCCAAAATAGTCGAAAGAAATTTTTCTTAATCACATGAAAATGTGAATGTATCAAAAAATAATAAAATGTTGCTTTTTTTGTTAATAATTTTGTGAAAACAAATTTATTTTCACAAATTCATTATGAAATGCATACACAGTGTCACAGTGTTTGTAACTAATAGGCCTGATGTAAAGCAAAAATGTTTGCCTTTTGCTTTTTTTATTAGTGATTAATAAAAATAAATAGGCATTAAATAGTTTCACAATATTTCATTCAAAAGTATGGATAAGTTAATATTTATGAATTCTATTGCATTATACGTCTATTTTGTAAGTTACCCTGTCAAACCTAATATATGTCATCTAAATAAGTGTTCCGCGAGATTTTACGAATTTTCTTAAGGGGTCTGCATAACAAAACAGGTTAAGAATTACTGGTCTAGTGCATGCCTAGTGCCCAACTGCTATGTTAAAAGTGGTCAAAAGGAAAAGGACTATAACTGGCACATAGATTGCTGGAATTGAACCAAAAATAGAGAAATACAGCTTATAATGCCTGTCTATACACTAGCCCCATGTATTTATTCACTAACACCGGTTAGAAGTTAACCATGGTGTAACTTAACCAAACTGCCAATTTCATATTTATTATCTTATGTACATGTGGTTATTGTGAACCTTGGTTAGCTTGAACCAGAAAACTCGGGTCTCATAAATTGGGTGGTTTGTAAAACTTAGAATTGTATTTCATTAAATGTGTATCCAATCATTTCAAGCTTCGCTTTATTTGTTGTCAGCAATTTTTTGGGGTAATACCCAATTCTCTGTCTGTAAGATAAAGTAAGTGATTTTTTTAAAAGTGTGTAAAGTATAGGACTAGTATGTATATATTCTTTTATAAATTCCTTCAAATTTTTCAAATTTTTGATATCTCGAATTTTCGATATCTCGAATTTTTTTTCTACTTCCTTCAAATTCGACATATCGAGGTTCGACTGTATCAATCCTTATAACATCATTGGCATTGACAGTTTGATCATTCTCTTAAAATGACATTTGCATATCAAATTTCATGGTTGTAGCTTACTTTTTCAAAGGTGCATACATATGTTTTCACTGTATTTTTCTATTTTCGCTTTCAGCAATCTTCCTGTTTCAATAGGTATGACTCATTGGCATGACATGTAAACACTGAGAATGTACCAGGCTGTCTACATGTCGGTGTAGCTTACAAATCAGCAATGTTCCTGTAATAACGTCCCTCTGTAAAAATTGTTATCAAAATTATAGTGGAGCTATTGTAAGTTAAGAACATTTTCTAAAAGTGACCATACTGGTTTCTGAAGGAGGCTAGTTTAAATAAAAACATAAAATTAATTTTTACAAATATTTCATTTTTTTTTTATTGAAACAATGTACAACTTCTATATCACTGCAACATTGTATGCTTATGAGAAATAGGTTTCCATTATCTTAAAAGCTATGAATAATTTTAAGATATACAAATTAAATTTTTTAATAAGCATGTATGAAGCAGATATTTTAGAGTCTAATGCTGTGCTTCCACTAATTTTAGTTTCTTTTCTGCATAGGATGTGAAAAATAAAACAGTATCTTTGTGGTCCTTTATTAATAGCAATCTGAGTGACTTTATCAATCCTCTTTATACAACACATCAGCAGCAACATATATTATTTCATGTTGCAAGCACGCGTTGTATCCAATTATGGAAAGGATATTATTGTCGCTGGAACCCTAGGATGAGACCTCAGGTAACCTGTATTAATACTACTTAATTTTTCTTCTGCTTTCATTTCATAATATTTATTAAAAAGTAATTATTTCAGGATTATACTTCGTATGAAATCGATGAAAATTTTTGTATTTTGCTTAGATTTGTACATAATATCTTCATAAAACAGTATGAAATGATGCTTTTAAGCTATACTTCCTTACTTTTATATAAGAATACAGAATATGTAATGATGAACATATGAAATATATGTTTTCATTTTTATATTGCATGAGCAGTTTCCATATATAAAATGTTATCACAGCTTGTAATTTTGTCCTTTGTGATAAATAAACAAAAATCTTATATATATAGCATTTTAATTGAAAAAAAGGTATATATATATATATATTAATTAAAATAACTATTTGTTCTATCTTTTCTTGAGCAAATCTTTTTATGATACAAATTAAAATTTCATTAATTTAAAAAAAAATTCATTGTTTGTTTTTATATTGTTGATTTATATAAAATATAATAGAATTGTTAAGTTTTATGTTATTTTATGATATATATTTCTAGAGTTGAGCTGGAGCCAGTTTGCACTGGTTCTCAACATCCTGATGGACAGGTTTTTTGCCCCCAAAACTGGTTGATAACTTTAATCAAGGCTTCTTCTGTAACTAATGAAGTATTTTAAATTTTACATTATTTAAGTTAGCAATTTCAGCAATTTTTTTCTATTTTTAGGGGGGCCTCAGGACTCTGCCATAGACAGAATGAATTCCTATGTTTCATGTTTTATTTTGTACCTCTTCTCTTATATATTGATAATATCTAAAATTTTTATGGCTAATAAGTGAATACCTGTAGCATATATGATAATGTTTTCAATAAGGTGCATCTGATAATAATATTTTAAAAAATTGTATAAGGTTTATGAATTTATTAAAATTTCAGTTTGGTATATGTTGCTTACGTACATGATTACAGTAAAACTATTGCTTCCAGAGGCAAACATATTGCTGATTATAATGCAAAAGTATCTATTCAAGAAGTTATACTTCAAAATAAAAACATTTGCATAATTTTAGTTTTTAAAAATTAAATTTAAAATTTAATTGAATTTTTAATAATTTAATATTTTTAAACTTTAATTATGCAAATGTTTTTATTTTGAACTATAACTTCTTATGGATACTTTGGCTTTTTACTTAGCAATATTTTTGTTTCTGGAAGCAATAGTTTTGTTGCAATCATGCAATCAAGCAACATATATCAAAATAAAATTTTTATAAATTCATGAGCATTATACAATTTTAAAAATATTATCAGATTCACCTTTTTGAAAAAATTATCATATCTGATACAGGTATCCACTTATTAGCTATTAAATTTTTTGGTATTATCAATGTATAGGAGAAGAGGTACAAAATAAAATGTGAAAAATTCACTCCGTTTATAGCACATTTAAGGGTCCTGAGGTCCGGTAACAAAATACTGCTACTTTAGAAATAAAGCTAATAAACCTGTTAAAAGTTTTCCACTGTTTGTTCTTTTATAAAATAATTGGGATAACAGATTTTATAAAAGAAAATGGGCTCTTTCAAGAAACCCTAGATAGATTTATCATTTTGTGGTCCATTTTGCTTATTTTCCAGACAATGCTTTTTCTAATATACAAAATTGGGGCTTAGCCCTGTTTACTAAAGCATTGGTTTTCATCCATAAAGCCTCATTTGTATGTATTGAAAATAAATGGGCTGATGGTACTGAACTTACCATTGCTAAAATTTATAATTTTATTCCTTTACAAAATTCAAATAACTACATAAATTCTAAATTTATTTGAATGGTTAAATATTTTAGATTTTTCCCAGTTTAGGGAAATGGAAAATATTAAAATGAATGTAAAATAAATCATTTATGTGGAATTTTTCTTCACAGGAGCCAATACATATTCGCAGTCGAGAAATGCTTGCTGTGAAAGCTCAGCTACAACGCAAGAAAGAGGAACAAAAACGTGAACATGAAGTTAAGAATGCCCGAAGTCTTGCTTCTGCACCTCATTTAGCATCTCCAGTAGCAGTATAATGCGATTAAATTCTTGTTAAATCCATTTATTTGTACATGTGTAGAAAGTGAAATCTGTATCATTAAAGTTTTATATAATTAAATATATATATTTATAAATTATCAAAGTTTTTTCTTTACTCAGTGCTTAAATATTCCAACCATTCTATTCTTTCTGTACTTCCATTTTTTATACATTTGTCAATGGTCATTAAACAAGAAAAATATATTTATATTCATCCATTATAGCATATTGATGTTTAGCATATGTTCAAACTACATTCAGCTAATTCAAATTCCGATGTCTCATAAATTAACTTTCATATATCATCCAAGTTTGGTTTTCTAGACATATCTGTAAAATGAGATCTACTGTACATTTCCATTTATAAGCTTATACAGAACAAGTATTAGTAGAAATATATTTTATACAGAAAATTATATTTAAAATACCCTTTACTTTTTTCAATTTCTAATTTATTTCCACAATTTTTATTTAGAAATATACATAAATCATGCATTCTGTTTTCTTTTTTTTTTTTAATTGTTGGGATTTGAACTCAAGACATTTCATATATTAAATGGTCACTATAACTATTATGCAGCCAGGAATAAAGAAATAAATTTCTGAAGGCCAGATCATTATTGCTCAATCACAGGTGGGATTTTAGGTGAAAAGCTTGACGAGTAAAGGCATTACAGCTAAAACAAAAGGAAATACTGATTTAAATGACAAGAATCTGAATAGAAATAGTTTGCTAATGGAATTTTGCACATCATATGTTTTTACTCTGTTAAACTGTTTTAAAAAACTTGTTAAGAAAAAAAAAATGAGTCATATCTTGTCATCAACGTAGCAAATAAATCCTATCATGAGTTAATAGCCATCCTGATTATTTTTGAAGGGAGGAATAAGAGAAAAACTTATATATATATATATATATATATATATAGTTGCATTGGACTTCAAATAAAATAAAATATTTTTGAAAGGAATAAATATGGATTATTTTTGAAAGGAATAAATATGGATTTTGTTTTATTGTGATTCAATATATTATTTTTAGTGCATGAGATAAATTTTTCAAGTTTATCTTTAAAGGATACTAGTCCTTTTATAAAGTGTAAATGTTTTAAATTAGTCTTTAAATGCATACATAAGTGCAAAATGGAAATCCCCAAAATATATGGTATTTCATCCAATCTAATTTTTTTCTAATCAGAATTTTATAAGTACCATAGATAATCAATGCAAGTGCTGTTTGAAATGACCAAATATCTTAAAATTGAAAAAATTGAAATTTATCCTTTATTTTTAGCTTAAGAGCATATTTTTTCAAGTGCCTGAATTTAACAGTAGATAAAAATAAGATTAAAAGTAGAATATTTATAATCAAATAAAAATATATAGTCACAATATATTTATTTGAGAAAATGTCAGCATTTTCATGGTGTGGGGAATCTATTAGGCTTTTTTTATAAACTGGATAGTTAGATATTGGAATTTAAAAAAAACAGTGTCTATGCTAACCTTCCTGTTTATCTATCTCTGGGTAATGCTGCTACAAAATGTTGCCAAACGTGTTTCAATTATGGATAAAGATTTCAATTTAGATACTAACCCAGACCATCAGTATTTTCATTACCCTCCACGTGAACACTAAAATTTTCAATCGTCCATTCACTTTCCACATTCATTGCTGCTTGAATTCAGTGTTCATATTAAACACTGGAGCATTTTTCTTAGCTAATTAAATTTTTGCTTGAGCGTGGTTCGTTCTTTTTTCTTTTCTAATTTTTTATTTTGAGTGGTGTCAACAAATTTAAATTTATATTTAAAAAGATTGAACAAAAAAATCAGTTTTTGGCATTCAAAACAAATTTTATTTCGCAAACGTGTTGGCCAATTGAAAATGAAGATAAAAGAAAAGAAACATTTGTTAAACAGAGAAAGAGTGAGAAGATGGTGAGTACGTCAAAGTAAAAAATCTTTGGAAAAAATTCAAAAAGAAAAGACCGAAGCATATAGGCTGCAAATTGAGCAGGAAACTCTACAGCAATCTCAAATCCATCACCAAATTGATAAAAGTGACCCCAAATTGGTAGTAATGATTTGCAAATTTTGAATTCGTCGTATGATTGGCATACCTTCTAGTAATCAGTATATAGAAAATTCTAGTCTGTCTGATTCAGAAATCCTTCAGAACTTTGATACAAAAGTAAAAATTGGTTACACCAACACAATTTAAAATTTTTTTCATACTTGACAGAAACTTGTCAGTCAAACTAAATGAAGTTTGGAACATTTTGCTTCTTGAGTTTTATGCAAGAGAAAAAAAAATCAAGCAACTAGTCTTTTATGTTCAGATTAGCATGAATACCTGTCATTGTCTGGGATTTAAGGTGCAAGCCTGTGATTTAATTTATACCATAGTATATAATGAATTCTTGAAAACCAAATGTTTTAACAATATGTTCACTTAGAGCAAGATGAAAGCCTAGACCGTCCGACTCGTCTTGGGACATGAGCAGCAGTTTGGACAGAATAGTTCCTAAATAAGTACTTAAATATGTGTTCATGCATTGTATAGATACAATACACATTTGTGTCATGCAGGGCACATTGTATGCTACCCAAATGTTACATCACACTCCCTGTGTATAGTCTTTAAACCTTTCGCGATGATTGGCATGCCCACGTGTCGGCTGTGAACTTGCATTCAAGGACAGACAGCACGCACTCATGACGGAGGAAACTTTACCATAAACAGCGAGTGGCATGCATGCGTGTTTTTACATTGAACGTTTTAATTTGTCTACTAAATGGCGTTAAATGTCTGGAAACAACTTCAATGTATTTTGCAGATACATGACCTTGGCATAAGAAGGATCCAATGCATTATTTCGAAACATGGTTTAGTAATATAAACAAATAGAACACTTCTCGTAACATCAACAATTTTATAATTGAGTTTCGGATCATGCTTTGATTTCAGCTTTAAGATTTCATTGGTGAATCATAGGAATATAAGAGAGTATTTTTTTTGTTTGGGTTTTAGAGGCAGTGAAATTATTCGTTTATTTTGGATAAAAGAATGGGAGCAACTAACGAGTATTTTGTATTCAGATTTGTATGAAAAATATACATCAAATAGAAAATAAATATTTCTTTTATTCCTGAAAAAAGTAGATTTCTGCGTTGAATAGGTGATTTTTAGTGACTTTTTTTCAAGAGTTAGGCTTAGCTCAAAAAAATTGTCGTCACCTGGGAACAGTTCGGAAGCGAAGCGCTCTGTCTTTTGGGCTGCGGCAGTTCCGGAATGCCACCGTCGCGAAAGGGTTAAAGTTAAGCTCTAGCATAATTAGAAATTACGATATGATCAAATTAGTGAAATGCTTAAAATTCTGGAGGCAATAATTAATAAAATATAGACCCAGAGGTTATAATCTATTTGATATTATTGATTGGGAAATGAGAGATGCTAAACTTGCTTAAAATCAACACTATATTCTGTATGAATGAAACTGCTAAAAGAATAGCATATTTAGCAAGGGAAGTAAAATTAAAGCTAAGTTTGAGCATAATTAGTATCTAAATAAGTGAAGTATATTAAGAGATAAAAACAATCTGGCCAAAATTTTTTCTCTTGTATAGCAACTCCTATGCATGTTTTGTTCATTTTATTATCCGAATATTGTTGTCATGTAAGATTGAAATTGAGAGCCCCTAATGAAGGTCTTTCTGTCTGATCCTTAGAAATACATTTTTGTATACTTTACAGATGTCTGACAAATTTCTAAATTGTTCCCAAAGAAAAAAATGGTGGCCATTTTAACTGGCCAACTCTCAAAATTGATAAAAACTGAAATTCTTAGCTATGTCAGACAAAAAGTCCTCAAAATACAATTTTTTTGCAGATTGCTAATTTTGTCATTCAAAAAAGTTTTACAATTCCTTTTTTGTGTAAAAATACATATAAAATGACTACTTGCTTAACATAAGATTTTTAATTTTGTTAAATTTTATAGTGGACCAGTCAAATTAGCTGCTATTTTCATAGCATAGCAAGTTATTTTCTCTAGGGACACTTAACAAAATTCTTAAAATTTTTTAAGATTAATGAAATGTAAGACATTTTATTAATATCTCCACATAAGGGGGGGGGGGCTTCTGCTCTTCAGACCTATGAATTAAGGAAATATTCAGAATGTTTTTAAAAATTGCTGCAAAAACTATTTTGCAAAAAGTCTATAAAACTGCTGCATCTTAAAGATTCTTAGTTCTAGCATTCAAGAACTATTAAACTGCCACATCTTAAAGGTTCATACTTTTAGCATACAAAAAGTTTTTAAGCAAAAACTAAACTTTAAAAGTTTTTCTAGCATTTTAAAAATAATCAAATTTATTTTCCTGTGTGAAAGAAAAAAATATATAAATTAACTACTCACTTTTGCGTAACTAAGAATTTCAGTTAAATTCAATTTTTTAGTGGGCCATTCAAAATAGTCACCATTTTTGTAGCATAGTCAAAGTTTTCTTTGGAAACGCTATAAAAATTTGTCTGTCATCTATAAGATATATATTTATAGAAGAAAAAGTTCTCAAGGATCAAGGAGAAGGAGATGCATCAGAAATCTCTGCGTTGTGGACTTTTATGATGGTGATATTTGAAGATCTTTTAAATTCATAAGGTACAATTCATAAGGTATCTACCAAAAATGCTGTCATTTCTTCAAATTGCTATTTATGGCATTCTAGAATTCTGTTTATTCAATTTCTCCTGTAAAATTGCAATAAAAAATTGATACACTTGGTATTGTTTTGAATGACACCCTCATCTATAATTTTTATTAAAAATTCCTAAAAACTGAAATTTTCTTGAAAAATGTTGATTTTAGATGTTTGAAAATGGTATCATTTGCTTTTTTTAGGCAAAAATATATGTTGTTGTTGAGACCCAGACCGTCCGACCTACCAGAAAGGTGTAAGGTAACTGTTTGGACGGCCGGGAAGTGCCACCCAATTTAGACCGGAACCCAGTGGGGGAGGCATCCACAGGGACCGTACCCTCCTTCCCCTACCACCAACCTCTCAGAAGGAATGTTTAACATGTTTAACCCACATGTTTAACATGATCGTACTCGCCTTGAACACGGCGGCAGTTTTGGCAGCGGCTGGAATCAAACCCGGGCTACCGAGTGCAACTCCAGTGTGCTAACCAATGGGCTACTGCGCCCCAGGCAAAAATATATGTTGAAACCCAGACCGTCCGACCTACCAGAAAGGTAAAAATTTTTAATTTTAAAATTCAAAAATTTAAAAATATCCACCATTTTGGTAGCATAATCAGTTTTTTAACTTGGAATATTTTTCAAAACTTTCAGTAGCTCCTAAGGTATAAAAAAATTTTGTCTTGAAAAACAAAGGAGGAGGGGTAGAGGAGTGCACTTTGTGTTCCCATGGTTCATGGATTATCATTACAGCTCGTCAAAAGTTTCATCCCTACTGTTTTAGATACACACAATTTTTTCTACACTTTCAGTGTATTATGGGAAAATTTAACAATATAATTTTCTTTTGGAGTACTGTATCCAATAAATAAGTAACAAAATAATTAGTGCAAAATTCTAATTATTTCAAGCTCAATGTATGATAATTTGCCTATAGTCCTATCAGAGTAAATACAATGAATGCCAAACACTACCATTTTTTGAACAGTTAACATTTAAGCCAGTGGGAGCAAACTTTTGGACAACTCTATTTTATGACCCGACCCTTTGAGGTCAAAGGCACCTGAGTTCAAAGGGGGAGGGATAGCTTAGTAACTAAATAATGCACCCCTGTTTTCCACACTCACATTGGGGTTTCACTAAGCATGATGAGCTCTGAGGTGAGATCAACTAGTCAATAAAAAAACATTGCATACCCGAAGGTTCTCTGGTAGTTGAAAAAAAAGTTCAACTTTCATTTAGCATTTGTCAGGCTTTTATAAATTGCATCATTTTTCTTAATTGTTCCTCCATCGTTTTTCTAGTTGGGGGAGCCATAACACAGCGTAAACAGGAACAATATATAGTATAACAACACTTAAATGTTTCACTAATTTCAGAAAACAGATTCTGTTCTCGAAACATTGACGTATTTCATTTCACAAAACAGCTACTTCTATTTTCAAAACATTGATGAAAATCACAGTTCAATGTAGCTCGTATCACGTCAACTACTCTCCAACTAAGTGATGACTCCTTTTATAGGCTTTCTATACGAGATGCTTTCCGAACCTTCGGAAAGTCGCGATATTGGCGATAAATTGCCAAATATGGCAACCTTTCTTCAAAATACGGCATATGACAACCCTAGGTTCACGTCATTGGAAAGGATGCCTGTACGGGCATTTTCTCCGTCTGGTTTTTAAAAGATACTTCAGTGAGATCCAGAAAACGAGACACCAGAGTATTTTACACGTTCGTAACAATATGTATAACATAAATTAGGCTGCAATGCTAAAGTATATTATACTTTCTTCTTAATTTATCTGTATACGATAATTTCATCATTGCTAAATGTTTACATATTTCAGCCGCAAACGTTCATCTTTTGAAGTGAGGCTGTATTCATTGGATCTGATTACTTTTGCTTCTATAGGAACATTTTCATTTAAGGATACTTTCTTGACGCTATGGTTGAACTACACTATTTCATAAACGCAAGTCTTCTACTTCTTAATAAGCAATAGAAGAATCACATAAGAAGTTTTTATGTGATTCTTTTCTAGTCAAATGAGTTAATGTTAGCATTCTATTTTTGAAGGAAATAGCCATAGACCATTTTGTCAGCCACATTATAATTTTCGGTTTTCACTGATTTATATACAGAATAAATTATGTTATAATGTTACGGTAAATTGTTATATTATTCTTGGTTTATCTGCATACAGCAATTTTTCCATCAATTAATGTTTACATAGTTTAGCTATCAGTTCATTATTTTAAATGAAGCTATATACTTTGAAATAATTGTATGCTTTTGCTTTTGTAGGAACATTTTCATTTAAATGTGACACTTTCCTGGTGCAGTGGTTGAACATGACACTATTCCATAAGCACAAGGCTGTTTGTTTTGTCATTCTTTCCTAGTTAAATGAATTAACATTAGTATTTAGTTTTCGAAGAAAATCGTTGTTGTAGAAAATAGTTATTTTATAGAAAATAGTTGTATTGCCGTTAACTACAAAATACCATTTTGTTAGCTGACAGCCACATTATAATTTTCAATCTTCACTAGTGTACGTATATGCAAAGTAAATTAGGCTGCAATGTTATGGTAAATTCTGTTTTGTTCTTAGTTTATCTGTATATGGCAATTCTTCCATTGCTAAATGTTTACATATTTTAGCTATTGGTTCATTGTTTAAAATGTAGCTGGAGACTTTAGAATTGTATGCTTTCGTTTCTGTAGGAACATTTTCATTTAAGTAAGATACATTCCTAACGCAGTGGTTGAACCAGACACTATTCCATAAACGCAAGTCTTCTACTTCTTTTGCCATTCTTTCCCTGCCAAATGAATTAATATTAGTATTCAGTTTTTGAAGGAAATAGTCATAAACCATTTTATCAGCTGCATTATAATTTTCAATTTTCATCGACAAGTTTTCATTTTCCTGAATTTTTGATTTATCACTTCTCATATTATGTCTTAGATATACAATGTCGGCAATAGTCCAACAAAGTTTATGCTTCAAAAGAATTAAAGATTCGTCAAACAATTCCTGGACCATAATCAGATGAAAATTTTTATTAATTTCTATTATAGCACTACGAAGAAGGGTTTCATTGTCCCAAATATTACTATCATATCCAAAGTCGAATAGCATTTGATTTCTGCCCAACTTTTGATATACTCGATTTGTGCTGAGATTTTCCATTGACTTTTCATCCTGAAAGAATTCGTCTATTGTTTCATGAAACAAATCACTCATATTATAATAATCATACATAGACCTAAAAAGTGATACAGGATTTCGCAGTATAGATATGTAAATTGTTGTCTCTGGCAGGACTTCTCTCACTGCACTGCCATTAAAACGTAAGTGATGGCATAGGATATTGAAATGAGACTGCATTGAAAGTTGTTCTGATATAAGCCGCCTTGAGAAATGTTCAGGATATCCAATGTAGTTGGAATCTTTAGGTAGAATGAAATAAAGGTTTCTTTCATCCCCATATCGCATGAAAATGTTTTGAACTGTTGAACTGGCACACTTATGTGTCTTCAGGAAGAAAATATTTTCGGCAGGTGGGCAATATGTCGGCTTGAGCCTGTTGATTTGATAAGTGAATTCCATTGCATTGCTGAAAAGGAAATGCTAAAGTTAGTAATTTTTATCAGATAAGTTTATGATAATAATATGAAAACAATGTTTCTTTTTTCTTGGGAGATGTGGGGAGTTGGATCTAATGATCCCCCCTGATCATTAGGTATTTATGCATATAGTGATGGGAAAAACTAAAATATTATGCAAATACAAAGATGAGAAATTTTTATTAGATAAGTTTATGATAACAATACGAAAATAATGTTTTTTTTTCTTGGGAGATGTGGGGAAGATCCGCCGATGATCCACCGATCATTAAATATTTATACATGTAGTGATGGGAAAAACTTAAATATTATGCAAAAAGATGAGAAATTTTTATTAGATACGTTTATGATAACAATATGAAAATAATGTTTTTTTTTCTTGGGGGATGTGGGGAGGATCTAATGATTCACCGATCATTAGATATTTATACATGTAGTGATGGGAAAAACTAAAATATTTTGCAAATAAAAAGATGAGAAACTTTTACAAACTCATATATTCAAGTATAAATTCTGAGATTCTGGTCCAGGAAAGTCCTCAAGCACCTCAATAACTTTGTAAGGAAAAATCTATGAGTGTACACTCTAGGTGTAACTTTGTGAAGGGACCGCGCAGATCATATAAAAGTGATTGCAGCGCCACCTATTACCATTTACAAGGTTAGAATAATTAACTCAGCAACGTAGATAAAAAAAATGCCATTTAAAATGTTGTAGAGCACTGTCTAATGAGTAGAAATTGACAATAAAACTGTTATAGAAAGTATTTATTTGGCGCAGTATGGTTATTGGTGAATTGCTGTCATATTCAAGAATGCTAAAATAAACAGCACTTATATGCAAAGGAATCTAATGCACCTGTTCAAAATGCCATTCATCAGCAAAAATGCACATTTAAATTCGAGAAAGGATATGACCGCGTACTTTGACAAGCATAGTAGGTATCATTGTGTTACAGGCTCTGATGATACGACTTTTGTGGCAGATATTTATTGCCTTCCATGTACGCGTTTCGCCTGTTTCTGGTACCGATTTCTACTAATTAGACAATGTTCTTCAACTTTTTAATTAGCTTTTTCCATCTATCTTGCTTTGTTGTCAAGTTCATGATACTCATTTTTTAAATTCTCCGCTGGGGGTGTTCCAATCACTTTTATCGGGTGTATTCCCATTGCTGTATGTAGACCTAACGTACGTACTCATGGATCTTTCCATACAAAGTTATTGGTGTACTTAATGGAGTTTACTAGGAACCGTGAGTAATTTGTTTTAAAGTAAATTTTGAATAGCTTCGGATGTTAGATTTTGATTTATATGTTTTAAATTAGCAAATAGCATTCATTACAATCTAGCTGATGCTCTTTGTGTGGCTAGATGTAGTATGCATCATTTAGTCATTCCAAGGACAATTTGCTGGTATATGAATGCTAAAAACAGCAATTTTTTTTTTCTATTTATTTTAAAACATACTCAAAGATCCGAATTTTATTGTGCTTTCCTTTACGTTGAAAACAAAATAAGTTTTTTTTTGTGCATTTTGACTTTGAATTATAAATAATATGAAAGATTCTAGGCTACGTATAACTATGCCAATGTATAAGTCTAAATGCATATATAGAAGTTCTAGACGGGGCTAGTGCGGAACCGATAAAGTATCTTTTTTCAGGTATGGTTAGACTTAACATGTGATGGAAGGAATTTGGGTGACAATGTAATGGGGATTCAATTAAAGGGTCGAAAACCCAGACCACTCGACTCGCCCAGAGGTATGAGCAGCAAATTGAGTGGCCGGGAATGGCAATTAAAGGGTATAATATCCGAAGAAATGCGTTACAGATTAGGCCTGGTAAATTTGGTGAAAATCTTGAGAATATGACCAATACTGAAAAGAGACTGAAAAAGAGAAGTGTGTGTGTGTGGTGGGGTGGGGTGGGGGGTATAAAAAATACAAAATAATAATAATGGACGAAAAAATTCTGAAAATTTATTTAGAGACACATCATCTCAATTCCAAAATCAGGAGAGTAATAAAATGGCGTGAGAGAAGGGGGTGAATAAAAACAATAAAAATATTCGAGTGGGTTATCAAAACTTAAGGCACATAGAGACAAAGAGAAAAATTCCAATTTTTTACTTTTGTAGTTACTGGGAGTAAGGGGTGCTGAAAATGGCTATTTTTATTTTTCACTTTGGAAAAAAGTAATGTGCGACAAATTTGAAACAATTTTCAGAGATACACTCATGTTCAAAAGTTAAGCAACAAACGGAAAAATTAGCATATTCGGTGTAAAAAAACGACTTGTAGCCACAAAATTTGTATACATGAGAGACGCACGCACGCGGAAACTAGCTTGCAGAAAACATTTTGCGTACCAACATTTTTTAATAAGGAAACGTATTAAGTATAAAAATTGCCTGTTTTGTGAAGAGCCTATATCTCCACGTTACGGATTCCTGAAGGAAATTTAAAATAGCCAAATATTGGAAAATGAGTAGACGACATCATCCGAGTGCCGACAGGTGATGGATGGTAATAGGGCGTATTGAAGGGGCACAGCGACAGTGGGAATCAATCAAATGACGGAACGATTTGCATTTAGAGCCGAGACCTAAATGTCAATCGTTCTGTCATTTGCCGCCTGTGGAACCGGTATCAAAGTGAAGGAACAGTGTCGTGAAGACCAACCAATAAGTGGACGTTCAAGATTCACAACAGCTCATGATGAACGTTTTCGGTGACCGTTTTCAATAAAATATGAGAAGGGTGAAAAATAAATGAAATATTCGATTGGGGGCAAAAAAGAATTCGAGAATACCAAATGTTTTCTTTTTGCAGTTATTGGGGAGTGGAAAATGCCAATGTTTCTTTTTACATCTTATTCAAAGAGTAAATAAAAAATTCCGAAATATTTTCCAATGATACATCACTCCCTAACAAAGGAGGGAAAATAACACACAGACTTCAGGTTGAGTAGGAAAAGAAGGGAGTAATAAAATGTGTGTGTGGAAAAGGGAATTAGAAACAATAAAAATACTTGAATGAGGTATCAAAAAATTAAGTGCATAGAGACTACAGAAATATTTTTAATTTTTCAGACAATAGGGGAGAGGGTGCTAAAAAACTCCAAATTTTTTAGTTGTAATAAAAGTAATAAACAAATGCATTTGAAACAATTTTCAAAAATATATCAATCCAATCCACATTTTTAAAATTTTATTGTTCTCATTCAGGTATCACAATGAATATCAGTTTAAAAGATTTTGTATTACAAGATTGAAACTTAGAATTCCTTAATTTAATTAAAAACGTTTTTTTTTTATCTGGATCAAAGAAAAATTAGGCAGATATTGGGTATTGTTCAAAACTTTCTATCACAAAGTTAATGAAACTACCTAAGCATTCCTATAATACCCCCTAATTAAATATGTTTCCTCCTTGAAAAGTTGAGGACTTTCCATATAAAGTACATGTAAACCTCTCCTCTTGTCTAAGAACTTCCAAGTGGTCATACTTTTTAGATAATAATTTTTACTAAATAAGGTAAGAATGTTTTATATTGAGAAATTAATTGGAACCTCGTTGTATAGTTAATTATATAATTAATCATCCTTTATTGTCTTTAATTAACTCTTTTATCTAAAATTGAAAGCCATAAAAATATATGTAATTTTCACTTCCAAAAACTACAATCTCCCCTTAATAAAAAAATCTGATGTGGGTAACACATGACTTTCCTTATATAATGGAATGAATTTACTACTTTTGCAGTAAAAAAAATCTGATGTGGGCAGCAAATGACTTTCCTTATATAATGCAATGAATTTACTACTTTTACAGTAAAAAAAAAAAAAGATTATTTTTATAGTATTTATTAATATTCTTTTCAAGATATTAAATTTTCGTCAATGAGTCGTCATTTTCATTGATTTAGCGTCATTTCTATCCATTTGGCGAGTTTTTCGTTAATTTAGCAACATTTAAAAAAGTCGCCAAGTTGGCGACATTCCACCAAATTCATCGCCAAAATCTCGCCAAGCGTTATGGACGAAGAAATAAGTTATTCTTTCAGCAGATAAATGACTTTTGGAGTTCAAATACAAAAGTATTACTCAAAGTATCTTTTTTCTTGAATGGAACGAGCTAAATCCACGAGAATGATGTCACCCAATTTATCGCAGAGTATTACATATGAAAAGTGAACATGTTTCTCAAAAGGAAATATCTTTTTTTATTTTATATGACTTTTTTTTTGATAACTTTTTTGAAAAATGTGCAATATCTCGAGAACGGTTTATATTAGCATTCTAAAATTTATGCCAATCGTTTTCTAACGAAACATTACATAAGAAATGTCTATTTGCGTAACTTTATTAGCGATTTTGATTTTTTGACGATTTTTTCAAAATTTCACTCGAAAATTTAGGGAGGTTCTGACCATTCGATTGCGTATAAAAACAATAGGCTTCCAGTGTTTACGGATTGTGATTTTTGTACCAAATTTCGTTCGAATCGCTCCATTCGTTCGTGAGATATCGTCTCCACAGACACACACACACACACACAGTCACACACACAGACATCACCTCAAAAATGTTTGATTCGTGATCAGGGATGCTTGAAACGTGCTCTCCTGTCGAAAACTCGAAT
Organism: Amaurobius ferox; assembly: GCA_951213105.1. Lineage (NCBI taxonomy): Eukaryota > Metazoa > Arthropoda > Arachnida > Araneae > Amaurobiidae > Amaurobius > Amaurobius ferox. Next base: position 21,122,389 of record OX578133.1, read on the forward strand.
TCGAATTTTCGACCTCCGTCACAATACTTTCCTTATACATTATGTATATAAGGAAAGTAATTATTAAAATTTCGCATGAAATACATTTATTTTGTATACTTACAAAAACTAGTTATATATTTTTTATGTTTCCATTAAAAATGTTTTATAAGCTGTATCAAACCGTAAACGAAAGCAGTAACACGCTGTCAGATATGCTCAATTTCTCTTGTTAAAAGTAAGATTCCACATTTAACAGATGATACGCTATTCAAAGAACCTCTAGCACATCTGCAATGCAACATTTTGAAATATGAGGTCTTTCACTGAAGTAATCCCGGAGCCAAATAAGCCCAACAAGAGGAAACGATTTTAAATTAGAGTTAAATTTTTATTGCTGCTACTTGCAAGGTGAAAAATCGACCCAATTACCTAGAGATTTTTGATATAAGAAGAGCTAAAATGCACGAGGAAATATTTTTCTGAACGTCGTCTATTTCACCAGCTGCAAGATGAGCTTTCCCGAAATAAATAGGGTAGATTACACGGCTTTATAAAAATTTAAATTTTTCAACAAAAGTAATCAATGGGCAAAGAGGTATGAAAGCTGTCGCCAGGGTTCGCCCATAAAAGGAGTTAAGTAATTTTTCGTGTAATGCAGACTGTCTGAACAAAATCTTTTATCTTATATCTCTAATCTGTCAAGATCAGTAATTCCCAAACTTTTGAACTCAAGGATAGGATGCATTAGTAATTAAATAAAAAGCTGACCTCTTAACATCATAAATTGAAAAAATCTGATGTGGGCAACACATGACTTTCCTTATATAATGCAATGAATTTACTACTTTTACAGTAGAAAAATAGATTTTTCTTATAGTAGATACTTATATTATTTCCAAGATATTGAATTTAGGACAATTAGTCGTCATTTTCATCGATTTAGAGTCATTTTTATCCATTCGGCGAGATTTTCGTTAATTTGGCAACATTTAAAAAAGTCGACAAGTTGGCGACATTCCGCCAAATTCGTCTCCAAAATCTCGCCAAGTGTTATGAAAATGATAATATTAATAAGTTATTCTTATAGCAGATAATTAACTATTGGCGTTCAAATACAAAAGCATTACGCAAAGTATCTTTTCTCATGAATGGAACGAGCTAGATCCACGAGAATGATGCCACCAAATTTATCGCATGATATTACATATGAAAAGTGAACATGTTCCTCAACAGTTAATAATTTTTTTAATTTATTGGATCTTTTGATAAATTTATTTGAAAAATGTGCAATATCTCGAGAACGGTTCATACTAGCGTTCTAAAGTTTATGTCAATCGTTTTCTAAGGAAAAATTACATATGTCTATTTGCGTAACTTTATTAAAGGTTTTGATTTTTCAATGATTTTTTCAAAATTTCATTCGAAACTTTTGGGGGGTTCTGGACATTCGATTATGTTTAAAAACAATAAGCTTCCAGTATTCACGAATTGTTATTTTTGTACCAAATTTCATTCGAATCGCTCTATTCGTTCGTGAGATATCGTCTCCACAGACTCACTGACACACACACACACACAGTCACACACACACAGACATCACCTCAAAAATGTTTGATTCGTGATCAGGGATGCTTGAAACGTGCTCTCCCGTCAAAAACTCGAATTCGAATTTTCGACCCCGTCACAATACTTTCCTTATACATTATGTATATAAGGAAAGTAATAAGCAACCGTGGAGTGTCTTATTAGAGCAATATTTAAATCACTATGTATATATATATATATATATATATATATATATAATCAGAAAATTAATAAATCATATAAATTTAATTCAATTAAGAAGGATATCAAAGAAATTCAAAATGATTTTGTCATTATTTATATCGATAAGGCTAGTAGTAACTACTCACTCACTTGTAAATATTACTATATAAGTACCCTCCAGTCACTCTTGCTTAATAATCAAATCTATAATTTATATAATACTAACTTTAAAATCTTATCTAATAGTATTTTAGCTAAATATAAGCAAATCCATCTAAAAAATAGTTGTAAAAACATTCCATATCTTGTTTTAGTACCCAAGTTTCATAAATCCCCTGTTGCTTTTCGAACTATTACAAGTGGGCATAATTCTTACATTACTAATGCTGGTAAATTATTATTATTAAAAATATTAAATGAAGTATCCTTGTCAGATGAGATCTCAAATAATTGCCATATTGTGAAAAACTTAGTTAAGAAATTAAAAACTCTTACTAATATTCATAGTATTTATATTTTTGATTTCAAGATTTGTTTAATAATATTGATATAGATGATCTGTATAGTTATTTTAGGAATTTTTGAAAAATATAATATCAACCTAAAATATTCAAATTTTCTATTTAAAAAATTACTACGATTTGAGCGTCCTTATAATGGTGTATAGTGGCATTTTCGTTTATCCATTTTTTCTATGAATCACTTGTTTAGTAAGAATTTTCAACTTTGCATCATGTTCATATCCTGTTTTGCTTATACGGGTAATTGTCCTATCTCCTGCTCTAACTCACTGGACGGGTCTGGGAGTGTCGCTGTGAGCGTACTTACTGCCACCTAGGTAGTATTTCGTCATGTTCATTCCGGTGCTTCTAGAATTTTTTTTATACTTCTGAGGTGGATCGCATACACGTGGTGAAAGAAGACGTGTTCCTGCCACATGGTAATACAAATTTTCCTAATGTTTCTTATCTTCATTTTTTCATCTTTTGGTGCCCGCAGTCTAAGTTTGGATATTTATAGTAATGTACTATTGTCCAATCTAAAACAGGCATTTGTTTGGGTTAATTAGAATTAAATACTCAGACTTGAAGATGAATTTAATTTTTTTTAATCTTCGAATTTGGGCCGGTGCTGATCTTTTTTTTTGTCGGCATTATGGCCGTGATTTTGCTTCTATGGTGATGTTAATAGTCCACGATTACTTGAATTAATTATTTTTATTACTACCTCTTTCTAATATATATATATATATATATATATATATATATATATATATATATACACTCTAAGACAAAAAAATCGACGCTCCTCGCAAAATAATCTGATAGTAATGAAAGTTCACATGCAAACACCTTTCGACCGAATATGCAAATGATAAAAAATTCGCAGCCAATGAATGAATAGTCGGAACTACAGAGCATTGAAACTGAGCACCATGGTGGTGTATATAAGGAGTGAACCTCGCTTTCAGGAACAAAATTTGCAGTGGATTTCGATTGCGTTTCTGCACCTTGATTGTAACAATGCCCCGCCGGTGAATTCGCGGCCACTATGAGCATATGAAGCAGTTTGAAAGAGGGCGTGCGGTAGGACTGCATGAGGCTGGATGGGCACACCGAAGGATCTCTCAGCATTTGGGTAGGACCGATGCAGCAATTAGACGATGTTGGCAGGAATGGTTCCGGAATGACCGATTTCAGCAGCAAGCGCGCAACGGACGGCCTAGACCGACGACAGAACGGGAAGATAGAGCGATTGTCAGAACAGCTGTTACAGCACGAGATTCGCCGTTATCAACCATCCAACGGGTGACGAACAAGGAAGTGACCACCCGGAACATTAATAGAAGACTACGGGAGGGGAATCTATACTCGTGGCATCCATTACGCCGCCTACCACTGACCAGTATGCACCGTTAAGAGCGATTGCAACGGTGCCGGATCCGATCAACGTGGAATTGTTCAGATTGGGAACGAATTGTCTTCAGCGATGAGTCTCGTTTCGAACTGAGTCCCAACAACCAGCGCAGACGTGTCTGGAGACAGCCCAGACATCGTCAGGATCCTGCTCTTACTGTCACACGCCACACGGCCCGACAACAGGGAGTTATGGTGTGGGGTGTCATGTCGTTTGATAGCCGGACCCCTTTGATAGTCCTCCTTGGCACCATCACAGCACAGCGATATTTGCCGACATTCTACGAACCATTGTATTGTCATTCCTTTCGCGACACCCAGGGATAACTTTTTAGCAAGATAATGCCAGACCACACACGGCACGCCTCTCTATTGATTGTCTGGATGCTTACGACACACTTCCTTGACCAGCCAGATTCCCAGATCTCTCGGCTATTGAGCACATTTGGGATGAGATGGGGTTGAAATCTCAGACAACTCGGCTGACCCAAAGGTTTACAGCAGCAGTCTGAGTGGCCGGGGTCTGAGATGGGGTGTCGCTTGCGACCATCCCAGAATGTAGACGAATTAGCTCGTGAATTGGTGGTCATTTGGAAGGACATCCCTCAGAACACTATCCGGCAACTTTATGCATCAATGCCACATCGGGTAACAGCTTGTATCAAGGCCAGAGGTAGACCAACGCGATATTGACGTGCTCACGTTATGTAGATCTTTCAGTGCAATAAATCATCCAATTGTTCTGAAATTCTAATCATTTCTTTTTCTATACATCCACATTACACGTACCAAATTTTGTCTCATTTGGATAATCTTTTCTTGGTTTCGTTGATGTTTTTGTCCTAGAATGTATATATATATATATATATATATATATATATATATATATATATATTCACGGACAATGAAAGTTGCGCACCAAGAAGGAAGCATAGGATGGACCTGAAATTTTATTGATGGAAGGATACAGATGAATTATATACATGATCACAAAAACAGCACAGCAGAAGACGTACAGAGGGAGCTGTGGTATACAGTTCCGTCATCCTCAATAGCGCGTCGCACCGCCTCGTGCTGCGATACAAGCAGCAATACAGTCCGGCATGGTGTCGAACAAACGCCTGATGTTGTCTAGCGGCAGACGAGTCCACACCTGTTGGACGTTCCACATCCCGAAGATTACGGCAACGAGGCAGCTGGCGTTTCAACTGGTCCCATACATGCTCTATAGGGGGCAGGCCTAAGGAGCGGACAGGCCATGGAAGTGTCTGGACATGACTCAGGCAGGCCTGGACAACCCAAGCCGTGTGCGGCCTGGCATTATCCTGCTGGAATTGCACACCTGGAACCCCCCTTCCAACATGGCGCTTGTGAAGGAGGTTGTGTTTTTTGGTAGTGAATATTATTAAATGGTTTGAAATAATGCAAGGGGAATGATACAAGTTTTGAAGGTTGTTATAAAGTATTGTTCAAGTGATTAGTAATAGATTGAGATTGTTTTAGTGAAGTTTAAAGATATAGTTGACTATTTATGAATGTGCAAAGTTTACAGCATTATATTTGAAACTGTGTTAATGATTATAATGGAGTCCATTTGTTCTGCGAGACTGCGCACGTGTTTCTGAATTTTGACGGATATCACGCAGGTAAATTGATTTTTAGTTTTGTTGTTGTTGCCAGCTAACTTGAAGGTTTAAAATTATGGAATAAATTCTAATATTTGCTATGATGGAACTGGAAATTTTGTGTATTAACTTGAAGGTGCCAAGGTAGTTCCTTCCCTACGGATTCAGTGCTTTTCTTATTGCTGTGGGGCAGGTTTTCTTCTAACTCCTGTAATACTGGTATCCTTTGGTAAAAGAAACTGTGGATAAATTATATGTTGTTATAATAGTATACTATAAAAATTTTGAAGATTTATTTTGAATATTTGTTGTGATAATGAAAGAAGTATTGCAGCCAATGGAAGGCCGACTAGATGACGTAATGGAATAAAAATATTTTGTGATACAGTGCTATTATGGATTGATTATTACGTAATCGAAATTGTTTATGTGATTGATTCGTTGAAATTTACGAGAATCATTGGTTTCTGTACAGGCATACGGACAATTGGATTTGTTGATGTTGCTAGCTATCTTGAAAGTTTAAAATTCTGATAAAATTTTTAATAATTGCTAGGATAAGATTGGAATTTATCAGTGGCCTTCACGGGTTGATAAGATAGTTCCTTCCCTACGGAATTGGCGCTTTTCTGATTACTGCGGGGTAGGTTTTTTCCCTCACTCCTTTAATAATTATGTTTTCTTGTTAATGCAATTCTAGATAAATTATAAGTCTCTTTAATAGTATGCTTTGAAAATTTTGAAGATTTATATTGATTATTTGTTATAATATTGGAAGGATTGCTTTGGCCAATGGCCAATGAAGGACCGATTGGATGACATAATGATATGATAATATTTGATGTCACAGTGCTACTGCGGAATATTATGACGTAATAATAAATTGCGGATGTAATCGATGAGTTGAGTGGAGTTTATTTTGATTTTCTGAATAGTGGATGTTCATGTTTACCAACTGCTAATACCGATAAGTGACTGCTTGGTTTCTTGTTACTTTGGGGCATATGATGTGATGTATTATTTGAAGAAGAATGACGTCACAGGGTTTAGGTGTGGGAGCGAAATTAGACTCTTTGGTCCAATCTTTGGAGGATGTTTCCGGAACTGATTGTACACCTAAGATTTTGAAATGTATTCGACTGGTGTCTGATCTTAGGATATTCTTTGATCAAATTACTAAAAGGGCTAGTAGGACTTTTCAAGGTGAAATAGTTGAGAAATTTATTGAACTCTTTGTTGGTCTTATTGTTTATCTGGATAAGGGGGTCCGAGGAGTTAGTTTGAATATTGAAGCTGGTCGCACCTTCGGTGTGGTAGAATCTCAAGACACAGGTTGTTTAGAGGATATTATAGTTGAGAAGTATCAGTGTTGGATTGAAATTGATGAGTTGAGGAAAAGAAACGATATGCTGGATAATATTTCTAGAAATTTAAAAAGTAATCAGGATGTTAATAAGGGTACTATTGCAGAATTAACGGCGAAGAATAAATTTTTACAAGAAAGAATAAGAGCATTGATGGAAGGATCTAAGGGTGATAGGTCTAAAGAGTTTCAGGCGGTTCTTATGGGAAAAACTGAACTTGAGGGTAGGTTTCTACAGCAAGAGGGTGTAGTTATAAAGTTGAGAAGGGGCCTAGAGGACGCTGTTAATTTTTGCAGTAGAAGATCTAGTACTCCTGGGGAATTCCCGGGGGGGATTGGGGAGAGTTCGGGCCTGAAAATGAACGAGCTCCTTTACGGTTGATACTGGAGAATTCAAAATTGAAAGGAATGTTGGATTAGAGTAATAGGATGTTTCATGATCTTCGTTTGGATTTAAAGGAAGTCTTATTGAGTTCTACGGATGCTGTTAATAGATCCAATAAAATATTGGACAGTATTCCGGTGGATATACCGGGCGCAACTAACTCTTATGCCAGTGTAGCAGGTGGTTCCCAAAAAGGGAATAGTAATTTAAGGATTCGCCCTCCTCCCAGGGAGGTTCTTTCGGTCAAGCCAAATAAGGATGGAAACGACTTGGAGAACAAAAAAATAATATGTGAATCGATTGACTGAAAGGTTAATAATATTAGAATTGATAGAGTGAAACCTATTGCCAAGGGAGGACTTGTTATCGAATCATCCCGGGCTGGTGACATCGATAGGTTAAAGGACAAATTGGATTTCAAAATGAAGGTATTCGTGACACTTTTCGATTGGTTAGACCCAAAAAGAGGCTCCCAAGGATTATTCTTATTAATGTGCCTCGGGATTATGACCGTGAGAGACTTGAGGAGGCTCTGACGAGGTGTAATGAGGGAGTGCAAGGTAAAAACTTTCTGGTTGATTTTAAAATTCAGGGTAAATCTGGTACCCATTGGGTCATTAGTGTTAATCCTAATTTATTTCATTCTATAATTGATAGTGGTGTTCTGTATATTGATTGGGGCAGTATCCGCGCAAGGGAATTCCTGAACGTGAGGCTGCCGGATATGTGGTCGTTTTGGCCACACTTCCTCTAAATGCTCTTTGCCTAAAAGGTGTTTAAATTGTGGTGGTGCTCATGAAGGAAAACCATGTGATAAAGCACGGACTTGCATTAATTGTGTACTGAGCAATCAGGAAAAGAATACTAGGTTTGGGGTCCTTCATTCTTGTATGGATCCAGGTTGTGAAATTTATAAGCGCCAACTCCGGTTAGAATCCAGGTCTATTGATTATGGTGGTTAAGTTCATTCAGATCAACGTTAACCGCTCTTTAGCTGCTTATAATTTGACTTTTGCCTATGCTATTGATAAGCCATATGATATTATCTGTTTGCAGGAACCCTCTTTGCCTGGTGGAGTTATCCCCTCTCCTCCTTTCCGTTTCCCCCCCTGTTCTGTTCTATTTCTAAAAAGACTATTTTGGTTATTTGTAATAAAGATTTAAAATGCTAGTTTAAGTTTAATACTCTTTCTACAGTTTGTATTGAAGTGGAGGTTAGTGGTGGTGTTGGTCTGAATGTTGTTTGCCTGTACTTGCCCCGCATGATGACATTGGCCCACAACTTGATGAGCTAATGCTTGTTGACTTTGTGGGCTCCAATTTTTTTGTGCATGGGGACATGAACTCTAGGTCTAGGAATTGGGTTTACGGTATCGAGGATGTTCAGGGTAGGAGGGTTAAGGCTTTTTGCTTGGAAAACGGTTTATCGGTGTGTAATCGGGTCGAGTGCGGGCCAACCTTTGAGTCCCACACGAGAAGGGGTTGGCCGGATTTGACTTTGGTAAGCACCAATATTTTATGTTCGGTGGTGGGGGGTGTTTCCGATATGAAAAAGTTGAGTGATCATGAGTATATTGGTTTTTCGGTTGGGTTTGAGTGCGTTGATCATCCTGCTTTTGATTTTTATTATAAAACCTTGTTGGAGATTGATTTTTATTATAAAACCTTGTTTTCTTGGTGGAACGTGGGACTTGCCGGCCAGCGGAACCGTTTGACTGCCTTGGCTAGAAAAGTTAAAACTTTAATTAAATATTCAGCGCTAGATAATGATATTGAACAGGCTAAAATATTTTATAGGTTACAGAGGGCTAAGTATAAACAAGCTATTAATGCTGCTAAGGTCCTGGCTTGGAGGGAGCATTTTTCCCAAGTAACTGATTCTTTTGGGACGGTTTTTAAGGTGGCGATTGGACGGGTATCCCAGAATAGGCAGGTTCTTGTCCAGTTTCCGGATGAGCCCAATCTTTCGTACTCGGAGAAGGCCTGTTGGTTATTGAAATCTAAGTTCCCTAAGACCTTGACCTTTGATGATTTTAGATACAATTATGAAGATTTGAGAGATGATTTTGAGCCATTGGTCGTTGAGGAAGTTGATCTTGTCATGAGGGATTAAAGATGGGTAAAGTCCCGGGGTTGGATCGTATAGATTATAAGGTATGAAAAATTATATTTGAAATGGATAAATTGCTCTTTGTCAACCTCTGGAATTTATATTTTAGGTATGGGTACTTTACCAGGGCTTGCAGGAATGCCGGGGTCTTTTTCCTGCTTAAGCCAGGTATGGACCTGGCTTCCTGCGACTCATATTGACCGATTTGCTTGTTACCAACTTTTGGAAAAATCTTAGAGAGATTGTTTATTAACAGGTTAAATTATTTGATTAATGATAGAAACCTGATTCACCCAAATCAGTATGGTTTCCGGGCTCTCCGGAGTACCGAGGTTGCCTGTTATGATTTTCTGGCCAATATTAAAAGGTATAAGGGTAAATTACATTGTGCGGTTATATTTATAGATATTAAGGTAGCCTTTAATACCATGGACTGGATCATTTTAAAGCAGGTCCTTTTAAGCAGGAGAAAGCAGGTCCTTGAGGACATTTCTTTGCCTAGATTTTATATTACTTTTGTTCTTTCTTACCTTCAATACCGGTCGGTTTGTTACAAAGTTAATAGTGACTTTGTTTCTTATGGGGTTACCATGGGTGCCCCTCAAGGTTCTGTGGTGGCCCCAGTTCTTTGGAATTTGTACTTTGATAGGGTTCTTTCCTTGGACTGTGATAGTCGACGCCTGCAAGCCTTTGCGGATAACCTCGTCGTTGTATTAGCGGGGAGGACCCGGAGAGACCTTGAAGTCTTGGTCAATCGGAGTCTGAAGGCTGTGTTGGCTGAACTCCAGGGTCTCGGGCTGACTGTTTCGGTGGACAAGTGTTGTGCCCTTGTTTAGGGCAAGGACAAGGTTTTACAGCGTTCTCTTCCTTTCTCCTTGGGAGGAAATAAGATTAGGGTGGTTAACAATGCAAAGTATTTGGGGATTATTTTGTCGTCCAATGGAAGTTGGTCTTCTCATATTGACTTTATTACGAATAAGTGTTTAGAGCTTGAATATGGTTTTAGTAAGGTCGCGGGTGGTGGATGGGGTACAGATAGAAGGTTGTTGAAAGAATGGTACCGCACCGTGGTGGAGAAAGTTATTACTTACTGCGTCGGAGCCTGGGCTGGGGACCTTAAGCAGGTCCAGGTCCAGAAGCTGTTGATCCTGCAGAGATCTTCTTCTTTTGCGGATCGCCGGCGGTTTCAGAACCATCCCCACGGTGCGTTATTCTCTCTTCTTGGTATCCCACCCATCCATCTCATCTTAAAGGGACTTTGTAAAAAATTTTTATTTTGGAAGAGGAGGGGGAAGTGTATCGATGATCCGCTCCTTCCGGGTTTGACTCGAGGATAAATGTAAATACTGTTTTGCTTAAAGATAGGATTATTAATTTCTCTGGTGCTCTTGAACTTGTTGGGGCGAATATTCACACTGATGGGTCTAAAATGGGTGAAAATGTTGGATTTGCGGTTGCTATTTATCAGGGAGATAGACAAATTTGTGTTATCCAAAGGAAGTTAAGGTCTTTTAATACTGTTTTTCAAGCCGAGATCCTGGCTGTTCAATTTGCTTGCTTGTGGGTCCTGAAGGAGGATACTAGAGCTATAACTTTTATGACCAGTTTGTCTTCATTGGCTGCCTTGTCGTTCCTTAAGGGTCTTGCCTGTCGTCCTTTAAGGGTCTTGACCTGCCTTGTCGTCCTTTCAATTCCCTGTTTCTTGCTGAGGTTAAAAAATCTGTACTCCCTGCCAAGAATCTTGTTCAAGTTGTATGGGTTCGTGCCCATGTGGGCATTTTGGGGAATGAGGCGGCTGACGGTTTAGAAAAGGCTGCGGCTCAGACTGGGGAGCCTTTGGAGATTCCTGCCCCCTACTTATTGCTCTCCTGCTTTGTTCGGAGAGCCTTGTGTGAGGAATGGCGGAGCTACTGTGGATCCTTGGCCTCGGGTTTCCGAGCCCGTTTGTTCTGCCCAGTGCCTGACTGGGATGTTCATGTATTTAGTAGGTCTCTTTTCTTATTTTTGTCGGGTCACGGACCGTTTCCTCAATATCTTTTTAGGTTTAAGCGTAGGGACTCCCCCGACTGTCTTTGTGGGCAGATAGGAGATGCCGATCACTATGTTTTTGAATGTCTTTATACTAAGAGGTGTCACCTTATCAGGACCGTGGCGGAACATAGGGCAAGGTGGTTTACTAGGGTTTTGGCGAATCCCAGTTCCATCAAGTTTATTTGTTCTAGCGTCCAGGTTGCTCGTGAGGTAGTTGATGAGAAGTTTGTTGTACATTAATTATATTCTGAATTTTATAATATTAATGAAGATAGAGGTGTTTATTGCTTTAAATTGTATTTACTATGAAAAGGTTATTTAAAATATATGAAATTATATATTAATGATACGTAATTGATATGTGTTCGTAATTGATGTATATAGAATTTTGTGTATATATTTGAGTTAAATATGTTGAATATATAGGTTGAATTGATTTATAATATTAGTTATTTTGTGTTGGAACAGTAATATGGGTGATCATTGATACATGGATTAATTGTACTGATGGATGTATTTATAACTGTATTATGGATTGTATATTATACCGATTAAATATTGTATTTTAGATGCATGTATAATAATATTGGAATTATGTAATGGGTTTGTCCATATAGGTGTTAATAGATGTTTGTACATAATTGAAATGGAATGCATTTTGGATTGTATTGTTATCTGTTTTTGGACAATGTTGAGCCTTCTTGGTCTTATGACCTTCAAAATGAGTGTAATGTTTTTGAATTTAAATAAATGATCTGTGGGTGCGGGTGCGTCGCCATTCTTTGGTGGCGCGGGTTGTCTGGTTGATCTCGTTGCGGGTGTTGCTCTGGCTTGCTGGTGGGCGTTTCGGTCGTGTCCGCTGCCGTTCCTCCTCGGGGCTGGCGGCCGTTGGCCTCATTCAACGTGGTGGTGGTCTGCTGTCCCCTTTGTGTCCCGGGCGGTGTGCGCGCTGTGTTGAAGACCCAGACCCTTCCGAGGACTTGAGCAACCATTTGGACGGCCGGGTGTGGTGGAGTCTGCGGTTTCCTCTGTCCTGTGTGTTCGGGGCATGTTGTTGGAGGCATTTTTTCTTCCCGACCGGGGATACATGTTCTACAACTCTTGGGTCAGGGCCCACGGTCTGGGTTTGCGCGCGCGCACACCTGGAATCCCAGCAACGAATGGGAGCACATGGGGTCGTAGAATCTTATCCACGTACCGTTGGTCCGTCAATGTTCCAGGTACCACTACTAGAGCGGATCGGCTGTCGTAAGCTATGGCTCTCCAGCCCATGCTGCCTGCAGTGGGTCTGGTGTGGCGCTCGATAACGAGGTTGGGAGTGTGGAGTTGTGCAGGGGATCTCGACACCCGAACACGCTGATCATAGGTCCCCAAAATGAAGCGGCACTCATCGCTAAACGCCACGCATCGCCAATCTGTTGCGTCTCACGTTGCTCTGGTCCGGCACCATTGCAACCGGAGTAGCTGATGTTCAGCACGTGTAAGGGACGCTGAGATCGCAGATTCGCTTCCTTCAGGCGTTTAGATATGGTTCGTGGGCACACAGGAGCCGCTACGTGTGCCTGTATCGCGTATCGGGTCGCCGTGGGCTCTATACGTGCCTGCCTCACGATCATTCGATACTGTCTCCTCGTGGTATGCCTGGTACGTCCAGAGCCGGTCCTCCGTGCCTGGGTGGCGTCCCGTGACCAGTGCTTCCAACACCGTCGGACGGTATAGTCCGAACGATCTACGTGACGGACTATCAGGCCCGCTGACCACACTGCGGTTTTCAGCCCGATGATCAGGCCTCTCTCGAAGTCCGTCAGTTGCGTATATAGACGTTTATAGCGTCTATCCACCATTTTCTTCATTCCGTAATCGTGCTTGCGTCGGCGGAAGATTCTTGCATTGATGGGGCGTCGACTGCACGCTTGTTTATAAGGCTACTGGCTCATGCTTGCAGCACCACTCACGGGTGACGGTCATGAGCAATCACACCAGACTGGGATCATTTGCCTACCAGCCCGCCCTCTAGCTATTTACACCATTTCGCGGTCGTACCATGTTTTCTTCTTGGTGCGCAATTTTCATTGTCCGTGAGTGTATATATATATATATATTAATAATTTCAAATGCACCACGTAGTAATTTTACAATTGCTTTATTTATCCTTGCATGGATAACTCATTTTTATGAATTTCTTCCATTCTTTTAACTTAACTTTCCACTTGTCCTGACTCCTATACTGATTCCTATTTTTGAAGGTTTACTGTTACTTTACCTAACTTGAAACCTAACTTGAAACCTAACTTACTGAACTTTTGAAAGGTGAAATTTACCTTTCAAGTTCACTCAGTTCATTCCGATTTCCATTCACTTTGACCGGGATTTTTCTGTAATATGGCTGTAAGTTCAGTTGGCACGCATACGTGGCCAAAGCACAAGTAAGTTTACATTTCTGATTTTTAATTCTTATGGATTATATTATTATGTTTCTTTCCATTAGCCAGTAGACCGTTCCAATGGGGTATATAGTTAAATAGTATCGCCATTGTCTGAAATTGGCAATTCTTTCGGTTTTAATTCGGATTATATAGCTGTCCTGAAGAGTGTTGTTGTTGTTGAAACCCAGACCGTCCGACCTACCAGAAAGGTGTAAGGTAACTGTTTGGACGGTCGGGAAGTGCCGCCCAATTTAGACCGGAACCCAGTGGGGGAGGCATCCACAGGGACCGTACCCTCCTTCCCCTGCCACCAACCTCTCGGAAGGACTTTCGGACCCACATGTTTAACGTGATCGTACTCCGCATGAACACGGCGGCAGTTTTGGCAGTGGCTGGAATCGAACCCGGGCCTACCGAGTTCAACTCCAGCGCGCTAACCAATGGGCTACCGCGCCCGTCCTGAAGAGTGTGTAATTTCAAATAAGCTATCATTTTTTATGTAGTTTCAACTGATTTTTCTCCATGTCTTGATCATTTAGCTTGAGCTAACTATTATTGCCTTTTCTTGTTTTTGCCGTGATCTTTCATATTCTTATTTATATATTTATCTATTTAATAATGATTTTTGTATACTATTATTCTCCTCATCCACTTTTCCATTATGACGGTTAGTTACATACTATTTTTATCCTTAGTCTTTGTCTATAGTTACGTATTTGTAACGGATTTGCTAGAGATGGATTTTTGTAGTTACTGTAGTTTACTCATAGTTTTCGATTAATATCAATATTTATATATATATATATACCTGTTGGAGATAAGTGGGCAATGTAAATTACAAAAATGTTGAAAGTAAGGTAGGAAATAAGACTCCGTTAATGAAATAGTCCTCCCATTAATTTTCAAAAAGTTACACTTTTTAAATTTTTATACTACCCACTTAGACAAATTTGGTCAATTAGAATTTTTTTATTTTTAATGCAACTAGATCATTAAAAAGTCGCATATCAGTATCTTTAAAATCAACTGAATTATTATAAAGGAAAAAAATCTGACTTATGACACTTTACCGTACCATGTGAAAGGCTGTTTCATCAGTGAAAATAGGGATCATAAACAAATTGACTATAAAAATTGTTTAGATCAAAAATACGTTAATAAGTGTCAAAGTTTTCTTATCACAAATGCATCTAAATAAAGCATTACACAGACAGAGATTATATAAAGCGGTGGTACTCACTACGCGTTTAGGTATTCTATGTATTATCATCCAGGTTTATCTTTTTTGTGATATGTCACAAATTTACATTTCTAATTTGATATATGGTCCCTATTCACAATGTTCAATTTTCAATTAAATATAACTGGCTCAATTTCAAAGATACAGATATGAGGGTTTTATTAATGATCTTGTTGCATGAAAAATAAAAATGTTCTGATTGGTCAAATTTGTTTAAGGGGGTCGCTTAAAATTTTAAAAAGTGAAACCTTTTGAAAATTAATGGGAAGACTATTTAATATAGGTCCATTATTTCCTACCTTACTTTCAACATTTTTGCAATTTACATTGCCCACTTATCTTCAACAGATAAAAAATTAAAGCGCGTTTCAATCTTTTTGGGACACCCTGTATATAAATTTATCGATGTCAGTTTCAATTGACGCCATTTTATCTGTATACCTTTGATCCCGATATTTAGCTTTCAATTCTAGAATCTTCCTTAATGGTTTGGATTTTGTTAAACTTAAGTCACCCGTAACTATGTGTCCTTGGAAATCGTTCCTGAAAGTTGGGTTTAAGTTACATTTTCAATCGTCCATTTCATTTTCTTTTAAATTTTGGCCTATCCTGTTATAATTGGAGTAAGTTCTGCTCAATGGAGTATTATATTTATACGACAATATAATAATTTGAGTAATTTCAGAATTTTATGTAAAAGTTTGCTTTTAGATATGTTATTATAAGTTAAATGATCACATTTGAATTATATATATAATATATAATATACAGTGTATCCCAAAAACATTGACCTTGGCTTTTATTCCTTAAATATTGATCTTTGACATATATAATAAATTACAAAGTTGCGTAAAAAAGGTACAGAATTTTATGAAATCGATTAAAATTTTCAAGGGAATTCAATTTTAAGAAATACAAAATTTAAATTTTTATACGGCCACCGTACAAAAACATTTCCAATGAGTACTATAGGTTTAGCAACCGCGAGTCGCAGAGCTACAAAATTTGGCAATTGGGGACCCGGGGGGGGGGGAGGGAGGAGACATGTGAAAACCGATTTTTAAAATTTGAATTATTTCTTTTGTTACTTAATGCTTTACGCGATTTCGACCATTCCCCCCCCCCCCCCTTTTTTATCCACCATCTAGACTTCGTAGAAAAAAACAAATCACACGACCGGAAACAGCAGATAGTTGCGAGTAAAAATATATAAGTTTAAAATCTCAGGGACGAATTTCTAATATTTTTTAAAGATTTTAAAACAAAAGTCACTTCGGCTCAAAACGAACTTTCGTTTTTAAATCACTGCGTCGGGAAAAGTACCGACAATTTCGACTAATAATTTACATTTTTAGAACGCTCAAAGATCAGGCTTTCTTACAAGCTCTATCTGGTCAAGAAATAAGGAAAAGTAGCCGCACGATCCGGATTTTAAGGAAGTAATGATTTTCAATATCTCGGCCAAACCACGAAAGAAGGGATCGATTTTTAACCCACATGCGCGCGCAGACGTACGATGTTTCTATGGCGGAGGGGAGGTTATGACGTCACGGTTATGACGTCACGATTCTGACGAGGTTGCGTCAGATACGCAAATCAAAATCCAATGGAACATTCGATATTTGTGCATGCCAAATAATGAATGTACGTCATTAAACTAAAACAAACCATCCATTTTATCTGAATAAATTATTCATTCATTTTATTGGAATAAATTATTATTTTCGAAATAAATTACTTTTCATTTTAAATATCAATTTGCTTGAAATGCATTTATTATTTTTTTTAAAAACGTCAATTTTTCTTACAACTCAACCTAAACTTTTCACTTTGTTGTGTTAGCAGCTTCTTTGGAGCGGTTTATCCGTATCAAGATAAGAATTTATTTTACTTCATTATTGTTCTTTTAAGAACATAAACTTCTCTTTCTCTTTTTATAACATTACGTATTAAGTGTATTTACACGTTTATAGTGTATTTACACGTTTATAGTGTATTTACACGTTTATAGTGTATTTTATTTATATTGTTTTAAAATTGTTCTGATTTAAACAGGGGCTATATATTGTTCTGATTTAACAGGTTTTCGACTTCTATTCTAGAATTGTATTTAGATTTTTGTTTAATTTGTAAACATTCTATTCAGGTTAGAATTTATTTTAACAGTGGACGATTGGTATAATGGGTGTTTATAATTTTGTTTCGTGTTTTTATTAAAAACAAAAAGTTTTTAATATATACAAAATTAAATAATGAATGTTTTTGTTTTTGGCATACATTATGTTTCATCTTAAAATTTAATTATTAGTGTTAACGTCATTAAACTAAAACAAACCATCCAATAAATTATTCATCCATTTTATTGGAATAAAAACTATTTTCGAAATAAATTACTTTTCATTTTAAATTTCAATTTGCTTGAAATGCATTTATTAATTTTTTAAAAACTTCATTTTTTCTTACAACCTCAACTCAAACCTTTCAATTTGTTATGTTAGCAGTTGGATTTTGATTGAAGCGGCTTATTCGTTTCAAGATATTTTACTTCATTATTATTCTTTAAAGAACATAAACTTCTCTTTCTGTTTTTATAACATTATGTATTAAGTGTATTTACGTGTTTACAGTGTATTCAAGAACCCCCCTCCTAGAACATTATTTTTCATTTTAAAATTTCATTATTAGTTTTAACGTCATTAAACTGAAACAGACTTTGTTAACTCCAAGGGTTATGGCGCCAGCGAGTTTGCCACGGTCAGAATTTTCAAGGGTAGCGAACAGGCTGGTCGCCGAAGACGGCTAATACACTAATAAGGTGATGTTCAAAATTTCAGCATTTTATCATAAAAATTCCCAGAGATATGAAAAGGTAAAAATGCTGATTTAAACTACTTTTCGATGAATAGACATGGGCTCTCAGAGGGGGAAAAATCATGTCGGCAGATCGCGTTTCAGGGGTCATACACAAATTACGACAGAAAACAATGATTACACAATTAAATAATAATTTTGCTATTTATTGGTACAAAAGTATCTACACTGTGTAGAAATAATAGCATTACACAAAGATTACAAAGCTTGTTCAGAATGTTTTCCAACCATACCAGAGATCCATTAAAGATAAGAGGCAGATATTATTTGCCTATGATGCATTTCTGCGTTGCGCCATTTGCACTCTTACTGTAAACATTTACATTTTAATTTGTGATTAATCCCTCACCAACTTTGTTTAAACATATCTCTGGGACTTTTTATGATAAGATGCTGAAATTCTGTACATCACCTTATTAGTATATGGTGCACATTTTGCTAATTGGAAATGTTTTTGTAAGGGGCCGCATAAAAATTAAAATTTTGTATTTTTTCAAATTTAATCCCTTGAAAATTTTATATCGATTTCATAAAATTCTGTACCTTATTTTACACAACTTAGTAATTTATTATATATGCTTAAGATCAATATTTAAGGAATAGAAGCCGAGGACAATTTTTTGGGACACCCTGTATATATATATATATATATACGAGTATATACGAGTATACGAGTATATACTCGTATATATATATATATATACACTTTGGGAAAAAACGAGGCACTAGGAAGAAAATGACTGTTTTTATTGAAATTAAATATGCGTACAAAATCAAGGCCGCGGGACCCATAAATGGTTAGCAATTGCACATTGAATTTTCAAATCAGTAATTGGTAATCCCTTGGCGGCAATGCATGCTTGTAAGGTAAGGAGTGATAAAGTTTCCTAATGTCATCCTGCAACACAGTCTGCCAGGCATTCATCAATTGTTGCTCCAGATCTGCTACATTTCGGGATGCCTAAATGTGGTGACCTACATGTCCCATATATGTTCGATTGGCGAAAGGTCTGGTAACTTTGCTGGCCAAGGAACAGCATCAACAGCACGGAGATAGTCCACAGATATGTGAGCCGTATGTGGCGTGGAATTATCTTGTGGAAAAATGACCCTAGAATGACGTGCCATCAAGGGTAATGCAAACGGCCGCATGATTTCATCAACATATCGTTGAGATGTTAAAGTTGTAAGCAGGATGACTAGGGCGACCTGTTGTCGTAAGAGATCCCCACACCATTATATCAGGGGTAATGGCTGTGTGCCTGTGTAAAAAAAAGGCTGATTGGGACCGTTGGTCCTGGCACCTTCACACACGTAGTTGTTGGTCGTCTTCTGATAGACTGAAGAGTGATTCATCGCTGAACACTATGCGATGTTAGTCTGCTGGCAGCCATGATGCTCGGCTACGACACCACTCCAAACGACTCTGTCGATGTTGTGAGGTTATGGGCAGACGTCTTAAAGGCCGCCTTGAGCCTAACCCCACCTCAGCCATGCGCCGTGAGACGGTAGAACGTACCACAGGTGGTATGGAAGAGACTCTAGCAGGTTGGATGGCGGACAATGATGCCGTTGGGTCAGTTCGGGCCTGTCGCACAATCCTCCGATCTTGCTCGCATTCGTGCACCTTTGCCTTCCAGAGCCTTTATTTTGCCGATGAGTTCCTTGCAGCAACCATTGCTGCCAGCGCCTTTGCACAGCAATGTTCGTTCGGTGCAGGTGGAGGCCTATTGCTCGGTATGACCAGCCAGCTTCATGAATCCCGACTATACGACCACGTTCGAACTCATCTAATTGCTTATAAGGTCTTAACGGCATTATTGGTTGTGTCTTCACGGAACTGCAAAGCCGAAAACTAGGAAAGATAAACCGTCCACATTTTTAATCTGTTTAATAGGATGCTATTTGCGCAGTAGAAACGCGCGCTATGACCGAAGTTAACAATCATTGGCCTTGAAAATTTCACCTTTTGCATACTTGCTATAAAGGAATTTGCATGCGAAATTTTGAGATGATCGGATTATTTTTTAGGTGTGCTTCGTTTTTTTTTTGCAAAAGAGTGTATATATATATATATATATATATTGTGTTCATTTTGATAAAATACTTGAACTTGAAGAAGAGTTTTATCGAAATGAACAATTCTTTTAATTAGGCGTAGTGCTTATCCACGTGTATAGCTTTAATGCTTGGATTTTATTTGATTTTCTATTATCGATTTCATTCCATTGATATTTGTTGATTATCTTCAGCTTGATGACTAGAAATTTGCATTTTATTTTCCATTTGATTGATCATTCTCATTTTAATACTTCTTTCTATTAGTTAGGCATTTTTTAATGTTAGGCTTTTGGAGTACTAAGGTCAGAAATTAAGAATTATCTGTTCAGGTTATTTACATTGCATCTAAATAGGAACATTGGAAAACCTTTTGTTACGAAGGACAATCAACAGAATGTATGTGAACAATGCTGCTATATTTTTTAGAAAATACAGCAGCAATGTTTAGTTTCATTAATAATAACTTCATTCTGAAGTTATTATCAATTTCCAACCTATTCCACAACTTAGGTTTTAAATAAATGAGCTGGGAGAAAACCGTTTCAGACAAATAAGTGGTAGGAAATTGAGTTAAGCACTTTCGCTGCGGTTAGGATAATCATGCTAAAATATTTAACCCAAACTCAGCTGATGGTAAGGTTTGCCAAAGTTGCAGCTTAACAGATTGATTTCGTATTAATTTGAAAGACTTTGCAATAAGTTTTAATAAATAAAAAATAAATAAATAACACTTAAAAACAAAACAGGGTTTAATAAAAAATTTTATTAGTTGTAACATATACTTTTTGTGTTATTCCAGTACCCTCTTGGAGTTTGTTAAAGTTCCCACATTGGGAACCATATGATTAGTTTAGTTCATAGGTTCCCAACCTGAGCGGTATTGCTTCCAGGGAACAGGTTCACTTTTGAACTGGGTAGTATTTTCTAAAGGGGCGGTGGAGGTTGTTATATTGCATAGGGGAGAAAAGCAAACGTTTTGCAGGACCGACTCTATATTCTTTTATGAAATATCTTTCGTTTTGATATTTCTGGTGCCGGTGACTCATGACTACATATTTAAGAGTAAAATATATCATTTAACTTTACCTTCATGAACTAAAAATTAATTCTGTGGACATAAAATTACCTGTTGAATGTGTATGGGAATATATTGTGGGTTTACAAGATAAATACACCGAGTCTAAAATTATAATTTTGAGATAAATGGATTTTGAAGTATAAATGTTTCTAAAAAATTCAATTTTGCTTTGAAACTTTTTTGGTTATTTTATTTTAAAATACACGTATCAAACAATATTTTAACAATTATTTTCTTTTACACTGTGATTTTAAACACAGTTAGGACCAAATTTTATTAATGACAGCATCACTAGTCGCAGGTTATTTAAAGTACATCACATGGTGTTTACTTCACAGAAAACTACATTCATATCACTGAATTACTGACAGTTATCTTCAGTGTCATCATTTCTACTATACTACATAACAGGTTGGGAAATTATATCGGCAGAAGACGTTGGTACAGTGTTATACTAACATGTAGCTTTTCAGGAATAATATCAGCTTGACAAAGTTTTAGAAAATAATTCTTCTTTCCAGTACTTAATGACGAGAGATTTATGTATGCTTTTCGTAGTTGCTCTGGACAATAGGTGGTCGTTTCTCTCTAAAAATACGGATTGCTCTGTTTCCATCAAAGTGCTTATACTTATATTGCAGCACCCAAAGAGTTTCTTTTGTGTGTTTGAAACACTTTAACTTGAGCTATTTAACAACCTCATCATTAACGTCTTTTGATTTGTTTTCAATCGACAGTTTTGTCAGTTGTTGAAGATTAAAGAAGGCAGAGTGCTTCAATGCCTTTGTCACATAGATGTCATTGTTCTTATTCTGAAGCCTCTTCGACCGAGCAATTCAATATTGTGTCAGCAAGTTTTACATGCAATACATAGGGACGAATTTGTTTGCATTTTATATGACACTATGCTTTGAACCCACTTTCATGTATGTGTGACCACTTTCCATAAACTTATGTTCCATATCTGAAGGTGGGCAGTTTGCACAATGTACAGATGGAGAGCTGTGATGTGTTGGTTTTTGTTTAGACCTCCACATGTATCTAAAAACAATGTAACTCGTTCAGAGAGGCATAAGAGATAATTGAAGAAATTCTAGTAAGCGCTAGTGAGCAGTAAGTATATGAGATGCATGATCAGTAATGGACTTAAAGCATTCTGCATGCACAGATAGTTCAAAGACAACGTCTTAAAAACCACAGGCAAAAAGTGCAATTAGTTCTCTTTAACTGAAAATATGTTGTCTAATGTGGACTCCATATTTTGTGAAGTTTTATTGTGAACATAGCTCTGTCACTTGGTGCTTTTTTCCCTGTAGCTAGAACGCAGACTTTTGTACTTATTACTATAAACAACCCATTTTTGGACTTGTGTTTTTTCCTTGAAATCCCACGATATATTGAAGATTGCTTTCGAATGTTTGGCCAGAAAAATATCCAATGGAACAGACAAGAATAAATGTGACGAAATGATTTGGCTGAAGTTGTCTAAAATAAATTAAAGCTATAACACATGCAAAAGTTCTGGCGCCCGATGACTTATGACCGCATAGTGTTGTATTGAAGAGTAAAATATATCATGTAACATTACTTTTATGAAATGAAATTTAAATCTTTGGACATAAAATTACCTGTTAAATGTGCATGGATATATATACTGAAGATTACTTTCGGATGTTTGAAAAGAAAGATATCCAAAGAAACACATGAGAATGAATGTGCCAGCAATGTATAACCGTACTGTGAAACTTCCAAATGATTTGGCTCTAGTAGTCTAAAATAAATTAAAGTCATAAGACATGAAATATTATTAAACAAAAGCACTTTACACACCAGACGTAAAATTCATGTAGAATAAGCAAGAAGAGTCATGATAAGTATCAATAACTTTTAAAACCTTAGAAAAGTTATTGCATGGGGAGAAGAGGTAAGGAAAATGGTTTTCGATCTGGAAAAACTTTTCTAACGTAATTATTTATAGAAAAATTCAATCAATATGATCTAGTGATCGTGATGTATTGATACATGACCTTACGATACAACGAAAATAAAGAACGATATTACGATTCATTTGAATATTGTTACAAATACTTTATTTTCCTGTCTTAATCTTTTCAGGTTAAATTTATTTTCCCCAAGTTGTCTATCTAGGTGCCATGCAATTTTGACAAAAAATAGGTAAAAATAATTATCAGCAAAAATGATGACTAATTTATGTTTGACTACCATTTTTGCACGTTTTATAGTATTCCAAATCATCAATTTCTTTTCTTTTTTACCCGTAATTTTTCTATTTGGAAGGCAATGAAAGTGTCTTCCAATGTAGACTGGAACCCAATGGGAGTGGTAATCACAGGCACAGTACCACCTTTCCCCTAACCTTCAGATGGACTTTCGGACTTATAGATTTATTGTGTCCATATTCCGCGTAGTAGACGTGTTGATAGTTTTTGCTGGTGTCGGGGATAGAACATGAGACCATCCGCTTGCAGTGGAGCAAAACTGGGCACTTCGTACTTTTTTATAACTTGACTGTAATTTTTTTTCAGTTTCAGTAAATTTTCGAACTTATAATCCTTATAAATAAATTAAACTTCGTAGAGAAAATATCTGACTTTGCTTTTTAATCCATTTTGAAGATGTAGGGGCAGTGCCACAGCAAGGGTAGAGCGAGTGGTGAAAAAAAATAATTTCTCGGAAATGGCAACACACAGAGTGTTCCGCCCACTGTTTTTTCTGCAGATGACGCTGTTCAGACGGTAAATCCCATTGATGTCAGTTTAATGTACATTGACCCCATTGTAATATATCGGAGTGTGGGACAAAATGGGTAGCTAATGTTTATTCATTACACAGTGACACAGCAACTCTATTTGAAGCCTGGTGAGAATTAATTGTGACTGCGCCTCTTTTCCTGTATGCCGTTTGGATTAAGACTCCTATATCTACTCCTAGAGCTCCTATATATTACAGGCGCTCTAGTATGGATGAAGGCGTCACAGCACTTAGTGCGAAGGTACAGCTCGCACTACCTTGTTGCGGCGTTGCAACTACATCTTCAAAATCGATTGAAAACGAGAGTTCTTTTCATTATGATGTTTAATTTATTTATAATGATTATAAGTTCAAAAATTTGCTGAAACTGGAAATAAAAAATTAGGGCCAAGTTATATAAAAAAAAAGTACAAAGTACGCAGTTTTGCTCCACGGAAGAGCTGCATCAGGTACATATATATTTAAATCAATGTAAAACTTGTTAATAGAACTAAATTTTTATTTTACGCTAGGTGCAAAAATATATATAAACTTAATGTATACGGTGTTTGGTATTGTATTCAAATTAATAATACTTATAGAAATTCCCACAAAAAATTACAGAGTTGAGGTAGACAATTTGAATAGTTCATTTTAGATTACAAGACTCACAAATAAAATACAATTCCTCGTCTTCTGTAAAACTTCTTCGTCAAACTGTGGCAAGTTTAAGCAATTATGGCAAAATTTGGAGTTCATTACATTTGGCGGCCACAAATCAAGCATAAATCAGTGCATAAATCAGGCCCTGGTGGTGGTACCCGGTTTGACAGGCCTCCCTGGATGTGTCGACTTTTTTATGTGGAAAGATAATAAAAATTCTAACATCTCGTGAAGGGCTTAGGGCAATTTATAAATAGTAATGTCCTTTTATTTCGAGTTAAAAGTATTTACAAAACATTCACTCATTAAATAATGGTGTATTTATTTTATTTTTTATAAATTTCTCTATTTTAAATCTAAACCAGAAATATGTCTAGAATGGCACTTATTAGCGCTTTATGAATGATGAAATTAGCTTTTAAGTAAAAATGCACACATTAAATATATATTTATTCTCAACACAATTATACATTATTCTGCTTTTATGACGTTTTTTAATTTTCGAATTTTTCCCCATAAAATTGAGGACCATCTTTTTTCCCGTTCACCTTGGAAAACATTAAGCCCCTGATCTTTACTGATTGAAATAATCGTACCATTCGATTTTACCAATGCATTCTATAGATATTATGCTCAGAGACAGATAGACACACAGGCATAATTGAAAAAGTTATTGATTAGTATTCAAGATGCTGAAAACGGGTTAATGCATTGAAATCCTAGGGTTTGATCCATCGAGAAGGGATTAAATACAGAGGGTGTTCACACATTATTGTAATGATTTTGACTTTCTCCATGAATTAAATTTAAATTAAAAAAATAAAAAACATGACTGGCATTAAGTCGGAATAGGGTTTAATTATCGTCTTCATTATTAAAAATATCCTTTGCTTTAAAATGTCGCTAGAAAATAAACAATGGATAGAAGGCTATATTTTTGCGCTTTCCGAAGAGAAATACTCTTATTAAATTATAATACTCTTATTCGATTATTAAAAAAAGATATGAAAAGCATGGTTTTAATATTTCTACACGTAAATTAAGTGACATAATTAATAAAAAAGGAAAGAAACGTCAAAGTTTACATTTGACTGAGAAAAAGGTAAAAAATGCTTACCCAACAAAGGTTGGTTCAGAGAAAACAAGGAAAGTTTTGCTAAAGGTTTCATGGTTATTGCTGGATTCTCTTATAACGGAAAATTTGAAATAAGGAAAGTAGAAAAAAATGTCAAAATTAACTTGGATTACTATCAGAAATATGTTTTAACACCTGTTTTCAAAAAATGCATTCCATTACTTTACTCAAACAATCTTCACTCTGTTAAATTCCATCAGGATAAGGCGCTACCAGCCATACCTCTAATCTACTGCAATATTTTTTGAAAAAATGAGAAATGAAACCGGAATTGAGGCTATTCCATTTAAATGCATCCCACCCAAGTCCCACGACCTGTCTCTTATGGATTACTGTGCATTTGGACTTTTAAAACAAGCTTTTTATAAGCGGCATCCCAAAACGTTGGATGGACTCTGGAAGATTGTGGTGGAGGAGTGGAAAAAATCAACCTTGATATTTTAAGAAAAACTCTTTTATCTTGGAAATCAAGATGTAATATGATAGTTCAACAAAAGGACTATCAGATTGAACATATTAGAAAATAAAATTCTTATCTTTGTTTATATATATATATATATATATATATATATATATATATATATATATATATATATATATATATATATATATATATATATATATATATAATAATAGAAGTTTGATATATATATATATATATATATATTTTCAAAATCGTTACAAAAATTTGTGAACACCCTTTGTAGAGACGGTATGACGTCACAAAATTGGGTGAAAGATCAGAGGACTGGAAATCACGTGACTATTGTCTATTTCGCTCTTTGTATACAGTAAAGCACGTATCATAAGAGCTAATTTCGGTTTGAAGTTATTTTGCGTAATTGTATTTTTTGCATACTTACCGATACGTGCGTCGAAAACCCAGACCACCCGACTGACCCAAAGGTTTACAGCAACAGTTTGGGTGGTTTGGGCGATAGATTGTGTGTAGATGAGTTCGTTACACATTTAAAAAATGATACTAATTTGGTGTGCAAATGTATAACATATAAAAGTGCCAATACATAAATGTGAGACTGAATCATGTAGGAAAATGTTTAAATATGATATTTATGGAATTAAAATTAGAAACAAAAATTTAAAATAAATTTTATTTAAGGGGCAATAGTTTTTATTCTTTTTTTTGTTGTTGTTTGTAAAAATAAATATATTTGTTGTATTTGTGTCTATTTTGATTTCACAGATTAAAAAGTAATTTTTATGTGTAATGAATCAAAACTGAATCTTTCTCCAATCTTTTAAGATATCTGAGCTAAAAGTTTAAGATTAACTTTTTAATTAAATAAGGTTTTGTTTTTAACACTTCATAGAATATCTATTGATTATTCCCCTGTTTTTGTTTTTAACATTACGTCTATAGAAAATAAATTCTAGCTTTACGATCGCACTTTAGGAACGAATTAACGCTTAAGGAAAAGAATTACCCATATTTGTAGGTTAGGGAATTAGCAGATCTGGAAATATAAGGCAGGATTGGTTAAAGAAATTATTTATTCTTATGCAAAAGACTATGAAACTGACCCCCCCTCCTCCTCCATATTTTCCCTTTATGTTGTGTAGTTATGAGCAAAAAATGAAAAAAAAACTTACAAATGGGTCTTTTTAGTAAATATAGCAGATCGTTTTCAGTTTTAGAAAAACAAACTTAATGAATTGTAAAATTTCAAACCTCATTTTTACTTCAACAAAGGCATATCTCATATTTTAACAACGAGAGCAGTCAACATAATTAAAAGTTAATTTCATATTTATGAGAAATACCCAATAAAGATAATTTCATATGAATTTATATTATGGAGTTAGTTTATTACACTTTTTTCTTCTTCTTTAAAATGGAGCGTTGTCCTCGTAAAACTTCTTACTACATTAAATTTTCAGTGTGGAACTGATTTTTTCTGCCACCTATGACTTAAACCATTCCTGCATAAGGAGCATCCTTGAGGTTTAATTATATCGTTTATTGTGACTATTTATAAAAAGCTATATGGTTGAACACTTAAATACAATTAAAGTGTATATGATCTGTTGTCAATATTCATGCTGTTATTTGCATAAGGGTGTTTTCCTAATTTTTGGAAATTCCTCCCACAGGTGGGTTCATTGGAGCCGGAGATAAGAAAGCTGGCTACGTGGTAGAACTGAATATGTCACTTTCCATAGAGGCTTGCAAAATTACGGCATACAGTAAGTTTTCTTGCTACCATTGCAGATATTGGCTATCCCATGCTGACGAGTGTAAAACTGGTCCATGGATGCTGTTATCTGCAGTGACTGTTTTTCAAATTCAAACTGGCATTTTATTTTATTGCGCATCAATGTAGAGTTCAATAGAACTTAATGCAACGACTTTCAACTCGACTTGAAGCCTCAGAAATTACTGAGAGTTAAAACCAGAATACAAGGATCCTCATCAAGATAAATATGTGCAATTTTTATGTAGATGTACATGCAGTACCATGTAAATAACTACATATTCAATAATTGGGAAACAGTATTTTTAAGTAATATAGTACATTTTTGCACATAAGTAAATTAATTTTATATATTTTTCTATCACAAACAAAAATACTATATACATAAATACATAAGTTACTACACCTATAAGGAAAAACTTAAAATATGTAATTAGTGCAACAATTATTGTTTGCTAATTTGCCTGCTTTATTCAAGCAATTATTAGAAAGTTATATCCTCACAAACGGCAGTTTTATTTATTGTAATTATTCTTTATTAATTTGTGTTTAATTGAGTTGTTTAAGTGCTTCCTTCTCCTTTGCACATAGTCTTTTTACCTATTAATTACTACATCTATTAGCTCTAAAAATTGTGATATTTGACACATAAAATTTTATAAAGTGTAAATGGTCTGATTTTCAAATTTGGTAGCTAATTAAGCTACAAGACAACAACAATCAAGAATTATTAACGAATTTTTTTACGAAAATTGGGTTCTTAGGGTATTTTTAAAGAAATCGCACTTTGTATGTATCGAAATATATGTGTAGGGCAGTATCGAAAATACATGTATTTGCAATGCATTTTCAAAATACATTTATATTTTGTATTTTAAATTAAAGAACTTAAGTATTTTGGTAATGTATTGAAAATAAATTTTCAAACTATCGTGTTTAAACCACAGATGAATGATTCGCGTAAGAGAAAACGGCTAATCTGTATTTTGTCTAATCATTGAATTCGTTTCTAGGAGTCAATCTAAATCGCAGATAAAGATGTTAATTAATGGGATGTTTAGTATCTGTGGTAGATTCCGAAAAATACAGTTTCTGTGATAAATTTTATGTTCATATAGGAATTACATAATGATGTTGTTTGGTAGATATCTCCTTCCTGTCTATGTATAAAGAAAAGGACAAGAAGACAGCTTGAAGTTTCATTCTTTGTGAAAACAGAAACATAGACAATCCCAGCTCTCATACATTGTATATATATTTTAAGTAAATTAAAGAGATGTAATGCAGTTAGTTATTGCAAAGGCATGAGAAAAGATGGAAAATACTGCCGCTCGTGATGCAAATGTATTTTGAGAAGTATGAGATGGAAAATTCTTCAAAGTGATATCTATTGGTGATAATGGAGTAGTAAGGTGAAATGCCAATTATACAAATCAAAGTATGCGGTTGCAAATGGGACTTTCGAAGCCACAGCAAATGTTAAACTAAAGGTACGGTTTTAGTTTTATGTAGGAGTTTCTCGATTTAACGAGTATGTATGCTAGGCCTTTGGCATTTGTTTAATCGAGGTAGCGCTATATTAGGTAATAAGTTTTATTGGTGGCAAAAATTCGCTATACTATATTTTTTCAGATAAATGTTTCCTTGAAGCATTTATTTCTTGGGATCTGTTATAGATAGAGCTCAGATAATGGCTGATTTGAAGTTACAATCATATTTCGGAGGGGTTGGAGGTTCACTATGGATTTCTACCCCACCCCCTCTTCCAGTTCTTTTTTCATTTCCGATTCAAAAATTGTCAATTTAATTGCAATGTCTATATCTCAAAATTGGCCATAGATTGAGCTTAGATGATAACTCATGATATGGATTCTACATTTTAGAGGATTCTAGAGGATGTAGAGGGATTCACTAAGAATTTGAACTTCCGGTTCCTTTATCCGGTGGTCGATACTATAAGTGTGCAAAGATTCAGCCATCTAAGCCACTGCAGGGCTGCTTGATCGTCTGGAAATAATACCCATAATCTCCGCCGGAGTGGGGATGGGACATCCGACTTCGTTAGCGTCTGTCCGCTGGTCGGTATTATGCGTGCAAAGGTTCTGTTTTCTAAGTCCAGGGGGCTTCTTGAGGGTCTGAAAATGCTTTCCACACTCAAAATACATTTTCTCCTACCCTGGAGTAAATCGAAAATCCATCTATATTAAGTTCTTTTCGATTGTTAATACTATAAGTGTGTACAGATTCAACCTTCTAGGTCACCAGGGGAGCTACTGAAGGGACTGACAAGGCTGTTCAAAACACACACACACACGGCACAATGTTTTAACATTGAAAAGTACACTGGCAATGGGCGCTTTCTGGATGACGAAATGTAAAATTATTTTGAAGTACTACATTAATTTAGATATTTTTTTTGCAAATATAACTTGGTTATACTTCACGCTATTTCTTAATTTATATTTCGTCCAAATCCAACTTGACAATCGGCAATATTGCTAACATCTGCTAAGCAATATACTCCATTATATTAAAATATGTTAATTATTAATTCATCAATTTGGCGTCATTCTTTTGGCTTTAGCATCATTTTTGCCAATTTGGCGACATGTAAATCAATTTGGTACCACATTAAAAAGGAAAACCATGTTGGCAATATTTCGTCAAATTTATCTTTAAGGGCTACATATTTGACGATATTTACTACGGTTGATTTTTATATAATTTTTTAGATACATTTTTTCAAAAAACGTGCAATATCTCTTGAGGACGTTTCAAGTTAGTATACTAAAGTTTATATCATTCTTTATTGAATAAAAATTTAAGCATAAAATTATTATTTATTTACCATTATTGAATGTCCTGATTTTTTATGGTTTTTCTCAAAATTCATTCAAAAATTTGGGGATCTTTCAAATGTTCGATCGTGTTTAAAATCAATAGGATCTCAGTATTTACGCATCCTAATAATTGTACCAAATTACGGTAGAAAAGCTCCATTCGTGTGCCGGATATCGCGTCCACAGACTTAGGGGACACACACAGCCACACACACCTTTTTCTCCGCCTCCGAGGTTTGAATCGAAAATCCGACTCCATATTAGATTGTACTATATTTGATACTATAAGTGCGCGAAGATTTATACTTCAAAGTTACCAGGGGCCTTTTCGAGGGACTGGAAAGTCAAAATCACGTTAAACACATTAGAAAATTATATATGAAGTGATTGTTGAGAAAGTAATTTAGCACTTACTCGCAGTCCAGTAAGAGTCTTCATAACCCTGATTATAAGAACTGAGTTCATAAAACACAAAATCCGGCAGAGTGTTGGTAATGGTTCTCGTAAGCGACAAACGAGTTAAA
This sequence comes from Amaurobius ferox, assembly GCA_951213105.1. NCBI lineage: Eukaryota > Metazoa > Arthropoda > Arachnida > Araneae > Amaurobiidae > Amaurobius > Amaurobius ferox. The sequence goes on from OX578133.1 coordinate 21,153,370, forward strand.
CATACTACTTCATTCTACCGCGGTAACTCAAACACTGCTCAGAGAAACAGAAAATATCATTCTTTCTTATTTGACCATCTGTTTTGAGAGCGGTCTGAGTGGAAGCGCTCTGTAAAGTCGATAGGTATTATTGCTTAAAATCAACCCAAAAAGTTGTTTGCTATTTCGAGTTTAAGATTTATTTATTTCTAAACATTGGTCTTTCTTTGACAGTAGTATTTATTTTATCCTGTAGTCGGCACTTTTTGGTGATAGCAAAAATATTTTGTTTCTAGGCATTTTTTAGAAATCAACTTTTGGATTATGTGTTTATTTCTTGTACAAGCGGCAAAATGTTTAAAAAATTATATATATATATATATATATATATATACATATAAATTTTTTATAAATACCTTAGCAAACTTAAAAAATAAGGATACATTACAAATATGCAATTGTAAAAAAAGAGTAAATAGGAATGCAAAATGCATTTAATTTATTGCAAATGCAGCTAGCAGCTAATAAATAAAATGATTTCAATAATAAAAAGGTTAGGCCTTCAAATCTTTTTATTATATATATATATATATATATATATATATATATATATATATATGATACATAAATTTTAAGCCTTTCCCAATAACACTCCCTTTTATTTCACAATTATTTTATTATTCCAAATTCCTATATCATGTCCAGCACATATTGCAACTACATTAAATTCTATCCCACGCCACTAATATTAACAAGTCTGCAGATACTTCCTCGTTTCCTCGATCATACTATATATAGTCACTAAACTTAACAATATATAAACGTTCTCATTGAAACTGCATTCCCAATCACATTTTTAAAGCATAAACCGCTAAGATAGCAGTCACATATCCTCCCTCCCCTTCTGATGAAAATGTATTTTGCACTTGTGAAGAACTACGCAGACGGCACAATGATTTGATGAGAATTGGTCTGCGATCAGGAGTCGTCCAGAACATGTAATCTATCTATATATCTATTATTATTATTATTATTATATATACTAATTGCCAAGTGTCCGTCCGTCTGTCTGTCTGTCCGTCTGTCTGTCTGTCACGCCTTTTTTAGGCACTTCCCGAATAGATAGAGAGGTAGAGACTTCAAATTTGGTGTATGGGAAAATCGTTCGAAAGGCAGAAAGTGTGCATTTTCAGATTTCCAATATTTTCTACTCAAGGGGATGCCGCACACCAAAACGTTCGAAAAGTTAAATGATAGGAAAGCCTGCTTTGCGATAAGATAGGGACTTCAAATTTGGTATATAGGTAAACCGTTAGAAAGGAAGAAAGTGCGTAATTTCAGATTTCCAATATTTCCTACTTAAGGGGGTGTCGCACACAAAAATGTTCGATTTTCCGAATAAATGATAAACGGCCCCTTTAAAATTTGATAGAGGCTCAAAATTTTATATATAGACTAATCATTTGACGAAAACACCCAAAACGAATATAATTTTTCAAAAATGTTCGTTTAAGGGGGTTCTCCAGAAGAAAACGTTCGAAATGTGAATTGATAAAAAGAAACATGCTTCGAAATAAGATACAGACTTCAAATTTGGTGTACAGGTAGATAGTTCGAAAGGAAGAACATGTGCAATTTCAGTTTTCCGATATTTTGAACTTTTGGGGGTGCCTCAAAACTAAATGTTCGATTTGTCGAATAAATAAGAAACGCGAATTATTAAAAAATTTACATTATTCAGGGGTTGCTTAATGTGGGGCCGTTGATTTTCAACGGGTATGCGGCTAGTATATACTAATTGCCAAGTGTCCGTCTGTCTGCCTGTCACGCTTTTTGTAGGCACTTCCCGAATAGATAGAGACTTGCAATTTGGTACACGGCTCGGTCATTCGATAAAACCCCCTGGAAAAATCGAATCTTTCGAAAACGTTCTATAGAGGGGGTGCCCCCACACCAAAACGTTCGAAAAGTGAAATAATGGGAAAGCATGCTTTGCGATGAGATAGAGACTTAAAATTCGGTGTATGGGTAAATCGTTTGAAAAGGAGAAAGTGTGCAATTTTAGATTTCCAATATTTTCTACTTAAGGGGGTGCAGCACACCAAAACGTTCGAAAAGTGAAATGATAGGAAAACAGGCTTTGCGAAGAGATAGAGACTTCAAATTTGGAGTATGAGTAAATCGTTTGAAAAGGAGAAAGTGTGCAATTTTAGATTTTCAATATTTTCTACTTAAGGGGGTGCCGCACACCAAAACGTTCGAAAAGTGAAATGAGAGGAAAGCATGCTTTGCGATGAGATAGAGACTTCAAATTTGGGGTATGGGGAAATCGTTTGAAAAGGAGAAATTGTGTGAAAAAACTATGCTTCGGAATGAGATAGAGATATCAAATTTGGTGTAAAGATAGATAGTTTGAAAGGAAGAAAGTGCGAAATTTCAGATTTCGAATATTTGTTACTTTAAGGGGTGCGCACACAAATATATTCGATTTTCCTAATAAATGAGGCACGCTTCCTTTTAAATGTGATAGAGGCTTGATATTTGGTATATGGGGCAATCATATGATAAAACACACAAGACAAACAGAGTTTTTCAAAAATGTTCATTTATGAGTGTGCTTCACAGAAAAAAGTTCCAAAGGAAAAATAATAATATAGGGGTGCCTCGGGATAAGATAGACTTTAATGTGGTGCACGGGTAGATAATTCGAAAGGAAGAAATGCGGAAATTTAGTTTCCCAATATTTTCTTCTTCAGGGAGTTTTGCACACCAAAATATTCGATTTGTCGAATAAATGTGAAACGCGAATTATTAAAAAATATACATTATTCAGGGGTTGTTTATTGTGAGACCGTTGATTTTCAACGGGTATTCGGCTAGTATATACTAATTGCCAAGAGTCCGTCTGTCTGTCTGTCACGCTTTTTTTAGGCACTTCCCGGATAGATAAAGACTTGCAATTTGGTACACGGCTCGGTCGTTCGATAAAACCCCCTGGAAAAATCGAATTTTTCGAAAACGTTCTATAGAGGGGTGCCCCACACCAAAACGTTCGAACAGTGAAATGACGGGAAAGCATGCTTTGCGATGAGATAGAGACTTCAAATTCGGTATATGGGTAAATCCCTCGAAAGGAAGAAAGTGTGCAATTTCAGATTTCTAATATTTTCTATTTAAGGGGGGGGGGGGGTTCAGCATACCAAAACGTTCGAAATGTGATATGATAGGAGAGCATGCTTTGCGATGAGATAGAGACTTCAAGTTTGGAGTATGGGTAAATCGTTTGAAACACAGAAAGTGTGGAATTTCAGATTTCCAATATTTTCTACTTAAGGGGGTGCCGCACACTAAAACGTTCGAAAAGTGAAATGATAGGAAAGAATGCTTTGCGTTGAGGTAGAGACTTCAAATTTGGTGCATGGGAAAATCGTTCGAAAGGAAGAAAGTGTGCAATTTCAGATTTCCAATATTTTCTACGTAAGGGGGGGGGGGTGCAGCACACCAAAACGTTCGAAAAGTGAAATGATAGGAGAGCATGCTTTGCGATGAGGTAGAGACTTCAAATTTGGTGTATGGGAAAATCGTTCGAAAGGCAGAAAGTGTGCATTTTCAGATTTCCAATATTTTCTACTCAAGGGGATGCCGCACACCAAAACGTTCGAAAAGTGAAATGATAGGAAAGCCTGCTTTGCGATAAGATAGGGACTTCAAATTTGGTATATAGGTAAACTGTTAGAAAGAAAGAAAGTGCGTAATTTCAGATTTCCAATATTTCCTACTTAAGGGGGTGTCGCACACAAAAATGTTCGATTTTCCGAATAAATGAGAAACGGCCCCTTTAAAATTTGATAGAGGCTCAAAATTTTAAATATAGACTAATCATTTGATGAAAACACCCAAAACGAATATAATTTTTCAAAAATGTTCGTTTAAGGGGATTTTCCAGAGGAAAACGTTCGAAATGTGAATTGATAAAAAAAAACATGCTTCGAAATAAGATACAGACTTCAAATTTGGTGTACAGGTAGATAGTTCGAAACGAAGAACATGTGCAATTTCAGTTTTCCGATATTTTGCACTTTTGGGGGTGCCTCAAAACTAAATGTTCGATTTGTCGAATAAATAAGAAACGCGAATTATTAAAAAATTTACATGATTCAGGGGTTGCTTAATGTGGGGCCGTTGATTTTCAACGGGTATGCGGCTAGTATATACTAATAGCCAAGTGTCCGTCTGTCTGTCTGTCCGTCTGTCTGTCTGTCACGCTTTTTGTAAGCACTTCCCGAATAGATAGAGACTTGCAATTTGGTACACGGCTCGGTCATTCGATAAAACCCCCTGGAAAAATCGAATTTTTCGAAAACGTTCTATAGAGGGGGTGCCCCACACCAAAACGTTCGAAAAATGAAATGACGGGAAAGCATGCTTTGCGATGAGATAGAGACTTCAAATTTGGTATATGGGTAAATCCCTCGAAAGGAAGAAAGTGTGCAATTTCAGATTTCCAATATTTTCTCCTTAAGGTTGTGCAGCACACCAAAACGTTCGAAAAGTGATATGATAGGAGAGCATGCTTTGCGATGAGATAGAGACTTCAAGTTTGGAGTATGGGTAAATAGCTTGAAACAAAGAAAGTGTGGAATTTCAGATTTCCAATATTTTCTACTTAAGGGGGTGCCGCACACTAAAACGTTCGAAAAGTGAAAGGATAGGAAAGAATGCTTTGCGATGAGGTAGAGATTTCAAATTTGGTGTATGGGTAAATCGTTCGAAAGGAAGAAAGCGTGCAATTTCAGATTTCCAATATTTTCTACTTAAGGGGATGCCGCATACCAAAATGTTCGATTTACAGAAAAAATGAGAAAACACTCCTTTAAAATTTGATAGAGGCTTGAAATTTGGTATATGGGCTAATCATTTGACGGAAACACACAAGACGAATATAGTTCTTCAACAATGTTCGTTTAATGGGGTGCTAAAGAGTGAAACGTTCGAAAAGTGAATTACTAAAAAACCATGTTTCGAAATGAGACAGATATATCAATTATATATTTGGTGTATTTGGTATATTTGATATATTTGGTGTAAGGGTAGATAGTTTGAAAGGAAGAAAGCGTGAAATTTCAGATTTCCAATATTTGTTACTTTCAGGGGTGCGCACACTAATATGTTCGATTTTCCGAATAAAGGAAAAATGCTCCTTTTAAAACGTGATAGAGGCTTGATATTTGGTATATGGGCGAATCATTTGATAGAAATCACAAAAAGAGTAAAGTTTTTCAATAATGTGTATTTAAGGGGGTAGACACTCCGCACAAAAGTATTCGAAAGGTGAAATGCTAAAAAACCTGCTTCGCTATAAGATAGAGACTTCAAATTTGGTGCTCTTCCTTTTAAATGTGATAGAGGCTTGATATTTGGTATATGGACCAATAATCTGATAAAAAACACAAGACAAACAGAGGAAGAAATCCGCAAATTTAGTTTCCTAATATTTTCTTCTTTAGGGGGTTCTGCACACCAAAATATTCCATCTGTCGAATATATGTGAAACGCGAATTATTATAAAATTTACATTATTCAGTGGTTGCTTATTGCGAGACCGTTGATTTTCAACGGGTATTCGGCTAGTATATACTAATTGCCAAGTGTCCGTCTGTCTGTCTGTCTGTCCGTCTGTCTGTCACGCTTTTTTAGGCACTTCCCGAATAGATAGACTTGCAATTTGGTACACGGCTCGGTCGTTCGATAAAACCCCCTGGAAAAATCGAATTTTTCGAAAACGTTCTATAGCGGGGGTGCCCCACACCAAAACGTTCGAAAAGTGAAATGACGGGAAAACATGCTTTGCGAAGAGATAGAGACTTCAAATTTGGTATATGGGTAAATCACTCGAAAGGAAGAAAGTGTGCAATTTCAGATTTCCAATATTTTCTACTTAAGGGGGGGGGGGGGGTGCAGCACACCAAAACGTTCGAAAAGTGATATGATAGGAGAGCATGCTTTGCGATGAGATAGAGACTTCAAGTTTGGAGTATGGGTAAATCGTTTGAAACAAAGAAAGTGTGGAATTTCAGATTTCCAATATTTTCTACTTAAGGGGGTGCCGCACACAAAAACGTTCGAAAAGTGAAATGAGAGGAAAGAATGCTTTGCGATGAGATAGTGACTTCAGATTTGGTGTATGGGTAAATCGTTCGAAAGGAAGAAAGAGTGTAATTTCAGATTTCCAATATTTCCTATTTAAGGGGGTGCCGCACACCAAAACGTTCGAAAAGTGAAATGATATGAAAGCATGCTTTGCGATGAGATAGAGACTTCAAATTCGGTGTATGGGTATTCCTACAATTCCCAATATTTCCTACTTAAGGGGGTTCTGCACACCAAAATGTTCGATTTTCCGAATAAATGAGAAACGGCCCCTTTAAAATTTGATAGAGACTCAAATTTTTATATATAGACTAATCATTTGATGAAAACACCCAAAACGAATATAATTTTTCAAAAATGTTTGTTTAAGGGGGTTCTTCAGAGGAAAACGTTCGAAATGTGAATTGATAAAAAAAACATGCTTCGAAATAAGATACAGACTTCAAATTTGGTGCACAGGTAGATAGTTCGAAAGGAAGAACATGTGCAATTTCAGTTTTCCGATATTTTGAACTTTTGGGGGTGCCTCAAAACTAAATGTTCGATTTGTCGAATAAATAAGAAACGCGAATTATTAAAAAATTTACATTATTCAGGGGTTGCCTAATGTGGGGCCGTTGATTTTCAACGGGTATGCGGCTAGTATATACTAATTGCCGAGTGTCCGTCTGTCTGTCTGTCTGTCCGTCTGTCTGTCACGCTTTTTTTAGGCACTTTCCGAATAGATAGAGACTTGCAATTTGGTACACGGCTCGGTCGTTCAATAAAACCCCCTGGAAAAATCGTATTTTTCGAAAACGTTCCATAGAGGGGGTGCCCCACACCAAAACGTTCGAAAAGTGGAATGACGGGAAAGCATGCTTTGCAATGAGATAGAAACTTCAAATTTGGTATATGGGTAAATCACTCGAAAGGAAGAAAGTGTGCAATTTCAGATTTCCAATATTTTCTACTTAAGGGGGGGTGCAGCACACCAAAACGTTCGAAAAGTGAAATGATAGGAAAGAATGCTTTGCGATGAGATAGAGACTTCAAATTTGGTGTATTGGTAAACCGTTCGAAAGGAAGAAAGAGTGCAATTTCAGATTTCCAATATTTTCTACTTAAGGGGGTGCCGCACACCAAAATATTCGATTTGCAGAATAAATAAGAAAATGTTCCTTTAAAATTTGATAGAGTCTTGAAATTCGGTATATGGGCTAATCATTTGATGGAAACACCCAAGACAAATATAGTTTTTCAAAAATGTTTGTTTAAGGGGGGTGCTCCAGAGTAAAACCTTCGAAAAGTGAATTGATAAAAAACCATGCTTCGGATTGAGATAGAGATATCAAATTTGGTATAAGGTTAGATAGTTTGAAAGGAAGAAAGTGTAAAATTTCAGTTTACCAATACTTTCTACTTTCGGGGGTGCCGCACTCCAAAATGTTCGATTTTTGGAATAAAGGAGAAACGCCCCTTTTAAAACGTGATAGAGGCTTAATATTTGATATATGGGAAAATAATCTGACAGAAATCACAAAAAGAATAGAGTTTTTCAAAAATGTATAGTTAAGGAGGTAGGTACTCCACACAAAAGCATTCGGGCCAACGGCCGTACCGTGCTGAAAACACCGGTTCTCGTTAGATCACCGAAGTCAAGCAGCATCGGGCGCGGTTAGTACTTGGTGGGTGACCACCTCGGAACACCGCGTGCTGTTGTCCATCTCGGGTGCGGTATCCCCGTGGTTTGCGCGCTAGATTTGCACGCTACCACAAATGCCGCCGTGTTCATGCGGAGTACGATCACGTTAAACACGTGAGTCCGTAAGTCCTTCCGAGAGGTTGGTGGTAGGGGAAGGAGGGTACGGTCCCTGTGGATGCCTCCCCCACTGGGTTCCGGTCTAAATTGGGTGGCACTTCCCGGCCGTCCATACAGTTACCTTACACCTTTCTGGTAGGTCGGACGGTCTGGGTCTCAACAACAACAACAACACAAAAGCATTCGAAAGATGAAATGCTAGAGAAGTATTCTTCGCGATGAGATAGATACTTCAAATTTAGTGTACGGGTAAAAAGTTGGAAAGGAAGAAAATGTGCAATTTCAGTTTTTCAAAATTTGTTATTGTAGGGGGTTCCGCTCACTAAAATGTTCGATTTACCGAACAAATGAAAAACGCCTCCTTTACAATGTGATAGAGACTTGAAATTTAATATATGGTCTGACCATTTGACAAAAAAACCAAAGATGAATACAGTTTGACAAAAATGTTTTTTAACGGGGTGCTACACACAAAACGTTTGAAAAGTGAAGTGATGGAAAAACATGCTTCTCGATAGAATAGCGACTTCAAATTTGGTGTACGGGTAGAATGTTTGAAAGGAAGAGAGTGTGAAATTTCAGATTTCCAATATTTGCTACTTTAAGGGGTGCGCACACTAGCATGTTCGATTTTCCGAATAAATGAGGCACGCTTCCTTTTAAATGTGATAGAGGCTTGATATTTGGTATTTGGGTCAATCATCTGATAAAAAACACAGGACAAACAGAGTTTTTCAAAAATGTTCATTTATGGATGTGCTTCACAGAAAAAAGTTCCAAAGTAGAAATAATAATATAGGGGTGCCTCGGGATGAGATAGACTTTAATGTGGTGTAAGGGTAGATAATTCGAAAGGAAGAAATGCTCAAATTTTGTTTATCAATATTTTCTTCTTTAGGGGGTTCTGCACACCAAAATATTCGATTTGTCGAATAAATGTGAAATTAAGAAATTTACATTATTCAGGGGTTGCTTATTGCGAGACCGTTGATTTACAACGGGTTTTCGGCTAGTATATACTAATTGCCAAGTGTCCGTCCGTTTGTCTGTCACGCTTTTTTTAGGCACTTCCCGAATAGATAGAGACTTGCAATTTGGTACACGGCTCGGTCGTTCGATAAAACCCCCTGGAAAAATCGAATTTTTCGAAAACATTCTATAGAGGGGGTGCCCCACACCAAAACGTTCGAAAAGGTTTAATGTCTCTTAAAAAAAGAAAAAAAACGGAAATATAGTTTAATGTCTCTTAAAAAAAGAAGAAACTGGTCCTGCCTTTTGTTTTATTATAAGGTTTTAAATAATACTATTGATTGCCCTACTTTACTTTCTTGCCTGGAATTCCACATACCTGTCAATAATACCAGGAAAAAAACTCTTTTTCACAATACTATTGTTAAGCGCAACTATATTAAATGCTATTCTATCTATAAATTTGTTGATCTATATAATACTTATTGTGCTGATATTGATATATTTAACTTGACCCCTGCCTGTTTTAAAAAAGCCTGTTTCAATGCGCTTGATATGTTTACTAATTAGTATTCTTGTATCCTATGTTCTGTACTTTTTAATTTCTTGTGTGGCTACTGTAACTGGATTTCATCTGTAGTTGCCACGTTAATTGAATAAATAAATAAATAAATAAATAAATAAAAGTGAAATGATGGGAAAGCAAACTTTGCAATGAGATAGAGACTTCAAATTTGGTGTATGGGTAAATCATTCGAAAGGAAGAAAGTGTGCAATTTCAAATTTCCAATATTTTTTATCTTAGGGGGTGCCGCACACCAAAACCTTCGAAAAGTTAAATGATAAGAAAACATACTTTGCGATGAGATAAAGACTTCAAATTTGGTGTATGGGTAAATTGTTTGAAAGGAAGAAAGTGTGCAATTTCAGATTTCCAATATTTTCTACTTAAGGGGGTGCCGCCCACCAAAACTTTCGAAAAGTGAAATGACGGGAAAGCATGCTTTGCGATGAGATAGAGACTTCACATTTAGTGTATGGGTAAATCGCTTGAAAGGAAGACAGTGTGCAATTTCAGATTTCCAATATTTTCTACCTAAGGGGGTGCCGCACACCAAAACATTCGAAAAGTGAAATAATAGGAAAGCATGCTTTGCGATGAGATAGAGACTTCAAATTTGGTGTATGGGTAAATCGTTCGAAAGAAAAAAGTGTGCAATATCAGATAACCAATATTTTCTATACTTGAGGGGATGCCGCACACCAAATTGTTCGATGTGCCGAAAGAATGAGAAACGTCTCCTTTAAAATATGATAGAGGCTTGAAATTAGGTATAGGGACTAATCATTTGATGAAAACACCCGAGACGAATATAGTTTTTCATAAACGTTCGTTTAAGGGGGGTGCTCTAGAGGAAAATTTCGAAAGGTGAATTGATAAGAAAACATTTTACCTAAGGGGTAGAACAGTGAATTTCCAATAAAGTGAAATGGGTAGGTAGTTTGGAAGGAAGAAATTGTACAATTTCAGTTTTCCAATATTTTATACTTTAGGGGGTGTTGCACACAAAAATGTTCGATTTTCGGAATGAAGTAGAAATATTCCTTTTAGAACGTGATAGAGGCTTGATATTTCGTATATGGACGAATCATTTGAGAGAAAACCCAAGAAGCATGGAGTTTTTCAAAAATATATATTTCAGGGGGGAGGGTACTCCACAGAAAAACATTCGAAGGATGAAATGATAGAAAAAGTATACATCGCGATGAGTTAAAGACATCAAATTTAGTATACGGGTATATAGTTTGAAAGGAAGAAAGTGTGCAATTTCAGTTTATAAACATTTGCTATTTTAGGGGGTGTCGTACACTAAAATGTTCGATTTCACGAGCAACTGAAAAACGCCTCCTTTAAAGTGTTACAGAAGCTTGAAATTTAGTATATGGGCTAATCATTTGATAAAGAATCCCTAAGATTATTACGGTTTTTCAAAAATGATCATTTAAGGGAGTGCAACACAGAAAAACGTAAAAACGTTCGAAATATGAAGTGATAGAAAAACATGCTCCACAGTAGGATAGAGACATCAAATTTGGTGTACTCGTAGATTCTTTGAAAGGAAGAAAATGTGCAAATTTCAGATTTCCAATATTTGCTACTTTAGAGGGTGTCGCACGCTAATATATTCGATTTTCGGAATAAATGAGACACTCTTGCTTTTAAATGGGATAGAGGCTTGATATTTGGTATATGGGCCTGCGGGGTTTATCGTTGGTTTGTGTGGGCTGAACCTGACATGCGGTATTAATGCCCAGCACAATGCCCCGACATTTGTTGTTGCTGTTTTGTTCTCTAGGCAGAACGTTAACTTGCATAAAATAACATTTATTTACATTAAATTTACAAATATATATACAGCATACTAAAGCTTTGCAGAGAGATTCTGCAACAAGCGGATAAATCCTGATTGTTGGAACGTTAAGTTCGAAGCAGTCGGAATTGGGTTTCGACTGCGTAATTCCAAAGTTCGAAAGCAAGTAGACCGAGAGTCGACCGATTAGGTCGAGATTTTAGGAGCGAGTCTCTGTCCGAAAAGATGAAAGTTCTTTTCTAAACTGAATTTTGTAAACGCCCCAGAAGGAGTGACCGACCATCTTATTGGTCGTCGTCGGTCTGGGGCTCATTAATGGGGGTGCTCCCCATGCACGCCACGTGTTTTCGGTGTGCACCATCGTCTTGTTTTTCACACATGCCGGTGACGAAAATTATGGCTTTCACATGCCAACATACTGTCACCGGCGTTAAAGTTATGTGTACATCCCCATTAGGAATCTTTGAAAGTCAGACGTCTCAAAACAGGAAATGGTATGCGGTTTCCTCAGTTATCAGATACACTGAGAAAAGCCGCTTCTAGTTCGTCTTGGTGCAGGTGGCATAACTGGCAATAGTTAACCGCCACACACTCCCCTCCTTAAAGGTTTCCAGTGAAACCATAACGATCCGTGAAACGAACACGACGGCCTGATCGTGTCGTAATTTTCGGAGGCATATTTGGCACTGATGAAGCTTGAGTGGTCGAAACCGGTTGGCCGGTTGTTGCCGGTGCATGTACTTCATCATTATTCACATAAAATGCTGGTTTAATATGATCAAGTGCAATGTTCACTTTCCTACCTTTGATATCGATTTTAAAAAATTTATCGTTTCTCTTTAAAACCTGATATGGTCCATCGTATGGAGCTTGTAGTGGAGCTTTAACCGCATCATTACGCACAAATACATGCGACGCTGTGTGAAGAGCGGGTGGGAGAAAAATTCTCGGTTTCCGATGGTGAGAGGTGTTGGGGGGACGAAGGTCCCGCATTGACTCTCTTAGTTGCACTATGAAGTCTGAGGGGTCAGTGACTTGTGAGCTATTGGGAAAAAAAATCGCCTGGCAGGCGCAGTGTTTCTCCGTAGAGAAGCTCAGCTGGCGTTGCACCTATGTCCAGTTTGATTGTAGATCGAAGCCCCAGCAAAACTATTGTCAGTGTCTTAGTCCACTGTTTATTACCGTGTGCTTTTAAGGCTGCTTTCAGCGGCCGGTGGAAATTTTCTATAATTCCATTGCTAGAAGGATGGTAAGCAGTTGTGCGTATTCGCTGGACTCCCAAGCACTGTGCTAAAGACTGAAAAAGTCTAGATTCAAATTGCCGCCCTTGATCACTGGTGATTCTGGAAGGAACACCGAAGCGAGAAATCCAATGGTCGATCAGAGCTTGTGCCACTGTAGAAGCCGTGATGTCTGGAATTGGGATTGCCTCCGGCCATCTTGTGAACCGGTCAATCATAGACAGTACATAGGTCATTCCTTCAGATGGGGGCAAGGGGCCCACGAGGTCGATATGTATGTGTTCGAACCTCTGAGAAGTTTTGGGGAAAAAACCAATGGGTGGGACAGTGTGTCGTTGAATTTTACTCTTTTGACAAGGGATGCATTTTCTCGCCCAATCATTAATATCTTTATTCATATTTGGCCAGACAAAACGATCGCGGACTAACTTCGAAGTTTTTCTTATACTTGGATGAGATAAATTATGTAAATTTGAAAAAACGTTGAATCTCATAAGCTGCGGTACATAAGGACGCGCCGTACTCGTGGATACGTCGCAAAATAATTTGGCTGAAGCATTTGGAATAGCGATTTGCTTTAAGTCGATCGAGGATGTTCCTTTTAAAATATCTTGAAGCTCCGAATCGTTGCTTTGTAAATCTGCGAGTTCTTCATAATCAATTGGACCAGGTACCGTAATCATATTTATGCGAGACATTACGTCGGCAGGGATGTTATTAGTACCTTCGATATGACGTATATCCGTAGTGAATTCCGAAATAAATGCGAGTTGCCGATTTTGGCGAGGCGAGCATTTGTCCAATTTTTGTTGAAATGCGAACGTTAGCGGCTTGTGGTCGGTAAACAAGGTAAAATTTCGCGCTTCCAGCATATGCCTAAAGTACTTGATAGCCGAATACGCAGCTAAAAGTTCTCTGTCGTAAGTACTGTATCTTGTCTCTGCCGGGGATAATTTCCGCGAGAAGAAGGCCAGGGGTTCGATACCCGTATCAAGAACGTGATTCAAAGAACCACCTATCGCAAAATTTGATGCATCGACGAATAAAATTAAATTCGCATCTTTAGCAGGGTGCGCGAGTAGCGTTGCCTCAGCTAATTGAGTTTTACATGCTAAAAATGCGTCCGTAGCCTCATTAGTCCAATTAACTTTTCTCTTATCGTTCTTTCGTGCCCCCTTTAGATACTCATTGAGGGGCTTTTGCGTATGCGCTACATGTGGTAGGTGTCTCCGATAAAAATTCATCATGCCGAGAAATGCGCGTAAATCCTTAATTGTTTCAGGTTGCTTGACATTCAATATCGCTTGTACTTTATCGGGCAAGGGTTTAGTGCCTTTAGAATTTATGAGATGGCCTAAAAATGATACCTCGGATACTCCCAGAACGCATTTAGAAATGTTAAGGTTAATTCCGTAGTTAGCTAGACGTTGGAATATCTTTTTTAGATGGAGCTCGTGTTCTTCTTCACTCTCAGAAAAAACCAAAATGTCATCTAAATAAGCAAAACAGAAATTTAGATCCCCCAGAATTTCATCTATGAAACGTTGGAAAGTTTGAGCTGCGTTACATAATCCAAAATTAAGATAGGGAAACTCGTATAGGCCAAATGGCGTCGTTATTGCCGTTTTAGGAATGTCAGGTTCGTAAACTGGAATGGCGTGATATGCGCGAAAAATATCTAGTTTAGAAAATACTCGCTTGCCATTTAGAGCGTTCGAAAAATCTAAAATGTTCCTTATCGGATAACGGTCAGGTAAAGACACCTGGTTTAAACGACGATAATCTCCCACGCAGCGAATTTCGCCGGAACCTTTAGGCACTACGTGGAGGGGTGACGACCAATTTGATTTAGACTGCCGGCAGATCCCGCGCTCTAGCATGAATTCAAATTCCTTCTTTGTAGATTCGTACAGCTTTGGATGTAATCGTCTGGGTCGTGCATAAACTGGTGGTCCTGAAGTTTCGATATAATGGACCGTCTTATGTTTTACATTTTTGAATTTAGGAGTTGGGTTAGCAATATCTGGGTATTGTCGGAGAATTTGGTGGAAACGCGTGTCGCCTGAAATCAATTTGATTTCAGTAACGCTACCTTTCGTTAATTTGCCTGGTATGTGCAACTTTGTATTGGAATCTATTAGTTTCTTTTGCTTTAGATCCACAAGAAGTCCAAATTCTTTCAAAAAATCTGCCCCGATAATGGCTTGGGATACAGATGCGATGACAAATTCCCAGCGAAATGCGCGTCTTAGACCTAAATCTATATCTACCAATTTTGTTCCGAAAGTTTGGATTTTCGAGTTATTTGCCGCGAAAAGTTCCAACGAAGATGGTTGAAGTTTATTATTTAGAGGTTTTGGTATAATTGAAATGTCGCTACCAGTGTCAATTAAAAATTTGCAATTTGTTTTGCGGTCATATACATGGAGTCTACTAGCAGGATCTATTTTAATTTCCGCTGTCATTCCTATGTTTGGAATGACAGGCTTTACAAGTTTTTTTGGTCGGCAAATTTGCAAGGGGTATGGCATTTATATGCTTCTTTACCGAAACGTTTATGGTAGAAGCAAAAATCGCTATTCCTTCCTACGTCGTTTCCTTTGTCATGATTTCTGAAAGATCGGGCGTTGTTACGCGATTTTGAGCGTGGTCTATTATCTCGAATTTGATTTCTTGAGTATGATCTTGATCTAGATAGGCGCTCGATCTGGGTGGCTAAGTCAGCTATCTGCTTCTGCATGTTCGATAGATCCGTTAATACAGGATTTTCATTACGCGATGCTACTGCGCAAATATTTTCCGAGCTTGCTGTAACTTCGTATATTTTATCTGCCAAATTTGCCAGTTGGCTTAAATTTTCCGAGCTTGCCGATAAAATTGCGCGGACGTTTGGCGGTAAGCGATCTAGCCATAGAGATTTTAAAAAATCCTCGTTCACTTTATCGAGAGCTAATTCTCTCATCTGCCTCAATAATGCGGATGGTTTGAGGTCCCCTAGTTGCAATTCTGATAAAAGTTTTCTCGTTTGCGTTAATTCCGAATCTGCAAATTCTGTAATTAGCCTATCTTTTAAGGTCCTGAATTTGTTTTCCTGCGGTGGATTCAAGATTACATCACTTACATGGGATAATGCTTCCGAGTCTATCGCCGCTACGAGATATGCATATTTCGTCTCATCCTTCGTGATATGCGAAATTTGGAACGCATTCTCAACCTGAGCTAGCCATAGGGTTACATTCTTTTTCCAAAAAGGAGGGATTTTGCATGTAACCCTGTTAATTTGGGGTTGCTCGTCGTTTCCATCCATGCTTAAGATATAGAAATATATATAATTAAAATACAAATTAATAGAATATAAACAATTTTTACACAGGGTTCCCTAGCACGCGTAATTTTGCGAATTAGCGGTAATAACGCGAATACACACTGTCCCGAAATAAAAATAATTTTGAGGGAAGGGAAAAAAGGAACTGACCTGTGCTGACCTTAATGAACTGCAGTTGTTTAGGAGGATCCTGCCTTTCAGCGACGTCTGTGTTGGCATGGAAGGGGAGAGCTCTTAGCCGCCGGAAAGGATATCTTTTAAAAGTCCGGACATGAATAGCCGGGGTCCGAGGAAGGTGAAGTTGCTCCACGGGGGTTCTCCTGGGTTGAATTTCCGTTCATTGCTTGTAATCGGAAGCGGTCATTCATTGTGTCAGGAAGGAACTCAGTTGCTTTGCGAAGTCGTCATCAGCTGTTGGGTAGCGCTGTTTGCGTCTGCGAGCATGCTTGTCTTTGAGAGAGCAGTCTTATATGAGCAGTAATTTATTGCTGTTGACAAGTAGAGTATTGCTCCATTGTTGGCATCCGTAGAGAATTGTATATATGCTCGGGCGTTCAAGTCCATAGGGTCACCATTGCGGGGTTTATCGTTGGTTTGTGTGGGCTGAACCTGACATGCGGTATTAATGCCCAGCACAATGCCCCGACATTTGTTGTTGCTGTTTTGTTCTCTAGGCAGAACGTTAACTTGCATAAAATAACATTTATTTACATTAAATTTACAAATATATATACAGCATACTAAAGCTTTGCAGAGAGATTCTGCAACAAGCGGATAAATCCTGATTGTTGGAACGTTAAGTTCGAAGCAGTCGGAATTGGGTTTCGACTGCGTAATTCCAAAGTTCGAAAGCAAGTAGACCGAGAGTCGACCGATTAGGTCGAGATTTTAGGAGCGAGTCTCTGTCCGAAAAGATGAAAGTTCTTTTCTAAACTGAATTTTGTAAACGCCCCAGAAGGAGTGACCGACCATCTTATTGGTCGTCGTCGGTCTGGGGCTCATTAATGGGGGTGCTCCCCATGCACGCCACGTGTTTTCGGTGTGCACCATCGTCTTGTTTTTCACACATGCCGGTGACGAAAATTATGGCTTTCACATGCCAACATACTGTCACCGGCGTTAAAGTTATGTGTACATCCCCATTCGGAATCTTTGAAAGTCAGACGTCTCAAAACAGGAAATGGTATGCGGTTTCCTCAGTTATCAGATACACTGAGAAAAGCCGCTTCTAGTTCGTTTTGGTGCAGGTGGCATAACTGGCAATAGTTAACCGCCACAGGCCCATCATCTGATAAAAATCACAACACGAACAGTGTTTTTCAAAAATGTTCATGTATGGGGGGTGCTCCAAAGAAAAACGTTCGAAAGGGGAGATGATAAAATAGTGTGTTTCGGGATGAGATAGAGACTTTAAATTTGGTGTACTTGTAGATAATTGGAAAGGACGACGTGCGCAACTTAAATTTTCCAATATTTTCTTCTTTAGGGGCTTCTGCACACTAACATATTCGAGTTGCCGAATAAATGTGAAACACGAATTACTCAAAAATTTACATTATTCAGGGGTTGCTTATTGCGAGACTGTTGATTTTCAACGGGTATTCGCCTAGTATATACTAATTGCCAAGTGTCCGTCTGTCCGTCTGTCTATTTGTCCGTCTGTCTGTCTGCCTGTCACGCTTTTTTTAGGCACTTCTCGAATAGATAGAGACTTGCAATTTGGTACACGGCTCAGTCGTTCGATAAAACCCCCTGGAAAAATCGAATTTTTCGGAAACGTTCTATAGAGGGTGTGACCTACACCAAAACGTTCGAAAAGTGAAGTGATGGGAAAGCATGCTTTGCGATGAGATATAGACTTCAAATTTGGTGTATGGGTAAATCGTTTGAAAAAGAGAAAGTGCGCAATTTCAGATTTCCAATATTTTCTACTTTAGGGGGTGCCGCTCACCAAAACGTTCGAAAAGTAAAATGAAAGGAAAGCATGCTTTGCGATGAGATAGAGACTTCAAATTCGATGTATGAGTAAATCGTTTGAATAGGAGAAATTGTGCAATTTCAGATTTCCAATATTTTCTACTTAAGGGGGTGCTGCTGCACACCAAAACGTTCGAAAACTGAAATAATAGGAAAGCATGCTTTGTAATGAGATAGAGACTTCAAATTTGGTGTATGGGTAAATCGTTTGAAAAAGAGAAAGTGCGCAATTTCAGATTTCCAATATTTTCTACTTAAGGGGGTGCCGCGCGCCAAAATGTTCGATTTACAGAATAAATGAGAAAACGCTCCTTTAAAATTTAATGGAGGCTTGAAATTTGGTATATGGGCCAATCATTTGACGGAAACACGCAAGAAGAATATACTTTTTCATAAATGTTCGTTTAAGGGGGTGCTTCAAAGTGAAACGTTCGAAAAGTGATTTGATGTGCTTCACAGAAAAAAGTTCCAAAGGAGAAATAATAATAGAGGGGTGCCTCGTGATAAAATAGACTTTAATGTGGTGTACGGGTAGGTAATTCGAAAGGAAGAAATGCGGAAATTTAGTTTCCCAATATTTTCTTCTTTAGGGAGTTTTGCACACCAAAATATTCGATTTGCCGAATAAATGTGAAACGCGAATTATAAAAAAATTTACATTATTCAGGGGTTGCTTATTGTGAGACCGTTGATTTTCAACGGGTATTCGGCTAGTATATACTAATTGCCAAGTGTCCGTCCGTCTGTCTGTCTGTCACGTTTTTTTTAGGCACTTCCCGAATAGATAGAGACTTGCAATTTGGTACACGGTTCGGTTGTTCGATAAAACCCCATGGAAAAATCGAATTTTTTGAAAACGTTCTTTAGAGGGGGTGCCGCACACCAAAACGTTCGAAAAGTGAAATGATGGGAAGCATGCTTTGCGATGAGATAGAGATTTCAAATTTGGTGTATAGGTAAATCATTCGAAAGGAAGAAAGTGAAAATTTTCAGATTTCCAATATTTTCTACTTAAGGGGCTGCCGCACACTAAAACGTTCGAAAAGTGAAAATATAGGAAAGCCTGCTTTGCGATAAGATAGGGACTTCAAATTTGGTATATAGGTAAACTGTTAGAAAGAAAGAAAGTGCGTAATTTCAGATTTCCAATATTTCCTACTTAAGGGGGTGTCGCACACAAAAATGTTCGATTTTCCGAATAAATGAGAAACGGCCCCTTTAAAATTTGATAGAGGCTCAAAATTTTAAATATAGACTAATCATTTGATGAAAACACCCAAAACGAATATAATTTTTCAAAAATGTTCGTTTAAGGGGATTTTCCAGAGGAAAACGTTCGAAATGTGAATTGATAAAAAAAAATATGCTTCGAAATAAGATACAGACTTCAAATTTGGTGTACAGGTAGATAGTTCGAAACGAAGAACATGTGCAATTTCAGTTTTCCGATATTTTGCACTTTTGGGGGTGCCTCAAAACTAAATGTTCGATTTGTCGAATAAATAAGAAACGCGAATTATTAAAAAATTTACATGATTCAGGGGTTGCTTAATGTGGGGCCGTTGATTTTCAACGGGTATGCGGCTAGTATATACTAATTGCCAAGTGTCCGTCTGTCTGTCTGTCCGTCTGTCTGTCTGTCACGCTTTTTGTAGGCACTTCCCGAATAGATAGAGACTTGCAATTTGGTACACGGCTCGGTCATTCGATAAAACCCCCTGGAAAAATCGAATTTTTCGAAAACGTTCTATAGAGGGGGTGCCCCACACCAAAACGTTCGAAAAATGAAATGACGGGAAAGCATGCTTTGCGATGAGATAGAGACTTCAAATTTGGTATATGGGTAAATCCCTCGAAAGGAAGAAAGTGTGCAATTTCAGATTTCCAATATTTTCTCCTTAAGGGGGGTGCAGCACACCAAAACGTTCGAAAAGTGATATGATAGGAGAGCATGCTTTGCGATGAGATAGAGACTTCAAGTTTGGAGTATGGGTAAATAGCTTGAAACAAAGAAAGTGTGGAATTTCAGATTTCCAATATTTTCTACTTAAGGGGGTGCTGCACACTAAAACTTTCGAAAAGTGAAAGGATAGGAAAGAATGCTTTGCGATGAGGTAGAGATTTCAAATTTGGTGTATGGGTAAATCGTTCGAAAGGAAGAAAGCGTGCAATTTCAGATTTCCAATATTTTCTACTTAAGGGGATGCCGCATACCAAAATGTTCGATTTACAGAAAAAATGAGAAAACACTCCTTTAAAATTTGATAGAGGCTTGAAATTTGGTATATGGGCTAATCATTTGACGGAAACACACAAGACGTATATAGGTCTTCAACAATGTTCGTTTAATGGGGTGCTAAAGAGTGAAACGTTCGAAAAGTGAATTACTAAAAAACCATGTTTCGAAATGAGACAGATATATCAATTATATATTTGGTGTATTTGGTATATTTGATATATTTGGTGTAAGGGTAGATAGTTTGAAAGGAAGAAAGCGTGAAATTTCAGATTTCCAATATTTGTTACTTTCAGGGGTGCGCACACTAATATGTTCGATTTTCCGAATAAAGGAAAAATGCTCCTTTTAAAACGTGATAGAGGCTTGATATTTGGTATATGGGCGAATCATTTGATAGAAATCACAAAAAGAGTAAAGTTTTTCAATAATGTGTATTTAAGGGGGTAGACACTCCGCACAAAAGTATTCGAAAGGTGAAATGCTAAAAAACCTGCTTCGCTATAAGATAGAGACTTCAAATTTGGTGCTCTTCCTTTTAAATGTGATAGAGGCTTGATATTTGGTATATGGACCAATAATCTGATAAAAAACACAAGACAAACAGAGGAAGAAATCCGCAAATTTAGTTTCCTAATATTTTCTTCTTTAGGGGGTTCTGCACACCAAAATATTCCATCTGTCGAATATATGTGAAACGCGAATTATTATAAAATTTACATTATTCAGTGGTTGCTTATTGCGAGACCGTTGATTTTCAACGGGTATTCGGCTAGTATATACTAATTGCCAAGTGTCCGTCTGTCTGTCTGTCTGTCCGTCTGTCTGTCACGCTTTTTTAGGCACTTCCCGAATAGATAGACTTGCAATTTGGTACACGGCTCGGTCGTTCGATGAAACCCCCTGGAAAAATCGAATTTTTCGAAAACGTTCTATAGCGGGGGTGGCCCACACCAAAACGTTCGAAAAGTGAAATGACGGGAAAACATGCTTTGCGAAGAGATAGAGACTTCAAATTTGGTATATGGGTAAATCACTCGAAAGGAAGAAAGTGTGCAATTTCAGATTTCCAATATTTTCTACTTAAGGGGGGGGGGGGGTGCAGCACACCAAAACGTTCGAAAAGTGATATGATAGGAGAGCATGCTTTGCGATGAGATAGAGACTTCAAGTTTGGAGTATGGGTAAATCGTTTGAAACAAAGAAAGTGTGGAATTTCAGATTTCCAATATTTTCTACTTAAGGGGGTGCCGCACACAAAAACGTTCGAAAAGTGAAATGATAGGAAAGAATGCTTTGCGATGAGGTAGAGACTTCAAATTGGGTGTATGGGTAAATCGTTCAAAAGGAAGAAAGCGTGCAATTTCAGATTTCCAATATTTTCTTCTTAAGGGGATGCCGCACACTAAAACGTTCGAAAAGTGAAATGATAGGAAAGAATGCTTTGCGATGAGATAGTGACTTCAGATTTGGTGTATGGGTAAATCGTTCGAAAGGAAGAAAGTGTGTAATTTCATATTTCCAATATTTCCTATTTAAGGGGGTGCCGCACACCAAAACGTTCGAAAAGTGAAATGATATGAAAGCATGCTTTGCGATGAGATAGAGACTTCAAATTCGGTGTATGGGTATTCCTACAATTCCCAATATTTCCTACTTAAGGGGGTTCTGCACACCAAAATGTTCGATTTTCCGAATAAATGAGAAACGGCCCCTTTAAAATTTGATAGAGACTCAAATTTTTATATATAGACTAATCATTTGATGAAAACACCCAAAACGAATATAATTTTTCAAAAATGTTTGTTTAAGGGGGTTCTTCAGAGGAAAACGTTCGAAATGTGAATTGATAAAAAAAACATGCTTCGAAATAAGATACAGACTTCAAATTTGGTGCACAGGTAGATAGTTCGAAAGGAAGAACATGTGCAATTTCAGTTTTCCGATATTTTGAACTTTTGGGGGTGCCTCAAAACTAAATGTTCGATTTGTCGAATAAATAAGAAACGCGAATTATTAAAAAATTTACATTATTCAGGGGTTGCCTAATGTGGGGCCGTTGATTTTCAACGGGTATGCGGCTAGTATATACTAATTGCCGAGTGTCCGTCTGTCTGTCTGTCTGTCCGTCTGTCTGTCACGCTTTTTTTAGGCACTTTCCGAATAGATAGAGACTTGCAATTTGGTACACGGCTCGGTCGTTCAATAAAATCCCCTGGAAAAATCAAATTTTTCGAAAACGTTCCATAGAGGGGGTGCCCCACACCAAAACGTTCGAAAAGTGGAATGACGGGAAAGCATGCTTTGCAATGAGATAGAAACTTCAAATTTGGTATATGGGTAAATCACTCAAAAGGAAGAAAGTGTGCAATTTCAGATTTCCAATATTTTCTACTTAAGGGGGGGGTGCAGCACACCAAAACGTTCGAAAAGTGAAATGATAGGAAAGAATGTTTTGCGATGAGATAGAGACTTCAAATTTGGTGTATTGGTAAACCGTTCGAAAGGAAGAAAGAGTGCAATTTCAGATTTCCAATATTTTCTACTTAAGGGGGTGCCGCACACCAAAATATTCGATTTGCAGAATAAATAAGAAAATGTTCCTTTAAAATTTGATAGAGTCTTGAAATTCGGTATATGGGCTAATCATTTGATGGAAACACCCAAGACAAATATAGTTTTTCAAAAATGTTTGTTTAAGGGGGGTGCTCCAGAGTAAAACCTTCGAAAAGTGAATTGATAAAAAACCATGCTTCGGATTGAGATAGAGATATCAAATTTGGTATAAGGTTAGATAGTTTGAAAGGAAGAAAGTGTAAAATTTCAGTTTACCAATACTTTCTACTTTCGGGGGTGCCGCACTCCAAAATGTTCGATTTTTGGAATAAAGGAGAAACGCCCCTTTTAAAACGTGATAGAGGCTTAATATTTGATATATGGGAAAATAATCTGACAGAAATCACAAAAAGAATAGAGTTTTTCAAAAATGTATAGTTAAGGAGGTAGGTACTCCACACAAAAGCATTCGGGCCAACGGCCGTACCGTGCTGAAAACACCGGTTCTCGTTAGATCACCGAAGTCAAGCAGCATCGGGCGCGGTTAGTACTTGGTGGGTGACCACCTCGGAACACCGCGTGCTGTTGTCCATCTCGGGTGCGGTATCCCCGTGGTTTGCGCGCTAGATTTGCACGCTACCACAAATGCCGCCGTGTTCATGCGGAGTACGATCACGTTAAGCATGTGGGTCCGTAAGTCCTTCCGAGAGGTTGGTGGTAGGGGAAGGAGGGTACGGTCCCTGTGGATGCCTCCCCCACTGGGTTCCGGTCTAAATTGGGTGGCACTTCCCGGCCGTCCATACAGTTACCTTACACCTTTCTGGTAGGTCGGACGGTCTGGGTCTCAACAACAACAACACAAAAGCATTCGAAAGATGAAATGCTAGAGAAGTATTCTTCGCGATGAGATAGATACTTCAAATTTAGTGTACGGGTAAAAAGTTGGAAAGGAAGAAAATGTACAATTTCAGTTTTTCAAAATTTGTTATTGTAGGGGGTTCCGCTCACTAAAATGTTCGATTTACCGAACAAATGAAAAACGCCTCCTTTACAATGTGATAGAGACTTGAAATTTAATATATGGTCTGACCATTTGACAAAAAAACCAAAGATGAATACAGTTTGACAAAAATGTTTTTTAACGGGGTGCTACACACAAAACGTTTGAAAAGTGAAGTGATGGAAAAACATGCTTCTCGATAGAATAGCGACTTCAAATTTGGTGTACGGGTAGAATGTTTGAAAGGAAGAGAGTGTGAAATTTCAGATTTCCAATATTTGCTACTTTAAGGGGTGCGCACACTAGCATGTTCGATTTTCCGAATAAATGAGGCACGCTTCCTTTTAAATGTGATAGAGGCTTGATATTTGGTATTTGGGTCAATCATCTGATAAAAAACACAGGACAAACAGAGTTTTTCAAAAATGTTCATTTATGGATGTGCTTCACAGAAAAAAGTTCCAAAGTAGAAATAATAATATAGGGGTGCCTCGGGATGAGATAGACTTTAATGTGGTGTAAGGGTAGATAATTCGAAAGGAAGAAATGCTCAAATTTTGTTTATCAATATTTTCTTCTTTAGGGGGTTCTGCACACCAAAATATTCGATTTGTCGAATAAATGTGAAATTAAGAAATTTACATTATTCAGGGGTTGCTTATTGCGAGACCGTTGATTTACAACGGGTTTTCGGCTAGTATATACTAATTGCCAAGTGTCCGTCCGTTTGTCTGTCACGCTTTTTTTAGGCACTTCCCGAATAGATAGAGACTTGCAATTTGGTACACGGCTCGGTCGTTCGATAAAACCCCCTGGAAAAATCGAATTTTTCGAAAACATTCTATAGAGGGGGTGCCCCACACCAAAACGTTCGAAAAGTGAAATGATGGGAAAGCAAACTTTGCAATGAGATAGAGACTTCAAATTTGGTGTATGGGTAAATCATTCGAAAGGAAGAAAGTGTGCAATTTCAAATTTCCAATATTTTTTATCTTAGGGGGTGCCGCACACCAAAACCTTCGAAAAGTTAAATGATAAGAAAACATACTTTGCGATGAGATAAAGACTTCAAATTTGGTGTATGGGTAAATTGTTTGAAAGGAAGAAAGTGTGCAATTTCAGATTTCCAATATTTTCTACTTAAGGGGGTGCCGCCCACCAAAACTTTCGAAAAGTGAAATGACGGGAAAGCATGCTTTGCGATGAGATAGAGACTTCACATTTAGTGTATGGGTAAATCGCTTGAAAGGAAGACAGTGTGCAATTTCAGATTTCCAATATTTTCTACCTAAGGGGGTGCCGCACACCAAAACATTCGAAAAGTGAAATAATAGGAAAGCATGCTTTGCGATGAGATAGAGACTTCAAATTTGGTGTATGGGTAAATCGTTCGAAAGAAAAAAGTGTGCAATATCAGATAACCAATATTTTCTATACTTGGGGGGATGCCGCACACCAAATTGTTCGATGTGCCGAAAGAATGAGAAACGTCTCCTTTAAAATATGATAGAGGCTTGAAATTAGGTATAGGGACTAATCATTTGATGAAAACACCCGAGACGAATATAGTTTTTCATAAACGTTCGTTTAAGGGGGGTGCTCTAGAGGAAAATTTCGAAAGGTGAATTGATAAGAAAACATTTTACCTAAGGGGTAGAACAGTGAATTTCCAATAAAGTGAAATGGGTAGGTAGTTTGGAAGGAAGAAATTGTACAATTTCAGTTTTCCAATATTTTATACTTTAGGGGGTGTTGCACACAAAAATGTTCGATTTTCGGAATGAAGTAGAAATATTCCTTTTAGAACGTGATAGAGGCTTGATATTTCGTATATGGACGAATCATTTGAGAGAAAACCCAAGAAGCATGGAGTTTTTCAAAAATATATATTTCAGGGGGGAGGGTACTCCACAGAAAAACATTCGAAGGATGAAATGATAGAAAAAGTATACATCGCGATGAGTTAAAGACATCAAATTTAGTATACGGGTATATAGTTTGAAAGGAAGAAAGTGTGCAATTTCAGTTTACAAACATTTGCTATTTTAGGGGGTGTCGTACACTAAAATGTTCGATTTCACGAGCAACTGAAAAACGCCTCCTTTAAAGTGTTACAGAAGCTTGAAATTTAGTATATGGGCTAATCATTTGATAAAGAATCCCTAAGATTATTACGGTTTTTCAAAAATGATCATTTAAGGGAGTGCAACACAGAAAAACGTAAAAACGTTCGAAATATGAAGTGATAGAAAAACATGCTCCACAGTAGGATAGAGACATCAAATTTGGTGTACTCGTAGATTCTTTGAAAGGAAGAAAGTGTGCAAATTTCAGATTTCCAATATTTGCTACTTTAGAGGGTGTCGCACGCTAATATATTCGATTTTCGGAATAAATGAGACACTCTTGCTTTTAAATGTGATAGAGGCTTGATATTTGGTATATGGGCCCATCATCTGATAAAAATCACAACACGAACAGTGTTTTTCAAAAATGTTCATGTATGGGGGGTGCTCCAAAGAAAAACGTTCGAAAGGGGAGATGATAAAATAGTGTGTTTCGGGATGAGATAGAGACTTTAAATTTGGTGTACTTGTAGATAATTGGAAAGGACGACGTGCGCAACTTAAATTTTCCAATATTTTCTTCTTTAGGGGCTTCTGCACACTAACATATTCGAGTTGCCGAATAAATGTGAAACACGAATTACTCAAAAATTTACATTATTCAGGGGTTGCTTATTGCGAGACTGTTGATTTTCAACGGGTATTCGCCTAGTATATACTAATTGCCAAGTGTCCGTCTGTCCGTCTGTCTATTTGTCCGTCTGTCTGTCTGCCTGTCACGCTTTTTTTAGGCACTTCTCGAATAGATAGAGACTTGCAATTTGGTACACGGCTCAGTCGTTCGATAAAACCCCCTGGAAAAATCGAATTTTTCGGAAACGTTCTATAGAGGGTGTGACCTACACCAAAACGTTCGAAAAGTGAAGTGATGGGAAAGCATGCTTTGCGATGAGATATAGACTTCAAATTTGGTGTATGGGTAAATCGTTTGAAAAAGAGAAAGTGCGCAATTTCAGATTTCCAATATTTTCTACTTTAGGGGGTGCCGCTCACCAAAACGTTCGAAAAGTAAAATGAAAGGAAAGCATGCTTTGCGATGAGATAGAGACTTCAAATTCGATGTATGAGTAAATCGTTTGAATAGGAGAAATTGTGCAATTTCAGATTTCCAATATTTTCTACTTAAGGGGGTGCTGCTGCACACCAAAACGTTCGAAAACTGAAATAATAGGAAAGCATGCTTTGTAATGAGATAGAGACTTCAAATTTGGTGTATGGGTAAATCGTTTGAAAAAGAGAAAGTGCGCAATTTCAGATTTCCAATATTTTCTACTTAAGGGGGTGCCGCGCGCCAAAATGTTCGATTTACAGAATAAATGAGAAAACGCTCCTTTAAAATTTAATGGAGGCTTGAAATTTGGTATATGGGCCAATCATTTGACGGAAACACGCAAGAAGAATATACTTTTTCATAAATGTTCGTTTAAGGGGGTGCTTCAAAGTGAAACGTTCGAAAAGTGATTTGATGTGCTTCACAGAAAAAAGTTCCAAAGGAGAAATAATAATAGAGGGGTGCCTCGTGATAAAATAGACTTTAATGTGGTGTACGGGTAGGTAATTCGAAAGGAAGAAATGCGGAAATTTAGTTTCCCAATATTTTCTTCTTTAGGGAGTTTTGCACACCAAAATATTCGATTTGCCGAATAAATGTGAAACGCGAATTATAAAAAAATTTACATTATTCAGGGGTTGCTTATTGTGAGACCGTTGATTTTCAACGGGTATTCGGCTAGTATATACTAATTGCCAAGTGTCCGTCCGTCTGTCTGTCTGTCACGTTTTTTTTAGGCACTTCCCGAATAGATAGAGACTTGCAATTTGGTACACGGTTCGGTTGTTCGATAAAACCCCATGGAAAAATCGAATTTTTTGAAAACGTTCTTTAGAGGGGGTGCCGCACACCAAAACGTTCGAAAAGTGAAATGATGGGAAGCATGCTTTGCGATGAGATAGAGATTTCAAATTTGGTGTATAGGTAAATCATTCGAAAGGAAGAAAGTGAAAATTTTCAGATTTCCAATATTTTCTACTTAAGGGGCTGCCGCACACTAAAACGTTCGAAAAGTGAAAATATAGGAAAGCCTGCTTTGCGATAAGATAGGGACTTCAAATTTGGTATATAGGTAAACTGTTAGAAAGAAAGAAAGTGCGTAATTTCAGATTTCCAATATTTCCTACTTAAGGGGGTGTCGCACACAAAAATGTTCGATTTTCCGAATAAATGAGAAACGGCCCCTTTAAAATTTGATAGAGGCTCAAAATTTTAAATATAGACTAATCATTTGATGAAAACACCCAAAACGAATATAATTTTTCAAAAATGTTCGTTTAAGGGGATTTTCCAGAGGAAAACGTTCGAAATGTGAATTGATAAAAAAAAATATGCTTCGAAATAAGATACAGACTTCAAATTTGGTGTACAGGTAGATAGTTCGAAACGAAGAACATGTGCAATTTCAGTTTTCCGATATTTTGCACTTTTGGGGGTGCCTCAAAACTAAATGTTCGATTTGTCGAATAAATAAGAAACGCGAATTATTAAAAAATTTACATGATTCAGGGGTTGCTTAATGTGGGGCCGTTGATTTTCAACGGGTATGCGGCTAGTATATACTAATTGCCAAGTGTCCGTCTGTCTGTCTGTCCGTCTGTCTGTCTGTCACGCTTTTTGTAGGCACTTCCCGAATAGATAGAGACTTGCAATTTGGTACACGGCTCGGTCATTCGATAAAACCCCCTGGAAAAATCGAATTTTTCGAAAACGTTCTATAGAGGGGGTGCCCCACACCAAAACGTTCGAAAAATGAAATGACGGGAAAGCATGCTTTGCGATGAGATAGAGACTTCAAATTTGGTATATGGGTAAATCCCTCGAAAGGAAGAAAGTGTGCAATTTCAGATTTCCAATATTTTCTCCTTAAGGGGGGTGCAGCACACCAAAACGTTCGAAAAGTGATATGATAGGAGAGCATGCTTTGCGATGAGATAGAGACTTCAAGTTTGGAGTATGGGTAAATAGCTTGAAACAAAGAAAGTGTGGAATTTCAGATTTCCAATATTTTCTACTTAAGGGGGTGCTGCACACTAAAACTTTCGAAAAGTGAAAGGATAGGAAAGAATGCTTTGCGATGAGGTAGAGATTTCAAATTTGGTGTATGGGTAAATCGTTCGAAAGGAAGAAAGCGTGCAATTTCAGATTTCCAATATTTTCTACTTAAGGGGATGCCGCATACCAAAATGTTCGATTTACAGAAAAAATGAGAAAACACTCCTTTAAAATTTGATAGAGGCTTGAAATTTGGTATATGGGCTAATCATTTGACGGAAACACACAAGACGTATATAGGTCTTCAACAATGTTCGTTTAATGGGGTGCTAAAGAGTGAAACGTTCGAAAAGTGAATTACTAAAAAACCATGTTTCGAAATGAGACAGATATATCAATTATATATTTGGTGTATTTGGTATATTTGATATATTTGGTGTAAGGGTAGATAGTTTGAAAGGAAGAAAGCGTGAAATTTCAGATTTCCAATATTTGTTACTTTCAGGGGTGCGCACACTAATATGTTCGATTTTCCGAATAAAGGAAAAATGCTCCTTTTAAAACGTGATAGAGGCTTGATATTTGGTATATGGGCGAATCATTTGATAGAAATCACAAAAAGAGTAAAGTTTTTCAATAATGTGTATTTAAGGGGGTAGACACTCCGCACAAAAGTATTCGAAAGGTGAAATGCTAAAAAACCTGCTTCGCTATAAGATAGAGACTTCAAATTTGGTGCTCTTCCTTTTAAATGTGATAGAGGCTTGATATTTGGTATATGGACCAATAATCTGATAAAAAACACAAGACAAACAGAGGAAGAAATCCGCAAATTTAGTTTCCTAATATTTTCTTCTTTAGGGGGTTCTGCACACCAAAATATTCCATCTGTCGAATATATGTGAAACGCGAATTATTATAAAATTTACATTATTCAGTGGTTGCTTATTGCGAGACCGTTGATTTTCAACGGGTATTCGGCTAGTATATACTAATTGCCAAGTGTCCGTCTGTCTGTCTGTCTGTCCGTCTGTCTGTCACGCTTTTTTAGGCACTTCCCGAATAGATAGACTTGCAATTTGGTACACGGCTCGGTCGTTCGATGAAACCCCCTGGAAAAATCGAATTTTTCGAAAACGTTCTATAGCGGGGGTGGCCCACACCAAAACGTTCGAAAAGTGAAATGACGGGAAAACATGCTTTGCGAAGAGATAGAGACTTCAAATTTGGTATATGGGTAAATCACTCGAAAGGAAGAAAGTGTGCAATTTCAGATTTCCAATATTTTCTACTTAAGGGGGGGGGGGGGTGCAGCACACCAAAACGTTCGAAAAGTGATATGATAGGAGAGCATGCTTTGCGATGAGATAGAGACTTCAAGTTTGGAGTATGGGTAAATCGTTTGAAACAAAGAAAGTGTGGAATTTCAGATTTCCAATATTTTCTACTTAAGGGGGTGCCGCACACAAAAACGTTCGAAAAGTGAAATGATAGGAAAGAATGCTTTGCGATGAGGTAGAGACTTCAAATTGGGTGTATGGGTAAATCGTTCAAAAGGAAGAAAGCGTGCAATTTCAGATTTCCAATATTTTCTTCTTAAGGGGATGCCGCACACTAAAACGTTCGAAAAGTGAAATGATAGGAAAGAATGCTTTGCGATGAGATAGTGACTTCAGATTTGGTGTATGGGTAAATCGTTCGAAAGGAAGAAAGTGTGTAATTTCATATTTCCAATATTTCCTATTTAAGGGGGTGCCGCACACCAAAACGTTCGAAAAGTGAAATGATATGAAAGCATGCTTTGCGATGAGATAGAGACTTCAAATTCGGTGTATGGGTATTCCTACAATTCCCAATATTTCCTACTTAAGGGGGTTCTGCACACCAAAATGTTCGATTTTCCGAATAAATGAGAAACGGCCCCTTTAAAATTTGATAGAGACTCAAATTTTTATATATAGACTAATCATTTGATGAAAACACCCAAAACGAATATAATTTTTCAAAAATGTTTGTTTAAGGGGGTTCTTCAGAGGAAAACGTTCGAAATGTGAATTGATAAAAAAAACATGCTTCGAAATAAGATACAGACTTCAAATTTGGTGCACAGGTAGATAGTTCGAAAGGAAGAACATGTGCAATTTCAGTTTTCCGATATTTTGAACTTTTGGGGGTGCCTCAAAACTAAATGTTCGATTTGTCGAATAAATAAGAAACGCGAATTATTAAAAAATTTACATTATTCAGGGGTTGCCTAATGTGGGGCCGTTGATTTTCAACGGGTATGCGGCTAGTATATACTAATTGCCGAGTGTCCGTCTGTCTGTCTGTCTGTCCGTCTGTCTGTCACGCTTTTTTTAGGCACTTTCCGAATAGATAGAGACTTGCAATTTGGTACACGGCTCGGTCGTTCAATAAAATCCCCTGGAAAAATCAAATTTTTCGAAAACGTTCCATAGAGGGGGTGCCCCACACCAAAACGTTCGAAAAGTGGAATGACGGGAAAGCATGCTTTGCAATGAGATAGAAACTTCAAATTTGGTATATGGGTAAATCACTCAAAAGGAAGAAAGTGTGCAATTTCAGATTTCCAATATTTTCTACTTAAGGGGGGGGTGCAGCACACCAAAACGTTCGAAAAGTGAAATGATAGGAAAGAATGTTTTGCGATGAGATAGAGACTTCAAATTTGGTGTATTGGTAAACCGTTCGAAAGGAAGAAAGAGTGCAATTTCAGATTTCCAATATTTTCTACTTAAGGGGGTGCCGCACACCAAAATATTCGATTTGCAGAATAAATAAGAAAATGTTCCTTTAAAATTTGATAGAGTCTTGAAATTCGGTATATGGGCTAATCATTTGATGGAAACACCCAAGACAAATATAGTTTTTCAAAAATGTTTGTTTAAGGGGGGTGCTCCAGAGTAAAACCTTCGAAAAGTGAATTGATAAAAAACCATGCTTCGGATTGAGATAGAGATATCAAATTTGGTATAAGGTTAGATAGTTTGAAAGGAAGAAAGTGTAAAATTTCAGTTTACCAATACTTTCTACTTTCGGGGGTGCCGCACTCCAAAATGTTCGATTTTTGGAATAAAGGAGAAACGCCCCTTTTAAAACGTGATAGAGGCTTAATATTTGATATATGGGAAAATAATCTGACAGAAATCACAAAAAGAATAGAGTTTTTCAAAAATGTATAGTTAAGGAGGTAGGTACTCCACACAAAAGCATTCGGGCCAACGGCCGTACCGTGCTGAAAACACCGGTTCTCGTTAGATCACCGAAGTCAAGCAGCATCGGGCGCGGTTAGTACTTGGTGGGTGACCACCTCGGAACACCGCGTGCTGTTGTCCATCTCGGGTGCGGTATCCCCGTGGTTTGCGCGCTAGATTTGCACGCTACCACAAATGCCGCCGTGTTCATGCGGAGTACGATCACGTTAAGCATGTGGGTCCGTAAGTCCTTCCGAGAGGTTGGTGGTAGGGGAAGGAGGGTACGGTCCCTGTGGATGCCTCCCCCACTGGGTTCCGGTCTAAATTGGGTGGCACTTCCCGGCCGTCCATACAGTTACCTTACACCTTTCTGGTAGGTCGGACGGTCTGGGTCTCAACAACAACAACACAAAAGCATTCGAAAGATGAAATGCTAGAGAAGTATTCTTCGCGATGAGATAGATACTTCAAATTTAGTGTACGGGTAAAAAGTTGGAAAGGAAGAAAATGTACAATTTCAGTTTTTCAAAATTTGTTATTGTAGGGGGTTCCGCTCACTAAAATGTTCGATTTACCGAACAAATGAAAAACGCCTCCTTTACAATGTGATAGAGACTTGAAATTTAATATATGGTCTGACCATTTGACAAAAAAACCAAAGATGAATACAGTTTGACAAAAATGTTTTTTAACGGGGTGCTACACACAAAACGTTTGAAAAGTGAAGTGATGGAAAAACATGCTTCTCGATAGAATAGCGACTTCAAATTTGGTGTACGGGTAGAATGTTTGAAAGGAAGAGAGTGTGAAATTTCAGATTTCCAATATTTGCTACTTTAAGGGGTGCGCACACTAGCATGTTCGATTTTCCGAATAAATGAGGCACGCTTCCTTTTAAATGTGATAGAGGCTTGATATTTGGTATTTGGGTCAATCATCTGATAAAAAACACAGGACAAACAGAGTTTTTCAAAAATGTTCATTTATGGATGTGCTTCACAGAAAAAAGTTCCAAAGTAGAAATAATAATATAGGGGTGCCTCGGGATGAGATAGACTTTAATGTGGTGTAAGGGTAGATAATTCGAAAGGAAGAAATGCTCAAATTTTGTTTATCAATATTTTCTTCTTTAGGGGGTTCTGCACACCAAAATATTCGATTTGTCGAATAAATGTGAAATTAAGAAATTTACATTATTCAGGGGTTGCTTATTGCGAGACCGTTGATTTACAACGGGTTTTCGGCTAGTATATACTAATTGCCAAGTGTCCGTCCGTTTGTCTGTCACGCTTTTTTTAGGCACTTCCCGAATAGATAGAGACTTGCAATTTGGTACACGGCTCGGTCGTTCGATAAAACCCCCTGGAAAAATCGAATTTTTCGAAAACATTCTATAGAGGGGGTGCCCCACACCAAAACGTTCGAAAAGTGAAATGATGGGAAAGCAAACTTTGCAATGAGATAGAGACTTCAAATTTGGTGTATGGGTAAATCATTCGAAAGGAAGAAAGTGTGCAATTTCAAATTTCCAATATTTTTTATCTTAGGGGGTGCCGCACACCAAAACCTTCGAAAAGTTAAATGATAAGAAAACATACTTTGCGATGAGATAAAGACTTCAAATTTGGTGTATGGGTAAATTGTTTGAAAGGAAGAAAGTGTGCAATTTCAGATTTCCAATATTTTCTACTTAAGGGGGTGCCGCCCACCAAAACTTTCGAAAAGTGAAATGACGGGAAAGCATGCTTTGCGATGAGATAGAGACTTCACATTTAGTGTATGGGTAAATCGCTTGAAAGGAAGACAGTGTGCAATTTCAGATTTCCAATATTTTCTACCTAAGGGGGTGCCGCACACCAAAACATTCGAAAAGTGAAATAATAGGAAAGCATGCTTTGCGATGAGATAGAGACTTCAAATTTGGTGTATGGGTAAATCGTTCGAAAGAAAAAAGTGTGCAATATCAGATAACCAATATTTTCTATACTTGGGGGGATGCCGCACACCAAATTGTTCGATGTGCCGAAAGAATGAGAAACGTCTCCTTTAAAATATGATAGAGGCTTGAAATTAGGTATAGGGACTAATCATTTGATGAAAACACCCGAGACGAATATAGTTTTTCATAAACGTTCGTTTAAGGGGGGTGCTCTAGAGGAAAATTTCGAAAGGTGAATTGATAAGAAAACATTTTACCTAAGGGGTAGAACAGTGAATTTCCAATAAAGTGAAATGGGT
Source organism: Amaurobius ferox (assembly GCA_951213105.1). Classification (NCBI taxonomy): domain Eukaryota; kingdom Metazoa; phylum Arthropoda; class Arachnida; order Araneae; family Amaurobiidae; genus Amaurobius; species Amaurobius ferox. The sequence continues at coordinate 21,187,601 of OX578133.1, forward strand.
AGGTAGTTTGGAAGGAAGAAATTGTACAATTTCAGTTTTCCAATATTTTATACTTTAGGGGGTGTTGCACACAAAAATGTTCGATTTTCGGAATGAAGTAGAAATATTCCTTTTAGAACGTGATAGAGGCTTGATATTTCGTATATGGACGAATCATTTGAGAGAAAACCCAAGAAGCATGGAGTTTTTCAAAAATATATATTTCAGGGGGGAGGGTACTCCACAGAAAAACATTCGAAGGATGAAATGATAGAAAAAGTATACATCGCGATGAGTTAAAGACATCAAATTTAGTATACGGGTATATAGTTTGAAAGGAAGAAAGTGTGCAATTTCAGTTTACAAACATTTGCTATTTTAGGGGGTGTCGTACACTAAAATGTTCGATTTCACGAGCAACTGAAAAACGCCTCCTTTAAAGTGTTACAGAAGCTTGAAATTTAGTATATGGGCTAATCATTTGATAAAGAATCCCTAAGATTATTACGGTTTTTCAAAAATGATCATTTAAGGGAGTGCAACACAGAAAAACGTAAAAACGTTCGAAATATGAAGTGATAGAAAAACATGCTCCACAGTAGGATAGAGACATCAAATTTGGTGTACTCGTAGATTCTTTGAAAGGAAGAAAGTGTGCAAATTTCAGATTTCCAATATTTGCTACTTTAGAGGGTGTCGCACGCTAATATATTCGATTTTCGGAATAAATGAGACACTCTTGCTTTTAAATGTGATAGAGGCTTGATATTTGGTATATGGGCCCATCATCTGATAAAAATCACAACACGAACAGTGTTTTTCAAAAATGTTCATGTATGGGGGGTGCTCCAAAGAAAAACGTTCGAAAGGGGAGATGATAAAATAGTGTGTTTCGGGATGAGATAGAGACTTTAAATTTGGTGTACTTGTAGATAATTGGAAAGGACGACGTGCGCAACTTAAATTTTCCAATATTTTCTTCTTTAGGGGCTTCTGCACACTAACATATTCGAGTTGCCGAATAAATGTGAAACACGAATTACTCAAAAATTTACATTATTCAGGGGTTGCTTATTGCGAGACTGTTGATTTTCAACGGGTATTCGCCTAGTATATACTAATTGCCAAGTGTCCGTCTGTCCGTCTGTCTATTTGTCCGTCTGTCTGTCTGCCTGTCACGCTTTTTTTAGGCACTTCTCGAATAGATAGAGACTTGCAATTTGGTACACGGCTCAGTCGTTCGATAAAACCCCCTGGAAAAATCGAATTTTTCGGAAACGTTCTATAGAGGGTGTGACCTACACCAAAACGTTCGAAAAGTGAAGTGATGGGAAAGCATGCTTTGCGATGAGATATAGACTTCAAATTTGGTGTATGGGTAAATCGTTTGAAAAAGAGAAAGTGCGCAATTTCAGATTTCCAATATTTTCTACTTTAGGGGGTGCCGCTCACCAAAACGTTCGAAAAGTAAAATGAAAGGAAAGCATGCTTTGCGATGAGATAGAGACTTCAAATTCGATGTATGAGTAAATCGTTTGAATAGGAGAAATTGTGCAATTTCAGATTTCCAATATTTTCTACTTAAGGGGGTGCTGCACACCAAAACGTTCGAAAACTGAAATAATAGGAAAGCATGCTTTGTAATGAGATAGAGACTTCAAATTTGGTGTATGGGTAAATCGTTTGAAAAAGAGAAAGTGCGCAATTTCAGATTTCCAATATTTTCTACTTAAGGGGGTGCCGCGCGCCAAAATGTTCGATTTACAGAATAAATGAGAAAACGCTCCTTTAAAATTTAATGGAGGCTTGAAATTTGGTATATGGGCCAATCATTTGACGGAAACACGCAAGAAGAATATACTTTTTCATAAATGTTCGTTTAAGGGGGTGCTTCAAAGTGAAACGTTCGAAAAGTGATTTGATGTGCTTCACAGAAAAAAGTTCCAAAGGAGAAATAATAATAGAGGGGTGCCTCGTGATAAAATAGACTTTAATGTGGTGTACGGGTAGGTAATTCGAAAGGAAGAAATGCGGAAATTTAGTTTCCCAATATTTTCTTCTTTAGGGAGTTTTGCACACCAAAATATTCGATTTGCCGAATAAATGTGAAACGCGAATTATAAAAAAATTTACATTATTCAGGGGTTGCCTATTGTGAGACCGTTGATTTTCAACGGGTATTCGGCTAGTATATACTAATTGCCAAGTGTCCGTCCGTCTGTCTGTCTGTCACGTTTTTTTTAGGCACTTCCCGAATAGATAGAGACTTGCAATTTGGTACACGGTTCGGTTGTTCGATAAAACCCCATGGAAAAATCGAATTTTTTGAAAACGTTCTTTAGAGGGGGTGCCGCACACCAAAACGTTCGAAAAGTGAAATGATGGGAAGCATGCTTTGCGATGAGATAGAGATTTCAAATTTGGTGTATAGGTAAATCATTCGAAAGGAAGAAAGTGAAAATTTTCAGATTTCCAATATTTTCTACTTAAGGGGCTGCCGCACACTAAAACGTTCGAAAAGTGAAAATATAGGAAAGCATGCTTTGCGATGAGATAGAGACTTCAAATTTGGTGTATGGGTAAATCGTTCAAAAGGAAGAAAGTGTGCAATTCCAGATTTTCAATATTTTCTACTTACGGGGGTGCCGCACACCATAATGTTCGATTTACAGAATAAATGATAAAACGCTTCTTTAAAATTTGATAGAGGCTTGAAATTTGGTATATGGGCTAATCATTTGACGAAAATACGCAAGAAGAATATACTTTTTCATAAATGTTCGTTTAAGGGGGTGTTCCAGAGTGAAACGTTCGAAAAGTGATTTGATAAAAAACCATGCTTCGAAATGAGATAGAGATATCAAATTTGGTGTAAGGGTAGATAGTTTGAAAGGAAGAAAGTCTGAAATTTCAAATTTCCAATATTTGCTACTGTAAGGGGTGCGCACACTAATATGTTCGATTTTCCGAATAAATGAGGCACACTCCCTTTTAAATGTGATAGAGGCTTGATATTTGGTACATGGGTCAATCATCTGATAAAACACACAAGACAAGCAGAGGGAGAAATGCGTAAATTTAGTTTTCCAATATTTTCTTCATTAGGGGGTTCTGCATACCAAAATATTCGATTTGTCGAATAAATGTGAAACGCGAATTATTATAAAATTTACATTATTCAGGGATTGCTTATTGCGAGACCGTTGATTTTCAACTGGTATTCGGCTAGTATATACTAATTGCCAAGTGTCCGTCCGTCTGTCTGTCTGTCACGCTTTTTTTAGGAACTTCCCGAATAGATTGAGACTGAAAATTTGGTACACGGCTCGGTTGTTCGAAAAAAGGTTCGAAAAAGGTTCTTTAGAAGGGATGCCCCACACCTAAACGTTCGAAAAGTGAAATGATGGGAAAGCATGCTTTGCGATGAGATAGAGATTTCAAATTTGGTGTATAGGTAAATCGTTCGAAAAAAAAGGTGTGCAATTTCAGATTTCCCATATTTTCTACTTAAAGGGGTGCCGCACACTAAAAGGTTCGAAAAGTGAAATGATAGGAAATCATGCTTTGCGATGAGGTAGAGACTTCAAATTTGGTGTATGGGTAAATCGTTCAATAGGAAGAAAGTGTGCAATTTCAGATTTCCAATATTTTCTACTTAAGGGCGTGCCACACGCCAAAATATTCGATTTACAGAATAAGTGAGAAACGGCCCCTTTAAAATTTGATAGAGGCTTGAAATTTGATATATGGACTAGTCATTTGATGAAAACACCCAAGACGAATATAGTTTTTCAAAAATGTTCGTTTAAGGGGGTGCTCTAGAGTAAAACGTTCGAGCAGTGAATTGATAAAAAACCATGCTTCGGAATGAGATAGAGATATCAAATTTGGTGTAACGGTAGATAGTTTGGATGGAAGAAAGTATGCAATTTCAGTTTACCAATATTTTCTACATTAGGGGGTGACGCACACCAAAATGTTCGATTTTCGGAATAAAGGAGAAACGCCCGTTTTAAAACGTGATAGAAGCTTGATATTTGGTATATGGGCGAATCATCAGAAAGAAATTACAAAAAGAAAAGTGTTTTTTAAAAATGTATATTTAAGGCTGTGGGTTCTTCACGAAAAAGCATTCGAAAGGTGAAATGCTAGAAAAGCATGCTTCGTAATGAGATAGAGACTTCAACTTTGGTGTACGGGTCAAAAGTTGGAAAGGAAGAAATTGTGTAATTTCAGTTTTCTAACATGTGCTGTTGTAGAGGGTGCCGCTCACTAAAATGTTCGATTTGCCGAACAAATGAAAAACGCCTCCTTTACAATGTGATAGAGGCTTGAAATTTAGTATATGGGCTAACCATTTGACAAAAAACCAAAGATGAATACGGTTTAAAAAAATATTTATTAACGGGGTGCTACACAGAAAAACGTTCGAAAGGTGAAGTGATAAAAAAAGCATGCTTCTCGATTGGATAGAGACTTCAAATTTGGTGTACTGGTAGATAATTTAAAAGGTAGAAATTTCAGATTTCCAATATTTGCTATTTTAAGGGGTACCGCACACTAATATGTTCGATTTTCCGAATAAATGAGGCACGCTTCCTTCTAAAAGTAATAGAGGCTTGATATTTGGCATATAGGTCGATCATCTGATAAAAAGCCCAAGACAAACAGAGTTTATCAAAAATGTTCATTTATGGATGTGCTTCACAGAAAAAAGTTCGAAAGGAGGAATAATAAAATAGGGGTGCTTAAGGATGAGATAAACTTTAATGTGGTGTAAGGGTAGATAATTCGAAAGGAAGAAGTGTGCAAATTAAGTTTCATAATATTTTCTTCTTTAGGTGGTTCTGCACACCAAAATATTCGATTTGTCGAATAAATGTGAAACGCGAATTATTAAAAAATTTCATTATTCATGGGTTGCTTATTGCGAGACCGTTGATTTTCAAATGGGCATTCGGCTAGTCATATACTAATTGCCAAATGTCCGTCCGTCTGTCTGTCTGTAACGCTTTTTTTTGGCACTTCCCAAATAGATAGAGACTTGCAATTTGACACACGGCTCGGTTGTTCTATAAAACCCCCTGGAAAAATCGAATTTTTCGAAAACGTTCTTTAGAGGGGGTGCCCCACACCAAAACGTTCGAAAAGTAAAATGATGGGAAAGCATGCTTTGCGATGAGATAGAGACTTCAAATTTGGTGTATAGGTAAATCGTTTGAAAGGAAGAGAGTGTGCAATTTTAGATTTCCAATATTTTCTACTTAAGGGGGTGCCGCATACCAAAATATTCGATTTAGCGAATAAATGAGAAACGGCTCCTTTAAAATTTGATAGAGGCTAGAAATTTGGTATATGGAATAATCATCTAATAAAAACACCCAAGATGATTATAGTTTTTCAAAAACATTCGTTTAAGGGGGTGCTTCAGAGGAAAACGTTCGAAAGGTGAATTAATAAGAAAACATACTTCGGGATGAAATTTGACATTTGGTGTAATGGCAGATAGTTTGGAAGGAAGAAAGTGTACAATTTCAATTTCCCAATATTTTCTACTTTAGGGGGTGTCGCACACAAAAATGTTCGAAGTTCGGAATGAAGTTGAATCACTCCTTTTAGAACGTGATAGAGGTTTGACATTTAGTATATGGGCGAATCATTTAATAGAAAACCCAAGAAGAATGGAGTTTTTCAAAAATGTATATTTAAGGGGGGTGGATGCTCTGCAGAAAAACATTCGAATGGTGAAATGATAGAAAAAGCATGCTTCGCAATGAGATAGAGACTTCAAATTTGGTATACGTGTAGATAGTTCGAAAGGTTAGAAAGTGTGCAATTTCAGTTTTCCAATATTTGCTATTGCAGGGGGTGCCACACACTAAAATGTTCGATTTGACGAATAAATGAGGAACTCCTCCTTTACAATGCGATAGAGGTTTGGAATTTAGTATATGGGCTAATCATTTGATAAAAAACTTAAGATTATTACAGTTTTTCAAAAATGATCAAGGGGATGCAACACAGAAAAACGTTCGAAAGATGAAATGATAGAAAAACATGCTTTACGATAGAATAGAGACATCAAATTTGGTGTACAGATAGATAGTTTGAAAGGAAGAAAGTGTGGAATTTCAAATTTCCAATATTTGCTAATTTAGGGAGTCCCGCACACCACCCATACAGCAAAGATCGTCACAAGTGTGACAGTGACGTTGTAATCACGTGACATATGAGTCACAATGTGATATCACAGTTGTGATTTCTATGTGACGTAGCACATTGATAATATTGTGACCTTATTGCAACTATAGTTCGTGAAGTTTCTGCACCTTAATTAACACGTCACAATGTGACGTCACATTCGTGATTTGTATGCAACATCGCTAATTGGTGACACCATGACATAACTGTGACTGTATTTTGTCAAGTATCTGCAACTAAACATAAATGTCACAATGTGACGTCACATTTGTGATTTATATTTAACATCGCTAATTGGTGATACCATGACATTACTGCGACTATATTTTGCCACGTATCTGCAACTAAACATAAATGTCACAACGTGACGTCTCTTTTGTGATTTATATTTAACATCGCAATTGGTGACACCATGACATTACTGTGACTATATTTTGTCACGTATCTGCAACTGAACATAAATGTCACAATGTGACGTCACAGTTGTGATTTATATTTAACATCGCTAATTGGTGACACCATGACATTACTATGACTATACTTTGCCACGTATCTGCAACTAAACTTAAATGTCACAATGTGACGTCACATTTGTGATTTATATTCAACATCGCTAATTGGTGACAGCACGACATTACTGTGATTATATTTTGTGACGTATCTGCAACTAAACATAAATGTCACAACGTGACGTCACATTTGTGATTTATATTCAACATCGCTAATTGGTGACACCACGATATTACTGTGATTATATTTTGTGACGTATCTGCAACTAAACATAAATGCTACAATGTGACGTTATAGTTGTTACTTCTAGGCGACGATGCATATTAGTAACATTGGGACTTTATTGGGACTATATTTAGTGACGTTTCAACCACTTGATAAACACATAACAATGTAACGTCACATACGCGACTTATATGCAGCATCGATAATTAGTGACACTGTGAGATTACTGTGACTAGAATTTGTAACTTTTCTGCAAATAAACATAAATGTTACAATATGACGTCATAGTTGTGACTTGTATGCAATATTGCATATTGGCTACATTATGCCATTGATGTAACTATATTTTGTGACTTTTATGCAACTGAATATTATTGTTACAATGAGGCGTAGCAGTTAGGATTTCTATATAACATCGCTAATTGATGACACTGTAACATTGTCGTAACTATATTTTGTGTTGTTTTCGGCCCTAACCATAAATGTTACAATGCAACGTAGCAGTGGTATTGGCAAAACTATGACGGCACTGTAATAATTTATTATTACTTCTGCTGTTTAAAACAGAGCACAATAGCTATATAAACGTCACTGTTGTGTCTGGTATTTCACATCATGTATTGATAGGGCGCGGTAGCCCATTGGTTAGCGCGCTGGAGTTGCACTCGGTAGGCCCGGGTTCGATTCCAGCCACTGCCAAAACTGCCGCCGTGTTCATGCGGAGTACGATCACGTTAAACATGTGGGTCCGAAAGTCCTTCCGAGAGGTTGGTGGTAGGGGAAGGAGGGTACGGTCCCTGTGGATGCCTCCCCCACTGGGTTCCGGTCTAAATTGGGTGGCACTTCCCGACCGTCCAAACAGTTACCTTACACCTTTCTGGTAGGTCGGACGGTCTGGGTCTCAACAACAACATCATGTATTGATAGGCCAACGGCCGTACCGTGCTGAAAACACCGGTTCTCGTTAGATCACCGAAGTGAAGCAGCATCGGGCGCGGTTAGTACTTGGTGGGTGACCACCTCGGAACGCCGCGTGCTGTTGGCCAGCTCGGGTGCGGTATCCCCGTGGTTTGCGCGCTAGATTTGCACGCTGCCACAAATGCCGCCGTGTTCATGCGAAGTACGATCACGTTAAACATGTGGGTCCGTAAGTCCTTCCGAGAGGTTGGTGGTAGGGGAAGGAGGGTACGGTCCCTGTGGATGCCTCCCCCACTGGGTTCCGGTCTAAATTGGGTGGCACTTCCCGGCCGTCCATACAGTTACCTTACACCTTTCTGGTAGGTCGGACGGTCTGGGTCTCAACAACAACATCATGTATTGATGTTACCTTACACCTTTCTGGTAGGTCGGACGGTCTGGGTTTTAACATCATGTATTGATAACACTGTGAAATGCACGATTAAGAACTTATATATTTTTTTCTTTTTCAAGACAAAGCATTTTGTAAACCCACTACGTATTTACCTTCAGCTATAACTGCTTTCATTTAACTGTTGTTTTTCGAAGCGATACATAAAACAGTGATCACTCGCACCGAACCACAGCATGTCCAGTGTAGTTTACGGGCAACGTAAATATAAGTTAATAACTATGTATAACTATTTTTACTTTCCTTATATACATAATGTATAAGGAAAGTATTGTGACGGGGTCGAAAATTCGAATTCGAGTTTTCGACGGGAGAGCACGTTTCAAGCATCCCTGATCACGAATCAAACATTTTTGAAGTGATGTCTGTGTGTGTGTGTGTGTGTGTGTGTGTGAAAGTATGTGTGTGTGTGTGTGTGTGTCAGTGAGTCTGTGGAGACGATAACTGACGAACGAATGGACCGATTCGAACGAAATTTGGTACAAAAATCACAATTTATAAACACTGGAAGCCTATTGCTTTTATACGCAATCGAATGTTCAGAACTCCCCTAAATTTTCGAGTGAAATTTTGAAAAAATCGTCAAAAAATCAAAACCGCTAATAAAGTCACGCAAATAGACATTCCTTATGTAATTTTTTATTAGAAATCGATTGACATAAATTTTAGAACGCTAACATGAACCGTTCTCGAGATATTCCACATTTTTCAAAAAAGTTATCAAAAAATCATATAAAATAAAACAAAAATATTTCCTATTGAGAAACATATTCACTTTTCGAATGTAATACCATGCGATAAATTTGGTGACATCATTCTCGTGAATCTAGCTCGTTTCATTCATGAAAAAAGATTCTTTGAGTAATACTTTTGCATTTGAACGACAATAGTCATTTATCTGCTATAAGAATAACTTATTTCTCCGTCCATAACGCTTGCCGAGATTTTGGCGACGAATTTGGTGGAATGTCGCCAACTTGGCGATATCTCGAAAAAATCTCGCCAAATGAATAAAAATGATGCTAAATCAATGAAAATGACGACTAATTGAAGAAAATTCAATATCTTGGAAAGAATATAAGTATCTACTATAAGAATAACATTTTTTTCAACTGTAAAAGAAGTAAATTCATTGCATTATATAAGGAAAGTCATGTGTTGCCCACATCAGATTTTTAAGAATGAAAACTGCCCAATAATATGTATGGCTAACTTCAATTTATGGTCAATGACCGTATTTTTATAAAAAAATATCTTATTGTGCAGTTTGACAATTTACAAAATTGTATTCAACTTTAAAAAAAAATCAGCTGGTTGTGGGGGCCACATTTAACGTACTTTATATGTAACAAAGAAAATCCAATATTAAAATATGATGATGCACACAAAATTTTCTGACATAGATACTTTACAATTTTGTACATACAAATCAATCGAAGCACATTCCACATTTCTTAAAATTTTTAAAGAAAAATAATATATATATGCATGTTGTCCAAGTTGTCAGTGTTTATAGATATAATCTATTACTGATATCAAAAACATGCATTTTGTGTTCATTTTTTTAAAATACTTGGACTTGATAAAGAGTTTTATCGAAATGATCCATTCATTATTAGGCCTTGGGCTTGTCCACATCTAAAGCTTTCATGCTTGGATTTTATTTTATTTTATTTTATCGATTCATTTCCATTGATGTTTTTGTTTGTCTTCAGATTGATGACTAGAGGTTTGCATTTTATTTTCCACTTGATTGATGATTCTCTGTTTATATATATATATATATAATATGAAAATTCAAAGATTGAATAGAGAGAAGTTGTAACTTAAAATACCCTAACTTAAAACATGCCTACAAATTAAAAAGACGTATTAAAAATAGAATCTTCAATCATGAGGGAAAATATAATGACGTAATCACATGTAAATGTAAAAGTATAAGTTCCGGAGATGAATCAAGCCGGGTAAAAGTTTATGATACTGTAATAGTGGTTCAATAAATATAACCCCAGAGGTTCGCCTTCCCTGATGATGAGTGCCAGGACTCACCAATAGCTGGCTACGAAGTTAATAAAATGGCAGAGACATGTATCAAAAATAATTTTCATTATAATATAGAAAAAAAATCTTTAATTTATGTTTTAAGATATAATAACATTCCAATCATCATAAAACAGCTATTAGATGTTATATCACATCGTTTCAAATATTTTTCAACACAATATGTACTTGATTCACATAAATGTTAAATGTATTACACAACATAATTTTTTCAGCATTCTTTATATTTATTCATAGACACTTGAAGGCATTATTTTATATCGATGAGATTTCTGTTATATATTTTTTCAACCACTACTAAATCTGACGCCACAACAAATATCACGCCATCCAGCACTCGCTTTCACAGCGCTCCGAAAAAGAAAGAATTAAAAACAAAAAAGAGCAATACATCTACATTAACGGACTCCTTAAAACTGGAAGTCACAGCCACGAAAAATGCAAGTACATGAAAAGTGCGGTTTTTTTGCAGACGAGCATTTAACACAGAATATATTACATTTACATTCAGCATGAAAACACATTTAAAACAGTAAAATTAAGAGTTTATAAAATACCGATACTACAATATATATAATCCCTGCAGTTATTTTTTATGTATCTATTATTTTTACTTTCCTTATATATATGGTATAATGTATAAGGAAAGTATTGTGACGCGGTCGAAAATTCGAATTCGAGTTTTGGACGGGAGAGCACGCTTCAAGCATCCCTGAACACGAATCAAACGTTTTTGAGGTAATGTCTGTGTATGTGTGTGTGTGTGTATGTGTATGCATGTGAAAGTGTGTGTGTGTGAAAGTGTGTGTGTGTGTGTGTGTGTGTGTGTGAAAGTGTGTGTGTGTTGGCGTATGGTGGGAAGTGGGGACATTCATATGTTTACACACCTTCCAAGTGGGGACACACCGGCAAGTGGGGACGTCCTCGCTTTGGATTTTTGCAGAAATGTGCTATTTAATGACAGATAATATTCTGAAAAAAGTTTGGTTGACTTTTGGCATAGGTCCCCAGTTAGGTGGTATATGTATATAGTCTGTGTATAACTGTGTATAGCTCGCGAATATCTGTGTGTGTCTTGCAAAAAAACACGTCCGCGGTTTATCAGAATTGCAACATATTGTGTGTATGCGGAACTGGTTTTCAGAAGGAAGGCGTTAACTGCCCTCTAGCTAAATCTGCGAAACACCCGTGTTGGTCTTTGAGGGAAACCGAGGACAACCCATAGAACTATCAAATTGAGGTATTAGCTTCTCGGGAGCCCCTAGAAACACTAGAGACCCCCCCTGAAAGACCCCCCCCCCAAAGAGATATGCATACATTTTTTTAGCAGGCACAATCCCCTCCGCAAATTGTTGTAATTTTGATTTTGAAATATATTTCTAACTCGCCAAAACAGAAAAATATTACACTTCTGAAACTAATGTAATTTTTTTCCTTTTGATTTCCCATTTATAGTTTGGGAGCTAATGTTATAAGAAACAGATTCTAGCTAGACTGTCTTTTATTATTTCCCATATGTCAAATAATATTCCCGTCCAGGAAGCTAAACATGTTTAGAAATAAGGTATATACAACCATCTTCACAGCATATTTTTGCATGGCATTTATAGAAATACAGTGTGATTCAGTTTTTGAGAGTTGTGTGTAATTGTAAAATACAGTCTTTCTCTCTGTATGTATATTCTGTATCTGTGTAAATATTTGCCTGGTAATAAATGGAGCACAGGTTCGGAATTCAAAACACGGATAAACTCAAACCGCGAAGCGTACTTTTTTTTTTTTTTTAATTCAATTATAACTTATATTTCATATACTTTTTTTTATTTTATTTTAATCCTTAGACTCTTGACACTGCATTTTCTCTTCAGTGAGTTAGAAAAACATCTCTCCTGAGATGGTTCAACAGTTTAATTGTTGCTGTTAATGCGAGTTTTAAAAAGACTTCATAAAATCGGGAAAATGGATGTACTTTATTTTAAATGTAAGCAGTATGAGAGCAAAATTTTTGTTCTGACTTTAATACATACACTTTTAAACTTGCTTATACACTTTTAAAACACGGACTATGCATATACACCTTTAAAACGCGGACCATGCGAATACACCTTTGAAACGTGGACGATGCATATACACCATTAAAACGCGGACCGTGCGTATACACCTTTAAAACGCGGACAATGCATATACACCGTTAAAACGCGGACTATGCGTATACACCTTTAAAACGCGGACGATGCATATACACCGTTAAAACGCGGACGATGCATATACACCGTTAAAACGCGGACCATGCGTATACACCTTTAAAACGCGGACCATGTGTATATACCTTTAAAACGCGGACAATGCATATACACTTTTAAAACGCGGACCATACGTTTACACCTTTTAAATGTGAATTATTTTTCAAAAGAAGATAAAAAAAAATATATCTTGAGTGGGGCGCATATTATCATCTTGTGTTTTTATATTATTTATTTGATTTTCTAAAATAAATATTCAGAACTAGATTGCTTTCTATTTGGTTCGTTTTCTCCGAAAATTAATAGGTATCTGAGTGATGTTCATCGATTGAAAAATACTCACCAAACTTTATTCGATTTATTCAATTTGTTCGAAAGATGTGACACTACATTAAAAAAAATATAGATGAATAAATGTTTTAATATCTCGAAAGCAGATAGGGATGATTTCTAAATAATGATGTCCATTCATTTCGGATTTAAGCTGTTTGTTTATAAAGCATTCACTCATTTGATAATAGGGAATTTATATTTTTTTTTCCCGAATTGTTCCATTTTTGAACAAAACCATAAACTATCTCAAGAATAGTGCATATAAACCTCATGTAAATGATGACATTCGTGTTAAAAAGCTGACATTATAAATACATAAATATTTCTGTAACATTTTCATATGTTTAAGTTTACTTATTTTTCCGAATTTAAAAAGCAAGATAAAAAAATAAGATCTATTCTTTGATCCGTTTACCCCAACAGGTAATAGGCTTCTAACATTTACCGATTGAAATAATCGTACCAATTTTTTTTTCTGTATTATCAACTTGTTCGATACTATTGTACCCACAAAGAAATAGACAGATGGTTAAAATTGGTTAATTCGTATTCAGGGATGCTCCAAAACGCGTGTAACCTATAACCTTCAAAATAAATACAAGAATTTGATTTTTGACTCATCAAAATTGTTTTTACATATAGTCGTATACTCTATGTGCTAAAAAGAAAAAAATAGTCAAATGGGATTAATTGATTTTAATGAAGGGAAGGGTAGATATGGACATACTAATAAGGAAAAAATTACTTAATAAGAGAATATGCACCACGTTCATGCTCCATACTAATAAAACCACAGAAACCCAATGGGCACAGTCTTTTAATGTCATCTGAGTTGAGCCCCTTCCCACAAGTTTGCATATCCGTTTAATTCTAAAAGTATCTATGCTTTAACAATGGAAGCCAAAATATAGAACGCCAAACGCAAAATACATATGTTTTAATATGCGGAAAAAGTACAAATATTGCTAAATTCCCCTGAATAGATATTTAAAGACACCATATGTACAAATTTGTTATGGCAATCCTGTCTGTCCACAATAGAACAGAATATAGAAATACGTATATAGAGCAAATAGCTGAGGTTTGAGAAGTTAGTCGGTATGAGTAGAACTGCCTATTGCACGATAATTTATATGAGTATTCTACCAACTAACCAAAAAACTACTTTCTGACAAGCGAATATGATAAAACTGCATACATTTGACACAAGCACATTCTCCTGATAGTTTAGAGTGCTTGTCTCGAGATCAACAGGCTAGGGTTCTAAATCTTCATAGTCGGTACAAGACTTCATACAGACTCAAGCTCGGTATTGTCGACTCTGGTATATTAAATGAATATAAGTGCAAGTATGTGATAATTTTTAGAAAATGTATTCATTTGTTAAGGTCAAGAAGTATCTTCATCGAATTAGTAGGAATATATTCTGAAGTGTTTGTTATGCGGTCAGGATAGCTCAGGCAGAGGCATATATGAAAAATATTTTTAAAAAGACTGAGTCACATGTACGTGACCTCAATTTTTGCATAATATATCCAAATAAAACATGCTTTTCTGGAAAAGTTTGTTTCCTACTGTAAGCATATAGCATATATATATGATCATTGTATAGGAGTGGAGAAAATTTTAGTCTCAAGTTCCAAACAAATATATCGATTGATTGGAGTAACACAATGTACCCCAGTTTATTTCCAGTTAAAATTGAGACGGAAATGCTCTGATCTCAATTCATTTTTGGTTCGAAGTACTTAAAAAGCATCAACTTATTTTATAATACCAAAAGTATTTAAAAAACATCCATTTATTGTGTAATACTGATAATTTAATTATATTATCTTCTTATTTTAGAACAAAAAACGTGCAATCTTTTAAGAACGGAACATCTTTACATCCTAAATGATATTCACTTATAAATGAATAATTTTATTTAAAATGACTAATTGCAAAAAGCTTTCAATACAATTATTTTATAACGTTATTTTAATTATCGAAACAAAACATGTTTGAAAGATTGAGTATACCCCTTGTCTAATCTCTCTGAATGTCAATAGTCTAAATGTATCCATATCTGTTATAGATTATAGTCAATTATAGATTATATTTTTATTCAATTTATGAAAATCAGAGTTAAATAGAAATATTTGATCTTGTTTACCTGATACTGGAACAAAAAATTTTACGAAAATTTGGTGAAACTAGGGTAAAATAACTTTTTCTTCCTATTTTTTTATATAAAGAGAAAAAGAAAAGTGCAAAATCATAAAGGATACAAATTATTGTGTAAAATTAGTTGATAAGTAAAATAAATAGGCCACTAAGTTTACTGATTAAAATAACACTGCGAAACTTCGTTTGGAGCACATAATTTGTTCGAGAGATATCGTGTCTACAGGGAGACATCGTTTAAAAATGATTGATTTATATTCAGGAAGGCTCAAAATGTTTAAATTCATCCAAATCGAAGGGTCGAATTATTTACTAGTACGTTATGTATAGTAGGATAAGTGAAAACAAAGAAAATCTTGATAGATTCTGTGGAGAATCATTACCTTGAATTTTCACACATAAGCGAGAATTACTTCTCTATACAAGAAATGCTGTGTAGCCTTGATTGTACAAGTAAAACTATTTGATTCATAAAAATGCTAAATATCATTTTCATTTAAGTGTCCAAATTTAGTTTACTTATTTGACTCTGAAAATGCGCTCAATATTAATGATCAGAATTTTTTCAAAAGTTTTTAGTTAGAAATGTAAACATTTTGCGAGTTTGTTTCCTGCTAATCCAGCGAGGTGTTTTAACTACAAAGGGAGATATAGTGTTCAAATTTTTGTATTGTGAACAATGAACTTGGTTTGAGGGTGATGACCCTTTCTTCTATCCTGATTCATATGGTGCTTTAAATATGTGAAATTAATTTTTTCGATCAATGTTAATTTTTATTTCTATCCTTCATTGCGCCTTAAATTGAAAGGAAAACGGAATCATTTAAATGAATCTGCTTCCTGATATCTGGTATTAATTCTCGGTGCTTTAATTTAGGTATTGTCTTGAATCAAGTAAAAAGGCAATTTACAAAAGTTATAATTTCCTGAAGGATTACCTTTTTTATAATTATTTAATTACCTAATTCAAGTTGAATCTCAGTTGTTAGAGGAAATACTATTAAAATTATGTTTATATTTTCTTATTACTAAAGCACTGTATTTCTGTTGACGTTCCGGTTTTAGAACTAGAGAAAGTAGAGTGCTTTGTTTAAAAACAATTTTTAGTTTTTTAAACTAATAATAAAAATTTCAATTTCGGCGTCCCTGTGAGACGGCGCCCGAGGACATCGCCTCACTGTCTTATCCCTTGTCACGGCCCTGACTATTAACGCAAAAGTAGACTGAAACATCTCTCTTTAAAATCAGTATAATCCCATAAATATCCATATTTGTTTTTTGTCTGGGTGTGTGAGTGGGGGATAGTTACATACAATAGCATTTTACAGAATGGTTCAGGAGTTCTGAGGACAGTTTGTTGCCGTAGATTTCATGTATACGAATTTTTTCATGTAATCTAAAATATTCCATCTGTGGGAAACTTTGAGTATTACAAAAGCAAAATTTAGAAATAAGAGTATTATTTTATTATTTATTCATGGATCTAAGAGAAAAATTCTGACATACAAAATAATTAATTAATAATTTTATTTTGTTTCATTTCCACTGATTAGAAATACCCATGGTTCATATATTTTTATCTCGCGTAGTAAAATAAATTGTCTTGTCTCATGTGCGTGTCGTCTGTAACCGAAATTCGAAATTTCGGACAACGGCGAAACTTTGTGCGATACTAAAGTTCTCTGAATAATACGGTTCAAACGAGATTTTTTTAATTCACATTAGCTTAACATTAGGGGGCTGGACAACCCAGTGGTTAAAACATCACTTATAGGATCCACGTTCGATTCCTAACTCTGACCAAACTGTTCCCGTGTTCAGAGTACATATTTGTATAAGTCCTTTGTGCAGTCGCGCATAAGTATCATTCAAAAATGCTCTAAATACCGCCGTTTTAAATGTCAGCAATCATCAACGGATATCCATACAAATCCTTCTTTCAGATCCTTGTGGAAGCATTCTATGGTATGTTTAAAAGAGTGTTAATCATTTTTTAAGATATTCACAGAAGAAAATGGAATATATTTCAAAAATGGCGTCACCGCATCAAAATAAAAAAATGGCCTGATCGCATCAAAATAAAAAAAATAAAAATTAATAAAAAAAAACTGGTTTATTCTATGTAACACGTGAATATAAACTTTATGCTTATTTTTATGTAAAAAAATAATGTATTAGACGATTTTTGGAATGCTAGAATTATCTGTTTTTAAGAAAATCTACATATATAGACATTTAGGAAAATAGTTAATGTGATGGGATCTTTCGAAAGCCCTCCGTACTGTCGATATATTTGTCGGAAAGATAGAAAATTATATTGTATGTATTAGAGAGTGTTGTCCTTTTTTAAAGATGTTTCCAGAAGAATGAGATTAGCTATGCTACCAAAATGGTATCTGTTTGAGCCGGCCCATAGCAAAATAAAAAAAAAATTGGCTTAGTATTATATGTAACCCGTGAATATTCATTAACTCTATGCATATTTTTACACAAAACAAAATAAATAGTCGATTTTTAGAATGCTATAACTATCTGTTTTCAATTATAGACATTTAGAAATATAGTTAATGTGATGGGATCTTTCAGAAGCCTTCCGTACTGTAGTAATAGATGACGGAAAGATATGGGGGCTCCACACGCGTGTCCTTCTCTCAAATTATTTTCATCTATTACACTATTCATGCACCTACAACCTATATGTTAATGAAAGGAAAAAGGGGTATAGTATCTTTAGTGCCTGTATTGCATATATGACGTATAATACTTAGCTTTTGGGTGTTGTTACAGGCCTATTTTTACCAGGCATTCACACCATGAACTCCAACTTTCAATTGCTTACATTATATGTGGGACAGGGAAATAGGGGTATTTAATACATATTTAGTACCTGATTTATATATAAAGGAATATTTCTCCAGCCTAAAGGGATTTTTCTCCAGCCCAACATAAAGTCTATTTTATTTTCACAAATGCTATTCAGACCATTTTCAATCAAATATAAGTCACTGGTATTTAAAATATAAGTAATTAAATTTCTTTAAATAAAAGGAAATATATATATATAGTTCAGTCTAGGATTTCAAAAAGGCTGGGAGCTACCTTCTGAAAAAGGGCACATTACGTATGATAAGGCCAAATATTTTTAGAAGGGCCTAATTAAACATTTTAGCTAAAGGATACATTGTATAATGTAGGCCACACGTAGAAATTAGAAATTAAAACAGATAGAGGTAATTTATCTATTTCATATATTTATATGAAAGTTAAGTGTGAGGCACCACTATGTCTATTAGTAAGGAAAACTCTCCTTAGTGGATCTACTCTTGTAAAATCTATTATTTGGCTGTTGAGGCAGAGGGGGAATTAGAGATTTTTAGAAATTAGAGAAAATTTAAGAGATTGGCAAAATATAAAATTTATGTTTTCTAATAAGACAGACAGATTCTCAGAAATATGTTTATTTTTTAATGAGTAATATTTTCAACATGCCTTTATTATTGCTATATTATCATTTATAAAACTAAATAAATTTTCAAAACTTTATGTGTTTTTTCTAAATCTAAGTCATTGTCAGTTTCCCCATATTTTCCATTTCTTATAAGTTTTCAAACTTTAGATTTTTCATTTATCCAGTTTCTGAATATTTTAAACATTTATTATTACTCATTTTTTTAACTTTATTCTAAATCTTATCTTTATTCTAAATCGTTATGTTTTTGTTATAGACCTTTATAAGTGTTATACAATTGTTTTTAAAGTCATCATAAAAAAATCCATTTACCGTGAAGAATAACTTTTAAAAATAACTTTTTAAAATACTTTTTATGGCAATTTTAAAGTCATCCCCCCCCCCTTTTTCCATATAGCAGTTTAATTTTTCAAGAATATTTCAGCTTTAATTGTATGCCAAAATTACAGATTATTTCCGAATATGGCAGTTTCTTGAGTTTTCTCATCTTGATTTTTTTTTACCTCTTTCTAAGCTAAATTATTTACTATTATATATTCCTTTTCTATTTTTAAGAAAGCCGACCACTAATTTTTCTTTAATTTATGGGATTTTATCAATGAGTTTTGAAGATTTTAAATTAATTTCTACGCTGTTTCTACCTTTTGATCACTTACTCTATAACTTTTAAAACATCGCAATCCCGATATTTCGGCCATTTTCCCCGTTATATTATCGGACGTTATGAATTGAGCAACCCTTTTTATTGTAAAAATTCCCCAATATGTTTATTTCATAACAATTAAATTACTTTTCCTTTTGAAGGAATTTAATTTTCTTAATATTTCGACGTTTATGAATTTAAAAAATATCTCTTTGTAGCACCAAACACATGATATTTTACTAATTTTACCGATCAAAAGAATGGGAGAGGGATAGGGGGAGGGGCATAAACCAACTTTGTCTGCGTCTGCAAGTAAGTTAAAAATCCATCGAATTTAACTTTGAATTGCTGAAATTGCTCTGAGCGAGAAACTGTCGCGTACCGAAACTAAAAAAAAATGCGAAATTCTTACGATCTATAGCTTCAAAATGAATATAAAATATGACTGGGCGGAATAGTAGTCTTTAAACGCACTATTTTTGCCACTCTCCTTCATATTTACCGTATAGACGTTTATGGACAGTACATATGTAGGTTAAAGTAGAACAACAATACGTCGTCGCAATATCAGCTATATGGCTCGGACACCCCCCCCCCCCTTTCCCAAAGTTGATGCCCTTTATTTGCTTTCGGCTCCTAAAGATGCAGCGTATAATTTGAATATAGGAGTCTTACCTGAAACTATTTCATATAGATTAATTTTGTTTTTAATTTATCATGATGCAAAATATGTTATAATGAATATTTAACCAATAGAGTTTCGCGCAACATATTAATTTTGGCGTATAACTTTAATTCCGATTACACATCCGCTTTCGGAAACCCTTTAAAATTTGAGGCAGTTGTAAAAATGATGAAAGTGCAGCGTGTAAAGTTCCGCAAGGAGCTGGTGGGGTCAAAGGATAGAATCGTCACCTCGGCGCCAGATCATGTATCAAGACACATCCTATATATCTATGGAATTAGACGGCTATAAAATATAAAATGGATATATTAGAAGAAATATCTACGTATAGGATATCTACGGTGTTTGGCCGGTCATTTTGTTAATCGCTAGGTTTTCAAATTGAATCGCCGACGTGGGAATTTTAATACCTGGGCTGAGGAGAATGAATGTTCACCCCAGGCACGGGAACAATGAAAACCCTTTACGATAACGGGAAGTATCGCCTATCTTGAGTGGTCAAGCTCAGAGGGATGTGATTTTACCCTACGGGGCGGAGAAAGCCGACAAAGGACGAAGGATAACGCTAATGGTGTCCCGCTTTTTAAGTTGACACACCACTCATTTGGTTGTAAATATTTCTGTGACTTCGCTTGGCTTTAAGCGATTAGGTATCCATACAGTTCTTTCTCCCAGATACTTGTGAATGCATTCTATTGTAAGTCTTAAAAGTGTTGATCATTTTTTAAGATGTTCACAGAAAAAAACTTGACTGAACTACAAATGTGGCGTCCACTTTAGCAGGTTCACATCAAAACTAAAGAAATCGATTTTTCTTATATTTAGCTCGTGAAAATGTACTTTATGCATAATCTTATGCAAGAAAATAAATGTGCCGATTTTTAGAATGCTAGAACTGGCTGTTTTGTAGGAATTCTACACTTATAGACATTTAGAAAAATAGTTAATGTGATGGGATCCTTCAAGAGCAAAATTCGGCAACTATTAATTCATTTCTGCAGTGCGTATCCTTCACAAAATATGAGAGTTTGAACTAAATGTCTTGTTAAAAATCCATTTTAAATATAGTTACAAACACGTTTTAAAAACAATCACATTCAAAAATTTTTATAAATATATGAATTTATTAAACTGATATATTGATTAATATTATGACTAAAACTCGAATTATATGAAATTTCATATCTGTATATTCAATTGCATAATTGAACACATAATTACAGAGCATGTAAATGCATAAAAAGCCTTTAAACGCATATTTCAAGTACTTTATTTCCTTTTAGCTTGCATTTTTTATATTTTAACTATTTTTTTTTACCTTTTTTGAATAGCTAGATAAGTTAACATCGGACAAAGCTAAATATATTTCACATTCAACAGCCAAATTACGTGAGCTACTAAGGTCATGTAAATATCATAAGAAATGGTGAAATCCTTCCAGGTAAAACAACAAGAGACAGGTCTGGTAAAAGAAATGGAAAGTCAACTTATACGAGTACCTGACGTTTTACATACATTTTTTCAAAGAGCTACTGTGTAAAATTTTCTGTATAAGCATTATGAGTAAAAATGCCTAAAATTAAATCTAGTAAATCAACCCGAATAAAATCATGTATTTATAATCATGGAAACATATTTCTACAGGTTGTGTTATTACACTGTGTAAATGCGAGAAAAAATTATTCAGAAAAAATATCAGATCAGCTTGTAAAATCTGCTATCTACATTTTAGAGAGAAAAAAAGAAATGAAAAAAAAAGAAAAAGAAAAACAGAAGAGTGGACACGCAGTTATAACTAAGTCATTTTCAGCATAAAATATTGAAGAACTAAATATCGCTTTTAGTTCTAAAGATTACAAGTACTGTCCAATTATATCAGTTGATATTAAAAGAACATTTTTGGCATTAAAATGCTTTTAGATGATAAACAACAAAGTCTAAGTGACAAGAACTTAGAAAAGCACATTAGCTGGTTACAGCAATAACATTTACTCACTATATGAAAATTTTAACTGCATTTGAATAATGATATAAAAACTTTTGATTTGCAATAATAGTTTTTTTAAATGCTTTCAGATGCATAAATGATATTCGAACAAAATATATAAATACATGTATTTTATGTTATAAGTGATTATTTCTTGAATTTTTGATGCATAGTTGCATGCATATTTTGACAAATTTTAGTGCATGTTATGACATTAATGTAGTATCGAGTGAGACAGATCGTGCATCTGCAGTTATGTAGGAGGCGCCATAACCAGCCATTGATAATGATTACGTTAGTTCTTCATATATAATTGCATTATGTTCTATATAGAGTCTATATTGGAATATTAAATACAACGCTGTAAACAACCACATTTGATCTTCGACCTCCCTCCCCTGTTCGAGATCCTGACGGCACATATACCAATCTTGACACTTTTTTAAAAAATTTAAAATTTTTGATTTTCATAAATTTCATTGAACTGTCAGCAAAAACATATCAATATTTTCCCTCAAAAGGCTCTCTTTGGTTTGTCCCAAGGATGCCTTATCAGCAAGCACTATTGAGAGGGAAATTATACACTCTTATAAAACATCGAGTTTTTGCAATAAATTATTTTTTAGCATTTGGCAACAGAAGTTTAGATCCTATAATCTCTGTTGTTAAATTATTACAAGATATGTTTAGCTATATTTAAAAACTGTAATCATAGACAATAGTCATGATTTCGGAAAGGTAAGGGTGACAATCAAAACTCTCATAATGCCGGATTTGGTTTTCTATTTGGACCCTATAGTACTAATTAAATAGTTTAGAAATCGTTTTCGAAATTTTTTTATGTTTATGGTTTTAAGCTTCAAATTAAAGAATTCTTTTAACATAACTAGGGATAAATGTGTCATTTTGAATGGATTATAAATTATTTTTTTAACAGACATATCCTTAAAATAACACTTACAAACTACCCATAAAATAAATATTGTGTCCTATGAATATCCCTCACTTAAACAAAAATCATTTCTATCGTATCGAAACTAGTCCACCATAGATTACATATGACGGGGCACTTTCATTTGTCGAGTCGAGATTCTGAATACCTTGACAGAAACATTTAATTTATTAACAATCCAGATTTTGCACAACTAATGATTATTATTGCAATAGTTTGATAAAATATGTGCTTTTAAATTTAAATTGTAAATAAATTATTGGTTATCTTTAGAAAATTTCAAAAGTATCTTGATTTTTTCTCAAATCCGTATTTTTTCTAAAATATGTAATGACTTTTTGTATGTGATATTATTATCGTTAAATCTACTTCCTGTCATCCAGCATTTTAGAGGTGGTAAAATAAAATTGCATTTCAGTTAGAAAGTGTTTCATAATCAATGCTTTATGCATGATTAATTTTTCTTGTTTAGTAATAACACAAGAACCGGAGCAGCTAGAAAACCCAAATTTAGCTTGTCGTTGACTTTTGTGATATACATTAATTCTTTGTATTTTAAACCTTATTGGATTGTATTATATTTTAACCTTTGTATTTATATTTTTTTGGGTATTGGTTTTTTTGGGATTGTGCCCCGCCTCAGGATATGATGAAATGACACATCTGAACATGTCAAAAGTAAGAGATGTGTTTACAAATAAATAACACAAGATAACTCGAGCGTGCTAAACCGACATGCATTTAGTTTTCGTACATTAATTAAGAATCGTGTTGTTTTATGTGCTAAAATTTCTCAAACTAAGAAATTTACTTACTCAGAAATGCATAGCTAATCATATTTTAATGATTTCCTTATCATGCAGCTGAATGATCCCCAATAGCTACAAAACTGGCTGCCATGTTGGTAGTATACAGCTACATGGGAACATCCTTCAAAATGTTGTGTCTCTCAAAGGTATAAAAAAGTCGTAACACTTAATCAAAATGACTCTGTATTTTAAATCCAAGCATAAGCATCTGGTGTTAAAAGACCCAGTATGTTTCGTTGTCGTATACAAGCCTTTCTCATAGGCATTGCCAGAATCTCGGAAGGGAGCGGCGATCGGGGTTCAAGGATCAAATGGGGCTACAATGCTGGATACTGTATAGCCGATATGGACACCAATAAGCAAAATATGCTTTGTGCAAATGATAAGGGAAACTTGAACAACGTATTCAATCGATAATAAAAGGGAAAAGCAGCGTGAAACTGTTTCGAGGATATGCTGGGTCCTCTTTGTTAGTGCTACAGAACCAACAAGTTAAAAAGACGAAATGGACACAAACAGAGGTGTGCATATATATCCAAGTCATGGATTGAATAATTTTCAAAATTAAGGATAAAAATTACATCAATACAAAGCTGAAATATTTTATTTTTGTATTTATATTTTTTTTATAAAGCTTACAACCATATTACTGAAAATTCTTACTTCAAAATTTTCTCTATCTCATGTAAACTTATTATAATAGGTGAATAGAGAGAGAGTAAGGATCTTAGAGTGTTGTTGTTGAGACCCAGACCGTCTGACCTACCAGAAAGGTGTAAGGTAACTGTTTGGACGGCCGGGAAGAGCCACCCAATTTAGACCGGAACCCAGTGGGGGGAGGCATCCACAGGGACCCTACCCTCCTTCCTCTACCACTAACCTCTCGGAAGGACTTACCCACATGTTTAACGGATCTTAAAGTGTGTGCGTGTGTGTTGGGGGGTTGACAATCAAATGGAGGATACAATGCTGAAAATAATCTTTCGGTTACATTCAAATAAATTAACCAAAAAGAGCATTCATTTATATTCATCATCTAACTGCAGTAATATAAATGTTATAAACAGAGAATCAGTATTATGTAAACCAGTGGTGTCAACTTTTTATGCTTGTGACCTACAACGTTAAAGCACAACTATACTGACCTAATGCGTTTATGAATCGCATTTCATGACCAATAAAATATAGCTTACGGCCCTACAAGAACAATTTATACTTTTATAATTCGAGGATAGATCAAATTCAGAAGTGTAACCCATATTTGATCGTCTACACCCGCACACACTATTTTTGGGATTCCAACTATGCCTATGATAGGAAGTCTGCATATGAAGGAAATACATTGCAGTAAGAATTTTCAGGAATCTGGTCGTAAGTTTCATAAAAGACAACAGGTTCCTTTTAAATACAAAATGAAACTTTGTCATCTTTGCCCTGATGCACATTTAAGCATTAATGTTTGGCATTATTCAATCCACGACTTGGGCATATATACCACTCTGTTTCTTCTCTTTGTGTCATATTTTGTCCTTTTGATTTCAGGTTTGTTGGTTCTTTAGCCCTGACGAAGGAGATTTCGCGTATTCTCGAAACAGTTGTTAGACACAATTTTATTTTTTTTTGCTTGAATATCTTAGCCTTGTTTTCCCAATCATTTGCACAATGTGTTTTCGTTTTCGTATTTGTATAAGGAAGAACTGAGAATAAAAATTTAAAAGTTAAAATTTATAAAAGAAAAGCAATTTTTTTTAAAGTTAAAAATAAAATATTAAAAATATTTCCTAATTTGTTATTAAAACTATTTCATTACCAAACGTTTATATTTGAAAGGCAGAATTCCCCATACTCCTTTGTACGGAACTCACACATTATTGAAAAATGAACTTGTACAGAACTCGCTCGTTGTAAAATTTTACTTCATATATACATAAATCGCAAGAAATGGCACAACATTTCAGTTGCACGGAAGTCGCACGTACGGAAGTAAAATTAACCCTTTAGCTCATTGCTTTTTCAAGGAGAAGATCTCTTTAAAAAATCAGTGTAGATTACGAGTGGGGCAACGGTAATCTCAAAGGGAGAATCTCTCAAAAAGACAGGTGTATATCATAATACTATCCCAAACATCTTGAACCCAATTCCTTCGAGAGTAGCTCTTTGCCCATTTCAGATTCCATTACTTTACGAACCTTGGTTGAAGTTCACCCTCTAGGTATACCCTTCGAGGAGTAATACAGCACAATAGATCAAAAGTAGCGCCTTTGACCCGCTGACTGTCGGTCAAAGAATGAAGACTCCTTGGTGCAAGAAAGAAAATACTTCTAGAAATAGGGTTTTCATATTTTAAACTCGTCATATATGATAATCTTGATTCATCTAATATACTTCAGAATGTGTTTCAAATCAGGCGTTTCTTCTTTCAAATAAATAAAAAAATAAATAAAACAAAAGAATAAAAAATTATGTGTTTAGCATATGACTTTCTCTACAGATTAACAAATTTCGATTTTGTTGGAAAAATAACGCAATCTAATTCCTCTTTACTATTAGAGCTCCCTAAAATTAATAGACTTACTGCAGTTACCAATTAAAAAATATGCATAAGAGATCTCGTGTAAATTGCTTTAATATTTCATTAGATATAGTGCTCTCAGTGGAAAAGCAAAATATCTAATATCTCGAGAACGGCTCAGGATAACTACTGAAAAATAATGTCCAATACTTATTGGTTAACTGTATTTAAAAATCATTTTGTCATAAAATAATAGTTAAATATTGTTTAAGGTTAATTGTTTTAGGTTTTTCCTCCATTTTGGATCAAAAACGTGTAATATCCAAAGAACAGCTTAAATTTTCGGTCTAGAAGTTGCGTTACGGGCTTTTAAATACAGAATTATATGTAAAGTGGTAATTTTTCCTAAAATATAAAAATATAATTATGTTTAAATATCTGTTGAAACTTATAAATCCGTTAATTTCTTTGATCCTATAAATTTTTGATGTTGTATTTCTCAATTTTTTTCATTACCTTAAATATAATGGTCCTATTTTTAGGGGGGGGGGGTATGTTGAATTTATTTCTTGTTTTCAGCCAGTAAATTGCCTTGACAGGTTCTAACGTTATTATTATTATATTATTACATTAGGTATTTCATTTTATTGATTCTCTAGTATGTTCATGTTTAATTACATAAGTATAAAGACCATTTTTTTAAAGCTATTTTACGAAGTAGACCTTATAGTTTTTATTAAACCTTTAAAAATTTTTATGTGAGTTATATATTATGTGTTTTAATATTTTGAAATCTGAAAATACCGGAATCCCAGTTTTGAAAATTACAAATGTCGAGATACCGGATTTTAATTTTGTTCCGGAATTAATTGTCCAACACATTTATTATTAGTATACGTTTCATTTATGGCCGCATAGACATGTTGTTTATTAATAATAAAGCCAACTAGTAATTTTAATTCTTCTAAAGATGTAACAAAGGGAATTTTATGCTAATTTATTCCTTCGTAACATCAATATAAATTTCCTGCTTATTTAGAAAGCAGTAACTTGTTGAAGACCCAGACCGACCGGCTCGTCAACAAGGACATGAGCAACCGATTAGTCGGCCGGAGCAGTAACTTGTTGTGAGAATTGCGAGTAGTTAAGTGCCATCGTAAAAATATAAATAAATAAAAAGTCCACCTCTAATCGTAATCTTCGTTTCTTCTCATTTCACATTAGCACTCAAATATCCGACAACCTTAATATTTGTTCTTGATTTATTATTTTATAAATATTCATTGCATTTTGTACACAATTACTTCAGGAGCCAAAAAGTTGCATGAGAATTAATATCAATAAGTTGTACATATGAATTTAATGAAAATATCAATTTAACAATAAATTGTATTTTAGAGCAGATTAGAGATTTATTGAAGACAAATTAGGCCATTATGTATCAAAATTATCACATCAAGTGAAATCAAAAGTGCAATGCTGATTTAGGGCAATATAACTTTTTTGGATATTATGGAATTCTATAAACAGGGAAGCTAGGATTTTCCCAGACTCCCTGAGGGTGTTAGTATCATCCCAGATTTCTTTGGACACCCCGAGTTACAATTTTTCATCTTAACAACCTTAGTATTTGTTCTTGATTTATTATTTTGTAAATATTCATTGCATTTTGCACACAGGTACTTCAGGAGCCAAAAGTTGCATGAGGATGAATATCAATAAGTTGTGCATATGAATTTATTGAAAATATCAATTTTAAAATAAATTACATTTTAGAGCAGATTAGAGATTTATTGATGACAAAATAGGCCATTATGTATCAAAATTATCATATCAAGCGAAAACAAAAGTGCAATGCTGATTTAGGGCAATATAACTTTTTTGAATATTATGGAATTCTATAAACAGGGAAGCTAGGATTTTCCCAGACTCCCTGAGGGTGTTAGTATCATCCCAGATTTCTTTGGACACACCGAGTTACAATTTTCATCTATGCATTTTTTACTAAACTCTTCAAAAGAGGGTGTATCAGAGTACTATAAGTCTCCTAGAAATGCGATAAAAATCAAATTAAAAAATATTACAATTTTTTTAAGTAGAATCACATTCATTCATTTCTTGTACAAAAGTGAAAATAGTCCGATTTTAGGAGTGGCCATTTAAATAGGGCTGGTTTAGGGAACTTCTGTGCTTAGTACAAGGTACAAGATATTTGAATTTTAAAGGGGTGCCTTATCTGGGTTTTAAATTGCGGACTTTAATCCACTGTCTAATAAAAGGAAAAAATCGAAAGAAAGGAATGCTACGAAAAGAAAGTTTGAAAATCATAAAGTTTGCTCGGAAGATTTAAAAACTTCCGTGTCTTAAGATAGAGTTTTAAAAATTTGATAAATTTAAAATTTAAAAGTATAAGGTGCTTCTGTGCTTAGTCCCCATCCTATCTCTGCTGAAATACACAAGGCCGGTACCGGAGTACTTCGCTCTCAAGTCCGAACAATCTCAAGAAATCACTGTAAGCAAATACAATAAATTTGTCAATCCCTACCTTTGTGTAGATTATCTTTGAATACTACCGATCATACGTTGGTTTGTAAAAAAATTGTATAACTAATTGTTGGAACATATAGCTTAAACTGCTGGTATAGCTCAAACAGCTATTTATTGCACAAATAACACAAAAAATGAAATTTATCTAAATATATAAATTCAATTTGAAGTTAAAAATTATTATAATTGTTTTGCAATTTGGTAGCTTAGCGCATTTTAAAATGACACCAAGTTCCAGAAAATATATCGGAGTCCGTTTATTGTATATAAGGTTGATTTTATTCATTTAATCATGAACATTAATATATAAAACAAACATTTAATTATTATATTTAAACATATTTTAGTCTTTAATTTTAGATTTTATGGATTTTTACGGAGCACTTAAAAAAAATGCCCGGCTCTATTTCTAGTGCATGGCCGTTTTGTGTAAACACATCCAAGAGATTGTAGAAGGATCATGAGATGTTGATAAGCCGCTGGTGGAAGCAGAGCTAAATGCATAAATTTATGCTTAGGAAAGGTTGAGAAAATAATGGGGCTGATACTCATAAAAGCAACAGGGTTGATACTCTCCCCCCCCCCCCATTCCATAAAAATAAAAAGCTGGTCTCTATGAAAAATTTTATTAATCATAAAAAATATCTTGATCAATTGGTCATTCAATAGATCAAATTTGCATTAGGCGATATTTTCTTGTGTTGCTTCGTTTCAGATTCTATTCGTGTCCCTTAACATGTACTTGCTTCTAATAATACTTAACAAGTACATGTTAAGGGACACGAATATGGTGTTTAAGTTGAGTAATCAAATGCTTTGTTTGTTGCGAACTCCGCCTTCGCTGATATTGGTGATTCTAAAATCTCACATTCTTCCCAAGAAGTGTAATTTTTGAAGACTTTGATCGAAAGTGAAGTAATTTATTAAAATAAAAATTGTTTCAAATCGCTGCTGAAGAGAAACTGATGTTATATATCACCGTTAATATTAGCATTGAACAAATTAAAGGTGTGAACCAATTTCGGAGGCAAAAAACAGTCTTCATTCGTCAAATCAAAGACTGAAAAGTCATACCAGCAAAATAATTGCTAAATGAAAATTAGAAAAAATGAAAAGAAACTAAGAATAATGTAGATAAACAGAAGAAGTATTAACTTGCTCATGACCAAGACTACAAATTTGAGTACGCTATGACGGAATAAATATATAATAATCTGTTTCGGAAAATACATCATGAGTACCATCATCAACTAATTTTAAAAGTATATAGGCACAAGCCATTGTAAAAATACCTATGAATAATTGACTAAAAAATTGAGTAGTATGGAATAAAAAGAATATGAAAGAAACAAATGACTTCAAAATGTTGAAGAATTTTATGTGTCAAAAAATAAATAAATAAATAAATGAATTCAAATTTAAAAATGTATCCCTGCTTGAAACTTGTCATTTGAAATTCAAACTAAGTGATCCATGGGGCAACCCACATATTTGCAAAACAATATTATAGACTATACCAATCCGCTGAAAGTGATAGAAGATAGTACAAGACAAGACTCTTTTCTTTTACTCAAAATAAATTATGTGGTATACATTATATAATTTATCAAAACGTTTGAAGATAATTGTTATTTGGGTATCTGTTTCCATTTTGCTCAAGCAAAAAAAAAAAATAAAATAAAGTAAAATACATGACTTTATGAAGGGTTGAAACTAAGGCATCTAGGGTCTCCTCTTCAAACATACAGCTCGTATATATATATGAAATAGTATACTTTATTTCATATATTGTTCTTTTTATAAGCATATTTACACAAATAATATTTTTAGCACTTGCTTTTATCGATCAAATGAAAGTAAGACATAGATTTTTGAAAGTAAATGCAGTTGAGGTATTGGACATTTTGAGCCCCTCCTTCAACTCACAGATTGCACAAAATACAATATAATACACTTTATATAAATTTTATTAGAATATTTACAAAAATCTTGCAAATAATTCTAACAACAGTCTGAAGGACTTTTTAGTAGCTTAGAATCCGAGACAGAAGTTAAATTGACTCAAATTTTGATTGAACACGGAAATGGATATTATTTTCAGAAAAATGGAAATAGAAGAATGAACTATTTTACATATTTCCAACTTTTTGTCATAATTCATTATATTTAGGTACAAGTCTTCGATGTTTACTCTGCTACTGTCGAATTTATTCTATCTACTATTCAATTTTATTTCTTCTACCTCAATGTATTCATCTTATGAGAAAATAGTGATAGAAACAAGAAAGATTAATCTTGCATAAAGCATTGATTATGAAACACTTTCCAACGGAAATGCAATGTTATGTAAACATCTCTAAAATGCAATATATTCAGTGGTGATATTTTTCAAAATTTCATAGTACAATAATTTGCTTACTTGGAAACTTAAAACTTCATCAAAAAAGACAATGCTATAAAATCGCTTGCTTCTCTATCTAAGTAAAATCAATGAATATTTCATTCATATAATTTAAATTCCAGACTTCAAAGCTAAATAATTTTGCTTTGAAAAATTCAGCAATTCTTATACAACTCATATTATAATCGAGTTTACACTTTGCATACATTAAAATTAGGCTTTGTTGTAGAAATAATCAAAGTTTCATGATCATTTAAAATCAAAAATATTGTAATTGTAAAGACACAGAATTTAGAAACACAGATAATATGCAAAAATAAAGCGGTTTTAGGACGGATGCAACACTAAATATAAATACAAGAAAGATCAATCATGCATAAAGCATTGACTATAAAATGATTTCCAACTGAAATTTTATTTAAACATCTCTAAAATACGTTACATTCAGAGACGACATTTATAACACTTCACAACATAGCTGAAAAGTGTTTATGACTTTGTTCATTCTGTCTATCAGTCTGTCCGTTCGCAAGATAACTGCCGTAAATATGACTTTGTCAAATTGAAATTTTAGTATGTTGTTCAGATGGTCTGTAAGACCTATGGGAATGTAAATGAATAATATCACCCGATTAGTTTTGGATTGAACTCGGATTAATAAAATAAAATACATTGAACTCTATGGAACCTAATTTTTCAAATATTTAAGTGAAATTAAAATTCACAAATTGCTTCGAAAGTTTTAGGAAATAATTAAATTATCCCATAAATATATAAAAAAAATAAGCAAAATATATTTGGTAGTTTTTTAAAATAAAAATTAAAATAATAATTACACCCATATTATAGGCCCGGCCGCCCACTTTTGATGCTCTATGTCTTCGGATGAGTCGGACGGCACTGGGTTTTCGACCCATATTATAGGAAAAGACCACGGGACATACTTCAAAATAAAATATGGCATCCATCCTGTGTCAAAATCGTGACTTTTAAAAGTCTTTTTAATTTATATTTAGTGTTGCATCCGTCCTAAAACCGCTGTTTTTTGCGTTTTTCTGTGCATCTATATTCTGCACCAACGCAATTACAATATTTTTCTAGCTTAAATGATCATCAAATTTTGATTATTTCTACACCGGAGCCTAATTTTAACGTATGCAGAATATAAACACATCAAGCCGTAAGATGAGTTGTATACGAATTGCTGAATCTTTTTAACGCAAAATTTAGCTCTGGAGACTGGCATAAAGATAATGAAAAATGAATAAAACTGAATAAATCTGATGAATGAAATAATCATTGATTTTACATAGAGAAGCAGACGATTTTTTATCATTGCTTTTTTTTTGATAAATTTCGAGCATAAGTTTTAGTAGCATAGTAGAGTTAGAAAGTACTTTTGCTTCCATGGTTTTATTTTTTAAGTAAAAAATATATTATAGTATTGTGATGAACAAAAGGAATGGAATAAAAGAGTTTGAATGAAATATTTACTACATTTACATGGAGAACCAAGGCGAGTTATATTTCGAAGACGTTATTTGAATAAAGTTCTTTTTTTTTATGAAGTTTTAAGTTTTTAAATATTATAAATTATTGTAGTATTGTGATAATTTAAAAAATATTACCGCTGAATTATAGCATTTTATAGATATTTAAATAAAATTGCATTGTAGTTGGAATGTGTTTCATAATCAATGCTTTAGGTATGATTGATCTTTCTTGTTTTAATTATCACAGAACTGCAATCATTTATTTCACTTGGAAAATTAATCCATGGAGGTAAAAGTATTTTCTAACGCCATGCTTAAAACTTCTTTCAAACTTTATTCAAATGACATCATCGAAATATAAGTCGTCTGGCCTTCTATGTAAAAGCAGCGAATATTTCACTTAAACACTTTTATTCCAGACTCAACAGTTAAATAATTTTGCTTGAAAAAATCAGCAATTCTTATACAAATCATCTTACTTGTTTACATTTTACATTTATTAAAGTTAGGCCTCGTTGCAAAAATAATCAAAGTTTGATGATCATTTAAGCTAATAAATGATGTAAGTGCGTTGGCGCAGAATACAGATGCACAGAAAAAACGCAAAAAAAAGCGGTTTTAGGACGGATGCAACACTGAATATAAATTAAGAACTTTAAAAATCACGATTTTGACACAAGATGGATACCATATTTTATTTTGAAGTGGGTCACGTTATCTCTTCATATAATATGGGTGTAATTAATATTTTAATTTTTATTTAAAAAACTACCAAACATATTCTGTTTGAAATTTTTTTATATATCTTATGGAATAATTTGAATATTTTCTAAAATTTTCGAAGCAATTTATGAATTTTAACTTCGCTTAAAAAATGTTTGAAAAATTAGGTCCCATAGGGTTCAATGTATTTCATTTCTTCAATCCGGGTTCAATCCAAAACTAATTAGGTGATATTATTCATTTGCATTCCCATGTGTTCCACAGACTGTCTCAACAACATACTAAAATTTCATTTTGATAAAGTCCTTTTTACGGCAGTTATTGTGTAAACCGACAGACAGAATGAACAAAGTCATAAGCACTGTTCAACTATGTTGTAAAGTATTACTAAAAATAATTTCGTATTTGAATGTTGGATACTATTTTATATCTACTTATAGTGTGATTGTAAAAGAAACTTGCGCAATAAAATTTTGCACTATACACGTAGTCCAACATTAGCAGATGGTAGTTTCATTTTATGAAGGATGCATGGCTTAAAACTTTCTGGTGTCCACAGAGCGAACAAACAGGTTTCGGATTCCTTTGAAGCCTAGTTATCAGCAGTATTGTTCGCAAACAGGTTTCGGATTCCTTTGAAGCCTAGTTATCAGCAGTATTGTTCGCAGACATTTTCTACTAAGGGGACTATGGCCTAAAGGCATGCTCTACCTTGTGGCAGGGCTATAGAAGTAATGGGTTAGTTAGCACCTGTGGGTCTTAGCGCCTTCTCCCTTGAAACCGGAAATGCTTGTTAAAGACGTCACGACATTGCATGATGAAAATTGGCATTCATAGGATTTAATGGAAAGTTTACAATTTCAAACTAAAAATAAACTCATGTAGAACACAGAAAATGAAAATCAAACATTTGTAACTAGAGCTCCAATTGAATTTTATTGTTATGGCAATGTGACTGGCGTTTTCTTGACACGAAACAATATTTTTAATTGTTTCTTTTGAAAAATTTTCAAATTTTTTTTCAATCTGGTTGTTACAATTAAAAAGCAAGTTACAATTAAAAAATATCTAGAAAGTGGATATATATTGATGTACGTAAAGAAAAAAATATATTTCAAATTTTGTATTCAAGTTATTCTTCTAAAATATAACGTAGAAAAACCACATTAAAAGTAATTTTTTGTTTAATTTGCTACAGCTTAATCACTCTGATCGTTTATCTGTGTTATACAACTTATACATTTAGTATAATTTCGGGAATAAAAATTATATTGAAAACAAAATATTGCTATAAAATCTGAAAGTCCTAAAAAGTTGAGTTCTTATTAGGAAAATTAAAAAAGAATGCTATCAGATTCCACATAATAATTTGATATTAGTAGCTGCATTCCTTATTATCGTGTTCTTATCTCACACATTCAATTAGTATTCGAGGTGGGATCAAAAAATTTTGAAACCTGCTTATTTGTTAATATCTCGAATTAGAATAATTTCGAGGGAAAGAAATTCCTTTTATACAATTAGTATGAGAAAGTAAGAATATGTCATTTAAAAGGAAAATTATTTTAAATAGAAGATTCGTTCCGTTTTTAAAATATAAAGGATCTGGAGTTTAAGTATCCACTGGACTTTTTTATATATTCGTTATACCTCATTGGTTAAGTCTACTTCTGTCACAATCGTCATCAGAATATAAAAAATATATATTTTATTTTCACATACTATTGTATAGAATAGGTATTGTTTTCTTGAGAATTTTCGAATTCAAAATTTTGATGGAAGATATCCTGACGGAAGACAATTATTGAATTTCATAATTTGATTAGATAATTTTTGAGAAAAAATAATATATTAATACTAATCAAATTGTTTCTGGGTAAAAATATAATTCTGAAAAATATATAAAAGAAAAGAGGACAAAATAAAGTATTCTTTATATAAAAATCTAGAAGAATTGAATGCTCTAATGACATATATTAAAATATATTTTATTAAATTTATGCTATTCTGTAAAAGAAACCGAAAATATACAATTGCTTAAGGAATACGATAACCCATATGGATGAAGCAGAGGCTATGGTATTTAAATGACAGGTGTTATAATGATGTGGATCATAAAAAGAATACAGTGTCTGATTGCATACGCAAGTATATAATTTTATCTGTTGCTATATTAGCTTCAAATATTCAGTGAGACAGTCTGTTTGGACGTCAGGGATAGTGCCACCCAATTAAAACCATAACCCAGTGGGAGCGACATCCACAGGGGGAGTGTCCTCCTTCCTCTAACGTCAACTTCTTGGAAGAACTTTCAAACCCACATATTAAACGTGCCCGTATTCTGCGTGAACAGAGAGTCAGTTTAGTCAGAGCTAGAAATCGAATTCGGATCCTCCGAGTGCAATCCCCGTGCCTTAACCACTGGACTATCCCACCCCAAAGTTCATCCATCTGTCTTTCAGACCGTATGCAATAGAGCAAAATACACCGGGTTCATGAATAATAATTTAGTATATAGAGCATTTGGCGAAAATTTTGTCGTGCTAAAATAACATTTTTAAATAAGTTAAAAATTTTTAAAAACATTTTATATAAAAGACACTTCTCATTGCAGATACTATTTTCCATGGACAGGTTTCGCTCTTATTCTGCGCTCGTCAGCAGGGAATAGCAGAAATCTGTAATGATAGTAAGAAGCATGTTACAATTTTTTGCGAGCTTCTATGGGAACTGACAATATCAGTCCTTCCACGTGGTTGGTATAACATTTACTTACAATTTAACTCAGGCCACACGGAGCTGCAAAGGCAAATTTCATAAAACACAAATCCGCTTATAAGGGACGTCCCCCAAAAATATGAAAGACATCCCAGCCACAATTTTTAATCAATTTTATGCCGGTCATATAGAAGGATTTAAATTGTCATTTTCCATAAAAGCTTGTAAAAATTGTGGATTTTAGCAAGATTTGTACTACCTTTGCAGCTGATGAACTGTATTTTCCATGCTGACGAGCGCATAATAAACGCGAAACCGGTCCATTAAAGTTGGTATCTGCAATGGGAGAGCCATTCTTATTTTGGGGAGCGCCCCTTATAAGTGGGTTTTGTGTATAATACACTTGTATATGTTTTATATTTTTTTCTCAATTTTGCATTCATTCGGTTATGTATTAGGGCATGTGTTACAGAATGTATAATTTCTTATGATTCTTCTCTTCTAACTACGAACGCATCTTTTTTTTAGGTAATTTTAGTTCACTTTCAGCTGGTTTCGAATGAAAGAAATTGCAGCACATCTAGCGTACATATAAATATTACACAGTTATCAGTTTTAAATACAGTGTCCTCAGTAAAAATGTGAATTCACGATCCTTAGTTAATAGATATACATACCATTTTTTTTAGTTATTAGATATACGTACGTTTACCCTGGGTAAGAACCTATATATCTAATGCCAAGCATTGCCCTCATTCTAACGGTGTATACGCATGGGCCTCATTCTAACGGTGTATACGCATGGGCCTCATTCTAACGGTGTATATGCATCGTCCGCATTCTAACGGTGTATATGCATTGTCCGCATTCAGACGGTGTATATGCATTGTCCGCATTCTGACTGTGTATATGCATGGTCCGCATTCTAACGGTGTATAAACAGGGTCCTCGTTTACCTTGCAAAAATACATACTTGAAATAAAACTATTTTTAAACTTTTCTTGCCATATATGTCATTAACTTCCTTCCAGGATGCCTAAAATGTGAAATTTATATCAGAAAAATCATTGTTTCTGGAGGTCCTCGGTTTGGTGGGTTCCCCGCAGCGTCCTCGTTTTCCACCAAAAACCAACCTGTGTGTGTGTGTGTGTTGGCGTATGGTGGGAAGTGGGGACATTCATATGTTTACACACCTTCCAAGTGGGGACACACCGGCGAGTGGGGACGTCCTCGCTTTGGATTTTTGCAGAAATGTGCTATTTAATGACAGATAATATTCTGAAAAAAGTTTGGTTGACTTTTGGCATAGGTCCCCAGTTAGGTGGTATATGTATATAGTCTGTGTATAACTGTGTATAGCTCGCGAATATCTGTGTGTGTCTTGCAAAAAAACACGTCCGCGGTTTATCAGAATTGCAACATATTGTGTGTATGCG
Organism: Amaurobius ferox; assembly: GCA_951213105.1. NCBI lineage: Eukaryota > Metazoa > Arthropoda > Arachnida > Araneae > Amaurobiidae > Amaurobius > Amaurobius ferox. Next base: position 21,225,063 of record OX578133.1, read on the forward strand.
GAACTGGTTTTCAGAAGGAAGGCGTTAACTGCCCTCTAGCTAAATCTGCGAAACACCCGTGTTGGTCTTTGAGGGAAACCGAGGACAACCCATAGAACTATCAAATTGAGGTATTAGCTTCTCGGGAGCCCCTAGAAACACTAGAGACCCCCCCTGAAAGACCCCCCCCCCCCAAAGAGATATGCATACATTTTTTTAGCAGGCACAATCCCCTCCGCAAATTGTTGTAATTTTGATTTTGAAATATATTTCTAACTCGCCAAAACAGAAAAATATTACACTTCTGAAACTAATGTAATTTTTTTCCTTTTGATTTCCCATTTATAGTTTGGGAGCTAATGTTATAAGAAACAGATTCTAGCTAGACTGTCTTTTATTATTTCCCATATGTCAAATAATATTCCCGTCCAGGAAGCTAAACATGTTTAGAAATAAGGTATATACAACCATCTTCACAGCATATTTTTGCATGGCATTTATAGAAATACAGTGTGATTCAGTTTTTGAGAGTTGTGTGTAATTGTAAAATACAGTCTTTCTCTCTGTATGTATATTCTGTATCTGTGTAAATATTTGCCTGGTAATAAATGGAGCACAGGTTCGGAATTCAAAACACGGATAAACTCAAACCGCGAAGCGTACTTTTTTTTTTTTTTTAATTCAATTATAACTTATATTTCATATACTTTTTTTTATTTTATTTTAATCCTTAGACTCTTGACACTGCATTTTCTCTTCAGTGAGTTAGAAAAACATCTCTCCTGAGATGGTTCAACAGTTTAATTGTTGCTGTTAATGCGAGTTTTAAAAAGACTTCATAAAATCGGGAAAATGGATGTACTTTATTTTAAATGTAAGCAGTATGAGAGCAAAATTTTTGTTCTGACTTTAATACATACACTTTTAAACTTGCTTATACACTTTTAAAACACGGACTATGCATATACACCTTTAAAACGCGGACCATGCGAATACACCTTTGAAACGTGGACGATGCATATACACCATTAAAACGCGGACCGTGCGTATACACCTTTAAAACGCGGACAATGCATATACACCGTTAAAACGCGGACTATGCGTATACACCTTTAAAACGCGGACGATGCATATACACCGTTAAAACGCGGACGATGCATATACACCGTTAAAACGCGGACCATGCGTATACACCTTTAAAACGCGGACCATGTGTATATACCTTTAAAACGCGGACAATGCATATACACTTTTAAAACGCGGACCATACGTTTACACCTTTTAAATGTGAATTATTTTTCAAAAGAAGATAAAAAAAAATATATCTTGAGTGGGGCGCATATTATCATCTTGTGTTTTTATATTATTTATTTGATTTTCTAAAATAAATATTCAGAACTAGATTGCTTTCTATTTGGTTCGTTTTCTCCGAAAATTAATAGGTATCTGAGTGATGTTCATCGATTGAAAAATACTCACCAAACTTTATTCGATTTATTCAATTTGTTCGAAAGATGTGACACTACATTAAAAAAAATATAGATGAATAAATGTTTTAATATCTCGAAAGCAGATAGGGATGATTTCTAAATAATGATGTCCATTCATTTCGGATTTAAGCTGTTTGTTTATAAAGCATTCACTCATTTGATAATAGGGAATTTATATTTTTTTTTCCCGAATTGTTCCATTTTTGAACAAAACCATAAACTATCTCAAGAATAGTGCATATAAACCTCATGTAAATGATGACATTCGTGTTAAAAAGCTGACATTATAAATACATAAATATTTCTGTAACATTTTCATATGTTTAAGTTTACTTATTTTTCCGAATTTAAAAAGCAAGATAAAAAAATAAGATCTATTCTTTGATCCGTTTACCCCAACAGGTAATAGGCTTCTAACATTTACCGATTGAAATAATCGTACCAATTTTTTTTTCTGTATTATCAACTTGTTCGATACTATTGTACCCACAAAGAAATAGACAGATGGTTAAAATTGGTTAATTCGTATTCAGGGATGCTCCAAAACGCGTGTAACCTATAACCTTCAAAATAAATACAAGAATTTGATTTTTGACTCATCAAAATTGTTTTTACATATAGTCGTATACTCTATGTGCTAAAAAGAAAAAAATAGTCAAATGGGATTAATTGATTTTAATGAAGGGAAGGGTAGATATGGACATACTAATAAGGAAAAAATTACTTAATAAGAGAATATGCACCACGTTCATGCTCCATACTAATAAAACCACAGAAACCCAATGGGCACAGTCTTTTAATGTCATCTGAGTTGAGCCCCTTCCCACAAGTTTGCATATCCGTTTAATTCTAAAAGTATCTATGCTTTAACAATGGAAGCCAAAATATAGAACGCCAAACGCAAAATACATATGTTTTAATATGCGGAAAAAGTACAAATATTGCTAAATTCCCCTGAATAGATATTTAAAGACACCATATGTACAAATTTGTTATGGCAATCCTGTCTGTCCACAATAGAACAGAATATAGAAATACGTATATAGAGCAAATAGCTGAGGTTTGAGAAGTTAGTCGGTATGAGTAGAACTGCCTATTGCACGATAATTTATATGAGTATTCTACCAACTAACCAAAAAACTACTTTCTGACAAGCGAATATGATAAAACTGCATACATTTGACACAAGCACATTCTCCTGATAGTTTAGAGTGCTTGTCTCGAGATCAACAGGCTAGGGTTCTAAATCTTCATAGTCGGTACAAGACTTCATACAGACTCAAGCTCGGTATTGTCGACTCTGGTATATTAAATGAATATAAGTGCAAGTATGTGATAATTTTTAGAAAATGTATTCATTTGTTAAGGTCAAGAAGTATCTTCATCGAATTAGTAGGAATATATTCTGAAGTGTTTGTTATGCGGTCAGGATAGCTCAGGCAGAGGCATATATGAAAAATATTTTTAAAAAGACTGAGTCACATGTACGTGACCTCAATTTTTGCATAATATATCCAAATAAAACATGCTTTTCTGGAAAAGTTTGTTTCCTACTGTAAGCATATAGCATATATATATGATCATTGTATAGGAGTGGAGAAAATTTTAGTCTCAAGTTCCAAACAAATATATCGATTGATTGGAGTAACACAATGTACCCCAGTTTATTTCCAGTTAAAATTGAGACGGAAATGCTCTGATCTCAATTCATTTTTGGTTCGAAGTACTTAAAAAGCATCAACTTATTTTATAATACCAAAAGTATTTAAAAAACATCCATTTATTGTGTAATACTGATAATTTAATTATATTATCTTCTTATTTTAGAACAAAAAACGTGCAATCTTTTAAGAACGGAACATCTTTACATCCTAAATGATATTCACTTATAAATGAATAATTTTATTTAAAATGACTAATTGCAAAAAGCTTTCAATACAATTATTTTATAACGTTATTTTAATTATCGAAACAAAACATGTTTGAAAGATTGAGTATACCCCTTGTCTAATCTCTCTGAATGTCAATAGTCTAAATGTATCCATATCTGTTATAGATTATAGTCAATTATAGATTATATTTTTATTCAATTTATGAAAATCAGAGTTAAATAGAAATATTTGATCTTGTTTACCTGATACTGGAACAAAAAATTTTACGAAAATTTGGTGAAACTAGGGTAAAATAACTTTTTCTTCCTATTTTTTTATATAAAGAGAAAAAGAAAAGTGCAAAATCATAAAGGATACAAATTATTGTGTAAAATTAGTTGATAAGTAAAATAAATAGGCCACTAAGTTTACTGATTAAAATAACACTGCGAAACTTCGTTTGGAGCACATAATTTGTTCGAGAGATATCGTGTCTACAGGGAGACATCGTTTAAAAATGATTGATTTATATTCAGGAAGGCTCAAAATGTTTAAATTCATCCAAATCGAAGGGTCGAATTATTTACTAGTACGTTATGTATAGTAGGATAAGTGAAAACAAAGAAAATCTTGATAGATTCTGTGGAGAATCATTACCTTGAATTTTCACACATAAGCGAGAATTACTTCTCTATACAAGAAATGCTGTGTAGCCTTGATTGTACAAGTAAAACTATTTGATTCATAAAAATGCTAAATATCATTTTCATTTAAGTGTCCAAATTTAGTTTACTTATTTGACTCTGAAAATGCGCTCAATATTAATGATCAGAATTTTTTCAAAAGTTTTTAGTTAGAAATGTAAACATTTTGCGAGTTTGTTTCCTGCTAATCCAGCGAGGTGTTTTAACTACAAAGGGAGATATAGTGTTCAAATTTTTGTATTGTGAACAATGAACTTGGTTTGAGGGTGATGACCCTTTCTTCTATCCTGATTCATATGGTGCTTTAAATATGTGAAATTAATTTTTTCGATCAATGTTAATTTTTATTTCTATCCTTCATTGCGCCTTAAATTGAAAGGAAAACGGAATCATTTAAATGAATCTGCTTCCTGATATCTGGTATTAATTCTCGGTGCTTTAATTTAGGTATTGTCTTGAATCAAGTAAAAAGGCAATTTACAAAAGTTATAATTTCCTGAAGGATTACCTTTTTTATAATTATTTAATTACCTAATTCAAGTTGAATCTCAGTTGTTAGAGGAAATACTATTAAAATTATGTTTATATTTTCTTATTACTAAAGCACTGTATTTCTGTTGACGTTCCGGTTTTAGAACTAGAGAAAGTAGAGTGCTTTGTTTAAAAACAATTTTTAGTTTTTTAAACTAATAATAAAAATTTCAATTTCGGCGTCCCTGTGAGACGGCGCCCGAGGACATCGCCTCACTGTCTTATCCCTTGTCACGGCCCTGACTATTAACGCAAAAGTAGACTGAAACATCTCTCTTTAAAATCAGTATAATCCCATAAATATCCATATTTGTTTTTTGTCTGGGTGTGTGAGTGGGGGATAGTTACATACAATAGCATTTTACAGAATGGTTCAGGAGTTCTGAGGACAGTTTGTTGCCGTAGATTTCATGTATACGAATTTTTTCATGTAATCTAAAATATTCCATCTGTGGGAAACTTTGAGTATTACAAAAGCAAAATTTAGAAATAAGAGTATTATTTTATTATTTATTCATGGATCTAAGAGAAAAATTCTGACATACAAAATAATTAATTAATAATTTTATTTTGTTTCATTTCCACTGATTAGAAATACCCATGGTTCATATATTTTTATCTCGCGTAGTAAAATAAATTGTCTTGTCTCATGTGCGTGTCGTCTGTAACCGAAATTCGAAATTTCGGACAACGGCGAAACTTTGTGCGATACTAAAGTTCTCTGAATAATACGGTTCAAACGAGATTTTTTTAATTCACATTAGCTTAACATTAGGGGGCTGGACAACCCAGTGGTTAAAACATCACTTATAGGATCCACGTTCGATTCCTAACTCTGACCAAACTGTTCCCGTGTTCAGAGTACATATTTGTATAAGTCCTTTGTGCAGTCGCGCATAAGTATCATTCAAAAATGCTCTAAATACCGCCGTTTTAAATGTCAGCAATCATCAACGGATATCCATACAAATCCTTCTTTCAGATCCTTGTGGAAGCATTCTATGGTATGTTTAAAAGAGTGTTAATCATTTTTTAAGATATTCACAGAAGAAAATGGAATATATTTCAAAAATGGCGTCACCGCATCAAAATAAAAAAATGGCCTGATCGCATCAAAATAAAAAAAATAAAAATTAATAAAAAAAAACTGGTTTATTCTATGTAACACGTGAATATAAACTTTATGCTTATTTTTATGTAAAAAAATAATGTATTAGACGATTTTTGGAATGCTAGAATTATCTGTTTTTAAGAAAATCTACATATATAGACATTTAGGAAAATAGTTAATGTGATGGGATCTTTCGAAAGCCCTCCGTACTGTCGATATATTTGTCGGAAAGATAGAAAATTATATTGTATGTATTAGAGAGTGTTGTCCTTTTTTAAAGATGTTTCCAGAAGAATGAGATTAGCTATGCTACCAAAATGGTATCTGTTTGAGCCGGCCCATAGCAAAATAAAAAAAAAATTGGCTTAGTATTATATGTAACCCGTGAATATTCATTAACTCTATGCATATTTTTACACAAAACAAAATAAATAGTCGATTTTTAGAATGCTATAACTATCTGTTTTCAATTATAGACATTTAGAAATATAGTTAATGTGATGGGATCTTTCAGAAGCCTTCCGTACTGTAGTAATAGATGACGGAAAGATATGGGGGCTCCACACGCGTGTCCTTCTCTCAAATTATTTTCATCTATTACACTATTCATGCACCTACAACCTATATGTTAATGAAAGGAAAAAGGGGTATAGTATCTTTAGTGCCTGTATTGCATATATGACGTATAATACTTAGCTTTTGGGTGTTGTTACAGGCCTATTTTTACCAGGCATTCACACCATGAACTCCAACTTTCAATTGCTTACATTATATGTGGGACAGGGAAATAGGGGTATTTAATACATATTTAGTACCTGATTTATATATAAAGGAATATTTCTCCAGCCTAAAGGGATTTTTCTCCAGCCCAACATAAAGTCTATTTTATTTTCACAAATGCTATTCAGACCATTTTCAATCAAATATAAGTCACTGGTATTTAAAATATAAGTAATTAAATTTCTTTAAATAAAAGGAAATATATATATATAGTTCAGTCTAGGATTTCAAAAAGGCTGGGAGCTACCTTCTGAAAAAGGGCACATTACGTATGATAAGGCCAAATATTTTTAGAAGGGCCTAATTAAACATTTTAGCTAAAGGATACATTGTATAATGTAGGCCACACGTAGAAATTAGAAATTAAAACAGATAGAGGTAATTTATCTATTTCATATATTTATATGAAAGTTAAGTGTGAGGCACCACTATGTCTATTAGTAAGGAAAACTCTCCTTAGTGGATCTACTCTTGTAAAATCTATTATTTGGCTGTTGAGGCAGAGGGGGAATTAGAGATTTTTAGAAATTAGAGAAAATTTAAGAGATTGGCAAAATATAAAATTTATGTTTTCTAATAAGACAGACAGATTCTCAGAAATATGTTTATTTTTTAATGAGTAATATTTTCAACATGCCTTTATTATTGCTATATTATCATTTATAAAACTAAATAAATTTTCAAAACTTTATGTGTTTTTTCTAAATCTAAGTCATTGTCAGTTTCCCCATATTTTCCATTTCTTATAAGTTTTCAAACTTTAGATTTTTCATTTATCCAGTTTCTGAATATTTTAAACATTTATTATTACTCATTTTTTTAACTTTATTCTAAATCTTATCTTTATTCTAAATCGTTATGTTTTTGTTATAGACCTTTATAAGTGTTATACAATTGTTTCTAAAGTCATCATAAAAAAATCCATTTACCGTGAAGAATAACTTTTAAAAATAACTTTTTAAAATACTTTTTATGGCAATTTTAAAGTCATCCCCCCCCCCTTTTTCCATATAGCAGTTTAATTTTTCAAGAATATTTCAGCTTTAATTGTATGCCAAAATTACAGATTATTTCCGAATATGGCAGTTTCTTGAGTTTTCTCATCTTGATTTTTTTTTACCTCTTTCTAAGCTAAATTATTTACTATTATATATTCCTTTTCTATTTTTAAGAAAGCCGACCACTAATTTTTCTTTAATTTATGGGATTTTATCAATGAGTTTTGAAGATTTTAAATTAATTTCTACGCTGTTTCTACCTTTTGATCACTTACTCTATAACTTTTAAAACATCGCAATCCCGATATTTCGGCCATTTTCCCCGTTATATTATCGGACGTTATGAATTGAGCAACCCTTTTTATTGTAAAAATTCCCCAATATGTTTATTTCATAACAATTAAATTACTTTTCCTTTTGAAGGAATTTAATTTTCTTAATATTTCGACGTTTATGAATTTAAAAAATATCTCTTTGTAGCACCAAACACATGATATTTTACTAATTTTACCGATCAAAAGAATGGGAGAGGGATAGGGGGAGGGGCATAAACCAACTTTGTCTGCGTCTGCAAGTAAGTTAAAAATCCATCGAATTTAACTTTGAATTGCTGAAATTGCTCTGAGCGAGAAACTGTCGCGTACCGAAACTAAAAAAAAATGCGAAATTCTTACGATCTATAGCTTCAAAATGAATATAAAATATGACTGGGCGGAATAGTAGTCTTTAAACGCACTATTTTTGCCACTCTCCTTCATATTTACCGTATAGACGTTTATGGACAGTACATATGTAGGTTAAAGTAGAACAACAATACGTCGTCGCAATATCAGCTATATGGCTCGGACACCCCCCCCCCCCCCTTTCCCAAAGTTGATGCCCTTTATTTGCTTTCGGCTCCTAAAGATGCAGCGTATAATTTGAATATAGGAGTCTTACCTGAAACTATTTCATATAGATTAATTTTGTTTTTAATTTATCATGATGCAAAATATGTTATAATGAATATTTAACCAATAGAGTTTCGCGCAACATATTAATTTTGGCGTATAACTTTAATTCCGATTACACATCCGCTTTCGGAAACCCTTTAAAATTTGAGGCAGTTGTAAAAATGATGAAAGTGCAGCGTGTAAAGTTCCGCAAGGAGCTGGTGGGGTCAAAGGATAGAATCGTCACCTCGGCGCCAGATCATGTATCAAGACACATCCTATATATCTATGGAATTAGACGGCTATAAAATATAAAATGGATATATTAGAAGAAATATCTACGTATAGGATATCTACGGTGTTTGGCCGGTCATTTTGTTAATCGCTAGGTTTTCAAATTGAATCGCCGACGTGGGAATTTTAATACCTGGGCTGAGGAGAATGAATGTTCACCCCAGGCACGGGAACAATGAAAACCCTTTACGATAACGGGAAGTATCGCCTATCTTGAGTGGTCAAGCTCAGAGGGATGTGATTTTACCCTACGGGGCGGAGAAAGCCGACAAAGGACGAAGGATAACGCTAATGGTGTCCCGCTTTTTAAGTTGACACACCACTCATTTGGTTGTAAATATTTCTGTGACTTCGCTTGGCTTTAAGCGATTAGGTATCCATACAGTTCTTTCTCCCAGATACTTGTGAATGCATTCTATTGTAAGTCTTAAAAGTGTTGATCATTTTTTAAGATGTTCACAGAAAAAAACTTGACTGAACTACAAATGTGGCGTCCACTTTAGCAGGTTCACATCAAAACTAAAGAAATCGATTTTTCTTATATTTAGCTCGTGAAAATGTACTTTATGCATAATCTTATGCAAGAAAATAAATGTGCCGATTTTTAGAATGCTAGAACTGGCTGTTTTGTAGGAATTCTACACTTATAGACATTTAGAAAAATAGTTAATGTGATGGGATCCTTCAAGAGCAAAATTCGGCAACTATTAATTCATTTCTGCAGTGCGTATCCTTCACAAAATATGAGAGTTTGAACTAAATGTCTTGTTAAAAATCCATTTTAAATATAGTTACAAACACGTTTTAAAAACAATCACATTCAAAAATTTTTATAAATATATGAATTTATTAAACTGATATATTGATTAATATTATGACTAAAACTCGAATTATATGAAATTTCATATCTGTATATTCAATTGCATAATTGAACACATAATTACAGAGCATGTAAATGCATAAAAAGCCTTTAAACGCATATTTCAAGTACTTTATTTCCTTTTAGCTTGCATTTTTTATATTTTAACTATTTTTTTTTACCTTTTTTGAATAGCTAGATAAGTTAACATCGGACAAAGCTAAATATATTTCACATTCAACAGCCAAATTACGTGAGCTACTAAGGTCATGTAAATATCATAAGAAATGGTGAAATCCTTCCAGGTAAAACAACAAGAGACAGGTCTGGTAAAAGAAATGGAAAGTCAACTTATACGAGTACCTGACGTTTTACATACATTTTTTCAAAGAGCTACTGTGTAAAATTTTCTGTATAAGCATTATGAGTAAAAATGCCTAAAATTAAATCTAGTAAATCAACCCGAATAAAATCATGTATTTATAATCATGGAAACATATTTCTACAGGTTGTGTTATTACACTGTGTAAATGCGAGAAAAAATTATTCAGAAAAAATATCAGATCAGCTTGTAAAATCTGCTATCTACATTTTAGAGAGAAAAAAAGAAATGAAAAAAAAAGAAAAAGAAAAACAGAAGAGTGGACACGCAGTTATAACTAAGTCATTTTCAGCATAAAATATTGAAGAACTAAATATCGCTTTTAGTTCTAAAGATTACAAGTACTGTCCAATTATATCAGTTGATATTAAAAGAACATTTTTGGCATTAAAATGCTTTTAGATGATAAACAACAAAGTCTAAGTGACAAGAACTTAGAAAAGCACATTAGCTGGTTACAGCAATAACATTTACTCACTATATGAAAATTTTAACTGCATTTGAATAATGATATAAAAACTTTTGATTTGCAATAATAGTTTTTTTAAATGCTTTCAGATGCATAAATGATATTCGAACAAAATATATAAATACATGTATTTTATGTTATAAGTGATTATTTCTTGAATTTTTGATGCATAGTTGCATGCATATTTTGACAAATTTTAGTGCATGTTATGACATTAATGTAGTATCGAGTGAGACAGATCGTGCATCTGCAGTTATGTAGGAGGCGCCATAACCAGCCATTGATAATGATTACGTTAGTTCTTCATATATAATTGCATTATGTTCTATATAGAGTCTATATTGGAATATTAAATACAACGCTGTAAACAACCACATTTGATCTTCGACCTCCCTCCCCTGTTCGAGATCCTGACGGCACATATACCAATCTTGACACTTTTTTAAAAAATTTAAAATTTTTGATTTTCATAAATTTCATTGAACTGTCAGCAAAAACATATCAATATTTTCCCTCAAAAGGCTCTCTTTGGTTTGTCCCAAGGATGCCTTATCAGCAAGCACTATTGAGAGGGAAATTATACACTCTTATAAAACATCGAGTTTTTGCAATAAATTATTTTTTAGCATTTGGCAACAGAAGTTTAGATCCTATAATCTCTGTTGTTAAATTATTACAAGATATGTTTAGCTATATTTAAAAACTGTAATCATAGACAATAGTCATGATTTCGGAAAGGTAAGGGTGACAATCAAAACTCTCATAATGCCGGATTTGGTTTTCTATTTGGACCCTATAGTACTAATTAAATAGTTTAGAAATCGTTTTCGAAATTTTTTTATGTTTATGGTTTTAAGCTTCAAATTAAAGAATTCTTTTAACATAACTAGGGATAAATGTGTCATTTTGAATGGATTATAAATTATTTTTTTAACAGACATATCCTTAAAATAACACTTACAAACTACCCATAAAATAAATATTGTGTCCTATGAATATCCCTCACTTAAACAAAAATCATTTCTATCGTATCGAAACTAGTCCACCATAGATTACATATGACGGGGCACTTTCATTTGTCGAGTCGAGATTCTGAATACCTTGACAGAAACATTTAATTTATTAACAATCCAGATTTTGCACAACTAATGATTATTATTGCAATAGTTTGATAAAATATGTGCTTTTAAATTTAAATTGTAAATAAATTATTGGTTATCTTTAGAAAATTTCAAAAGTATCTTGATTTTTTCTCAAATCCGTATTTTTTCTAAAATATGTAATGACTTTTTGTATGTGATATTATTATCGTTAAATCTACTTCCTGTCATCCAGCATTTTAGAGGTGGTAAAATAAAATTGCATTTCAGTTAGAAAGTGTTTCATAATCAATGCTTTATGCATGATTAATTTTTCTTGTTTAGTAATAACACAAGAACCGGAGCAGCTAGAAAACCCAAATTTAGCTTGTCGTTGACTTTTGTGATATACATTAATTCTTTGTATTTTAAACCTTATTGGATTGTATTATATTTTAACCTTTGTATTTATATTTTTTTGGGTATTGGTTTTTTTGGGATTGTGCCCCGCCTCAGGATATGATGAAATGACACATCTGAACATGTCAAAAGTAAGAGATGTGTTTACAAATAAATAACACAAGATAACTCGAGCGTGCTAAACCGACATGCATTTAGTTTTCGTACATTAATTAAGAATCGTGTTGTTTTATGTGCTAAAATTTCTCAAACTAAGAAATTTACTTACTCAGAAATGCATAGCTAATCATATTTTAATGATTTCCTTATCATGCAGCTGAATGATCCCCAATAGCTACAAAACTGGCTGCCATGTTGGTAGTATACAGCTACATGGGAACATCCTTCAAAATGTTGTGTCTCTCAAAGGTATAAAAAAGTCGTAACACTTAATCAAAATGACTCTGTATTTTAAATCCAAGCATAAGCATCTGGTGTTAAAAGACCCAGTATGTTTCGTTGTCGTATACAAGCCTTTCTCATAGGCATTGCCAGAATCTCGGAAGGGAGCGGCGATCGGGGTTCAAGGATCAAATGGGGCTACAATGCTGGATACTGTATAGCCGATATGGACACCAATAAGCAAAATATGCTTTGTGCAAATGATAAGGGAAACTTGAACAACGTATTCAATCGATAATAAAAGGGAAAAGCAGCGTGAAACTGTTTCGAGGATATGCTGGGTCCTCTTTGTTAGTGCTACAGAACCAACAAGTTAAAAAGACGAAATGGACACAAACAGAGGTGTGCATATATATCCAAGTCATGGATTGAATAATTTTCAAAATTAAGGATAAAAATTACATCAATACAAAGCTGAAATATTTTATTTTTGTATTTATATTTTTTTTATAAAGCTTACAACCATATTACTGAAAATTCTTACTTCAAAATTTTCTCTATCTCATGTAAACTTATTATAATAGGTGAATAGAGAGAGAGTAAGGATCTTAGAGTGTTGTTGTTGAGACCCAGACCGTCTGACCTACCAGAAAGGTGTAAGGTAACTGTTTGGACGGCCGGGAAGAGCCACCCAATTTAGACCGGAACCCAGTGGGGGGAGGCATCCACAGGGACCCTACCCTCCTTCCTCTACCACTAACCTCTCGGAAGGACTTACCCACATGTTTAACGGATCTTAAAGTGTGTGCGTGTGTGTTGGGGGGTTGACAATCAAATGGAGGATACAATGCTGAAAATAATCTTTCGGTTACATTCAAATAAATTAACCAAAAAGAGCATTCATTTATATTCATCATCTAACTGCAGTAATATAAATGTTATAAACAGAGAATCAGTATTATGTAAACCAGTGGTGTCAACTTTTTATGCTTGTGACCTACAACGTTAAAGCACAACTATACTGACCTAATGCGTTTATGAATCGCATTTCATGACCAATAAAATATAGCTTACGGCCCTACAAGAACAATTTATACTTTTATAATTCGAGGATAGATCAAATTCAGAAGTGTAACCCATATTTGATCGTCTACACCCGCACACACTATTTTTGGGATTCCAACTATGCCTATGATAGGAAGTCTGCATATGAAGGAAATACATTGCAGTAAGAATTTTCAGGAATCTGGTCGTAAGTTTCATAAAAGACAACAGGTTCCTTTTAAATACAAAATGAAACTTTGTCATCTTTGCCCTGATGCACATTTAAGCATTAATGTTTGGCATTATTCAATCCACGACTTGGGCATATATACCACTCTGTTTCTTCTCTTTGTGTCATATTTTGTCCTTTTGATTTCAGGTTTGTTGGTTCTTTAGCCCTGACGAAGGAGATTTCGCGTATTCTCGAAACAGTTGTTAGACACAATTTTATTTTTTTTTGCTTGAATATCTTAGCCTTGTTTTCCCAATCATTTGCACAATGTGTTTTCGTTTTCGTATTTGTATAAGGAAGAACTGAGAATAAAAATTTAAAAGTTAAAATTTATAAAAGAAAAGCAATTTTTTTTAAAGTTAAAAATAAAATATTAAAAATATTTCCTAATTTGTTATTAAAACTATTTCATTACCAAACGTTTATATTTGAAAGGCAGAATTCCCCATACTCCTTTGTACGGAACTCACACATTATTGAAAAATGAACTTGTACAGAACTCGCTCGTTGTAAAATTTTACTTCATATATACATAAATCGCAAGAAATGGCACAACATTTCAGTTGCACGGAAGTCGCACGTACGGAAGTAAAATTAACCCTTTAGCTCATTGCTTTTTCAAGGAGAAGATCTCTTTAAAAAATCAGTGTAGATTACGAGTGGGGCAACGGTAATCTCAAAGGGAGAATCTCTCAAAAAGACAGGTGTATATCATAATACTATCCCAAACATCTTGAACCCAATTCCTTCGAGAGTAGCTCTTTGCCCATTTCAGATTCCATTACTTTACGAACCTTGGTTGAAGTTCACCCTCTAGGTATACCCTTCGAGGAGTAATACAGCACAATAGATCAAAAGTAGCGCCTTTGACCCGCTGACTGTCGGTCAAAGAATGAAGACTCCTTGGTGCAAGAAAGAAAATACTTCTAGAAATAGGGTTTTCATATTTTAAACTCGTCATATATGATAATCTTGATTCATCTAATATACTTCAGAATGTGTTTCAAATCAGGCGTTTCTTCTTTCAAATAAATAAAAAAATAAATAAAACAAAAGAATAAAAAATTATGTGTTTAGCATATGACTTTCTCTACAGATTAACAAATTTCGATTTTGTTGGAAAAATAACGCAATCTAATTCCTCTTTACTATTAGAGCTCCCTAAAATTAATAGACTTACTGCAGTTACCAATTAAAAAATATGCATAAGAGATCTCGTGTAAATTGCTTTAATATTTCATTAGATATAGTGCTCTCAGTGGAAAAGCAAAATATCTAATATCTCGAGAACGGCTCAGGATAACTACTGAAAAATAATGTCCAATACTTATTGGTTAACTGTATTTAAAAATCATTTTGTCATAAAATAATAGTTAAATATTGTTTAAGGTTAATTGTTTTAGGTTTTTCCTCCATTTTGGATCAAAAACGTGTAATATCCAAAGAACAGCTTAAATTTTCGGTCTAGAAGTTGCGTTACGGGCTTTTAAATACAGAATTATATGTAAAGTGGTAATTTTTCCTAAAATATAAAAATATAATTATGTTTAAATATCTGTTGAAACTTATAAATCCGTTAATTTCTTTGATCCTATAAATTTTTGATGTTGTATTTCTCAATTTTTTTCATTACCTTAAATATAATGGTCCTATTTTTAGGGGGGGGGGGTATGTTGAATTTATTTCTTGTTTTCAGCCAGTAAATTGCCTTGACAGGTTCTAACGTTATTATTATTATATTATTACATTAGGTATTTCATTTTATTGATTCTCTAGTATGTTCATGTTTAATTACATAAGTATAAAGACCATTTTTTTAAAGCTATTTTACGAAGTAGACCTTATAGTTTTTATTAAACCTTTAAAAATTTTTATGTGAGTTATATATTATGTGTTTTAATATTTTGAAATCTGAAAATACCGGAATCCCAGTTTTGAAAATTACAAATGTCGAGATACCGGATTTTAATTTTGTTCCGGAATTAATTGTCCAACACATTTATTATTAGTATACGTTTCATTTATGGCCGCATAGACATGTTGTTTATTAATAATAAAGCCAACTAGTAATTTTAATTCTTCTAAAGATGTAACAAAGGGAATTTTATGCTAATTTATTCCTTCGTAACATCAATATAAATTTCCTGCTTATTTAGAAAGCAGTAACTTGTTGAAGACCCAGACCGACCGGCTCGTCAACAAGGACATGAGCAACCGATTAGTCGGCCGGAGCAGTAACTTGTTGTGAGAATTGCGAGTAGTTAAGTGCCATCGTAAAAATATAAATAAATAAAAAGTCCACCTCTAATCGTAATCTTCGTTTCTTCTCATTTCACATTAGCACTCAAATATCCGACAACCTTAATATTTGTTCTTGATTTATTATTTTATAAATATTCATTGCATTTTGTACACAATTACTTCAGGAGCCAAAAAGTTGCATGAGAATTAATATCAATAAGTTGTACATATGAATTTAATGAAAATATCAATTTAACAATAAATTGTATTTTAGAGCAGATTAGAGATTTATTGAAGACAAATTAGGCCATTATGTATCAAAATTATCACATCAAGTGAAATCAAAAGTGCAATGCTGATTTAGGGCAATATAACTTTTTTGGATATTATGGAATTCTATAAACAGGGAAGCTAGGATTTTCCCAGACTCCCTGAGGGTGTTAGTATCATCCCAGATTTCTTTGGACACCCCGAGTTACAATTTTTCATCTTAACAACCTTAGTATTTGTTCTTGATTTATTATTTTGTAAATATTCATTGCATTTTGCACACAGGTACTTCAGGAGCCAAAAGTTGCATGAGGATGAATATCAATAAGTTGTGCATATGAATTTATTGAAAATATCAATTTTAAAATAAATTACATTTTAGAGCAGATTAGAGATTTATTGATGACAAAATAGGCCATTATGTATCAAAATTATCATATCAAGCGAAAACAAAAGTGCAATGCTGATTTAGGGCAATATAACTTTTTTGAATATTATGGAATTCTATAAACAGGGAAGCTAGGATTTTCCCAGACTCCCTGAGGGTGTTAGTATCATCCCAGATTTCTTTGGACACACCGAGTTACAATTTTCATCTATGCATTTTTTACTAAACTCTTCAAAAGAGGGTGTATCAGAGTACTATAAGTCTCCTAGAAATGCGATAAAAATCAAATTAAAAAATATTACAATTTTTTTAAGTAGAATCACATTCATTCATTTCTTGTACAAAAGTGAAAATAGTCCGATTTTAGGAGTGGCCATTTAAATAGGGCTGGTTTAGGGAACTTCTGTGCTTAGTACAAGGTACAAGATATTTGAATTTTAAAGGGGTGCCTTATCT
The DNA here is from genome assembly GCA_951213105.1 of Amaurobius ferox. Classification (NCBI taxonomy): domain Eukaryota; kingdom Metazoa; phylum Arthropoda; class Arachnida; order Araneae; family Amaurobiidae; genus Amaurobius; species Amaurobius ferox. The sequence continues at coordinate 21,241,974 of OX578133.1, forward strand.
GGGTTTTAAATTGCGGACTTTAATCCACTGTCTAATAAAAGGAAAAAATCGAAAGAAAGGAATGCTACGAAAAGAAAGTTTGAAAATCATAAAGTTTGCTCGGAAGATTTAAAAACTTCCGTGTCTTAAGATAGAGTTTTAAAAATTTGATAAATTTAAAATTTAAAAGTATAAGGTGCTTCTGTGCTTAGTCCCCATCCTATCTCTGCTGAAATACACAAGGCCGGTACCGGAGTACTTCGCTCTCAAGTCCGAACAATCTCAAGAAATCACTGTAAGCAAATACAATAAATTTGTCAATCCCTACCTTTGTGTAGATTATCTTTGAATACTACCGATCATACGTTGGTTTGTAAAAAAATTGTATAACTAATTGTTGGAACATATAGCTTAAACTGCTGGTATAGCTCAAACAGCTATTTATTGCACAAATAACACAAAAAATGAAATTTATCTAAATATATAAATTCAATTTGAAGTTAAAAATTATTATAATTGTTTTGCAATTTGGTAGCTTAGCGCATTTTAAAATGACACCAAGTTCCAGAAAATATATCGGAGTCCGTTTATTGTATATAAGGTTGATTTTATTCATTTAATCATGAACATTAATATATAAAACAAACATTTAATTATTATATTTAAACATATTTTAGTCTTTAATTTTAGATTTTATGGATTTTTACGGAGCACTTAAAAAAAATGCCCGGCTCTATTTCTAGTGCATGGCCGTTTTGTGTAAACACATCCAAGAGATTGTAGAAGGATCATGAGATGTTGATAAGCCGCTGGTGGAAGCAGAGCTAAATGCATAAATTTATGCTTAGGAAAGGTTGAGAAAATAATGGGGCTGATACTCATAAAAGCAACAGGGTTGATACTCTCCCCCCCCCCCCATTCCATAAAAATAAAAAGCTGGTCTCTATGAAAAATTTTATTAATCATAAAAAATATCTTGATCAATTGGTCATTCAATAGATCAAATTTGCATTAGGCGATATTTTCTTGTGTTGCTTCGTTTCAGATTCTATTCGTGTCCCTTAACATGTACTTGCTTCTAATAATACTTAACAAGTACATGTTAAGGGACACGAATATGGTGTTTAAGTTGAGTAATCAAATGCTTTGTTTGTTGCGAACTCCGCCTTCGCTGATATTGGTGATTCTAAAATCTCACATTCTTCCCAAGAAGTGTAATTTTTGAAGACTTTGATCGAAAGTGAAGTAATTTATTAAAATAAAAATTGTTTCAAATCGCTGCTGAAGAGAAACTGATGTTATATATCACCGTTAATATTAGCATTGAACAAATTAAAGGTGTGAACCAATTTCGGAGGCAAAAAACAGTCTTCATTCGTCAAATCAAAGACTGAAAAGTCATACCAGCAAAATAATTGCTAAATGAAAATTAGAAAAAATGAAAAGAAACTAAGAATAATGTAGATAAACAGAAGAAGTATTAACTTGCTCATGACCAAGACTACAAATTTGAGTACGCTATGACGGAATAAATATATAATAATCTGTTTCGGAAAATACATCATGAGTACCATCATCAACTAATTTTAAAAGTATATAGGCACAAGCCATTGTAAAAATACCTATGAATAATTGACTAAAAAATTGAGTAGTATGGAATAAAAAGAATATGAAAGAAACAAATGACTTCAAAATGTTGAAGAATTTTATGTGTCAAAAAATAAATAAATAAATAAATGAATTCAAATTTAAAAATGTATCCCTGCTTGAAACTTGTCATTTGAAATTCAAACTAAGTGATCCATGGGGCAACCCACATATTTGCAAAACAATATTATAGACTATACCAATCCGCTGAAAGTGATAGAAGATAGTACAAGACAAGACTCTTTTCTTTTACTCAAAATAAATTATGTGGTATACATTATATAATTTATCAAAACGTTTGAAGATAATTGTTATTTGGGTATCTGTTTCCATTTTGCTCAAGCAAAAAAAAAAAATAAAATAAAGTAAAATACATGACTTTATGAAGGGTTGAAACTAAGGCATCTAGGGTCTCCTCTTCAAACATACAGCTCGTATATATATATGAAATAGTATACTTTATTTCATATATTGTTCTTTTTATAAGCATATTTACACAAATAATATTTTTAGCACTTGCTTTTATCGATCAAATGAAAGTAAGACATAGATTTTTGAAAGTAAATGCAGTTGAGGTATTGGACATTTTGAGCCCCTCCTTCAACTCACAGATTGCACAAAATACAATATAATACACTTTATATAAATTTTATTAGAATATTTACAAAAATCTTGCAAATAATTCTAACAACAGTCTGAAGGACTTTTTAGTAGCTTAGAATCCGAGACAGAAGTTAAATTGACTCAAATTTTGATTGAACACGGAAATGGATATTATTTTCAGAAAAATGGAAATAGAAGAATGAACTATTTTACATATTTCCAACTTTTTGTCATAATTCATTATATTTAGGTACAAGTCTTCGATGTTTACTCTGCTACTGTCGAATTTATTCTATCTACTATTCAATTTTATTTCTTCTACCTCAATGTATTCATCTTATGAGAAAATAGTGATAGAAACAAGAAAGATTAATCTTGCATAAAGCATTGATTATGAAACACTTTCCAACGGAAATGCAATGTTATGTAAACATCTCTAAAATGCAATATATTCAGTGGTGATATTTTTCAAAATTTCATAGTACAATAATTTGCTTACTTGGAAACTTAAAACTTCATCAAAAAAGACAATGCTATAAAATCGCTTGCTTCTCTATCTAAGTAAAATCAATGAATATTTCATTCATATAATTTAAATTCCAGACTTCAAAGCTAAATAATTTTGCTTTGAAAAATTCAGCAATTCTTATACAACTCATATTATAATCGAGTTTACACTTTGCATACATTAAAATTAGGCTTTGTTGTAGAAATAATCAAAGTTTCATGATCATTTAAAATCAAAAATATTGTAATTGTAAAGACACAGAATTTAGAAACACAGATAATATGCAAAAATAAAGCGGTTTTAGGACGGATGCAACACTAAATATAAATACAAGAAAGATCAATCATGCATAAAGCATTGACTATAAAATGATTTCCAACTGAAATTTTATTTAAACATCTCTAAAATACGTTACATTCAGAGACGACATTTATAACACTTCACAACATAGCTGAAAAGTGTTTATGACTTTGTTCATTCTGTCTATCAGTCTGTCCGTTCGCAAGATAACTGCCGTAAATATGACTTTGTCAAATTGAAATTTTAGTATGTTGTTCAGATGGTCTGTAAGACCTATGGGAATGTAAATGAATAATATCACCCGATTAGTTTTGGATTGAACTCGGATTAATAAAATAAAATACATTGAACTCTATGGAACCTAATTTTTCAAATATTTAAGTGAAATTAAAATTCACAAATTGCTTCGAAAGTTTTAGGAAATAATTAAATTATCCCATAAATATATAAAAAAAATAAGCAAAATATATTTGGTAGTTTTTTAAAATAAAAATTAAAATAATAATTACACCCATATTATAGGCCCGGCCGCCCACTTTTGATGCTCTATGTCTTCGGATGAGTCGGACGGCACTGGGTTTTCGACCCATATTATAGGAAAAGACCACGGGACATACTTCAAAATAAAATATGGCATCCATCCTGTGTCAAAATCGTGACTTTTAAAAGTCTTTTTAATTTATATTTAGTGTTGCATCCGTCCTAAAACCGCTGTTTTTTGCGTTTTTCTGTGCATCTATATTCTGCACCAACGCAATTACAATATTTTTCTAGCTTAAATGATCATCAAATTTTGATTATTTCTACACCGGAGCCTAATTTTAACGTATGCAGAATATAAACACATCAAGCCGTAAGATGAGTTGTATACGAATTGCTGAATCTTTTTAACGCAAAATTTAGCTCTGGAGACTGGCATAAAGATAATGAAAAATGAATAAAACTGAATAAATCTGATGAATGAAATAATCATTGATTTTACATAGAGAAGCAGACGATTTTTTATCATTGCTTTTTTTTTGATAAATTTCGAGCATAAGTTTTAGTAGCATAGTAGAGTTAGAAAGTACTTTTGCTTCCATGGTTTTATTTTTTAAGTAAAAAATATATTATAGTATTGTGATGAACAAAAGGAATGGAATAAAAGAGTTTGAATGAAATATTTACTACATTTACATGGAGAACCAAGGCGAGTTATATTTCGAAGACGTTATTTGAATAAAGTTCTTTTTTTTTATGAAGTTTTAAGTTTTTAAATATTATAAATTATTGTAGTATTGTGATAATTTAAAAAATATTACCGCTGAATTATAGCATTTTATAGATATTTAAATAAAATTGCATTGTAGTTGGAATGTGTTTCATAATCAATGCTTTAGGTATGATTGATCTTTCTTGTTTTAATTATCACAGAACTGCAATCATTTATTTCACTTGGAAAATTAATCCATGGAGGTAAAAGTATTTTCTAACGCCATGCTTAAAACTTCTTTCAAACTTTATTCAAATGACATCATCGAAATATAAGTCGTCTGGCCTTCTATGTAAAAGCAGCGAATATTTCACTTAAACACTTTTATTCCAGACTCAACAGTTAAATAATTTTGCTTGAAAAAATCAGCAATTCTTATACAAATCATCTTACTTGTTTACATTTTACATTTATTAAAGTTAGGCCTCGTTGCAAAAATAATCAAAGTTTGATGATCATTTAAGCTAATAAATGATGTAAGTGCGTTGGCGCAGAATACAGATGCACAGAAAAAACGCAAAAAAAAGCGGTTTTAGGACGGATGCAACACTGAATATAAATTAAGAACTTTAAAAATCACGATTTTGACACAAGATGGATACCATATTTTATTTTGAAGTGGGTCACGTTATCTCTTCATATAATATGGGTGTAATTAATATTTTAATTTTTATTTAAAAAACTACCAAACATATTCTGTTTGAAATTTTTTTATATATCTTATGGAATAATTTGAATATTTTCTAAAATTTTCGAAGCAATTTATGAATTTTAACTTCGCTTAAAAAATGTTTGAAAAATTAGGTCCCATAGGGTTCAATGTATTTCATTTCTTCAATCCGGGTTCAATCCAAAACTAATTAGGTGATATTATTCATTTGCATTCCCATGTGTTCCACAGACTGTCTCAACAACATACTAAAATTTCATTTTGATAAAGTCCTTTTTACGGCAGTTATTGTGTAAACCGACAGACAGAATGAACAAAGTCATAAGCACTGTTCAACTATGTTGTAAAGTATTACTAAAAATAATTTCGTATTTGAATGTTGGATACTATTTTATATCTACTTATAGTGTGATTGTAAAAGAAACTTGCGCAATAAAATTTTGCACTATACACGTAGTCCAACATTAGCAGATGGTAGTTTCATTTTATGAAGGATGCATGGCTTAAAACTTTCTGGTGTCCACAGAGCGAACAAACAGGTTTCGGATTCCTTTGAAGCCTAGTTATCAGCAGTATTGTTCGCAAACAGGTTTCGGATTCCTTTGAAGCCTAGTTATCAGCAGTATTGTTCGCAGACATTTTCTACTAAGGGGACTATGGCCTAAAGGCATGCTCTACCTTGTGGCAGGGCTATAGAAGTAATGGGTTAGTTAGCACCTGTGGGTCTTAGCGCCTTCTCCCTTGAAACCGGAAATGCTTGTTAAAGACGTCACGACATTGCATGATGAAAATTGGCATTCATAGGATTTAATGGAAAGTTTACAATTTCAAACTAAAAATAAACTCATGTAGAACACAGAAAATGAAAATCAAACATTTGTAACTAGAGCTCCAATTGAATTTTATTGTTATGGCAATGTGACTGGCGTTTTCTTGACACGAAACAATATTTTTAATTGTTTCTTTTGAAAAATTTTCAAATTTTTTTTCAATCTGGTTGTTACAATTAAAAAGCAAGTTACAATTAAAAAATATCTAGAAAGTGGATATATATTGATGTACGTAAAGAAAAAAATATATTTCAAATTTTGTATTCAAGTTATTCTTCTAAAATATAACGTAGAAAAACCACATTAAAAGTAATTTTTTGTTTAATTTGCTACAGCTTAATCACTCTGATCGTTTATCTGTGTTATACAACTTATACATTTAGTATAATTTCGGGAATAAAAATTATATTGAAAACAAAATATTGCTATAAAATCTGAAAGTCCTAAAAAGTTGAGTTCTTATTAGGAAAATTAAAAAAGAATGCTATCAGATTCCACATAATAATTTGATATTAGTAGCTGCATTCCTTATTATCGTGTTCTTATCTCACACATTCAATTAGTATTCGAGGTGGGATCAAAAAATTTTGAAACCTGCTTATTTGTTAATATCTCGAATTAGAATAATTTCGAGGGAAAGAAATTCCTTTTATACAATTAGTATGAGAAAGTAAGAATATGTCATTTAAAAGGAAAATTATTTTAAATAGAAGATTCGTTCCGTTTTTAAAATATAAAGGATCTGGAGTTTAAGTATCCACTGGACTTTTTTATATATTCGTTATACCTCATTGGTTAAGTCTACTTCTGTCACAATCGTCATCAGAATATAAAAAATATATATTTTATTTTCACATACTATTGTATAGAATAGGTATTGTTTTCTTGAGAATTTTCGAATTCAAAATTTTGATGGAAGATATCCTGACGGAAGACAATTATTGAATTTCATAATTTGATTAGATAATTTTTGAGAAAAAATAATATATTAATACTAATCAAATTGTTTCTGGGTAAAAATATAATTCTGAAAAATATATAAAAGAAAAGAGGACAAAATAAAGTATTCTTTATATAAAAATCTAGAAGAATTGAATGCTCTAATGACATATATTAAAATATATTTTATTAAATTTATGCTATTCTGTAAAAGAAACCGAAAATATACAATTGCTTAAGGAATACGATAACCCATATGGATGAAGCAGAGGCTATGGTATTTAAATGACAGGTGTTATAATGATGTGGATCATAAAAAGAATACAGTGTCTGATTGCATACGCAAGTATATAATTTTATCTGTTGCTATATTAGCTTCAAATATTCAGTGAGACAGTCTGTTTGGACGTCAGGGATAGTGCCACCCAATTAAAACCATAACCCAGTGGGAGCGACATCCACAGGGGGAGTGTCCTCCTTCCTCTAACGTCAACTTCTTGGAAGAACTTTCAAACCCACATATTAAACGTGCCCGTATTCTGCGTGAACAGAGAGTCAGTTTAGTCAGAGCTAGAAATCGAATTCGGATCCTCCGAGTGCAATCCCCGTGCCTTAACCACTGGACTATCCCACCCCAAAGTTCATCCATCTGTCTTTCAGACCGTATGCAATAGAGCAAAATACACCGGGTTCATGAATAATAATTTAGTATATAGAGCATTTGGCGAAAATTTTGTCGTGCTAAAATAACATTTTTAAATAAGTTAAAAATTTTTAAAAACATTTTATATAAAAGACACTTCTCATTGCAGATACTATTTTCCATGGACAGGTTTCGCTCTTATTCTGCGCTCGTCAGCAGGGAATAGCAGAAATCTGTAATGATAGTAAGAAGCATGTTACAATTTTTTGCGAGCTTCTATGGGAACTGACAATATCAGTCCTTCCACGTGGTTGGTATAACATTTACTTACAATTTAACTCAGGCCACACGGAGCTGCAAAGGCAAATTTCATAAAACACAAATCCGCTTATAAGGGACGTCCCCCAAAAATATGAAAGACATCCCAGCCACAATTTTTAATCAATTTTATGCCGGTCATATAGAAGGATTTAAATTGTCATTTTCCATAAAAGCTTGTAAAAATTGTGGATTTTAGCAAGATTTGTACTACCTTTGCAGCTGATGAACTGTATTTTCCATGCTGACGAGCGCATAATAAACGCGAAACCGGTCCATTAAAGTTGGTATCTGCAATGGGAGAGCCATTCTTATTTTGGGGAGCGCCCCTTATAAGTGGGTTTTGTGTATAATACACTTGTATATGTTTTATATTTTTTTCTCAATTTTGCATTCATTCGGTTATGTATTAGGGCATGTGTTACAGAATGTATAATTTCTTATGATTCTTCTCTTCTAACTACGAACGCATCTTTTTTTTTAGGTAATTTTAGTTCACTTTCAGCTGGTTTCGAATGAAAGAAATTGCAGCACATCTAGCGTACATATAAATATTACACAGTTATCAGTTTTAAATACAGTGTCCTCAGTAAAAATGTGAATTCACGATCCTTAGTTAATAGATATACATACCATTTTTTTTAGTTATTAGATATACGTACGTTTACCCTGGGTAAGAACCTATATATCTAATGCCAAGCATTGCCCTCATTCTAACGGTGTATACGCATGGGCCTCATTCTAACGGTGTATACGCATGGGCCTCATTCTAACGGTGTATATGCATCGTCCGCATTCTAACGGTGTATATGCATTGTCCGCATTCAGACGGTGTATATGCATTGTCCGCATTCTGACTGTGTATATGCATGGTCCGCATTCTAACGGTGTATAAACAGGGTCCTCGTTTACCTTGCAAAAATACATACTTGAAATAAAACTATTTTTAAACTTTTCTTGCCATATATGTCATTAACTTCCTTCCAGGATGCCTAAAATGTGAAATTTATATCAGAAAAATCATTGTTTCTGGAGGTCCTCGGTTTGGTGGGTTCCCCGCAGCGTCCTCGTTTTCCACCAAAAACCAACCTGTGTGTGTGTGTGTGTGTGTGTGTGTGTCAGTGAGTCTGTGGAGACGATATCTGACGAACGAATATAGAAATTCGAATGAAATTTGGTACAAAAATTACATACCGTGAATACTGGAAACCTATTGTTTTTCAACACAATCGATGTTCAGAACCAATCCCCCTAAATTTTAAAATGAAATTTTGAAAAAATCATCAAACAAATCAAAACATTTAATAAAGCATTACGCAAATAGACAAATCTTGTGCAATTTTTTCTTAGAAAACGATTGACATACATTTTGGAACGCTAGCATAAACCGTTCTCGAGATATTACACATTTTTCAAATAACTGTTGAGAAACATGTTCATTTTTCATATATAATATCATGCGATAAATTGGGTGACATCATTCTCGTGGATCTAGCTCGTTTCATTCTTGAGAAAAGGTACTCTGAGTAGTACTTTTGTATTTGAAAACCAATAGTGATTTATCTGCTATGAGAATAACTTATTTCTCCTCCATAACGCTTGGCGAGATTTTGGCAACGAATTCAGCTATATGTCGCCAACTTTTTTTAATGTTGCCAAATTAACGAAAACGTCAAATGGATAAAAATGACGCTAAATCAATAAAAATGACGACTCATTGACGAAAATTCAATATCTTGGAAAAAATATAAGTATCTACTGTAAAAATAACCTATTTTATTTATACTGTAAACGTGGTAAATTGATTGCAATATAAGGAAAGTCATGTGCTGCTCGCATCAGATTTTTTTTATCGGGTTTTAATTCATGAATATGAATACACCTACCATTTCGAGGTTCAAAGTTCTTGTTTTTATCAATTTGATCATTTTCAGTATCCTGTATTTATACTAGTGTTCTAATTTTTGTGTCAATCGTTTTATAATGAAAAATTATATAGAAAATTATTATTTACGTAATTTCAGTGAAAATTTTGATTTTTTTGACGATTTTTCCAAATTTCATTCGAAAATTTGGGGGTGTTCTGAACATTCGAATGTGTCTAAAACCAATATAGTTTCAGTGTTCACAGATGGTGATTTTTGTACTAAATTTTTTTCGAATCTCTCCTTTCGTTCGTGAGATGTCGTCTTCACAGACTCACAGACACACACACACATACACACACGCAGACATCACCTCAAAAATATCTGATTCATGTTCAGAGATGCTTGAAACGTGATCTCCCGTCGAAAACTCGAACTCGAAAGTTCAATCCCGTCTCAATACTTTTCTTATACATTATATTACTTATGTATAAGGAAAGTAATAAGCTTACCAAATTTCGTGAAATTCACTTGATTATTTTGAGATATCGCTTTTTTTTTTGGAAAAGCAAAATTTCAAATATAGAGAACTATTTATAAAACTACGCATTTATAAAGTAATACCATTCATACTACTTTTAAAAGTAAAAAATTAAGTAATATGAAGGACTTTCTTAGGACTTCAAACACATTTTAACTTGTATTAAAATAATAAAATATGTCTGCTTATTCGCGATATATTTGGCGAAGCACTCACTCACATTCACAATATTTTTGGAAAAAACATTAAAATTCATTAATTTTGAGTAATTGTTCTAAAATTCACAATTTTAAAGAAAAGCGTTTGCAATTTAAGAAAATGCTCAAAAGTATATTTTTATTTAAAATCGCTAAATTTACCAATTTTATTTAAAAACTTTAAAAATAATAAATATTATAATTGCCATACATTTCATTTTCTATAAACAAAAAAGCATTTTACAAGCTTTAAAACGAACAAAAGAATATTAGATTTTTTAGGGAATAAAACATGTGTTGTAATATTTACTTCATAAAACTTATATAAAACATGTAAATAATTCAAAAATATTAATAAAATATGTGTATATATCAAAGTTGGGCAAAATACATTGAAAATGTATTTTTGATACAAAATACAGAATACATATGTATTGGGTCCTAAAATACAAAATACAAAATATTTTTTTAATTTAAAATTCCAAATACAAAATACTTTTTAAATTAAAAAAATTCCAAATACAAAATACACGTATTTTCAAAATACATTTAAAATACAAAATACATTTAAAATACAAAATACATTAAAAAAATTAACATTACTGTGTATTGGGCTGGATTGAATTTTTAATGCAAAGCAACATTTATCTATACATTTTATTGGGAATAAACAAACCTTGTATTTGTTAAATATTAACATTGTCATTTAAAAATGATTAGAATATATTGTCGTTGACGATTGTTTTGCCCATGCTGGGTTAAATATATATCTTATAATATCATATATTCTTCATTTTGTTGAGCAATATCTTAAATTACACATTGAGCTGAAAAAAAAAATCATCCGAAAAAATATTTGATTTTAACATCTTTTGCTGTAATTTATAAATCGATTTAGCAACACAAAATCATTACTATAGTAATCTAAGCAAAAAAGAAATATTTTACAAAAAACCCTGTTGATTAATAATTAAAAAATCATTTCTTGACACATTTTATATGATACAGGTTTTGTAAATCTTTACATCTGAAGAGCAATATATATATATATATATATATATATATATATATATATAAATAAAGTGAAAAACAATCTAAGAGCAATGATAATAGTAAATATAGAAGCATATAGTAATTAGGCGCATATGCAGCTCTAAAAATTATTGCCATATAAAATTAAAAAAAAAAAAAGAAAAAAAAAAGAGAGGTGTGCTTACAGGGAAGTAGCAAGGTCAAGGGGGATTGTGACCCCTTTTCCTGGTTGAAGCATGCTTTCAGTCCCGGGAAACGGGTATTGCGATACAGTATTGACATGTAATTTTTGCATTTTCGCAATGTATTTTCATATTTACAAATTCTATATCGCTTTCTGGTTTTAGTGTTCCTCAAGGGATTCTGCTTTTCCCACATTCACGATGGTGATTGCTTCGGGCATTTAGTGGTTTCTGGGAGTGTTTCCCGGGACTGAAAGCATGCTTCAACCAGGAAAAGGGGTCACAATCCCCCTTGACCTTGTTACTTCCCCGTAAGCACACCTCTCTTTTTTTTTTTTTGAATTTTATATATATACTATTTACAGTGTTAAAGCAGTGATTTCCAACCTTTTTTGTTAGCAGGAATCCTTGAAATATTTAGTAAAATACATGTGACCCCTACTTGGCTGACGCGTAGTAGGTTCCACAGTGATCAATTACAAAATAGCCGTGTAAAGTAGTAGAGTTCATGAATAATAACAAACTCATACTTTTGAATAAAATATTTCAAGTGTATTTATTGTTTTTTTCTATTTATTAAATATTGTTAATAAAAAGTTGTTAATAATTGTAAAATATTGTTAATAATTTATTATATATTGTTAATCTGGTTTACTGTTTACAAACAGACATTGTGTATATTTATTGTGATGATTTTGTCTTAATAATTGATTTTCATAAAATTGTTAATATAAAACAAGTTACATTTAATTGTTTCATAATACATGCACATTTTTCATGTAATTAAGCAAATAATAATATAATTAAGTAAAATATATTTTAATTTAATTGGTTTTACATTTTCCCCTATTGTTTGATTTTATTTAAATCTTTTATCTACAAGCCTTATGGGTATTTGGCAAGACTGCTGGTAATATTCGTTACTGAAAACCATTCAACTGCTAACTTCAATTTCTTGAAGCTATACAATTTTTCAGCTTAAATAAAATTTATTTTCTCAATTAAAATTCGCGCTGCTAAATTTCTCTCTGTTTAACCAAGTTAAATTTCCTAAATGCTTTGGTTTTGTAATAATAGTTCCTGTTAAAACCTTAATAACTTTAATTTTCTTTCTTACAAAAAAGATGGCATGTTCTCCTTTTTTTGCAAACTTTTGCAAATTCTCCAAGAATCCTTTTCACGGGTTCGGGGGAAACCCACGGTCCATTAAGCGAAAGCCAAGGGTCTAGCTAAAATGTTTGTTAAATCGAGGTATAAAACTAAAATCTTACCTTTAGACGCATTTTAAAATTAGTTGCGACTTCGAAAGTCCCACTTATAACCGAACATTTTGGTTTGCATAAATTCTGCCTTTACTTTTACTTTATCATCAGTATATATATTAGTTAAAAATGTTTCCCACATATAATATGACAAACCACGTACCGTCATAATCCATTAATTCTCCGGATGTATTTTCATCACTGCCAGACGTATCAACTATCTTCTATCGTGTCTTAGCAATAATGACTTGCATTGCATCTCTTATTTAAAAGAAATGCAATGCGTAGCAGAGCTCAGATTAATTGTCTAAGTTCTGTTTTCACAAAGAATGTATTTCAAGCTCCTTTCTTCCTGTTTTGCACACATATGTAGAAAGGAGCCATCCACCAAACAGCATCATGCTATAATTCTAATAGGAACTTAAAGTAAAATTTATAACAGAAACAATTTTTCTCAGAGGCATTGCAGACTCTAAACAATTCGTTTATTAGCTGGCACAGGTTGAAAAAGGTTGTTTATATTAACTGCTAGAAATGCATTCAAAGATTAGGCAAAGTGCAGATTTGACGTTTTCTCTTTTGCGAATCGTTCAATTGCGGTTTAAGCACAATAGTTTGAAATCTGAAGAAATGTATTTTGAGTATTTTGAAAATACAAAATACTCTAATAATGCATTTTTGATACATTACTAAAATACTTTAGTTTTTACTGTTGAAAATACAAAATATAAAATACAAATGTGTTTCGAAAATGTATTTCAAATACACGTATTTTCGTAACGGCCCAACTTTGGTATGTATGCAAGGAACCAACAGAAATAAGAACAAGAAAGATCAATCATGCATAAGCATTGATTATGAAACACTTTCCAACTGAAATGTAATTTCATTTAAAAATTTCTAAAATGTGATTCATTCAGTGGTAATATCTTTTACATTATCACAGTACTACAGTAATTTATTATACTTAAATATTTAAAACTGTATCGAAATATAAATCATCTGATTCTTTATGCAAAATCAATGAATATTTCATTCATATAACTTGTATTCCAGACTCCAGAGCTAAATAATTTTGTGTGAAAAAAATTCAGCAATTCTTATGTAATTCATCTTACAATCGCTTGAGATATTTGCATTCTGCATATGTTAAAATTAGGCTTCCTTGAAGAAATAATAAAAGTTTAGGGATCATTTAAAATCACAACTATTGTAATTGCATAGGCACGGAATTTAGATACACAGATAATACACAGATAATATATATGTGTATGTGTATGTACTCAAAGTATTGGAATCGTGCCGAATATCGGAACTCGAATTTTCAAAGTATCTACACGTTTTGGGACTTCTAGAACACGAAAAAACTACTTTTAGGAAGACGTCTGTGTGTGTAAGGGTTGAAGGCCCAGACCACACGACCAACCCAGGGGGTTTATGGTATCAAGTTGTGTGGCCGACTGTGTGTGTAAGGGTGTATCTGTGTATGTTTCTGTGTGTCTGTGTGGATATTACATCCACTCTAATTGAAAAACTAATGGACCGAATTTCATACAATTTGGTAGGTATGTTTTTTGTGGGAAATCCTAATATTCATTAGATTATAGTACGATTCGTAATAAAATAATCTGCCTTCTTTGCGAAATGGCCGCAGAAATTGCCTTTATCCACTCTAGCTAAAAACTAATGAACCAAATTTAACAAAATTTGGAGTATAATATTTCAATAACCTACAAGTGATTTATATACCAAATTTAACAAAATTTTGTATATAAATCATTTGTAGGTTATTCTACTACGATTCGGGAAAAAGGAACGGGCTATTTTTGCGAAATGGCCAGCAAAAATCGTTATATTTAAAAATAAAAGACTACGTGTGCTCAATTATATCAATTAAATTCCTATTTTATATATGATTTTTGACAACAAAAAGAATAAGACTAACCCCATTACTCTAGGACTAGCCGTTCTTGAGATATTCTAGTTTTTTCGCGTTTTCGCTACGCCACCTTTGACAATAAGTTCAGCTATCAAATGAGAACTTAATTTAAGTTTAACGTGCAAATTCAATGTCATTTAAAATACTTATGTTGTGCAGATAAACTCAAATTATCATTGAATAAATAAAGAGAACGAATATGAGTCTGCAGGGAAAGACTTGTGCTGTCCACATCAGAATTTTTAACAATATTACAGCAACGATTTATAGAAGTGAACGGGGATTATTTTCAGGCCATTTCGAAAAAAATGTATGATCTATATTTAAAGATCCATCAAATTTTTGTCGAATAAAATGTTCAACAAATTTAAGCTGTGTACCAAATTTTAACTCTCTAGGACGTAGGAAAGTGCATTTAAAATGCCATCAATTAAATTTATCATGAAGAGTTATATAAAATTTTAAAAAAATGAAAAATTGTTATCTACCAAATTTATTTTAGAATATGAAGCCACTCCCAAATGCAAAACGTTTAAACAAATGGAGAGATATTTATTATATAATATCTCTCTCTTTTCTTTCTGGAAGATATCCCAAAGTCAGAATTTAATTGAATTTGTTTTTTTCCCTATATTAAATAGTTTTTTTAATTAAAAAACTACTTAACATATTTTACTGAATTTTTTTTTATATATTCTATGGGATAATGTGAATATTTCCTAAAAATTTCGAAGCAATTCGTGAATTTTAAATTTACTTAAAAAATGTTTGAAAAATTAGGTCCCATAGGGTTCAATGTATTTCATTTTTTCAACCCGTGTTCAATAAAAAACTAATTGGGTGATATTATTTATTTATATTCCCATAGGTCCTACAGACCGTCTGAACAACATACTAAAATTTCATTTTGATAAACTCATTTTTACGGCAGTTATCGTGCTAACGGACAGACAGACAGACAGACAGACAGACAGACAGACAGACAGACAGACAGAATGAACAAAGTCATAAACACTTTTCAACTTTGTTGTAAAGTGTTAAAAAAGGAAAGTGCATTATTAAAAGAAAAAGTTATTAAAAGAAAGTGCCCTAGAAAATGTTGAAAATAATATTCAGTCTGTTACTGAAGTGTAGTATAAGCACTCTTTGTCGGGAACGGTAAGTAACGAACTATTGCCGAAGCATCAAGCTTATTTAAAATCCATCAAATCTAAGGGTATCTAGGGGTATCAATACTTTTCCAGATTGTATAAAATTTCGTGAAGTGGGAATACTTGAAACCAGAATAGGTAACAAAAGATTAAATGATTTGTATTTGGTTTTATATTTAGAATATTAAGTTGTGTATATATAAGTAAAATTTTAAATGTATTTTTAGTCTGCAGTATCAGAGAAAATAATCTAGTTAAAAAACATCAATTTTCCCAAGTTCTTCATTGCTGAAATATTTCGGTGTACCCCAACTATCACTTTGTGTACCCCCAGGGGTACACGTATCCCAGGTTGGGAAACGCTTATCTATATAAATTAATCTCCCCCCCCCCAAGAGCCCCATCACAAGATGGTGGTGTATGGATCTTAGCTCTTTATAGCCCTGGTCCTTTTTTTCCCGGGGGGGGGGGAATCAATCTATGGATATGTCGGGCGCTTTTGGCCCTTGAAGTAGATGCTTTCCAGGTAGGCCTTGGTGACTTGTTTCCAGAGCCGTTGGCGACTGGAGTCGAAACTTAACGGCTTCGCCCTGACCGGTGAATGATACTCTTTCTTTCCCGGCCGTGGTCTCGCTGGGTGGCGGATAATCCTTCTGCTTCCCTTCCTTGTATCTGCGTAAACTATCCAAGGTCGCCGTGGGGAGGGGGGGAATCTATATAAATTAAATTGTAAGTTGTGTCTGTTTATCTCCCTTCAAGGGAGAACCCACCTCTTTCCTTTTTGTGAAAATTACAATAAAATTTTTAAAAATGAATACAAATATTAAATACAATTGATTACAAATATTATACAAATATTAACTCTGCAAATTGTGAATTGAGTTTCTTTACATCATATTTTCCGTACGAAGAACGGGTAGTCTTAAATAAATAGCCTTATTATAAAGGTTAAGAAAACGCCATTTTTATAATACAGCTGTTTAAAAATGCATATTACTTTTTCCCGCGATTTATTTTCAAGGTAACGCGTAAAATTATTTTGGTAATTTTTCAAACCAGAATATTTTTCGAAAAGCAAAAACCAATTTTCGCGGTTTACTTGTTAGTAACTAATATAAATAACCGTATAAAATATAAAAACTTTTAAGTTGCAATTTTTTCTTAAAACTGTAATTTTTTCTGTAATTTACATTCACAGTTAGATGCATTAGCAATTAAGTTTCGAAAATATATTCACAGAAAGCTATTCCAAAATAAATTTTTAATTGCAACGGGAATGGGATTTGGTCAAAACAGCAGAAGATTTTAATAACTTAGTCCGTCAACCGTGAAACGGGCGCACAAAAAATATACTTAGTTTAAACAGTAGCATTAATTTCACAAAAACATTTTAAAAAGAAAATTCAATGCGTTTCACTTAAGTTAAATATCTTTAATTTCCTTTAAAGCACTTGCTGGTTTTTTTTTGTCCCTAAGATCTAATAAACCAATTAAATAAATGGTTTAGCAAAGTTGTAAATATTTAAACAAGGTAATGTTTGAAAAATAGTTTAATATTTATAAATTAAGACTCATTTCTATAAACAAAGGTTTCTACAAACACTAAATGCTGTACAAATGCTTAGTGATGGAATTTTCAAAATATTTTATGAGTATATATTACAGTGTAGGCCGTAGGGGAGAGTGTGGCGAAACCAGGTAGGCGGGTCAAACTATTTTAAATTGGGTACCACAATTTTAGGCTTAAGTAGTCCGGAAATCTGGAGGCAGCGTTCATCACCAAGTGTTTATGTTGTGTGTGTGAGAAAGGCAGTTCATGTGAAAATGTAAAGTCAGCGGAAAAGCATAGTGCCTTTTCTGAAAAATGTGTAATAAGTCGCTTTGTGTCGTGAAGTGCTCAAAGGGTAAAACGGGTACAGGTAAGTCATTCTATTTTGCTAAAGCACTCATTTTCAATTTACGTGGTGTTAATTCAGTGCCTGAGACAGTGAGTTGTAAATTTTTGTGTACTGTATTACTTAATTCGCTGTGAAAGAAGTAAAGTGTGTGTAGGGACAGTCTTGTGCTGACCACATTAGATTATTTTTCTATAATAATGATATCCGTCATGACGGTAAACATCAGATATTAATAAATCACAGAATTTATATTACCCGAAGCTGGATTAATTTTTGTGATTATACTGATTTAATTTTTCCAATTTCCTTGGGAGAAATAGAATGAAAATTCTCAAACCCGACTCATATAAATTATGCTACATTTTAACGTTTCACCATGTATCAAGAACATTTAATTATAACGATTGTTGCAGATGTTCTGTTAAGCCATGAAAAGCAATGAAGACGAAATTGATCTTTTATAGAAACAGATGGTGTATGACAGAGTTTAACTTCTACATATTGACATTTGAAATATTAAAAACAATAATAATATACTGACATGCAGCGCCGTGCTCCCATTGCGCAGATAACGACGTACATCGACTTTTTTGTACTAACGTTGTATTTTGGCCTTTTGCAGCATGAAATGATCAATATCTGTGTATCTGTAATAGGAACCAGAAACCTTATGTCCCAATGTGACCCTTGTGTCCCAATTTTGCGAAACTCTATAGAAACCGACAAATCCTGCCCTACCACGCAAGATCAAATTTTATAAAAGTAAAATTGAGCTCACGAATATTTATATAATATACACTGAACTGTCTGTCCTGATTGACTGAGTGAGATGAAGGAGGTTATGCATCAAAATTATCGAGCACTTTCCACTAAAGCTAGAATCTTGGTTGTGTGGAGAAGGGGGGGGGGGGAGTCATTCGATCCGTCTCAGCTTCGAGTCTAAGGAAAAATATAAAATTTAAAAAATTTGAATTAGAGGTGACGATACAAAGGAATAATAATAATTAAAAAAAAAAAAAAAGAAAAAAAACTCAAAGACACTTTGCTTAATTATCGAGCACTTCCGCTCTAGATATTTTGGCTTTGATTCCACCCGCCTCAACTTCCAAGATAACGAAAAAATATAATGTTTTGAAAATTCGAATTAGGAGTGCAAAGGAATAATAATAGAAAAATAAATAAATTTATTAGGCAAGGAAATAATTAAAAAAATTCAAAACCACTTTTCAAAATGATAGAGCACTTGTGATCGAGTCAGAATCTCCGTTTTGTACTCATTCGATCCGTCTCAGTTTCCAGATCAACGAAAAAAATCGAAAGTTCAGAGAATTCGACTTAGGGTGACGATACAATGGTATTTAAAAAAAAAAACTTATAGCACTTAAAAGCAATAAGTACACAATTTGATATACTTTAGCTGCTAACAATTCAAACTGATTATCAACGATTTTTATAAAGTGTGTAGGTGTCACATTCAGTGACCACTAGCCATGGAAAATGCACGAAGTGTGTGTGAAATGGCTAGCACAATATATATTGATAACAGATAATATATACTAATAGCAGATAATATACATGGTGTCCAGTACTCTCGGTGCCCAATGGCTATTTCCTCAACCGTTAGTCACAGAGATATACTTCCAATTGCAAAAATGTTTTAAAGTTTAAAATCTAT
This sequence comes from Amaurobius ferox, assembly GCA_951213105.1. Lineage (NCBI taxonomy): Eukaryota > Metazoa > Arthropoda > Arachnida > Araneae > Amaurobiidae > Amaurobius > Amaurobius ferox. The sequence goes on from OX578133.1 coordinate 21,261,405, forward strand.
TATTTTAGAAACAGTTTAAACAAATAAATGCATTTCTGAAAGAAATACGAAATATAAATTTTTATACAGTCCCCCGGTCCTACCAATTATATTTAGGAAAATTATCTTCCTACAATTTTATGCAAAATAAAAAAAAATCATCCTTTTACAACCAAAATTGACCGACTTATAGCTGTTTAAAGTTGAACACTTTTTGTGCTAAGAAATGGTCATTACGGTTCCTGATTGGTTGGTTCCCTGAAACGGGACATTTTTATGCGTGAAAAAGCGACTCAAGTCATAAAGTTTAATGCTTCATAACTCGGCGAACTTTGGTCGTAAAAGGAAGATTTTTAGCCTTGAAGAAAGAAAATTTTAGAAATTATATAACAAGGCTAAAAATAGGTTTAAATCTAGAAATATATAAAAAATTCAATGCATGAAAATTTCTTATATTTGTATACTGAAGTTAGCAGCTGCAATATATTATTTTCCTTAAATATGCCTGCATTTGAAAACTTATAAAAAAATCCAGTTTCATCTATAATAATGTTTCTTTATCTTCAAAATTCCAATTTTATGGTATTGCACAAAAGGCATAGCATGAGAAATAATTAAAAATTGTTAACCTTATCAGAATCATAAATAATTTACTGTTTATAGGTATAAAAATATAGGTATAAAAACTAGATTATAAAATATAATATTCTAAAAAAAATTAAAAATGTTTATAATTGAAAAATGTAATTGATAATTCAAAGGAAAACATTCCACCACTTTCTTAAAAAATAAGGAAAAGTAATAATGATAATTACTAGTTTATTGCATGTAAAAAAAATGAAATTATTAAATATATAAACATATACGACAAAAATAAATTAAAAAAGTGCTTGTAACTAAACACTGTTAAAAATAAATTACTTTATATAACATTAAAAATTGTTTAAAAAATACCTGCTTGTAATTGAACGAGCCAGTATCATGTTAAAGAAGAGACAATTTGCAAGAGGAGTTAAGCATATATTTAGTGCTATTAAAGCATTTGCCCTCAGCAGAAATCGCGAAAACGTTCCATTTTTTAAATATTTTTGTACATTTTTGAGAATTTAATACTGAAAGAATAGGCTTCTTAAAAATTTATCTGCTTTGTCTGAGAATGAGAAATATGTCACCTGTACCCTTTTGGTTGTCATTCATTCCTTTTCTATAAAATAAAGCGCGCATACACACATTTGTCCCCTAACCCTCCTTCATTTTCCTTTTCAAAATTAGAAAACCCAATGATTAAAGAATGTTTGTAAAACTATTTGCTTTTCAGAAATACAGTTTGGAAAGAGTATTACATTCTATTTTCAAATTAATTAAAAAAAAAAAAGGTGGAAAATTTTCCGGGTAAACATAGTTGTTGTTGTTGAGACCCAGACCGTCCGACCTACCAGAATGGTGTAAGGTTTGGACGGCCGGGAAGTGGCACCCAATTTAGACCGGAACCCAGTGGGGGAGGCATCCACAGGGACAGTACCCTCCCTCCCCTACCACCAACCTCTCGGAAGGACTTACGGACCCACATGTTTAACGTGATCGTACTCCGCATGAACACGGCGGCAGTTGTGGCGGTTTATTCCCACTTCATCTCTTCCCATTTCGTCCCTTGCTCTACCCTTTTTTAAAATAGTTGCATTTCATCCCTTATCCAATGCACACCTGTTTCTCACCCTTTTTCCCAACTGAGAGGGGTGCAATTGACTCCCTAGGGGATGAGTTCCGAGGAGAACAAATTAAAAATATTGCTTGTAAATATGTTGTTTGGCGTTATTTAAATATATTTAAATAATTTAGATTGAGTAAATCCTGTCTTGTCAGATATCCCTATGAAATGGATACTTATAATTGTTTTGTAGTACCATGAATATATATGTTTATGTAGTGGTTCTTGTGCAAACCCTTAATTGACGAACAGAGTCCAAAACTTTTTAACCTATCACTTTCTCTAGTATTGTAAAGTACTCTCTAGTAGCAAAAGTATTATAACTTAGCCAAACATTATAATTCCAATTTTTGACCGCTTTACAAGTTTGAATTTCAATATAACGTTTTTAGGGTCATATATTTGTATATATCAGTAAGTGTGTACAGTAGCATAGGCAAAGGGGGGGGGGGGGTAAGAGTCATACCTCTTCTTGCTTGAAAAATTACATAAACGAAACTTAGTATTTTCAACATCCCAAGATCCTGGCTATGTGTATGTGTGTGTAAAGGCCTTACAAAAGGCCTTTACACACACATAGGCATAGCCAGGACACCTTTACACACACATAGACATACGTAAAGGCCGTGTGTCAAAGGTCTGCACGAGTCAAAAATTCAGTTTCACTTTCACCCCAACCGACAGAGTCAATGCTTAAACCCGGCCCGAGCTCGAAGAACTTTACAGGTGTAGAACCCGAGCTCGGCCTAGCTATGTTCAAAGACCATTGAATCTCGGCCCGGTCCGGCCCGAAATAATTTATATTCAATTGTGCTAAACATCTGAATTTTAAAGGTTTGAAAAACGCAGAATTTTTTTAAAAACACAACCCACCCGAATTTTATTGGGCTTTGTTGGGTTTTAGTGGGTATTTTCCAGAAACTCTTAAACTTTGATTTCTTCATATATGTTGTACCTAAATTGATCATTTACTAGTGAAAGCTGGGAAACATTTGTGGAAAATGTTGAGTGTAAATTTGTAAAAGTAATTAATAATGTAACTAGTTTTCAAAATTTTCTTCAAACTCAGACCAAGTTCGGGAACTGGAACTTGCGAGCCAAACCAGTAAAAATCTGAAATTTTAGCCCATGCGAGTAATTAAAAAAATATTACATCCGATTTTTTTAGCCATTTTTATACGAAATTCCATATTTAAACTTTTAAATTCAGAAAAGTAAAAAAATAAAGAATTTAGTAGTTATGAAATAATTAAATAATTTAGTAGTTATGAAAAAGAAAACATAATGATGAAATTTTAACATGAAAATGATGAGTTCATATTACTTGATAAAATAACTTAAAAAAATGACCGAAATATTGCGATCAAGATAATTTAGAAATTGCTAATAAATAATTAAACAATAAAACAGAAATTTAAATGAATAAAAAATCACCTAAAGTTATCGCTTAAATTCAAGAAAAATTAGTAGCCTGCAGTCTTAATAATAATAAAAGCAAAATTTTATATCAAATGGTCATTCAACTTAGAAATACAAAAAAATGAAATGCCAATATCAAAAAATTTGAAACAAAGAAAATGACACGCAAAATCGGAAATAATTGGTGATTTCAGTAAAAAATAAAACCTGAAAAATTCCAGAATGATCAAGTAGGGAAGGGAATTTAAAATTGCTTCAAAAGTATTTAAGTGCTTTAAGGTAAGTGACATTTTTAGGATGTCCTGAAAAACTGAATAAAACAAATTATAAATCTAGAAACTAGATTTCCTATTGAACATTTTGTCGCTTACTATTTACATTTATCTCTTATATTTACAAATATATTTCGATTGAAAATAAGCAAAGTGAAGCAAATCATTGCTCGGACAAAAACTTTGATCTTTTCGAAAAAATATTTAAAATATTTAAATATTGAAATCATTTTATATAATCATAATGTGCACTATATTTTCCTTTTCAACAAAATAAGTAAAAAAAATTGTTTACATATTTAACTATTAGGTTTGGAGATATAAACGTCCAAAGGATTTATATTTATCGTACCGCTTCGATTAAGATATCTAGTATTTTAAAAATAAAAACTATAATACTGTTCTGGAGTAATATAATCTCGTAAAATAAATCTGCACAATTTAATGTCCAAAGAAAATAATGTTGAGCCTTTTTATCACTTATCAATTATTAATGTTATGACAATTAGCTAATTCTTTAAAATAATATGTCACTCATGGCATTTTTGAAAGAACTCTTAACGTTTCTTTGAGACAGAGGCACATTTGTTTGTAATGAAAAAATGACCTAAATGTCAAAGATATTGTCGAATCGAAGGCAGATTGGGAAATTGCAAGTAAATTATTCTAAATAGATATGAAAAATGTTTGTTCGGACAATTAGAAAAATATGTCAATGATTGTTAACCATTTTCGTGAGAAAAATTTTCAGGTTGTTCATTTTTCGAGATTTTCATTCTATGTTGTCTTCATTAACAATATTAACAATAAAAAAAAAATTATAGGACCTACCCATCAGTCATTTTAAATAGGGTGCAGTATACGCGACCTTCATTTTACTACACTAAATATTGAGTTTTGTATAGCGAGAATAGAGAACTTCCTTTTTGGAGCTTTAATTTAATTATTGTAATAGAATGTTTTGAATAACAATGTCATTTAGAATACTATAGGAATGTGCACCTGATGGTAAATTTTAAGTTCTTTATAATGTATTTTCAATACGAAAACGGGAATACTGCTAGTTATGTATAAAATAGATATAAACGAACATATATCTTCCCAAAGGGAAATTATCTTTACTGTATATTTTTTTAACAAAGTAAAGTCATTCCAAATGGAACGGCCGCAAGGAGAACAAATCTCAATCCCTCCAACAGGCGAGGAGGGTTGTGAAGAGAAGAGACTATTGGGGACCCCACACAGTTTTCCCCTCTACCAACAGGTGAGGACCTCAAGATAATTAGGAGGGGTGCAGACAGGACGAAATGGGAATAATAAGAGACGCAGGATAAAATGGGAAGAGATCAAATGGGACATCACCGTTGTGGCAGCGTGCAAATCCAGCGCGCAAACCACCGGGCTGCCGCACCCGAAACGCGGGTAAACATAGTGAAAAAATATTCTCATCTCCAGAAAATTTTTCGTTATCTGATATAGAAAAATAAAAATGGTTGATTCATTATTCAAGGTAAGGGATACCAAAAGGTGTAGATTCGTCAAAATCCGAAAACCGGATTTCGGACCCACATTAAAATAATTTCCCATTAAACAGGGCGTAAAGGAAAGTCATAGACCAGGCTAATAAATCGAAACGTATTAGCGTTATCTTATATATTTTTTTTTCATGCGGATGTATAGGAAAACTTATTGGTGTTACACGATGAGGGACAACTTTTTTGGGGTTTGACTCCCTTCTTTAGGGGGGGGGGGGGGCTATCTCGCTTCCTGTTAGAGAAAGGGAAAGAAAAATCACCAACAAAGTTGTAGAGTTATGCGTGTGCATCGTTGCTGAAGGTGAACATTATATATTTTATGTATAATAAAGTCAATTTTATTCTGCTGCATTGTCTAAATGTTCGATTGTTTGGGGAGTTAGATTGTATACATTTCTTTTTAGGTTCCTTTCCATTTTTTTTTGCGGGGAACAAAAACGCTTTGTCCCAATTTTGCATCGTTCGACAACCTTTGTAATTGACTTTTTTCCTACTTCTAACAGGAAGTGGGATAGGCGCTCGTACCCCACTTAAAAACAGTGGCGAAACATGTAGGAAATTTTGGGGAGACAATGGCTGTTTAAACAACTCGCTACCAAGCAACTCCCACCTTACACTATATCAAGGTGATATTCTATGTACTTAAAATATTATGCGCTTGTAAAATATAGTGGAAGAATAGAAAGAAAGTAACTTGGTAGGAGTTTTGTTTTTGTAGACACTCTCTCCCCAGATTCTCTTCACGTTTCTCTACTGTTTAATAAAAAGGTCAGCTCCCCAAAAAGTTGTCTCATCGTGTAGCGACTCACCATTGGGGTTTCTTATAAACCTTACGATAATCCAAATATTTCCCTTATACCCCGTGAACTGGTCCATGACTTTCCATGATACCCTGTGTGTACAATGTATTGTAAGGAAAGTAAAAACATAGTTGCACGGACAAGTTCAAATTCAATATTTACAAATTCTCAAATTTAGCTTAAAGTTATCAAAGGATTTTTATTTTCTCGCATTTAGAAAATAATTTTGAACAGATGTATCGCTCTAGTATTTGCCTATCATTGCATTTGCATATATTATGGTGATTATCGTTTGAAAATAGTCTATTTTCTCTTATCAATTGTAATTGATGTCTTCCTACATGGTGGCTCCATCTTCCGGATAGTTTTAAGAAGATTGTAAAGGACTGAATTTAGGAAAATTATCGCATCGCGCTTGCAACAAAATTAATATTTTAAAGAGGGATCGATTTTAAGACAAGAGAATGAATGCGTATATTTTTGAGAACTTAGAACTGAGAACATTTTCGAGTTACGAATAAAATGTTTGCAAACAGATCGCTTGGGATTTATAGAAAGAATAGATTTAACTGGTTATTTATTAGGAAAACTGAATGCTTTACAAATGTTTTTGAGAAAGAATTATGACACGCACACGTCATGTGGAAAAGTAAAATGGCTAATATCTCGAGAACGATTAGTGATAATTGCTAACCACTTGTACCACTTTAATTCTGGTTGACAATACTTAGCCTTTCTTTCAGGACATTTTGGCTAGATGCGAGGGGAGGAGGGGGGGGGGGCAGTGTTTCTTTCAGGACTTTTTGGCCGGGGGGGGGGAGGCAAATGACATGTTAGGGAGGGCTAGTTTTCTATTTTCTCCATATAAATATATCTAAATGCTGTGTCACATAAATAGGAACTAGGTTTCAAATAATGTCAGAGATATGCCTGAAAGAAACACTGGGGCGTATGGAACTTTAGAAGCGTCGAGTATAATTTTTAACAACTAAATTTACTTATATAGAAGTAATTACTCATAGAAGCTATGTATGTATATATATATATATATATATATCAATTGAACTAGAATATTTGAAGAGAAATAGTAAAGCATCCATAACAAATAAAATAATTAAATTAAAAATCTCAAGAGAATGTTAGATGCTAGTCACCTATACAATTTTAATTGCATTGATGAATCATTTCTACAATAGCTAGTTATTTGTACAATTTTAATTGTATTGATGTTAAGAACTGTACAATTTTAATTATATAGTTTTTTAAGATTTGTTTCGTTAAACTTACTAGTTTTACATGCTTGGTATTTTATATTTAAACTCTTTGATCATCCATATTTATACTTTTCTAAATACTTTTGTACATTTTCTAAACAGTTTTGTATTTTGGTAATGTACAGGAAATTTTGTATGAAATACGAATTACAAAATTAATATTGGAAAAAAAAATATGAATAGGAACCTGGATATATTTTGATGGAAGCCGATTCACAAAGATTTTTAATATGAGTATGAAGCTGTTTCTTCACGGTAGGTCTTTCTATAGATTTGGTTCAAACATCGTTGGAAAGAACTTTCTTTCTGGTCTTCCTGATGGTGCCAAGATGTAAACTCTTTGATAATATTTTCGGTTGCTAAGGAACCGATTTGTGTGGAAATGCTAAACATAAAATATCTGAAAAAAGTAATTAGAATTTAAAGAAATAACGCTGAAGTGCACCTTCCGAGATCCTATTCCCCCCCCCCCTCCCTCCCCAAAAAAACAGACAGACAACTTTCTTTATTACGTAAGACGGGCACTACTTCACTGGCATTATCTGTATGCGCATGTGAATTGTTTGTCAACGTTTAACAGTATTCTTTAACAGTCGTTTAACGTTTAACAGTTCGTTTAGCAGTCGTTTAACGTTTAACAGTCGTTTGACGTTTAACAGCTTAACGAATCTAGTAACTGGCTAAGTATGACTGATATTTATTACCTTCCCTATACGCGTTTCATTCGCAGTCGATTCCCATTAATTTGACAATATTATACAACTTTGTAATTGACTTATTCTTCTATCTCGCTTTTAGTTCCTTATTCTAACTTTTTAAATTATCCGTTAGGGGTGCTGAAACCACTTTTATTCGGTCGGGTAGGATCACTTTACTATATATAGGTTTAACGTTTACACTCATGGCCCTTTTCTTACACAGTTATTGGGGTGCTTATGAACTTTCCTAGGAACCATCTATAATTTATATAACAGCGGTTTTTATAACGAAAGTTTAAATTCAGCTATTCAATTATTCACGAAAGATATAATTCAATATATATAAACATTTATATAAATAAATTAATAGGGTAGTCTACGTCTATTTATCGGTCCCTACGTCTAGCATATATTATCCTAGATATTGACTTAGGAATGAATTTCTTCATGGCAACATTAAAAAAAAAAAATGAAATAAATAAATATATAAAATAAGGATCAATTCTGACGCTGACTTTAATTTCCGAAAGTGTCTTATCAGTATTTCCGTTCACAAAAAGCTAATTTAATCAATGCAGTACAATCGTGTCTGTGTAACTGTAAATGATTTTAAATAATGATCGTTAATATTTTCAAAATGAAAAATGAAATACTTTTCATAAAATTGATTAGAATCTTTTAATTTCAGCGAGGTTATAAAATGAGTTGCACAAAAAGATGTTTTACAAAAGGAAAGTGATAAGACATTACCCCAACTTTTACGTTCACAAACTCTAAAGATAACAAAATCTCTAGAAAAGTTAGAGTCACAAAGGTTAAGCCATATCTAATGTTATCGTTTGAGTACTAATTGTAATTTAAGAATTAATAGTTGACAAAAATACAAGCCAGAAAATTTATAGTTTTTGTTCATTTTGAAAGATGTATAAATAATTAGTCTTGAAACCTGCCAAAGACAGGGAAACCAGCACTTTAAAAAACTTTGATGTGTACAGCCTATGACTTTCCTTCATTATGAAACAAATTCACTTTTTAATCGTAAACGAATGATGTGCAAGATCCATGGTCCGATATTTTGAACGGTGAACATTAGGCGTTAATCTGGCTGACAATGTATAAAACTTTTCGAAGTTCCCTATTAACTTACATTTCGTGCATATCTAATTTGACAATTAGCATTCTCTAAGCGATATAGTTTTATACTAGCTGAATACCCGTTGAAAATCAACAGTCTCGTAATAAGCAACCCTCTGAATAAAGTAAATGTTTAAGTAATTCCAGTTTCACATTTAATCGGAAGATCGAATATTTTGGGGTGCAGAACCCTTTAAAGAAGAAAATATTGGAAAACATAAATTGCACACTTCTTCCTTTCGAATTATTTACACATACACAAAATTAAAGTATCTATCTCATCCCGAAGCATGCTATTTTATCATTTCCCCATTCGAACATCTTTCTGTGGAGCACAGCCATAAATGAGCATTTAGGAAAAACTCTATTCGTCTTGGGGTTTTTATCAGATGATTCGTCCATATACCAAATATCAAGCCTCTATCACATGTAAAAAGATGCCTGTGCACCCCCCCTAAAGTGGGCCAAAGGCCTACCGTGCTGAAAATACCGGTTCTCGTTAGATCACCGAAGTCAAGCAGCATCGGGAGCGGTTAGTACTTGGGTGGGTGACCACTTGGGAACACCGTGTGCTGTTGGTACATTTCGGGTGCGGTAGCCTGGGGGTTTGCGCGCTGGATTTCCGCGCTGACACAACTGCCGCCGTGTTCATGCGGAGTACGATCACGTTAAACATGTCGGTTCGTAAGTCCTTCCGAGAGGTTGGTGGTAGGGGAAGGAGGGGACAATCCCTGTGGATGCCTCCCCCACTGGGTTCCGTTCTAAATTGGGTGGCACTTCCCGGCAGTCCAAAAGGTTACCTTATACCTTTCTGGTACGTCGGGCGGTCTGGGTCTCAACAACAACCCCCTAAAGTAGCAAATATTGGAAACCTGAAATTGCGCATTTTCTTCCTTTGAAACTATCTACCCGTACACCAAATTTGATGTCTTTATCCTATTGCAAAGTATGCTTTTACTATCATTTAACCTTTCAAACGCTTTTCTATGTAGTATCCCCTCAAATGAACATTTTTGAAAAACTGTATTCATCAAATGTATTTATCAAATGATTAGCCCATATATCAAATTTCAAGATGCTATCATATTGTAAAGGAGGCGTGTTTCATTTTTTCGTCAAATCGAATATTTTAGTGTGCGGCACTCCCTACAATAGCAAATGTTGGAACACTGAAATTGCACACGCTCTTCCAAAGCAACAATCTACACATACACCAAATTTGAAGTCTCTATCTCATAGCGAACCATGCCTTTTCCAGCATTTCACCTTTCGAATGTTTTTGTGTGGAGTACCCACCGCTCTTAAATGAGCATTTCAGAAAATCTCCATTATTCTTGGGTTTTCTATCAGATGATTCGCCCATATATGAAATATCAAGTCCCTATCAAGATTTAAAATGGGCGTTTCTCGTTTATTCCGAAAATCGAACACTTTGGTATGCGGCACCAGTTAAAGTAGAGAATATTGGAAAACTAAAATTGTACACTTTCTTCCTTCCAAATTATCTACCGGTACACCAAATTTGAAATATCTATCTCATCCCGAAGCATGTTTTTTATCATTTCGTATTTCGTACGTTTTTCTCTGGAGCACCCCCTTAATCGAACATTTCCGAGAAACTATCCTTCTTGGGTGTTTTCATTAAATAATTAGCCCATTTACTAAATTTCAAGCCACTATCAAAATTTAAAGGAGAAATTTCTCATTTATTCGGATACTCGAACAGTTGGGTTTGCGGCACTCCCTAAATTAGAAAATATTGGAAAACTGAAATTGCACATACTCTTCCTTTCTAACTATCTACCCTTACACCAAATTTGAAGTGTCTATCCCATCCCGAAGCATAGTTCTTCGTCATTTTACCTTTTGAAGGTTTTTCTCTGGAGCACCCTCTTCAACGAACATTTTTGATAAACTTTTTTGTCTTGGGTGTTTTCATCAAATGATTCGCCCATATGCCAAATATAAAGCCTCTACCACGTTTTAAAAGGGATGTTTCTCCTTTATTTCGGAAATCGAACATTTTTGTGTGCGGCACCCCCTTAACTAGAAAATATTGGAAAACTGAAATTGTACACTTTCTTCCTTCCAAAATACTTACCCGTCCACAAAATTTGAAATCTATATCTCATTGCGAAGCATGTTTTTTTTTATCAATTCACCTTTCGAACGTTTTTCTCTAGAGCACCCCCCTTAAACGAACAATTTTGAAAAACTATATTTGTCTTGGGTGTTTTTATCAAATGATTAGTCTATGCACCTAATTTCAAGCCTCTATCAAATTTTAAAGGAGGCGTTTCTCATTTATTCGGAAAATCGAACATTATGGTGTGAGGCACCACCTTAAGTAGAAAATATTGGAAATCGGAAATTGCACACCTTCCTCCTTTCGAACGGTTTACCCATACACCAAATTTGAAGTCTCTATCTCATCGCAAAGCATGTTTACCTATCATTTCACTTTTCAAACGTTTTGGCGTGGAGCACCCCCTCTAGAGAACGTTTTCGTAAAATTCGATTTTTCCAGGGGTTTTATCGAACGGCCGAGCCGTGTACCAAATTCCAAGTCTCTATCTATTCCGGACGGGGCTAAAAAAGCGTGACAGACAGACGAACAGACGGACACTCGACAATTAGTATGTACTAGCCGAATACCCGTTGAAAATCAACGGTCTCGCAATAAGCAACCCCTGAATATTGTAATTTTTTTAATAATTCAGGTTTCACATTTATTCGACAAATCGAATATTTTAGTGTGCCGAATTCCCTAAAGAAGAAAATATTGGAAAACTCAAATTGCACACTTCTTCCTTTCGAAATATTTAGCCGGTCACCAAATTAAAGTCTTTATCTCATCCAGAAGCATACTATTTTATCATCTCCCCTTTCGAACGTTTTTCTGTGGAGCACACCCATAAATGAACATTTTTGAAAAATTTTGTTCATTTTAGGTGTTTTATCAGATAATTGGCCCATATACCAAATATCAAACCTCTATCACATTTAAAAGGAACACCTCCTTAAATGATCATTTTTGAAAATCCGTAATAATCTTAGATTTTTTTATCAAGTGATTATCCCATATACTAAATTTCAAACCTCTATCACATTGTAAAGAAGGCGTTTTTCATTGGTTCGTTAAATCGAATATTTTAGTGAGCGGCACCCCCCTACAATGGAAAATGTTGGAAAACTGAAATTGCACACGTCCTTCCTTTCAAACTATCTACCCGTATACCAAATTTGGAGTCTCTAATTCATCACGAAGCATGCTTTTTCTATCATTTCACCTTTCGAATGTTTTTCTGTGGAGTACCCCCCACCCCCCTATATATATACATTTTTGAAACTCCATTCTTCTTGGGTTTCCTATCAAATCATTCGCCCATATACCAAATATCAAGCATCTATCACGTTCTAAAAGGGGTGTTTCTACTTCATTCCGAAAATCGATCATTTTTGTGTGCGACACCCCCTAAAGTAGAAAATATTGGAAAACTGAAATTGTACACTTTCTCCCTTCCGAACTATCTACCCGTATACCAAATTTAAAATCTCTATCTCATCCTGAAGCATGTTTTTTTATCAATTCATCTTTCGAACGTTTTCCTCTGGATATTCGTTTTGGGTATATTCATCAAATGATTAGCCCATATACTTAATTTCACCACTATACACCATATAATTTAACACCAATATACCAAATATGTCCATATACCAAATTTCAAGCCTCTATCAAATTTTAAAGGAGCCGTTTCTCATTTATTCGGTAAATCGAACATTTTGGTGTGCGGCACCTCCTTAAGTAGAAAGTATTGAAAATCTGAAATTGCACACTTTCTTCCTTTCGAACGATTTACACATACACCAAATTTGAAGTCTCTATCTCATGGCAAAGTATGTTTTCCTATCATTTCAGTTTTTGAATGTTTTGGTGTGGAGCAACCCCTCTAGAGAACGTTTTCAAAAAATTCGAATTTTTCAGGGTTTTTTATCGAACGATCGAGCCGTGTACCAAATTGCAAGTCTCTATTTATTCGGGAAGAGCCTAAAAAAACGTGACAGACAGACAGACGGACATTTGGCAATTAGTATATACTAGCCGAATACCCGTTGAAAATCAACGGTGCCACATTAAGCAACCACCGAATAAGGTAAATTTTTAAATAATTCGCGTTTCTTATTTATTCGAAAAATCGAACATTTGGGTTTGAGGCACCCCCAAAAGAAGAAAATATCGGAAAACTGAAATTGCACATGTTCTGTCTTTCGAACTATCTACCAGTATACCAAAGTCTGTATCTCATTCCGAAGCATGTTTTTTTTATCAATTCACCTTTCGAACGTTTTTCTTTGGAGCACCCCCTTAAACGAAAAATTTCGAAAAACTATATTCGTTTTGGGTGTTTTCATCAAATGATTAGTCCATATATCAAATTTCAAGCCTCTATCTAATTTTAAAGGGGCAGTTTCTCATCTATTCGGAAAATCGAACATTTTTGACTGCGGCACCCTCTTAAGTAGAACATATTGGGGATCTGAAATTGTATACTTTCTTCCTACCAAACTATCTACCCGTTCACCAAATTTGAAATCTCTATCTCATTCCGAAATATGTTTTTGTCTAATCAATTCACCTTTCGAATGTTTCCCTCTGGAGCACACCCTTAAACGAACATTTTTGAAAAACTATATTCGTCTTGGGTGTCTTCATCAAATGATTAGTCCATCTACCAAATTTCAAGCCTCTATCAATTTTTAAAAGAGCCGTTTCCCATTTATTCCGAAAATCGAAAACTTTGGTGTGCAGAACCCCCTTAAGTAGGAAATATTGGATATCGGAAATTGCACACTTTCTGCCTTTCGAACGGTTTACCTATATACCAAATTTGAAGTCCCTATCTTATCGCAAAGCATGCTTTCCTATCATTTCACTTTTCGAACGTTTTGCTGTGGAGCATTCCTTCTAGAGAACGTTTTCGAAGGATTCGATTTTTCCAGGGGTTTTTATGGAAAGACCGAGCCGTGTACCAAGTTGCAAGTCTCTATCTATTCGGGAAGTGCCTAAAAAGCGTGACAGACGGACGGACAGACAGACCGACAGCCGGACACTTGGCAATTAGTATATACTAGCCGAATACCCGTTGAAATCAACGGTCCCGCATTAAACAACCACCGTATAAGTTAAATTTTTAAATAATTCGCGTTTCATATTTATTCGAAAAATCGAACATTTGGTTTTGAGGCACCCCCAAAAGTTGAAAATATCGGAAAACTGAAATTGCACATGTGTTTTCTTCCAAACTATCTACCCGTACACCAATTTGAAATCTCTATCTCATTACGAAGCATGTTGTTTTATCAATTCACCTTTCGAACGTTTCCCCCTGGAGCACCCCCTTAAACGAACATTTTTGAAAAACTGTATTCATCCTGGGTGTCTTCATCAAATGATTAGTCCATATACCAAATTTCAAGCCTCAGTCAAATTTCAAAGGTGCCGATTCTCATATATTCGGAAAATCGAATATTTTGGTGTGCGGCACCCCCTTAAGTAGGAAATATTGGAAATCTGAATTTGCACACTTTTTTCCGTTCGATCGGTTTACCCATATACCAAATTTGAAGTCCCTATCTTATCGCAAAGCATGCTTTCCAATCATTTCACTTTTCGAACGTTTTGGTGTGTAGCACCCCTTCTAGAGAACGTTTTCGAAAAATTTGTTCGAAAAATTTCGAAAAAACGTTTTCGAAAATATCTATTCGCTAAGTGCCTAAAAAGCGTGACAGACGGACGGACAGACAGACAGACAGACGGACACTTGGCAATTAGTATATACTAGCCGAATACCCGTTGAAAATCAACGGTCTCGCAATAAGCAGCCCCTGAATAATGTAATTTTGTTAATAATTCGCTTTTCACATTTATTCGACAAATCGAATATTTTGGTGTGCAGAACCCCCCCCCCCCCAAAGAAGAAAATATTGGGAAACTAAATTTCCGCATTTCTTCCTTTCGAATTATTTTCCCGTACACCACTTTAAAGTCTATCTCATCAAGAGGCACTCCTATATTAGTATTTCTCCTTTGAAACTTTTTTCTGTGAAGCACAGCCATAAATGAACATTTTTGGAAAACTCTCTTTGTCTTGGGTTTTTAATCAGATGATTGGCCCATATACCGAATGTCAAGCCTCTATCACATTTAAAAAGAAGCTTGCCTCATTTATTTGAAAAATCGAACATATTAGTGTGCAGCATCCCTTCATGTAGCAAATATTGGAAATATGAAATTTCACGCTTTCTTCCTCTCAAACTATCTACCCGTGCACCAAATTTGAAGTCTCTATCCTATCGAGAAGCATGTTTTTTCTGTCACTTCACTTTTCGAACGTTTTTCTGTGTAGCACCCCGTTAATGAACATTTTTGTCAAACTGTATTCATGTTTGGTTTTTTTGTCAAAATGGTTAGCCCATATACTAAATTTCAAGCTTCTATCACATTGTAAAGAAGGTGTTTTTCATTTTTTCGGCAAATCGAACATTTTAGTGATCGGCACCCCCTACAAAAGCAAATGTTGGAAGACTGAAATTGCACACTTTCTTGCTTTCCAACTTTTTACCCGTACACCAAATTTGAAGTCTCTATCTCATCGTGAAGCATGCGTTTCTAGCATTTCATCTTTCGAATGCTTTTGTGTGTAGTACCCACCCCCTTAACTATACATTTTTTAAAAACTCTATTCTTTTAGTGATTTCTATGAGATAATTCGCCCATATACCAAATATAAAGCCTCTATCACGTTTTTAAAGGAGCCTTTTTCCTTTATTCCGAAAATCGAACATTTTGGTGTGCGGCACCCCCTAAAGTAGAAAATATTGGTAAACTGAAATTGTACACTTTCTTCCTTTCAAACTATCTACCCTTACACCAAATTTGATATCTCTATCTCATTCCAAAGCATGGTTTTTTCATCAATTGACTTTTCGAACGTTTTACTCTGGAGCACCCCCTTAAACGAACATTTTTGAAAAACTGTATTCGTTTTGGCTGTTTTCGTCAAATTATTAGCCCATATACCAAATTTTAAGCCTCTATCAAATTATAAAGCCGTATTTTCTCATTTATTCGGTAAATCGAACGTTTTGGTGAGTGACACCCCCTTAAGGTGAAAATATTGGAAATCTGAAATTGCACACTTTCTGCCTTTCGAATGATTTACCCATAAACCAAATTTGAAGTCTCTATCTCATCGCAAAGTATGCTTTCCTATCTTTTAACTTTTCGAACGTTTTGCTCTGGGGCACCCCCTCTATAGAACGTTTTCGGAAAATTCGATTTTTCCAGGGGGTTTTATCGAACGACCGAGCCGTGTGCCAAATTGCAAGTCTCTATCTATTCGGGAAGTGCCTGAAAAAAGCGTGACAGACAGACAGACAGACAGACGGACACTTGACAATTAGTATATACTAGCCGAATACCCGTTGAAAATCAACGGTATCGCAATAAGCAACCCCTGAATAATGTAAATTTTTTAATATTTCGCGTTTCACATTTATTCGACAAATCGAATATTTTGGTGTGCAGAACCCCCTAAAGAAGAAAATATTGGGAAACTAAATTTGCGGATTTCTTCCTCTGTTTGTCTTGTGTTTTTTAACCTTTCGAATTATTTACCCGTACACTACATTAAAGTCTATCTCATCCCGAGACACCCCTATATTATTATTTCTCATTTGGAACTTTTTTCTGTGAAGCACACCCATAAATGAACATTTTTGAAAAACTCTCTTTGTCTTGGGTTTTTTATCAGATGATTGGCCCAAATACCAAGCCTCGGTCACATTTAAAAGGAAGCGTGCCTCATTTATTCCGAAAATCGAACATATTAGTGTGCGGCACCCCTTAAAGTAGCAAATATCGGAAATCTGAAATTTCACGCTTTCTTCCTTTCAAACTATCTACCCGTACACCAAATTTGAAGTCTCTATCCTATCGAGAAGCATTTTTTTTCTATCTCTTCACTTTTCGAACGTTTTTCTGTGTAGCACCCCGTTAATGAACATTTTTGTCAAACTGTATTCGTGTTTGGTTTTTTTGTCAAATAGTTAGCTCATATACTAAATTTCAAGCTTCTAACACATTGTAACGGAGGCGTTTTTCATTTGTTCGGCAAATCGAAAACTTTAGTGAGCGGCACCCCCCTACAATAGCTAATGTTGGAAAACTGAAATTGCACACTTTCCTCCTTTCCAACTTTTTATCCGTACACCAAATTTGAAGTCTCTATCTCATCGTGAAATATGCTTTTCTAGCATTTCATCTTTCGAATGCTTTTGTGTGGAGTACCCACCCCCTTAACTATACATTTTTGAAAAACTCTATTCTTTTTGAGATTTCTTTGAGATGATTCGCCCATATACCAAATAATAAGCCTCTATCACCTTTTAAAAGTGGCGTTTTTCCTTTATTCCGAAAATCGAACATTTTAGTGTGCGACACCCCCTACAGTAGAAAATTTTGGTAAACTGAAATTATACACTTTCTTCCTTCCAAACTATCTACCCTTACACCAAATTTGATATCTCTATCTTATTCCGAATTATGGTTTTTTATCAATTCACTTTGCGAACGTTTTACTCTAGAGTACCCCCTTAAACGAACATTTTGGAAAAACTGTATTTGTCTTGTGTGTTTCCATCAAATGATTAGCCCATATACCGAATTTTAAGCCTCTATCAAGTTTTAAAGGCGTCTTTTCTCATTTATTCGGTAAATCGAACGTTTTGGTGTGCGACACCCCCTTAAGTAGAAAATATTGGAAATCTGAAATTGCACACTTTCTTCCTTTCGAACGATTTATCCTTACACCGAATTTGAAGCCTCTGTCTCATCGCAAAGCATGCTTTCCTGTCATTTCACTTTTCGAAAGTTTTGGTGTGCGGCTCCCCCTTAAGTAGAAAATATTGGAAATCTGAAATTCCACACTTTCTTTGTTTCAAACGGTTTACCCATACTCCAAACTTGAAGTCTCTATCTCATCGCAAAGCATGCTCTCCTATCATATCACTTTTCGAGCGTTTTGGTGTGCTGCACCCCCCCTTAAGTAGAAAATATTGGAAATCTGAAATGGCACCCTTTTTTCCTTTCGAGTGATTTACCCATATACCAAATTTGAAGTCTCTATCTCATCGCAAAGCATGCTTTCCTGTCATTCCACTTTTCGAACGTTTTGGTGTGGGGCACCCCCTGTATAGAACGTTTTCGGAAAATTCGATTTTTCCAGGGGGTTTTATCGAACGACCGAGCCGTGTGCCAAATTGCAAGTCTCTATCTATTCGGGAAGTGCCTGAAAAAAGCGTGACAGACAGACAGACAGACGGACACTTGACAATTAGTATATACTAGCCGAATACCCGTTGAAAATCAACGGTATCGCAATAAGCAACCCCTGAGTAATTATAATAATTCGCGTTTCACATTTATTCGACAGATGGAATATTTTGGTGTGCAGAAATCCCTAAAGTAGAAAATATTGGGAAACTAAATTTGCGGATTTCTTCCTCTGTTTGTCTTGTGTTTTTTATCAGTATATTGGTCCACATACCAAATATCAAGCCTCAATCACGTTTTAAAAGGGGCGTTTCTCCTTTATTCCAAAAATCGAACATTTTAGTGTGCCGCACCCCCTAAAGTAGAAAATATTGGTAAACTGAAATTGTACACTTTCGTCCTTTCAAACTATCTATCCTTACAACAAATTTGATATCTCTATCTCATTTTAAAGCATGGTTTTTTCATCAATTGGCTTTTCGAACGTTTTACTCTGGAGCACCCCCTTAAACGAACATTTTTGAAAAACTGTATTCGTCTTGAGTATTTTTGTCAAATTATTAGCCCATATACCAAATTTTAAGCCTCTGTCAAATTTTAAAGGCGTCTTTTCTCATTTATTCGGTAAATCGAACGTTTTGGTGTGCGACACCCCCTTAAGTAGAAAATATTGGAAATCTGAAATTGCACACTTTCTTCCTTTCGAACGATTTATCCATACACCGAATTTGAAGCCTCTGTCTCATCGCAAAGCATGCTTTCCTGTCATTTCACTTTTCGAACGTTTTGGTGTGCGGCTCCCCCTTAAGTAGAAAATATTGGAAATCTGAAATTCCACACTTTCTTTGTTTCAAACGGTTTACCCATACTCCAAACTTGAAGTCTCTATCTCATCGCAAAGCATGCTCTCCTATCATATCACTTTTCGAGCGTTTTGGTGTGCTGCACCCCCCCTTAAGTAGAAAATATTGGAAATCTGAAATGGCACCCTTTTTTCCTTTCGAGTGATTTACCCATATACCAAATTTGAAGTCTCTATCTCATCGCAAAGCCTGCTTTCCTGTCATTCCACTTTTCGAACGTTTTGGTGTGGGGCACCCCCTGTATAGAACGTTTTCGGAAAATTCGATTTTTCCAGGGGGTTTTATCGAACGACCGAGCCGTGTGCCAAATTGCAAGTCTCTATCTATTCGGGAAGTGCCTGAAAAAAGCGTGACAGACAGACAGACAGACAGACAGACGGACACTTGACAATTAGTATATACTAGCCGAATACCCGTTGAAAATCAACGGTATCGCAATAAGCAACCCCTGAGTAATTATAATAATTCGCGTTTCACATTTATTCGACAGATGGAATATTTTGGTGTGCAGAAATCCCTAAAGTAGAAAATATTGGGAAACTAAATTTGCGGATTTCTTCCTCTGTTTGTCTTGTGTTTTTTATCAGTATATTGGTCCACATACCAAATATCAAGCCTCAATCACGTTCTAAAAGGGGCGTTTCTCCTTTATTCCAAAAATCGAACATTTTAGTGTGCCGCACCCCCTAAAGTAGAAAATATTGGTAAACTGAAATTGTACACTTTCGTCCTTTCAAACTATCTATCCTTACAACAAATTTGATATCTCTATCTCATTTTAAAGCATGGTTTTTTCATCAATTGGCTTTTCGAACGTTTTACTCTGGAGCACCCCCTTAAACGAACATTTTTGAAAAACTGTATTCGTCTTGAGTGTTTTTGTCAAATTATTAGCCCATATACCAAATTTTAAGCCTCTGTCAAATTTTAAAGGCGTCTTTTCTCATTTATTCGGTAAATCGAACGTTTTGGTGTGCGACACCCCCTTAAGTAGAAAATATTGAAAATCTGAAATTGCACACTTTCTTCCTTTCGAACGATTTATCCATACACCGAATTTGAAGTCTCTATCTCATCGCAAAGCATGCTTTCCTGTCATTTCACTTTTCGAACGTTTTGGTGTGCGGCTCCCCCTTAAGTAGAAAATATTGGAAATCTGAAATTCCACACTTTCTTTGTTTCAAACGGTTTACCCATACTCCAAACTTGAAGTCTCTATCTCATCGCAAAGCATGCTCTCCTATCATATCACTTTTCGAGCGTTTTGGTGTGCTGCACCCCCCTTAAGTAGAAAATATTGGAAATCTGAAATGGCACCCTCTTTTCCTTTCGAGTGATTTACCCATATACCAAATTTGAAGTCTCTATCTCATCGCAAAGCATGCTTTCCTGTCATTCCACTTTTCGAACGTTTTGGTGTGGGGCACCCCCTCTATGGAACGTTTTCGAAAAATTCGATTTTTCCAGGGGTTTTATCGAACGACCGAGCCGTGTACCAAATTGCAAGTCTCTATCTATTCGGGAAGTGCCTAAAAAAGCGTGACAGACAGACAGACAGACAGACGGACACTTGGCAATTAATATATATAATAACTAGCCGAATACCCGTTGAAAATCAACGGTCTCGCAATAAGCAACCCCCGAATAATGTAAATTTTTTAATAATTCGCGTTTCACATCTATTCCACAAATCGAATATTTTGGTGTGCGGCACCCTCTTAAGTAGAAAATATTGGAAATCTGAAATTGCACGCTTTCTTCCTTTCGAACGATTTACCCATACATTAAATTTGAAGTCTCTACCTCATCGCAAAGTATTCTTTCCCATCATTTCACTTTTCGAAAAATTTAGTGTGCGGCACCCCCTTAAGTAGAAAATATAGGAAATCGGAAATTCAACACTTTCTTTGTTTCAAACGATTTACCCATACTCCATAGTTGAAGTCTCTATCTCATCGCAAAGCATGCTCTCCTATCATATCACTTTTCGAACGTTTTGGTGTGCTGCACCCCCCCTTAAGTAGAAAATATTGGAAATCTGAAATTGCACACTTTCTTCCTTTCGAGTGATTTACCCATATACCAAATTTGAAGTCTCTATCTCATCGCAAAGCATGCTTTCCTGTCATTCCACTTTTCGAACGTTTTGGTGTGGGGCACCCCCTGTATAGAACGTTTTCGGAAAATTCGATTTTTCCAGGGGGTTTTATCGAACGACCGAGCCGTGTGCCAAATTGCAAGTCTCTATCTATTCGGGAAGTGCCTGAAAAAAGCGTGACAGACAGACAGACAGACGGACACTTGACAATTAGTATATACTAGCCGAATACCCGTTGAAAATCAACGGTATCGCAATAAGCAACCCCTGAGTAATTATAATAATTCGCGTTTCACATTTATTCGACAGATGGAATATTTTGGTGTGCAGAAATCCCTAAAGTAGAAAATATTGGGAAACTAAATTTGCGGATTTCTTCCTCTGTTTGTCTTGTGTTTTTTATCAGTATATTGGTCCACATACCAAATATCAAGCCTCAATCACGTTTTAAAAGGGGCGTTTCTCCTTTATTCCAAAAATCGAACATTTTAGTGTGCCGCACCCCCTAAAGTAGAAAATATTGGTAAACTGAAATTGTACACTTTCGTCCTTTCAAACTATCTATCCTTACAACAAATTTGATATCTCTATCTCATTTTAAAGCATGGTTTTTTCATCAATTGGCTTTTCGAACGTTTTACTCTGGAGCACCCCCTTAAACGAACATTTTTGAAAAACTGTATTCGTCTTGAGTGTTTTTGTCAAATTATTAGCCCATATACCAAATTTTAAGCCTCTGTCAAATTTTAAAGGCGTCTTTTCTCATTTATTCGGTAAATCGAACGTTTTGGTGTGCGACACCCCCTTAAGTAGAAAATATTGGAAATCTGAAATTGCACACTTTCTTCCTTTCGAACGATTTATCCATACACCGAATTTGAAGCCTCTGTCTCATCGCAAAGCATGCTTTCCTGTCATTTCACTTTTCGAACGTTTTGGTGTGCGGCTCCCCCTTAAGTAGAAAATATTGGAAATCTGAAATTCCACACTTTCTTTGTTTCAAACGGTTTACCCATACTCCAAACTTGAAGTCTCTATCTCATCGCAAAGCATGCTCTCCTATCATATCACTTTTCGAGCGTTTTGGTGTGCTGCACCCCCCCTTAAGTAGAAAATATTGGAAATCTGAAATGGCACCCTTTTTTCCTTTCGAGTGATTTACCCATATACCAAATTTGAAGTCTCTATCTCATCGCAAAGCCTGCTTTCCTGTCATTCCACTTTTCGAACGTTTTGGTGTGGGGCACCCCCTGTATAGAACGTTTTCGGAAAATTCGATTTTTCCAGGGGGTTTTATCGAACGACCGAGCCGTGTGCCAAATTGCAAGTCTCTATCTATTCGGGAAGTGCCTGAAAAAAGCGTGACAGACAGACAGACAGACAGACAGACGGACACTTGACAATTAGTATATACTAGCCGAATACCCGTTGAAAATCAACGGTATCGCAATAAGCAACCCCTGAGTAATTATAATAATTCGCGTTTCACATTTATTCGACAGATGGAATATTTTGGTGTGCAGAAATCCCTAAAGTAGAAAATATTGGGAAACTAAATTTGCGGATTTCTTCCTCTGTTTGTCTTGTGTTTTTTATCAGTATATTGGTCCACATACCAAATATCAAGCCTCAATCACGTTCTAAAAGGGGCGTTTCTCCTTTATTCCAAAAATCGAACATTTTAGTGTGCCGCACCCCCTAAAGTAGAAAATATTGGTAAACTGAAATTGTACACTTTCGTCCTTTCAAACTATCTATCCTTACAACAAATTTGATATCTCTATCTCATTTTAAAGCATGGTTTTTTCATCAATTGGCTTTTCGAACGTTTTACTCTGGAGCACCCCCTTAAACGAACATTTTTGAAAAACTGTATTCGTCTTGAGTGTTTTTGTCAAATTATTAGCCCATATACCAAATTTTAAGCCTCTGTCAAATTTTAAAGGCGTCTTTTCTCATTTATTCGGTAAATCGAACGTTTTGGTGTGCGACACCCCCTTAAGTAGAAAATATTGAAAATCTGAAATTGCACACTTTCTTCCTTTCGAACGATTTATCCATACACCGAATTTGAAGTCTCTATCTCATCGCAAAGCATGCTTTCCTGTCATTTCACTTTTCGAACGTTTTGGTGTGCGGCTCCCTCTTAAGTAGAAAATATTGGAAATCTGAAATTCCACACTTTCTTTGTTTCAAACGGTTTACCCATACTCCAAACTTGAAGTCTCTATCTCATCGCAAAGCATGCTCTCCTATCATATCACTTTTCGAGCGTTTTGGTGTGCTGCACCCCCCTTAAGTAGAAAATATTGGAAATCTGAAATGGCACCCTCTTTTCCTTTCGAGTGATTTACCCATATACCAAATTTGAAGTCTCTATCTCATCGCAAAGCATGCTTTCCTGTCATTCCACTTTTCGAACGTTTTGGTGTGGGGCACCCCCTCTATGGAACGTTTTCGAAAAATTCGATTTTTCCAGGGGTTTTATCGAACGACCGAGCCGTGTACCAAATTGCAAGTCTCTATCTATTCGGGAAGTGCCTAAAAAAGCGTGACAGACAGACAGACAGACAGACGGACACTTGGCAATTAATATATATAATAACTAGCCGAATACCCGTTGAAAATCAACGGTCTCGCAATAAGCAACCCCCGAATAATGTAAATTTTTTAATAATTCGCGTTTCACATCTATTCCACAAATCGAATATTTTGGTGTGCGGCACCCTCTTAAGTAGAAAATATTGGAAATCTGAAATTGCACGCTTTCTTCCTTTCGAACGATTTACCCATACATTAAATTTGAAGTCTCTACCTCATCGCAAAGTATTCTTTCCCATCATTTCACTTTTCGAAAAATTTAGTGTGCGGCACCCCCTTAAGTAGAAAATATAGGAAATCGGAAATTCAACACTTTCTTTGTTTCAAACGGTTTACCCATACTCCAAACTTGAAGTCTCTATCTCATCGCAAAGCATGCTCTCCTATCATATCACTTTTCGAGCGTTTTGGTGTGCTGCACCCCCCCTTAAGTAGAAAATATTGGAAATCTGAAATGGCACCCTTTTTTCCTTTCGAGTGATTTACCCATATACCAAATTTGAAGTCTCTATCTCATCGCAAAGCCTGCTTTCCTGTCATTCCACTTTTCGAACGTTTTGGTGTGGGGCACCCCCTGTATAGAACGTTTTCGGAAAATTCGATTTTTCCAGGGGGTTTTATCGAACGACCGAGCCGTGTGCCAAATTGCAAGTCTCTATCTATTCGGGAAGTGCCTGAAAAAAGCGTGACAGACAGACAGACAGACAGACAGACGGACACTTGACAATTAGTATATACTAGCCGAATACCCGTTGAAAATCAACGGTATCGCAATAAGCAACCCCTGAGTAATTATAATAATTCGCGTTTCACATTTATTCGACAGATGGAATATTTTGGTGTGCAGAAATCCCTAAAGTAGAAAATATTGGGAAACTAAATTTGCGGATTTCTTCCTCTGTTTGTCTTGTGTTTTTTATCAGTATATTGGTCCACATACCAAATATCAAGCCTCAATCACGTTTTAAAAGGGGCGTTTCTCCTTTATTCCAAAAATCGAACATTTTAGTGTGCCGCACCCCCTAAAGTAGAAAATATTGGTAAACTGAAATTGTACACTTTCGTCCTTTCAAACTATCTATCCTTACAACAAATTTGATATCTCTATCTCATTTTAAAGCATGGTTTTTTCATCAATTGGCTTTTCGAACGTTTTACTCTGGAGCACCCCCTTAAACGAACATTTTTGAAAAACTGTATTCGTCTTGAGTGTTTTTGTCAAATTATTAGCCCATATACCAAATTTTAAGCCTCTGTCAAATTTTAAAGGCGTCTTTTCTCATTTATTCGGTAAATCGAACGTTTTGGTGTGCGACACCCCCTTAAGTAGAAAATATTGGAAATCTGAAATTGCACACTTTCTTCCTTTCGAACGATTTATCCATACACCGAATTTGAAGCCTCTGTCTCATCGCAAAGCATGCTTTCCTGTCATTTCACTTTTCGAACGTTTTGGTGTGCGGCTCCCCCTTAAGTAGAAAATATTGGAAATCTGAAATTCCACACTTTCTTTGTTTCAAACGGTTTACCCATACTCCAAACTTGAAGTCTCTATCTCATCGCAAAGCATGCTCTCCTATCATATCACTTTTCGAGCGTTTTGGTGTGCTGCACCCCCCCTTAAGTAGAAAATATTGGAAATCTGAAATGGCACCCTTTTTTCCTTTCGAGTGATTTACCCATATACCAAATTTGAAGTCTCTATCTCATCGCAAAGCCTGCTTTCCTGTCATTCCACTTTTCGAACGTTTTGGTGTGGGGCACCCCCTGTATAGAACGTTTTCGGAAAATTCGATTTTTCCAGGGGGTTTTATCGAACGACCGAGCCGTGTGCCAAATTGCAAGTCTCTATCTATTCGGGAAGTGCCTGAAAAAAGCGTGACAGACAGACAGACAGACAGACAGACGGACACTTGACAATTAGTATATACTAGCCGAATACCCGTTGAAAATCAACGGTATCGCAATAAGCAACCCCTGAGTAATTATAATAATTCGCGTTTCACATTTATTCGACAGATGGAATATTTTGGTGTGCAGAAATCCCTAAAGTAGAAAATATTGGGAAACTAAATTTGCGGATTTCTTCCTCTGTTTGTCTTGTGTTTTTTATCAGTATATTGGTCCACATACCAAATATCAAGCCTCAATCACGTTCTAAAAGGGGCGTTTCTCCTTTATTCCAAAAATCGAACATTTTAGTGTGCCGCACCCCCTAAAGTAGAAAATATTGGTAAACTGAAATTGTACACTTTCGTCCTTTCAAACTATCTATCCTTACAACAAATTTGATATCTCTATCTCATTTTAAAGCATGGTTTTTTCATCAATTGGCTTTTCGAACGTTTTACTCTGGAGCACCCCCTTAAACGAACATTTTTGAAAAACTGTATTCGTCTTGAGTGTTTTTGTCAAATTATTAGCCCATATACCAAATTTTAAGCCTCTGTCAAATTTTAAAGGCGTCTTTTCTCATTTATTCGGTAAATCGAACGTTTTGGTGTGCGACACCCCCTTAAGTAGAAAATATTGAAAATCTGAAATTGCACACTTTCTTCCTTTCGAACGATTTATCCATACACCGAATTTGAAGTCTCTATCTCATCGCAAAGCATGCTTTCCTGTCATTTCACTTTTCGAACGTTTTGGTGTGCGGCTCCCTCTTAAGTAGAAAATATTGGAAATCTGAAATTCCACACTTTCTTTGTTTCAAACGGTTTACCCATACTCCAAACTTGAAGTCTCTATCTCATCGCAAAGCATGCTCTCCTATCATATCACTTTTCGAGCGTTTTGGTGTGCTGCACCCCCCTTAAGTAGAAAATATTGGAAATCTGAAATGGCACCCTCTTTTCCTTTCGAGTGATTTACCCATATACCAAATTTGAAGTCTCTATCTCATCGCAAAGCATGCTTTCCTGTCATTCCACTTTTCGAACGTTTTGGTGTGGGGCACCCCCTCTATGGAACGTTTTCGAAAAATTCGATTTTTCCAGGGGTTTTATCGAACGACCGAGCCGTGTACCAAATTGCAAGTCTCTATCTATTCGGGAAGTGCCTAAAAAAGCGTGACAGACAGACAGACAGACAGACGGACACTTGGCAATTAATATATATAATAACTAGCCGAATACCCGTTGAAAATCAACGGTCTCGCAATAAGCAACCCCCGAATAATGTAAATTTTTTAATAATTCGCGTTTCACATCTATTCCACAAATCGAATATTTTGGTGTGCGGCACCCTCTTAAGTAGAAAATATTGGAAATCTGAAATTGCACGCTTTCTTCCTTTCGAACGATTTACCCATACATTAAATTTGAAGTCTCTACCTCATCGCAAAGTATTCTTTCCCATCATTTCACTTTTCGAAAAATTTAGTGTGCGGCACCCCCTTAAGTAGAAAATATAGGAAATCGGAAATTCAACACTTTCTTTGTTTCAAACGATTTACCCATACTCCATAGTTGAAGTCTCTATCTCATCGCAAAGCATGCTCTCCTATCATATCACTTTTCGAACGTTTTGGTGTGCTGCACCCCCCCTTAAGTAGAAAATATTGGAAATCTGAAATTGCACACTTTCTTCCTTTCGAGTGATTTACCCATATACCAAATTTGAAGTCTCTATCTCATCGCAAAGCATGATTTCCCGTCATTCCACTTTTCGAACGTTTTGGTGTGGGGCACCCCCTCTATGGAACGTTTTCGAAAAATTCGATTTTTCCAGGGGGTTTCATCGAACGACCGAGCCGTGTACCAAATTGCAAGTCTCTATCTATTCGGGAAGTGCCTAAAAAAAGCGTGACAGACAGACAGACGGACAGACAGACGGACAGACAGACAGACGGACACTTGGCAATTAGTATATACTAGCCGAATACCCGTTGAAAATCAACGGTATCGCAATAAGCAACCCCTGAGTAATTATAATAATTCGCGTTTCACATTTATTCGACAGATGGAATATTTTGGTGTGCAGAAATCCCTAAAGTAGAAAATATTGGGAAACTAAATTTGCGGATTTCTTCCTCTGTTTGTCTTGTGTTTTTTATCAGTATATTGGTCCACATACCAAATATCAAGCCTCAATCACGTTTTAAAAGGGGCGTTTCTCCTTTATTCCAAAAATCGAACATTTTAGTGTGCCGCACCCCCTAAAGTAGAAAATATTGGTAAACTGAAATTGTACACTTTCGTCCTTTCAAACTATCTATCCTTACACCAAATTTGATATCTCTATCTCATTTTAAAGCATGGTTTTTTCATCAATTGGCTTTTCGAACGTTTTACTCTGGAGCACCCCCTTAAACGAACATTTTTGAAAAACTGTATTCATCTTGAGTGTTTTTGTCAAATTATTAGCCCATATACCAAATTTTAAGCTTCTATCAAATTTTAAAGGCGTCTTTTCTCATTTATTCGGTAAATCGAACGTTTTGGTGTGCGACACCCCCTTAAGTAGAAAATATTGGAAATCTGAAATTGCACACTTTCTTCCTTTCGAACGATTTATCCATACACCGAATTTGAAGTCTCTATCTCATCGCAAAGCATGCTTTCCTGTCATTTCACTTTTCGAACGTTTTGGTGTGCGGCTCCCCCTTAAGTAGAAAATATTGGAAATCTGAAATTCCACACTTTCTTTGTTTCAAACGGTTTACCCATACTCCAAACTTGAAGTCTCTATCTCATCGCAAAGCATGCTCTCCTATCATATCAATTTTCGAGCGTTTTGGTGTGTTGCACCCCCCCCTTAAGTAGAAAATATTGGAAATCTGAAATGGCACCCTTTTTTCCTTTCGAGTGATTTACCCATATACCAAATTTGAAGTCTCTATCTCATCACAAAGCATGCTTTCCTGTCATTCCACTTTTCGAACGTTTTGGTGTGGGGCACCCCCTCTATGGAACGTTTTCGAAAAATTCGATTTTTCCAGGGGGTTTTATCGAACGACCGAGCCGTGTACCAAATTGCAAGTCTCTATCTATTCGGGAAGTGCCTAAAAAAGCGTGACAGACAGACAGACAGACAGACGGACACTTGGCAATTAGTATATATAATAACTAGCCGAATACCCGTTGAAAATCAACGGTCTCGCAATAAGCAACCCCGAATAATGTAAATTTTTTAATAATTCGCGTTTCACATCTATTCCACAAATCGAATATTTTGGTGTGCAGAACCCCCTAAAGAATATTCGGAAACTACATTTCCGCATTTCTTCCCCCCCCTTTCAAATTATTTACCCGTACACCACATTAAAGTCAATCTCATCCCGAGGCACTCCTATATTATTATTTCTCCTTTAGAACTTCTTTCTGTGAAGCACACCCATAAAGGAACATTTTTGAAAAACTCTCTTTGTGTTGGGTTTTTTATCAGATGATTGGCCCATATACCGAATATCAAGCCTCTATCACATTTAAAAAGAAGCTAGCCTCATTTATTCGAAAAATCGAACATATTAGTGTGCGGCACCCCTTAATCTAGCAAATATTGGAAATCTGAAATTTCACGCTTTCTTCCTCTCAAACTATCTACCCGTACATCAAATTTTGAAGTCTCTATCTTATCGAGAAGCATGTTTTTTCTATCACTTCACCTTTCGAATGTTTTTCTATGTAACACCGCGTTAATGAACATTTTTGTCAAACTGTATTCATCTTTGGTTTTTTTGTCAAATGATTAGCCCATATACTAAATTTCAAGCTTCTATCTCTTGTAAAAGAGGCGTTTTTCATTTGTTCGGCAAATCGAACATTTTAGTGATCGGCACCCCCTACAATAGCAAATGTTGGAAGACTGAAATTGCACACTTTCTTCCTTTCCAACTTTTTACCCGTACACCAAATTTGAAGTCTCTATCGCATCGTGAAGCATGCGTTTCTGGCATTTCATTTTTCGAAAGCTTTTGTGTGCAGTACCCACACCCTTAACTATACATTTTTTAAAATCTCTATTCTTTTTGTGATTTCTATGAGATGATTCGCACATATACCAAATATAAAGTTTCTATCACGTTTGTAAAGGAGCGTTACTCCTTTATTCCGAAAATCGAACATTTTGGTGTGCGGCACCCCCCATTGGTAAACTGAAATTGTACACTTTCTTCCTTTCAAACTATATGCCCTTAAACCAAATTTGATATCTCTATCTCATTCCAAAGCATGGTTTTTTATCAATTGACTTTTCGATCGTTTTACTCTGGAACACCCCCTTAAACGAACATTTTTGAAAAACTGTATTCGTCTTG
This sequence comes from Amaurobius ferox, assembly GCA_951213105.1. Lineage (NCBI taxonomy): Eukaryota > Metazoa > Arthropoda > Arachnida > Araneae > Amaurobiidae > Amaurobius > Amaurobius ferox. The sequence goes on from OX578133.1 coordinate 21,291,376, forward strand.
GGTGATTTTGTCAAATTATTAGCCCATATACCAAATTTTAGGCCTCTATCAAATTTTAGAGGCGGCTTTTCTCATTTATTCGATAAATCGAACGTTTTGGTGTGCGACATCCCCTTAAGTACAAAATATTGGAAATCTGAAATTGCACACTTTCTTCCTTTCGAACGGTTTACCCATTCACCGAATTTTAAGTCTCTATCTCATCGCAAAACATGCTTTCCTATCATTTCACTTTTCGATCGTTTTGGTGTGCGGCACCCCCTTAAGTAGAAAATATTGGAAATCTGAAATTGCAAATTTTCTTCTTTTCGAACGGTTTACCAATACACCGAATTTGAAGTCTCTATCTCATCGCAAAGCATACTTTCCTATCATTTCACTTTTCGAACGTTTTGGTGTGCGGCACCCCCTTAAGTGGAAAATATTGGAAATCTGAAATTGCACACTTTCTTCCTTTCGAATGATTTACCTATACACCGAATTTGAATTCTATGTCTCATCGCAAAGTATGCTTTCCCATCTTTTCACTTTTCGAACGTTTTGGTGTGGGGCACCCCCTCTATAAAACGTTTTCGGAAAATTCGATTTTTCCAGGGGTTTTTATCGAACGACCGAGCCGTGTACCAAATTGCAAGTCTCTATCTATTCGGGAAGTGCCTGAAAAAAGCGTGACAGACAGACAGAGAGACAGACAGACGGACAGACGCACACTTGGCAATTAGTATATACTAGCCGAATCCCTGCTGAAAATCAACGGTCTCACAATAAATAACCCCCGAATAATGTAAATTTTTTTATAATTCGCGTTTCACATTTATTAGACAAATCGAATATTTTGGTGTTCAAAACTCCCTAAAGAAGAAAATATTGGGAAACTAAATTTTCGCATTTCTTCCATTCGAATTACCTACCCGTACACCACATTAAAGTCTATCTTATCCCGAGGCATCCCTATATTATTATTTCTCCTTTGGAACTTTTTTCTGTGAAGCACATTCATAAATGAACCTTTTTGGAAAATAATGTTTGTCTTGTGTGTTTTATCAGATGATTGGCCCATATACCAAATATCAAGCCTCTATCACATTTAAAAGGAAGAGTGCCTCATTTATTAGGGAAATCGAACATATTAGTGTGCGCACCCCTTAAAGTAGCAAATATTGGAAATCTGAAATTTCACACTTTCTTCCTTTAAAACTATCTACCTTTACTCCAAATTTGGTATCTCTATCTCATTTCGAAGCATAGTTTTTTATCAATTCACTTTTCGAACGTTTTACTCTGGAGCACCCCCTTAAACGAACATTTTTGAAAAACTGTATTCGTCTTGCGTGTTTCCGTCAAATAATAGACTCATAATCCAAATTTCAAGCCTCTATTAAATTTTAAAGGAGCGTTTTCTCATTTATTCTGTAAATCGAACATTTTGGTGTGCGGCACCCTTTTAAGTAGAAAATATTGGAAATCTGAAATTGCACACTTTCTCCTTTTCAAACGTTTTACTCATACACCAAATTTGAAGTCTCTATCTCATCGCAAAACATGCTTTCCTATCATTTCACCTTTCGAGCGTTTTGGTGTGCGGCACCCCCTTAAGTAGAAAATAGTGGAAATCTGAAATTGCACTCTCTTCTTTTCGAATGATTTACCCATACACCGAATTTAAAGTCTCTATCTCATCGCAAAGCTTGCTTTCCCATCATTTCAGTTTTCGAACGTTTTGGTGTGGGGCACCCCCTCTATAGGAAGTTTTCGAAAAATTCGATTTTTTCAGGGGGTTATAGCGAACGACTGAGCCGTGTACCAAATTGCAAGTCTCTATCTATTCGGGAAGTGCCTAAAAAAGCGTGACAGACAGACAGACAGACGGACACTTGGCAATTAGTATATATAACTAGCCGAATACCCGTTGAAAATCAACGGTCTCGCAATAAGCAACCCCTGAATAATGTAAATTTTTTAATAATTCGCGTTTCACATTTATTCGACAAATCGAATAGTTTGGTGTGCCAAACTCCCTAAAGAAAAAAATATTGGGAAACTAAATTTCCGCATTTCTTCCTTTCGAAATATCTCCCTGTACACCACATTAAAGTTTATCTTATCCCGAGGCACATACGTCTCGAGGCATATTCGTCTTGCGTGTTTCCGTCAAATGATTGGCCCATATACCAAATTTCAAGCCTCTATTAAATTTTTAAGTAGCGATTTCTCATTTATTCTGTAAATCGAACATTTTGGTGTGAGGCACCCCCTTAAGTAGAAAATAGTGGAAATCTGAAATTGCACACTTTCTCCTTTTCGAATGATTTACTCATACACTGAATTTGAAGTCTCTATCTCATCGCAAAGCATGCTTTCCCATCATTTAACTTTTCGAACGTTTTGGTGTGGGGGATTCCCTCTATAGAACGCTTTCGAAAAATTCGATTTTTCCAGGGGGTTTTATCGAACGACTGAGCCGTGTACCAAATTGCAAGTCTCTATCTATTCGGGAAATGCCTAAAAAAAGCTTGTCAGACAGACAGACGGACACTTGGCAATTAGTTTATATAATAATAGATAGATGATAGATTAAAACGATTTTAATCATTAGAAAAGTAGAATTTTCATTAATTTTTGCAATCATTTATTTTAGATAATTAAGCACCATTTTTGTCAATTTGGCAAGTTTTTCGTTCATTTGGCAACATTTTCAAAAGTCACAAAGTTTGCGATATTTCGCCAAATTTATTGGCAGGGTTAAATTATTTAAGGATGCTTGCTACTTATTTTAATTTTATGTCACTTTTCGATTAATTCATTTGAAAACATGTCATATCTCGAGAACAATTCATGCTAGCGTTTTAAATTTTTGCTATTCATTTTCTAATGATAAATCACATAAGACATGGTTACTTCTTAACCATTATTAAAAACATTATTCAAAAAGTTATTCGAAAAATTGGAGCGGTTTGTGGGGGGGGGGGGTAAACTTTAGATCACACTTAAATTTAATAGGGTCAGGTTCAGTTAGGTTCTGCCTAATGGCCGATATTCTACGTGTGCTAGGAATTAGTCTAAGTCAACGGGGCTTTCAGGGTGTCTGAAAGAACTTTTAAGAAACGGCCATTTTCTGCACACCCAGGAGGAAAATAAAAAATCTGGTTCTATTAGGTACTGGACAATACAATAAGTGTGAAAAACCCAGACCACACGACAGACCCGAAGGCTTACTGTAGCTAGGTGTGTGGCCGGAATACAATAAGTGTGCAAAGATTCAGTCTTCTAGTCCACCGGGGGGCGATTCTGGAGTTTCGAGGAGCACTTTCCATCCCTCTCATTTTCTTTGCCCGCAGAGGGAAAAATAAACAATCGGCTCCGTTAATTTTTTTCCCGTGTTCGATACTATAAGTGTGCAAAGTTTCAGTCCTCTGGATTTCGGGGGTGGGGGGTGGGGTGTTGAAAGGGTAAAAATTGACTTATAGCAAAGCGAGCAGAGTTGATAAAGCTTTCTAAAAACTCAAGAAAGACAGACAGAGATAAGGATGCCAACGGCCGTACCGTGCTGAAAACACCGGTTCTCGTTAGATCACCGAAGTCAAGCAGCATCGGGCGCGGTTGGTATTTGGGTGGGTGACCACCTGGGAACACCGCGTGCTGTTGGCACATTTCGGGCGCGGTAGCCAGGTGGTTTGCACGCCGGATTTGCACGCTGCCACAACTGCCGACGTGTTCATGCGGAGTACGATCACGTTAAACATGTGGGTGATTTATCACTATATAAATCAAATGTGTGTTCCATTTAGATTATTTCCATTCAAATCGATTTAAAACTGTTCAAATTTATCCAAAGAGTCAACTCTTTTAATAGAATATTAGTGCTAAATTTCCACTAACATTTTAATGTGAAATTTCTTAAAAATTTGGTATCCCCCTCCATCATTGAAACTACGCAAAAATATTATGTAAATTGAACTAATATACAGTCAAAGCTAAAAGCTACTAAATTCTCGTTTATATTCTTTTACTTAAAATTTGGTTTAAACCATTCATTGCGTGACGCACTATAAACTCCAGAAAAGTTTTGCTATTACGAGATTGCTATGTCATGCCTGGTGTTAGAGATACTTAGTTCTAAAACTCGATATACTCGCGGGTAAACTTCGGCCGATGAATCATTTCCAGCTAATTACCGGTAAGTACTTCCGAGAGGTTGGTGGTAGGGGAAGGATTGTACGGTCCCTGTGAATGCCTCCCCCACTGGGTTCCGGTCTAAATTGGGTGGCACTTCCCGGCCGTCCAAACAGTTACCTTACACCTTTCTGGTAGGTCGGACGGTCTGGGTCTCAACAACAACAGAGATAAGGAGACGAAGAGATGCGAAGCAGGTTAACTGAGAGTAGTCGGAAGCCAAATGTACATCCGTGTGCTACTTGATGATGCAAGTGTGGGAGTGGTCGCAATCTCTTCATTTGACCTTGGAGAAACTGAATTTCTTTGGTGGTACTCTCGAAAATGATGCGTTTGGGTGCTGCACACCAAAAACAAAATGGCCCCCATCGTAAACACCCAATTATTTAAGTAACCGTCCGTTTTCTAAAAAAATATATACAAAAAACGTCTATTCTTCAATTTTACACAAAACAGGTCATTACGTATTTGTAGGACCTACTATTTTCTCCAAGAGTTTACTTTTAATGGTTCCGTATGATATCTCCTGAACATTTCTTCTGAAAAGATTGCTAGTTGGAATTACCTCTGTTAGCATACTGCTATGAGTGAATCTGTAGTGAATTTGCCAAACGACAGATGCGATCTTTTGGATGTGATGGATGTGGGGGCTGCTTACCCTCTCAACCTCAGCTTGACGTTTTGACCATAGAGCTCCAACGATTAGAAACACAAATTGTATCTAGTGTTTTGAAAATAATTCATGAAAATTATGGAGTTTACATTGTTAAAAATATAGGAGCTCGGTTGTGCATAGGTAATGGCACTCTGCCTCACTAATGAGAAAATATGTTACTATCATTTTTCTTTATAAACAGCATAATTATAATAAGGTAAAATGCTTACCTTTCTGAGCGAAGGGCGTAGGGCAATTTGACTTCATTTCCCCTAAAGTCTTAAAATAAATATCATTTTATTGTGTTTGGTTACCATCTTGATGTCAGGAATAATTGCGCTTGATTGAAAGAAAAATATTATTTAATTAGATTCTGCATTTAAAATTACATAGGAAAGAATCAAGAATTTTGCTCCGACATCATTCGAAACATCAACAACACAGAACAGAACTTCAGTTCGTAAGTGTACCGGTAGTGTCTTATGATGCACGCGCAGATCACACGATGTAAACACATTCCTTTTCTGGCGGAAAGGCGAGAGTCAGTGTTTTTGGATATGTCGGTCTTCCGTAGCGAGGAGAGATCATTTATTTCTAACAGTCCCCCTTGATCTCTGGAGCTGCATATCACGGCTGTAGCAGTTTGGATCTGTGCTTCAGAAATTCAGGCTTTGGCAGCGGTTTTGTCATCATGTCCGCTGTCATTAGCTTAGTTGGAAGATAACTCAACTGGATTACACCCGATTCCTGAAAATCTCTTATGGCGTGGAATCTGATGTCAATATGTTTGGTTCTTGACATGTACTTCGGTGATTCAATCATTTTTATACATGATTGGTTATCTTCGAAAATAGTAATCGGGAGCTGTTGAAGCATATCGAGATCTTTGAGTAGGTTGATTAACCACAGTACTTCTTGAACTGCGTTAGCAGCGGATATATATTCCGCCTCTTCTGAGGAAAGCGCAACACATGATTGTTTTTTGCTTAACCAGTGTATAGGAGAATCATCAATTAAGAAAAGATTACCACTCGTGGATTTCCGATCCGTTTTATCGCTTGCCCAGTCGGCATCAGCGTATGTTGTAAGAATTGGTTTTGTTGTTGATTTTATTACCAAATTTAGATCCTTTGTATGATTTAAATAACTTATTAGACGCTTTACTGCGTTCTAATCCATTTGACGTGGTTTCTCATTTCTCCGACTTAAAATGTTTGTTGCGGCTGTGATGTCTGGTCTTGTGACCGTGGCAATATATAGAAGAGCTCCAATAGCTTGGCGATATTTGGTGTTATTAGGAAGCAGGTTTTCTTCTGTTTCATTTCTCAAATATCCAGTTTCCATTGGTGTACTATAGGGCTTTGAATTTTGCAAATTAAATGTATTTACAATTTCTTCAATCTTATTTTTTTGATTTAATAGATAATCTCCATTATGGTTTTTTCTTATGCTAATTCCAAGGTAATAATTAACTTCACCCAAATTTTTTAATTCATATTGCCTGCCCAATTCTTTCGTTGTTTTGTCAATTTGTTCTTCTGATCCTGATATTAGAATATCATCCACATATACTATTACATAGACAGTTTCTCTTCCTTTTCCCTTTTTGAATAAACATGGATCAGTAGTACTCTGCACGAATTTTAATTGTTTTAGAGAGTCACCTATTTTTAGATGCCAGGCTCTTGCGGCCTGTTTCAACCCATATATAGCTTTATTTAATTTCCATACTTTGTTTTCGCTACCAGGGGAGATGTAGCCATCTGGCTGTTGTATGTAAACTGTTTCGTCTAGATCCCCGTGAAGGAAAGCAGTTTTGATATCAATGTGTTGTACGTTATGTTTTCTAAATGCTGCTCCTGCCAGGAATGCTCTAATTGTGCTGTGTGAGACCACTGGTGCGAAAGTTTCGTAATAATCTTCACCGTATTTTTGTGAAAATCCTTTTGCTACCAGTCTAGCTTTGTATTTAGCTATTTTTCCCTGAGAGTCGTGTTTAATTTTATATGTCCATTTTGAACCAACTATTTTTCTTCCATGCGGGGGTTCCATCAATGTGAATGTGTTATTTTCTTGCAAAGATTGCATTTCTTCTTCCATAGCGTCTAGCCAATTTTGTTTCTCTTGTGGGCTCTTAATTTTTAGTACCTCATTATAGTCTCTGGGTTCGACGGTGTTAGCTTGTTGCGCTAAGTAGATGAGTCGATCGGGAGGTACTCCCTTGTTCGATCTCTCGGATCTGCGAGGTTGATTGGAGGTTATGTTATCAGAGTTTATTTGTTCATCATCTGACGGTGCCTCAAACTCAATCTCACCTTCTTCAGGTTTTTCTTTTGTTTGAGCATTAGTTATTTCGACTTCACTATCTGTTCCTTCGAATAATTCCTTTGAGCTTAATTCTGAAATTTGCATTGATTTTTCGAGGAATTTAACTGTTCTAGCAAGTGTTATGTGTTTTCCTTCTGTATATATCCTGTAAGCCTTTGATCTGTCGTCGTATCCGACAAAAATTCCTTCTTGGGCTTTTTCATCTAATTTTCCTCGTTTGCTTTTATGGATGTAGGAATATGCTTTGCAGCCAAAGACCCTTAAATGACGAAGATTTGGTTTCATACCAGTCCACATTTCGTACGGTGTTTTTGAATTGGCCTTTGTGGGAAGTCTATTTTGTAGGTAATTGGCAGTGTTTATAGCCTCTCCCCAGAATTTTTTGCCTAAATTTGCTTCTGACAACATAGCTCGTGTCATCTCGATTAGTGACCTGTTTTTTCTTTCCGCTACGCCATTTTGGGATGGACAGTGTGGCACGGTCAACTGGTGATGTATGCCGTTGTCACTTAGATATTCCTCGTATTCTTTACTGACGTATTCGCCGCCATTATCGCTTCTCAGTATTTCAGGTTTTTTTCCGAATTTGTTTGTCGTAAAAGCGATGTATTCCTTCAGTTTACACAAAACTTCACTCTTTTTTAATAAGAGATAGGTCATTGTGTACCTGGAGAAATCATCAATAAATGTTAGCACGTATGATTTTCCTCCTATGGTGGGAGTTTGCATTGGTCCGCATACGTGGCTGTGCACAAGTTGTAGAATATGAGTCCCCCTGTTTTGAGTAGATTTGGGGTATGGCATGTCGGTGAGTTTTGATTTTATACAAGTTTCGCAATTTAGTTCATGTTTACATTCGTTGATGTTTATGCCTTCGGCTAACTGTTTCGATTTAATTTCCTTTATAGAGCCGAAGTTTTTGTGACCCATTCTTCTGTGCCATAATGTAACACAATTGGGGTTGTTACAGTTATTTACCATATATGTAACATTTTTGTTTTGTGGTGTGAGCAGGTCTAGCTCATATAGGTTATTTTTTATTTTTCCTTCTAAGAATACTTCATCATTGTAAGTTAACTGACAATTGTCTTTAGTAAAAGTTACTTTGCATCCACGTTGTGTTGCTTTTCGTACGGAAAATAAATTAGCTTTCAGTTCTGGCACAAATAGTACTTCCTGTAGTGTTACTTGTCTTATCTCTCCATCCGAGGCTCGACTTTTTATTTTTACTTCGCCTGACCCATAGGCGGTTAAGGCTTTACCGTTAGCAACAATAACTTCAGATTTGTTTGCATTATTTATTTTAGTGAATAAATTCTCATTATTTGTTATGTGGGATGAGGAACCACTATCAACGATCCAACTGTTTTCTTCAGTTTGATTCGTTATGAGCGCTAAGTCTCCAAATTTCGATCCTACTTTATCTACAGTGTCTGAATATTTTTCTTGTGTTCGTGATTTAGCGGCAGGTCTGTCGTTTCCCTCATACACTAACTGTGATGAGTTGTGTCTGAATTTATTTTTATAATCTTTATATCTGCCGGGCTCGTTGCTCTTATTCTTTAGACGCCAACATTCAGATTTGTTGTGGTTCGTCATTTTGCAATGTGAGCAGTATTTGTTATCCTTTTTGTAGCCGTAGGTGTTAGAGAATTTTTTATTCGCGTGAAAAGCCTTTGCCATGTTTTGCGGCATTTCTTGGTGATCCCTACGTCTATTATATTCATCAATCAGTTTGCTGCTAATGAATTCCGGCGTCAGTTCATCCTCCGGTCGCGCTTCCAACGCCGTTATCAGCGTTTCGTAACTGGGGGGTAGCGAACACAGAAATAGTGCTGATACATGCGAATTATTAATCTCCTCCCCGATTGCTTTAAGTTTATCCACTGTCTCCAGAATTTTGGTTATATGTTGCTGCATGTTTCCTCTTTCATCTAACTTTATACTGTACAACTTTCGTAAAAGGTATAGCTTGCTGGATAAATTCGTTCTTTCGTGTATTGCGCGAAGCGCATTCCACGTATCGCGCGCCGTGGTGAGATTTTTGACGTGAATGATTTGGGAATCCTCTATACATAAATTTATGAGCGCTCTGGCTTTTCTATCTTTTTTCTGCCATTCGTCGGTAATTGGGTCAGGAGCCACTTCGGTTATCGTTTCTGATAATTCCTTATTCAATAATGTCATTTCCATTTTGAATTTCCAATTGGAGTAGTTACCCTGGTTTAATTTTTCAATCAAGTGACTTTCCTTGATAGATGCCATTATATTTTATTTTTAGTTTCCTTGAGAAATATTTTCCTTTTTTTTGTTTATTTGCAGTGCGATATTTCTTTTTATCTTATTCCGTAAAAAAAATCACTTTCGGTTTGGAAGTTTTTTACGAAGTCAATGGGGAATGAAAAATAATAGTGATATATTTGTATATCAATTTTCTTTTCGGTTACTTATGCTTATGCCCTTCTTCAAATAATAATTTTATTGTTCATGAAAATGCTGCTATTTTATTTTGTTAGTACCAATTTCTCTAGCGAGACAGGCAACGACTTCAGTCTCATAATCTGATAAAAATATAGGAGCTCGGTTGTGCATAGGTAATGGCACTCTGCCTCACTAATGAGAAAATATGTTACTATCATTTTTATTTATAAACAGCATAATTATAATAAGGTAAAATGCTTACCTTTCTGAGCGAAGGGCGTAGGGCAATTTGACTTCATTTCCCCTAAAGTCTTAAAATAAATATCATTTTATTGTGTTTGGTTACCATCTTGATGTCAGGAATAATTGCGCTTGATTGAAAGAAAAATATTATTTAATTAGATTATGCATTTAAAATTACATAGAAAAGAAACAAGCATTTTGCTCCGACATCATTCGAAACATCAACAACACAGAACAGAACTTCAGTTCGTAAGTGTACCGGTAGTGTCTTATGATGCGCGCGCAGATCACACGATGTAAACACATTCCTTTTCTGGCGGAAAGGCGAGAGTCAGTGTTTTTGGATATGTCGGTCTTCCGTAGCGAGGAGAGATCATTTATTTCTAACATACATCCCACCAGGCATTGCACCAAAATAAATTTATACATTGTGCTGCTGACAACCACCCATTGAGCCCAAACCATTCATTTATTTTCACCTGATACTGATGTTTTGGTTTTAACACTAAGACAATATCCACAACATACACCAGAGTTTGGAGTTTTTCTTGGATATGGTATAAAAAGATTTATGCAGATAGCTGCAATTTACAAAGCGCTAGAGTCACTGAAAGAATCTGAGCTCCCTGGATTACACGCATTTTCAGGAGCAGATGTAACACGATCATTAGCCAACAAAGGCTAAGTAAAGCCATGGAAAGTATTCAATTCTGTACGTGATGAGTTATTAGAAGCATTTTCTAAATTGAGGACACACACTATCTCTGACTGAAGATGTCAGATCTAGCTTGGAAGCGTTTGTTTGTCAGCTGTTTGTTCCCAACACAACACTGAGTGATATAGGAGCTGTTAAATGGATGTTGTTTACATAAAAAAATTGTTAAGATAACCTACCCCCTCAAACTAAATCTGCTCAACATCCAGCTTTGCTAAGGGCTCGTATTCAGGCCTTTGAGTGGAACCAGGGCCTCATCCAGCATCCTAATAATCCACCACATACGGGTTTCGGATGCTGCTATTGCTCTCAAAGGTGTTGTTCTCCTCCATGTACTTGTCATTCAATGAACTAAAGTGTAGCGAGATGTGTAGATGTGAAGATGATGGTGACCGATGTGATAATATGGGATAGTTCGAAGATAATGAAGAAAACTTAGGACTGAGTGAGAGTTGTAATGAAAACAATGATGACTGTATTTAGAAATATGATTGCAATAGTGGATAAGTCTTTTGTTTAAATTTTTAAATTATACTTTAAGATTAAATTGTTATATTTTAATTTCATATGTCTGTACTGTAAGAATAGATGATACCTGTGGTATCACTAATAATAATTTATATAAGGTGTCCCTAAAAACAGTGTCAAACATATCAATATGCACTGGATCCCCGGAAAAGTATGTTATTGATTAAGTAGACATAATTTTATCCAAGAAAACTCTAGAATTTTTATTGTTCTCACTGTTAAATGACGTCTAAGTGAGACTAATACTGCGATTTTCCTTTGGAAGACTTAAAAGTAAACTTTTTGAGAAAAGGGGTGGTCCTAATAGTACGTAATGATCTTTTTTTGTGTAGAGTTAAAGGAGAAACAATTTTTGTATGTGTACTGTTTTAATAAAAAATAAAACGGATGGTTATTTAAATAAATGGGAAAATGGAAATTGTTTGTGATGGCGGCTATTTTGTTTTCCATGTGCAACACTCAAACGCACCATTTTCGAGAGTGCCACTGTCGAAATTATGTTTCTCCAAGGTAAAAGAAAGGTATTGAGACCATTCTCACACTTGCATCATCAAGTAGTCCTCGGGAGCCTATTTTTGTACAGTTGACAGCCGACTAGAGAAGGTGTGCAGAAATGGAAAGATGTACATAGGAGATTAAGATGAGGAGGGGATGAAGAGATGCAAAAAAGGTGCTGATAAGGTATGCAGAAATGAAAAGGTCAAAAGAAATAACCAAACAAGCACAAAACTGTTGAGGTAATGTGGCAAAAATCGGTCCAGAGAGTGTGGCAACCATGAGTTCTTCAACAATGTGCAGAGAAAGAATGAGAATGGCAGCAATGATGCGGGGGTAAAGTACCAGTTTTAACTAATATTGCAATGAGGTCATTAAAGGCTTAACAAAATTTAATAAGAACTTACGGTTTGGCATCACACATATCTAACTCCCTAGATGCCTATATTACTTAACTATAATCGTATAAAGTTGTGTAAAACTTAAATGTAAATAATAAATATGTTAAATTAAAAAATGAGAAATTATCGACCCACCCACTTACGAAATCATCTTATAGTGCAGAGTAAGTATACATGGTGTTCTGTATAAATACTTTTAATTCTAAATAAATGGACACTATTGTTTAATAGTTATCAGGAGCTGTTCTCGCGACATTAGACAGTTTAGTTTTGAACATGTGGCGAGATATCTTTTCAGGACGTTTAACAATTTGAGCATGAACTGTACATAGTATAAATGACATATAAACTACCAAAAGAACAGCAAATAAATGAATTGTTATCAGTACCATATAATATATCGTGGCAGAAAGTTCTCATTGTAATTACCCGATCAGTCTTTGGCAACAAAAACGAATATTCCTCTTATTTTATCGCTGCCAACAGCTAACGTTGACGAGTTTTATGCTCTGCCGGTTAAGAAATATATTTCTGTTAGAGAAATGATTTCTCTCAATCGAAACAAAAGAGTTGTTTCTCTTTTCGCAGAAATGAAATTAGTTCCCGGGAAACTTTTTCCCTACTTTTCTGGCTTGAGTGAATGCTATAAAGTAGTTAGATGTATTTACGACCCGACTGGTAGGATTGCGTTGTCTTAGAAAGCTTGGGTTAATCGTGAAGTAAACCTAAATGCTGTTATTGAAAAAATACGCGCGAATTGGCAATGTTAAATTTTCAAGACTTCCATTTCAAAGGAAATTTGAGTGATCTACGCTGTACATACGCTTGAAATTCATATATTAAAGCATTTGAAACGAGTGACACTTATTTTACACAATGCGTCACGTATTAATTTTTTTCTGATCGAATCTCAAATGGCTCCAAACAACTTATACGTACACTTCTTGATTGGCTGAATGAGATGATGTATTATTAGTCGTTTAGCGCTGAGTTTCGAAATTTCAAGATGAGTGTTGTTTTTAAAGAAATCACCAGGAACACTTGGCAATACTTTCGTACAACCCAATAAACTGTTAGTGTAAGATATATTTTTATATTTTAAATAATTGTATACAATATAATACATGAAATACTACATTACGATTTCTAAAACCAAAACATATGCAATTGTAACACATGCTGTACACACAATTGTAACACTCACACACACACACACACACACACACACATACACACACATATATATATATTAGTTCTAGAGTTATAGGGTTTGTCTTATTCTGTATGTCGTTATAAATGACGTGTAAAATAAGGATTTGATTGATACATTTGAGCATATGTAGTCTTTTATTAACACTTTACAACATAGTTGAAAAGGGTTTATGATTTTGTTCATTTTGTCTGTCTGTCTGTCTGTCTGTCCGTACGCACGATAACTGCCGTAAATATGGCTTTCAAAATTAAATTTTAGTATGTTGTTCAGACGGCCTGTGGGACATATGGGAATGTGTAAATGAATAATATCACCCGATTACTTTTGGATTGAACTCGGGTTGAAAAAATGAAATACATTGAATCCTATGGGACCTAATTTTCCAAAATTTTTTTAAGCAAGTTTAAAATTCACAAATTGCTTCGAAAATTTTAGGAAATATTCAAATTATCCCATAAAATAAATAAAAAAATTTCAGCAAAATATGTTCGGTAGTTTTTAAATAAAAATTAAAATAATAATTGCACCCATATTATATGCAGAGATCACGTGACCCACTTCAAAACAAAATACGGCATCCATCTTCTGTCAAAATCGTGATTTTTAAAGTTCTTTTTAATTTATATTTAGTGTTGTATCCGTCCTAAAACCTTTGTATTTTTATTTTGTTCTCGGCATCTATATACTGCGCTTACGCAATTACAATATTTTTTAATTTAAATGATCATCAAACTTTGATTATTTCTACAACGCAGCCTAATTTTCACGTTGGAGAATGTAAACACATCAATCTGTAAGATGAGTTTTATAAGAATTGCTGAATTCTTTAACACAAAATTATTTAGCTCTTGAGTCTGCAATATAGCTGATATGAATGAAACATTAATTGATTTTCCATAGAGACGCAGACGATTCTATAGTATTGAGTTTTTCGATGAAGTTTCAAACATGGCGTTAGAAAATACTATTACCTCCATGGTTTTAAGTTTTTAAGTAAAATAAATTATTGTAGTTTTTGTGATAATTTTAAAAATATCGCCGCTGAATGAAAGGAATGAAAAAATGTTTATGAATGAAATATTCACTGCTTTCATATAGAGAGCCAGGCGATTTATATTTCGATGACGTTATTTGAATAAAGTTCATTTGTTTTCGTTGAAGTTTTCAAATATCATAAATTACTGTAGCATTGTGATAATTTTAAAAATATTACCGCTGCGAATGTATCGCATAATCAATGTTTTATGCATGCTTGATCTTTTTTGTTTTAGATTTGGACGATTTTTGCGGGACATGGTTGAGCCAGAGCAGACAGGTTGAGCCAGAATAGGCAGGTCGAGACAGAGTAGATACATGGATTGCATAGATAGACAGACATGGCGCTAAATATAGATTTTTCGGGTTCTAGTCAGATCGAAATGTGTATATTCGTCTGAAACTCAAATTGCAATTGTTGACGCGATTCCACTACTTTCCCTATACACTACCATGTATTGTAGGTGAAGTAAAAATGAATAAATATAATTTATACAAATGTCATTGAATATTTATAGCTACTCAATTAAATAGGGTGTCCAGCTGTTCGCTTGTTGGTCGCATAGAAAAATCTCAGCGACCCAAAGCTACAGAATTCGGTACAGTGATACTTCGGGTCAGGTTTCTAGATACCTCGGAACGATTTTTCCTTTCCCTACAGTGCATGGTAATATCTATGTGTGGTGAACAAAAATGGAACTTTTGTTTGGCGTTTATTTCTTTTTATAAATATAAATGTTTCTTTGGATCGAATTATTATTCTTAATTGAAGTGATCGTGAATCATATGTTCGTACAGCAATCATATGTTCCTGGCAGCAATAACCCACCATTACGTCTTTACTCAAGTTCCTAAAATATAATCATTAATTAAAACACTGCACACTAAATTCCACATTTTTAACTTTTAAAATAAATATTAATTGTTCACACATATTATTGTTATGATTAAAATTGCATTAATTTTAATAAACGCTTAAGAAGGAGAAAATGCACCGTGTGAGACCACGTCTAATAATATTATTCCAAAATCAACAATTGACCTAATATATAAGCAGACCGGCACATACCTCTGTTTATGGGTCTGTTGCTCAGAGTGCTTGGAATATTTGCCGCTTCTTTTTCTGACATTTGGAATCAGCTTTCTCCTTTCTAACACATTCTCAATACTCAAAATAACCACTACACTACTTGAAAACACGACTTTCTCAACTTTTGGATAATCATTTTGCTTAAGAACAGCACTGCTTGAATTCTATGACCGCACTCTTTCGTTTCTGGATAATCATTCCTTTTTATCACGATTCTCTCTTAACGCTTTTGCACCATCATTGCTTGAATATTCATTGAATTATCTCCTTGTTGCCACATCATTTTGCCTGAGATCCAGATATGCCCTTCGTTCCCTCATTGGTTGCTCCTCAGTGCGATGTAGCATCATTGCATCATGGCTAGTTTAGTTTCCAATGATGCTTGGTTTAAGTCTTGGCCTTAGAAGATCTTTTTCCAAACCACACCTGCAATTTATGTGAGGTGAATTTATTGGGGTCATGACCCTCCGGGCCAAGACTGTCATAAGATGGCGTCTACAAGTCTCCGTTTTGTTTTGTCGTAAATAGTCTTAAATATCAAAACTGCGTAATTGCCTCCTACATAATTGCCTCCTGGTTTCACAGTATCGGTTTTCCAGTTTTGGGAATATATATATATATATATATATATATATATATATATATATATATATATATATATATATATATATATATATATATATATATATATATATATATATATATATATATATATATATATATATATCGCGATAATTTAATTTTCTAAAAAAAATTTTTGCATACTTTTCTATTAAAAATAAAGAGCTTCTACGACCCAGACCGTGTCTCTTGCCAACAAGGGCTTAAAGGGGAAAATACCTAAATAAAATTCATATATATTTTAATATTCAGACATATTTGAAATATTAATTTTTAATTATTAAATTAATATTAATAAAAATTAATACAGCTGTTAATTTTTACACCATTCGATGTAGCTGCGACTGAAACATCGGGATTCAAAATTTCAGTTTTATCAGTGCAATATTGAGCGTGCTATCAAATTTTATTCAAAATTGTATGATTACTACGCTCACCTTTAATGGATTTTAAAGATGTTCTCGATCAATTTTGGACACCTTTTCACTATTTTTTTTAATATGCATGAAAGTTTTTTAAGGATCCAAATATGTAATGATCAATGGGGATTGTTATTGAAGATTTCGGAGTTAGTGCCAAAATAACTATGAAAATGGTCCTTTGTGCAAATTTTAATTATTGATATTTGTAGACATTAATATCTATCGATTGATAATTTCCGTTTTGCTCTGCGATATAAATTGCGTAAATGCGGTCGTGTGTTTCGATTTCTTTTTAACACGGCTGTACGTTAAAAACTAAAATGTTGTTACTTACATACAACTCAAACTGCTGTTAATGTAATAAAACTATATAACTTCGTTTAAAGCAAGCATATAACACAAAACGAAAAGTGTCGATCGATTTAGAACGCAAGATATATCCTTCTTCGTCAGAATAAACAAGAAACACAATGTTCACTTGTTAGATTAAAACCAACAACTATTGTTACAGTCGTCAAAAGTGAAATTGCAACACCATGAAGGAATGCACTTTCCTCTTTGGTATTTTACCGTTCATTTATAGTTTTATACTACTTGTACCTTCATCCATGATGTGGAGGTGGCTTCCCGGGGAACGTTACTTGCCAGCCCATATCAGTGAGCGTCACACCGGTCATCATGGTTTGGGGCGGTTCGATCAGCGTACGTCTATGGTGCACATTGCAGGTAATCTGACAGCGGACCTGTAAGTCACACAAGTTGTGATGCCTGTGGTTCGGTCACTGCTGCAGATCGTCTACGGCACGGTGTTCCAGCAAGACAATGCCACACCGTACTTCGAAATCTCAACAGACTGGATGGAACTCACATCCTTTCCTGGCAGCAGCCTTGCCGGATATTCCTCCCATTGAACACTGGTGGGCCCTCATCGGACGTCAGGTGCACCGGGCACCACCGGTACATGCCGTAGGCGAACTGCATGCCGCAGTGGACGCTGCTTGACAAGGATTACCTCAGGCAACTATTAATTGCCTCATCAATACCTCGCCGTTTAGCGGCCTGTTTAGCTACCCGTGGGGGCCACATTCTTTACTGAATAAACAGGTTTCTTTTTCTATCTTTGTTTGTCCTTTTAATCATTTGCGTATGACTCTCTCTTCTACCGGTACTGTGATTTGCATATGGCTATGTTCATTCCTTCACGGTGTTGCAATTTTATTTTTGACGAGTGTAGAACAATTAGCGTGACTGAGCAGGGAAGGGGTTGATAACGGCGAGAGGAGAAACATCAGGTACAAAATCATGGAGGAAGGTACAAGTTGTAGAAAATTATGAATGAACGATAAAATATCAAAGAGGGAAGTGTATGTCCAACAAATGATTCAAAGTACTTGTTCAGTTCTAATCCAATAAAACTATCAATTGAAATCAAACCTTTTCGTGACTACTTGTATAATAAATGTAAGACAAAAATGTATTTATGAATTCTTTGAGACAAATAATAAATTAGCTTCAGTGAACATCTATAAATAAAAGATGTTCTCTACTGAACGGCAAATTTGCATGGACATAAAATAAGGTTTGATTTTGCTATAACATTTACTGTATTATTGATTTTCCATTAGTGAAGTACATTTCGTTGTTCTCTGTTTTACAAGTTCCTTCACAGGTGAAAGCGTTAGCAATACTCTTCGGACCACACTAAATCGATATTAAAGTTTGGTTCCACATCAATATAAATTCAAATCAAAAACTTTTTAAATTCTTTCAGATGGTAGAAAATGTGATTGCAGATTAATTTATCTTATTTACATCGTTGAACAATGCTATTGTCGATTTATTTACGGTGTCATCATTGAATTTAATTAGAACAGTTGAGCAAACTGATTGTTTAGAGCAGGGGGCTACAAACCTTTTGTGTGCAGGGCCACATTAGGAAATGGAAAGTACAGGTGGGCTTGATCGCTTATATATATATATATATATATATATATATATATATATATATATATATATATATATATATATATATATATATATATATATATATATATATATATATATATATATACCGGGTGTCCAGTGCTATCGGTGCCCAATGGCTATTTCCCCAACTGTTAGTCACAGAGGTATATTTCCAATTGCAAAAATGTTTTAAATTTTAAAATCTATTATCTTAGAAACAGTTTAAATCAATAAATACATTTCTGAAAGAAATACGAAATATAAATTTTTATACGGTCCCCCGATCCTACCAACTGTATTTAGGAAAATCATCCACATACAATTAATTTCATGCAAAATAAAAATATCTTCCTTTTACGACCAAAATTCACCGAGTTATGAAGCATTAAACTTTATGACTTAAGTCGCTTTTCCACGCATAAAAAGGTCCCGTTTCAGGCAACCAACCAATCAGGGACCGTATTGACCATTTCTCCAGAAAACCAACCAATCAGGGACCGTATTGATCATTTCTCTGCACAAAAAGTGCTCCAAATGTAAACAGCTATAAGTCGGTTAATTTTGGTCGTAAAAGGATGATTTATTTTATTTTGCATAAAATTGTATGAGGATGATTTTCCTGAATATAATTGGTAGGATCGGGGGGACTGTATAAAAATTTATATTTCGTATTTCTGTCAGAAAGGCATTTATTGATTTAAACTGTTTCTGAGATATAATAGATTTTAAAATTTAAAACCTTTTTGAAATTGGAAGTGTATCTCTGTGACTAACGGTTGAGGAAATAGCCGTTGGGTAGTGATAGCACTGGACACCCTGTAATCAAGCTTGTCTTAGTGACAACTTTGATTTTAAATTTTCATTTGAGACCATTTTATTTTCATATTTGCTCTACAGACCATTTTCAATAAATGATCAATTTCTGGCATTTATAATACAAGTAAATTAAAATTCTTAATATATATATATATATATATATATATATATATATATATATATAATCAACAATTACATGAAAACTTATAACTGAAATCTCTCTCAATTAGCGCTACGCAGCCATGTAAAGGAGATTAGGATATAATATCCATAAAAGGAAACAAAGAATAGCAAGGTACCACAAATTGGCCGGGGGGGGGGGGATGTTGTAATCCCCACTCTCCGGTTAAAGCAAGCTTTGTGTCGCGACAACACAGGTGGTACATTGCCCAGTAAGAAAGACTCATAAGTGTTAAAACATCCATTAGAAATCAAATCAAAATGTGATCGAATGCAAAGGAAACCAAAATCACACATAAGATATATAAATGATACAATTCTCAATCATACGCGAATATAGATAACGACAAAACCCCAAAAGTGCCACTTTCACGATTTGTCCATATAAGACTTCAATGCGCAGAATCACAAACACTTTAAATATTCTATTAGAAGTTTATTGAATACAACAAGATACCTCTTCAAACACTTGAAAGCTGGTCCAATACCATATTGCAAGTTCCTCTTTTTTACCAAATGGAACCACCTTGGTCATTAGCCACGCCTCTATTTCTGTTGTCGTCCACCGTACAACCATCACGCATTAATCCTTCGTTCTTTTTGTTCTATTTATGTCAAAGTATAATACCATAAGTACCATACCAAAGTATAATACCAAAGTACCATAAGCAGCAGTTAAGGTTATACCGAAAAAGCCACAGATAATGCCACTTAAAAAACCTTTGGGAAATCCCTGTTTTATTGCTTTAGATAAGTAATCTTTATCGCATTCATAACGATCGATGTGATAGCTGTTCAGTCTTTTACTTCGTTTTAGCTGATTAATGACAACATTTCTAAAAACGTTCTTATGTAAACTTGATTTCCATGGTGTAATATAATTGATTTCAAAACCAAATGCTTGTATTTTATCGTTTAATCGATAAAAGTGTTTCCATTATTATCTTTATCAATACAAACATCTGGAAAATTCAAACTTTTATCTTCATTTAGAGCTGTTTCAATTCATTTTAAACTGTTGGGGTTAAAGCTAAAATCTAAAATAAAATCCTGATTGTTGCTAGCCCAAAGTTTGTCGTCCACATATCTGATGCATATTATTTCGTTTAAAACATGAGTTCCACCTTCGAATTTATGCAAGTATATATCGGCTAATACCGATGAACAATTTCCACCCATCGGTATACAATGCAATTGTTTATAAAAATTCGTTCCATTAAAAAGTATTGTTTCAAATAAAACCATTTCTACTAGTTTTTCATACTTACACCTCGTCATTCTTGAATGTATTTCATATTGTTCGTATAGTTCCATAATGATTTCAAAAATAGATCTTTTATCTTAATATTACTGAATAAATCACTAAAATCGAAACTCTTAAAATGCAAACAATCCGGTATATCATTAATCCTCTTATTAGCTTCATCGCTATTATTAATGAAGTACGCTCCCATACGTTTAATTTTAATGATCACATCTTTCAGTATATTGAGTAGAATTTTATTGGCAATTGCTAAATATGTTTTATAGCCATTAGTTATAGGTCGGAATTTTACGGGATTTTTATGTAACTTCGGAATTAAAGTCATGTATGGAAATCGTATTTTTTTAAACATTGTATCCTATTTTTTTATATTTTGCTTTTATTCGATTCTAGATTTCAGTTCGTGATACCTTCAATTGCAGATATGTATTTTGATCATTATAATATTCACTTAGTAGTTTCTTGTACAAATCAATGCATGTGAATGCATAATTAGCGGTGAACTTGTCGTTTTATGTCATAACGAAACGTTGTTGCCTAGATTACAATTCATCTTTATTATGTAGTCTTGCTTGACGATTTCCCTGATTGCTATGATAAATTTTTTAAAAATAATTCAGCACTCCTTCTCTCCATACTTTGAAAATTTCAATGGGTACGCTATACTTTACCGCCGTTTTATATACAAAAATCTCTATATCATCCTCAAAGATCTCTTTTACATAACAATATTAGGGAAATCGATATAAATGTGATATTTTAAAGTGTTTGTGATTCTGAACATTGAAATATTATATGGACAAGTCCTGAAAGTGGAACTTTTGGGTTTTTGTCGTTATCTATATACGCGTATGGTTGGGAATTGTATCGTTTGCATATCTTATGTGTGATTTTGGTTTCCTTTGCATTCGATAAAATTTTGATTTGATTTCTCATGGATATTTTAACACTTATGTGTCTTTCTTACTGGGCAATGTACCGGCTACCGGGAGTGTTGTCGCGACACAAAACTTGCTTTAACCGGGGATTGGGGGCCACCCCCGGCTAATTTGTGGTACCTTGCTATTCTTTGTTTCTTTTTAGGGATATTATATATATATATATATATATATATATATATTGGGACATCCTATATATATATAAGGTGTCCCAAAAAGATTGAAACACGCTTTAATTCCTTACCTGTTGGGGATAAGTGGGCAATGTAAATTGCAATAAATGTTGAAATTAAGGTAGGAAATAAGACTACGTTAATGAAATAGTCCTCCCATTAATTTTCAAAGAGTTACACTGTTAAATTTTTATACGACCACCTTAGACAAATTTGGTCAATTAGAAAATTTTTATTTTTAATGCAACAAGATCATTAAAAAAACCTGCATATCTGTATCTTTAAAATTGAGCGAGTTATATTTAATTGAAAATTGAATATTGTGAATGGGGACCATATATCAAATTGGAAATGTGAATTTGTGACATATCACAAAAAAAAAATAAAAAAACTGGATGATAATACATAGGAGACATTTTTGCGAATTCCGCGTATGCTCACAATGCAATCACGGATTCTTAAGTAGTTTTCACATTGTGACATGCCACATTTTATTTCAAAAAATTAAAATAAATAGGTAAACAAATGCAAGTATGTATTTGATTTCGAAATTTAACATAATTCTTCAAAACGAAGAATGGAACTGACAGACGATTTTTTCTTTCTTATTTAGCCGTTTCAAATGTTTATAGTAAAACAAATTAAAAAAACTGAAGAATGAAATGCAGACGATTTATTTTTTAATTCACGTATTTATTCCCAGTATTATTTCTATTCAATACAACTAAATTTTTTTTAATATTATACCAAAATAAAGAAGATTAAAAATCATTCTGTGAATCGTCAGCATGTTTATTTCTGAATTGACGAATTAAGAACACGTAACTGGCTGTGCATTATGGTATTTTTAACAAATAACGAGCTTTTCGAATTAACAATGATTTATGCTCTGTGTAATAAAAATACTGCAGAAACTGCTCGGGATTTTGGACGCCGATATCCAAACTTGCCTGAAATTTCATGTACATTTGTTTATCGGATGATGAGGAGACTAAGAACTACCGGTTCATTTCATTCAAGACCTGGCCCTGGAAGGAATCGTTTGTACACGGAGGACCAAGAAACTGACATCATCGCATATTTTTCTTTCAACCCACTAACAAGCATTCGAAAAGCAAGCGAAACTTTGGGGCTACCTAGGATGTCAATTGCTAGAACACTTGGATAATATCATTGGCATCCATTTTGTATTCATGGACTTCAAGCACTTCATCCTTCCGATTTTGATCGGCGTGTAGCATTCTCCAACTGGTTGTTAATCCAACAAGATATCAATTCGAACTTTGTTAAGAACATTCTGTGGACTGATGATTATATGTTTACGGAAGATGGAGCAATCAATACTCGCAACGATTATTATTGAGATAATACGAAACCATTTTTTGTCCGTGAAATACATCAGCAAAGAAAGTTTTCTGTGTCTATATGGTGCGGAATTTGGAATGGAAAACTGATTGGTCCTGCGGTTTATGAAGGGACTCTTACAGCTGAAAAATACATACAGCTTATTTTAAACGGTACTGTAACGGATTTTATGGAGACGACGACATTATCGCTTCTATAAAACATGTATTGCCAACAAGATGGCGCCCCTGCACACCAGGCTATATTTGTGACAAACTGGCTCAACGAAAACTTTGATAAATAGTGGATTGGCTTGAAAGGAGCCAGAGAATGGGCCCCCAGATCCCCTGATTTAACCCCTCTCGATTTTTACTTATGGGGTCGTCTTCGAACACTATAGTTTATAATTCTTGTCCACTAAACGCAATTGATCTTAAATAAAATATCATTGATGCTTGCAACAATATTAGTGGTGAAGAACTATAAAATATTTACAGAAGCATTATTAGAAGAGCTCAGTTATGTATTGGAGTTGAAGGAAAACATTTTGAGAATGCTTTGTGAATTGTGTTTAGTGAATTGTATTTCTAGTATTTGTAACGAAATTTGTCCCTTTATATCAGTGGTCTTCTATCAATGTATGCATATTTTAATTATGTGACCTAACCGCGTAGTGAGTACCCCTGATTTACATGATCTCTGTCTGTGTAATACTTTATTTAGATGCATTTGTGATGAAAAATTTTGATATATATTATCGTATTTTTGATCTAAACAATTTCCATCGTCAATTTGTTTATGATCCCTATTTTCACTGATGAAACAGTCTTTCACATGGTACGGAAAAGTGGTATAAGTCAGAATTTTTCCTTTATTATAATTCAGTTGATTTTAAAGATACAGATATGTGATGTTTTTAATGATCTTGTTGCATTAAAAATAAAAATTTTCTGATTGACCAAATTTGTCTAAGAGGGTTGTATAAAAATTTAAAAAGTGTAACTTTTTGAAAATTAATGGGAGGAATATTTCATTAACATAGTCTTATTTCTTATCTTACCTTCAACATTTTTGCAATTTACATTGCTCACTTATCTCCAAAAGGTAGAGAATTAAAGCGCTTTTCTATCTTTTTGGGACACTCTGTATACATATATACATATATACAGGATGTTCGTAAATTGTTTTGACAAAATAAGAGGTGTGATAGTACCCATTAAGACGAACAATATTTACTATGGAACCTAGGGTCACATTCCATTCTGAGTGTCAGAAAAGAGTAACTTCGAAACACGTCCAACAAGCACAAGTCGCCAAACTGAAGTACACATAATACAAGTAAAATAAAAATTCTTCAATTATATATATATATATATCTATATATATATATATCTATCTATCTATCTATATATATATATATATATATATATATATATATATATATATATATATATATATATATATATATATATATATATATATATGTAATAATAAGAATTATGTAAAAAAAATATATATATAAAAAAACAATTCAAGTAATATTAACATCACCATAGAAGCAAATTCACGGCAACAATGCCGATAAGAGAAAAGAACATATATATATGTATATATATATATATATATATATATATATATATATATATATATACATATATATCACAATCCCCATAGACATTAGTGATACCCCGTTTGCACTCCTTTATTTGTTTCTGTTTTTCCTTGTGTTTCATGATATTCCTTGTACTTTTCCTATATCTTTCTTTTGTAACATTTTTGACATGTGTGTTAAGAGCTGCAAATCGCGCCTATACTC
Organism: Amaurobius ferox; assembly: GCA_951213105.1. Classification (NCBI taxonomy): domain Eukaryota; kingdom Metazoa; phylum Arthropoda; class Arachnida; order Araneae; family Amaurobiidae; genus Amaurobius; species Amaurobius ferox. Next base: position 21,316,212 of record OX578133.1, read on the forward strand.
ATTTCACCTTTTATATTATTCTATGGATTATAGTCTTTTATAAGATATTTTATGGGAATTGGAAATAGCTGCATTGCGCTTTTTCGGATTGTCCATGAGGTATTTTGTACTTAGGTTTGTACTTTGATTTTGTACTTTGTTTTTGTATCTTTAAATTAAATTTTGGGTAAAAAAAAGAGGGGTCACAATCCCCCTAGATATTACTGATACCCCGCTTGCACTCCTTTATTTGTTTCTGTTTTTCCTTGTGTTTCATGATATTCCTTGTACTTTTCCTATATCTTTCTTTTGTAACATTTTTGAGATGTGTGTTAAGAGCTGCAAATCGCGCCTATACTCATTTCACCTTTTATATTATTCTATGGATTGTAGTCTTTTATAAGATATTTTATGGGAATTGGAAATAGCTGCATTGCGCTTTTTCGGATTGTCCATGTGGTATTTTGTACTCAGGTTTGTACTTTGATTTTGTACTTTGTTTTTGTATCTTTAAATTAAATTTTGGGTAAAAAAAAGAGGGGTCACAATCCCCCTAGATATTACTGATACCCCGTTTGCACTCCTTTATTTGTTTCTGTTTTTCCTTGTGTTTCATAATATTCCTTGTACTTTTCCTAGATCTTTCTTTTGTAATATATATATATATATATATATACATATATATATATATTAGTAAGAAGTAATAATAAACTAATTAATTCAAGTAAACGCGATATATTAACATCACCATAGAAGCAAAACAGCGGCTATAATGCCGATAACAGAAAAGATCAGCACCGGCCCAAATTCGAAGATTAAATAGAATTAAATTTATCTTCAGGTCTGAGTATTTAATTCTAATTAACCCAAACAAATGCCTGTTTCAGATTGGACAATAGTACATTACTATAAATGTCCAAACTCAGACAACAGGCACTACAACATGAAAAAATGAAGATAAGAAATGTTAGGAAAATTTGTATTACCATGTGGCAGGAACGCTTCTTCTTTCACCACGTGTAGACGTTCAATCTCAGCAGTATAAAAACATTCTAGAAGCACCGGAACGAGCATCATTTTTATTCGGAGACCAGACTCCGAGCTAAAAGGTTGTGATTTTGTGAAGCTGCTGCTTTTTGATTGTGGTGACTTTCCTTGCTTAAGTTTGGCGTGTTATATCTAGTTACGATAGAGCACGTCGGGCTAAGCAATTACAGCTTTGTTGTGTACGGATTTCTCGCCATTTTGGATTCGTGCTTTTTCAACTTTGGAGTGCCACGTGTGTTTTTCCCACGTGGTAGTGCTATTGCTTTGATCGTTTCTACGCTGACGACATGGATTTGGATGCATTCGACACGGAAGCTACTCGCGGACTTGCTGGTGAGCTAGACGAAGATGGACTGCGGCCTCTCAGGGATGCCATGATTGAATATTGTGATACTCTGCCCAAGGATGGATTGATGCCCGCTTGGAAGGAAGAAGTGAAAAACGCTGTGAACTTCTGTGCACTGGCAATCAATCTACACTCTGACACTACACATCAGGGAGCTACTGACGAATGGACTACTCGGACGGGACGAGGACCAAGTCTCCAGGATTCTGGGTTCGTTTCTTTCTGTAAATTCTTTTTTGTTGATCCAGAATTTGGATAGGTTTTATGCTAGTAATTTAAATGAGATTTATAACTGTGAAGGAAGTAATTCTAGTGATGTAATTAAATGTAAAATGATAGAACTAGGCTTAATTAAAGAAATTAAAGATGGAGATAAACTTATAAACCTGTTGAAAATCCAAATAAAAAGAGGAAGATAGAGGGGCAATCTACTATGGATGCTCCTACTAAAAACCAGAATGGAGAATTAAACTTAAAATCTAATGACCAGGATAACATGGATTGTAGTGAAAAAATTGATAATGATGATGTTAAAACTAAGAGTTATGCTGAAATTGTCGCGCAACCTGTAGTGTTCAAAAATGCACCAAAACCAAAAACGGTTCAAAATAGTGACAGGCAAAATAGTGACAGGTTGAGAAAAAAGGCCCAAAAGCGGAATGTTTTTTCATCAAGTTTAATGACAATTACCAGGCTCTCCTTAAAAAATTAAATGAAATCTCAGGTAATAAAGTATCTGGCAAGCTCACAGGAGACATGCTAAAATTGATTCCAAATGACGCTGACGCCTATAGGGTTGTACAACGCCATTTATCTAGTGAGAAAATCCCCTTCCACAGTTTAAACTTAAAGACGGAAAGGCCCATTAAGGTAGTTTTGAAGGAGCTACCAACAAACTATAACATTGAGGAAATAAAAATCACTCTAACATCCGCAGGATTAGATGTAGTCCGGGTTTCTCAACTGAGAAACACAAAAACGAGATTGCCCCTGCCGGTCTTCTTAGTCAGCATTTGGCCTACGGAAAACTGGCAGAGGGTATACCGACTGACAAGATTAGGATACTTGGCTGTGAAGGTAGAGGCCTTCAGAGCACGGGGCTTCAAAATCTGCTACCGGTGCCAGCAATTCAATCTATCCTCTGAGAATTGCAGCATGCCACCAAAGTGCCTTAAGTGTGCTGAAGAACACTTCACACGGGACTGCCAAAGACCAAGGACTGAGAAGGCAACGTGTGCTAACTGCAATGGAGATCTCCCGGCGAATTTCAGGCAATGCCCGAAGAACCCCTGGAGCAGAGGAAAGGCACCGGGGTATGCCCCCCCTCCCCACAAAAATCAGATACCCCCTTGGAGGCAAAAGGCCCTCGGTCTAAACCCTCAGACACCCCATCAGGGTTCCTCGCACTCTGTGCCACAGGTTAAAAGAACTCAAACTTCAGCACCTACCAGATCGGTGCAAGAGCAGGCCCCCTAAATCGTCGACCTCCAGAGAAATGACTGTGGAGGAAGTGAGAATAGCTCAGGAAGACATAAAACAGAGGATAGCAATTGATAAAGCCGCCAAAGAGGCAAGAGAAGCAAAACAAAGATTAGAAAAAAAGGTTCAGGAATGGCAGAAAACTAAACGCGCCCGAGAAGAGCTCGCGCAAACACAGCAGTTAGACAAATCGGCTGAAAAAAAACAAAAGACTACCGAGGTCCAAAAGGGTACTCACAAAACAGATCAAACCGCGGTTGAGGCTGAGGAAATTGTAGCTGAGACTGAGGAAATGGAAGCTGAGACTGAACTTGCTGATAAATCCAATGGTGAAAAGATGGATGAAATCCTCAACCCTTCAGAGGATTTATCAGTATGTTCAACCTAGACGATATAAAACATCTGTTAATGCAGCTCGCTGAGTTAATTAAAAAAAAGAGCGATCCAATGCAAATGGTCTTTGAGGCTTTTAAATTAATCGCGGAATTTAGTAAAAACAGTGAGAAACAAACCCGCCATGAATAGGTCCCAAAAATAAAGTTTTAAAATAATATTTTGGAATGCGAACGGCATATCTCCAGGAATAAATGAACTTAGGAGCTACGTACATGAAAATGATGTAGATACCCTGCTAATCCAGGAAACTAAAGTTAGAGAAAACAAAAAACTAAATATAGCAAACTATAATAGCTATCATACCCTTAGCTCAAATATACCTGCTAGAAATCCCCATGGAGGAATAGCAATATATATTAAAAGTAATATTCCCCACGAGGAAATAAACAACATAAATCTTCAAGGTATAGAAAATACTAGTATAAAAATTAAAATAAATAATGTAAACCCATTTATCCTAACTTTAATATATGTCAAAAACATGAGTGGTATAAATGTAGCTGCGCAGCTGAACTGCTTTTCTCGCGATATCCAAACACAATACTCGCGGGCGACTTCAATGCGCACCACCGAGCGTGGGGCAGCAGGAAAGCCAACACACGCGGTACACAGATTGCTAAACACAACAAACACTGACATCATTGCGCCGTCGAGACCAACCTGCTTCTCAGGTGCCAATGGCTCATTCATAGACTTTGTCCTAACGAGAAACATAGAATACGCTCACACAATTGATACCCTGGATGAATTCGACTCGGATCATCTACCGGTATTGGTGACATTCGATTTGAACACTCCCCTTCCAGCCTCTCTGGGACAAGAGAGGGTGAACTGGAACGTATTCAAAAGAGCACTTTTCGAGCCGCACTTAGCAGTACCCAACATTATGAGCACGGCGGATATTGATTCCGCCACGCACACACTCACAACAGAAATCAGGAGAGCTATTGCATCTGCCACAACACATCGTGAGTCATCTGAAATGCCAACACTTTCCCACCATGTCAAACAGTTAGTTAAACAGAGAAATAGAATGCGTAAGACATGGCAGGCTAACAGAGACCCTACCCTTAAAAGGGAGCTTAATAGACTCACATGTAAAGTCAGTGAAAAAATTGTCGCAGAAAAGCAGCAACAGTATAAAAAATTAATCGAATCCCTTAGCCAGGAAGACGTATCGCTCTGGCAATTCGCTAAAAGACTCAGAAAACCTCAAATTAAACTCCCGCCACTAATAGATGGCGCTAATATCGCGTACTCAGACGAAGAAAAGGCAGAGGCGCTTGCTAGGCATTACGAAAAGCAATTTGAACCAAACCACGATCTAATGTGTCAGGACACCCTACGAATGATTAGGCAAACTCTAAACAATTTCAGGAAATCCCCGGTCACAGCTGAGATTAACCCAGCCACCCCGCAAGAGATAGTAGAGATTATCAAAAACCGTAAAAGCCCAGGGCACGACAAAATCAGGAATATTGCGGTAAAAAACCTACCCTTAAATATAATATTTTACTTGACCATCTTAATAAATAAAATACTAAAACTAAATTATTTCCCCAAAGAATGGAAGGAAGCGATAATTATAGCGATCCATAAACCTGGTGAGGATGCCTCAATTTCAGCCAACTGCAGACCAATCAGTTTGTTACCGACACTTAGTAAAATTACTGAGAAAATAATTCTTAAGAGACTGAACACGCACCTTAGTGAGAATGACATTATCATTCC